>CM042913.1:1256133-2593633 GCA_023653625.1 Triadica sebifera
TAACTGAATATATTTTAAAAACAATTGGATGAGAACTATCTATCATCTGATATAGTGTAATATGTTATATAATTTTTCTATATTTGAGATATTTTTATGTGAATTTTTTAGAATTTCATGGACAGTCTAATGATTTTTTATAATAATTTAAGACTTATGTTCATTATTAACGACTATTACTGTAGAGCAACCAGTATATTCAAATCACAACCTTCTAAATTGTTATCTCAAACAATATTTTTATCAAATGACAGGGGAATAAATTATTAGTTTTTTAAAAATTTATTTCTAGTTATAATTTGTTAAATTTCATTAGGGTTTTTTTAATTTATTCGTTAAATTTTATAAATTTTTACAAATGAAGACGTAAAATATTAGCTTAATTTTATTCATTGCTTGCCATAAAGTTGAAAAATTTTGTGAGAAATCAGCATTAATATGGCCCATATATATATATATGGGATTATATATATGTCATCAATTTATCAAGAGATTTCTTTAATTGATCATAGATTATAGATTCCAATAATTATTTATTTAATGAGTAATTTTATCACTTTAAATGCCTTTCAAATTGATAATCAATAAATACTCTAATCATAATATGTTGAAGAGAACTTGCCATTAGTTGAACTTAGTAAATTAGTTGAACTTTCAGCTGGCCGGATTTTGAAGAAGCGGACATCATGTTGTTCACTTCTTCAAGAAGCGGACAGAACTGTATGCTTTCTTTGGCAACGGACAGAAACAGACTGCTACTTCATTGCATGGACATGGTGAGCTGGTCAATTTTTTAGAGCTGATTATCCTAAAATGAGAATTTGCTTTTAGTTTACTCTAAATTGGGAAAAAAAATTTCCAACCACCCTTTTTTAGGAAAAGTCCCCACACCCTCTATCAGAGACTTCTATAGTGTTATTTGAACCTGTGTTATTTCAAGGACAAAGAGATACTTGAATAGATAATAATCATGCATATTGGGCTTTGATTATGTTGCCATCACATTATGGTTCCATCATATGGTAGAATTTTCAATTGTTAGTTACTTCTAATTGGGTTTTCAAATATTGTCTTGGAATTTCAAAATCTGAGCATCTCAAAATTATCGGGGAGGTTATCTGTTACTTTTGCTGATGGTTGAAACAGTTTCCTCATTTTTTGTGATATTTTTTGGGTTTTTGGTGGTTTAAATCTTCCTCAACCTTTTCCCCATTACAATATCTCAATATTTGTCATTGTATTGACTTGAATATGATGCACAATTTTTGTTACTTATTGCAGGTTTGACTGTTTGAGCAGTATAATAAAGGATAACATTGTAAAATTTAGTTGTGTTACTTGGATAGGAATTCATTTGTTTGACTCAAGCTTTGTTGCTTCTCATCATATGCATAATGCATTGATGTACTGTTCTTTATTGTAGTAGGCTGCTGGTGGTATAGGGGTATGACTAATGGTTATAGGAACACAAGATATTGTTAGTGTCTAGCGTATCGTGACTAAGGGTAGACTGAGTTGTAATTGATGCAATCTTTATACGAAGAAAAAGGTCTCTTCTCTTCAAAATTTTCTACAAGTTAATCAGTTGGAGATAGTGGGAATAGGTGATGATTGTGCTCCCTACATGATAAATCTAAAACAAAGGGCCGGAAAGATCCTCTTATTTTCCTTGTCTATTGTTGGTTATGTTTGTTTATCTTTTTAGTTAGTATTTCTTTTGACAATATTTTACTATTTTATAAATCCCATAAGATTTTTTTTATATTAAGTACAAGTGAGAATATTTGTTTTTCACTTGTTGATGTTGGATAAATATAAATAATATATATACATTTGCAGAAATTTTTAATTATTATTACATTTTAACTTATTAAAATAAATAATTACATCAAATAAGTATTATATTATGATATTTATTTATACATCATTAAAAATGTATATTTGAATTAAATAGATTATATCCATATTAGTATTTTTACATTCTAATAGTAACAATTTATTATAATTTTACCAAACATCAATATTAATTAATTAATAATTATCAGCTACCAACTCTATAGTTAAACCAAATAAATCCTTAATATTATGAATAGGAACTATAAAAAATAATAATTATATTGTTAATCAGCATGACATTTGTCAATGTCACTATAAATAGATCTCAAATGTCCGGCGTTTATCATTATTATAATGCTTTTAAAATTCTTTTTGTAACCAATAAAGCTTAGTCAACTACTAAGAAACCTATCAATTCCAGGAATACATAAGAGAAATTTGGATTAAATGATGTTTAATGTGTCCATTCTTCAATCAATTTCTACAATTAATATTAATTAAACCGTGAATTAATTACATAAAATAACATGAAAGACCTTAATAATATTAATTATCCTAATAGCTTATAATCAGTATAGTATTGCTAGTTCAATGAACATCTATATACAATTTATGCATCACTCATATAATCTATCAGTTGACTATCTTTTGCTTTTTCTTTTTATTAAATTAGAAAATAGTAGATGACAAAAATGGACGGTTTTCAATATCATAATTGAGAAACTTAGTTTGTATGAGAGATGCATAATCTTGGATTTAGAAAATAAAATCAATTTATAACAATTGCTATATGTACAATTTATGCATCACTCATATAATTTAGCAATGGACTATTTTTTGTTATTTGTTTTTATTAAATTAGAAAATAGTGTATGACAAAAATGGACGATTTTAAATATCATAGTTAAGAAAGTTGATTTATATAAGATAGACACATAATCTTGGATTTAGAAAATAAAATCAATTAATAGCACTTGTTTTATATTAATTACTTTAGAAATCATGTCATTTATGACTGCTGAGAGAAATTCAAAATGAGTATTTATTTTAAAAATAAATACTACCATCTCTTCCAAAGGCGGTAAGAGCCACTCAGTCTTGAGGCATTACCACTTCTAATTGAACCCTTGAAAATGCTTTAAAGTCTCTTCCAAATTGATCCAAATATGCCTTAAAAACTGTTGGAGGGCTTGTCTTTCTCAAGTGAATATGATCCTTGTTTTCGGGTACCTAATAATAAACAAGTAAACATAATTAAATAATTAATGCAATGTTCTTAATATATTAAAGAAGAAGAAGTAACCAAGTAGAATGGTGGCATATGTATATAAGCAATGAATGTTGTAGGAAGAATGAACAAAGTGGAGTGATTGAGGTGGAGAGAACTTTTCAAAGAAAGTTCCAGGTAAGGCTGCAACGAAGCAAGACCCAAATTGATTATTTTTCTCTTGCTGAATTTTCTGATAAAAAGATGGCAAAATCTGATAATGAAGTTAAAGTCATTCTCAAGAAGATTGTTCAAGAAACTTGCAAGATTGGAGTTTTCTTGTAGAGTCGATGACATTCTTGGTCAATGATATCTATAATATCCTGTCAGAATCTTTTAAGCAGTAGCAGCAGACCATTCTTAGCATCTACATTAGATTGATATCAACAATGCCTTTCTTCATGGCTATGTTGATGAATATCTTTACATGATTCCCCCTGATGGATACACCAAAGCAGCTCTTGGACAAGTCTGCAAGTTAATAAGGTCACTCTATGGCCTCAAACAGGCTTTGCGCCAATGGAACATAGAATTCACCTTAAAATTGCGTATTCATGGCTTCAAGCAATCCATTCTGTTTACCCTTCAAAGAGGTACTGTTTTATTGGCCCTTATAGTTTACGTTGATGATGTGCTAATCACAGGCACATCTGAGGAATTTTTATTGCCCCTTTTCTTCATCCGTTGATTTGTTTTCTAATTTTCTGAAGAATTTATTCATCCATTTGATTAAAAATGTAAATTCTGCAATTAGCAATAGAAATTTTTGGCTGCCAACTAACATTAAAAATTAAGCAAATTGTGCGACTTTACAAATTTCAGAAAAATCAATTTGAAAGTTGAGTTTTTGCAATATTATTATATTAAGAAAGTATTGAAATTTGACTATTCCATCAATGACTTGGATTGTGAATTCTCCGTTGATTGAAAGCCACTATTGAATTGTGGCTTGTCGTTTTATTTTTACTAGAATGGATGCCAATAGGCTGATCGAGTAGGTGAGCTATTGTCTGAACGAGAAAAAAAGTTGTAGAGAGAAAATCTCTAATTTCACTCTCATATTTTTTTTTTAATTTATTAGAATAAGGAAAAAGAATTGGAGCCAAAGATGAAGTGGGGACTAAGGAGTTGGTTTAAAATTTGAACTCATAGTTATTATATTTTCACTTAACGTAAAGATTTAAAATAAAACGTATAAAACATGATATGCCATCGTTATATATACCAAGTCTAAAGAAGTTTTTGTGGTGTGTTTAGATATGTACGCAATTGTGATGATGTAATGATTAGCTAACAGCAAACAGCTACCATTTACTATACAATACATGTACACATCTCTGATATTGATCTACTCAAACTGTCAAACACTGCTGCTCTATATTGCATAAGGAATATATAATATGACAATATGACACTGATATCCATGCGTCTACTTGTTTCAGACTTTCCTTAATTAATTAGTGGCCTCTCAAGGAGATATGTATCATATATATATATATATATATATATATTATTTTTTTGACACATCTAGAAGAAAATTAAAAAATATTAACATACTATTTTGACGGGTTTTCTTTTCATCTTTTCGCTTTTTGTTAATTAAACATATATGAAAAAAAAAAACAAAACGAAAGAAATCAAATCAGCACCCACACCGCCAATGATTTGTAATTACGATAATGCATAGTTTTTTTCATTCGTAATTAATTTTATCTTTTTTACTGGATCCATAAAATTCAATCTCTTAGTTGTGATCTGTGACTTGGTCAATCGTGAAAAAGAAAAAAAAAATTATTTTTGAGTCATTTTTATAATACTAAAATGCAGAATCGATTAAAAGAAAAAGGGAACAAAGTGGAAGGTGTAAGGAGAAAGTTGCTCTTTGGGTCTGAAACTATGAATATTTTATTATTTTTCAGGTAACCTTCTCTGACTGATGAGGATAAACATCATCTTACGCCATGTTTTTTTTGTTTTTATTCAATCAAAACCAGCAGATTCATACGTCATTTGCTTAAAAAAGAAAAAAACAAAGAGTAAGTGCGATCATTTGAATATGTACCCTCTTCACATATAAATGTTGTCATGGATCTCACCTCTCACCGTCAGTACATTTGCTCTATTGGCGATTTGGCGTGTATTATTGTAACCATTTGAATATTTTTGTTATAACAATTAGAATTTATTGTCATATAATTAATAGAACATTAACAATTTTACATACGCTATTAATAATATGTTGCATAAATTCTATTCATATAGTAGTGGAATGATAACGTGAAAGAATATCAAAATGAAAATATTTACAGAAAGAATTTCACATACGAAATTTTAGCAATATGATAAGAAATTTACAATTACACGTGAATCTAATTTCATTATAACTTAAATTATTTTGGAGTAATGGTAAATGTACAATTATCTAGTTTGATTATATATATATATATATAGTATAAAATTAAATTCACTTTTCATTTTTATTTGTCTCAAATTATATATTTTCTTTAGTATTTTTTCTATTAAGATGTTTTTATCGTAAAATAGACCGTTTAAAGATATTATATATAGTTCAAAATAGAATTTAAGTTTTTACCACATCTATATATATATATATATATATAACAAGCAAAACAGAAACTATTTCTTAAGAAATTATGAATATCAATTTATCTCTTACTTTTCTTGAAGAGCCATTAAAATTATAACAAGGAAGATATAACAAGGAAGATATAGTTTAGTGGTATTTATCAAATGACCATGATTGTTAGGTCTTGAAACCTAATATGATCTCTTATAACAAATAAAAAAAGAAAAAAATCAGAGTTACAATACATTTTCATAAGTACTCTTGAACTAATAAAGAAACATAGATAATTATCACTCCTTAATTAAGGATAAGACAATGTTAGTAAAAGGAAAACGGCTGCTGATTGCAAGGTAGTTAGCTAGCTTGATGGATAATCTTTGGAATATAACATCGATGATCTCATGTCCTAAATGTTCTTCTAACATAGATTCAGCAATAGCTCTCACATGATCTGCTACAAATTTACCTCTTTTGTATTTATCTGTCATCTCTTTGAAAACATCTTCCATGCATGAGTTGACCGATTCAAGCTTAATAATTTTAAATGACCCTTCTTCTTCAATCACTTTTTTCACTTCTTCAATCGAAGGTGGATAGTACGGAATGTTTAATGTGTCCACCTTTGATTCTTCAATCAATCCCTGCAATAAATATTAATTAAATCATTAACTAATTATGCTAATAACTTAAAAACCTTAATATATAATATCAATTATCTTAATAGTTTATAATTGGAAGTTCAATGAGCATATGCAAACAATTTATGCATCATTTTATGGGCTGACTATCTTTTGCTTTTTCTTGTTATTAATTTAGAAAATATCAAATGTAAAAAATGGACGATTTTAAATATCATACTTAAGAAAGTTGGTTTGTATGAGTTAGATACAAAATCTTGAAGTTAGAAAATAAAATCAACTAATGACACTTGCTTTAAATTATAATTACCTCAGAAATCATCTCATTTATGACCATTGAGAGAAATTCAAAGCCGTCACCCGGAGAGTATTTATTCGAAAAGCAGATATTGTCATCTCTTCCAAGAGCTGTAAGAACCATTTGGCCTTGAGGCACTACCTCTTCTGATCGAGCTCTTAAAAATACTTTAAAGTCTCTTCGAAATTGGTCCAAATATGCCTTAAGGACTGCTGGAGGGCTTGTCTTTGTCAAGTGAACATGACCCTTATTTTCAGGAATTTTGGGTACCTCAGAGAGCCAATGAATGCTATAGGAAGAGTGAACAAAGTGGAGTGATTGCGGTGGAAAGAGCCTTCCAAAGAAAGTTCCAGGCATGGCTGCAACGAAGCAAGACCTAAATTGACTACCTTTTTCTTGCTGAATTTTTTGGTAAAAAGATGGTAAAGATCTGATAATAAAATTAAAATCATTTCCAGGAAGATCATTCAAGAAAATTTGCAAGATTGGAGTTTTCTTGTGGAGTCGATGGCATTCTTGGTCAATGGCATCTATAATGTCCAAAGTTGGCAAGAGAGTATTGGGTCCTGCGGAGCAACCCATGTCTACCATTGTTAAGCATTCCGGCATTTTCTTCTCGCACATTTCTTTGATACTTTCTCTTAAGATATGCTTTGTTTTTAGTATCACATTCTTCTGTAATTATTATCAAAATAATGATTAATATAATTTGTATACATAGAAAGAAAGAAATTAATTAAAAGAAAATCAAGAATATTAATTATTTTTTGTTATATAATTAAAAAGAAAGAAAGACCTGAATAGCGGAGTTGTTGGCATAGCTGTTGCCTTTATCTCCTCCATTCATGTGAAGCAATTGCTGTAGCTGATGACCGTTGTTTCTCTCCACCTCCATAGCTTCTCTTCCTTTTTCTTTTTCTTTCTCTTCTTTAGTTTTCTTTGTATGGATGTACTTCATCCACCATCTCTTAGCTACTTAGTATATATAGGGAAATGCCGCAGAGGCAATATCTACAAATTGGGAATTTCCAGGCAATTGCCTCAGTTTGTATAGGATTATTATTTATTAATGCCCACAGAAATGCCAGAGAGCGCTTCTCTGTCTCGAATAATCACCCCATACCACGGTCCTGGTGCGTGTGACAAACTGGACGCAGTCGACATGAGGCGCCATGCTTAGTCGTCAATATCTACTAAGTCGCCATCTAATTGTTATTTATTTATTTGGGAAGGCGGCTATCTAATTCCCTTTTTTTAATTTTTATTTTCGTTCAAACCAAAAATGGCAGCCATCAATTTTTTATTATTTATTTTTTAGACTTAACTAGATCTGATTTGTATCCTCCATTACATATAGATCAAGCAAATAAATTAATAGCTCACTATACTTTTTAAATTTAAATCCTCATCTATTTGTTTAACAAAATAAAAAAAATGTAACTAGAGCTCAAAATTTTAACTCTAATTATTATATTTTTAATTTTGTTAAATAAATAAATAAAAATTTTAAATCAAAAATATAAAATATAATATGTCATTATTTTGATGGATATAAATCTGGGTAAGTATGAATATTTTTTTATTTTTCAGGTAAGTGGATACTAAGGAGGAAGTTGCTCTGTGGAACTAAAGCTGTGAATATTTTATTATTTTTCAGAAAACCTTCTTTGACCGTTATTTTTACAAAAGTAATTTTGACTTATTCACCTATTCAGACAGAGCAGACTTTGCATGGCAGCGGACAATTCTGAAGTCATTTGCTATATCCGGTAAGAAAATAAAAACAAAAAATAGAAAAGAGAAAGTATTATGAGATCATTTGATTCTGTAACCTCCGGAAATATAAATATTGTTTTGGATTTTACTTCTACGGCCGATATCAGACTTTTATATATAAGAAAGATGATAGTTATTCTTTTTTTTTTTTCTTAGCACTTTTTTGGATATTTACTCCATAAATTATATATAATTTCTATCATATTAAATACAATAAATAAAAATTAAATTTATTAAAACATATATATTCTGATTTTTAAATAATACAATTTTTTTTATATATCTGGGATAGCTTTACATAGATTTTTTTAATTTTAAAATATGAACAATTGCATAATGTAATTCCAGAGTTTGATAGCTTGACTATTGTGCCTATATATATAGACAGTGAGCAAACTTTCGTTATTCTTAGAGAAATTAGAAAGATGCTGATTTGATTTATTTCGTTATGAAGAAATGAGGGATATATATGCGTTTGTAGCTTTCAATGAATCTAGAGTTGTTTTCTGGTCCTTGGCTCACGGTTTGAACATTAAATAATACAATTTTTTTTTATTTTATATCTGGGATAGCTTTACATAGATTTTTTTAATTTTAAAATATGAACAATTGCATAATGTAATTCCAGAGTTTGATAGCTTGACTATTGTGCCCATATATATAGACAGTGAGCAAACTTTCGTTATTCTTAGAGAAATTAGAAAGATGCTGATTTGATTTATTTCGTTATGAAGAAATGAGGGATATATATGCGTTTGTAGCTTTCAATGAATCTAGAGTTGTTTTCTGGTCCTTGGCTCACGGTTTGAACATTAAATAATACAAAAATTTTTTTTTTTTTATATCTGGGATAGCTTTACATAGATTTTTTTAATTTTAAAATATGAACAATTGCATAATGTAATTCCAGAGTTTGACAGCTTGACTATTGTGCCTATATATATAGACAGTGAGCAAACTTTCGTTATTCTTAGAGAAATTAGAAAGATGCTGATTTGATTTCTTTCGTTTTATATATGAAGAAATGAGAGATATATATGCATTTGTAGCTCTCAGTGAATCTAGAGTTGTTTTCTGGTCCTTGGCTCATGGTTTGAACATTAAATAATACAATTTTTTTTTTTTTTATATATCTGGGATAGCTTTACATAGATTTTTTTAATTTTAAAATATGAACAATTGCATAATGTAATTCCAGAGTTTGATAGCTTGACTATTGTGCCTATATATATAGACAGTGAGCAAACTTTCGTTATTCTTAGAGAAATTAGAAATATGCTGATTTGATTTCTTTCGTTTTATATATGAAGAAATGAGGGATATATATGCATTTGTAGCTTTCAGTGAATCTAGAGCTGTTTTCTGGTCCTTGGCTCATGGTTTGAACATCATTTTGACTAAGTTCGGTTCTGGAGTGAAGCAGGGGTAAGCTTTGTCTCGTCCGCTAAACTTCCCCAATCGATTCACGCGTTGTTCCATTGCAAGTGCTGGACGGACTGGAAACCGAACATGTTTACAATAATATCAATATTATTAGAGTCTAAATTCAAATTTAATAGAAGTAAAAAATAGAAATACGAACATTTATCGTTAATTAATCGAGTGAAACCGAACTAAACTATAAAAACATGCAAATTATATAACCGAAGACATCAATATATAGAATAGAATAATCTATAACGTGAATTTGAAAATTAATTAATTTAAAATTTAAAATTAAAGAAATTAAATTAACATGCAGTTTAAATTGAAAAGATAAAAAATGCGGAATTATTTGGAAGTTTGGAATTGGTTAATATTAAGTGAGATTAATAAGGATAAAATAAGAATTAATTAACCTAATCTATGACATACAAACGTGACACATGGATTGCATGCATACAAACTGCAACTTAATTAAGGTATAAAATGCGTAGGTTGGGCACAATTCTCATCTTTCCAAAAAAAAAAATTAATATTCTTACACCCATTTTATTAATTCTTCTGCCTTGTTCTTAACCTGTCCCTTCATCTCTCATTTCCCATCAATTTCTTACTCATTCCCGATCACCAAACACCCTAAAATGATAATATTCTTTGTTGCTTTGTAAGACTATCTAATTAAACCAATAAAACTTGACGCGTCAAACTCCTCCACCAATTTTGGTACAACCCGAAAGACACTAAGGAATGGAAGTTGGGTTTAGCTTCGGCCATGACAAGTAGAGGGTGGAGATGTGCTTGCATGTAAGAGAGTAAGGCAGGGAGAGGGAGAAATCAAGTGAACGGATCACGGTTGGCTTTGGGAGAAACTGCAAGGTGAGTCAATCTTCAAACCTTCGAATTTAAGCTTGGCCTTGAGTTTAAGTCCCCAATTCTTCAATTTTCTTTTTATTCTTTCCTTATAAATTAGAATGGTTTGTTGAAGTCTAATATCTTGTTCTCCTTTTCCCTTTCTTCGTTGAATTGAAGCTAGGGATTGCATGTGGGAAAAATGGTCTAGGCCGATACACTCAAAGAAAAGAATTTATGGGTGGTTGTTGATTTAAGCCAAAATTTTGTAAGATTTAAACTTATGAAGCCGAGAGCAATAGGAGTATTGGTGTGAGTTTGGCCGAAACACGAGGAATGGTAGATTGGACATGGTAGAGATTAAAAGCTAAACGATAATTAACTAAAATGATAAGGAGGATTAAGTTAATTAAATGGATAAATTAATTTTAAGTTTAAAAGTTAAGTGAAGGAGTGTATATGTTGGATCCAGACATGAACTTGGAGCCTAGTCTCAAATTGACAAATTAGGACCAGAGTTTTTAAATAACCGTAACCAATTTGGGACCAAACCACAACCACAAGATTGAAGCAAAATTGCTGTGACCGATATGGACAAAGTTTAAAAAGGGGACCAAAATCCTTACAAACCGTGAGCAATATGACCCTTAATGAAAGAGATAGTCAGACTTGAAGTTAGATACATAAATAGGACAAAAACGCATAAAGCCAAAACATGAAGCAAGTAAGAACCCTGATTGATAAATTAGATTTGAGATGTTGACTATTGTGCCATAAAAGGGCCTAAAAATTAGATGAAACTCGAGAGGAACTAAGAGAGTTTTGGGACCAATTGTACAACTTCAGAATCTAAGACCGCCTTGAAAAAGTTAGAAAAAAATAACGAACAAATAAACTACGAACCCTTATTTAATTACGAGAACCTAGAATTACATGTATGAGAGGAAATATTAAATGAATAGAATGTGATCGTTAATCGATTTACATAAAATAGTTAACTGGACCCATAATTTTTAAGGCCGTATATCGTGTCCGCTAATTATTTGCTAATAATGTGTTAGGTGCGTTGACGCTGAAGTAGCCTGAGCAGAATAAGGATAAGAAATAAGAGTAAGGGCTGGGCGGACAACGGAAAAACCCATTAAAAAGTTTATGCATATTTTATGCCAATAGCCATAAATTATATCGAAACTAATTAATGAAAATGTTTTCTTTTGTGTCAAATTTAGATATGAAATGAAATGATATAAAATGTTGTTCGATGAATGAATGACTGCATCAGTGCATTTAAATACTTATTTGCTAGGTGAAATGACATTAATTGATATTTGATTTGATAACTGATATGTCGATGAAGAGACGGTAACACTAACAAATGAGAAATGTCTGAAAAAGAAATATGAACATGTGACGGCAATGACAAATAGATAGATACTGATGAATTGGATAAATTGTTGGTATGAAATTGTGAACTGTATGATTAAAAGCTCATGATTTATGTTTGGATTAGAATAAGGTAGATATATATATTAGAATGTCAATTAGGGATGTGAAGTATTATAGCCAGTTAGCAAGGCTGCAAGGCCAGCTAATATAGGCCAAATGGCTCGTTTCAGTGATGATGCACAACATCTTATTAAGAGAGGACATACAGCGTCCAATCATGTGAGGACGCACAATGTCTGACTATTCAGGTGCCTATTAGTGAGGCCAAAAGGCCGAATTATTCTAACCATAAGGTCAAAACGACTATAAAGTCAAGACGACCATAAATTAAGATACATTTGTTTTTCCAAGGATTTGATCTAGGTAATATAAAAATGGGCAAATGAACATAGTAACTGGACTGTGATACGAAGGACAAAGTGAATTCTTGTTGTTTAATGAATCAGTATGCTATGTTATGACATTTATGATGTGACATACATGTTTAATCTACTAAAGTCTATGTTTAGTTCATATAGGAGTGTTTAAAATTGATGTTAGATATTTAAAAAGTAAATTTATAATTTTTTTATTTAATTTATTAATTTTTTTAATTTTTTATAAACTATTTTTTTTAAATTTGTTTGTGAAAAAAGTATCTATTTATCTGCTTCTCTCCAAAAGCAGTTTTCAAAACTCAAAAAACTTAAAAATAAATTTTTTTTTTCTAAAAACGCTTTTAGCAAACTCAATTAGTAAATACAGAAATTAGTAAGTTGACACTAATTCAATAATTATAATGTGAATTTCTTAAAAATATTGCTAAATTTATTATTATTGTTGTTGTTGTTGTTGTTGATGTTGTTAAGCATGCATTATTAAATGAAAACTTAGCATAAAAATTTATTTTTTCCCGCGAATATGCGTGGATAAATCAGTTGAAACTTAACTCTTGTATACTTTGAAAATATTGTATATAAGTTTATGTGTGTTCAATGTATGGCTTGTGCTTAGTACTAGATGAGTTGTGAGTTGGTAAGAATTATCTGTTAATTAAATAATCAATGGCAGGAACGATAAGTCAGTTAGCGTGTGACATCATTTTAACCGGCTGTAACTCAGTAGTGTAAGGGAGCGTTTCAAAGCTTAATTAAGTTGTGCAAAAGAAACATATATATATATATATATATATATATATATATATATATATAGCCCACCTGTGTTAAAAAAAAATGAAAAAAAAGGGCCTACTTGCTTTTTTTTTTTGTGTTTTCAAAATTGAATTTAAATGTCACTTTTCTGTTTCTTTCTAAAGAATCTGTGTCCTTTCAAATCATCGTAAACTTTTAGCGGTGATTAAGTTTTGATGCAAAGGCAAAAATAAGGATTTTTTTTCGCAATCAAGACTATTGGGATTAAAAATGTACAGCTCGAATTATTATATAACACTACGAGAAAATATGAATTTAGCGACACAAAATATGGCGTCACCAAATTGCGACGCCTTAGCGGCTCCGAGCAACGCATTTGCGACAGTATTTTAATAATAGTAAAGTTGCAACTCCTTTAGCTATACTTTTGCGACGCGCGGAGACAGAACTGTTAGCGACAATAATTAGTGTCACTCAAATTAGAGCCAGAAGTTGACGAAAAGTCGTTAATCAGCTACGCTATTAGCTAGCATTGCTAAATCTAGAGTCAATTTGTGCCATATTTATACACGATTAGCGACACCAAGACATTTAAAAGAAAAAAATGCCATCGTATACACTGGTATTTGGCGTCGCTAAATATATTTTATATTTTAAAATATAAATTTATATATTATGTGTTAATTTTAATGTACTGAAAAATTGAACAAATCTCATTCTCGATAGGAGTACCACATTAACTCTAATTTTTCTCCTTCCGTCTTTCCTTCTACTTTTCTTCCATTGCTGCCACTTTCTGTTGTCTTCCCTCCACTGTCGCGACCTCCATCTTTTCCTCCAATGTCCCTCCTTCTCCTCCATCTCTTGTAACTTAAAAAAATTTTCTTTCTCAAGCCGTCCAGTGAACAGTTCTTGATTCCAAGTAAATAAAACTTATTCTTTCATATCGCTGACTTCTTATTCTTTTTTGAGAATTGAGAGAGATAACTGGTAACTCTCTTCGTTACCACCGTAGATGGCTTTCCACAAGCGGCATCACCACTACTCCGTACTCACATTATCTATCTTTTGCGCTTTCTGAATATATTTAAATGTCTTTATTTGTTATTTTGAGCATTTGAATTATGATTTCGGATGTCGTTTCTTTAGCCATTTTATTGTCTTCTTTCGTATTCAGTCAAAATTGAAGCTGATGTTACGATAGGAGAACCAGTTAGGGTTTCCTTTCCTATACATCTAATTTTAAACATTTAAAAGAATTTCCACATAGGAGTTGATGTTGCCATAGGAGAACCGGTTGGAGTTTATGTGCCGGTTGGGATTTCCTTTCCTATACATTTAATTTTAATGTTTATGTTCATATACTTCATTCTGTGGCCTTACTTTATTAACATCCCTTTCTACAACACAGTATTTGTGAGCTTGATTGAAGGTTCTTTATCTTTCAATTGCACTATTTTGTCAAATTATTTGTATTTAATTGGTTGTCACGTCTTGCCTATGGGATCAATTTGATCCAGTTAAGTATGAATCTACATTGGATCAAATGTGTTTAGATACAGGGTCTGAACTATGCGATCTTGTAATACTTATGATCTTTATTAATCATTGAAGAACATTATTACTTTCAATTACTTGTGGAAATTACATGTGTCCTTTGTTGATTTCTGTTATGTAGGTAAGAATCTTCATGTTCTTAATTAGATAGAAGGTGTAGACCTTGAAATGTACAGAGACACAACATTGTTAGCTAATATAAGGATTAAACTTGCTTACACTTAATTAATATTAGCCAAATTATGGTATAACTGAACTCTGAAATTTGGTAATGGAATATTTCTATTTAGTTCTACTGTTATCCCTACTTACATATGAAACTTTGATGGCCATATCACTGAAATGTAAACCACAAAGTTCTTTAAGTTCGACTGTCAAAATCTAAAACGTGATTCGCAAAGCTACTGTAGTCAAGAAAAAAGTTGAAATTGAGAATATTTGATGATTAAATATCAGAATCTTAACTTAAAGGGCAAGTTAGTTTTTATTTTGGTCCATCTGTTAAAAAGTTGATATAAAGGGCCCTCAGTTTTCAATTGCATCTACCAAATTGAAATTTCAAGTTTCAAGGGTCTCAACGGAGGCATTCACTCTACTTTGTTCACTCCTACAACATTCATTGGCTCTCTGAGGTTACAACTTATATACATATACCACATTTCTACTTGGTTACGTCTTCTTTAATATATTAAAAACATTAAATCAATTATTAAAATATGTTTACTTGTTTAATTATTAGGTACCTCAAATTCCTAAAAACAAGTGTCATGCTCACTTGACAAAGACAAGCCCTCCAGCAGTCCTTAAGGTATATTTGGATCAATTCCGAAAAGACTTCAAAGCATTTTTAAGAGCTCGATAAGAAGAGGTAATACCTCAAGGCCGAATGTTTCTTACTACCCTTGGAAGAGATGATAGTATTTGTTTTTCGAATAAATACTCTCTGGGTGACGACTTCGAATTTTTCTCAATGGTCATAAATGACATGAATTCAAAGGTAATTAATATAAAGCAAGACAGTCAGCGATACATTGTATGAGTGATGCATAAATTGTATATAGATCCTCATTGAACTAATAATATTATTTCAATCATAAACTATTAGGATAATTAATATTATTAAGGTGTTTCATGTGATTAGCGTAATTAATTCAATGTTTAATTAATATTGTAGCGATTGATTGAAGAATCAAAGGTGGACACATTAAACATTTCATACTATTGACCTTTAACTAAATAAGTGAAAAAAGTGATTGACTAAATAAGGGTCGTTTAAAATTATTAAGCTTCAATCAATCAAGTCATGCATAGAAGATATTTTCAAATAGATGGCAGATAAGTACAAAAGAGACAAATTTATAGCATACCATGTAAGAGCTATCGCTAAATCCATGTTAGAAGATTATTTAGGACTTGAAATCATTGATGATATATTCCAAAAATTATCTATCAAGCTGGTTGACTACCTTGCAATCAGTATTCTTTTCCCTTTTAATGATAGTCTTTACCTATGTTAAGTGTACTTATGAACCCATACTATAACTCTTTTTTCATTATTTTTGGTTATTGATATTCATAATTTCTTAAGAAATATTTTCTGCTTTTGCTTGTTATAAAAATATATAGACGTGGGAAAAAATTAAAAATTTTTTTTAACTATGTATAATATCTTTAAAGATCTATTTTTATGACTCAGACATCTTAATAGAAAAATACTAAAGAGAACATATAATTTATATTCCTAAATTAATAGCATTCCAAGCTTATTTTATTTTATTGGACAAAAGACAATTCCTTTCTTATCCCACATTTCAGGGACCAAAAATAGCATCGGTGACGGCTTTTGTTTTTTTACAATTAATGATGATTTTTATGTCTCTAAAATATATTAACTAAAGAAATCAAATCAGCACCCACACAACTAATGAATCATAATTCAGTTAATGTCTAGTTTTTATCTTTTTTTTTTTGGAAAATGGGTAGTTTTTATCTTTAACTGCCCCAATGTATTAATATACATTTCCATTTCCATTTCCATTTCCAATTGGCAAGAGTGAATAATTATATGGCTTCAGAATTATTGTGCAGATTAATAGCTAAATTGTCTGTAACTGGCAATTGCGTGGGGGAGTTCCATTCGATCGCAAAACTTTTAGCAAGAGGAGAAATCGATGCCATGAATCTATTTCAGCGACAGGTTAACTCTTCGGCGATAATCTGTGGAGCGAGCAATAGTTTCACCGCCAAAGAAACTCGCCGACGAAATCCATATACAGTTACATTTCGTTACAGAATATATTTAGGAAAATGCATGTAAATATCAACTGAGCATGTTAAAAAAAAGTATTAATAAATATGTCAAAAGCATTTTGTAGCTATTAAATATTTGATTTAAATGTTATTAGTATTACATTAGCATTGAAATTAACTAATTTAAATATATGTTATTCATAATTAAATTATTATTTCGCTTGTTTGTGACTAAAAAAAAAGGCATGTTTTTTTTTGTTTTCTTTTTCTTTATTGTGAGTTGATTTATAATTTATGGATTTTTTCAGAAATTTAATATCTTGAACAAGTAATTCATTCAAATTAGTGACGTTTGAAATTTACTGAAAATATTTATATTAGGCTTACAATTTACAAACTTATTTATGAATCAAATTAATAATATATATATATATATATAATAGTAAATTAGATAAACTGCATCCTGATTCTCGTGCTTTTTTTTTTTTCCTTCTTTCTTTCTTTCTTTTTTTTTTTTTTTGTTTCCTTTTTTTTAATCAACGAGTACTGGTGGGTTGATGTGAGATAGCCGTCCAGATTTTTTTTAGTATCTTTGTTGAGTTATCAAAAGCTGGCATGCAACACAGCTAAGTTACACAAATGAGTAATAAAAGAAGAATTCGGTAATGATATTTTCATATTGTAATGTATGAGAAAATCAAATACCAAACGCAATTTAATCATTCTTTTGATGCAAATTGTACAAAATGCATGCTTACCAAACCACAGAATCCAAATAAAATTAGGAATAAATCAATCCACCAAAACACACAAATAAACTAAAGCAAATGTATGAAACAACAAAAGTAATTAAGATCAGTTTGGTCACAACCGTGATTGAGCATGCAATGGATTAGTCCCATCTGGAGTTGAAGAAAGATGTGAAAGAAGCTGATTGGCAATCTCAAACATAGCCATGTCTTCCTCCTTCAATCTAATCCATGCCTCTATGCCTTGGCCTTCTTTTGCATCAAGCAAAATAATTAAATTCTTGAAAACCATCCTAGTTGAAGCTACCCATTCAGTCATTCCCCATCCAAAATCAGCTTCATATATAGGAAAATTGCACAAACGAATGAAGCTAAAATCAACGCGCCCTCTCCTTTAGCAACTTTCTCTGATCTTTCCTTGAAGGAATATAATTCAAGTGCTCATCCCTTCTGAAGTTTCTTAACATAGTCCAAATTCACATTTCTTCTGGCGTTTTTCATCCTCCTCACAATTCCATAGCATTCATCTTCTTTAGCATCCATGTCCGCCATTGCTACAGCTATCCTGCAAAGATTCCCTAATGAGTACTGCTTCGGCAGCGGCGGCTCCATATCTTGGCCGCAGGTTCACCGCATGAAGCATCATATGGAGCTTATAATTATTATTTACCTTCTTTTGTCTAAGTAGCAGCCCTGAACCGACTCCATATAAAAACAGCTAATGCCTCCTCCCGCGACAGCTTTTCGCCGCCATCGACACTATACTTAGCTTTAAGAGCAGATATAGTGGAAGAATCAAACGCGAATACCATCGTAACAATCTTATCCTTGGAGATTTATTTTTTAGGTTCAATCCTAGATTGATTCTTGGGTGGAAAGAGTTCAGCCGAGCCAAGGGGCGGAATATTAATATGGGTAAAGGCAGCCCAGCCGTTGAGAATTAATATAAACTCGATAAAGTATCGCCATGCTTATGCGACATGGCGAATGAAATGGCTAATCCACAGCAATTAAAAAAGGTAATTAGGATTTTTTTAGGGTGTTTGGATAAAATATTTATCACAATTGAAAGTTATCGAAATTTCCATTCTAGTGTGAAATTGGCCAGAAATCAGTCAAAACAACAGTTATCCGCAATTCAAAGAAGTGGACTGTCAGAATCTGCCGTTTAGGGAAGCGGAAGGCCGCTTCTTACACAAGCAGACAGTGGGCTATAACTTTTCCCCCAAATTTAGAGTCTATCACTGCCACGTTTGGACCCAAAAGCAACTGTGAAGTGTGAACGGTACCACATGAACCTTTTGGAAAAGGAAGAGGCGTATATTTTTGAAAATACTGTGGTTTTAGGTCATTTTATAATTTTTTTTACAAAAAAATTGTTGGGATTCAAATTCACTGTCATGACAACTAAATTAAAATTTATTAATTATTTTATTTTCAATTTATTCATCTCTCATTATAAGATCATAATCTCATGATAATAATCATTTAGCAAATAATGTTCTATTTTGTTAAATTAAAGCAAAGTAATAATAAAATGGTTCTACTAGAAAAACCGCAATAATGACGAACCATTAACTCAAAGGGACAACGGAGAAGAGGTCTTATCATTCCCAGTCTTTCAACGCTATTGAATTTGATCATACCCTTGTTACTTCATTCCTCGACCCCCACATAATTCTTAACTTTTCCACTTACAATTGTTGAAATTTTGTGAATTTGATCAACATTTTGCATTAATCATCTCATAATGTTTGTTATATAAATTTAAGTGAAATATAATTATTACAGATATGGTGAATAATGAGTTGTTAGATTTATAGTAGCTTGAAAAGACATGTATGATGTCAGCACATGATTTTGGATAGGGCATCGACATGTGGGTGTGGCTGTGTCAATCCACCAGTTTGATATCTTTTCGCTTATGTGATGTTTTATCCGCTCTCCAATTATTTTCTGCCATTTAAAAAAATCCAGCGGACTGATTTGATGTTTACAACTTTTCTTGCACAACATCAGCAAAAAAATTATTCTAAATTGATAAATACTTTCACAAATACCCTGTTTTAGAATTTGTTTTTTAGTGTAAAATTCTTTATAAATTCACAAAAATTCACTTCACTTTTCGTATAAGATAATATTATTTAATAAAAGCTACTAAATTTCAGGCTGAAGAGGGATGAGGTTATTATTATGGAGAGGATTTCTGTTTCGGAGAATATATGAGAGCTGATAGTTATGTTTTGGCTTCTGCGAAGATAACACCACCATCATTGCAGTCCATGTAGGAGTTATTCCTAACGCGACCTGCTAGAGGGCAGAAAAGGGTTAAAACTTGGGAAAGGGATTTTTATAAAAGGTTACTGTATAGGTGAAGAGAATTGCTGAATTTGTATATTGCACTTCCAATAATATCCGTAGGAGTGAAGTTATTTATACAGGGGTACAGGATATGTACAAGTGTAGCAATATACATGAAAAGGTAAAATTAAAATAATTAAAAATAAGTGTGCAGCTGCTTATGGGATAATGGTTATCCCGAACAGTTTTTAAATTTGTAAGTTGTTAAATAAGAAAACGAAAGGCATGGAAACTGGCAGGGCAGATTCATGTGGGGTAGTGCGGGTACAAATTTTGTAATTAATTGTATCATACAAATTGAAATTGATGATTTAATAAATTACAATAAAAAAATAAACAGTTTTAAAAATTTTTGAGATTTAATAAATTATAATAAAAAAATAAATTTTTAAAAAATTAACAGTTTATTTCTGTTATTTGATAAAAATATTATTTAAAATAATAATTAAAAAAATTGTGACTTGCATGTATTGATTATTATACAGTTAAAATCGTTGGTAACGAATAGAAATTCTAAACTTTTATAAAA
Source organism: Triadica sebifera (assembly GCA_023653625.1). Classification (NCBI taxonomy): domain Eukaryota; kingdom Viridiplantae; phylum Streptophyta; class Magnoliopsida; order Malpighiales; family Euphorbiaceae; genus Triadica; species Triadica sebifera. The sequence goes on from CM042913.1 coordinate 1,276,829, forward strand.
AATTATTAGACTGTATATGAAAATATAAAAAAAATTCATAAAAACATCTCAAAAATAGAAAATTTATGTGGTATAATGCATTGTAATATTTAAAATTTATGTAATATTAAATAAATAAATATTATCTTAAAAGATAATTTCTTACTATAATTTGATAAAATTTTATAAGAGTTTTTTTTGTAATTTGTTATATTTAAAATAACCAAAAAAAAATTTTTTTTTGGTATTAAAGCTTGACTTTAATGTACCCTACTTGCTATAGGACAATATCCACCGATAAAAATACCAAATTAAAATAATCCTTTGGTATGTAAAAGGAAAACAAATTACCAAATTATGGAAGGCCGACTTTGATGTAGCCTATTTGATCTTCCAATTTTTGTCATTGACGAAAATTTATGATCTCATCTCCCATATCTTTTTTGTAATTTACACCAGAAAAATAAGTTGGAATATTTACTTTATTATAATGGATTCATAAATTTTTATAAAAAAATTAATGTTTAAAATCAGTTGTATGTATAAAATAAAAATCACTTTTCATTAGTTTGGTACATGAATGAATTTTATATATAGTTTACACATATTTTTAATTTTGATACATGAGAGTTTCAAACAAGTAATTTTTCATATCTTTATACATATATACATGAATTTAATTTCTATTAATTTATATTTTTATTGTTTTGGTTTAGAGTTTGACTTAGAATGTTTGATGTTTATAACTTTACATATGAATGCTTAATTAGTGAAGATGTGATTTATATAACTTAATAAGAAAGACAAATAATAATAATAATAATAATAATAATAATAATAATAATAATAATAATAATAATAATAAACTTTGTCTAAAATTTCAAATATAATTAGCATAATTAACCCATTCGGTTCTTGGTTATATATGCTTAAAGGTTGTTTAGTTTAGTTGTTTGAGACAGTTAATAGTTTTTTTTATCCTCGATAGCTAAATATAAATTTTTGATAATCTCAACTGATAACTAAAAAGTCAAACAGTTGTTGATTGATAAAATGTTTTTGAGTTTTTTTCAAAACAATTGATATTTTTTTTAATAAAATGATAAAATTATCCTTTTATAATATTGTAAATTTTTTTATTAAAAACAAAATACAAATCTTCAAAATCACTTTATTCAATATAAAATGCATTATATTAAAAATATATTAAATTATTTGATTATATTTATAAATTATAGATATACATTTGTGAAAAAATTTATTTATAATTAATTATATTCTATTGTTGTTACTATTTTAATCATTAAAATATATAATTATATCAAGTAATACATAATATTTTATTTATTTATTTATACATCATTGAAAAATATATTTTTTAAAATAAATTATACCCCCTAATAGTAATTTCACACTGTAATAGCAACGACTCAATTAATTTTACCAAACAGTAGTATCAATCTTTTACCAATTATTAACTATCAGCTATCAACTGCATCTAACAACTGAATCAAATGTCTTCTTAGTATATTTTGAACAATAATTTATATGAAGTCAAACAAATTTGATGCAAGTCCAATAGTTAATATTTGTTGGGCTAACTCTGAATACAATTTTTATATAATAGACTCAGATTCATATTGTATTATAGATCAAATCTCCTTTATAAGTGCAAATGTATCTTTATTTTTTAAAAATATTTCAAAATTAAAATTATTTATTATTTAAATAAATAACACACATAAATACAAGTCTATCATAATTTGCGCAAACCCAATTTTACCATTAAACTGCCTCCAATTAATGGGCCGGGGAAGCCCATTCTCCTTCAGCGACGATATGTCATATATCATTTTATTTAAACGACCAAAACAGCCAATTTTTCCCTTAATTAGAGAAATTTCCCTAATCTCAAACCCTAATTAGTAAGAGGTTTCTTCCTTGTGAAAAATATGAATCAATTTGTAATGAATAATGAGAAATAATGATTGGTAGCACCTGAAGGAAGCCAATCGGAAATCTTTCGTAGCAATGAGATGAAGCTTTTTAAGTTCAATTTGCAGCAATAATTTTCAGTTGTGCAGAAAAATTTTATCAGGTTGCATAAGTCTCTTACCAAAGGCATGGGAGCTATCAAGAAAGCTTGGCCCATAAAGTCAGAAACATTCATGATTCATGAGCATCTCATGAGGCAGCTCACTCGTTGTTATCATCTCTGGAATTCTATGTCACTAAATTAGAGAAATAATAAATTAAGTTTTCTGCAAGCTGCATGAGTTATTTTATACATGGTGCAGATGAGAAAAGGCACATCCAAGCATATATATCGAACACTAATTCGCCTATTCATTGATAATTTAAGATTCCGATGGCTCTGATTTATGCTAATCAAATTGGAGTGTTTGAGATTGTTGTTAAGTATAAAAAAATAGGTTTAATTTTTTTAATTTAATTAGTTAATTTTTAATAAATTATTTTTTTCAAATTTGTTTCTGAAAAAAACCATTTATTCACCTATTTTTCTTCAAAAATAATTTTTAAAAAACAAAAAAAGTTTAAAATACAAAATTATTTTTAAAAATAAATATTTTTTCCTAAATTAATGTCAAACGGGGCGTTATTCCTAGATGGTGCCGCCGAGAGAAGGGTCAAGATCACTTAATTCCACTAAGAATTCTTTTATACCAAACGCTGACCAATTTTGTGATTGGAAATACTGATAAAGTTATCCGGGAATTGTTGTGTGACAATTTTAATTAGCTTTCTATGTGCCAAGGAGAAAAAAAATTGTGCTGTTCTCCCTCATGATGAGCTTTCAATGTTTGATCTAATGTACGGTGAGGCCCTCGGAGTCCTACCAGGACCCATAGACAATATGAGGTGGTGTATGGAATGATGCAAAACAGAAGCATTTTTTAGAATCTCCAATTTCTTGATGCCATGGTACTCAGTTTATCTTTCTTTTTTTCTTTTTTATAAAAAAAAAAAAAACACTTGTCAAAACCCTCTTCCTTTTTAGTCTCTACAAACTCTAATTTTCCTTCTTGATCTCAAATCTCAAAATCCTAAACCTAATGTGTAATCTCCCTTAATACATCATAGTTTTCACTCACTACTTTTGTTGTAAAAATAAATTCTTACTTTTTGAAAATAATATTTGTAAATAGAAAGAATATGGTCGAATCCATAAGGATTATGCAATTGTCAAATCTGATTTTTTACCAATAAAAAAAATAAAAATTGGAGGTTTTAGATTTAATAGAAATAAAACATAAAATAAACTCAAATTAATAAAATCAAATCAATAAAAAAAAATTTCAACCAAGGTATATCTCAAATTTGTTTAAATGTATTAATTATCAAAAGAAAGATAATTTTTTAAATTAAATAAATTGGTTATAAATATTAACAAACTCTAATATTTTATCTTTAAATTTAAATGAGAAAGTTTTACGAATTGACCTTATTTATCAATCAACTTTAAACAAATTTTTAATATTTAAATTGTAAATAACATTAAGAATTAGAAAAATCATCAATTCTATTCAATAAAACACGAACTCATTTATTTAAAATAGATTAAATATTTCTATCAACACTTATTAATGATTTAATTTCACTAAGAGTATTGATTTACTACTCTATTGAATCAATTAAATATATACGAATTTAAATACCCAAATGGAAACATTTATTCATTAAGTGAATAAATAAATAAAAATAAAAAAATACTCAAATACTTAAAATGGAAAATAGATGAAGAACAAAATTATTACAATTTATTTAAAAACTAATATTTGACAATCTTAATTAAAAAAATAAAATTTAGTATATCATACACGATTGAAAATAAAACACTGAAATAAAATAAAATACAGAAAACTAAATATAAAATTTTAGATGATCAATTCATACTTAATTTTACTTCTATTTATAGGGAAAGAATCATAAACTAACTTTACTTCTATTTATAGGGAAAGAATCATAAACTAACTTTACTTCTAAAACAACTAAATAAAAATTATCACACTAATTTGGAATTTAAGAGAATATATTTGAGAAAAATTAGAATTAATTTGGACATAATTTTCTCTTTTCATTTTTTCTTAGTGTAGGCATGCAGAAATATTTTTTTTATAAACTATAAACAGTCAGTTTAGCTCAATTTTTCTCATTTGATAACATTTTTTATAAAAATAAAATTAAAAATTAATTCGTGCGATATAAATTATTTTAATCTTAAATATAGTGATGAAAATACACAGCACTGGGTCAAGTATCCAATCAAATTACAAACCCAAATTGACAACAAAAGCTTATCAAGTCCAGACTTGATTTTATGAGATAAACATTTGTGGACTTTAATATTTAATTAAAATAAATGCATTTTACTTTAAAAAAATATTTTTTTGAATAAAATAAATAAAATCTGACTCACAAATCAAGCATATCAAAATTTTCATCAAAAAGGAAAACGCGTTTCAATTAAAAATTAGTTTTGAATTTTAAAGAATCGGATAACTGTATATTACAAAACAATAATTCAAACGTTCAATTCAAATGAAAGGATTAGATTTATTTACTTAGATTATGTTAATCCAAATGAAAAAAGAATCTCAATTTGTTTAATGATTGCATGGATTACTAACGACGGATTATGAATTTAAAATATAAGCATTTTAAATCAAATAGTTTTTGAAATTTTCAATTTTCCTCTCTTTCAAAAAATATTAAAATATTCTTTATCAAATTACTATATAAAATAAATAAATCAACAAATTCTTGCATTGGCTAATCTACAGCTAACAATTATTCTCTGCATCCAAGAACATCATTCTCCATTTTTTTTATCTGCTTCTCATGATTATACCTTTATACACCGACCATCGTTTGTCGAAAAGTACAACAATCCAAAGCCAACATATCTGAACACAGAATATCGAACAGAAGCTTCTCCTCTGACCTCCGTTTTTTAGAGTTTGAATTGGACTCGTCTCCTCTCTTTCATACATCATCAATGGCGGCTCCTTAATTATACACCAAATATGAAAATTCAATCTTTTTCATCTTCACGAAATACCCATCTTCACTTATTTCCATCTTCCTCCTTTTTTTTTTTTTTTTTTTTGCAAAGAAATGCCAAGCTTAATCGTTAAACTCTACAGCGTTTTCTTCAAATATCAACATAAACACCTTCTCAAGAGTTTATCTCAGCATCATAAAACCGACCCATTCGGTATAACATCTCGGCCACAAGAATCCATCGCCGCCAGCAACCCATTATTCACCGATGGTGTCGCCACTAAGGACATTCACGTCGACACCTGCTCTTCCCTCTCCCTCCGCATCTTCCTTCCTGAAACCGCTGTCTCTTCCTCATTGGATACTTCAGTAAACAGCGATGCACCCACTTACGGGGGCTATTCGCCGCCCTCTGTTAAGTTCCATGGGAGGTTGCCAGTGATGCTGCAATTTCACGGTGGTGGGTTTGTGAGTGGGAGTAATGAGTCGGTGGGAAATGATGCGTTTTGCAGAAGAATGGCCAAGATGTGCGATGTGATTGTTCTTTCCGTTGGGTATAGATTGGCACCGGAGAATAGGTATCCGACGGCGTTCGAGGATGGGATTAAGGTATTGAATTGGCTGGCGAAGCAAGCTAATTTGGCTGCGTGTAGGAGATTGGGAGTTCAAAGCCGTATATTTGATAGCTTTGGTGCTTCAATGCTTGAACCTTGGTTGGCTGCTCATGGAGATCCTTCCAGGTAGCTTTTTCAATCCTTACATAGAGTTTACTAAATTTTAATTTTGTGTAATTAAATCTGATTGTTGGCATAAATTTTATTCCTTTTTAGTATTACATCCACATAAGTATTCATACTAAAAGATTAACCAACATTTTTAGGTTGGCAATTTTAAGGAATAAAGTGGTTGTAGATTGCTTTTGACAAAAATTGGCTAGATGATATTACCCATTTGATTTACTACGAAAAAGAATGGTCTTATGGCCTCCTTTGCTGAATTTTAGATAGTTTGATGTAGTTAGGATCAAATTTTGTGAGTAGAACAAATTATATTGTATTGGATGTTTATTGGTAGGGTGATTAGAAGTTTAATATACGCCGATTGTGTTAAGAATTGACAAGGAGAAAATCATACTAAGAACAGGTAATTGTCCATGAGTTTCACACCTCTGTTTCATCATCATCAGCAATAGCAGTGCGAATGAGGGAACGGCCATTAAATTTGATGAGTTGTGCAACATTTTCGCCCATTTTTATTGACAAGACAAGATTTTTGTAGCTTATTAGTAGTCGTGATCAACTTAAAATGATTTTTACACCTAATGTTGATCAAGTCACTTGACAGAGGAGCATAGTTACTAATTATTCCTAAATGTGTGTCTGCGGCTTTGTGCTTCATGGAATTATTCATTGACCTAATCCTCTTACCAGAACAGGTGTGTATTGCTTGGGGCAAGCTCTGGTGCTAACATAGCAGATTATGTGGCTCAAAAAGCTGTGGAGGCTGGGAAGCTATTGGATCCTGTTAAGGTTGTGGCACAAGTCTTGATGTACCCTTTCTTCATTGGAACAACTCCCATGCGTTCTGAAGTTCAGCTGGCAAACTCATATTTCTATGACAAAGCTATGTGCAAGCTCGCATGGAAACTCTTTCTACCCGAGGATGAATTCAACTTTGATCACCCAGCTGCCAACCCTCTCCTCCCCGAGAGAAGGCCACTTCTAAAACACATGATGCCAACCCTAATAGTTGTTGCAGAAAATGATTTTATGAGAGACCGCGCCATTGCTTACTCGGAGGAATTGCGGAAAGTTAATGTGGACGCACCCCTTCTTGAATATAAGGATGCTGTGCATGAATTTGCTACCCTCGACGTGCTTCTTCAAACCCCGCAGGCCCAAGTGTGTGCAGAGGATATCTCTATCTGGGTCAAGAAATACGTTTCTCTCAGAGGCCATGAGTTTTCTTATTAATTAGAGCAAAAATGACGAAATGGAGTAAAAAGAGGAAAAAGTTATACAATCATATACAACTCACTTTTATTTGTCATTTGATGTTGGAGAGGAGCAGCATTCTTGTACATATTTCAGGAATATATAGCTTCCTGTCAGTTTTTTCCTGTGAGTTATAATTAGGTGAGGAGATTTTTCTTTTCTTGTATACATATATATACATATAGTGTTTTTGTCATGGGATAGTACTAACTTCCTTTCTTCAATATATATCAGGAGAACATTCTTTTATTCTGCTGTTCATTTCATCCTTTGTATGGTTGCATAATACAAATAAAAATAAACAAATAATATGCCGATATCAATTCGTTCTATTTGATCTCTTCAAAGCTTCCCAATTGAAATCAGGAATTTATGTGCATATAATGATGAATATGTTACCTTGTTGGTGCCAAAGCCTGTCTATGCTAACTTTGCTGGCAGAAAGGTTGTTTAATATACAAAAGTAGGGGTATAAGATAGTATATGATAGCATATCCAGCACGGATTTGCCCAATGCCCATGCATATACATTTTATAAACACAGACTACTTTGAATAAACCAATACTGCAGTATGAAAGCACCTGAAACGGGCCGGCTAAACATTGTGTATTATCTATTATCTCTGCATATAAACGTCTCCCCAAAAAACAGGATTCTCTAGAAACTATGCCCTTTGTTTTTTTGGTTACTAACAATTTCCCTTTCATTGGTTACCTTGACACTGGACATAGTTAACAAAAATTAGATAGACGCAAACAAAAATGAAGACCCATTATTATGATCTGTCTCTCTCATTCTTGCTTTTTTATATATTTCATTGTCAACGAGGTATTCTTTGAGGCAGGTTGAGATGTTGAAGGGAAATAAAACAAGAATAAAGCAAAAAATTCGAAAAAAACATGAGAATAGTATAAATTCAAATACGACGTTCATGTAAGGATAAATTTCCTGAGCTGGACAGAATTGAAAGCCAAAAGAGACAGATTATTGAACTCCAAAACTTTAGGGATTCCATGCCTTTGTAAAGGAAGAATGTACTTCTATTGCTCTATGCTCACATTGCTCTATGCCTGCTAGATTCCGAACTCGGTGTGCTTTTCATAGTGTTGGAATTAAATATATGACTTTGTAATCTTCACCCTTTCGACTAGCCAAACTTCTGAGTTATAAATATCTCTTCCACAGCAACTGGGTTTTCAGGATTAAGTTGTTGCATAAATGTTTGATTTATTAGAAGAAGAAATTATGCCTTCTGATGTATATATGCCATCTGAATTCTGCAGTGCTGATGATAAAAGTCATGAGACCAGTGGTCTGGATCTCAATCTTTGCTATTCTGTTCCACATATTCCCATACTGAAGCATAATCGTCCCACCTGGTTTGATTTAGATGAAATAAGAAGTCACAAGAGGCTAAAGCAGGAATCAAGCGCTACTGAATCCATTGGAAATGGCATTGGAGGCGACGGTGGCAGTAGCACTTATAGCTTGAATAGCTTACCGAGACTTAACTTCAGGGATTACGTGTGGGCTTATACAGAAAGGTTCTTAGCAATTGAGGCTATGGAAGAGGCAGCTGCAGCTATGATTGAGAGCGAGAAAAATAAAGACAAGGAAGCAGAAGGCCATGATGGGATGAAACTATTGCAGCAACTCATTTCTTGTGCTGAAGCTGTGGCTTGCCGCGACAAAACTCATGCTTCTGCGTTACTATCTGAGCTGAGGGCTAATGCCCTTGTCTTTGGCACTTCATTTCAAAGAGTTGCTTCCTGCTTTGTGCAGGGGCTATCTGATCGGCTTGCGCTGGTTCAACCACTTGGGGCAGTGGGAGTTTTAGACCCTCCATCGAAAAAAATCAATTTTACACCAGAGAAAGATGAGGCATTGCGACTTGTCTATGAGATTTGCCCACAGATCCAATATAGTCATTTTGTAGCAAATGCATCCATTTTGGAAGCCTTTGAGGGAGAGAGTTCTATACATATTGTGGACTTGGGGATGACACTGGGTCTACCCCAGGGCCAACAATGGCGTAATCTAATGAACAGCCTAACCAACCGCCCTGGAAAACTGCCCCGCTGCCTCCGAATAACTGGTGTTGGAAACTCAGCTGACTGTCTCCAAGCAATAGGGGACGAGCTACAGAGCTATGCGCAAAGCTTGGGATTGAACTTTGAGTTTTTGTCCATCGAAAGTAGCCTAGAAAACCTAAAAACAGTTGACTTCAAACTCATTAAAGGTGAACCTGTAATAATCAACAGCATTCTGCAGCTGCATTGTGTAGTGAAAGAGAGCCGAGGAGCACTAAACTCGGTTTTACACACACTCCATGAACTATCACCTAAGCTCCTGATTCTAGTAGAACAAGATTCAAGCCATAACGGACCGTTCTTTCTAGGAAGATTCATGGAGGCATTACATTACTATTCAGCTATATTTGATTCACTGGATACAATGCTGCCCAAGTACGACACAAGGAGAGCAAAAATAGAGCAGTTCTTCTTCGCCGAGGAAATCAAGAACATTGTGAGCTGTGAAGGACAGGCAAGAGTGGAAAGGCATGAAAGGGTAGATCAATGGCGGAGGAGGATGAGCAGAGCTGGATTTCAGCCTGCGCCGATAAAGATGATAATGCAAGCGAAGCAGTGGCTAGCCAAGGCAAATGTTTGTGAGGATTATACAGTCACAGAAGAGAAAGGATGTATGATTCTTGGATGGAAATCAAAGCCCATAGTTGCAGCTTCCTGCTGGAAATGCAACTAATGATAAAAATTCAATGCATTAAAACTGCAATAAACACTAATCTGCTACTTTATATCAACAGCTTACATCTTTCATATTGGATTGATCAACAATTAAATAAAAAAGATTAAAAGAGAAATCTTTGGTGTGCATTTGGAACTGAAGACAGTATTGTGCACATCCTTTCTCTTTCCTGTATTTCCTCATGTATTTGAAAAAACCAAATTTGCACAATATGTTGTCATATTATGAAGGAAAAAAAAATTGATTACCAGTTTCTCATATAATTAAATATGAAATTAATTATAAAAAATAATTGTCTGATATAGAAATAAATATGATTTGTTTTCATCATATTTATTACATTAGATAAATATGTTGAATTGTTTTTCATTTTATATACTTATTGTTATTGTTGAGAATTTACATCAATTTTGATTCATTTAGCAGTAGTGCATTTTTTCATCTGTATGGATGAATTTAGATCTTATTAGATTTATTTTATAAAATTTGGTGAAAAATTAAAACTTTGTGGGTGTGGATAATTATATATTTTAATTCGTTAATTTCGATTGAAATTTTTATAATTTAGAATTTTGTATGATCTTAACGGTTTATAATTTTATTTTTGAATTACGATAAGATATTATATATAAAAAAATTAAAAAATATTTTTCTTACATAATGTTATATCATGATTCCATTGATAAAAATATGGACCGAAAATGCAAACCTAGCATCTTTCTATTTTCTTTCGTATTCTTTATTTTTTTCAGGTTATTCATTGTTTGCCGGTCAAAAAAAAAGTCATTCACTGTTTGAGGCAAAAACGCACCGTATTTCAATCTTTCCCGCTCATTGGCAGGTCCAGATGATTGGCAAATTGGCGGCCGTGACATAGGCCACGTGTATGGTGGATATTCCTTCTACATGTTCATCTTTCGACTTCCATTTCTGTTTTCCTCGTATGTGAAATTGGTGGATAAGATTCCCTCTTCCCTCTGGATCAACAAAAACAGCGGAAAGATAAGCCAATTGATTCAAAATAACTGAAATTGGCACAAAAAATGGAGGTGGGTTTGTCTCTAAATGCACTGGTTCGGCTTCCATTATTGAGCTCTTCAAGAACACATGAAGATGGGCTGGTTAAGCACTCACTATTCTCTACTAGAACTGCACAGAATTGTCAACAGAGGCAACGAGGCCACACCTTACTGGTGGTTAAAGCCAAGGGAAAGAAAGGAATGCAATCTCGTCAGTTTCAAAGGCCTCCAACACCGTCCCTGCCCAAGATTGAAGACGATGGCAACCCCAAATTTGTTATCTTCATTCGCATGGCCAATGTGTGTTCCTACTTTGAATTTTTGATGTTTTGTTCGCTTGGGAGATATGGGTTTATAAGGGAACGAGTTTCCTGGTTCTTTTCCAATTACAAGTTTACATTTTTAGTAATAATGGGCAAAGGAACTGGTTGTTAGTTATTCAAATTACGGATTACTGGTTTCATCTCAATGACTTGCATATTTGCTGCCTTTCTTTCTGATTGTTTAAAGCTTTCATTTAAAGATGTTGTAATTTTGAGGGATTGTAGTTAATTGTGTTAATACGATTTCTTTAAATTGGTTAATAGATGAATGATTTCTTCAGTTTTATACTATTATCTGCTATGCGTTTTTACTTCGTTGCAATTTTATTTATCATATCTTCATGCTGTTATTAATAGAGCTAGAAACTCTTGGTTTTTTTTGTCAGGTTTATCTTTGGTATCCACTCAGTCTTGTAACAGGTGGTACAACTGCCAAAATCATGGTTGCTGCGAAAGATAATTTTTTGGGAAAATATATCTACAAAGATACACTTGCTAGAAATCTTGCAGCAGTAATTTACAGAGTAAGTTCTTTTTGTAATTATGATCTAGCTTTGTTAGGAAAGAAAACATTTCATAGTTCTTTTAGGAAACGTTTCATTGACATTTGGCTTCTTGCTTCAATCATGAATTGCAGTGTCTAAAACTTCATTTGGCCTCTTGGAAATATGAATCTTTCATTTTATTAAAAAGACGCTTGATTCAAAAATTGTTTTATCATTAACTCCTTATACCTTATGCCTCTCTAAACAACCTGCTTGCAAACACGTGATGAGAAATTTTATTTGTGATTCTTCTCACTTTGCAACAACCTATGCTGCACTTCTGAAACCATTCATCTCCTTGGCTGTTTGCCTTGTTGTTTTAAAGCCTTTACTGCCAGTTCTGATTTTGTTCAGATTACATACTCGTTCGTTTGCAAAACACACAACTATGTCAAATGATTGTATTGATGATGATGTTCCTCACATCTTAGAATGTTGGGTGGAACAGTTTTCTGATAGTTTTCTGTCAATTATCATATTTATTAGTTTGGATAACTTCTCTTTGTGTGTCTGACTGCTGCTTGCCTATAATTCCATTAGGACGAGAAGGAGATACAGAAGACAGCATTTAAACAATATCGTGTATTGCAGTCAGCCACTGAGTTCAGATACGGTTACAAACTTGTTGTAATGTTCATGGCCTCTCTTGTACACTATATGAAGTTCATGTTGTTATCTGTATTTCCTATGTGCTTAGCATATGTCACAACTTGCACAAAATGATAATAATGGTTTGCCCATTTCATTTGCCTGAATTTTTTTCTTTTTTTTTTTTGAATGTAAAGGAAAATGGAAATGTGAGGGCTGCCCTTTCTACCACAGATGTTATTGAGGTAAGAATTTTGTTTCTTTTCAGGACTTGAATCCGAGATTGGAATTTTTCTAGGACTTTTAGGTGTTATCCCAGTAGTCTATTACTCGTATGCTGGCTGTTTGTCAATTTTCTAAACCCAGATGCTGTGATGCTTCGTTTCAAATACTGATTTTTTTGATTCATTGATTTCTATATTAAGCATCTCTGTCCATCCAGCTTCCAACACAAGACCAACTGAAAACAGTTCTTGATAAAGTGAAAGACTTTTTTGGGGATGCGAAAGAATCTTTTGGAAAGCTTACAGCTCTAAATTCAACAACTGAGGAAACAGAGGAAGCTTCAAAAGAAAAGGCCAAGTGAGTTATGTGATCTATTCAGACATTTTTACTATATTTATTTGTTTTCTGTTGATAAATGCCCTGAGTTTTCTTACTTTGCATTATGTTCTTGTCGGACCTAGAATACCATAAAAGTTTTATAATTATAAATTTTTATATTTGTCAGAGTTAAAGGCTGAATGTGAAGAGGCATTCTGTGTGACAATGGCAAAGGAGGTTGCTTCTGTGAAAATGAAGCTTCATGCAGTATGTACAAATTAGCCGGTGAGATAGCATAGGAGACTCGACTGCACGAATTAGTTGAAAGCTTTTCTTGTCCATCATACCAGAATTTATGGAACCTCATTCTTAAACATCCATGTGTAAACTAGCTGCTCTACTTATGGTTTTGTTATGGTATTGAATTTGTTTAAAAAAAAAAAAATTGGCATAATTTTCGCCACATCTGATGGAACAAAACGATTATTATTCATACAATTCTGAGAATTTTACAGCAGTTGATTAGCAAGAGAATGCAAAATGCACACACTTGAACATCATTACTGGGCAATGGCTCGTAGTTCTCTTGACTAAATATCATCTCCTCTGAACTGATAGTCCTCATTGACTGTTGGCACTAGAACAAGTGAGGTTTTCTTCCTTGTAGCAAGCCCAAAAATCTCAGAGAGGTCTACATCGTCAGCTCCCACTCCACGAGGCAATTCCCAGTCAAAATGATACAGAAGTCGAGCAAGTGAGATCTGGATTGTTGCTAATCCAAAGGTATAACCTGGGCAACCTCGCCTTCCTCCCCCAAACGGTAGAAACCTGAAATCTTGATCCTTAAATTCGATGTCATTATCAACAAACCTCTGAGGATTGTACTCCAGAGGATTCTCCCATGATTTGGGGTCCCTTCCAATAGCATAGGAGTTTATTAAAACCCGAGTTTTGGCAGGTATTTCGTAGCCATCAAGAATGCATTTCTCCATAGATTCTCGGGGAACTAGTAGAGGTACTGGTGGGTGCAATCGCATGGTCTCTTTTATCACAGCTTTCATGTAATGCAGGTGTTGGAGATGGCTTTCGTCGACATTTCCTCTGCCGGATGCAATCTTCCTGACTTCATATTGTGCTTTCTTCATCACAGCCGGGTGCCTTGCTAGCTCTGTGAATGTCCATTCGAGTGTTGCTGACGATGTATCAGTTCCAGCGACGAACATGTCCTGTTGCCAAGTAAGTTGAAGAGGAATAGCTTTAACTCCCAGCCTTCCAGTATTAATTGATCAATAGAATTACACCTAAATGCTACTTTTCTTACAGAACACTTGATCATTGATTACTCTTTCAATTAAATCTTCAATTTTTGTTCTTTTTCTTTTTCTTTTTTTAAAAAAAAAATTATATATAGTTAATATTTGAACCTCTAACATAAACATGAACATGATTTTTGACAAAAAAAAAAAAAAAAACCACCGCTAGCTAGAATCAGAATTTCTAACATGGACGTCATGTTTTTATTGACTTAATTAGAGTATATATATATATAGTTATCTCGTAGATTTTGACATTGGAATGAGCTCAGTGTCATCTCTTACATAAACAATTCAAACAATAATTATGATTTTTCATTGTAAGTAATTATCAACACAAATAAATCAAAGTTATAATAATAATAATTGTTGGCCAGTTAACAAAATTTCTTACCTAAGACCAGATCAAATAATATACTATTGACTTTAATTAATTACCACTTACCAGAACTAAAGCTTTGAGATTATCATCAGTAATGGCTACCTCCAAATCTTCTCTTCCTTGAACCCTAAGCAAAACATCAACAAAATCTTCCTTCTTACCATCATTATCATCATTTTCCTTCTTCTTCTTCAAATGCTCCTCAATTATTTCATCACATACAGCTCTTAAATCCTCCAAATTCTTCATCAACCTCTTTTTGTACCCACTCACTGAGTTTACCCACTCCCACTCGGGAAAGAAATCCCCTAAGCAAAATCCAGCAAACAAGGCCTGTGTCTCTGTCAAAACTTTCACCATATTATTATTATTATTCCCTTTTTGCCCCTCCTCCATCAACCTCTTCCCAAACGCCACCCTGCACAGTACGTCATTAGCTAATCTTAAGAACAACTCGCTCATGTCAACTTCCCCTCCAGACCGATTCGAAACGGTGGCTAACAACCGCTTCACCTCCTCGTCTCGAACGAGTTGAAACGATTGCACCCGTTTCGCGCTTAGCAATTCTGCCACGCATATCTTTCTTGCTTGCCGCCAGTATGCTCCGTAAGGAGAGAACGTTATGTCGGAGCAGCCGAAGGAGAGGTACTGAGAGGAGATGAGTTGGGGTCGGTTGGCGAAGAGGTGGTCGTGAGTTTTGAGAACGAGTCGAGCGAAGTGAGCTGAGTTGATGATAATGGTGGGGACTTGGCCGAGTTTGAGATATATTAAAGGGCCGAGCTTGTTGGAGAGATCGGTGAAGTAGTAATGGGGCATGTCTGTGAGGAGGTGGAGGTGGCCAATTATGGGTAGCGCCGCCGGAGATGGCGGTTTCACCGAACGGGACTGCAACTTGATTTTCCATACGTAATAAATGACAGTCGACAAGAATAGTAAGAGAGAGAGACAGACGGCCTGAGGGGTAAGAGTGTCCATTTATTAAGTTTATAAGTTTAGATTACAACGGGTCAGCCCATAAATGAACTGTACGGGAGTATATACATGAATGGATTCTCATGTTTTGATAATTTTATCCATAATAAGTTAAGATTAAATTAAATTTATTTTATTTAAAATTTTTATAAAATTTAATTTTATTGAATAAATCGTCAAAATCAATTTAATATAATCTATTATGTTTATCTAAGCATGAAAAGGATCCTTATCCTATATATTAATTATTACTATGCCACTTTTAATTTACTATTAAATTATCCTATTTTATAAAAGATAGCATTCTTTTTATTTTAAATTTCTTTTTCTATGAATTTCAATTAATTTTGCACTGACTTTTAAAAAATTGCTGAAAAATAATTTTGTTCTAATAATTTATTTTCATAATTGTATTTCATCGTTATTAATGGGACATGTGAATAGAAATAAATAGATGATGTAAAATTAGAGAATTAATGTTATTAATTAGTCAATTATATAGATAACATTAACGAAAGTATTACATCGACCGAAGAGTTTTGGTGGGAGAATTTATTTCTGTTTGTCATTGTGGCGAAGTCAAATACATTTATAATTTTGTATTGTATCGGCAAAAGATATAATTTAAATTGTATGGTATTACTTTCTCTTTTATTTGTACTTCTTAATATGTATTCTTTTTTTTATTTTCGTACAAAAAAATTAGTTAAACCTCGTTTAATTTAACTGTTGAATTGTACCATTAGATAATAACTGATTGATACTTATATTTTATAAAAATAATTAATAAGATATAAATGGTTTAATTAGCCGTAAACATTTTCTTATGATGTACAAATTAATTATGATACATAACTTGTTTGATGTAATAAATAATATTAACCAATAAATAAAAATGTATATAATTTACTAATGTATGATGTAAGAGTAGCTATATAAAGTATAAATTCAAAATTCATTATTTATTCATGTATAAGGGTAATTTAGAGGGTATTTATTTCAATTGATTGTGATAGTTGATGGATTTCCATGTCTAACAACTAATATAAAAGTAGTTGATAAATTTTTCTAATTAGCAATTAATAGTTGTTTGGAGTTCCAATCAATGATTGAAAAAAAACTCTATTTTAGAATAGTTGAAATTTTTTTAAATATAAATATTAAATTACTCTTATACTAAATTAACTTTGAAGAAATTATGCATTTTAAATTTGTTGTTTGTTTAGCTACTTTTGCATCTTTCATTATTAAACTATATTAGTAGATTATATATATTTTGAATTTTTTATTTATTGATAAATATTATAATTATTATTATAATAATAATAATTAAAATAAATAATTATATCAAAAAATATAATATTTTACTTTTTATTTATTTATTTATTTATACACATTATAAGAATATATATATATATATATATATATTAAATTAAATAAATTATCTCCCTATTATTCAACAAAGAATTTAGCATAAGGATAATTTAATATTTATATTTAAAAAAAATTCAGATATTCTAAAAAAATATTTAAAATAGAGTTTTTTAAATCAACAACTAATTAAAACTCTAAATATCTATTAGCGACCAATTACAAAAACTTACCAAATATTTATAGATTAGCTAGTTAGATATGAAAAAACAATTAACGGAAAAATAGCTTAGTCAGACATCTTTTAAATCAAATAAAGATATAAATAATTAATGTTAAAAAATAAATTTCAAAATTTATTTTGTAACAAATAAAAATAGAGTCACTCAATTTAGAAAATAAAAGACTATAACTTTACACATAAAGATGAAAAAGAAATTATTATTTGAGTTTTTTTTAATTTTATCCTATTAAGCAGACGTTTAGTTCAGTTGTTTATGCAGCTGATAACAAGTAGTTGATTAACAATACTATTTAGTAAAATTAATTGAGTTATTACTGTTATAATATAAAATTATTATTAATTATATAATTTATTTCAAAAAATATAATTTTCTATGATATATAAATAAACAAAAAATAAAATATTATGTATTACTTGATATAATTATATATTTTAACGATTAAAATAATAACGACAATAGAATATAATTAATTATAAATAAAATTTTTCACAAATGTATATCTATAATTTATAAATATAATTAATTAATTTAATATATTTTATACTGAATAAAGTGATTTTGAAGAGATATATTTTATTTTTTATAAAAAAATTTACAATATGATGTATTTTATTATAAAGAGACTAATTTTATCATTTTATTATAAAAAATATCAGTTGTTTAGAAAAAGTTCTAAAATGAAATTTTTTCAATGAGTAGTTGTTTAGGTTTTTTTTATCAGAGTTACCAAATATTTATTTTAGCTACTGAGGATAAAAAAATTATTATTTATTTTGAACAACTGAATTAAACACCATCTAAAAATTTCCCATAACTTTAGTTCAAGTTGAATAAGCACTAATATATATATATATATATATATATATATATATATATATATATATATATATATATTTGAAATAAAATTTTAATGATTAAAAAATTCACATTTTATTTGCAAAATAAAATTTAATGGCTTTTAATCTTCATTTCTAAATAGTTATTTTCTCACACAGTCACTTGTAATTTAAAAAAAAAATTACAATATAATATGGACAATCATACAAGATTAATATATTTAATTAGAGCATGATTGGTTTTCTTTGCCTTCGATTTTTATGCTAGTTTTTCAGTCTCAAAGAAACATTTAAAACTTAAAATAATTTTTTGTTGGGTTACATTTGAATGTACAAAAAATATAAACAAATTTTTTGAATGATATGATATCTCTAATATTATGTACAACTAATATATAATTCTTGCATTGCGAAAGAAAAAAATAATAATAAATAAAACACATAATATGAAAATGTGGTAGAAAAGATATAATGTAAAGTATAATTATCTTTAAATGCAGCAAAGAAAAAGAGAAAAATCAATTGAATAATTTAATTGATCTGAACTTACTAGGGCAGGATGCGAAATCTTCATCTTCATCTTCATACCAATACTATGGTTAGAGTAAAAAAACAAAAAAAAAACAAAAATCATAGCTTTTAATTAATTAAAAAAAATTTATAATATCCATAACCATTAAAAAGTTATTTATAACATAATAATTATTTTTTCTAGGTAAAATATAATTTGAACTGAGTTATATTTACTAATTTTTTTAGTATGTCAAAAAAATAATAAGTTAATTTTTTGAGTGTTATAAATAGTATATAAAATATTTCAAATGTGATTAAAAGTTCATAATATTCAAATTATTTAAATATTATTTGGAAAATAATTGGGGTATTTCAATGCAGTTAATTAATAGGAGATTGGACCTATTTTAGAAAAGTATAAGATAGAGGCATAATAAAATGGTAGAAAATAACACTAAAGTTGTAAATATTTTTTTTTCCACATGATTTTAATAATAAATCCTAAGAAATATTTGGCAAAATATTGTAGAAAGGGACGAAAGTAATAATGTGTCATGTAATTTGTATTTGTCGCAAAGGGTCACTGCCACGGGGTACTTTTTAATATCTCTCTGCATTATTTATAAACACAATCAAGATCATGAAACCCACATAATTTTCTCTTTCAACGTCACTCTATCAAGGTTATATAATTTTTTTTTTCTAAATAGTTTTGCATTAAACTTTTTTGTTGATGCATGACATTTATTTTTAAAGATTACAATAAACAATAATTTATTATAATTCAACTACTAATTTAATTGTTTATTTAAAAAAAATAACAAAATTTTTTTAGAAAAATATAAATATAAAAATTGTAATTTTCTCAATATAAAAAATTCCACGTCAACATAATTTAAAATTTTATGTTTATATTATTTATATAATATGATATTAACACTATGAAAAATATATTTTATTTGTACTATATGTGTATGTGTATTATATTTTTAACTTAATATGTTACTAAAAAATAGAAATTAGTTTTAGAAAAGAACAAAAACAATTTTAAAAAATATTTAAACATTATCTAAAAAAGAATCCATTTTTGGAAATTTTAATTATTGGTAATTATATGTATTTTATTATAAAATAGTGAATATTAAAGTTAACTTGATTATTATTTATAATATTTTTTACTTAAACAATTTAATATTGTAAAACTAATTAGATTGTATTGCATACTAATTTAGATTGATGCAATATTTTTTAACCTATTAATAGGCGGTTAAGTATGGATGTAAAATATAGAGATTAGCACAATATTTAAATATATAGAAGCAAATCAAATAAATTAAAAATAAAAATAAAAATCGATTTTAATTTGGTATAATTTTGAATCTCATATTGTATTCATATAAAAAAATTGAATCGATTTTAAACCGTATTGTGGTAAGTTAAATTGTTAAATAAAACTATAGTTAATTGTTGTTTATTTTAATTTATATAATTTGAATGAAATATGCACATATGATTTTTATCATAACATATTTATTTATTTGTATTATTAAATTAATTTTCAATTTAAATTTATCACATATATAATTATAATTATATAACTGCTCATTTAAATTTTAATTTAATTACATGCATTCATATTCAATGAGAAAATAAATATATCATTATACATTAACATTGAATTTTTTTTATTTATTTAGATTAAAATAACAAATAACAAAGCATCCTTGTATTACCTTATAAAATGCAATCAATATTACATTTTTTTTAAATCCACATCTCCACCTTAAAGCATAAAATTTCTTAAAAAAAATACTTATAGAATAAAATCTTACTAAGTCTATAACCCACATATTTATGGGCAGGCATTCTTTTAGTTATATATATATATATTAAAGTAGTTGATGAGTGGTAGGCATTCTTTTAGTATCTATAAAGCGCGGTAACTCTTTATTACTGTATTTACTACAGTAAACTTTTAAAAATAGCCCTATAAAAAACGACATTGTTTACCTTTTTTTTTTTGTTTGTTAAAACTCAACAACAAAATGATGTCGTTTTGTATTCATATTAGCATCTCCTTTTACATCCACAAACGATGTCGTAAAAGCAGCATTCCATAGCTGGCAACAAATAACGCTGATCATTTGGTGTAAATGGTGATTTCCTCCTGCATGCAGATCTGATACCAATAATGGCGGCAGTTTCTCTGTGCTGCGATATTGTGAACGGCACCATGCATTCAAGGACCAATATTTAGAGAGAGAAGGAGAATAAAAGAAAATTAAAATGTTCAAGCAAATATTTTTAATTTGAAACTGTCATATTCTTCATTTTCCTCTATTTTGTAAGAAACCAAACACCCATTAAAAGAGAAAATAATGAAGAGAAGCTTGAAGATAATTCAAAATATGTGATGAAATCCAAATTGGAAGGGAAAAATCCACATAAGAAGAGACGAAATCCAAATCCTAGCAAGTAATGGAATTTTTCAATCCACGATTAGATGGAACAGGTGATGAAAAAAATGTGGAACAGGTGATGAAAAAAAAAAGAAAAAAGTAAAAAAAACAGTAGTACTCAGATGGGGCTGGACTTCGTAAAAAGACTTGAATAGAACGCATATTAAAAAACAATTCTCTCTTTCTATTTAATTTTTACTATTTTTCAAAAAGAAAATAAAAAAATTTGAATACTTTGCCCTTAAAATTTTATAATCAATTTTTTGAACTCTTTAATTAATTTGTTTTTTTTTTATTTTTAACCAATAATTTATTTAATTCAAAAACATGGACATATATTGACTATAGAATGCATAAATAGTTTATAATTTATTTTTTGATCATATCAAATAAATAACTAATAACATTAATAATATAACAAAACTCAAATTTAGCAATCCAATTAAATAAATTCGTAAAATAAGATTCGAAAATATCCCTTTTTTTTTTTTTTTTTGCCAAAACTCGACCACTATATTATAGCAACAGATGTGCATTTTTTTTGTTTGCAAAATATAATATTACATGTATCAAGTAAAGAAATATGCATTACATCTAATATCACATATTATATAGTTGATTTGTAATAACAAACTTACATAGAAAAAAAGTCAATGTATATTTTTGTATTTTAAATAAAAACTTTTTTCAGAAAAAAAATGTCGATTGATTGCATGCTTACCTTCTCAAAAGTGGGGAAAAAATTACACTTATGGACGATACCCTTGATTCAGTTACGCGGTGTCGTTTGTGATACATGAGGAGCTAAAATTAAAAGGAGCAATTTTGTTTCGGATTTTAGGGGGAAAAAGATAAACGGTGTCATTTTGCTAAATGGCTAAACCGCATCGTTTTGTTAGGGCAGTTTTTTAGAAAATGCACTGTTTGTTAGCTTCACGGGGTTTAATGTTATAACATAGATTATGGTTATCAAATCATAATTTGTTTGAATTTCTCTCTCAAATGCTAGCTAGCTTGCTTGTTTTATCACAATTAAGTTGATTAGACACTTCACCTTCAAAACAATGTTTATCATACATTTTCTACTTTATTGATAAATTCAGTTTAAATTAATTATATTAAAAAAATAAAGGAGATTCAAATTGTTTCTAATCATTAATATTAGTTTAATTTATTTAAAGTCAATATCAATGAGTTGTATTACTTGAAACCTTGAAGCTAGAAATTAATAATAATAATAATAATAATAATATTAACAAAATTGTGAGAGAGATATAATATTATGGGAAAAGTAAAGAAAGAAAGATTAATTATACCAACCCAATTATTTAAAAAAAAAAAGATAAATAAAAGGCAAGCAAAAACACAAAAATGCTAGTTGTGGAAAACATGATGTGAAAAAGCAAAGTGCATAGAGAATTAAGAAAGTGGAAGACATGCTTTCCCCAGATGAAGTTGCCCAAATAAAAAGCAGACCATAGAATCTTCTAATATGTTAATATGCTTTCTCTATTAGAAAATTCAGCTTATGTCAATATTTACACTTCGAAATTATTAGAGTAACTTATAGTAACTTTTAAAATCAGCAATACCTAGAAATTATTAAATAAGATCAATGAATTTATCCATCTGAATAATATATATTGCATCATATGATTTAGATAAAAAGTTTCTAACTGCTTTATTTGACCCTCTTTGGTGTTTGAAAAAAAAATTGATTTTTTTTTTAAATTTTAATAATTATTTTTAAAAAATTTAGATAAATAAATCATTTTTGTTTGATAAAAATAATTTATTAAAAATTAAAAATATAAATCAATTAAATTAAAAAATTATAAATATCTAAAAGCAATTCCAAACAATCTTTTTATTTATTTATTTTCAGTGTGAAAGAAATTAGTTGACTTATTTTATAATAAAAGAAAAGAAAATTGTGGCAATAGATGTCAATAATGACGATGACTCACACGTCTTTTTCCCTCAAATTACTTGAATTGAAGAGCTTGCTATTATTCTAATTGCCTATACAAACCAATTCTAATAAATATTTGTGAAGATATGTATATGCTTACTAATCATTGGCTTGTCCATCCTTTATAGCCAGGCTATGAACTGGCATCGGAATCTTGGCTTGACTTTACATAGTTTATAAATTATAATTATAGTTAAAGCTTAGCAACCCGTATATAGTTTCCTTTTAATGACCAAAGGCTTTTTGTTCAATCTTTTTAATTGTAATTAAGTGTGGTTTTTCAGTCAGAAATTAAAGTTAATTTGATGCAATGGGAAGACAACCTTGCTGTGAAAAAATTGGATTGAAAAGAGGTCCATGGACCATTGAAGAAGATCAAAAGCTCATTAATTTCATCCTCAATAATGGGATTCAATGCTGGCGACAAGTCCCCAAACTTGCAGGTTAGATTCAAACTAAAGAAACTAATGCTCGAATCGACCTCCGTAGCTTGAGCTCTTACTTGCTAGCTTCATTACTTGTGATTTTTATAAGTAAAATTTTCTTGTTTTATTGTGTTAAATTTGGTTTAGGATTGCTGAGGTGTGGAAAGAGTTGCAGATTGAGATGGATAAGAGGGGAGCATTAACAGAAGCTGAAGAAGAACAAATAATCCAACTTCATTCTCGTTTGGGAAATAGGTAACTAAATGCGGTTCATATCTTTATTAATCGGAACCCAACAAATAACTTGTAAAAAAATACGAATCAATTTTCTTTCATGACAGTGTATTATTGGCTCAGGTGGTCGAAGATTGCTGCACATTTTCCAGGAAGAACAGATAATGAGATAAAAAATCACTGGAATACAAGAATTAAGAAGAAACTGAAGTTTCTTGGAATAGACCCCCAAACCCATAAGCAGATTGAACAAAGGGAGAGAAGTACTGATAAAGAAGAAAATAGGGTGCAGCCTCAAGCCTCCATGGAAGCAGCAAGCAGTGTAGAGTTGAAAATGGTGGATGAACCTTCGAACAAAGAATTGGATGCAGGGTTTATTTTGACTCCACATACCGATCAATCTGAATCATTTTCTTCAAGAATTGATGAATCTTTGCAGCAAGAAGATGATGATCACGACCACTGGTTTGATAATGTGGACTATTTGCTATCATGGGATGGTTTCAGTAATCTGGAAGAGATTTTTCCTTTTGACACTGCTTGCCATTGAATTCATGGTTAATTTCTCCACATACCTTTCTTTGTTATCAATGAGTTGTAACTTGTACATCCCAAAAGAAAAATTAAGAATTAATAAAAGCTTTACTTTTTCCTTCGAGTTGTGGCAATAACCTTCACTAGTACAAAAATGACTTATACGCATCTGTTATTTTGAACTTTATGTGTCTGTTAAATGACAGACGCTTATAAAACAGACGTATATGAGTTGGATTTTAGGCGTCTGTCAAAATGACAGACACATATAATTATTTTATACATCTGTTAAAATATAATGACAGACGCATAAAGTATATTTTAAAAAAATGACTATAGACATCTGTTGTTACAAAACAGCAGACACCTAAAGTCAATTTTTTTGAAAAAACAAAATTCATTATAAACAACAGACACCTATAGTCATTTTTTTAAAAAAAATTCACAATAAGTGTCTGTTATTACAAAATAGCAGACACCTATAGTTAATTTTTTTTAAAAAATATTATAAATTGACAAATATACAACAAATCGTAAAAATTACTTAAACTCATAAAAAACTAATTGTATAACAAAAAAACAACTATTAAGTGAAAAAAAACTACAACATAAAATTAACAAAAATAAAATACATAAAAAATAAAAAAGATAAATAAACTTTTTTGCATAAAAAAGTAGAAAATCAAATACCAATAGTAATAAGGTGGAGAACATATAACTTTTTGGCTAATTAATGGTGAAAATTAATTTTAACATGTACAGAATCAACTTGTTTTCTCCTTACCAAATGCCTTAGACAACCTCTCAATGCATAAAACTCACTTTCATTTTATAAATCAACAAAAAAATATTTTATTGTCATCGTCGTGGCTACGATATGCAGGCTCAAATTTGAACATGGTAGAAAAAAAAGCTAAAGAGAAAAAAAAATATCTTTTCCATGCGTATCTATAGCCACCAACGAACAATATAACTCTTGTCATTATCGTCACTACTAAGACAGATCCAAAATGTGATGAAAGTATTACAAGCCAACTTTATGTTGAGAGATGAAGAAGGAGATGGTTGACGCATACAACTAGGTTTCAAGCTTTAAAGTAAAAGAAATAGATATATATAGCTGAGTTTCAAATAAAGAGCACAGAGAGAAACCGTATTTTTTATTTTAAAAAATGAACTATAGATGTCTGTCATTACTCGTGACAGACACCTATTGTACACTAATATGTGTCTGTTTTTATTAATGTCAGACGCATATGAGTGCAGAGATATTACGTTTCTGTTATTTTTAACGACAGACACCTAAAATAAAATGTATATGTGTCTGCTTTTATTAATGTCAGACGCATATGAGTGCAGATATATTACGCTTCTGTCCTTTTTAACGACAGACACCTAAAGTAAAAGATATATGTGTCTGCTTTTATTAATGCCAAATACCTAAAGTACAAGTTAAATTTTATATGTCTGTCATTTATATTAGCAGACGTATATACCAATAAAAATATTTTTCAATAATTAATTCAAAAAAATTATTATTTATTAATAAACAATAGGTGTTTGTTGTTTGTTAAGACAGACACTAAAAGTATATCATATGTGTCTGTTGTTTATTAAGACAGACGCCTAAAATACAAGTTGAATTTTATATGTCTGTCGTTTATATTAACATACACATATACTTTGTAATTTTATCATATATTTACAAAAATGTCACCGCCTCTATTTTATGTATCTGGCATTTTTACAACAGATACATATAATATTCATTTAAAGATATTTTTGTAGTGGGGCTTTCAAGATAATAGTTAAAAAAAATTAATTAATTTGCTGTTATTATTGTAAAACCTAGAGAAACACAATTAATTTCTCGAATAGCTTGGAGTCCATTTGTTGAATGATGTGATATGAACTAAGTAAGAGAGGGCCTTGTCCAATATGTGGCCCAATTGGGAAATATATCAGCGGATAATGAGAAATCTCATCCGAGAATGACAGATTTCTGGTCTGGAGACTTCCAGAAGAAGACTAATTAAGCTTTTCAGACACTGCCAATTCCTACCCATCACACAATGCTCTCTCCAGAAAACTCCATGCTCTCTCCAGAAAACTCCATGCATCTCTTTATATATTATGACCTACTCCATCTCTTCCATCGATCATTTAACAGTTTCTTTCCCGCATCAATTTCTTGCTATCTTAACAAAAGCTTAACTAAGTACCGAACATGTCTCAAGCTGTGTCAAATTTGGGCATTTCGCTCCCGTTATCATCAAGGAACACTTTTGCTGGATTGAGAAATCTTCACTCGTTGAAAACAAATGGGGTAAGTTTCAATTCCACCCACAGTAAGAACAACTGTAGCATCAAGGCCATGGCTGCAGAAAGCAGAGACAATCTTGACCACCTTCAGAGGGTCAACAGGCATCATCACCAACCGCCTCCACCCAAGAAAAGAGTAGCTCCTTCTGCTGCACCAATGGGTAATTAGTAATTAATGTTTCTTTACGACTGATTGATTACTAGTGGCGGGCCACTGTGAAATTAATTAAATTGTAACGGATTAGTGACAATTTAAATGTTAATGCTGACGATTTTCTGTTTTCTTGACTATTTTCTTGAATCTGCAGGGTTATGGGACAGATTCCCAACAGCAAGAACAGTGCAACAAATGATGGAGACAATGGAGAGAATGATGGAGGACCCATTTCTATACTCATCAGGCGGGTGGCCATCGCCGCCGCCACCACAGCAAATGGAGGGAAGTGGGTTCGGTAGGGGAAGGACTCCATGGGAAATAAAAGAAGGAGAAAATGAGTACAAGATGAGGTTCGACATGCCTGGAATGACCAAAGAGGATGTAAAGGTGTGGGTAGAGGAGAAGATGCTGGTGGTGAAGGGGGAGAAGGTACCAAAGAAGAAGGTGAACGGCGGGGAAGAGGAGGAGGAATGGTCGGCGAAGAGCTATGGAAAGTACAGCAGTAGAATTGCGTTGCCTGAAAATATTCAGTTTGAGAAAATCAAGGCTGAGGTTAAAGATGGAGTCTTATATATAAGCATTCCTAAAGCAACCACCTCTGCCAAAATTATTGATATCAATGTACAGTGAACCCATCACTCTTTTTTTTTTTTTTAAAATCGATTTCATGATTTGGAAATTAAAGTAGCAATTGTGTAACGGATAATTTGATTGCTGTATGCTGTGAATGTGATGCCATGTTGGTGACTGGGAAAATACAGTTTAATCTTTCGAAAAATGATAATTCGTGGTGATCAAACAATAAAGTCCAATAAACAACAATTAATTAATGATGAAAAAGCATTCGATTTAAATTTAAAAGCAAATTGTTTCGATAGAATCGTTTGAGTAAGATATGTTGTCATCTGTAAAATACAGCTCTTTAAATATCATTTTGAGTAAACACAGATCAATGAGGGATTATCTGTATACATTATTGAGACTAAGTGCATTTTTTTCATCCTTTTTCTTTATATATATATATATTGTGTGTGTGGCAATAAACCATAAAAATGTAAATATACTATCTCTTAGAAAAATAAATAAACAAAATATAGAATTAAAAAATAGACAGTAATATTGTATAAAATTATAACTAAAGCAAAAAAAAAAAAATTAATATATTGTTAAAATTGGTTAAATATAAAAATTAATTATTTAAAAGTTCAAACTGAGCCTGAACTATATATAAAAAAAAACCCATTTTAATACTTATGAAAACGAAATCGACCTCAATCTGATGCAGCCCAAATATTATGTGAATTCCTTTTTTTTTTTTTTGCATGATTCCATGTCGATATCCAAACTATTGTTATAAATTAATGGGAAATTTTTAAAAATGAAAAAAAAATGTTAGTTTTATTTTCCAAATTTACCTTCATTTATGTTATTTCAAAAATATTAAAATCAATTTTTTTAAATTTTAAATCTATCAAAACTGAATTATTGACATATATTCATTTTTTTCGAATCATCCGAATGAAATAATATATTCATTATCCAACATTTAATCTATTTTTGTGTATATAATATATTTTATTTTTTTGATAAATAATATATTTATACTTATTTATTTAATGTTAATTTATACTTATAAATATCAAAATATTTATTCATAATTTATCCAATATTTATCTGATATTTATCCAATATTTATCTAATATTGATCCATAATTATAGATATCAAATATTTATTTAATATTTATCAAATATTTACTCAAATTTTATTTAATATTTATCTAACATTTATCCAATATTTATCTATTATTTTTGATATATGATATATTTTTATTTTTTGATAAATAATATATTTACACAATATTTACTTAACATTTAAAATATATCTCTAAAAAAAAGGCAAAAGGTACTAAACTCAAAAAAAATAATGTCAATATTGAGTGAATAATATTTAAATTTTATTTGAAAAATAAAAATATATGTCATATATAAAAAATGACAAAATATAATAAATTTTAAGTAAAATTTAGACAAAAATTTAGAAAAATATATAAAAAGAAAATGCAGAAATACAAGAAAATAAATGAATACAAAAATAAAAAATCAATCTGCAAACAAAATGACATAATACAAAGAAATAAATTGCTATTAATATAAGTATATAATACAAAGAAATTAATACTCAATTTTTTAGCAGTGAAAATGACTACGTTGGCAATACAATTCGAGATTTAACATTTTATGCAATTGCGATAATCTAAAAGAAACTTTAAATATCTTATTTAATAAATTATTAAATATGAGCGATCACTTAGGAAAAATGCAGTTTGTTAAAGTCGACCAATAATTATTTTATTCCAAGAACATCAGCAGAGCAGTAATAATAAATAATTAAGAAAATAAGCTGTCGGCACCAAAAAATCAAACTAACACTAAACTTCGAATTTCTTTATTGTCAAAAAAAGAAAAAAAAATAACCTACCACTTTAACTTATATTAATTCATATATGAGAACTCTTCAGCACTTATAACCCACAATATTTAACTTTATAGCTAATATTAGAAAAATAAAGAAAAATAACATAATGAAAAATTATTTTATTTTCTATAATACAAAATATTTAAAATTTTGGTGTAAAATTAGTTTATAAATGTATTTTTTTTTCAATATTATTGCTATTTTTTAAAGGTTAAATTAAATTAGCTAGAAATTTGAAAAAAAGGATTAATTTTGCTGCTGGGTTAATTTTAAGATAAATTATATTTAATTAAAAGTTCAGTTGATATGAGAATTTGACATTTGAGTTAGATTAAGATTTTCCTTAAAACAAGCTTTTTATGAGGCAGAAATAAAAATAATAGCTAAAATTTTAAACTTAAAATTTCAGAAATAAATTAGTGGATTTTTAGTTTTTGGTTGGGTTCAGTTAATTTTACAAAAAGAAACCGATTTAACCCATTAACCCAAGTTAAAAACGATGTGTTTTAACCCTTTTTACATATTCTAACCTAATTCCTAAATCCCAATCCCAGCTTTGGTCGAAGAAGCTGTCCAGTGCCCTGCCCCTCCTCCTCTTCTCTCCTTTTCCCAGTTTGCCAGCGCTCATCTGTTGACTGTTGCTTCCCTTATTGTGCGTGTGCCGTCGACGGATCGCCGCTCGCTGGATGCCTTGACATCACCGGACCAGCACGCCGAAGCAACATCTATAAAAAGGTTTGTGTTGGGTGTGCCGCTATTATTATGTTCAGTTTGATTTCGGTTGCTCTGTGATCACATAGTACTTCTTTCTATCCTGTTTAAATAGATTTTTTGATAGGGTTCAAAATAATGCATTTGTTCGAACATGTATTCATTTACAGTTCATGTATAAGTTAATAAGTCGTTTTGACTGCTTCAGCATGTTAGAATGATGTCATATCTGCATCTTGTATATAGTTTCCTTTTTTCACTGTCAAAATATTATATTATTAGTTGTTAGTTTAGAGAAAAGAACAAATGGCTGCAGATCTTTTTTTTCCTTAGTTTTCAGATCCAAGATTCTCAGTATACATGTATAAAATTGGTTATCTTCAGTTGGCATTTTAATGGTGCACTTTTTTTTTTCTTTTAAATATCTTATGTGTTCAACTCTCTTATGTTTTGCATTTTCAATTAGTTCATTGAGCTTTTTATCTCAATTTTTTACGTTTCTATTATACAAACTTATTGATTAATTAATCTGATGGTTTTTTTCTTTTTTTGTTTCTTCTGTTGATTAGCTCCAAATAGTCAGTAAAGGACGGAAATTATATATGTTGGCAGCATAATTCACTAACCTTATAAAAGCTTTATTTTTTGCCAGCTAGCCCAACTTTCTTTTTTCTCCCAGTTCATGACTTCCTCTCTTTAAATTTCCCAAATCCCAACCCTAATTAGTTACCTAACATCTGTCCAATTTTGCAGCTGCCCTGACAAGTGTAAGCTCCCTCCTTGCTGACGGCAGGAACCTCCTCTCCATGGTCGAAGACTTATAGCCCACATCTTCTTTGAGGTACATATCTTTTATTTTTCTTATAATTTTTAATTTTTTCTTGGATGGTTTGTGGGTTCAATTTGTTTTTTTTTTTTCTGGCTAACGTATGTAATGACAATCTGAGTTTTGAAGATGGTCTTAAATTATTGGAGAAAATCACTACTTTTTTTGGTAATTGGTAGTGAGTGCTGAGAAAGCCCTTTTTTGTTGTATTGGGTAACTACTAGTGAGAAAAATAGAAATAATGTGTAATTTGTATTTTGAGTTGATATTTCATTTTTCGGATGATGTTGTCACCATTCTAGGCAACCAATTTAAACCAGAAAACCCAATTTCCTATTTTCAGTACAAGTTTTTGTCTGTGCATAGGTTTTGTTTTCCATTGTTTAAATCCAGTGGCCATTAGTTGCTTCGTTATTTCCTATCAGCATATAAAACATCTTGCTAGCTTGGCTGTTCATGTTTAGAGTGCCAATCTCACAGCAATATGTATTTGAAATTACAGCTGCTTATGTTTGTGGGTCTTCTGTGCCAAGCATATAGTAGAGAGTTTAAGACTTTTTCTTCAGGATATTATGTTTTTTAAGTTGGTTTTGTTCACTTTATGCTATGATTAAGCATTATTAAAAGAAAAATCCTTTGCTTTATAATTTGTTAGCTATGAATGACTATTTGTCAAGAACTGAAGTGTTTGCTTTTTCAATGTGCTTGGCTTATGACAATGTTTCTAATATGAATTAGTTTTTCTTAGTTGATTGCCTAATGCATATTATATATGGTTTTGTACATACTTATTATTGCCTTTTCCAAATTGTTACAAAATGACCAGTAGACAATGCCTCTGTTTTGATTGATTTAAATGCTAAATCCTTCTCTTTTCATGGTAGGAAGGAGATTTTATGCCATCAATCTGACGTAAATTCAATTCAGTTCAGAAAACTAATGAAAATTCATGTCTTCCTTGACTTAATTGTTTGTTTTTAAGCATCCAAGAGTGGGGTTTGGAACTGCAAAAACTTTGATTTTGGGCATGCGACACCAAATTTTAAAGTACCTTTTTATCATCCTAAACGTATTCAAAATTATTAAAAGAATTTTTGATTTTGAAATTTTGGGTATGCTATTGTCCTTTGATGGTTAATTATCTATTTTCCTCCTATTTAATGTGCCTTGTAATCAACAAATCTGGTTTTTTAATATTGCCCAAATTAATTTAGGGGTATATTAGGGAAAGTGTATGTATAGCTTTTCTTAATGTATGTGAAAGTAGGAGTAAGCTTATCTATGTGGGATGGAGGGAGCACATCTGAGTTTTTCCTTTTTTATATTTATGTGGGACATTCATTTTCAGCTATTGAGAGTAATGAGGAGATGAAGCTCAAAGCTGGAAAAGAGTCATCAGAAGAGATACAGGCACCAGTCGTAGACAAGGTTTATGGTAATAATTAGCAATATATGATGCATGCTGATACATACTAATCTCATGAGGCTAATTTTTTATTGAAAATAATATTGAATTTTATGACTGATAGAGCTGAAAGTTGTATAGCTCCATCAGCCTCTCTACACATTTCATGAGAGAATGAAATTTTTAACTGCATGGAGTTCCTAATAGCCATTTTTATACTGTGTTTGAAAATGGGCAACATGTCTACTACTCCAAACTGAACAGTCATAAACTGACATGGGAGTTAAAAAATTCTTTGTTAAATTCCTTCATATATTGTCAGCGATGGGCAATATAGGAATTCTATTTTTCTTCTTAATCTCTTGAGCTGATTGGAAAGCTTTTCCACTAGACTTTACATTGTCTCTTCATTCAATAGCAAACTATGCCAGTTCATTTTTTTTTCGAACTGCATTAAAATGATATATCTGAATGACAATATAGTTTTACTTATTACATTGGAGTTGCCTCTAAATGTATGTATGGGATCCTCTTCTTGTCTTAGTTTATGATCTTGAATCAAGTGGGTGAGCCAAGGACATTATTGGTCCATCAGAATTGCAATATTTTCAGGAGGTTATTACTTTGCATTTACATTTTTACTATATTGAAAGTTGTTTAACTTCTGTTTTCAAGTCAAATTAGGGGAGCCTAGTTACAGAGAAAGGTATAAGTTCAGGCATAAGTTCTCCGGTCTTTCTTCAGTATTTGATATTTGAAGTATTTGTAAAAGAAAAATACTAGGTTAAAGAAAGAGAAGCAAAGGACTTTGGGCTACATTTTACTTCAGGAGTGAAGTCTTTTTTCCTTTACTATTATTAATATTTGCGTGTGTTTGGCCAGGTTTCTAGGTGTTACTTAAAAGTTATAGTTATGTTCTGCTCTACAATTCTGAAAATCACTTCTTAGATACTTCCTGTTGACATCATACTATTCTTACGTAGTTTAAACTGCTTCTGCCTTCTATTTGTTTCAGGTTTTATCCATATTATTATGCTCCATTTGCTTTTGATCTCAAGGACCTTACCGAGTTGGAAATAACTTTCTTTCCTGGAGAACTGTTCAAACCTTTTGATCAGCTAATGGGAACTCTACCTGCTGCAAGGTCCTTTCTGATGCCCCACTCATTATTATGACTATTTTGCTTTAAACTGTGCTTCAATTTCTATTTTGTCAGCTTCTTTTTGCTGGCTGGCCTTCGGCTTGATACAGTTTTAATGCTTTGCCAGACGAATTTAGGGAATTGATGACCAATCCAACATCACCAATATCTAAATTCTTTCCCTACTGGTAAAATTGTTTGATTATATGATCTATTAACTTGTTGAGAGTTTTATCACCTTTGCTAGATTTCTTAGCTTTTTAAATTTTGGAAGATTTCAAGATTGACATGAGTGGAAAATGCTTTTCCTGGCAGGTTAGCTCTTGTTTACCCCTCACGATTAAGAATATTATTCTTGTTTGTTGTCAACTAACAAGTTGTCTTGCATTTCTTTGTTGGGAGGCAGGGAGTTGCCAAATTGCCATTCATTGATGAAAGGAAATTGCTTGCCCAAACAAAGAAACCTGAATGCACTTTAATGGTCTGAATTTGTTAAATGATTTATTTTTCGGTGCTGTTTTATATATTAATTGTTTTACTGAAAGGATTTTATCTTGAAGTTAACCTGGCATCCTCCTTGCCCTTCCAATAATAGCAATCTAACTTGAAATGCAACTAAGCTTCTTGAAGAAGTGGTGTCATGAAAATATTCAATGGTGTCTTCTGGGCCAGCTTTTGGTGTTAGAGAAAAAGCTTGGATGGTTTCCTTGACTTGGGATCCAAAAACCTGTAGTACCAAGTTATATTAATTTTAGTTTCTAGGAAAGATCTAATATAGTCAGATTTTTGGTTAAAAAAGGTTATTTTTAAGACATGTTTCTGGCATTAGAGATTGTTGTAGAAGTTATCTTTCATCTATCACCAACCTTGGAGCTAAATATCCTTTGAAGAAATGGGACAGCAAATCCATAAGCATCATTATTTGTCATGAAGTATAAATTTTTCGCATATGCATTTTTTGGTATCCATATGCTATATCTTCATTTTACCAATATCTTAGATTTAACTTTGTTGGGTTTATCCCTTCCTGTAGTAGACTTATTTTTGAGTTTTTTTGTGCTCAATTATTGTGTAATTTAGGAAAATTCTTTGAGGGATGGGGGTCGTGTGAACTCATGTTTACCATACTGGCATAAACTTCATTCATAGATATTACACTTCTTGATTAGACTTTTAAGGGTGGTTTTTTTTTGTTAGACGGCATTATTTATAATGGAGTTTTGCCAAAGAAATAATATGGTTTGTACATTTTTCATAAAAAGGTTCCTGTTTGTTCTGAGCTTGTCCCTTCATATTTTTCATTTTTTTGCCATAAGGGTGTCTAGGGGAAAAGGTTCTGCAAATCTGACTACAAATCTCCGACCAGATTTGGTTGAAGCTGTGTTGAATTGAGGTAAAACATAGCTCTAAGTGGAGAAAAACGGAGGAAAGTGAAAAGGATCAATATAGTCAATCCTAATTTGCTTGGTATTGGATGTGAATTAATTTTTGAGAAAAGAACAAATGGCTGCAGATGTTCATATTCTTTTTTTAATTAGTTTTCAGATCCAAGATTCTGGGTATACGTGTAGAAAATCGGTTATTTTCAGTTGTCATTTTAATGGTGCGCTTTTTTCTTTTAAATAATTTGTGTTCAACTTTCTTATGTTTTGCATTTTCAATTAGTTCATTGAGCTGGTGGTACTTTTTATCTGAATTTATGAAGTCTTTATCATATCAATTTATTGATTAATTAAATTGATGATTTTTTTTTTCTTTTTGTATTTGATTAGCTCTCTCAATAGTCAATAGAGGATGGAAATTATATTTGTTGGCAGCATATTTATTTTCCCACTTTATTTGCTTAATATAAGTATGCATGTGTTTTATTATTATCATGATTCAATTGAAATAATTATATATTAAAAGAATAAATAGTTCACTAACCTTATAAAAGCTTTATTTTTAGCCAGCTAGCCCGGCTTCCTTTTTCTAAGACTTTATCTTCGTGATTTTTAAGTTGGGTTAGTTTGCTTTATGCTTTGGTTAAGGATTGCGAGTCTCAGATGTTGAACCCTTTGCTTTATAATTTGTTAGTGATTTATACACTGTTTGTCAAGAAGTGAAGTGTTTGCTTTTTCAATTTGCTTGGCATATGACAATGTCTAATATTTATTTAGGTGTTTTTTAGCTGATTGCCTAATGCAAACTATATATGGTTTTGTTCACACTTATTATTGCCTTTTCCAAATTTATTTAATTGCTAGATCCATCACTTTTCATGGTAGGAAGCAAAATTACCACCATCAATCCATGCAAATTCAGAAATTAATGAAATTGTGCCTTTCTTGTCACTATTATTTGTTTTTAAGCGTGCTAAAATGAACTTTGAAACCGTTAAATTTGGGATATCTGTTGCTAAATTTTAAAATTACTTTTCATTAAACTAAGCGTGCGCGAGTGTGATGTAAGAACTATTGATTTCGCTAATCCCAAATGAGTCTGGTATTTAAGACGTGTTTACACTTTTAGCGACAGCATAATTGATCGCTAAAAGGGATATATGGCGACAAATATTTGTCGCGATTAAGAAATTCAGCGGCAGCTGCGTTGTCGCAAATGTAATATTTTGCGACACTTATTCTCGTTGATATAGAATTAACGACGAATTGACATTTTCTTAAGATTTTAAAAATTGATTTTAATGTTTGATAAATTTTAATTTTCTCTTTTTAAATATTTATTGGACCAAGAATATTTGTGGTCATTATTCCTAGTGTTTTTTTTATATTACTATAACAATTAAATATATAAATTTAAACAGAAGTCTTATTTTGCACTATTCTGCAACAACATAACTGGTCGTCAGTTATATTTTTTCCCGTCGCCATAATACCAGCAACGAATTTACACTTTTTTCTTCATAGTTTATAAATGATTTTAATGCTTAACTAATTCTAATTTTCTCCTTTTAAAAAAATATTAATGAGTAATAAATTTTTATTTTCTCTAGTTTAATTATTTATTTCATATAGATTATTTATAATCGTTATTCCTAATGTATTATATATTGTTATAGTTAAAATGTAAATTAAAAGTTTTATTTCTAATAAATTGTTAAATTATACGACAAGTGGAACGCATTGGGACTGATTTTTCTTTCTAGCTACGAATTAACATTTCCCTTAATATTTTTAAAATTATTTCAATGCTTAACAAATTATAATTTTTTCTAAACGAAATATTTATTTTTATATAGAATATTTATTATCAGTATTTTATCAAAATTAACAACTAGTAATCAAATGATAAATCTAAACGTGACATAATTTATAATAAATATTAAGTGTTAGTTGTTAAATAGTATCTAACTTTTACATTTGAATTTTCTCGTATGCATAAAACAAAAAAAAATAGAAAAATTATATAATTATCTAAGGATGGATTAACCATTTAATCATCAATTAATTGAAATTATTATTAGAGTTAACTATAAATCTTAAATTGTAGTCAATTGATTTTAATATATTTATATTTCTCTATAGACTCAATTTGTACTTTTAATTAATTGATTTTTAAATTTTTTTTTTCACATCTTATAACATAAAAAGACTGAGACAATCCAAATTGAATCTAATATATATTATAAAACATAAATAAGGGAATCCATTTTCTTTTTTCTCCGTAACCAGTCTTTTCATTTACTATCATCATTTTTTCGAATCTTTCTCTACGGAAAAATAGAACATTTTGCAGAAGTTTTTGCTAATGCCAATGATTTTCGGGCCATCCTATGATTGTTCAAGGATGCATTATGTTGGATAACAAGGAATATTAACATTGCGATCTCTGTGTGCAGTATTTGACATTTTAGCTATCATTATTTAAATTAAATAAAGATTTTTATTCCAAAAATAAATAAATTTATTTTTTCTCTTCCGTGCTAAGTGCTGAAACTGAACAGTCATAAACTTTGTTTATCGTCTTTATAACTTTGCTATTCTCACTGCCGCTTCGCGCAGATCTCCAATGTTCTCTCTCTTGTACCCTTTTACTTTGAGTCTCTGAGTCATCGATCGAACAGGAGCGCCAGCGTTTTACAGGTGGCTCGCGGACCGCTGCCCATTCGCAATCGACGTGATTGAACAGGAGCCTAAGGAGGACAGCAATGGCATACCTCCCGACGTCTCTAAACCTAACCCTAGGCTTCGAGTTTGATGATTTATCCTTGGATATGAACGGCATAATTCACCCTTGCTTCCATGCGGAGGGGAAGTATGCGAATTGAGCTTACTGAGTTTCTTGGTTTGCTGATATCTAATTAGTTTGCTGTGTTTGGATTTCATTTGGTTTGTTAATTGTGGAATCAGGGAGAGAATTAGACAGGCTTTAATCAATTAGTGTTTTGGAAGTGGGGGACTAGTGAGTGGTTATGTTTCTAGTTAATTCAGGTGTTCAGCTCGTGCATGTGGGATGCGATTATTATTATTATTATTATTTTATTTTAGTTCACGTTTATTCAACTGGCTGTTGCCAAACTGAAAGGGTGTCCTGAATTATGATTTATCCATTTTCCTTGTCAGTGTGTGGTTTCGTCAGTTAAAATTCTATCTGGAAATTGTGATTTAATCATGTTATATGACTGTTGACTAGAAGCCTAGTCTTATGATCATGTTTTAGTATCGATGGACAGAATGGTGATTATGTGATTGTTTCTGTGCAAAAGGGAATCTGGAATTCAACTGTTACTGTTCTTCCAGTTCTTTCAAAATTAAATGTCAATTAGATTGATATCGCTTGCTGCTGATATATCCTCATTTAAACATTTTTCAGCTGTGGTTATTCTTATTAAGAAAAGAAAACAGGTGAAATTTTGGATTCTTGACGAGCAAATTATGATTTTAGTGTGTAGAAGTTGTGTTTGTTCTAGGTTTGGTTGTAAATGAACTTAGGATTGGCTTTACTGTGGCATCATGGTGTTACGCATCTAGTAGAAGTGCTTTTGTTCTCTTTATGGGGCTTCATACCTTGTAGATAGTTTTTGCTTAAATTGTTTTGGAGCTTATTATATCAAAACGAATGTAGCGGATGTTGTACGCTGTTATTGCAGCCTGCCCCTCCTACATATGATGATGTTTTCGTATCAATATTTGATTTCACTGATCATTTCTTTTCATTGGTTAGCCCACGAAAGCTTTAATTTATGGCAATCGGTAAACTTCATTATGAATTTTTCTTCACTTTTTTTTTCACTTAAATTAGTAGCAATTTCAACTTAGAACTTTGTACATGGTGTTGCACCTAGACCTAAAATGAATCAACAAAGGTCCCGGGGTTTAAAGCTGCAAAAGATGCTGCTGAAGCGGTATGTTTTCTCTTATAATAGTTTGGATGGCCTGTTCCTTTTGTGAAAATGGTGATTTAACAGTGCTGCCCTGTCATTTCTTTTATGTCATAGGAAGCTGACGAAGAAAGATTGAGAAAGGAATTTGAGGCTTAGGGGAAGCTCTTGTCTCCTAAAGAACTCCAGGCACACAATTTATGGCTGTGCTATCTGTTGCATTTCAATATCATATGCAAGTGAGATTAAACCATAACCAAGGCTGGCGATACATCATGGTGCGATTGGTGTTATAATTTCCTCAGCTAGTCTGTTCCACAAGTGGATTATTCCTTGCCTTTGGAGTAATTCCTTTTTTATTTTCTTTTTCATATATGTCTGGCTTCCAGGACACTTTTTGTCTGTAAATTTATTTATGGGGCTCTGGTGAGGGAGAGCACTCATACATCAGATTACATCGTAACATTCCTGGTTTCAATCCAAACGCACGGCATTGTTTATGTGGTCTGGTGAGTCTTTCTTTTACAAATAAACGTTTTAATAATTGCTTTAGGTCTCTCAGATCATGCTTACTATTTTGGCATTGCTTATATTGTTTCCTAATAAAGGATTTGGTCTATCATAATGAGGACGCAGAATTGATTATGCTGTCTTTAGCGATTCATGAAATTCACTTTTCAATACTGAGAGAGTTTAGTGGCTTATCTCTTATAGATATTGTCATGTTCCCAACTAATTTGGGTTCGGTAGCCATTAATAGAGATGACAGTTGAACTCTACCTTGTGGTGCCCCGCCCCGAACGGGGGCAGTTTTTTTATGATTATTATCCCCCGCTTTGACCCCGACCTGAATGTGTGTGTGTGTATATATATATATATATATATATATATATAGTATAGTTATTATTATTTATATTTTAACATAATTAATATTTTAAAAAAAATGTAACACTAATTTAAAGTAAAAAAAATATTTTTTTATTTAAAAAAATATATAATTAACTAGTTAATTAAAATAAAAAAATATTTTTTAATATTAAAATAAAAAAATTTAATAAAAGTCGGGGATTGGGGATCCCTGTTCCCATGTGGTGTGGGGACGGGGATCAAAAAATTTTCCCTAGTGGGGAACGGAGTGACATTTCAGGTTCGAAGACAGGGAACTTTGCCCCATTGCCATTCCTAGCCATTACAAAAAAAATCCAGACATATCTAGTAATTTGCAATGGTATCTGCTTGTTTGAATTTCATTCACTTAGTTACAATTATCTCCATGCCATCTAATTAGCTTTAGCATATAAACTCTTTCCCTCATTCTTTTTTTCTTGGGCAGCTTCTGAAACACTTTGTTCCCATTCTCTTCTCACCACTCCTTGTTCATTTAATATTGAGACTTTGTAGCACATGCCCCTTCAGCCAATTTTTTAATGACGTGGATAAATTGCAATTGATGATATTGGACATATTTGCTTAAATTGAAACAAGTGAATTATATTGCTAATTTGCAAAACTTTTTCTTTTTATGTTTTTCTGCTATTATGCTACTAGTTTATTTCTCATGATTGATCTCAAGTCTCTATTTCTTCTAGCTATTAGATGGTCACATTTCCAGGGCAACAAGATAAGTGCTTTATTTGTGGTCAAACTGGTCATCTTGCAGCTGACTGTCATGGTAAGTCAGGAGAAGATGCTGTGGCAGATGATGCCCCAGTTTACTAAAAGAAATATCAGGTCGGAGAATGTTGCACCTGAGTTGTATTCTTTTGCATCTTTCTTCTGATATTCTCTAATTAAGTAAACGTTTCTTTTGACAGTTCCTCCACATATGGGTTTTGCAGGAATATTTGCAATATGAGCTGGACACTCCATTTGTGATCAACTTCGAGAGAATGGTGGATGATTTTGTATTTCTATGTTGGCAATGAATTTCTTCCACATATGCCAACACTGGAAATTAGGGAGGTACCTTAGCTGCTGGGAGTTATTACTGTAATGTGTTTTGGGTTCTGAGCCACTTTTGGAATTTGTTAATTTTTTTCAAATGCCATAATTTTGGTTTCCTGTGTTTCTTGATGATTTCTTTTTAATTTAGCGATCTCTTCTAATGCTTTTGTGTTGCGGCTTTCCTCCATAAATGATTATTTTTCTCTTCAACCTCAAGGTTCTATAAATTTATTGATGAATGTTTACAGAAGGGAGTTTACTGTGATGAGTGGTAATTTTACTGATCTGAGTGAGGCATTTTTCTTTTTTATTATGTTGTGGACGAAACATTTATATGGTGCATATGCTTTCTCTAGAGGCACTTTTTCTTTTTCCATTCCGGCGAATAGCATGTATAATTTTTTTATTGCAGTCCATTTTGTGTATTTTTTTTTTCTTTTAGAATCTTTCTCATTCCTAAAGTTATTTCTGTTTGAATTTCTAATGCTGCTATGCTACACCACATTTTGTTGTTTCAGTGGTATATATTTTTCCATGGTTTAAGAGTATGTGATTTTAGATTGGGACCATTTGCTATGTTCAAATGATTATGCTGATGTCAATAATTTTTCTTGTACAGGTTAATCTAGATAGAGTTGAACATTTTATCCAGTCTTGCTGTTTATGAGGAGCAAATCTTTCAGAAAAGGACTCGTATGCAGCAGGTGCTTTCATTTGTTTAATATTGTCTGATAATAACAGCAATTAGAGTGATATGTGATTTCTAAGTGAAACTAAAAATGTAAGTTTGTTTTTATATTTTCATCAGATTCTGACATTTTCTGTTTCATATTAGTAACAAACATTTGGGACCATATTTTAAAAATTAAACTCACTTCCAATGTTATTTTAATTGTAAAGTCTGCATAACAAATTGAATTTATCCTATTTTCATTATAGAATCCAAAGCAATCATGCTCTTATTATTTTAACAAAAACATTACGTATTATAGAATCAGTTCGTCATTTTATAGAAAAGGAAAATATTTCTTATATGTTTCTTCATCATTTCAGCTAAGAAGATATGAAAGTTAAGGATTTTTTCCCCCTTACTGATGCCATGATTTAGCAATTAAAATTTCCAAGATGGATAATTCTATGAAGTGAAGCTATTTTTTTATGAACATGTATAAAATGGTGTTTTTAGATGAATTATACTTTAGCTAAGTGACAAGCTCAATTTGAGATCTTTAGCTGGGTTGAAAGATTTCTAAATCACCAATAAAATGTTTGAGAAGTTTTGTCTCCAATCTTGGTGAAACTTAAAAAGTTTTCATGGGGTTTTTAGCAAGGGTTTGATAAGTCACATGTCAGATTGCATTAATCTCCTTAATGAACCTATTAAATACAATTAAATTGATTGTGGAAAAAGGATGCATTTTAGTGTATATAACAGTATGTTGTCATTTGAACCCAAAAAAATAAAATAATATACAGTCTTTGCTGTAGGCTATATTTTGTCCCATCTATTTTTAATGCTCCCTTTGTCCCACAAAGATAGGTCTTTTTTACTTGTCCCAAATTATAGGCTATTTTCCTTTGATTGGTTAATTATCTATTATGCCCCTATTTAATGTGCCTTGTTATCAACAAATTTGAATTATCATTTCTTAGTTTTTCAATATGTCCCTAATTAATATAGGGGTATATAAGAGAAAATGTATAGTTTTTGACAAATTTACTAAATTTTCTTAGTGTATGTGAAAATATAAGTAAGCTTATCCATGAGGGATGGAGGGAGCAAATCTGAGTTGTTATTTTTTATACTTAAGTGGGGCATTCATTTTCAAACTATTGAGAATAATGAGGAGATGAAACTCAAAGCTGGAAAAGAGTTCTTAGAAGAGATACAGGCACCAGTCTTTGACACGGTTTGTGGTAATAATCAGCAATATATGACACATGCTGATGCATACTATTCTCGTGAGGCTAATTTTTTTTTTTTGTTGAAAATGATATTCAATTTTATGACTGATAAAGCTGGAAGTTGTATAGATTCATCAGCCTCTCTATACATATCAAGAGGGAATGAAATTTTTAACTGCATGCAGTTCTTAATAGCTGCTTTTAGACTTTGTTTGAAAATGGGAAACTTGTCTATTACTCCAAACCGAACAGTCATAAACTGATGGGGAGTTAAAATATTCTTTGTTAAATTCCTTCTTATTTTGTCATCAATGAGCAATATGGGAAATCTATTTTTCTTCTTAATCTCTTGGAACTGCTTGGAAAGCTTTTCCATTAGAATTACGTTGTGTCTTCATTCAATAGCTAACTATGCCAGTCCATTTATTTTTCAAACTCTGTCAAAATCATATATCTGAATGACGATATGGTTTTACTCATTACATTGGAGTTGCCTTTAAATGTATCTTTGGGATCCTCTTCCTGTCTTAATTTAGCTTCTTCTGATTTCAGGTCAAATTAGGGGAGCCTGGTTACAGAGAAAGGTACTACGCTGAAAATTTTGATTTATCAGATCCAAATGAAATTGAAAGAGTTAGAAAAGATGTGGTAAGTTACATCACTTGCTTTACATGGATGGTTGTTGCTTGTAGTTATTTATAACTTCTGGTGGATTTGATATTTGATCTGCGTAAAATGGGTTTTGCTTCACCTCTGTGTTCCCAAAACCTTAAAAAAATTGTTTAATGTGTAGGTTTATAGTCTATATGTTCTCGCATGAAGCCCATGTGAGAACAAGACTTGGGCGTTAATATTGATGATACCTATCCAGGTCATATATGCTTATGAAGCATCCCATAAATGTATTTTCTATTTTGTTTTACTTAGAACCAAACCAACAGAAAAGAAAAATGGGGAGCAGTTAATATCAGAATGACTGTCGTATGCTATGTTCGCCTTTTATCCATCATTTATCCCACTGAATGCTTAATTTATGGCAATGCTTGTTTCACCGTTTTTCTCTCTATGATTGTTTTCAATTTGTCATTTGGAACGTCTTAAAACATTTGTCCTCTATTTAATTATTCAAGCATTGCTATTTTGTGAGGCTTGCAAAGTTAAAATTTCTGATGTGACTTTCATCTCTATTTTTTTTCCTCAGTTGAAAGAAATTAAAAATTTCCAAATGCATCATGATATGTAGGGGGTGGAATATTTTCAGGAGGAAGTGAATCATAATATTTTATTCTTGGGGCTCCACCAGGATTTTAATTTTTTTTTCTTTGGGCTAATGGCAAACTCAATTATGAATCCCATTCTTGGTGTGCCCACAATTATGAATGCCTCCTCAATGAGTTTGGAAATCAGAGAGAGAGAGACTGGGATGGACAAGTGTGTTATTTGTTGTCTTAGGAATCTTGAATGCTCAATGTTTTGTAATGTTTCCTTTCCTATTTTTGTTTGTTTTTGGTATTAAAGCTCAAGTAATGGTAGGAACAGTTGATTATTGTTTGGTGCAAGTTTTGAGGTATGTGGAAGGCTTGTGTTGGGTGTGCTGCAATTATCACCAAGGTGTTTTCTATTGGCAATGGTCAGTTTGATTTCGGTTGTGCTGTGATCACATAGTACTTCTTTTCTCACACTTCTTTCTATCCTGTTTAGATAGATTTTCTAATGGGGTTGAAAATAATGCATTTGTTCGAACATGTGTTCATTTATAGTTCATGTATAATCTTTCTTCAGTATTTGTAAAAGAAAAATACTAGGGAAAATAAAGCGAGGACTTTGGGCTACATTTTACTTTAGGAGTGAAATCTTTTTTCCTGAACTATTATTATTATTTGTCCTCGTTTGGCCAGGTTTCTAGGTGTAACTTGAAAGTTATAGCTATGTTCTGCACAACAATTCTGAAAATCACTTCTTAGACACTTCCTGTTGATATCATGCTATGCTTACCTAGTTAAACTGCTTCTGCCTTCTATTTGGTTAGGTTTTATCCATACCATTGTGCTCCATTTGCTTCTAATCTCAAGGATCTTATTGAGTTGGTAATAACTTTCTTTCCGGGAGAACCGTTCAAACCTTCTGATCAGCTAATGGGAACTCCACCCTCTGCAATGTCCTTTCTGATTCCCCACTCATTATTATGACTATTTTGCTTTAAACTGTGCTTAAATTTCTATTTTGTCAACTTCCTTGTATTTTTGCTGATTGGCTTTGGGCATGATACAGTTTTAATGCTTTACCAGAAGAATGTAGGAATTTGATGTCCAATCCAACACCACAAACATCTAAATTCTTTCCCTGCTGGTAAAATTGTTTGATGATATGATCTATTAACTTGTGAAGAGTTTTATCACCTTTGCTAGATTTCTTAGCATTTTAAATTTTGGAAGATTTTGAGATTGACATGAATGGAAAATTTTTTTCCTGCCAGGTTAGCTCTTGTTTACCCCTCACTATTAAGAATATTATTCTTTTTTGTTGTCAACTGACAAGTTGTCTTGTGTTTCTTTGTTGGGAAAAGGGAGTTGCCAAATTGCCTTTCATTGATGAAAGGAAACTGATTGTCCAAACAAAGAAACTTGACAGCACTTTAACGGTCTGAATTGTTAAATGATTTATTTTTCATTTATTTCAGTGTTGTTTTATACATTAGCCAT
The DNA here is from genome assembly GCA_023653625.1 of Triadica sebifera. Taxonomy (NCBI): domain Eukaryota; kingdom Viridiplantae; phylum Streptophyta; class Magnoliopsida; order Malpighiales; family Euphorbiaceae; genus Triadica; species Triadica sebifera. Next base: position 1,321,774 of record CM042913.1, read on the forward strand.
TTTATTGAATGGCTTTTATCTTGAAGTTAACCTGGCATCCTCCTTGCCCTTCCAATAATAGCAATCTAACATGAATGTTGAGAAACTTGAATTGCAACTAAGCTTCTTGAAGAAGTGGTGTCATGAAAATATTCCATGGTTGTCTTATGGGCCAGCTTTTGTTGTTAGAGAAAAGGGTTGGATGGTTTCCTTGACTTGGGATAAAAAATCCTATAGTACCTAGTTATATTAATTTTAGTTTCTAGGAAAGATCTAATATAGTCAGATTTTTGGTTAAAAAAGGTTATTTTTAGCACATGCTTCTGGCATTAGAGGTCGTAGAAGTTGTCTTTGATCTATCACCAACATTGGAGCTAAATATTCTTTGAAGAAATGGGACAGCAAATCCATAAGCTTCTTTTATTTGTCGTGAAGTTATAAATTTTTCACTTGTGCATTTTTTGGTATCCATATGCTGTATTATCATTTTACCAATATCTTAGTTTTAATTTTTTTTTTGTTTATCCTTTCCTGTAGTAGACTTATTTTTTGAGTTTTTCTGAGCTCAATTATTGTGTAATTTTAGGAAAATTCTTTGAGGGATGGGTGGGGGGTTGTGTGAACTCTTGCTTACCATCCTGGCATAAACTTCTTTGTTCATAGATATTATACTTCTTGATTAGACTTTTAAGTGTGCTTATTTTTTTGTTAGATGGTATTATTTATAATGGAGTTTTGCCATAGAAACAATATGGTTCGTACATTTTTCATAGAAAGGCTCCAGTTTGTTCTGAGTTTGTTCCTTCATATTTTTGTTTTTTTTTTAATTTTTGCCCTAAGGGTGTCTAGGGGAAAAGGTTCCATGAAGCTGACTACAAATCTCCAGCTAGACTTGGTTGATACTGAGTTGAATTGAGCTAAAACATAGCTCTAAATGGAGAAAAATGGAGGAAAGTGAAAGGAATCAATATAGTCAATCCTAATTTGCTTAGTATTGGGAGTGAATTAATTTTAGAGAAAAGAACAAATGGCTGCAGATGTTCATATTCTTTTTTTTACTTAGTTTTCATATCCAAGATTCTGGGTTTACATGTAGATATTTGGTTATCTTCAGTAGTCGTTTTAATGGTGCACTTTTTTCTTTTAAATATTTATGTGTTCAACGTTTTGCATTTTCAATTAGTTCATTGAGCTGGTGGTGCTTTTTATCTCAATTTATTAAGCTTCTATTATATTTATTGATTCTTTAATTTGATATTTTTTTTTCTTTTTGTCGTTGATTAGCTCTCAATAGTCAATAGAGGATGGAAATTATATTTGTTGGCAGCATATTTATTTTCCCACTTTAATTGCTTAATATATGTATGTATGTGTTCTATTATTGACATTATTCAATTGAAATAATTATACGTCAAAAGATTAAAAAGTTCACTATCCTTATAAAAGGTTTATTTTTAGTCAGCTGACCCAACTTTCTTTTTTATGCCAATAGTTTAAGACTTTATCTTCATGATTTTTAAGTTGGGTTAGTTTGCTTGATGCTTTGGTTAAGGATTGTGAGTCTTAGATGTAGAATCCTTTGCTTTATAATTTGTTAGGGATGTATGACTATTTGTCAAGAAGTGGAGTGTTTGCTTTTTCAATGTGCTTGGCATATGACAATGTTTCTAATGTGTATCAGGTGTTTTTTAGCTGATTGCGTAATGCAAGCTATATATGGTTTTGTTCACAATTATTATTGCCTTTTCCAAATTGACTTAAATGCTAAATCCTTCACTTTTCATGGTACGAAGCAAATTATCTATCATCAATCCATGCAAATTCAGTTCAATTCAGAAATTAATGAAAATTTGTCTTTCTGTACATATTTATTTGTTTTTAAGCATCGTAAGTGGCCTTTGAAAGCTTTAAATTTTGGATATACGGCACTAAATTTTAAATTTTCTTTCCATTGTGCTCTGCATTTTGGATTTTGCTATTGCATTTTTAGCGACGGCAGAATTGATTGCTAGAAGAGATGTATAGCGGCAAAATTTTGTCGCATTTAAGAAATTCGTCGTTTGTAGAAATTGTCGCTATTGGAATCTTTGGCGACACTTTTTATCGTCGCTATAGAATTAACCACGAATTGACATTTTCTTAAGATTTTAAAAAATGATATTAATGTTTGATGAATTTTAATTTTCTCGATTTTAATTATTTATTTGACAAAGACTATTTATTTTCATTATTCCTAATGCATTTTTATATAACTATCACATTAAAAAATATAATTTAATTACAAGTCTTATTTTACACTATTCTGCGACAGAAAAATTATAAAGTTAATGTGATATATAACTATCACATTAAAAAACTTTGTTTCTTGTGTTGAATTATTATGACTGGAGAATCAGAATAAGATTTGCAAATTGGAGTTGTTTCCTTTCTATCCTTTGATGACTTGATGAGGTTATTTAGTGAGAATGAGAAAGGGGTTTTCTTGGACTGTATGTTGTGATATAACACTTGGTATGAAGTGGTGAACTCTTAAGCATTTGTTGTGTATTTTTTCAGTAATCTAATAGCTACAAGACATATGAGGATAAGAATTGATTGGGGAGTAATGTGTTTTTATAAAATCAGGGAGTTTCTCTAGTTTATTGTTTGTTTTTGTGATTTTTAGACAGTAATAGCTATTTATGATGTGCTGATTTTGCGTAAAAAGTTGGCATTACATGGATTCTCTATTTTGAATTTAGAGAAATTGTGGACTAGGAGCTCATTCCTTTTTTTTCTTCTTTGCCTTTTGCACTATCCAGGAGTTAAGTAATGGACTGAGAGCTATTATAAAATTTCTCATTGTCTGAATTGATCTTAAATCTATGAAGATGATTCCTTAATCTACGATAATTTTGTTCTTGGTTTACAGAAGTAATCTAACTGGAGATTTGGATTCTGATTTGTGGTTGAAAAAGCTGCTTCCTTTGACTTAAGATGATTTAATGAGGATAGTCATTGAGATAAAAAAAAAAGGGAGTCTGTTGGATCTCATTTTCGTACTTTCTGATTTATGATTTTTTGCTTACTAGATATTCGTGACCATTGAGTAATTGTCTTGTGATTGCCCAGATTTAATGTGTGGAGAAATATATGTGGGCTAAGGCTGATTTTGGAGTCTTGGTTTTTTATCTTGCGTATGTTGGGAAGCATGTCAATGAATCGTGAATGCAGAGCTCAAGACTAGGGTGTTTTCATTATTTGCTTTTTAAGGAAAGGACACGTGCAGCACTTGATGTTTTGTACTGTTGGACATGCAGAAATTGCCACTTGCAAAGATTTCAAACCTTTTTTTCATTCTGGATTATGATACTGTCCCAGTTTGACTTGCAAGTTATTCATTGTAGTTATATAGCATTTAAAATGGCTTGTGCGTAACTTGTTCCAAACAAGCAAAGTTGCTTGCAAGATTCCTTTTTGCGAATGGCTTTTGACGGGATTATGTTCTTTTTCTGAGTTGATATTTTTGGTGTTGAAGATGGTAATGAGTTTCAAAGTTCCTAATCATGCCAAATTCCCATCAACCATTGTAAACAGAAGCATGCCTGGTCTTTTCTCTCATGTTTTCTTTTCCATGTATAATCTGGTTTTGAGGATTTAGGAATATCCAGTTTGTGATTCTTTCTTTTGCCAGTTCTTTGTTTTACTGTAGGGTTCAATCAACTGTGTATTGCATCCTTGTTGTGCATTTGAATTTCTATCTTGTGAATGGCTCAAATAAGGATTCATTTTCAATGGGATCATATGCTTTGTGTTCTGTGCCTTTGGATGGAAATAAACTTGGATGAATGGAGTTTTTGGTGCTTTGTGCTTTATCCGCCTTTAGGTGCTTGCAAACTTGGTTGATAGAGCTTTTATGCTATGCTATTCTTTTCCTCCATGTAGTTGCGAACTTCGATAACACACTCTAATTTTTGGGTGATTGCAAATTTGGATGATGGAATCTTTGATGTTTTATTAGCCTTTGGATGGTTGCAAACTTGGATAATGGACTTTCTGACGCTTTTCTGGTTCAGGGTGAGTCTACAATCAAGAGTAATTGTCTTAAATTTTAAGTTGAACTCGAGCTAAGATTCGTTTACAACTTTGGAAGCATTTTGTTTTTCTGGCTGTTCTTTCCAGGTATTGGTCTTGTGATGTTCTCTTTTGGTTCTTACATTTTCATATCTTTTAAATTGAACCATAAAAATTTTGGTTTTCTTGAGCCGACTTTTAAAACATTTTATTTTCCAATCTGGTTTTTTCCAACTTGTCCTTTTAATATCAAATTGCCTCTTGAGTTGTCACTTACTGACTTCGTTTCTTTTTGTCCTCCATTACATATCTGCTGCAAATTAAAAAAAATGTTGACTCCTCTAGTTATGAGTAGATTTTTATGCAAATATAAGGAGGGAGAAAGGCGGGTGACAATTGACAATGCATGCTTGTTCCAGGATATCATGTGGGATTAGGTGAGCAGAATTTGTAGTGTTGACGATTCATGGGTATGGTAGCCTCTCTCTTTCGAAAGAATGATGAAGATGATTTGATTTTTATGCCAATATAGGGAGGGAGAAGATTCAGGCAGCAAGTTCAAGATGTTTTCGGTATGTGGAAGAAAGGATGCTCTACCATTCAGTTGGGTGATGTATTGATAGGCATGATTTGTTATCTCTCTGTTCCAGGATGTGGACTGGTTAACTATAAGCTAATACGGGTCAGAACTGATAGCATTAGTGATTCTATCTGGCAAGTGCTTTCAAAAGGAAATGCTCGACTATAAATCAGTTTACGCGAAAATGAAGAGATACAAATACTTGTCTATTTGTTGGATAATATGCATGCTGTGTCTTGTGATGAATAAATGCTAAGCTCATTTGGATTGTGCTTGATCGATGCTGCATGAGGATTTCTGGGTTTTATATTTTGTAATGTCAAAAGGATCATATGGCCGTCTCTAAATTTAATCTTAACCTTCCACCTCATCTATAAAATAATTAAATACAATTCCTCTTGCCTCTGTACATGTGTTCCTGTGTGGGGTATGTGTGGGTTAATATTAACACAATCCATATTTTTATATCACAATATATTGTTAACAGAATTTGTAAATAAATATGTTAATTTTTGACTGCCATTTTTGGTAAATGAATTTTTTTTTTTTACTATTTTAATTTATGTTCAGTAAATGAATGTGAATGTAACATTGAGCTCAATTATATAACTTGTTATCTTTTTCTAGATTACATCAACATTTTTTTTAATTAGCAATTTATTTGATTAAGTAGATGTGATATTTTTAATTTTTTTTTAAATGAACACTTAAATAACCGCTTGAATTGTTAAGCATGGTCCATAAAAATCAGGCTATGTCATCAAGAAGCCCTTTCTAAATCGCTATTATAAGGATGGATTTGTGTGCATCATATATTTCAAATTCAAATCATGGTGGACCAAATTAACATAATATAATAAATCTGTCCTTACAGATTCTCTCCAAATTAACATAATGTAATCAATCTTGCAGGAAAAAAAATGATTATTTATATGAAGAGAATTTTGCGTCAAAGAAAATACAGAAAGCAAAAACATAAATAAAAAGCTCAACTTTAGGCAAAAGCTTCTTTCTTTACCTGACTGCATATCTCTGTTACCTCTTCACTCACTCAGTCACTCTCATTGTCTTTCTTGCTTGGAATATTAGTGGACCCATTTGAGCCTAGAGCCTGACATTCAAGTTTTGAAGTTTGCCTGCTTGCAGCTAGTGTCAATAAGAATCTTGATTGAGTTATAGCATCACAGGTTCACTCATTATCTTCTAATTAAGAGAAGTTATATTTTTGGAGTTTTTCTGCAATTCTGTGTTTATTGTTTGTTGATTTCAGTAACACTTAAGGGAAATGGTAAACATGTTCTAATTACAGATTGACCCTATTCGAGCCCTTACGGAATCCATCTCCTTTGGGAGATTCATGTCAGAATCCTTAGCTTGGGAAAAATGGTCAACTTTCTCTCACAACCTCTACTTAGAAGAAGTTGAGCAGTTTTCCAAGCCAGGTTCTATTGCTCAGAAGAAAGCTTACTTTGAAGCTCATTACAAGAACAGAGCTGCCATGAAAGCAGCCGCCTTGCTTGAGCAAGCAAATGCTACGGTTAAAAGTATTCCTAAAATAGAAACTCCAGTTGATAATGATCCCGAAATAGAAACTGTGGATAAAACTCGTAATGACTTTTCTATAGATTTATTGTCAACAGAAACAACCAATGATATCGTTGTCAATAAACAACAAGAAAAACAAGTTCTTCAGCCAGCATATTCTTCTGATGCAAATCCGTCTAATCTGGATGGTGAAAAGGATAATTTACAAAACACAATGATAGAAAAAGCTGAAGAGGTAATTCAATAAAAGGTTCAAGTGGAGAACCCTATTCAGGTGGAAGATTCAAAGCAGCTTGATAATGCTGAGAACTATGACAAGATTGCAGCTGCAACAGAAGAGAAAATGATCAATCCGGTACGTTGTGACGTTATACCTTGTTTCTTTGTAAATTCTGTTAACACTTATTTATTACTGTTTCAATCAGGAATTTGCTGAAAACGAGAATGTGGTTTTGCCAAGTAATAAAAGGCAGATGAATTTATCTTCTAAATCATCAAGTCAAACTAGAGCTTCCAAAATCCCAAAGTCTTCTACCAAATTTTTGAGTTCCACACAGCTGAAAGGAGGAACAAATTTCAAGCCAAATGTTAAGAATTCTGCAGGAGACTTTATCAACGAAAAGAGACTGACCCCAAAATCGGTTCACATGTCGATCAATTTGGCTCGCCGCTCTGGTGAAACCAGTAAAGTTTCTGTTAGAATGTCGAAAGAGTGTTCAAATACTCCACAAAATCCACCAAGGGTATTTCCATCTTTATGTGATTCTCCTTCTCTAATTGCCTTATATGCAGAACATTCATATTTATTAAAATAACTTAATGAGTTATATTTCCAAATTTTAGGCATCCATTTATGGGATATTAAAGCTTCTTCCTTCGATAAATCGCCACTCAGAAGATAGGAGGTACTTCCTCACCCCAACCCCCCTACAAAAGCCTTGCAGCTGGCCCTATCTAAACGTTCCTTTTGCTGACATTCAATATTTATCTTTACAGAACTCGTTTATTGCTCAATTCTGGAGGCACTATAGCAGGCGGCATACTGCAGACCCTATCTGGAGAGTAAGAACTTTGCTATCTAAATTTCTAGACTGTTAATATATGAGCAGACCTTAAATGCCAACCTCGACTTATAAAACAATAACCCCATACTTCTCAAACACTTTTCAGTAATATTATGTTGTATTATGCATACACCATGAAAATATAACTTTGAAGTCATGAACTTGCATTCCAATTCTAACAAACTTTCTTGCATTTCCTTTTCTTATTTCACTTTCCTAAATGGAGCTTGCATAATTAGGACTAAAACAGAAAAGCGCCGTATTTTGTATGATGTAAATCATCCTAAACTCATTGCAGCCACACAATATCTTCTATGTCAAATGGAAGCAAAGCATGATCTCCAATTATATCATCCCCGTTCAGCTTTAGAAGTGAAGAAAGGGTTGCAAAACGTAAAGAGGCAAGATTAGAAACTATGATTCTTTTCATTTATTCCTTACTTGCAAGTATAACATGGCTTTGATATCTGTTTCAATTTGCTATACCAGTTCTTTCAGAAGCTTGAAGAGAAAAACATTCCGAAGGAGGTAGAGAAAACACCTATGCAAGTAAAATCTAAGGTTTGTTCATTTCACCATAGGTAGTTACTTTGTATTAGTGCCACTGAATATATATTAATTTTTGATATACCATGTATTGCAGGTTCCGCTGACACGACCTCGATCACCAAAACTTGGAAGAAAGCCCCCTTCCAGTGCTGTCCAGGAAACAGGTTTTCAGCTACCTCGGAGACCCACAGTCGATGCTGAAAGGTCCAAGCGTGTATTACCAAATGGTAATCAAAGCACAGCTCGTTCAGTCAAGTTGCTACCCAAAAATAAAGCACATGATAATGCTTCTCCAAATATCCAGCATTGAACTCCCCCAAGAGCAAGCATGTTTTCAGAAGTTTCTTCCGCATTGTTTGAACCAGCTAGCGATTGTGCAGATTTTTCTTTTGTAAGTACACACTACAGAAAAGAGATAATCTTACCATGGCAATGATATTCAGATTAGAGGAATACTTGTGGTTTTGTTGAGGGCTGCTTTCAACATCCAGCAGAGTTTCACATTGGTTCTTTTTTATCAGTATCTTTCTAAATGTACTCCGGAAGGTGAAGTATTGGTGATATAATTGAATGCATTACTTGTGTATTAAATTTTGGCAATTATCGTTACGTTATTGCTAATGATTAGCTTTAAATTATTGTTTATAGTTTCATATTTCAGTTATGCTCTTAAGCCAAATATTGAGATAGTGTATGAAATCTGAAGTCTTAACAGAATTATCAAATGTATATTGATAGGAAATATTGAGAAATGTCTCCATTTTCGAAAGGATTGCTTATGCAGATCTTGATGTGATAAATACTTTAGTTGAAAGAACTGTTAATTGCCTTGAGTCATGCAATGCCTTCAACAGTGCATTTCCATTCAACTCAAAAATTAAGATAATGTATATTTTAAATTCTAGGGGTTACCGGAATTTACTTAAAAAATTTCCAAGGAATAGTGACAGTTGCAGCACGCATTCATGTGCACCCGCCTTTTAATCATGCATGCATGTTAGAGAAACATGAAGAAGCAAGCTTATTATGCTTAATAATTGTCATCACCCTACTATACATGTTTCAACATCTAAGATCATGACTTGAGGCAAAATAATGTCCTTTGAAGGACTTCTCTCTGACAGATTGGTCATCTAAAATAAATAGGAAATGATGAAGCTCCATGAAGGTGGAGTAAGGTCATGCTATAAATAAACCTTGCTCTAGTAGAGAATATTCTGATGAGTCACAGAGATTCTCATACTCCCTCACTGCATCATATAAATGTGTTGGAACTCCAGCAATGAGCCCCGGATCATAGTACTCCAGGAACTCGATATTTTGCCGTTCAAGATTCATATAACAATCACCTTGAACCAAACATAACTGCAAGTCATCATCCAGTGTTGCAAAAGGCGATGCTCCCCCGTTTATCCAATTTTGGGCAGACTCCAAGTCCCATATGCAATTCAGATTGAAGCCTTGACTTTTCATATTTGATGTGTTCGCGGAAATGGGCTCTTGATGATTTGGCATATAGGTCCCGGTTCGGACATGGCTAGAGTTGATTGCAGTCCCTGCTGAACTTACTTGGCTGGCATTACTGCTGCACTCATCACACAAAGGGTTCATTTTTACAGGGCCACGCATATCTGTTTCAGTTACATAACTTCTTGAAAGAATGGGTGGAACTGACTGCGCATAATCAGCTTGAATGTGCTGCTGTTGACCAGGCAGTGTAAGTGAGCTGAACCCCTCATCCAAGTGAAGTGGTTTGTGTTCTTGTTTCATTTGTACTTGTGGATTTCCATGCCAAGAAAACTGCGTTGAAAAGTTTGAATCCAATGCAGAAAAGTTTACTTCCGATCCTGTAGTTGTAAGAGAAGGGCCAAATTCCATGTTTGAACTCCTGGGTTTGGGAGCATCAGGAACATCAACAGCTAAAGCGCTTTTGGGTTCTGCAGTATTCTTTAAAACATTTCCTATCCGTTCACTTTCATGGCTTCTGGGTTCTGCTTTCTGGACAAGCAAGTTATTGCCACAAAATCCATAGCTGCCATTTGAAATATCATTCTGCTGCACACTCATCGAATTCTGAGTAACAAAACTACCAGTAGACTCTCTCAAAGGTGACTCTGAATGCTTTGAACCACCAACAGAAGTTTTCAAGTCATTTTCTTTCTGTAATCTACTCAAGTAGAGACGATATTTCTGCAGAAGTGAAATACTTCAGAATAAGTCAAGAAGCCCCATAGAGAATATGCATATTAACTTCAAAGAAGGACGTGAGCATTCTTCAAATCCTTCACTCAAGGAATACCTGCAAGTGGCTTGCGACGTTTTCTCTTGTCAACCATGGCACATTCATCAAGTCGAGTATTTTCTTTGGACCAACTTCTGCCAAACAGACATGACATGTCATGGCTCCATAGAAGCATGATAAAGTGGCAGGCTATATCATTGAAAATCACATAAATGACAAACTCATGTCAACATATTTTCAACAGATATATGGAGATCCACCATTGGCAATAGTGAACTAATGACCAGACTTCTGAAAATGCAGATATAAATGATACTTACTATCGAAGCCTATCTGATTTACAGCTTTGACAAATTTCTGATGAAGATCTACTGACCAAACTACTCTGGCTTTCTTTGTGGAAGAATTGTCACCAGGGTCTTTATCATCATGCTTGCTTTCAACATCTTTTCTTTTCTTTATCGAAGTCAGATCATCAGACTGATCTGATCCAATTCTAGCCATTTGTATACTTTCCATCCCCTCAAGAATTTCAATGTCTCTCACCTCTTGTATCTTCTTTCTGAATACATGCTGCCATATATTCCTTAGTTCTTTCATTCGTATTGGCTTAAGTAAATAATCACAGGCACCATGCTGAACACCTTTCATTACCCGACTTATTTCTCCATCAACAGACATCACTGTGAAGTTAAATAAATACTTTGTATCAGAAGCATGCTTCCAGTAAATATGAATATACAAAAATAAGAAAAGGTTTTGCATTCAAGATGAAAGTCCAGATGTTAAAAGCAAGAGAACTGACTAATGACAGGAAGATCCATCTCCAGTCCAACGTGTTCTAGAAGCTTAAAACCATCCATGTCAGGCATGTTGACATCACTGATGACAATATCATATCCATCTTTCCTCTCACGAAGCAGGTGCAGAGCATCTCTTGCTAAACCACAGGTGGTCACTAAGCATTTGAAAGGAAAGTGTCAAAAAAACAATGCTATTTAGGGCAAGTTAGAAAAGCTGAACATATTGTTGGACAAGTAGAAAAGCCGTCCTATGTAATTTAATTTTTTTACCAAAGAAGTTATTTAATCCAGATATAAAGTATAAGAACAATGCAAAAATTTTCAGGATATAGGTCAACTGCACCAAAAGAACTGGTGGGGCATGAGGAACAATCAGCCCAAAAGGCACTAGCAAAGATATCTAAATCACACAACAATGTTGACTGATGCAGTTAAAAATCACTAGACCAATGAAGCTTATGCTCTAAATAGAATGAAATGCTGAGGCCAACCAAATCCTACCTGTAAAAAGATTAATGGAAAGCCAGGATTTTAGACTTTTCAATCTAACCTCATAAACCTAACTAATTTTAGAGCTTACATCACAATTTGACGGAATCTCTAATTTCCTTGTTAATAAATCAATTTGATGATATCTCCAGCATAGCTGTGTTGGAGCTTATGCACCAGTGCTGTTCATAAGAGCAGTGTTAATACATCAATTTTGTATCATGATTCAGGGTCTATCATCACAAATATTAATCAACATAAACGCCATTAATCATGCTAAAACTATTTTTTTTTATCATCAATTTTAATTCTAGGATCTGTTGTCAGAATTGCATGATGGCCTGAAGAATGTACAACACTCAGCAATGCTGATTTTTCTAAAGCATGACTTGCTAAGAACCTGGCTTGGGGGCCTCAACAAACATACGTGATAATCTTAAAAGTTAGCATGGTGTGCAAGTTGTGTAAACGAAAGCTCAAATCTCCACCCTTCGTACTAGAGCCTTGGCTCTTCTTTAGAAGAATAACAACAGGAGGAGTCTTTTGGATTGGAGTCCTGCAATTTTTATTTTCCAAACAAGTATTTTAGCTTTTCAATTTCTCTTGTGATTGTACTTTTGATTCAAGTTAGTTGGTTGGAGAGAACTAAATGAGCTTTTTTCAACTCCAGCCTGTGCTCATGAGAACCAAATTTTGTGTAATGATCTTTATAGAGCAGCATAAGATCACTGATAGTAAGAAATTTTATATCATGAACTTGTAAGTTCCACTAAAAAATTAAATTCATAAATCAATCACTTATAATCTTCAATATCTCAGAAAACATTTCATGGTGTTTGACTGCTTCACTAATTTATTTTGCATTTCAAACATTCTTTTCCAGGTTATAGTCAAGGTCTATTTCAAGTTTCAACATAATAGTTGAGGAAACTTCTGCACGAACAAATTTTCATAAAAATCATCTTCGAATTCGTGCAAGAATATATCAACTAAAAACTCATGCCATGATTGGCCTTCTAGAAAAATTATCTTCAAAGGCTTGCTAAAGCACATCAAATACTATTCAAGTTTGGTTTATTATTGCTTCCGTTTTAGAAAACGAGAGACAATAATAATTAACAAAAAAATACAGAAAGGGAAAGAATCACAACCACTGATGGATACAATAATAATTTTTTAACAAACTCCAAGATGATTATTAACAATCAAAATTGCTCAAGCAAACCAACCATTAACAACTTCTCCAAGTTTTATAGCATTCTCAGTGGTAAGTGAATTTTTGCAATGATGACCATGATTCAGCTAACAAAAAAATCCAGAAGTTAAAATCCAAAGTATAATAAAACCGCTTAATAACAAATACACTGCACAAAACCTCAAAACGACGTGAATAGCATTCTCAAGCCCATATAAAAATGATTTCCTACAGGTTCATGCCACCTAAATGCTTAAACAAACAATATAGCATTCTTAGAGAAATAGAGAGCATAGAGTTTTAAATTTTGGATGCAATTTTCTTCGAGTAAAGAAGTTACTTTTTAAGAACAAAAATAGCAAAAGCCAAAATAGAAACTAAACACGACCAATAACCACAATAGAACATTTAAGAAAACGAAACCCAGTTCATAATCAACAATTTCAGTTCAAAGAAGCATGCTTGATTGAGTGTTCAGCAATAAAAGAGCTAAAAAAACAGAAATGAAACAGAGTTATAGCAAATTAACCTTCATAAGAGCATTTCTTGAGCATCTTTTCAAGGATTTTCAACCAGGTCGGATCGTCGTCGACAACAAGAACACGAAGACCAGCAGGAAACGCATCGCTTCGAGGAGAAGAGAAACCATTCTCCATCATAGCCGGCTCAGATTCAAGAATCAAAAGACAAGGACAGACTGGTGAGAGTGTGATTGTGTGCAGTGTGCTGTGTTATCCTGACAGAAGTAGGAGAGAGAGGAGAAGAGAAAAAGGTTCTTGAAATGAGAAGAATGTGTATGTTTTTAATTTGTTTGTTTTTTTTTTAAGAAAAAAAGACTGAGAAAACGAAAGAAAATAAAAAATGGAAAGAGAGAGAAGGAAATCCCAACGAATATTTGGCGCCGGCTAGCAAAACTGGTGCCTCAGACGCGCACGTTAGCCTCTCTTCCTTCCTCTTTTCTTCTCTTTTCCTTTTGACTGGATCACAGATCAAGCCGGTTGCCCTTTGGGCTTGCTAATATTATTTTTCTTCAAGAAAAAAAAAAATTACTGTTGCTTTTGCAGCTGAAAGTTGAAGGTCTAATTTTCTTGAAGAGGTGAAGATAGAATCTCTATTATTCATCTCAAAGAGGTAAAAGGTTAAGATTTAAAATAATGTTTAGAATTAGAAATATCATTAATAGACTTAATTTAATGGTACTGGTCTGTTGAAATTTTGAATTTGAATATAAAAAATAATTCTAATTAAAAATATTTTTAACATAACAATAATTAATTGATAAATTATATGAATGAAATGATCTATATAAACATAATTATATTTGAAAGTACTTTTATATATGATTTAAATTTATATATGGATCAATTTATATATATTATATATATTGATTTAGGTAGATGGTGATATCTTTTGTATATGAGTATAGAAAGGAAGCTAAGAAAATATTTATGATGCATAGAAATGCAGTTGAGTAGGGAAAACAAGAAGAAGCAAACCCTAAAGTTGTGTGTTTGGATGTGTTGGCTTTTTATGGAAGAAGGTGAAGAGGTTCTGATAGATAAAACCAGAGATGAATTCAAGAAATAATGTAGGCTTTGGGATCTAAAACCCGGCAAGAATAAGATCTTATTCTAAATTTAGATATTTTTTTATTTAATTAATTATTATTTTTTATAATTATTTTTCTAAAATTTGTTTATATATATTTACCTGTTTTTTTTCAAAATCAAAAATTTGGTTGCTAATACTTTGAAGTTTGAATTGACGAATTAACAAAAGGAAAAATAAGACTTGTAAATATTTGAGTCTCCTTAATCTTGCTTTTATTTCATAAAACTAACTAATTTCAACAAATGAAATCCAAATACAACAACTTTACATTTACATTAAAATTGTGGACTACATATCTTGATTTATCAATCAATATTATTTCTTGCTATACTTGACTTTTAAATTTGCCATTTATTTTTTAATTAGAGGAATTATATCAAAAATTTAAAATTAATGATCTTACTCTAGATATGTATCCATATATAAACGAAAATCAGAATCAGATAACACTCCAATTATATTATTCAGTTTATGTTTATAACTATTCACTTATTCCATGAATTTTTTTTATTTGAATTTTCTCTTACTTAGAAATGAACATGTTAATTCATTTTCTAACTAAAACTTCATTTGTTTCTGGAAAATAATTTATTTTTGAAAAATATAATATTTTTCTATATTTGGCTATAACATTAGAAAAAAAATGATATTTTATTTCTTTTATATTTAATAAATTTTGAAAAATAATTTTTCGTTTCGAGAACTTGTTTTTGAGATATTATTTAAAAAATATTTTTTAACTTATTTTTCAGTGATAAAATAAATAAATAAAAAATTTCCGGAAACAAACTTAATCTAGCATATCCAAACCATTCTACCTAAAGGTTCAACCTCTCATTCCTCCGCTTCAATCACAAACATAGAGAAAATAAAACTTCTTGAATAAAAATCTTTTCGCACATAAAAGAAAAAAATAAGGTGATAATTAATTTTAAATAGGTAGCGACATATTCTTTGGATGCCAATTAAATAGTACTTTTATTTCATTTTCTATAATATATAGTTTAATTAAGAAGATAGAAAGTATAAATTGTACAATTTCAATTTTTAATATATGTAAAATTCAGTTAACAAAAAAAATCCAACTTTTTAATATAAAATTAATTTCTAAATGGTACAATATCAAAAGTTTTATTGTACCTTTTTCCTGTCCTCTACAAAGTGATGCACAGATGGCATTGGGTTAAGTTTTTTTCCACTATCACTAAGACACTAACTTTCTTTAAAAAAAATTTAATGAGAATGGAAATAAAAAAGAATTATAAATTATCATAAGTGGAAGAATGAAAACCTTTTAGATTCTCAATAATTCTATTAATTTAGCCATCTTTATGTACTCCAAAGATATTAAGGTTCCCTCTATATTTTTTTATTCTAATTATATTTGCTAACATAATGTAATTTAATTTAATCTAATGGCAACCCAATTTTTTTTTTTTTATAGATACAATTTCACATATGCCACACTGGAAGTCTCAAATTGTCTTCCCATATGGACAAGTGTTTGGCCCCATGGAAATGCTTCAAAAACACAATTCTAATTGCAAAGTGACAAAACATCCTCCAATTCCACATCTATAGGTACAAATGGGGAAAATTTTATAATTTTTGTTGTCCAATTCTTATTGGTTCGTGGTTTCCAAGCTTTAATTTTGTGGAAATTGAAAACATTGGAAATTCATAAGTGGGATTCTAATAATTAATCGAATTAATAATTTATAATACTCCTCACTTCAATTTCATGCATGCTTTTGATGACGATGATTGATGACGGAATGCATAGTTCTTACCATGAAGGCACATTAACTTTCATAAGATTGGGGTTCTTTTCAATTTTTCTCTTTTTTTTTTCTTTTTTCAAATTTCAATGAACATTATCTTTGAATTTCTTCCATTCGAAGTTCGAACTATTTTTTTTCCTTTTTTTTTTCAAATTTTTTTTTGTTTGGGCTTTCCAACTCATCATTTGAGTTCTCCAAATCATTGATGTAATGGCTTACTAATTATACTCATTTTGGGAGTTGTTGCAGAGAAAAAAAGAAATCATTAAAACTAAGAGATGACAAAAACAAAACAAAAACTTTTTTTTTTCAAATAAAAAGTCGATAATATCAAAATGAATTTTTCATATTTTTTTTAGAGTGGAGAAGTATCGAGTATAAATGATAATATTTTTCAAAATAAATTTTATAAATCTAAAAATTATTATTTAAAAAATGAAAGTGAAAAAAAAAATACAACGTTCGTTACGAATTTTTTCTTCTTTTGATAATATCTCACAATTTCCATTTTTATAACTAAGAAACGTCAAATATTTTGGAACAAAAATTCTAAGTAAAAACAACATGTAGAGTAGTTTTTACAAAACCTGCGATGTTGCCATGTTTTGAATTCATTGGAGGAAGAATGAAAATCTATCTCTTAATGTGCTTTGAATGGGGAAGAAATGGAAGATTACTTGATAATTTGCACAAAGCAATCTTATATCGTTGATTGAGGCCATGATAACCAAAAGAAATATGTGAGGTCACCATTCTGCCATTTGATCCAAATATGGTGTTGATAAGGTCGCAACTTTTTAATTTAATTAAATACCATTTAACCAAAAAAAAACAAACACATATATATTATTATTAGTTCATTATTTCTCATATATTTTCACTTTCATGCTGCTTAAAAGCGGAGAGCATTTTTATAACTTATTAACCCTTTTACTTGAGTTTTAACATTAATTTCAAATTATTTGATATGTATAATTAATATCATAGTGGATTGTTAAATATATAATTATGATCGAGAATTTCTTTTACATACATACATATATATATATTATTCATAAAATTTAAGAATCTCTTTATAATTTATAGATTCTTAATTTGTAACTTCAACATTTAGATTATGAGATTGATTTTGAATTTTTTTAATAGTATCAAAGTAAATTGTTAAATATATTCTTCTTCATTCGTCATTCCTCATAAATTTCACATTTTCTGTTTATAAAGATGATGATTTCTTTATAGTATGCTGTAATTTCTCTAACTTTGACACTTGAATTTTGAAATTAATTTTGAATTTTTTTTAATGTAGATATTTAAAAAGAAAGTGATTTTTTAATTGTTTTTTTTTCTTGCGCCAATAATTTATCATTTAAATTCTTCACCAACTAGAACAAAGTTTCCTCTCAACCACTTAAAGAAATACGTTCAAATGTAACACATTATAAACCTGAGTATATTTTGAACATGTTTTAGTGGGATCTAGCACTTCCTCATCCTTAAACAATTAGATTAATTGTCGTGTAATTAATGTGCTAATTATTGAGTTTAAATCAATTGGTTGATGACTTGATATTATTGATTGAGGTTTTCACCTATCAAAGTGTAAAATAAGAGGGTTTTAAAGGTATCCTTTTGGGAGAGTTGGGTAGAGGAAAGGAATCAAAAATAAACTTATGGCTTTAAAAGGAAAATACCCACTAACTAAAACTTTATGTCTAAGAGAAATATTATTTTACAGGAAAGAAGAAGATGAGCATGATTGAATATTGGTGAATGGTGACTAACATATATTGGGAAGGATGAACTCCATGCAACTTCTCTTAAGTGGGATGTTGCCTTTTATTTATTTAATTAAAAGTTAATTAAAGAATATTAATATTTGAGTTCTTCTTAATTAATGCTCTCCTATGATGCTTGATGTGTTATTAATCTTTTTACCATCTTATTCTTTTCAACTTTTCTAATTTTATTACTTTTATAATCAATAAATTTTAATTTATTATACTAATTTAGCGATTAGAGACTTGAATTCGAACTCATTTGTAAAAAACCATTATTTCTTTTTAATCGGCGAAGATGGTGCTGAATAATATTTCATTAATGGGCCAATTTCTTCCTGGAAGATGCCAATGTCTAGGTTTCTGCCAAGTTAATGGGGTATCTATAGTTTCAACTTTAGTGCTTTTAAAAGTTAATTTTAATTGCTATTGTCATTTTGCAAGCATTTTTCACTTAATGTTATTATAAAATGTTTGGTACACAAAAAAAAATGAAAAATGAAAATTTATTTCTAGATTAGTGTTTTGAAATTTCAATTTTTCTTTTTGTTATATTCATATAATAAGAATTAAAATTTTATTTTTATGTTTGATTTAATTTTGTTGAGTATATTTTAAAGAATATAAAATATTTTTATTTTTAAAAAAATAAAAAAAATTCTAAATATCAACAAATTTGAAAAATTAAGAATTTTTATACGAAAATTTTATATGAAAATTAGAATTATATCTTCAAATATTTTACTTTAATATAAAATATTAAATTTAAATTTGAAACGCGAATCTCGTTCTTATTTCAAAATAAGACTTATCAAATGTAATATTAATGTGAGGATTATGAATATATTTCCATAGTTATGTTAACTGATACGTTAAAAGCTTGGTATTAGTGAGTCTTGCTTTCAATAACATGATAAAGGACATGTTAACTATATAGTATGAAAATTATACTTTCGATATTGAATATGAAATTGCTATTAATATATGAATTGAGTAAACGAGTATTTACTTCGCAACGCAATTGTGTTCGGTTTGAGCCTTTAAAGCTCTATATTGTGGGCTTCTTTTAAAGTTTAAAACTGTGCAGTTTCTTAATTCAGTTTGGGCCTTTTGGGTCCTATGGAATTGACGATGAAAATCGAGTTGAATCAAATAGAATATTTCGATTCGAGGTCTTTATTATGGGTTCTCTTAGAGACCCGAATTCTGCAATCCTTTAACTCAGTTTGTGGCTTTTGAGCTTTATGTCGTGGGCTTCATAATTCCTGTTGTCGGAGATGAGAATACAAATTGTTCTCTGAATTTTCTTATCCAAATCGAATCTATGTTAGGTTTGATTCAATTACTTTGGGATTTTAAACTTAAAAATAAAATAAAATAAAATATTTCCCCTTTCTTTTTCTATAATTATCTAGTATCTAATTATGTTATTACTTCATCTGAACCTTAATTCTTCTGGCAAGAATATATGAAGGAGGCGCCGGGGTGGAAATTTCTAGTGATTTTGAGTCTTTAGACATTTGTCTCGTTCTTAAAATTATGATTCTGCTCTTCATCATCGCTTGATAGTCCAAGCTTGAAAGTAGAATCGAATCCGGAAAAGTTTACTTCTGATCTTGCATATGATGCTGAAGAAGTGGTTCGGAGTTGGGAGGATATAGGCAACATCCATAGTAAATAAAGCTTTAATTTTGTTGGCGAATCAATTTCCTCTTCATACTTTTTATATCATTTGCAGGGCTTTTTTCCGAAAAACGGGTGGCTTGGTAAACTTTTTCCTAACCTAAGGTAAAATAAAAAATCTTATTTTAGGCTATTCAATAATCAAAAATTAATTAGACTACTTCTGTCCGCTTGTTGAGAAAGCGGACAATACTATCCGCTTGCTTCTATCCGCTTGTTGAGAAAGCGGATAATACTATCTATTTGCTGAGAAAGCAGATAGTACTATCCACTTAATAATTAATATAACGATTTTTTTTTTACAAAAAAGGATGTCTGTTTTTCGAAAAACAGATAATATATTATTCGTTTTTTTTAAAAAGTAGACAACTTCTTATTGCCACATTATTAGTCTAAAATGAGAATAAATTTTTAAAACTGAAATTTAGAGATTTTTCATTCTAAAATGGAAATTTATTTATCAAAAAATCCTAAAAATGTGAGAAAACTCTCACTTGTAATTTACCAAAAATTCATAGCTACCATTTAAACTCCATCTGTTCTCCATTTTTGTCGGACCAAGAGGTTTATAAAAACCAAAGGATTTTATCACAGTAAGTATTCTTCATATCTTTAATTTCAAAGTTTTAGTTTTTTTTTTTTGGTCATTAATCACAAATGTGATATATCACTTACCCTTGATTTTTCTGACACCTTTTATTTACATTTAGCGACCATAATTAGCGACGCTTTGATGCTTAGTGCAGTTGCTAAACTCACCGTCGCAGAAGTCAGGCTACGATGTTCATTACTTCCGTAGATGCATTGGCGACGGTTTATCTATAACCGTCGCTAAAAATATTGGTTGAACAGCGTTGCAATTGACTACATTCTATATTCTGAAGCCTTTTTCTTGGAGTCTCTAACTATCACATTTTTATATGTTTTATATAAATTTGGGACATCATATGAATAAGGTAAAGGATATACTTCACAATTATAAGTAATAATTATATATAATTTATAAATGATGTTACTAGGATCTTGAAGTATGTTCAAAGTCAAGTGGTGGCCTAAGAAAATAAATTATTACAATAGGATCAATGTGCTTGGTCTAATCCCTCTCTTTTTCTTTCTTTCACAGCATCCTCATTGTTGACCCTCTATAATCTCTTGTCCAGTTTTTTATTGATATTTTATTCAAGAAAAAATATTTGTTTTTATTGATACGTGCAATGAAATTTTGACAAATTGAATTAAGATTAAACTAACCAAAATTGAATTAGCAAGAAAGCACTATCTTTTGCTTCCAGGATGATGAAGAGCTTGTTCAGCATCATTACAAGGCACACAAGAAACCTCTTCAAGACTAACTGATGTAATGATGACTACCAAGATTCCTACTTAAGAAACAAGCAAGTATATTATTGGGAGAATTTACAACCTCAGATATACGAAATAATCCCTAAATCCTATTCAAGTATAAATTTAGAATTATCTAAGTAGAATTCTTTTACAATCAGGTTATGGCTTGTACTCATCCGATTCATTACTTGCCATTTATCATACATACACTGACAATGGCATCAACTGGTTAAACAAAATTCTAATGCAAACTTCAGGATTGATTTCTTATCACCAGGTATTAAATTGCAAGAAAGGTTAAATAAGAGGTTGCCGCAACTTAGAAAACACTAATTCTTTCTTTCACAAAAGCCAATCTGAAAGCCATCCTGCCAATTCTTAGTTCATCAAATCTCACCTGCCATTCTTGAAATTGTAGCTTCTTAAAAGCAGTCACTTTCTTGGAATGTCAACTACCTCAGAATTCAGAAATATTAATAGGAAAAAAAAAAGGGCAGAAAAAGGTTATGATTAATACAGAAAGAGTTTTAGATCTTAGTTCCAACTGATTGCTTTATCATTTGAACCAAAGAAGAATAGCCTTGCAATTTTATACCAGCACAGTCATGGTGAAATTTAGGAGGGCAAGTATCATAATGATATAGTAATACGTTCGATTCATGATATTGGTCATACAACTTATGATAGTAAGCAGAAACCCAAATGCACAAGTAAATTTTTAGCTATTTCCATCCCAACACTCAGGTTCCAAAAGGCTGAGTTAAATGCCAAGCCTACCTTTTTCTATGATTTTTTTAATTTACATCTAACTTCCACATACTTGAAGGTTCTTAATCTTTGCTTTTGTCCCTGTTGCTCTCTGATGATCTTTATGAACTTTCAGAGTCAGCTGCTGATCAACTGATGAACTTTGAAGTTTATAGGCGTCTAACCATCGGTGTAGTTAATTATATACAGCTAGCTTGGAACATCTTTCAATAAGCCACATCAGATGGGATCAAAGCTCCAAACTATACTCTATATATGTACAATGGACCGGCTGGCTATGCAGTTTACCACATTATTTCTCTGTAAGTTAGATCGTGCAATCAAATATAATAGCATGAGTCTCAGGCATTAAAAGAGGGAGTTTCTGAATGTAACGGTAGAAAAGCCGTTTAGGTTCTCTCTTGAAAGACTGACTTTGTCAATTATATCCCAATTATTGATTAGATACCATAAATCTCTAGAGTCCACTCTCTTAAGGCTGCCACGGCGAAATGGGCAGGACTATGATCTAGCATTCCCGTCAAAAATGGAAATTCATTTCATATAAATGCAAATCAGCTAGCAACCTACCAGAAGTAAATAACATAAAAATTGGGAATAGGAGGAACCAGTCACGGAAGCAGCTGATGCACATTGAGTGCCCACACCATATTTGCACTACCTTCCATGCAAATCCCACATTCGTCATCTCTCTCAAAGTCACTATCAGGATGCCTTCTCTTGTCCTTCGCTCTCTTTCTGCTCAAAACATCACTGATCCGGCTTCTCCTAGGGCTATCTTCCAATTTAATGCTCTCCTTCAAGCAACCTAAGTGAAGAGTATATAATAGCTGCAAGAATATTTCAACCAAATGCGTTCAGAAATCAAGCAAGGAAATAAAAGGTTGCCAAAAGGCAATTTAACAGAAGTCCTTGAGGAGCAGGAGCAGACCATAAAATTCCCCAAAAGGCAATTTAACAGAAGTCCTTGAGGAGCAGAAGCAGACCATAAAATTCCTTAAGTGTGGCCTTCCTTTCTTTGGAGGACAATGCTAGCATCCCATATCAGAAACTCAAATTCATTAACTTTTTGTTTCATTACTTCAAATTTCATATAACTACCATAATTCCCAAATTCAAAATTCACTAACTTTACCTTTGTTAGTGACATAATTGTACCCTACCTGCCCCAGATGAACGAGGCCAATCACACAAAGCCAGGAAAGGTAAAATAGGAAAAGCAAAATGACTTCCTTATCACTTAATCAAAAATCAAAATTATTGTGGGTTCCCAAAAATTTAAGTTGAGAATTAAAATAAGAGGAAAAAGTAAACAAATTGAAGCAATCAATAGAAAAAACTACATAACTTCCAGGTTATTGGCATGTTGAATATCAGCTTCAAGAGCTTTAAGAGATTCTTTAAAGGAAGAAGATTTATTGGGCTGTTTCTGCCACATTTGTTCTCTCCCATTTGAGTTTTGATAAGAAGATAATAGACAAGAAAACTCAAGAAGAAATAAGAAAGAGAAAGAGAATGATGAAGAAGGGGGCAGGCTTTTGAGGAGAATGGTTTATGTTGTGTTGAGAGAATGTTGGAAGATAAAAGAATAGATGGAGACCTTAGAGAGAGAGAGAGAGAGAGTAGGAGAGCAGCTTTGCCTAGTGTTTAAACCTCTCATACTGGAAGAAAAGAAAGGGATACATTGTCTGTCTAATGCATCTTATCTCAGTCCACCATTATCTAATCTAAACTTCTATTTGCCATTTTAGAATTGGACTTGCAGTTTGTTATTATTTCCTTGTCAGACCTTTTTCCTCCCGCCTTCATATTATTATATATACTAAAATTCTTTGGTCCTTAAATAGTAGTTTTTTTAATTAAAAAAAACATAAATTATTAGCTAAAATCCATATACATATACATATTAGGCTAAAAAAATTATTAGGTTTAAATCCATAAATTATTTAGGCTCAAAAAAAAAATTAAAGAGTTATACATAATTTTTCACACAAATTCAATATATTTATCCAATCCACAACTTTATCTTCTACAATTTTCTAATATCATATTTTTAAACTTTTTATCTCCCTTGCTCCTTAAGTTTAAAATTGATTTTACACCGAAAAAATCACAATTAGTCATAATTTTATTTTATTGTTGACTTCAATTAGCCCTTTTATTCTATTTTTTCTTTATTAGTTGAAATTGAAAAAGAGTATAAGTTTTGTATCACTGTGGAAATATATTGAAATAGTGGTATTATTATATTTGGGCACTGTTTTGTAACAATAAATTAAATTATAATTTAGTTTGATTAATAATTTGTGTTCAGCAAAATAGCTTATTTGAAAAAAAAAACTAGATTATAATCTGCAAAATAAAAAATTTATAAAACTAGTTTTTTTATAAACTGATATATTATAATTTTTTCCTTTTTTACCCTTTTTTATCATTTTATAATAATAATATAATTATTTAATATGTACATAATAATAATAATAATAATTATTATTATTATTATTATATGATAAAGACATATGTATTTATTATATTGGGATGATTTATTTAACATAATTTTTATATTATTTAATATGTATAATATTATATAATTCAATTGTATTATGTATTTAAATATATTTTATATAATATTTTTGAATAATATAAATATATCATTTTTATGTTATTTTACATTTTTTAGTTACATTTTTCTAAATACTTTTAATTGAATCTGCTAAATTTTCATTTATTATATTATCAGTTACAATTAGATTATTAGCTTGAAATTATATTATCAGCTAGTTTTTTCTCTTCAAAACTCTTTTATAAACAATTCATAAAACAACTCAATTTAGGCTCAAAGACTGTTACTGTTTCAACTCAAATTGTTACAGTCCAAACACCTCTTGTTATAAGACCTGATACACCTCTCATTGTTCCTCCTGAGTCAACCTCTCAATCGGACCAACCAATTTTTGTTCCTCAGTCTCAGAAACAAAAAAAATAGCTCATTTCCATATGGTTCAACAATCCAAGCCCACGAACACCATGACTACTTTTCTAGAACAACAAGTCATTCAAAATATTTCTCACCTTGAAAATCCAGTTTTAGATATACTCTACGTTTCTTCTAAAAGTTCAAAGCTTGAATTCTCTAACAATGAACTAGACTCAAAATATTTTCTTCCAACTCAATTTATGATAGATCCAGTAACCTCACAACAGAGTTAAACAACTCATCAGCAACATGCCTACCAAGTTGAGGAACCACCGGAAGAGGAAATGAAGGTCGAAAAGAGAATAGTTTTTTTTCCTAATCCATCGAGTTTAGAGCACGGAGCTTGACCCCAAGGAGTTGGGGACCAAATTAAATGTATTTAAAAAATAAAAATTCTCAATTAAAAAAATATCACTAAACAAAATAATATTATCTTTAATTGTTATTAATTAAATTCAATTAAAAAAATTATAGATAACTTACAAATTAGTAAATAAAAATACATGGACAACTAATAAATTAGTAAATAAAATACAGAAAATATATTTCTCATAATTTTTAATTATATATATATATATATATATATATATATATATATATATATATATATATATATATATATATATATATATATATATATAATGAAGTTTCAAAATCACCCTCACATGCCCTCACCAAGCTACACTATTGGTTTAAAGGATGCATTGTACAGTTTCATGTACAAATTTGGTTGTCTTTTGGAAGAGTGGAAATGACTTATCTTAAAAACAATTATAAAATATATAGCATTATAATTTTTAGAATATTAAGAAATATTTTGGAGTTATAGCATATATATATATTCTATATTTCTTAAACTGTTTATTAATATAAAATTTGGAATTATTTTTATTTTATTTAGTTTTTCCAATTAAATTTATTTTATTTAATTATATTTAACTTTCTTTAAATAATGAGAGAAAAATAGTATTAATCTCTCACAAAATACCTGCACATTGTTTAATAACAATTATAGTATATTTGCATTTATTATTTTCTTTTAAATTATATAAGAATGAAATATTAAATTAGAACATATATAATAAAAAACTGAAAACCGCAGTATAACACATATTTACTTGCTCGTTTATTTCTAAGTATGCTATCATCTGCCAAGCAATATATACTCTTTTTCATTTACTTATGGTTTCATACTCAAAAACTAGCATACCCTAACATTACTTAGAAGAGTGAGGACATGTTAAAAAAAATTAATAAATAATAATTCATATTTATTATTTATTGTTAACAAACTACATTAATTAATAAATATATTGAAAAATATTCTCAAGAAAAAGATATTTAAAAAATATAAAAATCTACTATATTTTTTACTCTAAAATTTCTCTTTTTTTTTTCAGGGCATGGTGTGTGGGTAAATCTCAAATGGCTCAATCCAGCTTATTTTGTAGATCTATTAAAAATTAAATATTTACTTATAATTTAAGATAGAGAAAAAAGAGAGAAAATAAACCTATTTTTATAAGATAGAGAGAGAATAAAAAATACAAAATTTATAATACATAATAAGGACATTAATAAATTTTAATTTAATTTAGTGGTACAGTAAAAAGCAAAAAAAATATGATGGATTTTTTTTATTTCTGTTGGTGGAAAGTCATTATTTGACTAATGTATAGTTGTTTATATTATCTAAATATATTTCAGTATTGTCTAATTAGCTACCAACATATATTATATTTATATTTTTTTCATTATTTAATGTGGTTATTGACATTATTGTATTAAAAAGAATAAAACAACCATAAAAAATCATCTGTTTTTAAGTATGAGAAAAGTTAAGAACCCCCGGGCCTAGTCTCAGTATTAACAGTTTACACTTCACCTGACATTCAGCTTGCAGGACAATGGAGAAAAAGGATAATTCAATAAATTCATTATAGCCTTAGAATTGCCTAATAAAAATAAATAAATGGAATTATTATAATTTTGTGATGTATTCCTTGGAAAATTGGCATCCATATTTTAAGTATGAGAAAAATTATTATTACAAAAATGTCAAAAATTAAAATTTTTAATTTTTTTTATTACAAATGAAAATTCAATTATATTATTAATTTATTGCTCCTAAGTGTGCAAAATTCAGAAATGGTGAATGAAAATTACAAAAATTAAGGGTATACACGGTCTGGTCTAATTTCCGGACTAAAAAATTTCCAGTATTATTTTGAAAAGTTAAAAAATCTATAAATATAAGACTTGTATTAATGATTTTTTAGATTTTTTGATACTAAATAATACAGTACAAAATAATTTAGTACTCAAGTATTTTAAACTAATTAAAAAATACATAAAATCTAAATATGTTCGATTGAATTGATACTTAATGGTATTATAAAAAAACCTACAATCATCACATAAAAATGATCATAATAAACGATCAATCTTTGATGAATACAAAAAATATATAAAAATATTTTTTTAAAATATTAAATTAAAATTAAAAAATGCAATATTTTCTTATATAGAAGATTTATAAATTAAAAAATTTAATTATAAAGTATAAGTATGTAAGTTTAAAAGTATTTAAATTATGTATATGACTATAGTGTTTCCATTAATTATAAAGTATACAATTATATATGTTTATTAAGTATATCAATTATATATATTATTTATTAATATAATTTAGATTAGTATATAAATTTAATATAATATAATTGTTTTGATAAAAAAATAATATAATGTATATAGTAAACTATGCATATGTTAATATTTAAAATTTAAATTATTAGGTATATAAATTCAGAAATATAAGTATATAATTATAAAATATAATTATGTATGTTTGTGATTATTTAATTTTAATATATATATATATATATATAATATGCATATTAATTATAAAGTATATAGATATATAAGTTTATTAAATATCTGATCAACTATATATATGTTTTATTAATATAATTTAGATTAGTATATAAGTTCAATATAATACAATTATTTTCATAAAAAACTATATAATATACAAAGCAAGGTATGAATATAATAATATTTAAATTTTAAATTATTAAATATATAAACTCATAAGTATAAAATATAAGTATATAAATATAAGTATATAATTATAAAGTATGTAAGTTTAAACTATTTAATTTTAAAGTATATATATAATTATAATGTCTTCACTAATTATAAAGAATATAAATATATAATTTTATTAAATATATAAGTTATATATGTTATTTATTAATATAATTTAGATTAGTATATAAATTTAATATAATATAATTGTTTTAATATAAAAATAATATAATATATATAATAAGGTATGCATATAATAATATTTAAAATTTAAATTATTAAGTATATAAACTCATAAGTATAAATAGATAATTATAAAGTATAAATATGTATATTTGTGATTATTTAATTATAATAGATATTTTATGGTGTGTAATATATAAATTTATTAAGTATATGATCAATTATATATATATATTTTATTTATTAATATAATTTAGATTAATACATAATACAATTTATCATATAACCGATGACTCATTTTTTTTAAATAATAAAAAAGATGACTGAAATGTGTCACTAAAAAGACTTTATTAGGATAAAGATAAAATGTCAAGAATATAGAGGAAGTGAGATGAACAATTGATTAGATCTAATATATATCGTACATGAACGATAGTTGGAATTAATGACTCTCATATGGTTCCCTCATTTGGGATTCACAAGTAAGAGAATCAAGTTGGTTCTTGCAAACAACTTATTATGCATATAATAATATTTAAAATTTTAAATTATTAGATATATAAACTTATAAGTATAAAGTATAAATATATATTATACGTATATAATTATAAAGTATGTAAGTTTATAACTATTTAATTTTAATATATATATATATATAACTATAATACTTTCACTAATTATAAACCATATAAACATATAAGTTTATTAAGTATATCAATTATATATTTTTTATTTAATAATATAATATGGATTAGTATTTAATTTAAAATAATACAATTATTTTGACAAAAAAATCATATAATATAATTTGATCAAATCATAATTTATATTTATTTATCATATAATTATAGTATATTTATTATAAATTAGATTATTTTATAATTGATTTACTTAAGTTAATTTACCAAATAATTCATATAATTTAGATTTATTATATAATATAATTAAAATAAAATATAAATGCTAAAAAATATAATTAGTGATAAAAAAATTATAGTAAAAAATGAAACTAGTAATAAATTATAAATATTTTTTTATTTACATATTAATGACAAAAATAATTGATTAGCTTAATTATGAGCTTATCTTAGATTTATATGAAAGTTATGGATTCAATTTTCTACACTACCACCATAAAATTTTTAGCATTTAAAATTATTTTTAGCATTTAAAATTTTCAATTATTTGAATTTCTTACTATTATAAATAAATATCATATAAATTTTGAAATTTTAATTATATTTAATTTTATGGATTAAATTATATTTAATTATAAGTTTAAATTATATTATATTTATATAATAAAAATATAAAGTTATAAATAACATTATATATAAATTATTTTATTATTATAAGTTATTATATATAATAAAATTATAAACATTTAAATATCAATTTTTTAGTACAATTCGGTTATAAAACAATTCGTTTATAAAACAATTCAAATATCACTAAAATACATAGATCCATCAAAATTAAATTCAATAGTATAATATAGTTCAATTTTTAATTTTTTTCTCAATTTTTCAATCAAATTCTAAAAAATTCAAAATCCATATACAACCCTAACGAATTGGATGGTTTATTCTCAGGCTCTTGCCTTGTTCTTCTTTTATACCATATGCAAATGAAATGATATCATTATTTTAGATTTTTCTCGTAAAAATAAAAAAACGAGATTTAATGCAAACTACTTGATTCTTGACGATGACAGTAAATAATAACAAAAACACTTTATGGTGCTCAAGTTCATAATGGGTCACACCTTTCTATAGAATCAAAACTTAGTCAATGTAGTGATTGAAGAACAAATCCACTTTTTCCTGAGATTGGATGCTTAAATTTTTGTTATATATATATATACATATATATATAATTTTCTGTCTTGATTTTTTCAAAATTTAGAATTCATAAATTAGCATAGAGATGGGGAACAATTGAATATTGATTAATGTCGTAATTCAAGCAAACATCACCTGCATATTTTTCAAGCTATATTTGCAGAAAAAATTATTTAAATTATATTTTTGTATTTATTTATGAATCAAATTAATAATATTTTATTTTATAAATATAATTAATGATAAAAATTAATTTTGATATAATTTAATATATAAATAAGTACATAAATTCTGTCTAAATAAAAATATTTCGTATTTACTAATTGCAAATCAAGAGACAAGTCGGTCGACAAGGACAGAAAAGGAGATTTTGTGGTTTCATAAAGCAAAAGTAAATTTATTAAAGCTAAGAGTGTAATTAAACAGGTCTTTAGCATTAGCTCCTTTTTTCCCTTTTTTTCATTAACAACATATGTACAAAAATTTATAGTTTCTGAATAATTCAAACCTGAACTAATTATTGACTCATTATAAAGTAGTTTTTTTAGCATAAATTTTTTTTCATACACAAACTCAAACTCGATAACTTATTTACAAAAAAAATGTGTCAAAACACCTTAGCTAACTATACAATAATCAGTTTTCCCTCGTTTAGAAATGCATTTTGCATGGCCAATGTTTCTTTCCTAATCTGATTGCTTTATTTATTTTTAAGAAATCTTTCTTATTTATATAAGCAATATTTAGTAACTAAATAATAATAATAATAATAACAACAGAAACTTTCTATTTTGTTATGTCATAGAATTAAAAACTTGTCAGGTTTTATATTATTCATTTCTGTATTCTTCTTCATATATACTTAATAGCAACAATAACAAGTACAAGCCTTTAAGTGTGACTCAGATTTGAGTCCTCTTACCCACGTACATAAGAGTTTAATCCCCTCTCCCTGTGGTTATACTGTTAAAAAAATCTTTTTTTTTTGGGTCAGAAAAAAAAATTCTTAATGTTAATGATGTATCACATTAACATGAATGGTGGGTAACACTCCTTTTTTAAAAGAAAAAAGGCAGAATAAGAAATCTTTATTTTCTTTGAAAAAAGGAGATTCCCAAATTGAAGACAACCTGTGAATGAACATTGCACAAACTCATCAATCAATCAATAAAGAAGAAAAAGTGAAAGGTGAGTAGTAGTAGTAGTAGCAGTACTTGTGGAGGAAAGAAGGATGGGTTAGACGCTGAATTTAATATACAGCAGTAAAATAGTTCACCAGTCACTGCAAAATACACATATACAAATGATACATTAAAAGGATTTGTTTGTCCTTCTGTTCTTCAATGGCTTTATATTCTTATTTGCTTGTTCTTTATCCACTCTTTGTGTCTTCTATTGTGTGCCAAGTTACAGGTATGTTCTTTTTCAATCTTTAATTCTTTTCTTTAAAGAAATTTTACATTTAGTTTGTGATCCTACCAACATAAAGAAGATTTCATCCTGTTAATCCATCATTTGCCAGTGTTTGTAGCTAATTTGCAGAGGAGAGATTCTAAGAAAAGATACCCAACTCACTGAATTTCTTCCATTATAGATAGATACAAGAGCGTTCTTGTAAAAACAACATAATTTCCTCTTCTCACTCGACAAGTATTTTTAGAAGAAATTATAAGCATAGAGAAATCCCACTATGTTTAATAACCAACTAAATGATATCAAACCCACTTAATTTCTTTTTATTTATGATTATTAGATCTCAGAAAACTATATGAATGGCAATCTTTGTCTTTCAGGATAATACTTATTATTCTGCGTTTTGATAGAACTGTAATATAATGGTGTTATTATGATCATTTCCAACCTGCAGAGTTCGTCAGTATAGATTGTGGAAGCACAAGTAACTATACTGATCCGAAAACTGGGCTAGAATGGATGTCAGACTCTGGTATCATGAATCAAGGGAAATCCGTAGAAGTAAAAAATCCAGATGCAAACTGGGTACAGTATCAGAGACGCAGAGACTTTCCTATAGACAACAAGAAGTATTGTTACAATCTAGGCACCAAAGAGAGAAGGCGGTATCTTGTTCGTGCGACATTTCAGTACGGAAGCTTGGAAAATGAAGATTCATTCCCCAAATTTGAACTCTACTTAGATGCAACTAAGTTTTCAACTGTTACAATATTGGAAGCTTCGAGAGTTTATGCAAAGGAAATGATCATCAGGGCTCCCTCGAATTCTATCGATGTGTGCATCTGTTGTGCTACAACTGGTTCTCCTTTCATATCTACTCTTGAACTGCGACCACTGAACCTTTCGATGTATGCAACTGATTATGAGGATAGTTTCTTCTTGAAGTTAGCAGCTAGAGTAAATTTTGGTGCTCCAACTGAAAATGCCTTAAGGTAAGCTTATCTGAGTTTTTAGTTTGCGTATTACTACTTCATATTACTGGTGCAGAGATGTCATGATGATATTGTCTCTCCCAGGTACCCAGATGACCCCTATGATAGAATTTGGGACTCGGATCTTGTTAAAAGGCAAAATTTCCTTGTAGGGGTTGCCCCTGGCACGGTTAGAATCAATACCTCAAAGAATATTGATACTCAGACCAGGGAATACCCTCCTGTCAAAGTAATGCAAACAGCTGTTGTTGGCACAGAAGGAGAGCTTAGCTATCGATTGAACCTTGAAGATTTCCCAGCAAATGCTCGCGCATTTGCATATTTTGCTGAAATTGAAGAATTGACAGCAAATGAGACGAGAAAATTCAAACTGATGCAACCTTACTTCCCTGACTATAGCAATGCAGTGGTAAATATTGCAGAAAATGCCAACGGGAGCTACAGGCTCTATGAACCCAGTTACATGAATGTGACCCTGAATTTTGTTCTGTCATTTTCCTTTGTTAAGACGCACGATTCTACTAAAGGACCACTCCTTAGTGCAATTGAGATTAGTAAATACCTGAAGATTGAATCAAAGACTGATATCCAAGACGGTAAGTGCACGATCTCCTACAAAATTTTCTGTAGAAGGATACATGAATAATTTCAAATTCAACTGTACTCTTGGCAGTGATTGTCCTTAATGCCCTTCGTTCCCTGTCTGCTGGAAGTTCCTGGACAAATGAAGGAGGTGATCCTTGTGCCCCATCTCAGTGGGAATGGGTGAATTGTACCTCAACTACACCGCCAAGAATCACAAAAGTGTAAACTCTTCTCATTTAGTTGCTGACAGACAAGTTCATCTCAGATTGTATACATTCTAAAAATCTAACTAGTAAAACTCATCCAAGTCCTCGTTGATTTCATCAATGTCAACTAAGATACATTTGTCGGAAGGTTCAAAAGTTTCCATCTATAAGTTAATAAAATAGTGCAACGTTTAGTCATGAGTTCATAGAAGAGCTATTGCCATTATACTATAATTATTTTTCTAGACAATTATTGAAAGCTATTACTATCGATTCATGTCTATCATTCCATTATATCTGCTATTAAAACATTATTAAAAAGTTCATAGATTCTAAAATAGAGTAGCCTTACAAGAGATGGATTGAACTGACCTGCTGCACAGTGCACTGTCAGGAAAGAATTTGAAGGGAGAGATCCCACCTGAGATTAATAACATGGAGGAATTGGAAGAACTGTAAGTGCTGTTATACTGTAAAGTATCTATTGTTCTTTCTTTTCACCCCATATTAATTCTTTTCGTTCTCTTAGGTGGTTGGATGGTAACTTCCTCACAGGGCCACTACCGGATATAAGCAATCTTGTCAATTTGAAAATTGTGTAAGTTTTGGGCTTCAATTTTTACATTTCCGACTAATACTAAAAGTGCGTTTTTGGAGGTGTGAGTTTCTACAAATTTTCAGGCACCCTGAGAGCAATTGACTAATCCAATTCCTGCTTTATTTAATGCATATGCAGGCACCTGGAAAACAATAAACTGTCTGGTTCATTTCCAAAGTACATTGGTAGTTTTCCAAACTTACGAGAATTGTGAGTAAAATTCTGAAATTTAATCACTATTAATTACTAGAGGGCAGCTAACATTTCATCAGATACCGCATTAATCCATCGTAGGCAATTTTCCATGATGTACGGATAGGTTATTCGCTAACTGTAGAACTCATCAATGGCAGGTATATTCAGAACAATTCCTTCAGTGGGGAAGTACCCTCAACACTGTTAACTGGGAAAGTAATTATTAAGTGAGTATATTTCGTTGCTAACCCTCTACGCATATAATGGTAGCATAAGTATGCACCCATTTGTTCTAGAAATCTTACTGCTATTCTGCAGTCGCATGTTATGTGCTATAACATTCAAATTAGTAGCATTTTATAAGCTTCGAATTACAAAGATCATCTGAGTTAAGAGAAATTATCTTGCAGCTATGGAGATAATCCTGGATTACATAAAGAGGCAACAAAAAGTATGCATTTTAAATTGATAATTGGAACTTCAATTGGCATACTTGTAGTTCTGTTAGTCATGCTATTAGGAAGTTTAGCATACCTACGTAGACTTAAAAAGAAAACATCTGACCAGAAGAACAATGGGCAAGGTATGCGCAACTCTGTCCCTCCCTTCCCCCCTTTTATACTGCAAATTTTCAGGCACTTTGCTTACTTTTGTGTGTCCTCTAGGTAACTCAATGCGCGTTAGTACTAAACCTTCAACTGGTTATTCTATTGCTCGGGGCTGGCATCTCACGGATGAAGGTATCTCGTACTATATCTCATTCTCTGAGCTTGAAGAAGCCACAAACAATTTTTCCAAGAAAATTGGCAAGGGAAGTTTCGGGACTGTCTACTATGGCCAAATGAAAGATGGGAAAGAAGTGGCAGTCAAGATGATGGCTGATTCATCAAGCCATGTGACACAGCAGTTCGTGACTGAGGTAATGCCATATTCAGCCAAACCATTTATTGGAACAGTTAGAGGTTCCAATCTTTAAAGATTAAAAAAAGTTGATATATTAGCATAAGATGAAAGCTTGCATACATTTATTAAAAAACACCTAGAACCTTATTTGTTGATTAACTATGAAATCTTTCCTGCAGATTGCCCTCTTGTCACGAATTCATCACAGGAACTTGGTTCCATTAATTGGATTCTGTGAAGAACAACAACGTATTCTGGTCTATGAATATATGCACAATGGAACTCTGCGGGATCACATATATGGTCTGCATACAGTAATCATTCAATCTGCCGTTGTTCTATCTTCTCTGCTGTGATAATAATTTGCTGAAAATGAATCAATGACTTGATCTTCTGGCAGGCTCTGCCAACCAGAATCGCTTGGATTGGCTAACTCGACTACGGATTGCTGAAGATGCAGCTAAAGGTTCAATATAAAAATTCTCAATTCTTTTATGTATGTATTAACTTGCCCGTTCATAAACATGAGTTTAGATATCTGTAGGTCTTGAATACTTGCATACTGGATGCAACCCCAGTATCATACACCGAGATGTAAAAACAAGCAACATTCTATTAGACATCAATATGAGAGCAAAAGTTTCAGATTTTGGACTTTCAAGACTAGCTGAAGAGGACCTAACACATATATCAAGTGTGGCAAGAGGAACAGTGGGTTACCTGGATCCTGAGTATGTCATACTTATCAAGTCTGCATAATTAACAACTGTTTCTACCTGACTGTCCTTAACTACTTATGTATTTGCTCCAACAGGTACTATGCAAATCAGCAGCTGACTGAAAAGAGCGATGTTTACAGTTTCGGGGTTGTTCTCCTAGAACTGATCTCTGGTAAAAGGCCTGTCTCAGCAGAAGAATTTGGCGCTGATCTAAACATTGTTCACTGGGTATGAATTGTAGTTTTCTTTCTTTTCTAAATATAAAGTTATATACCTAAACCTTCCTCTTCAAATAACCATTCCCCTTTTTTAGCTCCTTTTACCCTATATATATGGAGGACACCGTTTCATCTCAATTGGGTCCAACACCATTAGTCTAGTGGTCGAGTGTTTTCCTTCATGCTAAATGATCTATATAATTAAACTAAAGTTCCTTTGTTTCAAAAGAGACATACATTTTTGCACAAGTCAAGAAATTATATCAAGCTGAGTTGTTGATCTTGTAGGCAAGGGCCTTGATTCGAAAAGGGGATGTGGTAAGCATTGTGGATCCTGTTCTAATAGGGAATGCCAAAATAGAGTCAATATGGAGGATTGCTGAAGTTGCTGTTCGATGCGTTCAACAACGTTCAGTTTCTAGGCCAAGGATGCAAGAAGTAATTGTGGCTATCCAAGAAGCTAGCAAGATAGAGAAAGGAACTGATGGCAGCCAAAAACTGTCTGGTAGTGGTAGCTCATCAAGGGCTCAGTCTTCAAGAAAAACATTACTCACAAGCTTTCTTGAAATTGAGAGCCCTGATTTATCAAATGGTTGCCTAGTTCCAGCTGCCAGATAAATTTCTAGCTGCCAGATGAATTTCTTCCACCCTAATACTATGTATAATAGTAACAAAAACACTCGCCCATTTTCACTTGTATTGTTAATTTTCTTATGCCTATTTCTGCCTATACCAAACAGTAACACTTTGAACACATTTTTCCTTTCCCTTTCAAGCCTCACCCTCTGATATTATTCCCAAGTGTAAAGTTGGTCTTTTCTTTTTTTGAGAAAAAGCACCTTCATTAAGAAACAGCTCTAAGAGCATCAGCAACAGCAAAAGACTCGGTAGGAAGAGGTACCTCTTCCATCAACACCTGAGCCTCATCTAAGGAGACAACCCATCTAGCAACTTCATGAGCCTCCCCCTCTGATATTATTCCAAAGTGTAAAGTTGGCTTTTTACTTTTGAGTCCAAGGACAAAAACCCCTTTTCTTGGAATTTTCATTTCAGTTAACTGCTATTTAAAAAAAAAAAAATCAAAATGACAAAGTGGCAGGTCTAAAATTATATATATAGTTTGACAATAGTGCCAATATAAAGAACAAACAAATAAATATGAGGCACCCACCTTAGACTTGGCAATCAAATTTTGATATTTTTATCAGAAGATTTAAATAATGTTAGCTATTCAATAATAATGTTCTCCAATTTGTATTGATTACCTAAGAGAGTTTTAGTTGCCCCACCAAATAGTTAGGTATATGGGAAAACCCTAGTGGTTCAAGGAGATTTCTGAGTTCTGTTTAGGGCTATCATTGACCTTAACCAAAGTAATTTTTAACACAGAAATATCATTATAAATTTTGGTTACCAAAACACTTGAAAATGATATATATATATATATATATAGAGAGAGAGAGAGAGAGAGAGAGAAGTAATTAACTATTTTTTTATATTTTTTCTAAAAATAAATACCTATTAATGAATTGCTTTTCTATCTCTATTCTAGAATTGCTTTTCCAGAGCTTTGCTTGCACTTTCAACAAGGGATTGTGGCTAATATGGCGTGATAATCAATAATCATTTATTCTCTCTCAAAAAGATATAATTTTTTTTTTTGCATTTAAGAATCATCATAGTATAATACCAATAATATATATTATATTATTAAGGACCACGTATGCGATATTAGATGAGTAAACTATTGGATATTTTAAAAATTATTATGTATATAAAATATGATTGACCTTATTATTAAGGATTTCTTTGTACCACAAAACAAACCCAAGTGTCACCAAATTAATGAAGCAATTTAAATAATGATGTCATTCAACCACAACACGAGCTATCTTAAATAATTATTTTTTTTAAAAGAAGTTATCTTAATTAATTATTAAGTTAAAAAAAATTAGATAATTATTAGCAAGTATACCTAAAATACTATATCAATGGATAGATAGATCCTCCTCCAAACAAATCCTTTTGATCTAAATATTGGGTCATATGCCCCCTTTTTTTGGGAATTTGTACGTAAATATTACAAAAATAAAGTATATACAAATATGCTTTTTTAGTTTTATTTTCTTTCAAAATTACACTCTTTTTTTTAACAAATTGGGCCATACTTTTTCAGTTATATGTGAAACAAAAAAGCATTAAAAAAAAGATTTTTTTTTTGTTTTGATATGAAAATTTTCAAAAAAAAAAGTTGAATATTTAAATTAAAAGTATTAGACATCTCTTCAAAATAAAATTTAAATCCTAAGAGTTGAAATGCAATTTTCAAATTAATGAATAGGTGGATTTAATTTATGTAAAAGATTTTTAATTATTAAACACATTTAGCATGTAGAATTGGACTGAAAATTAAAAGGAAAGAATGCATGAATTCAAAGAGAATTATTAGAATTCATAGATTTAGATTATTGATATATTAAATCTATTAAAATTTTAAAATTCCATTACGGGATAAGATTTTGTGAAATCTTACTTAGGGAGAAAAGGGATCTTAAAATATTTATAAATTTTGTATTTGATACATGCATGCTACGTAAAAAATTAATTTTTATTTTATAAATATACATTAATTTTTAACATGATAATAAATTGTTGACTCAATTAATGAACAGAGATATTAACTAAATTTGGGTAAGAATTTTTCTTAATAATTCAATAATGAAGGATAACATCTTAACATGCTATAAAATCACAACTAAAAAGTTTCTCATATTAGCATCATTTGTAAGCCACATGTGAGAGATAAGATAATGACCATATAATACAAAAAATGATAATGAAGATTTATATAATAAGAAAGGCACAGGCATATAAAGAAAGAAACCATTTTTAAAAAAATCAATTAAGATAATGTTTGGATTTGTTGTTCGGTGTTTAAAAAATAGATTTATAATTTTTTTGATTTAATTGGCTGATTTTTTAAAATTTTGTATAAACTGCTTTTCACAAATTTATTTCTAAGAAAAATATTTATTTATCTAATTCTCTCCAAAAACAGTTTTTAAAACTTAAAAAATTTAAAAATAATTTTTTTATTAAAATATTTTTTCCAAATAAATTGCGAAACCTAAAAAAATAAATAAGAAAGGCATATCCATTCAAAATTTAAACCAAAAGATTAAGAACCGATAAATTATGTTCTTCCGCATCTACAATAAATAACATTTTTTATGTAAAATTTCTCTTCCCATGAACCCTTCATGGTTTTGGGGCTTATATGTCCAAATCCTCCAAATTATGTATTTTTATTTTATTTTTTAGTTTTAATAAATTTAGATTTTTATAAATTTAGTCTATTTCTTCTTTTATGGAGCTTTACTTTTCTCCCGCTTGTATTTTTTTAATGATTATTATTTCTTTAATGAAAATTTTTGTTAATTTTTATGAGATATTTTTTATATATTAGTATCCATTGATTCAAATTGTTATTAATCTATATATTTTTAAATAAATTTAACTAATATTTATAACAATTCTATTATTAAAAAATATTAAAACATCAAAATTCTCCAAAAATCATACATAAAAGGTCATGTATAACTTTTTTATTTTTTCAATTATTTTCTATTATAAATCTCAATTTGCCGTATACAATACAACATATAAATAAAATGAATAAATAAATAAAGCATCCTTAATAATCACTCACCTCAAGTCTTCGTCATCATAGAAATACACGTATCATAGAAATACAACATATATGTTTCTGCCTCTCTCTCTCTCTGCCTGACCATAAAAGGGTATCAAAGCCAAAAAAGAAAAAATAAAAAAAGGAACAATCTTTATTACCAGAGCCGCCTCAGAGAGATGATAAAGCCTTTTTTTTTTTTTAATTTTATTGATGAAAGAGAGATAGTAAAGCTAGATAGAGAGAAATACTTTTTTATACAACTCTGTTGGTTTTTGGTGTGTTAGGTTTCTTAAGACATCAAACACTGTTACTTTTTCTTGGTTTGCGTCTGTAAGAGAGATGGAGACGATGTATTTGCAGCTGGCCGGGTCTTCTTGTCAGGAACCCCTTAAAGTTCTTGAGGCTGATATACAACATGCTAATGCTTTGTGGGTTTTGTTTCTCTTACTAAATTTTGCTTCTTTTCCATTCTTCTCTTCAATTCAGTGTCTTCTGCTCTTGTTTTTTTGAAATGGGTTTTTCTTTTCCTGGATTTTACTAATTTTTCTGTTTGTGAGTATTTGGAATTTTAGTTATAGCTTTCATGATCAAGATGTTGACAATGGGTATTTGATAATTGAGGAATATAAGAGGGAACCGTTTGGGTTATGTCTATGTTGTTTTAGTGTTGATTTTCATCTGGCCTATGCAATTTGTTTATTTTTATGGAATTTTTGGTAAGAAATAGTTAAGTGGGAATTTATAGTTAAACATCAAGAAATCGAAATTTCTTGGTGTATTTGTCATTATTGTGGATTTATTCACACAAATATCATATCTCGTCGGTTTTGTACCTTCTTCTTAGTCAATTGCAGCTTTAGTGGATTGCTTTGACTTGTTTAGGAATTCCATTAGTTTGCAGTTTCAAACAAGGATGGATGGCAATATTTATCTCCACCTTATTTGCTTTTAGCAAAATGAGTTAAAAGCTTTGTTCTTTTTATGTGATGGTAATCAGTAGTGTATTCCTATAGATTAAAGTATAAAGCTTGATTACAATGTGGATTAGGTGAACTAATTAGATACTTGATGTGCACTATGGTGTATCAGGGCTGCTGCCATTCCAAGAGGCAAGGGTGGTGCCCGTCTTCAGATGAAATTAGTTTACAATCAATGGACTCCTCTCCTTCTCTTTTTGCTGCAACGGATCGATTGTTCTTGCATATCTCTACTCCCCAGATATCTCAATCTCTTTCACATACTTGTATATAAGGTTGGCTTTGTTTTTAGCCTATTGATTCTTATGAGATATTCTTTTCATTTCTTGCCGTATATGATGATTGTGTTTTTATTAATATTCTTTGCTCTTTTGATGTCATACAGATATATTCTGATGGTAGACCTCATTTATCTAGATATGGAAGGAAAGCAACAATCAAGGAATTCTATGGTATGTAAGATACTTGAACGTTAAATCTATTCTTTATTCCACATCAACTAATATGACGGAGATATAAATGAAAATCAGTTACTTTCCAACAGTTATTTTGTTATGTATTCATTTTGACTTGGTTTGATTTCTATGAAAACCAAATTTTAGGTGTTATACTTCCATCCCTTCAACGTCTCCATAGTAACTTGGAGGAGTTGGAGGATGATACGGAAGGGCATTTTGGAATGGAGAATTTGGGGAAAAAGTGGGTGGAAGGAGACATTAGGATTGCTAATGTTGATATAAACAGAGAAGATGAATGTGGAATTTGCTTGGAGCCTTGCACCAAAATGGTCATGCCTAATTGTTGCCACGCAATGTGCATCAAATGCTACCGCAATTGGTAAGCCACAAATGTCGATATATATCTATATACGCCTCTTATATGAATACTTGATATGGAAGAGAGATGTCCTATTTTCATACTGGTTTTCCTTCTTAATTATAGGAACACAAGGTCAGAGTCCTGCCCTTTTTGTCGTGGTAGTTTCAAGAGAGTTAACTCAGAAGATCTATGGGTGCTCACTTGTAACAACGATGTGGTTGATACAAAAACAATTTCCAAGGAGGAGTTGCTGAGATTCTACCTTTATATCAATAGCTTGCCAAAAGATTACCCAGATGCTCTCTTCTTAGTATATTATGAATATCTAATGTGAGTTGAAGTACATGAGAGAAGTAATGTACAGATTGTAAAAGCCGACCTTCAAATGTATATAGAGTCTGGTAAGCACAATTATCTTTGATTCTTATTTCATAAAAAAGAAATTAGTTTCATCTACTGTGTGTCTGTGTTTACAAACACTAATCTGTGGAAACTGGGAGGATTCATTTCCCTCATTCTTAACAATAAAGCTCTCATTTACGAGAAAAGCTTTAAGCTCATTAGCATATCAAAATAAGCTCTCATTTTTGGTATGCTTCTGCCTTTGAACTATTTGCGTTCTTTTTTTCTTATATTGTGGTTTCTTATGCAATGAAACTGTGTGATTTACCTCTGGATTTCGTTTGAGCTAGTTCATATGGTTGCCATCTTGTCAGCTAAGTTTCTACCTACAAGCTAAAATGGAAATTGGTATGAATTCTATTTGCTGAGACAAAATGTTCTCATTGTGCGGTTTTTGTTACTCAGCTGCTGTATAGAAATTAGAAGTTTCAGTTTAATTGTCATTCTCCATTGCCCTTTTGGGTCCAAACCAAACTCCATGTTTGTGAAAAGTAATGGTGTCTGAATCTTTGATCACTGACTGTAGCTCATTTTTTCTTTCTTTCGTTAAAATCGAAATTGAATAGGAGATGAAATAAATTCCTGCTAAATAAGCTTGAGTGCAGAAAAAAAAAACATAAATAAACAAGATGGTTGCCTTATAATTCACTGCAAATAACTATGTTGAACTAGTGAAATGAAAAAATACAAAATCTACAGTCTGTTGTAGCGAGCGGTCTTCTTCTAGATCAGGTCAAATATTATTTATCAATATAGGCGGGACATCTTATTGCTGTAGTTAGCCGAAATTATTGCCCTGCTCTGCCTAAATTAAAATGCCACCGTTTAGGTAACGTCACTGCTGAGCCGTTATTGCAAACGACGTCGCTTAAAGGTCGAAGGTTTCCTAAAAATCACGCCCTTCCCTCTTCCACTTGCTCTCTTCTCTAATTGTCACCGTTTGCCTTCTCTCTGCCTCACTAACGGCCAGGAACAAAATATGGGATCTGACGAAATGGGCACCAATATCGAGGAGAGAAATAAGTTTATACTTCCAAAATCCAACCCCAATAGCAAAATACCCACTTTAAATCTGATTTGCAAGGTAAACTTCATCCAGAAAATGATAAATACACAAATAAACAAAATTCAGAGTAAATCACTACCCACTCTTAACATAAAAGAAAAAACTTTCGAATTTAGAAAAATTATGAGGGTAAAGGTGAATTTGGGTTTCCTTTCCTGATTGCAAGAGAATGTCCTAACACTCTCATGGGCTGGTTAA
The DNA here is from genome assembly GCA_023653625.1 of Triadica sebifera. Lineage (NCBI taxonomy): Eukaryota > Viridiplantae > Streptophyta > Magnoliopsida > Malpighiales > Euphorbiaceae > Triadica > Triadica sebifera. The sequence goes on from CM042913.1 coordinate 1,364,305, forward strand.
ATTCAAGGAAGAAAATAAAAAAGATAAATTTTATCACCTCACTTGGTTGTATGAAATTTGGCCGAGACACCTCTTCCTTCGCCTTCTGTTCTATTCCTTTTTTTTTTTTTTTTTTTTATTTCTCTTCTTAGTCCATCAACACTTGATTTTCGTCATACAGTGCTCTTCTTCCATGCTAAATTTTCTTTCTCCCTCACCTTCATTCCATGGCTGAATAAGCTTTTTTTTTCCCCTTTGGTGTTTTTCTTTTCTAAGTGAGGATCTTTTTATTACAATTATTATTTTTTTGAGAAAAATGAAAGTGTAAAAGAAGATTAAAAACCAACATATTTCCCTCTTAGATAGCTTCATTAAGTTTTCTAATTAGAATCCTTCCTCGACATGTGGCGCACATGCAACACAAAATTGATTAAATCAATTTTGATTATTTGCTAATTAATCTCAATTATCACTAATTTTTTACTCTTAGTCCTTCATTTAGTTCAATTTAATCCTTATTTAAATTTTCTTTCTTTTTTTATTCCTACCTTAAATTTTTAATTCATCTTGATTAAATTTTTTTATTTTCCTTTGGTCCAAATTTTGATGTTGGTACATCTAGTATTAGAATACACATGATTCAAAGTCTAAATTAATAGACGTGATAATTTTCTCAATCTTTATTAAATTTCATCCTTGAAGAGATTGAAAGAGATAATAGGTGTGGGTAACTAACTGATTGCCTGTAATTTCTCAATTAGATTTTCAGACAAGGTTGTAGGTTTAAACTGCCGGAAGAACTTAATAAAACTTACATTTATTTGAATTTTACGCCCCCAGCTTATGTTTTTCCAAAATAGGTCAAATCTCCCATTAATTAATTGCATTTAAACTCTCCAATCATTTTCTAAACAATGTTTAAATAGTTAAATTTTAATATTATAGATTTTCAATCACAATTGAAATATTTCATATACTATCTTTAACACATAAAAATGGACTTGCTATATTTTTTCAAATACTAAAAAAATTACTAAATATAATTTAGTTCAAATTATATTTTACTTAGAAAAGTAATTATGATGTTATAAATAACTTTTAAATATGATTATGGATATTATAATTTTTTTAATTAATTAAAATCTATGGTATTTGGCTATTTATTTTACTCTAACTATGATATTGGTATGAAAATGAAGATTTCGCTTTATATTCCTACTAAATTTGGATAAGTGAAATTATTCAATTAATTTTTTTATTTTTCTGTCTTCAAAGATAATTATGCTTCATATTTTTTTTGCACTTTTTAAATTTTTTCTCCCGATACGACGCAAGAGTTATGTGCTGGTTATATATATTAAAAGCCATAGTGAAATCATTGTTATAGGACCAATACTATTTTTTGAAAACCCATAAGTTATTAAGCTTAAACCCATATGCATAAATATATTAGGCCCAAAAATTATTAGGTTTAAGCTAAGAAATTATTTATGCCCAATAAAAATTACAAAGTTACACATAATTTTTCACACTAATTTTATATATTTATCTCATCTACCATTTCATTTTCTACGATTTGCTAACCTCATATTTTTCAACTTTTTATCTCTCTCTTTAATTGTTTCTTTCACTTTCAGATAAGTTGTAAGTTTAAAATTTATTTTATTGCAAAAAAATTATAATTAGTCAAATTCTTTTTTTTTATATATATATTGTTGACATTAATTAGCTTTTTTATTCAATTTTTTTCTTTATTGATTAAAATTGAGAAAAATTACAAGTTTTGTATCACCATAAAAATATATTAAAGTAGAAGTATTATTATGTTGGATACATGATTGATTCAATTTAAAAATTTTAATCTGAATTGAATTTTGTACTGCTAAGAATCTATCTTCTTAGGGTAATAATTTTTTTTTCCTAATTAATTGAGTTTAAAAGATGCAATTTGTAGTTACATTTAGAGATCCACTATGTCTTTTGGAAAAGTGGAAAAAACTGGTCTTAAAAATTATTAAAAATATATAACATTATAATTTTTAGAGTATTAAGAAATATTTTGGAGTTCTAGTGTATATATATTATTTTAATCTATATTTTTGAACTGTTTATTAATATAAAATTTCGAATTAACTTTTTTTATTTAGTTTTTCCACTTTAATTTGTTTTATTTAATTTTTAGATAATTTAATGATATTTAGCTTTCTTTAAATCATAGAGAAAAAATGGTATTAATTCCCTCACAAACACCCGCATACAATGACTATTAAAAATTAATTCTTTAATGACAATTATAGTATACTTGCATTAATTATTTTCTTTTAAATTATATAAGAATTAACTATTAAATTAGAACACATATGATAAAATATTGAAAACGGCACCACAGTGCGGCTTTTTTCTTGTTTTATTTCTATTACTCTTTCGTTGACGAGGATATATAAATTTTATAAGCATTCAACAAAATAGATAAAATTCCTCCTCCAAAATGAGTTATAGTTTCCAAGTAAAAACTAAATATATAAAGCAAACAAGAATTACAACCGTGGTTAAACTGCAATTTTTATTTTATTTTTATTAGAGTGAGGTAGTTTCTCATAAAAATCACATCAAATGTGATAATTGAACTTTTCTCCGAGTAAATAAATAAATAAATAAACTTGGGTTACACGGTGGAAGTAACTCTTTCCCATCTCTAACACTGTCCCGCCTAATAATTCCACCAAATATTCGGGGAGTGAACCTCCATAATTGTAGAAGACTTGGAGGAAATCAATTAATGTCCCAAAAGTCTTAAATTTGGGATTGTAAAAACACAACTTTCCTCATCGATTTTTTTTTATTTTTTTATATTGGGATTGCAAAATAAATAAATAAATATTTTTATAGAGAGTTAAACAATTTTTTATCCTATGAAAATTTGATTGAAAAATGGAACCAAATCCATCACAACTCATGACCACACGTTCGTTCAAATCAGATTAATGAATGAAAGAAATGCAAATGTTAAAAGTTGAACCTGTAACAGCTATTATAAAATCATTTTCGGTTTACATACGAAATTCTTTTGTGATTTTGAGTATATATATATATATATATATGATCAAACGATAATAGATCCTTGAAATTAATGAATTTTAGATAAGAAACTTTGGAAATATGGAGTGTGAGCTTGCAGGACTGAACACTCTAATACCATATTAGATAAATATATATTTGAGCTAATTCATCTCAAAAACTAATTTAAGGAATTATGTTCAAATCATTATAAAAATTAATTAAATTTTATTACTGCCAGCTGCTGTGAGATATCTCAATAAAATCAAATTTTTTATCAAATTTTATAAGAAATAAGCTATAAGACAATACAGATGTACAAATGTAAAAATATAGATAAAAATAAAATAGCATTCTATTACAATTATTAAGTTCTTCTATATATATATAATGTTTAATCTTTTCTCCTAATAATACTTATTTTATTTTTTAAATGTCATGCAGACTCAATCTATACAATTGGGATAGTCATTCCCTTTTCTAACTCTACCCCTCCTAATATCTCCATCAAATGAATATTTTATGGGTAGGGGATGAGATTTTCTAAATCTCGCCTATTAACACTATGGAATTATTTATTTTTTACAAGACTTCTATGAAATAATATACACGTCTTTTATATAGACGAAGTCGGCCAATGATAGAATCTAATGTAAAAATCAATATTTTGTGCATGTTATTCCATTGTTGGCTAATGCAAGATAGACTTTAATGAAATCCCAAATGACGCATCTTATGGGCTTTAAGACCCATCATAGTTTTCAAACCCATCTTAGCTTTAACACCCATCTTAGCTTTAAATGCCATCTTGGCTTTGATCAATGTATCAAATGATGGGGAACAAAAGCCTATGTGGAATAACAAATCAGCAAGATGTTTATGCATAGCTTCAGTGAAGTGAATCCCATCCCAACTGATATAGCTTTGAGGATTAGAACATGAAGAAGTGCCTGGTGATCCACAAAGAGAATGTAGATTAAAGTTGAACAATCCTCCTCCAGCTCCACAACATGCCTTGTATGGTTCTTGAAAGTTGAAGCTCTTATAGTTGGTGATGATTTCCTTGAAAGCACCCCATGTATTATACTGTCTTTATATTGTAATCGAAATTCAGCAACTCTCTTTTGAAGGAGATCATTATGTGCTATTATCATGGAGTTTGTGGCTGATGAGCTTCCCATATTGTCTTTTCCCTTGAATGCATTCAAGAATAATTGCAATGGACAACGACCTGCCGGTGGTAATCCTTGAACCACAATGTACTTCGCACCTTTATCTAAAAATGTCTGCTCAAAATATAAGAATTAAATATTTTAGCAATAAAAACTTTAAACTATTGACTGAATACTTGCATTCATGCAGAACCCCCCCCCCCCCCCCCCCCTCTTTTTTTTAATTGAAATATATTAGAACTAGGTTTATGTATTCATTAATAAACAATATAATAACTTGTTGCCATGTTAATAGAATTGTTTTTGTAATCAGTTTTATACCTTCTAATGCTTTTATTTATTTATTTTATATTATAGTATATTATTGACTAGGTTCATAAAACAACATATGAACTGGTGCCCATAGAGTCAATAATATATTGTAATTAGTTTCGTATTTGTAAAGTAAAAAATAATTTTTTTATATGATAATATATTATTGATTGAGTTCATGTATAAATTAATATATGGGCTTCATAATCCTGATTTATATAAAAAAAATTCCCATATATTGATAAACCTAGCCAACAATTATATTATAACGAGTTTCATATATTTGTGAAATAATAATTTTTTTTTTACCTTTTTTTGTATAGCAGTGTATTATTAACTTGAATATCTATATCTATATATATATATATCTATGTCGAGTCATTAACTTGCATGTTATTATCGGTTTCATATTTGTAATCGAAATGGTCATTTATTATTGACATAGTTTATTAATGGATACAAGAAACTAGTTCAGGCAAGCAATTTTCTATTATTGAAATATATTGATGGGTTTAGAATTCATACCTTAAGAAATTTGCTAACATGATCCACCGAAGCCCGTGTTATTGATCGACCAAAAAGAGCAGAACCAAAAATGCGAGAATAATCACTGAAACCTATAGCACCAACCCAGAAAAGAGAGTTTTCAATATGAGATTTGCATTCTTCCTCAGGCAAGCCTTTACAATCTGAATTCTGAAGAAAATTGTTAAACCAATCAACTTGAGTCAAGACATTTTCAGGCTTTTGCGTCCACATTAAGGTGTTTGGGATTTTGTGACGAGAAAATAAGTCATTTGAAAGGCAAGTTGATCCTGCAACTGCAAAGTTGACACCAGCAGAAAAATTGGCAGAGTTTTGCTTATAAGCTTGTAAAGAAGGCAATCCAAGATTGTCGCAAAGAAAATCAATCATCACTCGACCATTGCTCAGGCGATGGCCAGGCAATTTTGTGGTTGAGCCATATGGTGAACGTGGTAAGAATGAGTTAACAAAAGATTTGAGGCCCTGTGTAAGACCAGCATTTCCTGTATCAGTGAATGAGTCACCAAATGCGAAAACCTTGGTGAAATATCCTTTAAAGCTATAGCTACCTGAGCCATTAGAGCTTTGACTGTTTTGGCTGTTCTCTTGGTATGAAGAAGATTGATCATTTTGATCGGATGATCCAACTTGGTTTGAAGAAGATTGTTGGTTATCTTGAGATGAAAAGTTTTGATCATTTTGGTTTGAAGAAGTTTGGTTTTCTTGGTTGGAAGAACTTTGACTATTTTGGTTTGAGGAATTATTGGATGAATCTTGATTATTTTGGTTAGAAGAATTTTGGTTAGTTTGGTCTGAAGAAGAAGATTGTGTATTGTTATTTGAAGAACTTTGTTCATTATTTTGGTTAGAAAAATTTTGATCACTTTGATTTGAAGAATCAGAGTGATTATTTTTATTTGAAGAATTTTCTTTATTATTTTGGTGAGAGGAATTTTGATTTCCTCCATTGGAAGAACTTTGGTTTGAAGAAGAAGATTGGCTATTCTTATTTGAAGAATTTTGATTGTTTTTTTGGTCAAAGGAATTTTGATTTCCTTGGTTGGAAGAATTTTGACTTGCTTAGAAGAAGGTTGATCACTTTGGTTTGAAGAACTAGATTGACTATTTTGATATGAGGAATTTTGGTTAGAATAATTTTGATGAGGATATTGTTGACTACTTTGATTTGAAGAAGAAGAGGACTGACTATTCTTATTGGAAGAATCTTGCTTACTATTTTGGTTTGAGTTATTGTTATTTTGACTTGGAGGAGAGTTATGGGAGAATGAAGACGAGGATGAGGAAGAATGAGATGAAGATGATGAAGATGAAGAGGGAGGAGTATTCTGATTCAATGATGGAGGGGGGAGAGCATTTTGATTTGCTTTGTTATCGAAAGGGGAATTACACGTACTGATGCAAGAACAATTATGGGGATCAAAAGGTGGGATTTTGTTATGAGCAAAGGAAAGTGATGAAAAGGATAATGAGATAATAAAGAGTGAAATACAAAACAAAAACCACTCAAATTTCCACATCTTGTAAACAGATTTGAATATGATAGACTTAAAATTCTTTCGCATATTTAAACAAAATTTCTCCTACATTTGGCTAGCGAACCTCCATAATCGTAGAAGATTGAAGGTTTTCAATTCGCCAATTTTTTCTTAAATTTGGAAATGTATATTAATTACATGAAATTTTGAGGTATTTGGTTAATTTGTGTCACTTAATTCAATGAGTATATTGTGGTCAAAGACTTTCAAATGACCAAAATACAGAATGAGGTGAAAACATATGGACAACCTTTACTATAGGGAAAAAGAAAAAGAATCATTTTGGCCTAAATTTACACCACAACTACATTTACTTCAAGTGATTATTATTATTTTAGCTCTCAGCAATTTTGTTTTCACCAGCAATAGGCTAAAAGATAATAAGTAAATGTAAATCTCTCATTATGATTATTAGATAAGGTGGAAATGTTTTATTTATTTATTTATTTATCAATAAAATATTATATATTATTATCTTTAAGGATATCTATATATATATATATATAATTGAATCTTAATAATTAAAACATTAAAAAATTTACTTTTATTTATATAATGAAATTATTTTAATATTTTTTTCTTTTTTTAAATCATTAATACTTTAATTTTAAATAAAAATTTTACTAAAAAAATTAAATTAATTTCTTTTTCCAGTGGAAATGTGCCTAGTTCTAAAATAAATTAATCATTACTTCGGCCAAATTATTTACTCTGTCGGAGCATTGAGCAGTTGGCAATAAAACGGTATCGTTTATTACGCAATACCACAAATTTACTGCCTAGCGCCATTTGTCGTAGGACTAAAAAGTGGGACCGTTTACAGTTGACAGTTCACATAAACGAAGAAAAACAAAATAACTCCAAAATTACTAATCCCTAGGAAAAGTAATATTATTCTGCTACCGTACCTACACTAATTACTTACATCCTCTATACTGATCTCCTTTACATCACAATCAACAAATTCCATCTTGTCTCTCCAAATCCACTAATCATCGTTCATTTCTTCACGACTCAAATCCAGCTTCTATCTTTGTTTCTTGCATTCCCATCTAGTCAAAATCCCCAATTTATTCAGCTCTTATTCTAGGGTTTTTCTTTTCCCAATAGCAGATCCTTTTCTTCTTCTTTTTTTTTTATATAATTTCTTAATTCGGTTATGATTGATTGGAATCAAAATGTCAGAGAGTAATGATTCAGTGGAGGGATCTCTCGAAAATGGAGATCATGTGGAACAAGAAGTAGAAGAAAACGAGGAATCAAATGGACCTGTCAGTCCTAAAACTCCCATTAATCAGGTATTTGACATGTCTGTTCTGTGCTAAATGTTGAAAATTTTCCAATTAGATCGTTATGTATATATATGCGTTGGGATGACTGAGGAAGAGAGTGAATGTAAAAATGCAGGAATCAGAACCAGAGGAGGCCTTTCACCATGTGGAGAGTAAGGAAGATATGTTCGTTGATGCAGCTGATGATATTGAGGACAATCAGTTCCAGGAAATGGACAACCAGGATACTCAAGATGGTGCCGATCTTGATGATCATGACACAATCTCAAAAGAGAACAAGGTCCCCTTTTTTCTTCATATATTTGCTCCAAAGGATTGAGGATATTATTGATGTTTTTTCTTATTAAATGCTGGTTTTTTTTTTGTGCAGGAAGAAAGAGAGGGATTGGTAGAGGAAGTTGCTAATCTCCTACGCCAGCTCAGGGATTTGACAAAGAATAAGTCATTGCCTAATGAAGATAATGAGGTCCCGGAAGAGAAAGTGGGTGGTGCTTCGTTGAGTGAGATGATAAATGAGTGCTCTCAGTATGTTAAAGTTTCTTTCGAAGAGCGGTTGCAGGCTGAGAGCACGATAGAAGAGCTTCGACAGCAAATTGAAGATCTTAATGGTAAGGTTCAGGTGGAACAGAATGTTGAGGTCTTTGCAGACAGGATGTTGGGTTCTCTTAGCATGGTAGTTAATCAGGAAGAGTTGTTTGATTATTCAGTTATGGGAAAGATTGCTCATGTTGAGAGAAGTACTTCTTTGTTAATGGAGCAGTACAGATGGTTTCTTTATGAAGTTGATCAACTCAGGCAGTGTTTATTAGAGGGAGGATTCAATGTTGGTGTGCAGGAGGATTTTGGATATGACAGGGTTTTTGTTGTTGCCCGTGGTGAATTACTGCAGCTTAAGAAAGCGGAAGAAGAGATGTTGGATCAACTAAGTCATTTGGAAGAGGTAAATAGGAAGTTGGTTGAGGAAGTTGAGAAGGAGAAAGCGATGGCAGAGGCAGCAAATTCAGAACTTGAAAAAACGAAGGTGGAGTTTGAGCAGGAAAAGAATAGATGTGCTAATACCAAGGAAAAGCTTAGCATGGCTGTGACAAAAGGTAAGGCACTGGTTCAGCAGCGGGATTCCCTAAAGCAGTCTCTGGCTGAGAAAACAAGTGAGCTTGAGAAATCTTTGGTTGAACTGCAAGAGAAGTCAAGTGCTCTTGAGGCTGCTGAGCAGTGCCAGGAGGAGTTGGCCAAATGTGAAAAGTTGGTTGCATCATCGCAGGAAACGCTTTCACAAAGGAATACTGTTCTTGAAAACTGTGAAGAGGTTCTATCTAAGATCAGTTTACCTGAGGAACTTCAATCCATGGATATTGCAGAGAGGTTGCAATGGCTTGTAGATCTGGTTGCATCACTTCAGGAAACACTCTTACAAAAGAATTTAATTTTTGAAAATCTTGATGCACTTTTTTCTCAGACTAGCATTTCAGATGAAATAGAATCCACGGATATGATTGGGAGAATGAAATGGCTCGTGAATTTGGTTGCAAATCTGCAGGAAATGATTTCACAAAAGAACCAAAGTCTTGATAGCCTGGAAGAGATTTTTTCTCGCATCGGTGTACCTGCTGAACTTCAGTCAATGGATGTTGTTGAGAGATTCAGATGGATAGCGGAGGAAAGAAATGCACTCAAGAGTAATTTGCGGGAATTTCACAGTTTGAAAGATGCTTTATCTTTAATTGATCTACCAGAAACAGCCTCATCATCTGACTTGGAAACTCGAATAGGTTGGCTTAAGGAATCGGTCGACCAGGCGAAAGGTGAAATTAATATGTTGCAAGATGAGATTGCTAGAGTAAAGGATGCTGCACATAAGGAGATTGAACAATTAAGTGTTACTCTATTGACAGAATTACAAGAAAAGGAATACATTAAAATGGAGCTGGATGACCTGGCACACAAATATGAACGGGTTGCCAAAGAAGCACAACAAGTGTCATCTGAGAAGGATCAGATGGTGAGGCTGTTGTTAGAGGGTTCTGGAATACACGAGTCTATATCTGATGTGGCTACACTAGTTGAGAGATGCTTTGGGAAGATAAAAGAACAAGGCAATGCTTCATTTGATACTTCTGCTGCTGCTGCTGATGTATTCCAAAGAATGCAGAGTCTCTTTTATGTCAGGGATCAGGAATTGATGCTCTGTGAGAATCTTCTAGAAGAAGATGTGCTGGTGAGGTCAGAGTTGAGTAATTTATCTAATGAATTAAGGGCAGCATCTGTTGAACTTGCTGCAGTGAAGGAGGAGAAGGACTCTTTGCAGAAAGATCTTGAGCGATCAGAAGATAAATCTGCTTTGCTTAGGGAGAAATTATCCTTGGCGGTTAAGAAAGGCAAGGGACTAGTTCAAGATCGAGAAAACTTGAAACTTAGTCTGGATGAAAAGAACTCAGAGATTAAGAAGTTGAAGCTAGAATTACAACAACAAGAATCTACTATTACTCAATGCTGGGATCAGATAAATAGACTGTCTGTTGATCTGGAGCAAGTTCCAAAATTGGAGGCTGATCTTGTGGATTTGAAAAGTCAAAGGGATCAATTTGAGCAGTTCTTATTGGAGAGCAATAACATATTGCAGAAAGTAATTGAATGTGTTGACCATATTGTTCTACCTGTAGACTCATCTTTTAAAGAGCCTGTAGAAAAAGTGAACTTGCTTGCAGTATATGTGAATGAATGCCAGCAAGCCAAGTCCCATGCAGAACAAGAGCTGGATAGAGTCAGGGAAGAAACCAGTATCTTGGTTAGTAAATTGACAGAAGCAGAGCAAACTATAAATTCACTAGAAGATGCATTGTCAGTTGCCCAGAACCGCTTTTCTCAACTAACTGAAGAGAAAAGGGAAATAGAAGTTGCTAAGGAAAATGTTGAGCAGGACTTGAAAAAATCAAATGAAGAAGCTCATGTCCAAAATAGCAAGTTTATGGAGGCCTGTGCAGCTAGAAAGTCTCTTGAAGATGCATTGTCTCTGGCAGAAAATAATATTTCTCAAATTGTTAATGAGAGAGAAGAGGCTCAAATGAGCAGAGCTGCTACAGAGACTGAGCTTGAGCAAGTGAGAGAAGAAGCAGCTGTTCAAACTTGCAAGCTGACAGAGGCTTATATAACTATAAATTCTCTTGAAGATGCACTGATTCGGGCAGAAGCCAATGTCTCTTTGCTTTCTGAACAAAACAATCATATCCAGGTTGGTAGATCCAGTTTGGAGATTGAACTAAAGAGGCTAAAAGAAGAAACTGAGTTGCAAGCTATTAAGTTGGAAGATGCCTCCACAATTATGAAGACACTGGAAGATGCATTGTCAAAGGCAGGAAATGATATTTCAGCACTTGAAGGCGAAAAGAGGATTGCGGAGCAGGAGATTTCTACACTCAACTCCAAGTTGAAAGCATGCATGGATGAATTAGCTGGAACCTGTGGCAGCATAGAGAATAGGTCTGCTGAGCTCATCCATCACATTAGCAACCTTCAAATGCTTATGAGAAATGAGAGTCTATTGTCCACAATGAGACAACATTTTGAGAAAGAATTTGAGAACCTTAGAAACATGGATCTCATTCTTGGAGACATAAAGGGCTATTTCATTGACACAGGTTCAGAACTGTTATCAAGTCGCCGTAACATAGAGGTAATTGACGCCATAAATTTCATTGTTATTATACTTTTGTTTGGGTAATGGATTGAGTTTATGGGCTTTCTTCTGATGGCTTTGTTATTGATTACAGGATGAGTCACGTTTAACTAAACCATTTTCACATGACCTTAGCAACACTGTAAACGCAGAAATGGATGATGATGATGTGAATGCTGCAGATGTTGATCATATTTCCTTAGGTTTTAAGAAAATTGTTGAGGGGTTACAATTGCGAAATAGAACTCTTATGGACAATTTTGAAGGTTTCACTACTTTTGTGGACAAGTTTATTGAAGCTTTGTTGAGAAAATTAAGGACCACCAAGGATGAAGTGACTATCATCTTTGAGCAAATGGAGTCCATGCAACAGAAAATGAAGAACATGGAAATGCATAAAGAGGAACAGGAGAAAACAGTTGCCATGTTAAAAAGAGATTGTAGAGTTTTACTATCTGCTTGTACTGATGTCACAAGTTATTTGCAGATTGAAGTTAAGAACAACCTGCTGGAACTGAGATCTATTCCTGAGCTTGTAAAGTTGAATGATAGTATGATTCCAGAAGCTGATTCTGTGGATGATGATGATGACTTGAAGCTTCAGCAAGGTCTTGATGACAGTAGATATGACAAGATAGCAGAAAGTTTGTTCTTGGCTACAAGAAAAGTTCAAACTCTGATTAAACTATTTGAGAGCACAAGTAATGTGGCAGCAGCCACAATTGAAGACTTGCAGAAGAAATTGGAAGAAAGCAGAGCAGCTTATGAAAATGCCATAGAAGAAAGGGGTCTAATTCAGATTCGAGTTACTGAGTTGGAGTCCAATGTGGAAGCCTTGCAAAATTCTTGCAAGGAGCTGAGGCTCAAAACAGGGGATTATCAAGCCATAGAGGAGAAGCTGAAGGAAAAGGAAGCAGAACTTTCAAGTTTGCGTAATAATCTGTTGAGGAGAGAGCAAGGTGAATATTTTCCTTTATAAAATGTTGCCATTTTTTCTAATTTAGCTGTTATACTCGCAATAATTTTCTGACTAGTGTTTGTTGTTCCAGAAGCAGAAGATGCTCTTATGTCGGCATCTGAAATGAAAACCCTCTTCAATAAGATAGAAGATGTTGAATTTTCTTTTGGAGACTCAGTTGAAAATATGGGGTCCCATAGTTCTAGTCGTGTACAGAAATTGTTTTACATCATTGATAACATACCCAAGTTGCATCATCAAATAAGTGTATTATCCGATGACAAAGAAAAGCTACAGCCAACCCTGTCAATGCAAGTTCTTGAAATTGAACATTTAAAGGAGGAAATTGAAAAGCACATTATCAATAATCAAGAATCTGAAAAGATAAAAAGTGAAATATTTGAGATAACATTAGGTTTGGAGAAAATTGTAGATATACTTGGAGGCATTGAAATTGTTGGAGACCAAAAATCTGCTGGTGCACGGAGACTTTTGTCAATAGTTGAAAAACAGATGATGGCCTTGATTTTGGAAGCCAAAAATTCAACATCCCAAGCTCAAGAATTTGGCACAAGATTGCTTGGGAGCCAAAAGGTTATTGAGGAATTGTCAGCCAAGGTTAAAATGCTTGAAGATTCATTACATAGTAAAACTGTTCAATCAGAGATTGTCCAGGAAAGGAGCATCTTTGAAGCACCTTCAGTGCCTACTGGCACAGAGATATCTGAAATTGAAGATGTGGTAAAATATTCTTTATCTTGTTTTCTGTCATAAACTTTTCCTTCCATGAAGTGTCATCCAGTGTTAAATTTTGGTAAATCTTATTTGCTCATTGTAAATAGAGACGTTATGTTTGGATTTGGCAAAAAAATTATAATACCTTCTTGATGATTGTGAGACGATATGTTTGGACTTGGCAAAAAAACTCTAATGCCTAGTTGATGATTGTGCTACATGGGGAGGATTGTGAGAGAGAAAGAGGGATCGTGGTGGAATCTTTTTGACACTTTTTTCTATTGGTTTTGTCTTCTTCATTCTGCTTATAGAGAGAACATTAAATCTAGGCATTGGATTATCTGCGGAAGTCATTAGGTATTTCTCCTGTTGATTGAACTGCATCGCCGTTGCTTAATGTTTTCTGATTTTTTTTTTCTATAACTTGTAGAGTTGTGAATTATTTGTTTATCTGTAAGAATAACATTTTCTATAGGTCTTTTTTCTCTTGTAGAAACGTTGCTAACAGAATATATGATTTTATGTTGATGTGGCAGTAATTTGCATGGCTAAAAAAACAGGAGTGCCTTCACCTTCTGAAGAGAATATACAGCAGAAACTTTAAAGTATTGAAAAATAACCAATGTAGTTCTTGTCATGCCATCCATTTGTTTTTTCCAGTCACGTATCTTTGCCTATTCGTGCAAAAAGTTGGGCATTTTGAGTTAGATTTACAGGTTTTATTACCCATAATAATGACTTAGATGCTCAATGTGATCATCCTAGTGATTGGTGTCTTGCATCTTGGCTGATCGATCTTCCAAGTTTACATCAATGCAGGTTGCTGTTTGGATGTTGATGAATTGTATGCAATCATGTTGAGATATTTTTTTCCTTACTCTCTCTCCCTTTCACTGTTTATTGTACACTTCAATTTTTGTGTTCAGTTGAGAGGGTAGCATGAATTCTCTTCCTACAATCATTTCAAATTTTCAACCCCTCCACTCCTTGTGGAAACCTTATGGATTTTGAGACCTGCTGTCAACAACGGCTTAAATCCAATCCAGATGTATCATGTCATGATGTCCTGAATACAGACAGTGATCTGCCCAGCTGGCTGCAATGTGTTTAACACATTTCATTTGCAAAATTTGAACTCTTATTTCTCTCTCTCTCTCTCTCTCTCTCTCACTCACTCACTCTGTGTGTGTGTGTCAAAGTGGAGCATAAATAAGTAACAAAATCATTTGGTGTGAGGAGTTCTCTTAAGCATATGCCATTCTCTGAGTTTCTTTCACTAAAATAAAATCATGCTCAGTTTTGAGTTTTGATGTTCCTTTGAGTCTCTGACTTTGCAGGAATTGAGAATCTGCGCCTATTAAACAAATTATTTATGATGTTTGTGCAGGGTTCAGTTGGAAAAAATGCAATATCTCCTGTTCCCTCTGCTGCACAATTGCGGATTATGCGAAAAGGATCAGCTGACCATCTTGTTCTCAATGTTGATTCAGAATCTGGTAGTCTCATAAAAAACGAGGAAACAGATGAGGACAAAGGTTTGCATACTGGGGCTTTTTGTTATCAAATTACAAAGTTTCAGGGTTTGGAGAATCTGAAGTGTTTTTTCTATGGCAGGTCATGTGTTCAAGTCTCTCAATACATCAGGTCTTATTCCCAAGCAAGGCAGATCAATTGCAGATCGCATCGATGGAATATGGTAAGTGCTTAATTGGCTGCTTGAAAATAAAATAGGATGAGGAGGAAGGATAAGAAAAATCTAAATCTATTGGATTTAATCTCACCTTCTTTTGTTTGTGCATGTGTCTTTTATTTATTTATTTATTTTCTTGAACTTGTAATATGTATGATATGTAGCGGCAAGTGCTAGGTTCTTGGATTCCTATTCATGACAATCCTGGGATTGTTTATTTATCTATTGGGTTTTTTTTTTTTGGGGGGGGGGGGGGGGTGTTTTGGGGGGTTGGAGAGAAATGGCGGAAGGAAGGAAGGGCAGATAACGGAACATATAGCAGTTTTTAACTTGTGTATCCTAGTTAATTGTAGCTGATTAAGATGGAACGCTATCGGTTATGGTAATTATGCTGGGATTGGATTTGTATCTTCTTAAATTAAACAGCTCCTTCAACCTATGCAGGGTATCTGGTGGTCGAGTTCTAATGAGTCGTCCGAGAGCGAGGCTGGGCTTTATTGTCTATTGGCTTTTCTTGCATATATGGCTACTGGGAACCATCTTGTAACAAGTCCGATTGTCACCTCTCTGGTTCGCAGTTGCAGCATATCTTTTTCATCGTTTGAAATTCTTATCATAGATAATTTTTCCCCATTAATTTCTTCTTCTTAGTTTTTGCCCACCAAATATGATGTTCATAGCATAGTCTTACCCCACATTTATTCTCTACAATCATATTTTAGGGGTTGAGAGAATTCAGGCCTCACCGCTTGTGGATAATAATACACATTGTTTCCCCACTTTTTAGTCAGGGCTACAGGTTCAAATGGTAGATGAAAATGAAATTCGACTTTCTTGTCCTCTCCTATACTTGTGATATATGATGTTTGTTGGTCATGTTTAGTACGAAGACCGTTTTGATCATCATTCTATAGTGTTCCTTCATGGCTTTGAGATGCAGTTGCTGAACAAATTTCAGTTGTTGGCCAGATTGGCTGCATCTGCTTGCCACATAAATTATCATTAAATATTTTTTTTTTTAACTCTCAAGCTCTTCAGTTTGAATTAGAGGATTGTAAATTGTGGGTGTTAACTGTTGAACACTTCTTTTCAGAGCAAATACTTCGAATTTTCCTTACAATGCTATTTGACTATTATAATTAATTCAGCAATGAAAGGTCAAATTATTATCAAGAACATTCACCATAAAACTTTGGCGGCAACAAAAAAAAATCAAGTATCTATTTGCTTTTTGAATTTTTTAAGCGATTAGTTAATTTCGAAATTAATTTTATGATGATCAGTTGATTTCAAAATTAATTTTTAATCTAATTATCAACATATTTATTTGTTTATTTTAATTTTTCCTTTATTTTGGAGTTGGTTGTAGAATTGGATGTAGATGTACTATAAATTTGCGATAAATCATTAAAAAAAATTAAAAATAGATTATAGGTAAAAAAAAAATTAGAACTTTTACAGTCACAGTATCTATATTTAAAAGTAAAAATAAAAAATAAAGAGATTGCGCAACCACGGCCGGCTCTCTAATCAACCACGTGGCAAGATCCCCCATATATATATATATGGAAGGAGAAAATTGAAAACTATCAAGGGAAATATAAATCAGTTGATAGCAGATATAGCGACACTCATTTCTCAGTTGTGATTGGCGATGCGTTTGCTCAATCTTACCTGTCATTACTGCAATGCGAGCCTGACTTCCCTCAATGATTCAGTCACGCTTATACCTCCCAAATCCATTAGAGTAAGAAACCCATTTCTCAATTCTCATCCTTAATACTTGTGCTTAGCAAGACGCAAATTCTTATGAAACTGCGTTTGCAGGATTACAGATTTTGCATAAAGGCCTTTGCTAGGCGGAAATCTGCCAAAAAGTTGAGGTGGGAGTATGGGCAGTCACGAAATGGGATGGTTTTGAAGGGTAAAGATATGGGTTTAGCAAATGAGAGCAAAGTTTTATCAGATGGGTCCTGTTTTGATGATGATTTGCAGAAATCAAACGATATCCCTACGAGAATTGCTGTGCTTCAGGCATGTACTTTCACTTCGGCTTTCTTAGCTGCTTTGGGTATATTAATTCGACAGGTAGTTACCCCTTTCCATTTCAATGGATTTCCAAATTAACACTGGTTGAATTTGTGAACAAATTTTTCTGCTCTAACATGGTAAATTATCTTGGTGTTTAATGCTATTTCCTAATTGTAATTTCCAGGTTTCTCATTTTGCATCAGTGGAAGGATTGCCAATCATTGACTGCTCTACACAAGTCTCATGTATAAGTTCTATGTTTCCCTTTTTCTGCTTCTTGTTCATAAATAGGTTTACTCTCATTTTGTCTGATTAGAAAAATGAATCTTCTTTTTGTGCCAATTGATAATCAACATAAATAACATTTCAAAATTTAATAGGAATAGAAGTATATCTATCAACGTGATAGGCATTTATATTTTTTGGAAGACAAGTGCAGCACGAATGAATTATGAACCCACTGATTTCGGCCGCAAGGAACAAAGGCAAGAAGAAGAATTCTTCCCCGAAGTAGCTTTTTACATGGACTAGTAAAGCTAACCTCTACCACTGGGCTAGTAACCTGATGGTTGAGTGCCTGCCTCGTAGTATAGGAGATCACGGGTTTAAATCTTAACAACCTCTTTCCCATTAATAGTTTCCAGTGTGTTGTAGAATGGTCGCCTTCTTTGCAGACAACTGAGTTGCCTTCTTTCCCTGCTGAAGTGCAGCTCAAAATTTAAAATTGCTTATGCCTATAAATTGTCTCCTGTGGAATCTGAAAGTGCAAAAATTGTTCTTGATAAATTTGTGCTTATGTTTCCAATGAGTATCATCTGCACATAATCTAGCAGCACACATTCCGAATTACTTAAAGCTCGAAAATATACCCAAAAAAAACTAAAACTGTTTTTTTTTTCCTCTGTTAGATGGTCTAATTTAGAAAGCTTTAATTTTGAAGAATAGCTCTTCATTACTTTAAAAGAGTTTCACTCTTTTTCCTGTTTCTATACAGTTAGTATTGAGATATGGCATCTCGAGTTGATTACAGGATTGGTTATACTGATATCATCGTGCCGATACTTGCTATTGAAGACATGGCCAGATTTTGCTGAATCTTCTGAAGCTGCGAATCAGCAGGTAGTGCTACTCAATATTTCTGCCTGTGTTTCTAAGTGTTGCTATGCAATATTGGAATTTACAAGCTTAGTCATTTCATCTCAATGACCAGCAGAGAACGAGAAGTAGAACTATTTGACTAAATTTTGTTCAAATAATGGATAAGAGGGCGAGCCTTCTTCCAACTGTAAGGGTGCCCCATTGTGACCTGGAGTTTGTGGATTTTTACAGTGGATACAGTCCCTTTGTAATATTGCAAAGCAAAGGCTGTATGCATCTAATGGCAGGAAGCTTCATGCCACTTTTCTTGTTTCATACCAAATTTAGCCTTGTCAGCTATCCTTGTGGCTTCAGGACTGATTTTTAAATACTTCACTGGAACTTCGACAACTAAAACCTGTTTTTCACTGTAGGTCCTCACTTCGCTTCAACCCCTGGATTACATTGTAGTCTCATTTTTTCCTGGCATTAGTGAGGTAAGCGATTCACCAAAAGTCCATTTTCCTGTACTTTACAAGATCCAACTAACTGATAATAAACATCAAAATGAATGCATGGATTGCCAGGAACTCCTTTTCCGCGGTGCATTGCTACCACTTCTTGGAATGGATTGGAAGAGTAACTTGGCAGCTGCTTCCATATTCGGTGTTCTGCACTTGGGCAGCGGTCGAAAATACTCCTTCGCTATCTGGTATTCTTCTAAAATCGATGCATAATTGTCGTCCCTACAAATTGCTATTTATCTAGAATAAAATGGTTAAACTTCCTTGGTTTATTTAGCCACCAACAAGCATTAAGGACGAACATCACAACTGCACTTCATTATGTCATATAAATGCAGAACATTATCAGACATGTTTTTCAGGATTTTGGGTATCGTTTATGGTTAGATATCTTTTATAATGGTGTTCAAACCATGATTTCCTCTTCGACAGCTCAGAGCCAATCACCTTGATTCTGCTATTAGCATAGAATTCATCAAGAGCCTTTTTTTTTTGCTCCGCATTGTTTCAGGGCAACTTTTGTTGGACTAGTGTATGGCTACGCTGCCATTGTATCGTCGAGCATCATCGTACCCATGGCTTCTCATGCGCTGAACAATCTGGTTGGAGGGATCTTGTGGCGCGGCACGTCAAAGAGTTTGTCAAACTCATTAGATTAGATATCAAAGGGTTATTTTCTTTCTTTCTTTGTACAAATAGGTAAATTTTCCATCTCAAAATGTTGTAATTATACCCAATGTATTTTGACTCAATGTAATGGTATTATTTGAATACAGTGAAAGTCGCAAATTCGAACAAAAGATACTAACTATCCAAAAATAAAGAGAAAATCAAACTCTTGTATCATGTTAGGAAATCTAAAATAGTAGTTATAGTTTAAAAGAAGGCTCCATTTTTTTCTTTTTATTTTTGTGTAAAATTATAAATATCTTCAGTTTAATGTTAACAGGTTGAGATTAATCCTGGACATGCTGGGTAGTTTTTTGAAATGCAGTAAAATACTTAATCAAGAGTTTTAAAATAGTTGTATACTCAGAATTCAAATTTAAAAACTCCAAATTTTATAAGTATATAATGCGAAATTTCTAACAAAAATAAACTAAGAAGAATATATAATCCTTTGAGACTTTCCAAGTTGAAATAAAAGTCGAGATAATTACCATGCTGTTTGGAGAATCACAACCAAAAAATGATCATCTCAAGCAATCTTAAATTGTCTTAGCATGAGCTTCACAAGGACATCGAATTCTCTATTAAAAAGATTATACTTTTGGCTACTTTTCTACCTCTAACTCTAATTAACAGAAAATTTCTGAAGAAAAATTGATCGAGAGATCAAAGTGTTAATGAAATCAAATTGCAAAGGTTAATTGAAACGATAATTTAAAATCAACTATTATGATCTAATTTCAGAGTAGGCAAGTAATTCACTCTAATCTTAAATTTGTAAAACATGATAACATATTCCCACTGTTATTTGGTTAAAACAGAAATTAATATGAATGATTGAATTGAATGTTCGTGTAGAATTTCTGTTTTTCGTTTCTAATTATCATATTATCATGAAAGAATAGTATTGGATACAATGATTATCTTCACAAAGCACAACTGATAATTAATATCGTCAAACATAGACATCTGCCTTTTCCTCCTTTTTCCACTTATGTTCGGTTTCAGTCAAACCAAACACATTTGATTTTTCAAATCCTACTGCAAATAATCCAAAGACTTTTCCTTTTTGCTTCAAAAACCTTGGCGATTTGTCAATCTTTAGATTAGATCAGATGGGTAATCGTATCCATAATCATAGCGATATTAATATTCCGTTTACAAGTTAGAGATCAGTAAATGCAGGAGAATGGCTAGCTGCGGAGTGGAAGGAGGCTGCCCCACCGATTACATAGCTATTTCCTTAGCTATCCTTTCCATGATTTTGTGCGTTTTCGCTTTTATTTCTCTCTCTCTCCCTCTAAATTCTAATATTCAAATTTGTTCTCTTTTTCTTGCAGTGATTTAGCTCAGTACCTGTCTGTCTCTTTGTGTGTGTGTGTGTGTCTTGTAGTTAGCGAAGAACTGTGATCTTTCCTAGATTAAACCTTGGCTCTTATTTATAAGTAGAGTTATGAACTTTGTTGCTGGCCTACCAGAATCATGCTGTTTTACCAAGAACATTGAGATTCTGGTCCTTCGTTTGGTTTGTGGTGATTTTTTTTTTTTTTGAATTTGATAATTACCTGTTTGATGCTATGCCTAAATGAATCGGAGGTTTTAAGTTAGGGGCGCTTTTTTTTTTTTTTCCTTTTGAGTTGCTAGTTTGCTCAAGTTATAAGCTTTTTGTTGTTTGTGTTGACAGTAAGAATTTCTTCACATTGGACACTCTGTTCCTTGTTAGAAATTAATCTTTTTTATCATCCTTTCGTGCAAACGAAAATGAATATTTGGAGCAATCTGCTTCTCTAGGTTTGCCCTTTTTTTTTCTTTTCATTTCTTTTATATATATATATATATATATATATATTTGGCAATTGCGATGCTTACCGCATCATCTATGTTATGTCAATATAATG
The DNA here is from genome assembly GCA_023653625.1 of Triadica sebifera. Classification (NCBI taxonomy): domain Eukaryota; kingdom Viridiplantae; phylum Streptophyta; class Magnoliopsida; order Malpighiales; family Euphorbiaceae; genus Triadica; species Triadica sebifera. The sequence goes on from CM042913.1 coordinate 1,385,453, forward strand.
CGGAGAGAAAGCTTAAGCTATTATCTATGTTGTTTGGAGAATATTGTAGGTTACGGTTTGCAGTGTGTACTATAGATGCACCAACCTAATAATCCAGTGACATCCAAGAGGCCCTTAGATATGTGAAAATCCCTTGGTGGAGAGAGAAAGATAGCATTCCACCTAGGCAAGCTGAGATTGGATTGTCTGTGCCAACATAAGTATTCTTTAAGTATTCTAGAACAGGCACTTCTAAAAGAAGAGAGGAGAGTTGTGATGCATATTGGGGAAGTATTTTGGATGTACAACCTTAAGTATATTCACTTTGTCAAAGCTCAACTTTCCGACTAACTAGCTTTGAATATGTTTATATTGGGGTAACTCTGAGCCATCAGCGAGTTTAGGGGTAGCAGAAGATGCTATAAATTCATGAAGACTGAAAATTTTAACATCAAACCCTCTCTCTCTAACCTAGTATTTATTTCCAATGTAAAATGGTCAATACATTCTTATTTTGAGTTATTGTTATATATAGTCCAGAAGCAAAAATTGATCTTAGAAAGATAACTTAGTTTCCCTTTTGACTGAGTGGTGCCTTTTCTATTCAGGCTTCTTGCACGGGCAATTTTTCCCTTTTTGGTCCATAAGGTTCCTCGTATTAATGGTAGTGGGTTCTGGATTCCAGTTATTCAAATTTTTGCCAGCTTCAACGTTTTGTTATCAATTGTGGTAAACTTAAGATTTACGTGCCCACCTAGTTATCCTTTAGTGGCTTCGTCCACTGAAAGTTCATTATGGACATTTCAATGTTGTACTAAATCATGTTTTTCTCATCTTCTGTGTAGATGTCAGTCAATATTCTGAAATTCAGAAAGAGACACTGGTGGCAATCTTGCTATGTCTGGGCAGGTTATTCTCTTCTCTTTAGTATCATTTTAAGTTGGTTGCCAGCATCCAAAACATTGATGTTTTTTTGTTTTTCCTTTTTGGTTATAGTATGGTTTGAAGGTCCGCTTGGATTTGGTTTGCTGCTTTGCTGCCGCATAACACAGGCTTTCCAGCTGTATTACATATTTGTCAGGTGAGTAGCCACTCCTTGAAGAAATTAAAATTGAAGAGTAGAGCATGTGATAACATGCCACTGCAAAGTTTAAATCTTTACATACGGCATCTTAAAATATTTACATGTAACAGGGTAATTCAATAGTTTCTTTCCCTTTTTTTTACAACATTAAATTTGCTTCAAGCTGATTTACTACTTTCTTTCAAATTTCATTATTGACATGACCTTTTACAATGTGTATATATTTATTAAATGCTCTTGAGTTTCATAAAATCTTACTTATTTTTAAAGCGAATAATAAAAATTGGTTTTATTCAATTCAGTAGTAAATAGACAACTTAATTTTATTGTGGATTGCGAAATGATATTTGGTATTCAATGATTCGTTTTATGAACAATATAAAATGGCAGGCAAAATTTCCATTTGAAAATTTTTTATTGTTCTTGGTCATTATTGAACCATAAAATATCTATGAAAGGAAATTTTATTTTGATCATTATAAGTGACTATCAAAATATAAAAGGGTGAGAAAAATAACACACTCTATTCTTTATAGTTCTGATTGCTATGTGCAATTTCCGTTTTAAGAAATTGTTCGATTTAGCTTCATTTTGACACTTCAAAGGTCTTTTTTCCAATTTTTTTTATTGATTAGTATACATTTTAAGTAGGCTTTCTAAGTTTTAATCATCGTTATTAGCAAGATATCTTGTTTGAAGAATTATAATAACATTCAAAGCGTTATTTTTGTTTCTATTTTATTAAAGAGTTCAATGCGTAATGCAAAAATCCAACCATTCAGTATTTTAATTCCGTTTATGTTTAGCTGCCTAAAAAGTTTTCTCTAACTATTTGTTATTGATAATACAGGAGGCGATTACCACCAATTAGATCTTATATTTTTCTTCCACTAATTCTCTTGCCATGGATTGCTGGTGCTGCATGTAAGAATCTCATGAACATGAATCATTTTGCTTGTCCATTTTAGCACATTCAACTTGCTGCATTGAGATTAGGCTTCCTTCCCCGCCCACTAGCAGACTAGCAGTTTTCCAAATGAATTTGCTTTCTGCACATCACCCATTCTCCATTGTCATTGCCTACTTCTAACAAGGATCATCTCATAATATGTAGTTATCCATGTGAAGAAGCCGCTGAATACTCGCTGCCATATGGGGACTCACTGGATCATTCCAGTTGTGTGCCTTCATACAGCCTATGTTGCTTCTTTGGTTGGGTTTACAGGTTCAATTCGCCATATAGAATTCAGGTTCGATGAGCTCAAAGACCTGTGGCAGGGGATACTTGTCTCAGCATTATCTATTGGTACAGTTTTGACTCAGCTCCTTACAAGGCCCTATAATAGACTTCTTTATACCTGAATGAGTCCCGAGACCTCTTACTCTGATCAGTCAGTCATCTACTTGAATGAAAAATCAATAAATTGACAACATTTTGCCTGATTACTTAATATACGTGGTTTTAGCAATGCTCTTAGAAATCAAATCTGTTTTCTATGTTTGTTCTTTTGGCTGTAGTCCAGCAGAGTGACATTCTTTATGTAACCATTGTGGAAAAAGGGGATGATTTCAAATCTGTTCTACTGTTATTTGATGGAAGATTGTTTAAAAGTTAACACTTTGTGTAGTTTATGAGTGTTAGAACTTGATCTGCTCTCCTTGGCTTTCACCTTCTAACTTTTTTTTTTCCTTCTACTTCCAGGAGTATGGGTTGTTGCCTATATTTTGAATGAAATTCACGATGATATCTCGTGGCTTCAAATTTTCTCCAGAACTTTGCTTTTACTCACAGTATGTTTATTGCTTTTTCTTTTTCTATCTGCAGTACCTGCTTGTGTCATTAGCTGATTTCATTTAAGTCTTCAGTCTTCAGTTTATGCATATTGCTAAAATTTCTGAGGCATGCTTCACAGGCAAGTGTTCTTGTGCTGGCTTTCTTCTCCATATCAAGTTCACAACCCTTGCTTTCACAAATCAGCTTGAGGAAAAGGGAACCTCTAGAATTTGAAACAATGGGTCAGGCTCTGGGTATACCTGAAAGTGGACTGCTGATGCAAAGAGATCCAGCTCCAGTCATAGATCCTAATGAACCACTGGATAAGCTTCTTCTGAACAAACAATTCCGTCAGTCTTTCATGGCATTTGCAGATAGGTGTCTCTCTTCTCCTCATTTCAGTCAATAGAATTTTTTTATTATACTTCATTAACTTTAAGAGAGAGAGAAATTCACAGACTTGAATACTTGTCCATAAATTTTTTTTCCGTCGGAACAATTTGGATATTAAGGAAACTTCATACATGTTTAAAAGGAAATCAGGAAAATGAATGGATCATTGAAGAATAAAGTATCATCTTTATATTTCCATCTTAACTGCAGTTGTTTGGCTGGGGAGAGTGTTCATTTCTATAATGAAGTGCATGAACGTGGCAAAATTCCTCTAGATGACTCTGTAAGAAGAATTTATATGACACGGCATATCATTGAGAAATATATAGTTGCAGGTTTGTGATGTTTATATGATTCAATCTTGCATATAAATTTATTTAACATTCAACCATTCTTCTTTCCGAATACCCTCATATAACGTACATTTCTAACTGAAAAATACAGTCCTGGGTTAAGCTCACTTAAGAGGTAGCATAGCTTAAACTAGAGATCTTGACTGTCATTTTGGAATTAGGAGGTCAATCCAGATACATGTCCTTAGGAACAAGTGCATGAATCTGTAGCTATAATTTAAATTACATTTGGGGCATTTTAGGGAGTCCAATTTATGGTGCTACATCATCTGCAATCTTTTGATTGTGGGATTTTATTTTCTGCTGTCAGTGTAATTTAGAGTTTCAGAAAACAAGGGAAGAAAAGGATCAGATTCAGGAATGAAGAGAGTGCATTTTGGTTAGAGTAGAAAAGAAATGGTATGTGGATTTTCATTCCATCTCAAATATAAATAAAGGAATAAACTTCAATTTTAAAGATAAAAATAAATGGCAATCTTTTCTCAATTCATTTTTCATAATTCATTCATGTGGCTTGAAGTATGGCATTCATAGGGACATGAGGTAGCCATCTGCCTTAATTTATTGAGTTCATTATGAATATTCTCAATTTTTCACCGAGAATAAGCATAATTAGATTGTTGGTGTTACAGGACTGGGAAGGACTTCAGTGTGCGTCCTGCTGATACTTTCATGATAAACCATAAGGCCAGCGTCCTACTTTTATCTAGGAATATCAAACTAAGAGTTTTCTCCAATAAATTATAGGGATAGGACTTGTGAATATCTCAAAATTCAAAGTTTAAGTAGAGAAATCTTAAATCATCAAGCTAGTTCAGATCCCAATCTCTCTCGCTATGAAGGTTATGTGCTTATGTGAATCCAGTTAATGCCCAGTCACCTGTTCAATGAAAGCAATTGTGAGTTAGATTACAAAGATGAGTGCAAAAAATGGAAAAGCCATATTCTGTCTCTGGCCTAATCCAATGGATTATATTCTTTTCTATTGTAATCTTGGGTTGTATGTTGGGATCATGTTATCAAATCAGCATTTTTGTTTGTTTATCCTCAAAATAAAAGGAAAACTAAGAATATTATGGAAATCTTTACCTAAATAGCAGGTGAAAAAAAAAGGATGACAGTCTTAATTCAGCTAAAACTTCGTAGTTGCATCAAAATCTTTGCTTGAAGAAAATTTTGGTGGGTGAAGAGGAAAATTTATAGAACCCTCTTTTCATTCACCTATTTTAACTCCTCAACAATGTAGGATGCATTTTGGTCTAAAACTTCTAATGTTTTTTATTCTGTGTCACACAGGTGCAACAATGGAGGTGAACATATCTCATCGAACTAGACAAGAAATACTGACCACCAGCAATCTAACTCACCCTGATCTCTTTAATAAGGCAATAAATGAATTGCTGCAGCTAATGAAAACGGTAGGTTGCTCACTGGATTCCCTTTGAATTAGTATACTATAAAAATGCTTATCTGAAGTAACTGTTTTACCTCTGAAGAACTTGGCAAAAGATTACTGGTCATCCATGTTTTTTATCAAATTCAAAGAAGAAGCAAGTATGAGATCCAATGGCCATGACCTGGAACAGATGGCAGGCTGGAACTTCTCTCCTAGATTGAGTTCTGTGCATGGTGCTGATGATCCATTCCACCGGGAAAATCCTGTGAAGGCCTCGGGTTGTGACAATCATAATTTGGAAACAAACAGCCAAGAAATGTGAATCTCGTGCTGATTTACTGCAAATTTGATTCAACATCGAGTATAACAACCGATGCATAACGAACCCTCCCCGTGATAATTTGGAATGGTGACATTCTGGAAAAAAAAGAACTGGGAAAGGGAGAAAACTGCCTTTTGTGCCTGAAATCAATGCATCTGCAAACAATCTTACAGACACAACCATGTTAAATGTTTCAAAGCTGTACAGGCCAAAATATCTATTGCTATATTACCAACTGTATCACAATATTATGGTAGCTATGAGAAGTTTTGACATTTTTGTAAGTAACCCATCTTTCCTTAATCTTAATTTTCATGCTTTTCATGTGGCACCGTAAAGTGTTTGAGACCACTGATGGCAAAGACAAGACCTTTTTCGAACTTGGAGTTTCACGTGATCATGTTAAATGAATTGCTTTACTTCAATATGATTAAGGATAGGGCATGATAGAACATAATCAGCTAATGCCAATAAATGAATAAAGGACTATTTTGTCACCAATTTTTCTGTGATGATTAAACTTTTAAAAATTGATTTATGACTAATTAATATGTAAATTTCACTTTCCGATCATTTTCACTATTTTTTTCCTAAAAATACTTATATATATATATATAGGGCAATTGGAATTTGTCCCCTTCTGCAACTATCCATAAATTTTACAAGTTATAAATGCATGTGACTGCATACAAAGGGAGGGACCATATTTTTGGGTGCCAAACCACATTTTTCTTTAGTTTATATGTAACGGGTTGAGACTAATCTTATTTGTAACGGATAGGATTCCAAAGAACGGAAAAACTCTTGTCTCTACATTTACCTTTGTTTATATGTAAGTTAATTAATCAAAAACTCTCATATTATTTTAGAAAATTCAAAACCTACTTCAAAACTCAAATGTTAAAGTTAAAGCGATTAATAGGTTAATTATAAACATGCTCTTGATTTTATATATAAATAAAATGGGAACAAAGAATATGCAAAAAAAAAAAATTAATCTTACTATTGTTATGACTTTGATGATTGTTAAATCATAAAATTGTATAATTATTATAATTAATTAATTAAGCTACAATCCCACTGTTTTATTATTTTCTTTTAGAAAGTAACAAGCATAAATTTTTAAAAGACAAATTCATATCAAATTCATCTAATTTGCCAATTTTTCTTGTTGAGTAACCTATTTAATAATCGAGAGAACAAAAAAGAGCAAAATGATTAATTTTCAAATTTTAATAATTAGTGTCTCCTTTTGCTTTCAATTATATGTATTTCACTATTTTTGAGTGAATTTTAATGTGCAGCTATATCGATAAATTGTCAAGATGTTTTGTATGTGGAATACAAAAGCCACGGGATCGATGTGCAGTGACTGGTATTTACGGTCTTCATTTATGCATTTTTAATAATACACATACTTATGAAATATTAGTGCACTTAGAAAATACCAGAAAAATTATCTAATTCTCAACCGCTTATCGTATTTTGTCATATTAGCGACAGATATACTTTAGCAACGGATAATGGTTTTTTGTCACCTTAAGATTAGTTATAGCGACAATTTGTATATAAGTTGCATTAGCTTAGCTATAGCGACGAATGTCCAACGTGACACTGTAATGTAATACTTGGCCAAATATGCATAATGGTCTCTCACTAAACGTTAGTGACCAAGGAATTTTGCCTCGATAAATTCTCGTTAGAACAACTTCACTTGCCTAATCTAAATATAATTTGGACCTAAGGACATGATTGCTACATCATATTAATTATCTCTATATTTTATTTTTTGTAGGGAGTCTTGAAACCGAGATATAAAAAAGGAGGGGCTAACTCCCTTTGCCACTGAAATATATGTCCGGAGGGTTTTTCCCAAAAAAGAATAGCTAGAAAATTTTATTTCCAACTTAGGGTAAACTAAAATCAAATTTCAATTTTAGGGTAGCCAGCCCTCGAAAGTTGGTCATCTAGTCTTTGTTCGCTGTTAGAGAAAGCAGACATCCAAAAAAATAAAATCTATTGTAGAACTGAATCAGAACACTAATTATTAACTAGAAAATAACATTAATAGTTGTATTATGTGAAAATATAAAAGTATCTTCAACAAACTTTTTATTTAGACTATACTCTTTATTTTAAAAAATAATTATATAAAAAGTGTTTCGAATAAACTCTTATTTTTAAAATTTAGAATAAAAAACACGTTTAGTTCTCTACATTTAGAGAGTTAAATTTTATTCTCTATTATAATTGTAATTAATGTACATCAACTTTTTATGCATGTTTTTATCGATCAAAGAGTGAATTCTAATATACTATATATAGTTATTAAATTCTGTGAGCATGCAAGTATGTGTATATATATGTGTGTGTGTGAAAATTTTCAATCTAGAAAATGAAAACCCGTAAAGATGATATAATACAAAAGTGTCAATATAGGTGTATCAACTAAAAAAATTATATAAGTGCCGAAAGTGACAAAACCAAGACTGAAAAAAAAACGAAAAACAAAACTGTAAACTTACAAGTCTTAAGAATAATTTTAATCAAATTAAAATTGTGTACTTACTGATTACAACAACAAAATCAACTTTATGGCATGAATAAAATTAAGCTAATGTTGTATTTTACATCTTCATTTTGTAAAATTTTATAAAATTTAATATATAATAAATTTATGTATTGTATTTAACTTTAATTTTATAAAATTTAATATATAATAAGCTAATGTTGTATTGTACTTAGTATATGCAATAAGTCAATGATAATATATACATTAGAGTTCAAAATGTCCTAAGAAGGAAATTATAATGATTTGAGGGAAAATTCAATTTGCCCATTCAATAACCGGATATCCAGTGTTCGCCTGTCAGACAAGCGTACAATATATTAAATAATTAGTTTCTATTCATGTCACCCTAAAATGTGAAAATTTTTACAAAACACCCCAAAACTGAAATTTGTAAATTATTCAACCTAAACCAATAAATATTTTGATAAAAATCCCCAAAAAAAGGAAAAAGCCCATGCCCTAAACAATTATCTCTATATTTTTATTTGGTGACGGAGCTATGCATTTTTGGCTCACCAAATAGTCCATTTCTTGCTGTGAAATATTTCATGAAATCAATTATTAGTTAATATTTTCACTGAATTACTAATTATCAGTTCTCAATCAATAGCTCTAGTCATTATTATTTTTTATTCGAATTCATTAAGAAGTCTAATAAATCTGTGAATACATTCTTGGAAAAAAAAAACTAGATAGGACAGATATACATCTCTCTCCAATAGGAGATCGATGATAAGATTAATTGTATATATAGGTAAGGAAAAATACATTTATCTATCTCATATAATAATTTCTTTTTTAATAATTCTTATCTAAATAAAAAGACAATTCTAAAATTCTCATCTTTTCTGAATGTGTTATAAGAAGATAATAATGGAGATATGGATGATGAAGGTTAGCAACAAAAATGACATCACATCAATAGAGAAAATATCAGTGTTTATAATTTATACCATCAGCAGAAGATTATGCACAAGCTGCTATCAATCACATCGGCTATGATGAAAGGTTTAACTTCTTACCGGCCTCACTCCCTACAATCAGGGTCAGCATCGGTTGATTTGGTTCAAAATCGAACCGAATTTTAAAAAACCAAACCGATTATTATTTTGAAAAATCGAATTGAATCAAATCAAAAAATAATAAAAATTAAATTTAACTGAATTAAAATATTTCGGTTCGGTTCGATTCGATTCGATTTAATCAATTTTATTAATTTATTTATTTATTTATATAAATTATAATAATTATTAATATATTTTATTAATTATAATAGATTAAAAAAAACCAATTATAATGGGCCGAATTTTATTCGATTTGATTCGATCTTCGGTTTCGATTTGGTTTTGCTCACGTCTACCTACAATGGTGTTTCTAACACCCTCTTCTTGATTCTTGGTGTCTTTCCATCGGTATCTCTCGCATGGGAAACATTACTTCTTAATTATATATCTTATCCATATTTTATTAATTTTGTACAAATCCTCATCTTGAAAAGTTCTTCTAATCCATGAATAAACTCTGTTATGAATACTTGGTACGTAGAGATTTTGATGTGATCTGATCAGAGATTCCAACTTAAGATCTAAATTACAATTTTAAAATAATACTGATAGTCTGATACTATTAAATTAAAGCTTTTATATATATATATATATATATATATATATATATATTTAATTGTTAGTTTATCAGCTAAATAGAAATTTAATTGATAAAAAATAGGAATATAATTTTCATAATTACATTAATGTTCCCTCCAATTGAATGCGATCATAGAGTCATCCCTTTTGAAAGAGCAATATTTTAGTCCCTCATACCAACCAAGTAAATAAAATTGTAAATGAGTTGAGCCGAATAGAATATTAATGAGCTCGAACTTGGTTCATTTAAATTTATCATAGACTTAAGTTCAAATTCGAGATTTTATACTTGAATTTGATTTTAATTTTTTAAAAAATTATTAAGTTCACAAATGGCTTAAATTCGATTCATAATCGTTTATTATATTTAACTTGTTAACTAATAGTGATAAAAATTTAAACTCAATAACAAAATATAACATAAATAAATATTTTTACGAATTAACTAAATAGTATTAAATTCGAATTCAAATGCGAAAAGATTTTTGAGCTCAAGTTCGGTTCGTTAATAGTAATAAACAATTTTAAATGAGATTTTTTTCCGAATCGATATCCAAATAACTCACGAGCAGATTATTCATTTACAACCCTATAAGTAAAGCTCGATCTCTTTTAGCCCCTTAATTATTTTAGATTATATGTATATTTTTGTAATATGAATTAAATTTATAGATAGTAGTCTTAGAGTATTTCTAATGATACTATTTATTTTAAAGAATATTTTTAGTAGAATAAAAATATTTTAGGGAATTTTTAGATATATAAATTAAATTTGTTTTAAAAGTCCAATAGACTCTTAATATTTTTATTTTTTATTTTATTTTATTTCATACAAATTAATATTTATTAAAATAAAAAAGTTGATAATTTTTATTATAAGGAAAAATAAAAATATTTTTATAGAAACACATCAATAAAAAAATATAACATGAATAAAAATGGAGATGTATTAATTATAATTAAAATAAAAAGTGAAGTTTAGTTTTTTAGATATAGAGAAAATCAAATTCACTTTTTATTTTAAATTTTAAATATACAAATTCTATTAAATATTTTTTTATAGAATAATTTTTTAAAATAAAAAATATAATTTACATAAAAATCTTATTGTATTTACTCTTAGTAGTATTATCATTGATGAATGATTGTCTAAAAAACTAACTCCTACAGATTAAGCCTTCTCATGTTCTATTATTAAGGCTGTCATATATATATATATATATATATATATATATATATATATATATATATATATATATATATATATATATATATATAAAAGAAATGTTAGTAGTATTTTCTTTCAATACTTTATTTTAATATTTTTTTATTGGTCTACTATTTTCAATAAAAAAATATATAAACATCTTTTTTAGATAAAATTAAATATAATAATTTTTTTATCTCTCATAATAAATAATTAAAATATTAAAATCTAATTTTTTGTTTATCATTTTTTTCATCTCTCCTCTTGCTCATACCCTACATCACTTTTTATTTTTTTATTTTTTGTTAAAATTTAAAAAATATATAAAAAAATTATGAGTAATTTTTGAATTTATTTTTATACTAAGAAAAAAATTATTTTAAAATCATTAATAGAATAAATGACAAAGCAAAACAAATTGATAATTAAGAGAACACTAATTTGGTTTTTAAGGGAATAAAAAACTACAAAAAAAATATAATATAAAATATAATTAATTTTTTTATTTTAGATTTTTTATTATTTAAATTATTTTATTTTTTATATATATATTTTTTTCGTTTCTATTCACAATTTTTTCCTCATTTTAGATTTTTTATTTTTTAAATTATTTTATTTTTCTATATATTTTATTTTATTTCTCTTTATAATTTAGTTTTCTTTTTGGTTTTAGAATTACTTTTTATCCACATTATTTTTTTCTGAAAATTGTGCTATATATGTTTCTGTATAAAAGTTATAAAAAAATATTTTATACTTGAATATATAGTATTTGAATTAATTTCAAATTAATTTTTTTAAATTAAAATTATTATTTACAATATTAAATATATAGTAAGCGTAAAACTATTGTATAAAATATTATTTGTATTTTTAAAAATTAGTCAAAAAATATATTTTATTTTTCTAAATCTTTTAAATTTTAATAAAAATAAATATAAAAAAGAATAAAATTAGTGTTAAATATAAAAAATGATAAATAAAAAAATAAATTTTAATATTTTAATCATTATTATGAATAAAAATATAATATTTAATTTTATTAAAAAAATAGTGATACAATATATAAAAGACTAATATATATATATATATATGTGTGTTATCGGCACAAAATTCAAAGTCAACAGAAACCAAATTCTAGAACCCCCTGGGATTGTTTTCTTCTGGGCATGTGTTTTGTGACAGACCTTTTTTCCGTTTAGATCGAAGAAAGCTAATACGCTCTAAAATGGAGCTCTGTGATAAGCTAAAGGCTCAGCCTTTATGGTTTATTGCGCTATTCGCTCTGGGTTCTGTATCAATTTTGAAATGCTTTTTTGTTATCCTTAAGTGGGTTTATATCAATTTCATCAGGCCCGCCAAGAATCTGAAGAAGTACGGATCTTGGGCTCTTCTGACCGGATCTACTGACGGTATTGGTAAGGGTTTCGCTTTCCAATTGGCTTGGAAGGGTCTCAATCTGGTGTTAGTGGGTCGAAGTCCCGATAAGCTAAAAGAACTTTCGGATTCGATTCAGTCCAAACATGGCAAAATCCAAATCAAAACAGTAATTGTTGATTTCAGTGGCGATATCGACGAGGGTGTGAAGAGAATTGAGGAGACTATTGAGGGGTTGCATGTTGGTGTTTTGATTAACAGTGTTGGAGTTTCGTATCCGTATGCTAGGCTTTTTCATGAGGTGGACGAGGATTTGTTGAAGAATTTGATTAAAGTAAATGTAGAAGGCACTACCAAAGTTACACAAACTGTTTTACCAGGGATGTTGAGCAGGAAAAAGGGTGCTATTGTTAATATTGGCTCTGGTGCTGCAATTGTTATTCCTTCTGATCCTCTTTATGCAGTTTATGCTGCTACCAAAGCGTAAGTACTCATTTTGATGTTTGAAAAAAATAAATTTCATTCGCTTCCTACAGGTTTGAGTTTGGTGATTCTGTGTTTAATTTAATGATATCATCTGTTGCTTATTTTCAGGTATATAGATCAGTTCTCCAGGTGCCTTTATGTTGAGTACAAGAAAAGTGGGATCGATGTGCAGTGTCAGGTACTAACCTTTGCTATATGACTATATCATCTCTGAATTTTTCTCAAGAACTAATGATTTGCAAACTTTATCTGCTGTTTACAATTATACATGGTAAATCTAGTAATATGGTATCAGTGGTGTTCTGTTTATAGGGAAAAGGAAAATGCGTGGCGTATGTCTAACATGCTTGCATACACCCGGAAATTTATGTTTTTTTAGATGTCAAAAGGTCTCGATTTATGTGTTTGATCCTCGGGCGAAACCTATCACCAATTGAAAATGGATTCATAGAAATAGAGCAGATGTTGAAATATGGATTTCATTGATTGCATGGTGGAAAAATAAAGACTGAGAAGCATGAAAATACTAATTCATATAGATTATAATTATTTTGATAAAAAGGGGGTTGCCATAGTATGCCATTTTCTATAAGCTGACTCGCAGTTAATTTTGCTGAAAACTGAGATTGGTCAACCACACCATATTGTGTCTACATGACTTTTTATTGTAGGATAGCCTATCTTGTCTTCGAAGAAGCCATTTCCCTCCCATACATTTTCTCATAACCGTGCCAACACTTCTCTCCATTTAATGCCTTCCAACTTTTCACCAAAGAGTTTCTCTTTATAATGGATTGGAGATTAATGTTTCCTTGTTTCTTATATTTTTTGCTATTGATTGGCATTGGGATAACCTCTAGATCCACCAATTTTTTCTATCACCCCTGTTTCCACCAAATTACAATTTTCCCCTTGGAAGTTGGTGGAAAACACAAGTTCCTCGTCCTCTTTCAATTAATTTCCTCACAATAGGATTGTAGCAAACCAACCTTCTGCCAGGCGAGGATTCAATTTATTGTGATTGTTGCAGATTGTAAAATATCAGAATCGTCAATACTAAAAACTCTACCATTCGTGTCAATACTAAAAACTCTACCATTCGTAGCAACATTGATTAAGCGTAGCTTTTATTGTTAACTCCTTCTTACTCTAACTGCCTAGCTGCAAGGCTGCAATATCATGTCCTCTAATACTAATGGGCTATGTGCTATAGCTGCACTGTGTTTGCAAGGACAACTTTTCGTGGATGAGTTGACAAGGCAAGGCTGTTAAGCCATCTCCGCTACAAAAATTTCTTATCACTTTTCTCATCTTGGCTCCTAGAGAGTTTTGAGGAGAAAAAGGATACACATTTCGTAGGTTGTACATGCATGGCAAGAATCTCAATATGTAGAAGTGGGACTTTAAGGGCTGATTCTTAACATCAGAGAATGTGATTGTAGTGAAAAAAAAATGTAGTGTTGGTCAATGGTCATGTAGATTGCAAAGCGTTGAATATCATCGACATCATACACGGCATGAGAGCACCAGCTTTCGCAATTCTTCCTATTTTCCAACTGCGAAGCTCTCAAGATTGATGCAATTGTCCTGGTGACCTCAATCATGATTTCATTTATAGATTATTAGATTGTATGTATGTATGTATTATTTTTTTTTTTTTTGCTTTATGCTACTGCAGTTAACCAATAATTTCTCATTGCAGGTTCCACTTTATGTGGCAACAAAGATGGCATCAATAAAGAGATCTTCCTTTTTCGTTCCATCAGCAGATGTTTATGCTCGGGCTGGCTTGCATTTCATTGGCTATGAACCCCGTTGTACACCTTACTGGCCTCATTCTCTTCTTTGGGGTTTATTACATATATTGCCAGAATCTATTGTTGATGCATGGCGACTTGGTTTTTGCCTTAAGATTCGAAAGAGAGGACAACAGAAAGATGCAAGGAAGAAGGAATAAGGCAAAACGTATAATTAAGCCTGTGTCATTTTAGTGTTTTCTGATTGAAGTCTCACTTGTTATATATTTTTTTCAATCGAGCCCCTCACATTTTAGTTTCTCCAACATTAAATCCTTCTGTAGCATTTCTAATTGTGCATCTCTCTCACTTTCTTGAAAAGCGTGTTTATTATAATAAATTAGATTATAATAATGAGCAGTAGGTTTAAAATTCCATAAAAATCAAAAGAGAAAAAAATATATATATAAAGAAGAAGGAAAGGACGAAGAGAAGTGGCTTCCAACTTTTGGGATTCCTGGGCACCAACTTCTTCTGCAAAGCCAACTGAAGAGGAAAATAAAAATAAAGCATTGTACAAAACTCATGGATATTTTACTTTCTTTGCAAAAAAACAAAATTTAGTAGAAACCAAATAACTAACTCATCCTATGTTGGATGAGATGAATAAGATTAATGGGTAATTTTCAAGTGCATATAATAAAAATAAAAATAAAAGTGAAAAAAAAAAGAATTGATTTGTCGGTCTTGAGATGAATAAGAGTAATGGGTATTTTCCTACTTGATCAATTTTTCTACCTTCAATCCTCACAAAAATCAAAATCCCTCTCATTTATAAAATTATATTATTTAATTATGACTTATATATTCCAATTGATAAAATTATGATAATTGATTTTAATTTATGATAATTAATAAAGTTATGGTGATGGATTCTAATCTAATATAATTGATAAAACATAGTAATAATGTATATAAATTAATTAATTAGTTGATTTATAATATAAAACCGAAGTGAGTCGAAATATTTTGGTTCTATTTTAATTATTGATAAGTCCGGTTCAGTTTACCTAAATAAAATTGGTTTGATTTATGTAAAATCCGTTCATTTTTAAATCGAATCGAACAAATGTACCCTCCTAATTATAAGCATTGTCAAAGAATAAATAGAATATTCCATTAAAAAGAAAAAAAAAGAGAGAGAGAGAGAGAAACAATTGGATAGTAATTTAGGATATGGTATGTACCGATTAAAACTTCATTTTTATCTTACGAGTAATCTATTTTCCTGGAGAATATTTATTGTTAAAATAGCATTCCTCTTACTCTTAATCGGCAGAGAAGTGAAGTGGAGCTAAATGCTGTAAAAACAGGACACAAGTATAAAATCATGCAAATTACATTTTAAAAGTTCAAACAGAAACACAAGAAAACCAAAATAAATCTTCCGTTTGATTTATTTTTTATTTAATTTCAAAACGAGCACCTTGTTATGATTTAGAGCAGGGTTTAATAGCTAGCAGAGATTCTAAGGAAATTTTCTTGTTATAATTTCATTTCGTTTACCAATAAATTTCTTTCATAATAATTATTTATTTTTATAAATAAAATTTCCCATTTGATTTTTATTAGTTTGATAATGAAATTTATTTCTACTAATAAACCTTCTTACAGCTTAAATTTTTTATGAGTTTTACCGAATTTAAAGTTTAAAATTCATTTTCAATTTAGATGAAGTTAGTCTATTAGATTCAAGATTTCATTCAATTAAAATTGTAAAAATTTTCAATTGATATAAATTTTTATTTTACTCTTAAAAGGATTTTATTTAAATTATACATAAAAAAAAGATATATTTTATTGTATTAAAAATTAAGTTTGTAGGTTGTAATTTGAAAATCAAGATTAATTGTCAATCAAATCAAAATTAGATTAACGGCAAATCTAAAACACGGCGGACAGATAAAACCGGTGTCGTTTTAAGCTAGTTTATTCATCTTCTTTTTCTTTCTATTCCGGCATGCCTCCATAATCACACATGCAGCTTCTTCGGGCCAACTAAACCCAAAGCAAAGCTAAAACCCCATCAGCGGTGGCTTTCTGTGTCTCTTTGTCTCTTACTCAGTAATTACTGAGTCAAATCGATGGCGAAACAGAGTTCAGCCTCGGATTCCGATGGAACCTCAGCGTACAACGCCGTCTTCATAGACACCAGCCTCGGCACTCACTTTGCCACCATCGTCTCCAGCTCCGAAACCGTTTCCGATCTTAAAAGTAATCTTATTTCCTTTTCTCTATCAGATTTTAGTGTTTTAACTGATATAGCATCATCTCCATTGATTGATCAGCTCATAAAGGCTTCACTTCAATTATAATGCCCTAATCAATCTCCAGCAACTTTTCTATTGAATAAACTAGTTTCAAATTTCAATCTGTGATGTGTAAACTTTATATTTGTGGCTTTATCTTGCAGAGAAATTAATGCGTGAACACGCACTGTGTTTTCCTCATTTTGGGGACATCAAAATTCATGCTTTAAAGGTATTGCATTTAATTATTATGTGTTTAAATGTCTTTTTGCTCATTTCTGAAAAGGTCTTATGAATATGGCAGATAAAGCGCAGAGGAAACTTTTATTTTTTATCCGAATCCATGTTTGTGAAAAATGTCTTCCATGGGTTGAATAAAAGCTGGTTCATTGCCGTTGATGCCTCTAGTTCAGAGGAACAATATCAGAATATGAATTTTCACAATACCAATTCTAATAACTTGGTGGGGAAAATGAACGAGGGTTTGGCTAATGCAGCATTGCCTGAAATTCATAGTTCTCCTGAAAAGTCGGCCAGTGGTGTTGATAACCTGGTTCAGAAGTTGAATGCTTCTCGTGATGAGCACTTGGGTCTGGATGTTGCTGGAGGAGAGGGTTATAGGAATATGGAGATAGGAGTCAAACTTACAGAGGGTAATCGCAGAGAAGCTATATCCCCAGATGCCAACAATAGGTCAGGTCCTTCTATTTTGGAAAAAGGTGATCATTATGATAAGCAAAACAAAATTCAGAAAACATTGGTTGAAGGTGATGAATGCAGCTTCAGAACTGGGACTCATGATGAACCAGGCAGCATACCATCAGGAGAAAGGGCTGCAGAAACTATATCTCCTAAAAAGAAAAAGAAGAAAAGTAAAAGGAAAGGTAAACATGATGTCAATGACTTTGCTTCAAAAGAAGATAATCCTTCAATACCTGAATCTGGAATAAATAGATCACAGAAAGAGACTGTAGTGCAGGAAATTTCTTTGGGAAACGCACATGGGGTAGTTTCACATGATATGCCAAAGGAAATTGATAATGTCATTGATGGGCCAAGCACAATTTCATCATCTGATGCTAATAAGGCGACAGTCACTATTGTGCAAAGGGCTACTCTTCTGACTCAAGAGACTGGAGTGCTAGAAAAGCATGTTGAACTCAATAATGCTGAATCAAGGAAAAATAATGCTAATGTGCAAAAGGATCAATCAGCGGAAGAGAATTCAAAATCAGACCCTGCAGCAAAGAGAAGGCGTAAAAGTAAACAGGCCAAAAAATGTGATGAAGATTTGCTAAAAGATGATGGAACTTTGATTTCTGGATCTGATAATGTGATGCTTGAACATTCTGCAATCTCTCAGAACTCTCTAGTTGACAAGCAGAATAAAGGAAATCCCACTTTAGATGGTTCATCTATTGTCACTCCAGAGGCTGTCCATTTGCAGTTGGTAAGTCCAAGCAGTGAGAAGAGGAAAAGAAGAAAGAAATCAGCAAAAGCTCTTGATCAAGGAACTGTTGTGGTTCCTTCTTTTGCAACAAATGTTGGGGTTGAGAGTTTTGAAGTGGGAAATAACCCTTTGGATTTGGGTGAAAAACCTGCTGCAGAACATGTCTCTGGACAATTTGTCCAGGATTCAATAAGTTCTGAACCTGAGGCAGTCTTTCTAAACGAAAAGCATGTGGATCCCATCCAACAAATAAATTTGAGACCCTCTTTACTTGGTAAGTATAGCAGAACGTAGTGGAATGCAAATTTATGTGCTCTTTGCTCATTTCTCATGTTACTGTTTTCTTCCTTCCTATCCTTTTTCCTTCACTAACATGAATATAAAACAGAAGTGACTAGGAGAATCTTTTATTGATCTTTTGTATAACCTTTTGTAGAAAGTGACACGAGTAACAAAGATGCTGATAATGTGGAAGGAAGACATGAAGCCTCTGAATCAGCAATTGCATCGTATTCCAAAAGAAAGAGAGTTTCAAAGGATCACCATGCTATTTGTGAGGAAAACTATCCTATTCATGAGGTCCAAGTATCTGATAAGACAGAGAAAGAGAATGAAGTTTCCATTCATGAAAATATGATCCACACTGTTCATCAAAATCATCTTTGTGATCAGAATCATAGAGTTGAGGAAGAACGAGAATTTTCACTGAGGCTTTCTCCTATAACTGCACCATCAGAAAAATACAAAACATCTGCTCAAGATGATGATGTCTCTAAAACTAAAGAAGTGGTTGTCGCTTCTAAATTACTAGAAACCAGGGAAACTGTGGATCCTCCAAGATCATCCAAGAAAAAAAAGAAGTCCAAAAAATCAAAGGATTTAGTGAGTGCAATACCATCTACATCTGTTACTGTACATGTCGAGAGTTTTGTTAGTAATGCATCTCCAACCGAGCCTCATAAAGCTGGCAATGGAGATCACCCTGGCGATACTTTTAATAAAGAGGAGAGCAATAGGCCTCCAGTGGAGGCGGATGAAGCACTGGAAATGAATAGAACGAGTACTTCTTTTTTGGCCACTGATAAGGAAATTAATGATGTGATTCAGAGTGTGGTGGAATCGGTCCGGCAGATTGGAGAAGATCAAGTGGATACTGAAAATATTCATGGGAAATCGAGAAAGAAATTTAGGAAGAAGCTGAGTTCAGATGCAAAGCATCTCCAGGAATTAAAAAATGAGAATGAGAATGTTGGTAAGAATGCTCCAGCATTATCAACTGATAACACAGGGGAGATAAATTATTCATCTGTGGTGACAAAACAAGCTACTTTGGCAAATACTGATACCATAAGTCAGTTAATTGGATCAAATTTAGAATGCAGAAAAGATACTTTGGTTGAAAATGATCTAGGAACT
This sequence comes from Triadica sebifera, assembly GCA_023653625.1. Classification (NCBI taxonomy): domain Eukaryota; kingdom Viridiplantae; phylum Streptophyta; class Magnoliopsida; order Malpighiales; family Euphorbiaceae; genus Triadica; species Triadica sebifera. Next base: position 1,404,950 of record CM042913.1, read on the forward strand.
CAATCTGTGCAAGTTCAACCCCATAAACCAGAAAGGAACAGTGAAAAGAGGTGTCTTGGAGCTGTTATCCCTGGTAATCCCTCTAGAAGTGGCCCTGCAAATGAAGGCACCGATGATATGGAAATTTCCTGTGAAAGAAGCAGAGTCAAATTTCTTAATTACTTTGCTCGAAGAAAGCATGACCTTGAAACTGCTGGTTCAGGTGAGAAGCTTGTTGATGGATCAACTAAAACAAAGGGAGCATATGATGGGATGAAAGCTAACAAGAACAAGAAGAAGCATGATGCACAATCTGATGATTTTTCACCTGAATTGCAGACTTCAGAGAAGTTAAATGACAGCTGTGGGGTTGGAGTAAAGCTTCACACTGGCAACTCTAGCACTGTAGAAGTTCAAGTTCCTTCCGCAAATGAGGAGTCTGAAAAATTCACGTTTCAGCCAGATAAAGAGCCTTCAAAGGTTTCCAATAATGGAGTAAAAGCTCTGCTATCTAGCAAGTCTCATAAGCTTAATTCTGTTTCTGAAGAAGATAGGGAATCCAATGATCTCCAGGCCACTGGAATTCATGCTCATGCAAAGAGTAAAATGGCTGAATCAAATTCTGGCTTGAAAAGTTACAAGAAAATTTCCTTAAAAAGGACTGATGCACGTCAATCACTTGAAGACCACAATCTTGTAGTAGATGGTAGAAAACGTTTCACAATTGAGACTGGGGAACTTGTTAATAGCGCACAGAAGGAAAAGAGTTTAATAGGAGTATCGTGTTCAATATTCAAGGACGATAGTGATGGGGCTTCTTCTAATGAAAATGGTGATTCGGATGCTAGCACAAGAACTCCTTCAGATGGTTCATTGTCTTCTGACTACTCAGATGGAGAAAGCAATGCAGATTTTAACTTACCACCAAATGGTAAGTATTTTTCGTACACTTATGAGTGCTTATTATGGATTACGAGTCACTAATTTTTTGACTTATGAATTGTGCTTTTGCATTATTGTGCCTTGTCAGAACGTATGACCCTGCATGACAATATAGGTTATTTGTTAATACTTGCCTGGTTTTCTTTGAGGAAAGCTTTGATACATGAATGGCTTTGAACTGATTGTATATGTCTATTGTCACCAATTCATATTAATTGTTTTGCTTATGTGCTGAGCTTTTATTGTAATTGAAATTTGTCACAGGATCTTACAGCTGGAAAAGAAAAGATGACGGAAAAACTATCAGAAAACCAATGTAAGTGAGAAAAAGACCATGGATTCCTTCTAACTGTTGATGGCTAGCAATGGATTGTAGGCATAGATAAATAATAATTAATCTGCTGCATTTATCTTCTTTTATTTAGTAAGTGAGAAAAAGACCATGGATTCCTTCTAACTGTTGATGGCTAGCAATGGATTGTAGGCATAGATAAATAATAATTAATCTGCTGCATTTATCTTCTTTTATTTAGCTTCCAAACATTGAAAGATAACAATCTACACTCGAATGTCTGTACAAGACGTTAAATTTCTATACTGTTTCCATGCGATCACTATTACTCAACAATGTATCTTCTGTTTTCACTGAAGCAGATCTTCTGGCATGACTCTGGATACAATTCTTAGAAGTTCAAGCAGATACAAGAAGGCCAAGCTAACAGCATCTCAATCGCTACTTGACGACACAGAAAACCAACCTGTAGATTTTGTACCCGACAGTCAACCAAACCCTTAATGACATTGCCAATTTTACTTTGTTCGATTTTGTGTTCCTCCAGGAGTTTTGTTTTCTTAGTGGAGTAGGCCTCCACCAATTTCCTGGAGTTATTTTGGGTTGAGAAAGCGAACCACTAAAGGGTATTGTAAGATTTTTGTTTTCTGTCCGGTTTATCCTATATGCTCTTTTGTTACATCAAAAAAACATTGCAAGGGAAAAGGGATTGTCAATATTTGAATTCATGGATTGACCATAAAAGATAAAAACCTTGTCTTGCTTTCTACTATCCAGCCGAGCAAACCAGATCAAGAAACTCATGAATGGACACGAAATTATCATCAGTCCAGTAAAGAAATTAATTTCGTATAAGATGCCTTAAAAGCAATTGTAGAAAGAAAGTTGCTCCTAGTCTTCTAGGTGGTGTGAGGAGAAAATAAGTTAGCTTATAGATTTTATGTGGTGCTTATCGTTGGGTTAAAAAATACAGTATTACGGATTCAACCTCCTTTATAAATATAAATATAAAAATATTTTTATTTTTGTATATATTTTAAAAAAATAAAATTCTCCATCATTAAAATAAATAATATACTATATATGATTTCACCTAATAAGAAAAGGATTATATTAAATCACATTTTAATAATGGGCTGAAATTTCTTTTTAATAAATTATGAATGAATTTTTTCACTCTTTTTTTGGCTTCTTGGAATTTCTTTCTTTATATCTAAAATATTACATCGATGAGAGTGAATTGTCGTGGAAATTTACTTGTCTGCTAAAGACAAAACCGATTCTTTTTTTTTTGGGTACATAAAAAACAATTCATTTTACTGATGAGTTTACTTATCTTTTATTTATTCGATTAGCTTTACGTTAATTTTAGTTAATGTCAATGGCTACATATAGATAAACACAAAAACATTAGGGTCCACCAAAAGTGCAAAAACCAGCTTGTTAATTAATGGATTAAATTTTCTATAGTTTCTTTTTTATGAAAAATCCCGAATCTTCTTTGCTTCCTACTTCCTAGCATCGTAATCCCATTATCTTGCAACCATATTGATAATCTTTCACAAACATATTGATAAATTTCCTTATATATCAACTCCAACAATCAGTATCTTGATGTATAATTCTCAATCATTAGTCTCAAACATGTTAGAATTCAAATTTTCAATTGAACTCTTTGTATTAAAAAAATTACAACAAATAATATTTATCTAAATTGCATTATTTATTAATTAATTTAATAATATTTTTTTATGTCTACAAAGTAGATTAACTTGATTTATGAAAGCTTAGTCTAAAAAATTTCCTAATATCACTTATGAACTTGTAGTTCATAAAAAACAGAATGATGACTTCCATATGCATTATCAAAGTTTACGTTATATATTCCTTCTACTATAGCATTATCGACTTGAGCAATTTGTGTACGTCTTTAAGCACCTTGATAAGTCAGAGAGATGTTCTCGTTTCCTTTTTTGTCATCTGCAAATTTTTGCAAACAAAATAATTAAATGTAGCCAATCCCCTCCCTCCCCCAAAGGGCAAAAAAAAAAAAAAATCATTCTTTTTGTTTCTATTCAAATTATTCATTTTAGAATTAGACTATTCAAGTAATTAAACTACCAATGATTTTTTTTTACAAGCAAAATAGAAACCAAATTAATTAAATACATAAAAAAAGGGAAACCAAATTAATGATTTTCAAATATAATTACCAATAACAATGTTAATTCAGTATTATATCAATATATGTTGCTTTTATTATATATAGAGAGATCATTTATAACATCATGATTTCATATCGATTCGTTCTTTTTAAAAAAAATATATTGAAATGTTTCATTTTCATTGATTTTTACGTTGGAACCCAACAACAAATTAAATTAAAAAAATAAAACAAAAATATAGAAACAAGTAGCCAACCAAAAATTATGTGTGAAACAAAAAAAATTGAAAATATTTAAAACAAAAATTAAATCGTGACCGTTAGATCACCTCCTCTTTCTTCTCCTTCTTTCTAAACACCACCTCTGTGTCTAGCCCAAAACCGTCAACTTTCCGGATATGAACCACCTCCGATTTCTTAAACATCTCAATCAAAGGCTGAGTACTGTACAAATCATTCGCCGAGTATTTATCCGACCGTCTAGAAAGCGCCAAGTGTAAAACGCAAATCCCTCCAGATTTCAACGTCCGTTCAATCTCCGTCACGAACTTATCCGGATACAGCGCGTGATCGAACACGTTAGAGAACTCGAAGTCAAAAGTCTCATCGTCGAACGGTTGATGATGGAAATCTCCCTTTATAACCAACGGTGGATAAGGGACAAGATCTATACCGACGGAGTCGTTCACGCCAATACTTCTTAACGCTGCGACCTCCTGGCCGACTCGGGCTCCAATACTCAACGCTTTGGATTGGTTAAAAAGAAAGTTTCTTTCCTTGAAATCTTGAAAAAAACGAGCAAAGACTCGAACTTTACGGTCCCAATCACGAGTTGTCCATATCTGTCTTAGTTTGGGATTAAGGGTTTTGTTGAGTTGACGTTCTATGTAAGAATCATAGGTTGTGTATCCTGGTCGGATTCTTATGTCTTTGGTGGTGGAGGGTGGTTTTTGAGGTGGTGGGTCGGTGGTTATTTTGAGAGAGAAAAAGAAGAGAAGAAAAAGAAAAGAAAGGAATAGGGAAACAAGAAAGTATTGAAGTATAGGGGGTTTTGGCTTCATGTTAACCATCTCCAACTTGCTCCTAAAAAACCCAGTTAGGATTTCTGATTTTGTTTCTGGTTTTCTTTGGTTTTGTGTGCGCGTTGCATTTGCATAAGAGAGATGAAAAAAGTCTTAGATAGAGTGAAGAAGAAGGTAATGTAATGAGCGTGAAAAAGGAGGAAAAAAAAAAAAGGAGAGATTGTTTTGTATGATTATGGTTTAATTTGTAGTATTGCTTATGGCATTATAGAGACGGCTACTATACAATTTATAATTAAAATAAAATAATAATGATCTAATAGGTGAGGGTATAATCTTTTAATTAGTGGGCCATCAATTAATTGAAGTAGTTGGTTTAATGATGAATGCTTGACATTAATTGTTTAGACATCTTATAACCAAGACAAGTTTGTTCATCAATATTATATATATAGTTGACAAATTCAATATATACATATATATAAGTTCAATATTCAATTAACCTCCTCCACTCCATCTTAAGTTCCAAACTGATCTAATCTCCTATATTGCACCATCTATTGATGCTGAAAATGTCTACTTCTTAGGCAAGAAAAATCCCAAGTACATAAGTGACAATTATGCAAAAATCGTCCGACTACAATAAGGAATTAGGAGATACAATCCAATTCGACCGGAATATGAACGAAAGAGCAATAACTCGTACATTAGATACGCCATAAGTATCAATAGATGCTCATTCTCTCAACAGAAATTGATTAGCTATTAAACTTTTATTCAAATCTCGACCCTAATTGTTAACGGATATATAAATTCACAAAATCATTTAAAAATAATTCATATTATTAACTCAATTTTTGAATGCATATATCTTCAAAGGGAAAAAAATTGTATTAAATTTAGATTATTGTGCCTATATTGATTTTTTTTGTGTATAGGAGGTGCATTTAAAAGGTAATAATATAATTAGGAGAGAGCATGTGATTCCATTGAAATCCTGGCTGTGATCATTCTAAAATTGGTTGGCAAAATTTAGAAAATTATTTCCGACTATAATTTGGTTAGATTTTTAGGAGAGAAATATCTGATTAAAGAAGGATTTGCAGCTATGTACCAAAAAAAATAGTCTTAACCATACAATAATTTTTTTTGTGCATTATTAAATGATATTTATAAGTTATTGGGTTCTAACTAATCCGACTCAAACTAATTATTAATCCATTATAAAGTAGAATTCTCTCAGCACAATTTTTTTTTATATAAAACTCAAACCTGATATCTTACTTAAAAAAAGAGGTGTCAAACCACTTCAATCAAACATGCCTTAGTTAACCATAGAATAATATTATTATTCTATAAATAATTAAAGTCAATAAACCAGGTTGCTTTTGGGTGACTAAAGGGAATTCTTTTATTTTTTTGGTGAACAATTCAGAATTAATTTAATGATAAAAAATTAAAGCTTTTTTAATTTCTCGTTAAGGGAGCAAATTCCATTAATTATGTACATAAAAATAGCAATAAAAAAATCTAAAACTGTGATTAATATTGAGCAATTGGGAAAAAAAAAAAAGTTCTAGTAGAAGTCAAAACACTATATCCCATATCCCTCTTCGTTTAGTAATGAAATTTATGGTGTGGAAACAGGAAAACTTGCTATATATTATACTTTCAACTAGAAATTTATCGGTGCTTTTATTAATCAACAATTTCATAACATTATTATTATTTTGATTTATAAATAAATATATTTATATTATGTAAACAAAACAATTTCCACCTAATAAATTAAGCAAGCCCACGACTTCAAAAGAAAGTGAACAATTGCACGATTTTAAAAAGGCAAAAATAACGGATCCAAATCCAATAATCATGCTCTTGTTTACGAAAAATTAAATTTGTCAAATTATTACTGTTTTCACTTTAAAAATTGTATTTTTCCTTGATGAGTTCGGAATATTACTCTTGAATCTTGCTCCAAGTAATATATCATCACATTAAGGCCAGCATTTTCTCTTCTTATATCTCGAAACGAAACACATAAGAACAAAAATTGAATAAAAAATATAAATCTATTTGAAAATTTTCAAATAATTATAATTTTAAAATTATAAGCCCTAAATCAATTCAAATTTTCATTTTTGTTTGTTTGTAGGAAGTTTTAACATCGAGACATTTACATAGAGGTTATGTCTTTTTACTACTGGTCACAAGCCCTGGCAATTTAAAATTTAATTTTGATCTCAAATTTCAAATAATTGATTAAAAATTTATCAAATAAATATAATAATATATAAAGACCTACTTTTATATTTAATTTACAATCAACATGCATGTCACTAGAAGGCTTTATGGACCATTAGCGACGAGGTTCCCGTCGCTGAAAGGCTGTTTTTTTTATGTTAATTAACAACACATGCGCATGGCAAATTAAACACATATAGATATAAAATATTTTAATTAAAATCAAAGAGACTTTCATTAACATAAGGTACAATTACAGGTAAATTGTTCTTGCCAAAAAGAGAAACAATAATTTATCTCACTCAGACCTCATCCTGTTGAATTGGTTCAAAGCAGGTTGTAGAATATTGTAGAGGACCCAAAGAATAGCAGGAGTAACAACAATCAGCAGAAGTTGACCCCTATTGTCATTAGCTGCTGCTTCAGCAATCATGGCAATCTCACTGGCTGACGCCTCAGGGGCTGAAATCAACCCGGATGCAGCCAACCCACCTAGCCCGACCCCAATGATCACCCCTTTTGTTCTCATCCTGTTTAATTGGTTAAGTGCTGGTTGCAGAATGTTGAATAGCACCCAAGCTATGGCTGGTATTATGGGGAGTAACAGTGCTAATCCACGGTTGTCACCTTCTGCTATCTCTGCTATTTGTTGGGCAGCAAACGCAGGATTACATGAGCTCAAGGTAGAAAAGATTGCTCCGGCTATGGCGGTTCCTCCAAGAACCGAGCTTTCTGCTGGTTTGGTGAAGGTTAAGCCTTTGGGTAGGCTTTGCATGGGGAGGAGGGAAATGGGTTTTGCTGATGTTGGCTTGATGCTTTTGCCTGCGTTGATGATCGAGCACTTTGCATTGAGTATTGCCGTTGTAGCCATTGTTGCTGCCATTGGTGGATGCCTTGATGGTGTTTGATATCTGGCCCAAGTGAAGATAGGAAAGAAATGTATGATATTTGACAAATTTTGCCAACACAAAGTGAAAAAGCCTATGTTGGAGAAATGAGGTCCAATGGGATATTGATTTCTAGATTCTTCTCTTATCCATATAGTGGAAATAGTAAGATATGGACCTCATTTTCCATACCCCACCCCAATTTCTTATCACTTTCTTTCCGTTCCTGTTTATTGTTAGCTAACACCGTATTTTTGTAGGAATTGGATAATTAATTCTCTCTTAATTTTTTTTTATAATTTAAATTTGTACCGGATAGGCTTATTAAGGTATAAAACAATTTATGTCAAATTTTAAAAGTGTTTCATATATAAAACTCGAAGTTGTATCTCATCTCAATAATCTCTTAATTAAGCTTATTAACTGGATGTACTTAGAGAAAAAAATATAAAATAAAATAAAAACAAGCCCTCATAGAAATGGAATATAAAGCTCGGCTTTCTCAGAGACATTGGACTGCCATTAGCCCTTGTTGGTTATCTGCCTTAAGCCCAATTAAAACCCAAGATGTTGAAAATTTTGCATCTTTCCATTTTCAAAAAAAAAAAAAAGAATTTAAATGCTACTAGTTATTTAAATACAGTCTATATTTTTATTCTTCGTTCAGGGCTTATCCCATAATTTATGATAAAAATAATTTGAAATTTATATTTATAAAATAAAATTATTTTTTTATGCATTATCAACCGGTTTCCGAAAATTTATGAGTATTGATTAATCCAGTTCGAACTAACTGTTAACTCGTTATAAGATAAAACTCTCTCGGCTCAAATTTTCTTTATACATAATATTCGAATTTGAAACATTATTTAATAAAAAAAATATCAAACCACCTCAATCAATCACACAAGATAAATTAATTGACTCTATTTATGAAGAAATAGGTAATATTAGTTAGAAACTTGCCGGCTCAAGATTATCTTTATATTTGATATATATTTCCCAAAGGAACTAAAGGTAGCAAAACAATTGTTTAGTATCAATTTATGTGCCTTATACAATATTATTCAAATTCTTTATTTCCCAAAATGCTCGAAATGCTATCTCAAGTAGACAAGTATAACGACCGCTTAACTGAGGTTATCCACGTGCACCAAGCATTAAACACCATAGAGTATAAAAAAAATTCTTTTTCTTTCCATTAAAGCAAAAACAAAATAAGAATAAGAATACACATTAAACTTAATTCATTAGATAATTTGCAAAAAGAATTTTATTGATAAATAATGAAAAGAAATTTATTAATAAATAATGAACTAAATGTGAATTAACTTCTAAATTAGTTTTGTCATTTGTCATAATTTACATTCTAACTCATATTATGTTAAAATTATCAGAACTCGTAATCTACTTACACATATTCATAGTTAATAATAAAATTGTAATATGATCACTATAGTTTAGTTTTAACATATAAAAAAAATACTGCATCTTAATTTTGGAATAGCAAAATTAATTATTTAAAATTATATAATGTTGAATAAATAAACGTTAAGTCTAATTTATTCCAAAAACTAACTTAAAAGAGAAGTGAAGTCCAAATCATTATAAGCAGTACTTAGATATTTTAATTAGCCGGTATAAAATATATTAACACACGTCTCTCATGCCTAAGACCAAATGTATGGGAAAAATTTAGAACGTAAAATTTGCTGAACTGAACATCTTAAGATATATATAAGAAGATAATTTGATTATAACACCGTATTAAATAAATGAATTTTAAATTTAACTTATTTTAAAAACTAATTAAAGAGAAAAAGGATATTTAAGCCATTATAAAAAGTATTTGAATTTTTTAATTAGTGGAGGATATTATGAAACTAGAATAAAATTGTTATTTTTAAAAGAATAAATTAAAATAAAATTGAAACTTAGACTAAGATTAGAGATGAGAACCGGTTGGGTATTAAGTGAAATATCTATGCCGGATTCAATGGCTCCATTGGTTTGGTTTAAAAAAAAAATTTATATATACTATTTTTAATTTTTTTAAATTGATCCACTTAAATATTACAAACTGACCCCAATAACCACCCTAAAAATTTACAAAATTTTTTAACCTTTTAAATTCAATAAAATATCTAAAGTTAACCCATTAAATTATATAATTTTATACTGTTCCATATATATAAACGTCCATTAAAATTTTAATTAAAGTGTTCAGTCTATATTACTAACCCATAAAATGTCCATTCATTTGTTTTACTTTGTAAATAAATTAGGAGATAATTACACTATTTATACATTTTTTAATTATTTTATTAAAAATATTTTAATGATTCCAAAATTTAATGTTTATAATTATTTCTTTCAAAAATACAATTTTTTTCTATAAAAAATATTGCTCTTTATATTTTATGTTTTAAAAATATTATTAGTTTCTAATAATCTAAAATCCCTAAATATACCCTCTGTTTTCTGGATCCGAAGAATTGAAGCCGCATATTCCATTCTTGAATTCGCAGTCTCTACAGCTAGAGAGGAGAGTGAGTAGATCCACAACCGTGAAGGAGATGAATTGGTTTTTTGATGAGCTTGCAATCCCATGAGCAATGGCTGCAATTGGGCATATCTGGGGCTGAACAAAAATGAACAACAAAGAGACAAGAACAATTAGAGTCATTGAATCAAAATGGAGAACCAGAGAGATCAATGGAGCGACTAGGAATGGAAAAGAATGAAGAACAAGTAGTGTTAGTTGCAGGGGCAAAGAAGTTTGGGGAGCGAGAGGAAGAGACGAAGAATTGGGTTCAAAGTTGATGAGAGAAAGAAAGGTTGTTAACAGAGATAATGGATTGAGGGGGAAGGGCATTTGAGTTGAAAAGATGGGTGATCACAGCCAGGTGAGATAGAGAAAACGAAATGGAGGAACAGAGGGGAGGTGTTTGTGATTGCGATTGCGATTGAGAGTAAAAAAATAGAATTAAATTTTTTTAATTAAAAAATCTTAGTCAATTAAATAAAAAATATATAAATTTATTCTTTTAATATTCAATAATAATTTTAAATATCCTCTAATTAAAATTATATTTTAAAATATAATACGAGTAGGAATTGAGGATTATATTCAATTAATATATATTTGTTTTTTTAAACCAATGTGGATATTAAAAGAAAATTACCATTCGAGCAACTAAGTGTAAAAGGAAATAAATTGATATCAAGAAAGCAGTTCAAATAGGCTAATCTTGATGTTGAATTAGATAATCGTCCTATCGATACCAAATTGAGAATTAAAATTTTGATCATATTAAATTTTAACTCCACTAAATAAAATTTTTATATATGTCTACTCAAATCCAAACTCATTTAAAATTAAAGTATTTAAATTCATCATAATTTTTTAAAAATTACTCCTATATATTATTTGTATATATTCCAAACTTGTTTAGTATTACTTGAAATTAGCTGATCTTGATTATTTTTTAAAAAATAAATAAAAAAATAAAATGACTATATAATTTGATTTAATTTTATATAAAATTAAATCAAATAAATATTTTAACAAATAAATAAGTAAATAGAATTAATTAATATGTAATAAATAAAATAAAATATTAAAATTTAACAGAGAATAAATAAATAGAATAACCTTGCAGCTGGGAAATATGAGTGCCTGGACACCCATACTCAAATTCTATCCCAACTTAACAATTAAAACCTCCCCAATTTCCTCTTCCCTCCCTCCCCAGAATCTGGACCAGCGCCAACCATACACAGATACTGAGCAGCGACAACCTCTTCAACTCCAAAGTTCTAAACTTTAACTGCCTATAACCAAATCCCTTAACCTTAAATTTGCAGAAAACTATCCAAATGGTTACTTCTCTATCTTATTCATTACCCAGCATCGTCCTCTCCCCCTTCCCGGACCGAACCAAAACCTTAAACCCTCTCCTTTCTCGAACTCAGTTCTATTCTTTTTCTACCCACAAACCTTTTCTTCGTGGGTCGGCTTGCGTTGCTCGTTTTGGGTTCAAACCGGGTCTGTTTCCGGACCCTGACTGGGCACCAGAAGAGTTAATCAAGGATTTATTTGGTAGAGCAGAGAGTATTCTTTACACAATTGCTGATGCAGCTGTATCGAATTCGGACACTATCAGCACCACGACCAAACAGAACAATGATTGGCTCTCTGGTATCACCTATTATATGGAAAGTGTTTTAAAGGTTAGTTCTTCATGATTTTTGTGCTTTTTTGTATTTTTATAGCCTGTGAGCTAAAATGGTTGTGTTTTCGATTCCATTTTAGGTTTTAAAGGATGGGTTGTCTGCTTTGCATGTTCCTTACGCTTATGGTTTTGCAATTATACTCCTAACTGTTCTTGTTAAGGCTGCCACGTTTCCTTTGACTAAAAAGCAGGTTTGTTTTAATATTTGATTTCTTCTTTTAGTTTTGGTGTTTTGTTATGAGGAATTTTGAATATAATTGCCAATTTGTTTTGTGCAGGTAGAATCTGCAATGGCAATGCGATCCTTGCAGCCTCAAATAAAAGCTATTCAGCAACGGTATGCTGGAAATCAGGTGAGTTTTTGTTCTTTGTGCTAAAATTTCAGCAAGTCATGTTTAGTACTATATTTGTAAACATTTGTCTAATACTTCATTTGTAATAATTTAAGTCATTAATTATGTTATGTTGTGGAATGCGGATATAAAGCAACATTAATTTTAGCTTTTGAGCTTGTTCATTGACCAATTCCTATATCCTTGTTTTACTGGCAGGAGAAAATTCAACTTGAGACTGCCCGATTGTATAAAATAGCTGGCATTAACCCTTTTGCAGGTACTTCTACTGCATATTTATCATAGATTTGATACAAATTAAGGTGGATAATTGCCAGTTTTGTGGACTACCCATGTTATTGTTGAGCCAAGTTGCATCTCTTCTAGTTCAGAAGAGCATTGTTGTAATTGTAAACTCAGATTTATTATTGAATACATCAAGTATTCATAGAGCAAGCTGTTAGTATCTGATTTAATCCTCCTCTCTGAAGTTTAGCAACTTTCTATATTTTCCAGAATCGGTGTAGGCTATCGATCTTAGTTGCTGAGTAAGAGTTGATAAGAATTTGTTCAAATTTTTGATAATATGGATGTCATGTGACTATCAAAAAGATATGTTTTAGGTAATTAAACATGTTCTTCTGGGCAATTGAATAACATGAATTTAGGGCAAGGATTATGCTTTCTATCTAGTAAATTTATATAATTTACATGAATTATAACCGTAAAATTACTGAGTTTTTTCTTGACAGGATGCCTTCCTACTCTTGCAACAATACCAGTATGGATTGGATTATATAGAGCCCTTTCAAATGTAGCTGATGAGGTAGCATTCTTTTTTTTTATTCATTTAGTAGTTGTTCTTTTGATTTTGGTTTTATGTGTTTTTCAGTTATTTCTCTCTTCTAAATGAATCTGTGCCTGATGTCAAGGGACTTCTTACTGAAGGCTTCTTTTGGATACCTTCCCTTGCTGGTCCAACCACAATTGCTGCTCGTCAACATGGCAGTGGCATCTCTTGGCTTTTTCCTTTTGTTGTGAGTGCATTATTTCAAATTCTAAGTTCATATGATACAAAATTAAAACTGTTAAAACTTTGTGATTATCATACACTGTGCAAGCTTCATAATGCTCTCTATTACTGGAATAAGCTAATCGTTGTTCATTTATGTTAAAGATTTACCATTTCTATCATGCTAGTCTCCTATGCGAGAATGTGTTTTAACCGAGAAGTGCAGTCTGAACAAAAGTATATCTTTTCATATGTTTTACAGTATTTAATTATGATTCAGACTTTTTTTTTTAATTTTTCATTCTTTTATTATTTGACTTATTGTGTCTCACGGTTCTCCTCCTGGATTTGTGGAACTGTTTTGGTTGCTTGAACCTGTTTTACCCCTCACAGGATGGACATCCACCCCTTGGATGGTCTGATACTTCTGCGTATCTTGTTTTGCCTGTATTGCTGGTTGTTTCACAATATATCTCCGTCAAAATCATGCAATCATCACAGGTCAGTCATTTCCCAAGTGCAAATATGTTCCTCAATGTAATCATATCTAGCTTAACCAATTGTGATACCAACTAGTTCAGCTAGAACATAGCACAAGCTATTTTTTTGTTGGTTTCTTTCATTCATCGATTCTTCTTGCTTTTCTTTTAATATTGATCCAACCAAGAAACTGGTGTTGATATAGACTTCCAAAAAGAACTCTGTGCTCATCAAGGCATTTTATACTGGCTGCTATTTTTCTTTTGCATATTGAGGAACTTAATGCATAACCCCACTAATGAGCTAAAGCTAGGGGTGTATGGTATATTTCAGGAAGAAATAGAAAATGTATGTGTAGTTCTGCCATCTTTGAGGTTTCTTCTCTCATCAAGTTTTTCGATGGTAGTGTAATTTTCTAGATCCAGATGGTATACTACTGGTGCCAGAATCCTTTACTCGCTCATGTTTTAACTCACGTCATTAATTGCAGAATAATGACCCAAATATGAAGAGTTCTCAAGCAATAACGAACCTGCTTCCATTAATGATTGGTTATTTTTCTCTTTCAGTTCCCTCAGGTCTAAGTCTTTATTGGTGAGCATGTGTGAGGCCCTTCAATTCCATGAATATTGTAAACATCCGTTCAGAATTCTTTAAGACCTAATTGTAGAACTTTTATTTGGACGTTTTGCAGGTTCACAAATAACATATTGAGCACAGCACAACAGGTGTGGCTTCAGAAGTTAGGGGGTGCAAAAAATCCTGTGAGCCAGGAAGACCAACTCCAGATTCAAAAGTCTGGCTCTGAATTAAATTCCACAAAAGCTAAGCTCGTGCAAGTTGAAAAATTGACTCCAGAAGGGTTACGTCCTGGTGAAAGGTTATTCACTTTTGCTCACTTTTGCCTTGTTTTCCCTCAATCATTGTTTTGTGGACTGAACCTGTCCATTCATTCAGATTTAAACAGCTAAAGGAGCAAGAAGCTAAAAGAAAGCAGCAAAGAGAAGAAGAGAAGAGGAAAAGAGAAGAGGCTACAGCAATAATAAGCAATATGACAAATGGTAGCCTAAAAAAAATGTCTCAGCAGGAAAATGGGGCTAGCATGAATGTTGCTGATGTTGTTGATGAGAATTCTACAAGCCCCAGTCACAATTCATCTGCTGTTGGAGTTTTAAATGGTGATTTGTCTGGTCAGAACCTTAAGAACAACGAGAACACAACTTCCATGTTTCGGAAGGAAAAAGGTGAAATCTCAAAATTTGAGGCATCTGGTGTTGGTGCACAGCAGTCCTCTGAAAATAGTCAAAAGGTAAAACTGTGACAATGCTTTGTGATTTAGAATTGGGATATTTTTCTTTGTTTGATAAGGTTTAGGTTAGAAGTGTTTGATTGCACTCTGAAATTTCTTATTATTCTCTTGAATGCGGTTATTTTTAGGTCCTTTCATAGGATTTAGGGATCTTGTTGATTGACTGAGCATATGAAGTGTGGCCTTGCTGTAAAATTCTCCCTCATGTATGTCCACAAGATGTGGTTATGGATAAATTTATCTTAGTTCACAGCTCATGAAAAGAGCACTGACCTCTTCTCCATTTAGAGCGAATAATTTCCATGCATACTGTTCGGGTGAGAAATGAAATTGGCCCACATGATTCTGTATCTAACAGATTGCATCAATTGTCAAGTTTTCACTGTCTAATTTTCTAGTCACAGGCTCAAAATCCTATCTCTGCTCTTATTTTCCTGTGTTGTTGCGTGCATATTCTATTTAGGACTTCATTTAATATTATATTTAGAAATTTTGATATGGTAGTTATAAAATTTTGTCCCTTTTTAATTTCTTCTTTTCAGATGCATGCAAGTTATCTTTATTCATTTATTGACTATTTATGCCATGGCCTATTTATGACTCACAGGAAGCAGTTGAGTTACATGGCAATATGACCACAACGGATGGCAAACTTTCTGAAGAAGACACACAGCAAGTTAAAGGGGAGTGACAAAAGCGAGTTTTGGTCTGATCATAATACAGGTACTCCAAATTAACCAGAGATTAACAGGCATGATTTTTAACCTGTTACATTGCATGTGGAGAGCAGACCAAAATACTGTTCTTGTCTGAAAGGAAAAACATGCGAGCTCACATGTCTCATATACGAGTTATTATGATCCGCAAGTTTTCTGAAGCGTTTGAGTGTGCAGTACTGGAATCCTGGTGAAATGAAGGGATTGATTAGAATAGTGGGGGATCCCGTATATAGTTGTAGCAGGCTTTATGTTTTATTGATTTGTGTCAAAAGCTGTTTAATTTCCTCTCAGATTTGCAGAAGCCAATTCACTTTAGGAGCAGGAATATAGAAGTGTTTACTCTTTCTATTTTGAGTAGAAGAGATGAAATAAGGAATTATAAGCGGAGAAATTTTACAAATTACTTCTAAATTACTTCTACACTTCTCTTATTATTTTTTATTTTTTCCCCCTTAGTGCTCTTCCTTTTTAAGGCATGTCATGCAAAATTTGACTTATGACCATAATTAGGATGTAATCAAATCAAGTCGATATAGCTTAATTTGATAAAAATTTCGATACTTGAACTCAATTGAACTTTTTTTTAATTGTTTGAAACTCAACTTGAAAAATATTTGAACTATTTGAGTTTCATTCTATTGAGAAATAATGAAAAATAGCAAGAAAATAATAAGAACACAGAGAATATAAGATTTAACGAGATTCTACAATGTGTCTACTTCTTTGGGTGCAGAGCGGATAACTTTTCTTATTGATTGTATAAAAAATCAGGGTTACAATACACATGATATATATATATATATATATATATATATATATATATAATATGTACAGTAGAATTTTACAAAATTACTCCTATACCGTACAGCAGAGGCGTTGTCCCTACACCTCCAATCTACTTAATCTATAACTTTTAAAATAACTGAGAAATTCTCCACAAAGACAAATGTTATGACTCCGCTTTTCTTCTCGCTAACACTACGTTCTAATATTTATCTACTTACTATGTATATGAGACATACACAACACATTTGATAAAAATCAAATCAACTAGAAAAAATTATAAATAGTATACTTGATTCAAGTTAACTCAACTTGATTAAGTTTAAATATATTTAAACATAATATATAATAAAAAATAACTAATCGATTAAGTTCGCAAGTCTTATGAGTCAAATATTGTGATATTCAAATTCGAATCAATAAACTATTCGAGATTGAATTTGATTCAATTAATTCTGAAACGAATTTAAATATTTTAAGAATTGAGTTAATGTAGCTTTAATTCGTTTACACTCTACTTATGAGCATGTGACAATGAATTTTCTACGAATTTGGAGTAATTTTTTGACGGATTTCTAATAAGATATATTAGTTTGAACTGTGATCTTTGGTAATTTGCGGAATAAAAGTCCAAGTTGTATTGATTGTAATAGTGTAGGAATTGTTGCTTTTAGGTGTCACATTATTAGGAAAAAGAACTCAATGATGCATCCTTTTTATGTGTGAAAGATGTGCTTGAAATGGGAAATTAAGAAATAAAGCACCTCCAACTTTAATGATTCATATGGCTCTTTTTAGCACGCAAAGTGTAGATTTCAGTCTTTAAAGTCCGAAAATTAATCAATAATCCTTCAATAGACATGTTCATGATCTTGAGCTTGTAATGGAATTTTGATGAATTTGAATATCATAAAAAAAAAGGGTCCTATTGAGTCCGACTTTAAACAATTCTTAACAGAAATAAGAGGTATAGATTAATATATTTAGAATGTTGTTCCTCATCGTGCACATATTTTAAAAGCGCCTTAAGTAGTTAATTAATTAAACCAAGAAAAGTAGCTAAAGTTGAAACTCTAATATCATATTTGGTATTATAAATTTTGGAATAGAAATGCGATTTTCATTCCAAATTTAAATTTGGTAGTTAAAATATTTGAAAATAGGATTATGATTCCTATATAATGAGTCATAATCTATCAAATTTGTTAACATTGATAATTTTTTTATGTATTTTTTAAATAAAATATTTTATATTCCCAAAAATACCTTCAACAAAATTAAACCAAACGTAAAAATAAGAATTTAATTCTTATTATATGAACATACCAAAAAGAAATATTGGAATTCTAATACACCAATCTAGGAATAAGATATAATTTCTTATGGAATTCTATTCTTTTAGTATATCAAATAGGTCATAATGGTTCTTTGTAGTAAATTATAATTATGAAATTCTACCATGCGATATTTGAGCTAAAATAGAAATGGTTATTTAGTTTGCATAGATGACAAAATTAAAACCATTATTGATGCTCTTCTTTAATTGTGGGCATGTCTCTAGCCAATCCTTAGATGCAAATTATTTTAGAAAATTTGCATTCTTGACCAGCCACAAAGATGATTGCTTGCTCCGCTCCTGTTTTCTTGCATTTTAGACTTATCAGTGTTATTCAAATCATTCTTTCTTTTTCTGAAAGTAATCCAAATCATTCTTATTTCTTCTACTTTTCTTATATTAGATGTATTCAAATTGACAATAATTGAATATGTATTCAACTTTTTTGTGATTTTTAATATTCTATAAATATTTAATTATCTACATGCTTGATTAAGTATCTTACAAGCATATTCCACTTGGTTTGCTACAATTTTGTGGAAAATCATTAACTTAATTTCCAAATATATATCTCCTGAAATTTATATTCATTC
Source organism: Triadica sebifera (assembly GCA_023653625.1). Classification (NCBI taxonomy): domain Eukaryota; kingdom Viridiplantae; phylum Streptophyta; class Magnoliopsida; order Malpighiales; family Euphorbiaceae; genus Triadica; species Triadica sebifera. Next base: position 1,423,279 of record CM042913.1, read on the forward strand.
ATGTATTTGATGTATCTAATATAACAAATATAGGATGTTATGGATTCAATATTTAACCTCTACAAACGAAATATTAAAAAAAAACTAACTAATTCATTATTATATAAAAAATTTAATTATTACTTTAACAAAATAAAACTTAATGTTGCTTACAAAAACGTATGATAGTTTATTATTGATTTAATTTATGAATATAATCATAAAACACCTGAAATAATTTTGACACTTTATATAATTTTTTTCCCACAAGATATCCGATCGAAATTTGAATTCAAAAGATATTATAGTGTTGATTATCGTATTAGTACTAAATTAAAGCTTATTGGTGACACTTAACATAATTAATACACATTTATTTTTTTTAATACATATAACTCTCAAATAAAACAAAGAATTCAAAATATTTTACCATAAAACAATTAATAAGTAAAAATTTATTATATTGATATACACTGCCCTAAATGCTTATCAATAATTTCACATCATTTTAAGATTACAGTATTATAATTACCTCACGATTTTTTTTCCTTCTCTTATTTGGGTAACTTCCAAATGACTATAGATGAACATTGGACTAAGTAAAATAAAAGAGTTTTTATTATTGATATGCTTTAATGGAATTACATAAAGATGTCAATTAAAAATACTAAATTTTCATATAGAGACACGAGCTAGTCTATTTCAAAACTGGTTTTTTTCAATTAATATACGAGAAATCTTGTAAATAATGGATGGGGAAGCTGACTGAATAACCCCTTTCATTTTTGTTTCAATATTGTACTAAGTATCAGCCATTGCCATATTAAAATAAAATGGACCAATAATCAAACGCCACATACCTTAATCAAGCAATTCTTTAAAAAATAATTTTCTGTAAAAAAATAATAAATTTCCTTTGTTGTGGATATGGAAACTAATAGCTAATTTGTGGACTCAAATAATAAAAAAATACTAAGTTACTGTTTGCAATTTGTAATCTAATTTGATCATAAAAATAATTTAATTTAACTAATAAGTTGTGTTTGATAAATTAGATTATTTAGAAAAAAAAAGTTAGTTTATAATCTCTAAAAAAAACTAATATAACTAACGTTTAAAAAAAACAAATAGATTATTACTTTTTTTCCCTTTATACATTTTTCTTGTCAAATGACATGTTATATTATTCAATCCCAAATTTGAATTTTTAATTTTTAACACTGAATATGTAATTCTTTTATTATTTTGGATTGATATTTATTATTTTGAATTGAGATATTTCATATATATATATATATATATATATATATATATATATATATATATATATATATATATTATTCGTTTGTATTATGTATTTAAATAAATATTTCAGTTAGTTTATAAAATATTTTTAATTCAATCAAATAGATTATCAACTAATTTTATAAAAAAAAAACTTAAGAATTCTCCAAATTGTTGACTTTTATAAACTACTCATTTCGTTGTATTTTATCTGTCGTTTAAATTTTTTTCACAAAAATTAAAAATATTATTTAATATACATAATTATAGGTATAAAATGACTATATTTTTTTCTTTTAGAAAAAATAAAATTAATGCTATTTTCGCTCCATTCTATCTATTTGTTTCACTCTAATTGATATTTTAGATTACCGATAAAAAATAAAATTTTTTTCAACTTTATCTCTATCTTAATTTTGGTTAAGTCTTCTTTATTAATAATAAAAAAAAAACTTCAATTTTATCCAATATTTTAAGTTGCACATATTATTAGTAAGAAGAAAAATGAAATTTATTGAATTAATTATACTCATTACTAATTTTAGTCTTTCTAAAAAAAAAGCAATATAGTCATTTTATGTTTATAATTATATACATTAAATGGCATTCTTAATCTTTGTGAAAAAATCTTAAACGATAGATAGAATAAAACAGTAATAAGTAATAAGTATAATTAATTCAATAAATTTTATTTCTCTACTTGCCAGTAATACATAAAATTGGATAAAGGTAAAAGTCATTCATTAATAGAGAAGAGTATTATAATCATTTTATATCTATAATTATGCATATTAAATGACACTCTTAATCTTCATGAAATTTTTTTAAAAGAAAGTTAAAACAGAACGGATAAAGTAATAAGTATAATTAATTTAATAAATTTCATTTCTCTACTTACTAGTAATACATGAAATTGGATAAAATTGAAAGTCTTTCATTAATAGAGAATGATAATATAGTCATTTTATACATATTAAATGATATTTTTAGGCTTTATTTGGTAGAATTAGCTGATAATCTAACTGATTCAATTTAAAAGCGTTTGATGAAACTAGCTGAAATATGTAAAATGACAAAATAATATGTTTATATTATTCAAAAATATTACCAAACAGTGCCTTATTATTCGTAAAAAAATCTTAAAGGCTAAGTAGAACGGAATGGAGTGAGTAATAAGTATAATTAATTCAATAAATCATATTTATCTAATGAAATTGAATAAAGTTGAGAGTCTTTCATTAATAGAGAAAATTTACCCAAAACCAAGATAATGGTAAAGTTAGAAATAATTTATTTTTTATCGGTAATCTAAAATGTCAATTGGAGTAAAATAAAATTTATTTTTTTACACGATGATAAAATAGAATCTAGAAAGTATAAAGTTAAAGAAATCATACCCAATTAAAGTTGTTTAGGAATATATTTTTGTAAGTTTCACTCGCCTTTATATATAAAAAAAAAGTTATTTAGAGTAAAAACTAAAAAAAGATAAATCCAATACAAAATTTTTTCCATTTTGCAACAAAATTAAATCTTTTTTCCGTTTTCTTCTACTCGTAAAATTCCAAGTGGAAAGTTATTTAATAGGAAGCCTATATGCAACACTTCCTTTTTTTTTTAATTTCTTTTTTACTTCTTTTTCTTTCAAATTTTGACAAGAGAAAACACTTGTGAGGATAAAAGCATGCTGATATTAAATTACTAATTTAAATTTTTATTATTTCCTATATTTTGTTCTATCCGTTGTTTAAAATTTTTTTATGAAAATAAAGAATGTCATTTAATATGTATAATTATAGGTATAAAATAACTATATTACTCTTTTTTAGAAAGACTAAAAATAATAATGAATATAATTAATTGGATAAAATTGAAAGTTTCTCATTAATAGAGAAAACTTATCCAAAATTAAAATGGGGTAAAATCGAAAAAAATAATTTATTTTTTTATTAGTAATCTAAAATATAAATTTCATTTTTTTACAAGATAGATACAACATAACGGAGTGAGTAATTAAAATAAAGTTTTGATACAATCAAATCCTTAAAAAAAAGTTCTTAATTAGTGATTGACTTATGTTGCAAGTCGTACTTCCTCATTAAATTTTGAAATGGAAAAATAAAGTCGTGACTTTCTATTTCTTCTTTAAAGCTCATCATTTATCTTCTCTTTTATCTTCTTTTCATCTAAGGAAATATTACTACAATTTGCTAATTTATTCATTAGTTCAGTTGATATATAAAATTAAATATTTATGGAAAAAATTAATTCTTATTTTATAAATAAGAATCCGACTGAAATAAATTATTTATTGATGTCATAATTAATTCAAATAATATTTTAACAAGAACATTTTAAATAAATTCTTTATTTACATTATACTTTTTATTTTAAAAAGTCATTCCATAAAAAATATATTCAATAAACTCTCAATATTTAAAATTTAAAGTAGATAGTAGCTTTAACTCTCTATATCTAAAGAGACAAACTTCACTCTATATTCTAATTATAATTAATATATATACACTTTCTATGTATTTTCTATTTTTTTATTGGTGTATTTTTCTAAAAATATTTTTCTCTTTCTTCATAATAAAATTATTTATTTTTTTTTTAGATAAATATTAATTTGTATAGGATAAAGTAAAATGAAGAGTAAAAATATGACAATATTGGACTTATAAAATTTTTTTTACTCTCTATATTTAAATATGCTATAAGATGTTATTGTTATACTAAATATGGTCTCTAAAATAAAGAGTACTATTGGAGATACTCTAATATGAATAAAAACATACATAGAGTCTATAGTAAAATTTTCCAAAGAAATTCATTATTGAATTTGTACATTTTGTAATTTATAATTTCATCCCACTTACATATAGCATATAAATGAAATTTTGCACCAATTTCCTTGATAGCAAAGCAACTTTATGGAAAAAGACCTACTATTTCTCTAAATTAACAAGTCAGTTGGCTAAATTCACGCAAATTCGGACAATCTATACGAGCAAGAGTATGTCATTTTCATTAAATCAATCAACTCCATACAATGTGAGCATAGGATTTCATATGATTTCAATATTGGCATCCGTAACAAAATTGACTAAATACACTAATCCATAAAGCTATGAAATGATGCATGCCAACATATTACAACTATTCATCTCCAATAAATTTACATCATCCTATCTTTTTTTTTTTTAAAGAAAAAACTTCCCATCTCCTTAATTAATATGTTTTAATCTAGAGGCTTTATCTCTAAATATCAATAAGCTATCGACAAAAAATTTTATGAAATAATAAGTGTGATCCATGCAACGATTTTCTCATATCTTATCTCAGATAAGTAACCAAGCAAATCATTAAAATTGATAGCCTAAATATCTTAATTAATTAAACTAATCAGTTAAGTTTGTGATGCCTCAAGTTTCAACATCCAAGATGAAAAAACTAAGAAAAACTTGAACCATGTGATTGTATATATAAGATTTTCAAGGAGTAACCAAGCAACGAAAATTGTAAGAGATTAACTGTCCAAGTTGTTTATGTTGTCATAGCCTCTTGATGACCTATTTTCATAGTTCGGTATGCAAAAACTAATATTAAAAAAAATAAAATTAATAATAAGATGGAGCCACATGAATATAATACGGTCCCAGTTGGCAGTTGCTACCTCTTTATTAGTATTTGTAGGCCTGAAATGGAGCTTTGGCGTGGCTCAAAATATATAATTCACCTTGTTTCTAACTTCTACTTCTAATTGTCTACTTGGAAGTTGGAATTCTAATTCAACTTCACGTGTAGTTAAGTTTTTGTTTTAATTTTTAGCCAACAAATAAAAAGTTCCAATGATTTTTTAGTAATTTTTAACTTTTTTTTAAAAAAATCACAACTATATGTTTGATAATATAAAAACGAAAATTGATGATTAATTAAATTTTTAGAATTTATATTAAAAGTTAGACTTTTATAAAAAAATTAATTATATTTTCTATTTTCATTTTTTACATTGTATATAGGATGCATTTATTACAAATAAAAAGTTAACATATATTATATAAATGATATAATATAAAGATTATTAATAATTGAGAATCAAAAGATTATTAATATTATCTCACAAATTAGAATTAGTAAAATTAATTATGAATCACTCATCCTAACGATTAACCCCTATTATTGATCATTAATTATGGGCCGCCAGCACTGAACCAAATAAATTTAAATTTTCTTGTAAAAAATTAAGGCTCACAATTACTCACATCTTTTTCTTAATTTCAACTCCAAATATAATACTTATTTAGATATTTCATCATGGCTGATCAATTTAATCATACATAATTTATATATATGACAAAGTATAAAAAGATTTGGACTAAAGAAGAAGAAAATATCAATCTGCTCTATCTATCTTAATTTTTCTTAAATTTTTTATTTATTTATTATGCTAATAATATGTAAATTATTTTTATCTTTTAACTTTTATCTATCATAAGACTGAATTCAGTTAAGTATTCTCCTATATATGATCTTATTTTCACGTTGTCGCTTTGGTCTACATGTTTCCTCTTCCTGTTTTAACCTTCATACACACACATACATAGAGTGGATTAATAGTATTTCTCTTTCATTTATAGAATTTCAAATCTTATAGGTAAGCTAATTTTTTTTAATTTTCGATTAAAAAAATAAATGAGTTCAATACTTTCGTGCTTACGTACTCTCATGAAAACTTTGTAATATATATATATATTGTAAAATATATTTATTATAAGATTTAACTCTTAATTTTATGTAATATTCCAAAATTATTCACTAGAACAATTCTTTTTCTTTTTCTTTTTGTAACTTAAAAATATTACATGTACGCAAAACTCACCCCACAAGATTATTATGTGAGATGCACAATATTATATAGTTAAAGTTTCTTTGTAAAATAAAATTATATCATAGATAGTTATAAACTTGTAATGATATTAAACATATTCTTTTTTATTAATTTTTTTATTTATCATAAATTAAATGGCATGCTTAGAAACTCGGATTTCAAGGAGGCTTTATATTTGTTAATATATATTCTTTTTTTTCCCAAAATATATACATATATATAATTATATATTATAAACCTCAGTTATCGTGGAACCACATGATATGGTAGATGAGTTACTATAGTTAAGAAGAAATTGTCGTGCAAAAATGTATCTCTACTGTCAGTCTGTAATTATGAAAATGTTGCAATTTTGCTTCTTTCATCGCTTAGGAGACACCTCATCCCTTTGTAAAACCTGTAGATATAAAGCAATGAGAGACACCTCTCCTCTCCTCTCTCTCATTCACTCATGGGAGAAAAAAAAACATTCCCTTCATTTTCTCTTTTTCTCTCATATTATTCCCTTTTAAATTAGCTCAATTTGCTGTCTTTTCTTTTTCTTTCACTGTTTGGAGATAACAGAGCATCCTTTTGATCAGAGAACTTAACTCTCTGTTCTTCTATTTGATCCAAAATTTGGGTTTTTTTTGCCTAAGAAACTGTGAAATTCTCTTCAATTATTGACAGATGCAGATGGGTTTTGAGCAATCATGGGCCTTTATGATGTGTAATATTCGTTTCTTAATTGTTCTATCACGATCTATAACGATCATAATGTACAGATGATAAAGTTATTAAACCATGTGTTTTGTGTTCAGTTTCTTATCCTTTCGGGTTAGATTCTCTTGTCCTTGAGCAATCACGGGCCTTTATGATGTGTAATTGTATCCTTTGATAATGGTTTTATGATCTGGGTATTGTTAAAAGATGAAATTTTTACGGATTATTTTGGGTATGGAGTGTTAACAATCACAATCCCCTGTTTTTGGGTTTGCAAGGATGGATTTTGATTTTGCTTGTGTGGGTCATTTTTTATCGGGTCAATAAGACTTTTGTTTGTGTTGTGTGTTGTAGTTGAGTTTACGTGAACAGAAGTTTCTCTTTTGACATGTGAACTCTTTGCTTTCTGGGTTTCTTTTAGGAGTGGAATATCCTTTCATCCAAGAATAGCATTCTTCTTATCAAAGTTTTCTGTTAACATTGTTTCATTTCCTTCTGTTCAATTATTCTCAGTTACATGTTTCTGTTTCAATTCAATTTGATGATCTAAGTTGCTTTAACCAGGCTTAAACATTGGATGATCGGGTCATCCCCTTTTCTGCTTCATCAAGTTGTATCATTTTGGCCTTTTTTCTTAATTTTCGATGATCTAATCCATTAGCATGATCAAGTGTTACCCTTTATTTATATGCCCGTTAATGCCATCAAAAACCCTTAATCTGTATTTCATTAATTGGCTAAAGTTTTTTCGATAATTAAACTGCTTTCTATTTGCATTCAAGTTCCTTCTGTGTAAGGAGATTTTATGAGTATTTGTTTTACTTGTAGGTTTGAGAATTGAAGCTTCCTGATCAGTGCATAGTTTAAGGTAGATATCATTGGACCAAAATCTTATTGACTATATAAACTGATGGCATTGTTAAAAGTATAGACTTTTTTATTGTACTGGATCATTGGAGAGACTAATGTGATGATTCAAATATCTGGTTTTTCAACAGCAATTTAAATAATCTTTCTTGCCAAGTTTGGGCACTGCAGTAATTGAGCAGTGCCCATGGATGCCACAACGAGTGGAACCTCAAGTTTACAATATCATAACCTAAGTGACCAGCCCATTACTGCCATTGTTGCTGCATCAGTGTCAACATTTCAACGAAACCAACGCCATTGTTTTGGCAACTCCACTCCTGGAGAATTCCCCTTGGCTGCCAACCCATCCATTGTTCTCCATGTTCTCACTGCTTGTAATTTAGATCCTCAAGATCTTGCAAAACTAGAGGCAAGTGTCCTTATGCTATAATTCGCAATCATGAAACTATTTTTTACTGCTAGAATTGATAATGCTGCTGATTTGATTTTGAATGTGCTTATCGCAGGCAACATGTTCCTTTTTTAGGCAGCCTGCAAACTTTGCCCCTGACTATGAATTGTCCATATCAGAGCTTGCAGCTCTGGATATGTGTCAAAAGAGAGCAATATTTAAGCCAATGTCTCCAGAGGAATGTCAAGATTTGAAGCAAAAATGTGGGGGCTCATGGAAACTAGTCCTGAGATTTTTGCTGGCTGGTGAAGCATGTTGCAGGAGGGAGAAGTCCCAGGCAATTGCAGGACCTGGTCATAGTATTGCTGTGACATCAAAGGGAGTAGTGTACTCCTTTGGTTCTAATAGCTCTGGACAACTTGGTCATGGCACCACTGAAGAGGAATGGCGACCTCGACAAATCAGGTTGCTAATTCTATGATCATTATTTAAGACCAGATATTGTGAATGCAGGAAATAGCAAAGGGAGATACATGTCTAGAGAAAGTTAATGGAACTTCACTATGTTGCAGATCCCTGCAAGGCATTCGAATTATCCAAGCTGCTGCTGGGCCTGGCAGGACAATGCTAATTAGTGATGGTGGACAGGTTTATGCCTTTGGAAAGGACTCCTTTGGCGAAGCTGAGTATGGAGTTCAGGGAACGAAACTGGTTTCAACTCCACAACTGGTTGAATCTTTGAAAAACATATTTGTGGTGCAAGCTGTTATAGGAAATTTTTTCACTGCTGTGTTATCCAGAGAAGGCAGGGTTTACACATTTTCTTGGGGCAGTGATAGCAAACTTGGTCACCAAACTGAACCAAATGATGTTGAACCTCATCCTTTGATGGGAGCACTTGAGAATATACCAGTGGTGCAAATTGCAGCTGGATACTGTTACCTTCTTGCTTTGGCTTGTCAACCTAGTGGCATGTGAGTTGGTTCATCCGTTTGCCTTAGGACAGTTATTCAAAAATATATGGACATAATACATTTTATCTTTTGATATTTACATCATCATCAAGAAGATTTCAATGTGATATTGTAATGTTAAATTCTTAATAAGATATCTAATTGATTACAATTTTGAGAACTTCATTGTGTGACTTTGTGAATATGATCATTAATCCAACTGTTAATAATGGATGATGTTACTGAGTGCTATTCTTTTTATTATATCATCAGGTCAGTATATTCTGTTGGATGTGGCTTGGGTGGGAAGCTGGGGCATGGGTCAAGAACCGACGAGAAGTATCCCCGATTGATTGAACAATTTCAACTTTTGAACCTTCAGCCTGTGGTAGTGGCAGCTGGTGCTTGGCATGCTGCTGTGGTAGGGCAGGATGGACGTGTTTGCACGTGGGGTTGGGGACGTTATGGGTGTTTAGGTCATGGAAATGAAGAATGTGAGTCAGTTCCTAAGGTGGTGGAAGCATTGAGCCAGGTCAAAGCTGTTCATGTAGCTACTGGGGATTACACAACTTTTGTGGTTTCTGATGATGGTGATGTATACTCATTCGGTTGTGGTGAATCTGCTAGTCTCGGACATAATGCTGCTGCTGATGATGGGCAGGTCTGATCCTCACCTGCATAATTGTTCATATCATTGTTTTCTTTTCTCCTAGAATGCAATTAAACATTGGTGATTTAATTCCTTAAAATATTTATGAAAGTACCAAATCATTCTAAATTGCATCACATGTTTTCTGAATTTCTGTTTTCCTTTAACACGTGCTTCCTGCCCTTTATTAGTGGGCAGTTACTGTTTTTCTTCTGACATCATAACTTCCAACTATTCATTTTCTAGATATCAATAATTTTCATTTGGAAATTTGCCCGTTTAGGGAAGAGGTTGGTTGCTATGTCATAATCGATGCACAGTGCTACTTTTATAGTGGCAGGCAGCAACATATGGAACTGAGTAGAATTATTGTTGCATTTAGTGAGTCACTCAAATATTAGGTTGTCTTGCCCTTTACGTCATTTGTATATTGAATCATTTATAAAATGCTTGCCCTTCTGTATGCGTGTGGACTGATTTGACCAAATTTCTGAAGCATGTCTAAGTCTATGTTTCGTTTTTGCTTCAGGGGAATAGGCATGCCAATGTGTTGAGCCCCGAACTAGTAACCTCGCTGAAGGAGGTAAACGAGCGAGTGGTGCAGATCAGCCTCACCAATTCCGTATACTGGAATGCTCACACATTTGCACTCACTGAATCTGGGAAATTGTATGCATTTGGTGCTGGAGACAAAGGGCAGCTGGGCATAGAACTTGTCAACAACCAGACCGAAAGAGGGAACCCAGAACGTGTTGACATTGATCTAAATTAGCCATTAAAATGGTTTCCTTTCAATTTCTTACCCTTCTTTAACTTATATCAGCATCAGCATTACACTTTGCATTTGGTGTCTAGATTTCCATGTTTAATTGTTTATTTTGTACATAGAAGAACAGAAAGAATATGTGAAGATTAAAGCTTTTAGGTAGTAAGGTCCCAAGCTCATGCCTGCAATGATTTCATATCCAACCAAAATAGGGTTAGAGCTTTGGGGCCTAAGTTGTTAATAGTCCATACATTTGTTAAGGTTCATTAATAACTCATTTATGCTTATTTGCATTCCTAATTCAGATTCACATCAATTAGGCTTTCCAATTGATTGATAGGCCTTATGCCCTTTGGTTGACAATTCAGAGATATTTGGTATAATCTGATAAAATTAAAATATATATGTTAGATTTGGTTTCTAAGAATCACCAATGAGAGAGATTTGGTAAAATCAAAATAAAAGTGGGTTTTATCAATTAGAATATGACATTATATAATTGTGATATTTCTGAAAATTAAAATTTTTCTGCCCTTCAACCCAATTCTCCATGAGCTAAAGTTTGAAGCCAATGAATGATTTGGGGAGCTTCTACCAATTGAAAATTCTAATTATCATTTGATTACTACTGCTCTATTAGTCACACCAAGGATTAAATAAATTGGCTCTATTCTTTATCAAACGTTCCAGATAACATTTATAATAGTAAAAGAAGAAAAATAATCATACAAGGAAAATGAAGATTTTTCAGTCAATGTTTGAAATATGTCTACAAATAATAAATATTATTGCAATAGGAATAGTAATAGTAGTATCTAACAGTTAAACTTTGCATAATTTGATTAAATAATAAACATCATATTAAATTAGTAAAATGAGTGACTACTGCCAAGAATTTAATTTTAGTTATGCTACAGGAATTGAGGTAGGTGCAAATGTGATTTTTTTTTTTTTGAGGCAAAAGTAGAGAGTTTCATTAATGACTCAAAGACTCATTACATAATCGAGTTTGGAGATCCCCATGAGGTTCCTCCCAAACAATGTACATCAGAAAACTGAATAGATAGTTTTGCTAAGAAGTGGGCTGCCGTGTTTGCTTTTTGTCTGGTGAACATGACTGACCACAGGTGCTCATGAGATAACAAGTGAAGACAATCTTTGAATGAAGGAACTAAACTCATCTGGTCCATCTAGTTTTTGCTGAACAGCTTGGACAACTTGTGAAGAGTCCAACTCAAAGATGTAGCAAATGAAGCTCACGTATCCAAGATATCTTTTTTTTTATCCTCATGCACGCTCTTCTGCTGTTTACCTTCAGACCCACTGCCTCTGTTTCTCTTACTTGATAAATACCATGAACAGTTTGAGATGAGCATTTCACAAACTCTTCTGTTGAATTACGGATAGTCATCCCCAAGCCAATTTTATGATGATCAGTGAAGAGGGCTGCATCCAGAAGGTGCCTATGTGAATTTATAATATCTTAATCATTGATTATAATATAATGATTAGTCGTGTTGAGAGTAACTTGCGAGGATCACATTCTCAGTTATGAAAGCATAGAATTCAGTTGTTCAATATGTCAAAGTTAAATACAAATTAATGTCAAAAAAAGTCAATTTCCAATCCATTAATCCAATGATTTTTCTTTTTTTTAAAAAAAAAATGGAGAGGCTATTTTAAAATGGTTTAAACCATTAATCCATTAAGTTTTGGTTCAGTTTTGGGTTTTGGGTTTTCAATTGTTGAAAAGTTGGATGGAGCCCATAAAAAAAATTCCAAGCATCTGGAAAACCAGTTTATATTTTGAGCAGAAATGGTTAGAAAACGATAAACAGGAGAGCGTGAGAGGATGGACAAAGACTCCCTCTATTTTCATTTCAATAAGATTTACTCCTATTTTCATACAAACTAATTAAATTTTTTTTTTGATAAATTTTTTTTTTAATTAATACTACTGAAACTCTATGTATTCCTACGTCAGTAAGAGGCATATTAAAAAACTAAAACTATTAATAATTCATATTTGTTAGATAATAAAATACATTAATACGAGCATAATAGCATTGATACATTAACTATATTTTCAAAAAGTAAAATTGTTCTATACTTTAAAACTGACAAAAAAGGAATGTGAATTTAGCTTTTTGAGATAAATAAAGTTTTTTTTTCACAAACAAGTGATTTTAGAGTAGCCCTAATTTATTGCGGATAAACTCTCGAATTAATATCAACAAAAATTGGATAAAAAAAAAGAAAAAGAAAAAGAAAAAGAAAAAGAAAAAGCTTGATGAATGAGTTTGAACTAAATAAACATAGAAGTAGGGTGGTAATTAATTTGTCATTATCATAGCTTGACCACTAAGCACATGGCATGTTTATATAGGATTAACTACGCTAATATTTGACAAATATCAGAGAGATTAATATAGTGATTGTTGCATTCTATATCATAATTTGTGCTGGTTGAAGCCTTGAAGGAAGGATTATGATATGTAAGAATGGACCATTTATGTAATAGTTGAATATATAGTTGGCTAAGGCATTACTATCGACTAATTTTGTTGATAATTTAACTCAAATTTTAGTATTAATTTATTAATATGCTTTAATTTAGTAATATTAATGTGGGGTTCTCTAGTTTAAGGAAAAAAAATTATTTGCCCTTAGAATTAATAATTCTAGTTGTAACATTTAATATGACTTTAGATTTTGTCTCAAAAATATATATAAAATCTAAAGTTGTTTTTGCAACAATTGACAAAAAAGAAAATGTTGTGAGAACATAAGAACTTTATTATTATTATTATTATTATTATTATTATTATTATTATTATTATTATTAAAACTTTCTAACTAAAGTAATAAATAACATAACATGGAATTTTATCTTATATAATATCTAAAAAATAAAATAAATGATTAATAGTAATAGTAATAATAGTACAAAAAACTTAATAGACGACAAATAAAATTAATATGAGTATTGAATAAAACAAATTCAACAAATTATGGGCTAGAAATTAGTTTTATATTTTTATTTAAAAAGAAACAAAATCTAGGGGTCATGAAAGGCCATTTTCTTCTAAAGGATGAATACATTCCATTAGCTATTAGGGCCACCAACCACATGGAATTGAGACATTTTCCCATTGAACTTGAAGCTATTTTAGCCAAAAGGAAAGATAAAAAAAATGCCCAAAATCAAAACTTATATACTTATCCAATTTATATATAAATATATAGACATATTAATGCCAAAAGTTAGAATGTATAATATGCATGCTATCTTTTTTTGCATGACCGTACCATATAATTTTGTAATTATAAATAAAGTCCTTAAACCATATCCAATCTATGTATTTTTGGAGTTCATTTGTCAATTTTTCATTTATGTTAATTTTATTTATTTCTTAATTGTTATTCTTTTCTCCTATTAAGCCTTATTAATAGTAAAATAAATTAATAGCTTCTTTTGAAAATGGATTCTATAAGAACAACAACCAAAAATTGACATTCAATAGAATACAGTTGAAAAATGAATATTTAATAGAAAAAAAATAAAATATATGGAATTCACTAAAAAAAAAAAGAAATATTCAAATTTAGATACCAAGGAATAAGTTTATCTTTTCATAAATATTTATACTCGAAATTTTGGTATAATTAACGTGCATTTGCCAGTTGCAGAGATTTCTGTTTATGCTAGAGTAGAATTATTTAAATTTTAAAAGTGGTAAATACAAATATTCACTTATGTCATATATGTGTGTGTGTGTGAAATTTCAAAATAAATAAAAAAGAGCAGTTGACAAATTCAGATATGCTTACTGTATTATAACATGTTTTATTCATAAAAAAATAGATTTGTTTTTCTTTTTAATTTGTTCCAACAGAAAAAATTATTTTTTAAAAAAATATAATTTTTTTATTATGCTCTCAATTACTTATTTATTATTAATAGATATGAGTTATTTTTTTAATTAATGTAAGAATATATTAAAAAAGATAATTACAGAGAGCATAATAAAAATAAGAAGAATGTTAATTACAGTATTTATTTTTAAATATTCTCCAAAACTCATTTTTTGATTAATTGATAACGAGAAAAAAAAATTTAAAAGTAATTTTTTTAAAATTTATAAACTCATCATTTATATATTAAAAATTTATTTTTATTATAACTAAATAATGTATATATAAATTTCAAGTGATGAATCCATAACACTCAAATTTATAAATTATATACAGTAAATTTGTTAGTATTAAACAATAAATTTACAGTTTTTAAAAATTAAATTTATAATTTTTAAATAATATATAAATTACAACTGATAAATTTATAAATTAAAAATAATAAACTTATAAATTATATTTAAACACACATCTTATTTTATTTCCGGACCTACCATAAAACAATCCGAATATAAGGAACAAAGCGCACATGGAAGAACGTGCATTCCCGAGATAATGATAATTGACAAAAGAATAGCCACGTTAGCAATTCACGGAATGTACGGACTACACATGTAGGCCCTTTTTTTTTTTTTTTTCTTTTTTTAAGTTTCCCATTTTTTCTGCCTCCCAGTAAAATAGTTTAAAAATAAATAATAAAAATCCCTACCCACAAAAACTAGAATATGATTTTTTTTAAAAAAAAAAAATAATAGATGGAGGAAAAAAAGCTCTAAAATATATTCAATAATGTGCATCAATTTTGTATGAGTTTATAGGAGAAGTATTACTTGGATCGTGTTAACATCTTTATTTGTAAATTGATCTAATAATTTATAATTATGTGAAAAAATAATTTTGTAATTAATTTATATTTATAACATATAAAATTTAATATATTTTATATGAAAGCTAAAATAATATTTTATTATATTGAAAGGATTCTTTTACGAATATGATACACATAGCATATTAACGGCCAGACAAATTTTGCCGCTGATTATCTCTCTCATTAGGCATATAATTACCCACTTGCTATTCACATTCTAGAAGATCCTTTTGTTGGCATTCTCTCTTGGCTCTATTCTGATTTAATTGGCGTTACCTATTTGCATTAGTTTGTGTTTTTGTGAGCTCTAACTCACTCTTTTGTAGTAAAAAAAAAAGGGGGCATGTGGGGGTGATACATACACCAACCTACCAGCTGCATGAAATTTATGATTTGCCGAAATATATAGTCTGCAAATTGCAGGGAAAAGAGGTAGGAACTAATTACTCATGGAAGAAGTGTCTGATATTGGAAATCATGGGATTGAAACATTGCACATGCTACGGATCATGTGACTATCATATCTCACCATATTGTACTTACTTATTTTAGATTCAAATTTATTTATGAAAGAATCTTTCTTCTTTCCTCCCATTTTTAATTATGAGCATTAGGGTTGTTTCCATTTTCCAACTATATAAAAACCATATGCAAACCTTTTGTTTCAGTGATTATAACAATTAAAAGTGGTAAATGGACATTAATTATTTGTATTATATATAATTAACTTTTTCAAAACAATATATCGTTTATCCGTTTAGACATTTTCATGCATTTAAGAATTCGCCACCCAAACCATGAAAACAGAGTTGGATAAGATTGGAACCAAAGGTCAATTTGTCTCTAGATTTTTTTACAATGATCAATTTATTCTAAAATTAATTTTTAGGTTTAATTAGCACGCCATTAATTTTTAATTTATGACCTAATTATCTTATTTCATTCTCAAAAATTGTTCATTCATATTTTTCATATATTTCTGTATATAGCATATATTGTGTTAGATTTACATAATTTATTATGCTAGCTTGACACATTCACGTTATGGATTGAAATTGCAATGCCTGTTTTTTACATTGAACGACGAATTTTGCATGCCTAATATATAGTGACATTTTATGTCGAGCGATGCCATAAGCTGTGTCTTCCTAATTGTGTCTTTGCGACGGTAATATTACTTAGGCAACGAATTTTATAAAATCTTCATGATAACAGCGACACATTTATAGGCTTAAATTCGTCGCTAATTCAAATACTATTTATATTTTCATTTTCTTAAATGCAATATGCTTATTTTATAAGAGCATGTCTTTATTTTAGCTATATTTTTTACTTTAAAGAGTTATTTTATAAAAAAATTTAATAAACTATTTTTAAAATTTAAAGTAGATAGTGAGTTTGACTCTTTACATTTAAAGAATCAAATTTTACTCTCTATTCTAATTGTAATTAATACACTTTTTCACTTTCTATGCATGTTATAATTTTTTATTAGTGTGTTTTTCTAAAAATATTTTTCTTTTTTCTTATAATAAAAATCATTTGTTTTTTTTAATAAATATTAATTTGTACGAAATAAAGTAAAATAAAAAGTAGTTTATTGGATTTGTAGAAAAATTTTAATAAAGTAAAATAAAAAGTAGTTTATTGGATTTGTAGAAAAATTTTTACTCTCTATATTTAAAAATACTCTAAAATATTGTTTATTATACAAAAAATGCTCTTTAAAATAAAGAATATTATTAGAGGTGCTCTAAATATCTCAAAATTGGTTGTGCCCGTTTTGTAAGGTTGTGAAATTAGCAACATTCATGTTAGGAAGTGTTGCTAGTTTTAATTATTAAATAATAAATCCTTTATGAGTTGCCCTATCAAATCTGTCGCTACTGTGTTAACGATTCCCAGAAAAATAACAAAAAATTAAATGGCTAACACTAACACTCATCTGCACATATTTTGGTACAAATATTTTTTGAAAACTGCTTACAATAATATTCTAATAACATACACAAAATGAAATGAAATTTCTTTAATATTACTGAAAATACATGTGCTGCTTCAACAGACCTGATTAAATGCAACTTGATCACTGAAAAAAAGGAAATATCAAAAGAAAATAAAGGAATATGGAAGAGTGACTTCATTTTCAACCAGAAGAACACCGACAGGGTTGATCAATTAGAAAGTGTCGGTGTGTAGTTATTGTTTGATTATCAACTGGTAAACTCACAAGCTCCTGTTAATTTATTTCTTTGTTGATAAATACAAGATATGTAGAAATAGAATGACTTTTTTATCAATTATACCGATTACTTAACCATTTGTAGTATCAAATTCATCGAGAGATGAAGTATCACTCTGCTTTATAAATCCTTTTTACGAGCATTAATTTATTTCAAACTTAAATTTTTGAATCAATTTCAACTTGGGACAGACCTTTTTCTTGGTTCACAAAAGGAAGATTTTCTTTAACGGTCCAAACGAACTGATAAGGACCTTTTTAACCGAGAGGCATGCTCTACAACATTAAACATTTATTACGTAATTAAACAAACTAATTTTTTTTTTTTACAACTATCTATGTTCCCTTTATAAACCCATATGATTCCTGTCTTACTTCACACATTCTTAATTTCAGTGCCCAATATTCTGCTCTCTGAACAAGGAGAGGCCAATGGCAATTCCTCAAACACTTCTGATACTCTTGCTTCTTCAAGCTCCAAATTACATTTCCTCTTCACCAATTCAAGATCCTGAATTAGTAGTAGAAGAAGTACACAAGTACGTACATTTTATATATGTTTCCTATTTAGTATAATACCATATGGTTAGTGAAAAATAAAAATGTGACATTCTTATGTTTTATTTTGCTTCAGGAGCAGCAATGGCTCAAGGCGGAAATTGGGTTTTCTTTCCTGTGGAAACGGCAATCCGATCGACGATTGCTGGCGGTGTGATCCCAATTGGGAGAAGAACAGGCAGAGGCTAGCCGATTGCGCAATCGGGTTCGGCAAGCATGCCATAGGTGGTAGGGATGGTAAGATATATGTTGTTACAGATTCTGGTGATGATGACCCTGTAAATCCAAAGCCAGGAACTTTAAGATATGGTGTGATTCAAGATGAACCATTATGGATAATATTTGCTAGAGATATGGTGATCAAGCTAAAGGAAGAGTTGATCATGAATTCCTTCAAGACCATTGATGGCAGAGGAGCTAGTGTGCATATTGCTGATGGCCCATGTATAACTATACAATATGTGACTAATATTATAATTCATGGGATTAATATACATGATTGTAAGAGTGGAGGGAATGCTTATGTGAGGGATTCTCCAAGCCATTATGGGTGGAGAACAATATCAGATGGTGATGGGATATCCATATTTGGAGGAAGCCATGTGTGGGTTGATCATTGCTCTTTGTCTAATTGCAATGATGGGTTGATTGATGCTATTCATGGTTCTACTGCCATTACTATCTCTAACAATTACATGACCCATCATAATAAGGTTATGCTGTTGGGTCATAGTGATTCTTATACTCAAGACAAGAATATGCAGGTTACCATTGCCTTCAACCATTTTGGAGAAGGGCTTGTACAAAGAATGCCAAGGTATAATCCAAATCAAATGATTAAAAAATGAAAAAAAAATTGTTTTAACTTTTTTTAATCCTTTTCTTTTTCATTTTTAAATAATAAACAATTAAAAAAGGAAAAATTATGTTTGCAGATGTAGACATGGGTATTTTCATGTGGTGAACAACGACTATTCCCATTGGGAAATGTATGCAATTGGTGGGAGTGCCGATCCTACTATTAATAGCCAAGGCAACAGATTTCTTGCTCCTAATGATAGATTTAACAAAGAGGTAAGAGCACTAATTGTCAATTAATTATTGATCCATGGTCCAAAAATTGCATAATTTAGCATGAAAACATGAACTAATTTTTCAGGTGACTAAACATGAAGATGCACCAGACAGTATGTGGAAGAATTGGAATTGGAGATCAGAAGGTGATTTGCTACTAAATGGTGCATTCTTTACCCCATCAGGGGAAGGAGCTTCTTCTAGTTATGCTAAGGCATCTAGTTTAGGTGCAAGACCCTCTTCCTTGGTCAGTTCAATCACAGCAGGGGCTGGTGCACTTACTTGCAAGAAGGGTTCACGTTGCTGATTCCTGTGGATTTGCACAGAAGCCCAAAAATTGATCAGCAAGAATCAAGAAAATCGATAAAATTTAAAAGCCAGAATAAAACAAAGTGTGATTACTAGGGAATCAGGATTCATCTATCTTGTATAATACTACCACTGTACTCTTTAGTCACGACATTGATGGTTACAACTTTATAACCATCGTTACATATGTATCTATATGAAAATTTTTTATGAAAGGTTTAGGAGGCCGGATGTGTAAAACACACTTATTCGTTATTGTTATAATGTGGAAAATTTTATTATTGCGACAGAAAATTGAAAATGATCTGACCCAGTAATTTCTTATGTTAATTAAATTGTAGTTACAAGGATGGTGCATAATATTTGAAGTTTGGAAGGAAATGGCTTTTTGGTACATCCATTAAAATGGGACCATTTCATGTGGAAGAAAACTGACAACAACTAGTTGTTTTCGTCTGCTTGACAAAGTTGCAGTGGCATCTAATGCTAGTGTCTACTGTTTTGTTTCTGAAGT
Source organism: Triadica sebifera (assembly GCA_023653625.1). NCBI lineage: Eukaryota > Viridiplantae > Streptophyta > Magnoliopsida > Malpighiales > Euphorbiaceae > Triadica > Triadica sebifera. Next base: position 1,443,244 of record CM042913.1, read on the forward strand.
GGGTAAGTTATAAATCCTACATTTCAACCCACCACATAAAACAACCGGTACTTCCATTATTGAAAGCTCCTGTCTCCTACAATTCCAGGCGCCATAAATGGCATTTGCCATCCCATCCATCCAGAAAAGGAATTACCATTTTTTTCGAATAATTAGAAATTACTCTTTGTGCATCTTTTATTTATTTTGTTGTCTAATTGATTTAATCATAATTTACATATCAATTGATAAATTTGAATGGCTTATAAATGCCCTTGACACAGGAAGAATATTTTATTATCTTTTAAGACAAGTGACAATAGCTTACGGGCACTATTACTTTTAAAACTTCTTAAGTCGACCTGGACACAAGAAAAAGAAATATGACCATCCAACGACCAATGAGATTGCTTCAGCACATAGAAACCAAGGAGAAATGACCGGTGAGTATCAGAATCACAAATAGTACCCTTGTACTTACCATCTATGTTAAGGTGGAAAATGATTATTATTGGATCGAGTAGACAAAGGAGGTGCAAAATGATAAATTATTGGATCAACTACACAAAGTAGATGTGATACAGTGTCAATCTTTCCAGACAAGGTGGCTAGCTCTGTTGGTCCCACATGAGCTCAATTTCCCTTGAGTCAAAGTTAAAGTAAGCTTTATCCTCCATACTTCATCCTACCTTCTTTCGTAACAAAATTTCTCTCTTATGAATAGTATTGCCAAGTTGGAAAGACCCATCTTGTTCCCTTGATTATTTTCAAGCCCCCAAAAACGTTGGAATGGATCAAAGCCGTTCTCAGCCCTTACACAAGCAACAATCTTCGCATACATTACCGCTATTTGATTTTCACAGGTCTCAAGAAAATATTGGAAATATAGAATAATGCCAAGCCAGAAGTTTAAGCTAACATAATTCAGTGCACAAACCAAAAATCAGATCTCCATCTCCCTCTTCCGAAAATAAGGGACAAAAATGTACTATATGTGCCGGCTATAGGAAAAAGAAAAAAAACTCCCATCAACAGACACAGGGCGTCATGGTATGTTAAGCTGTGCAACAGAGAACCTGCATGCGGGTCCTTCGGGTTCTTCTCAATAGATAAATCCTAACATCTGCCTTAAATAATGGGCCATGAACAGAAAACGCCCAACTTTACAAGGGGCACACTTAATGCAGCAAGTGCATTATTGAAGGATATGAACTACCCTAAATTATGGGCAACCTGCCTTCCACAGCTGTCTCATACCAATAGAACAGTAAATACAAGCTTCTGCTCAAAGCCTTTCAGTCCTTACATGCGGGCTCCTTCGCGTTTGCATCTTGTGTTTAGATGCATAAGTTTGAAAACCATAAGAAACAAGGGTAAAAAGAAAAAAAAAACAATTAAGACACCCCATCAATGCATGAAATAACACAACAAACAATTCAACCTCACTGAGAGTTTTCACACCACATATCCGATTTTTGTCAAATTTGTAAGCAAAACAAGCTCCCATGCAATGAACTATCTCGGGGAGACTCATCATATGCCAAATCAGGCCAACAATGTAGTATGAGTTTTCACTGTCAGTTATGCAGCACATGAGGACAGATCACATATCAGTAATTAGAAGGAGAGATGACATCATCAATTTTCAAAATCATTTTGACAACTTGTGTTGCGAGAAAGATCTGCTGTTGCTTTCCTATCAGAGTCTCAAAAACATTTTGTTCACGCATGTCGTTAGTACCAACATCATTGCAATCTATTCCATAGTGCGGATTGCTCTCCTGCATCATTTTTAAAATAAAAATTAGCATAGCCATCATGTGCTAACGGATAACATGACTCAAAAAGGAAGAAGGGGGCATTAGAAAACACCAGCCAGAGTGCCATTAGTTACCATATCCCATTTACCTTAATTTGCTGAGATTTCACAGCAGATAGTGTCTCAATTGGTTGGAGCCCACTATTTTCTGCAAGCGCCATTGGGATGGAATCTAAAGCATCAGCAAAAGCCCTAATGGCATACTGCAGCAGATAGGACGAGTAAATCCTGTCAGTGTTCAAAGCAAAAACTTTTCTAAAGAAAAAAAAATGAAAGGGACAGACAATACCAAAAAATTATAGAAAAAAAGGAAGTACCTGCTCCACTCCAGGATATCTATCAGCAGCAGCCTCCACAGCAATTGAACAAGAAATCTCCGCTGAGCCACCACCATATACAATAGAATTGTTGCGGATAAGATTCCTAGCAACGCATAGTGCATCATGGATGCTCCGCTTTGTCTCTTCTATCATCATTTTGTTACCTGACACAACAGTAAGTACCAGAACCTTCTATGAGATCAACCAAATAACTCTCAAGACCCTTCCCTTCCCTTGCACAATTTTCTTTCCAATTCTTCAACATTATCAAATATTACTTTTTTCATTCTTTCTTATACAAACTTTTCAGATGCCAATTCATAAAATAGCATGGAACTAAATGCCTGACGATGGAAGTATGTTAGCTAAGTGACTGTTGGCAAAACAGGTCCAGTAAAAGAGCTATCAGCATCACCAAGAAAGCAGCAAACAGAATTAGGAACAGTGAAAAACTGGAGTTTCATCACTGTAGTACATCCAGGACTGTACACAATTGACTTAATCCTGAAAATATCTTTTGGAGAGCTAACTTTCCAATTCAGCAGCGTAATACCTAAATGCCCTAAAACATAAACTGCGACATGTCAAATGCAGGCAATGACCACTACTACAATCATAACACAGAGAAATCATTCTATAAAAGAGAGTTTTACATTTGGAAATCTTCTAGGTGCTATCATGTAGTATAGACATAGGAATAGTTGCAAATAGACCTAATTTGGCCTCAATCACTGAAATAGTAGAAGTCTAAATTGAACCAAATCCACGGCAAGATAAAACAGGCAAGCTTAATTATACCTCCACGAATAAATATAGTAACAGCCCTTGAATTTGCACAATGTTCAATGTACAGCATTCGATCTTTTGTTGTCCCAAAAGACTTTTCTCTAACCAAACCAGCCTTCAACATGAAAAAAGGGGAAACAAAAAAAAATGGGTAAATGATGCAATCCAAAAAGATCAATATGCACGAAAGAAGAATCAAGCAGAGACTTCAACATGCAGAAATGCACAGAAAATATGAATTGAAGATTCAAGTTCCTGAATAATGTTTACTGACTGCAGAGAATAATTATATAAATAACCATGTATTTAAATCTTATTTGAACCAAAAGAACACATTTATAATCCTTTCTTTAAGGTTATAACCAGGTGAATAGGTAAAATATAAAATATTATGATATGTGTATGCAACCAAGATTTGAAACAGAAAAGAAAGAAAGAAAAGCAATCAGAGAAGTCACCTTTCCCAGCTTCTCAGGTGTCAACTCCTTGAATCGTGGCACTATTCTTCCACCTACAAAGAAAAATGTCATCAATTTGCTAACAGAAGCATTCTACAAAAATATAAAAGTGAATAACAAACAAGTTTGAAGAAGTTGACAGAAACCTGTGGCAATTGCTATCAGCTCTAACTCCACGCCACCAACCCATCTGACAGCAGGTAAATTCCTGTTCATTAACAAATGATTTGCCTCATCATCGAACCCCCATTGACAAATGACCAAAGTAGCACCAACGTCCTGCACTCAATTATAAAAGAGAAGAAAGTTGTAAACAATATAAATACATTGCATACCATGTCCCCATAATTCCAAGACTATTGCACAACATAAGTCCCAATCTATTGCCAATCAACTCACTAAACCTTATTCCCAAAATTAGAGTGGAATGGAGTTTTGAAACTCAACCACAGGTGTACAACTAGAAAATTAGCATTATCTATAAATGATAAGCAAGTAGCAATTTTAAGTTTCAACAACTTTTATGGTGACACAACAGTGGAAAACCAACCTTGCATTTCTGAACCATGTCATCAAAATATTGCTGCTCCTGCTTACGCAGGGTCTGAAACTTTTCTACTGTATCAATATCCACCTTATGTTTAGTCTTTGGCTTAGGTGGCTCAAAGGGGCAAGTCAAGATAGCAATTTTTGCATCTTCAATTTTTTTTGGCATCTGAGGATGACTCATATCCTTGTCAACTACTATGCCATATATTAGTTCAGTATCTTCCAACTTGCCTCCTACTTTCCCCTCAACTTTTATCAGATCCAAATTAACATCCTTCCTCTCTAAATCTGCAACAGCAAGAACTGCTTTAACAGCAATCTCTGCCAAACTGCGCTTGCATCGATTCACACTGTAAAACAAAGAAAAGCAGAATATTCACAACGCAATTAAAATTAAAAAAAAAAACACACACACACACAAGGCAGTGACACCACTAAGAAGGTCATACCATTTTTTTTTACAATTTATAAGGATTCCCAAACAAAACTAAAGATTAATGATGCCACATTGCAAAATTAAAAAAAAAAAAAGAAAAAGAAAAGAGAGATCCCTCTACAAAAATTCACAAAAACATGTTCCATATATACCCTAAAGTCAGCCATGCATTATCAATTCCCCTTCCACAAATTTAAATGATCAAATAAATATGTGAAACCAAGGGACTGGTTGTCACCCCCCAAAAAACAAGACAAGTGCAAAATATATATTAAGGACCATACAAAAAGTGATTTTTCATAGGTACTAAACTACATGCAATTAAGGTCAAGTAAAATCATTTCAACTATCACAAATTATGAACTGTAAGCATATTTTTGGTATGGCAACAATATAAAGCAACATAAAAAATACACAAGAAACTCTCTAAGATCATATTACTATCATAACCATTGAAATATGAGACATCATCCATGGTGGCACACCTGAAAACAACAATATCTATGTGCAATAGCTGATACAGACGGCTATGATATGGCAACATACAGTAAACAAACAGGCAAGGAGTTTCACATACTATGTTGCAGAACTAATGGAAGAAGGAAATGGCAAGCTATTGCAAATGCAAACCATCAAATTTGACAAGCTGTTGCAAGACTGAAAAGTGAAAAAAACTACGTGGCAGAGTTGAAGAGAATAGAAGCAAACTTACATCTTCGAGGACAGAGTAGTCATGCAAGTTTGAACCAAGGACTCCATATTAGTCACTCCAAAATCAAACTTCTGCGCTATATGCTCCAAATGTTCAACAGCTATCCTGGAAGCAGTCTCATAACCCTCTGCTATACGAATGGGATGAATTCCACGTTCTAAAAGCTTCTCAGCCTGTTCCAAGAGTGCTCCAGCCATAACAACAACACCAGTTGTACCATCACCAATTTCATAATCCTGACTCCGAGAAAGCTCAACCATCAACTTGGCTATCTGATTGTCCACATCCATCTGCTCCAAGATCGTAGCACCATCATTTGCTGTCAAAAATATATAAATAAATAAATAAAATACATTAGGGCTGCGTTATCAGACAATCATTGTCACTCAAATCAATTTTACTTCGTACACAATATGCAGTAAATGCCGAAAGGTAACAGAATCTAGAACATAAGAACAAGAATTTATGCAACAAGAATTTTTCAAGTCAATTTCTGAGCTCAAAAGTGAGTTAATCTATAAATTCCCCCTATTTATCAAGTTCAAATAGCTAAAAATAACTCTAAACACGAACACTCGTTCCACTTATATTGAACAGATCTATTAACAAACCTCCAGGTCACAAACCCTAAACCCTACTCGACCATCTAACAAAAAAAAAACGAAAAATGCCACAATATCAAAACATGCAAGCAATCAAATTGGCTAAATTAAACTTGACACAGATAACAACGCGCAAAAGGTAAGGACGAGAGGGAAATGAACTGACTAATGGTAACATCGCCGTCAGGACTTTGAAGCATCTTGTCCATGCCCTTAGGGCCAAGAGAGGTACGGAGGATCCGAGCAACAGCCTTTCCGGCGGAAACGTTAGCTTTCTGAGCATCAAGACCTCTCAATCGAGTCTTCTGCTCCTGCTCTTTTATGATTATAAATGGCCTCCCGAACTCGTCGAAGGCTAACGCCATTTCTCCTCCTCGATTCTTCTCTTTGACTTGATTCTCTTCGCTTCACTCTCTGCAACTAACAAACCAAGAATGCAAATGGAAGGATTTCAAAGAAGAGGGAGAAATGGTGGAAGAGTGTAGAAGCACTCAGAGGAAGTAGTGTTATAGTGGCTAAACTCGCCCGCCCACGACCTGCTCGATCGCTGGCCCTGTTTTCCTTTTTTGCAAAGCCCTAACTCGGTTTTCATTTCGCACGTGCCCTGTGCACGTTTTTCTTTTGGACTGGGCTTCGTATCTTAGTTGAGTTCCCTATCAAAACGGCCCTATTTGGATCCAATAGGCTTTAAGGCCCAAAAATAGAAAATTTTCCTTGTAAGTTCTCATTCATAAATCCAACATCCTTTATTGTATAAGAGTTTCTATATTGTTTTATATATATTATAAAAAATAAAATTTTTTATCTATTTAAATAACATTCGATATAATACTCATCCTTTATCAAATTCCTAGCTCCCATAAGCGCAATCGCAACCATAGCCCCCAAAACCATCTGTATATCAGTGGAAGTGACGGGAGCCAAATCGAATGGACATAATTCCCTCTCCAATGCAAATGCATATTCATATCATAAACAGAAGCAAGCTCATTGCCCTCTTCGAACGTCACCGACAAAAGATAAGCCCCCCCCCCCCCCCGGCCACAAGGCACCATGCCAATGTCACCATGGGAGAGCATCGACCGGGGAAAAGAAAACCAGCACGAATGCCTAGTTTAGGACTTGCCTACGCCGGAGAAGAAGATAGTGCCGGGTGAATTGAGGAGGGTTTGGGTGAAGGAAAGGGTATGGGAGAGGTTGAGACTTTGAAAGAAATAAATAAGATGATTTTGTTGAAAAAGAAAGAGAAGCTAAAAAAATGTGCATTTTTGAAACACAAAAATAAAAAAATATATATATGAAATATATATATATATATATATATATATATATTGTAAGGTAAAAATTTAAAAGAGACATTTTTAAAATCTTTTAAAAATAATATAACATTTTTAAGAGAAAATTTTAATAGAAGACAAATATTGAAATTTTTTTCTATTAACAAAAGATTTGGGGTATCTAAGAAGGGAAAATATTTACCTTTCCCTATTTTATATCTCATTTGTGGATTTATATATTTAATTATAGACTAATTCAATAATCTTTTGTAATATAAAATAATTTTTACAATCAGTTACATATTTAAAAATAATAATTCATTTTATTAGTATATAGTTATAGTTCAGTTTAGAATTATAAAATCTGATACTTTATTTTTTCATTTAAAGAAAAATTCTATTAAAAATGAAAAATAAGAGCAATTCAAGAAGTAGATAAAAATGGGGAATCAATCTATAGCCAAATGAGTATGTTGTTAATGTCTTTTTAGTTTTTACTTTAAATAATTAATACGACTTTCTCAAAAAATAATTGACATTATTATTCTTCAAAATGACATTTGAGGATGACATCGCTGCTTTTATTGTTGAAATATCTTCACAAATATTTGAACATATAAAAAAAAAATAACACCCAAATCACACAAAGCCAAAAGGAGAAGTCAGAAAAATGAAACACTATTATCATAATTTACAATTTTGATGAAGTTTACTATCTTATACAGTGTCCTACATAATTCCTACACCGAAAGAAATAAACAAGAATTGGGCCGGCGGCCGATATAGGAGCAAGAAAAACCCAATGCCGAGCACGCAGTCGCGCGGATGAGTACAGAGCGAATTATTTTTTCGCCTTTTACTAAAAAATGCCGTGTGTTTGCGGCTGATAGCGGCATACGCTTATATTTGTAGGGCTCGCTTCCTTCTGATGAGAGCCCACACATTTTCAGTTCAATTTTTATTAACCTCTTCAATTAATTTTGAGTTAAAAAAAAAGTTCTATTTTTACTCATCTCTTTATATTTTATTTTGTACTTTCTAATAATTTTCTTCTTCATATGATGTTTTGGGTTGAGTTTCCTAATTTTTAATATAAGGTTTCGGCTAAATTGGAATTGATTAGAATATAGAAAACATAATTTAATCTTTAGTTAGAATATTTTTTTATTTTTAAATTATTTTTTATCAATGGAAAAAGAAGTGTGAAAGTAATTATTAAGATTCACGGTAAGATGAATAAATAAGTTGTTATACATAAAAGGTTAAAAAAAGTGTTTTTGGAGAAAAATTGTTAAATTGATTATGAATTGGATTCAAAATTAAGATTGATCATATTAGAAAGGTTAAATTTATTAACAATTACATTGTTAATTGTTAAAAATCATATAGGTACAAGTCAAAGTCTTTTACTTAAAAAAAAAACAGTAGTTAATTGTTAAAAACCCCAATTGAGAGTTGGGTTGGGTTGGTTTGGATTGACCTATAATAATAAGAACGAATATATCAAAAATAATTTGTTAATACTAAAATAACAATAATAGTTATTATGAATAAGTATATATATTGAATTAAAATTTGAATTAGGAATGTTAAATAATAAATTGACAATAATGATAATTTGGGATTGGGCAGGGTTTAAGTTTGTCTATATATTTGAGCACCAAAAATGAAAAATTCTTCAGGACCTCAAATGGCTGAAATAACAAAATTTCCCAATATAGCAATTATTTACCTAAAACTCTCATGGCTATCCTTTTTTTGCTAATTATAATCCATTAATCCCCTCATTAAAATAGCTATATAACCACTTTAAAACCCCCACCATTTTTCAATCACATTCTTAATTATATATATACATATATATCCTGCAGTTTTTCTCTCTATATTCTAGAGAACTACCGCATTAATTTCTTACATTTTCATTACACAAATATTTACTAAAACAAAAAAGAAAATAAAAGAAAAATGGCACAAAAAGCTATTGTTCTTGCCCTTCTCCTTTTTGCCGTCATTGGTGTGGCATCAGCAAAAACATCCCCCTCCACCGCCACTGCCTCACCACCCTCCGACGATAATAATATCGGCAACAGTGACGATGGTTCCTCCGCTGGTGCACCTGGCGGCTCAGACGTTGTTCCTGGACCCTTGGGCGGTGGCAGTGGTGCTGAAGGACCTGCAGCCGAAACACCTACGGCCGGTGCCTCCGCCATCGAGTTCTCCGCCATTGCTGGAGTCGGTGCCGCCGTTGCTGGCTACTTCCTCTAAGCTTTAAATCATTTTTAGACGCGTAAAAGGAAATAATTTCTTGGAAAATTTCAGCCATCGAGTCTATATATCCGCGTAGCCCATACTACGATCATATGGTGAAATTTATTTGTTCTGAACAGAATTCCAAGTCATTTTATGTTGGGTGTAGATTAATATTTTTCCTTGCTGTTTGAATTATTTCTCACGGCATAAACTAATGTCAAGATGGAGATGACATTCATATATATGTTCATTTATTTATTTTCAATATTTTCTGCATTAAAAATTATATATACTCCATATCCTAATTAAACGTCTAAGCCACTGTAAGAAAAAAAAAATGTTAATTACTCTACAATTTTTCCTCTTCTTTTTTTTTTATAGATGAATTATCATACAATAATACTTTTTTTTTCTCTCCTCCTCTCATTTAAGAAAAAAATTACAAGGAACAAAGAATTTCACTTGCTTAATTAAATCTAAATCATTTGTTAATAATTTTAAATAAAGTTTTGATAATCAGTTTTATATATGTAAAGTAAAAAATTAATCTTTTATATGATGTAATTCGATTTGTAAATAAATACTTGAATCTAATTTCAAAAAAATAAATATATATAATTTCTTAATTTCTCAAGGATATGACGACATCTGCGTTAATCAACTTGTTTTAAGAGCAAAATATTATGTTTCATAAAATGTTGAACGTCCCCTGATGACAAATTATGCTAATGGAAAATTGGATTTTAGGCCCGCTTGTACCAGATCATTTCTAAATAAGAGATTGGTTTGGATAAGACGGTCGTAATCATACATCCAGATTTGAAGATAGGAGAATAGTCGGCAGAGTGAAAACAAATCGCGACAGCAACGAGCGGAAATCACTTCAAAGAAATAAATGCTAAAAAGACTATACGCGGGACTGAAATAATTAAAATGTTCATTTGGCCATAGTCCGTATCTTAAAAATCAGAATTTCCTTTTGCGCTTTGCCATTTTTTTTTTTAATTAGATCATATAACAAATATCATTCACTAAAATATTTTCATTGCATCTAGTAAGTTTTTTTTTTCTTTCTTTGAACTGACAGTGTATATAATAAGTTATTCTAAATAGAAAATTAGGTTCCTATTAGTGCATTGAGTATATAATTAATTATATATCCAATTTCTAATTATCTACCAAGGATTGGCCATGGTAAGTAATGCTAACTATAAGTTTCTTGAGTCAGAATGATTAAATTTAGATAATAAAAAAAAATAATATGTAAAAAGAATCAAAATGTTAGCATATAAATAAGTAAAACAATATTAATTAAGTTAGACAAATATAATAAATTTTTTAAATATTATAAAAAATTCTGATCAGATGAAATGACCCTTGGGTAAGAAAACTTCAAAAAAAATTATTTTAAAGTTTTTTGAGTTTGGAAAACTGTTTTTGTAGAAAAACAATTAAATAGATATTTTTTTCAAAAACAGATTTAAGAAAATAGTTTATAAAAAATTAGTTAATTAAATTAAAAAATTATAAACTTGTTTTCAATTCCAAACACCTTCCAAAGTGTTGACCTTACAAAATTAAAAGTGAAAATTGAAGGATTAAAAGGAAATATTAATTAAATAAATTAAATATTAATTATTAGACTAGTATATTTTATTAATTTATTATATTATATTAATAATAAATAAATAAATAAATAAATATAGATATATTAATTAAATAAAATGAAACAAATCATAATTAGTCTATATCCACACATGCACAGTGACAAATGAATGCCATGCACCTTAAACCTCCTTTAATCTTCATATATGTATTGATAGATTATTAAGATGGAGTGTATTGATAGATTGTTAAGATGGTATAAAAGTTGAGCAAGCTTACGATGGAGCTTCACACATTTTGTTTCCATTGTTTTTGCATGTGTCTGCCACAATTGGGGCAAAAAGCCGAATGAGAAAGAAGGAAGAGCACACCTGTGGGTACCGTCACTCCAACGGTATCATATTCGAAATTGTAGGCAGCACTAATGATGTTTAAACGGCGCCTCACAGCAGTTGAGGGGCATTCTAATCTTGGTAGCGCATGGGCAATTTTTTCCACGGGAGAGTTTTTTTAAATTTTATTTTTTCCTCTCCGATTCTGAATTTTTTTGTCCAAAAATATATTTATATAATTATATTATTTATATATGTAATAATTATTTATATTTTAATATAATTAATATTTTTAAAATAATAATAAAATAAAAATATAATATGTAAAAAATATTTTTTATTTAAAAAATTATATAATTAACTAATTAATTAAAATTAAAAATTAAAAACTTTTAATAAAATTCAAGAATTAAGGCAGGATCAGGGATCCCCGTCCCCGTGTGATACAGGGATGGGAATTCAAAAATTTTTCCCGTTGGGGTTCGGGGAGGGGTCGGGGTACTGGGGCTGGAGGGGTCGGGGTACTGGGCGGAAAACTCCGCACGGTTGCCATTCCTAACGAAATCAGCATAGCTACAGTAATATACGGATTCCCTTTTATATATATTAATAGATATTAGATTTTTTTTCGGTAGCAATCTCTTAGAAATCAATCATCTAAACACCATCACGAAAACAGTAAACTTTGCCTAGAAGAGCCTGCAGAATAACAGGAATACCCAAAACAAAAATAAAAGTTTACACATTGATAAAATATACATCAGATTCATAAAACCTGTGAAATATTAGTTTTCCAGACACATTCCAGCTTCTCCTATCAGGGAAAAGAGATTACTTCCTGATAATGCAACAATTCTATAAAAAAAATGCGCCTACTCTTAAAATCAAACTGGAATAGCATAATGAAGACATGCCATTGATGAAACAGATACAGAAAGGAAGAGAATTGACAATTCAATAAATTTAACAGGATTTCTCATTTTCTTTACAAAATCCTCCTGCATCAGATTCAAAACTCACACATATAACAAAGAGCTCTTCAAATCAAACACCCCACCCATTATAAAGCTCATCCACACACCGGCTGAGCTAAAAATTTGCAGTGCAGTTGAGCAAACTAGTATATTCATAGAATTAAATATCACTATACATGACATGTGGAAATAAATAACGACTAAGAGAAAATGAAAAGGTAGAATATATACATATTAAGCTGACTGACTAAAAATTACAACAGTTGCAATTTTCATCAAGTAGTATGCACCAGAATACCGAGTGTGCACCTTCAAAGAAGACAGTGCTGCTCCTTATGCACAAATACAAGAAACACAAAGCCTATAATCTAATGTACTTAAATTTTGATAAAATAGTAAGAAAAGCTACATCCTACAGTACAAACAGAAAATCTGATTTATACAACAAAACATGAAAAAACAACATTACATGAGGAATCCCTGTACTTGGTTCTGAAAAGAAAAAGAAACACACTCCGGGCCTCCAAAAAGGGAGAAACAGCCTAAAACAATCACAAGTCTTTTGGTTCCAGCACATCCGCAAAATTGCAGCAAACTCAAAATTCATATTTCCTAAATCGAGGTACATCTCAAATTTACAAGTGAGGATGAGATACATTTCTGAAAAAATCCTTACAAATTTACATTTCTGAAAAAATCCTTACAAATTGGGCTCTATATATGTTCTATATGTTACAGTGACCAAAATACAGTGGGAACATCTACCCATCAATTTACAGATTATTAGCAACTCATCTCCAACCTTTCTACCTAAAACATATATATGAAAACAGGAATTACAAGTTAAATATTTACAAACACGGGGCTCATAATTGGTACAAGGCTTTCACAAGCTTGTGGTCAAGATAAATAGTGGAGGCCATTACATGAAGTCGACCTAATACATATATCCAATTACACGAAAGAAACATGATGATTAATCCTAAAACTTATGATTGACATCTCTTCAGTATTTTACAGCTCCACATGCACAAATATTGCGAAAGCATACTTGAAAACCCCCATGTCAAAACCATTATGGAAGCAATCCAATGAAGGCAGCCCATTTAACACATCTTCTCCAGGCAACTAAGACAGAATCAATCATGACAACAAAGGGTTGCCCACTTCACTCCCTGGATTGATGGTAAAAAGAAAACCCCCATGTCAATAGACATTCAAAAAATTCATCGTCAAATCCACCACCCATGTTAGAAAGAACATTACAGCATACTCTGACGGCAAATCAAGTTCCCTAGTCCATTATTTTTTTAATCACACTATCCCAAGGGCATTAGACTTCTATAAGACAGGCATAATTCATTGACACCTACATCATTCTCAAAGTTGTAGATTAAGTTATTTAAAACTGCATGCTAAGCTAAAATTTGAAAGTACATAAGTTAGTAGAGGTGCAGATTCTCTAAGAAACTTATGGAATATCAGTGTAGCAGAATCCTTCGAAATATGGTAAGCACTACACTCAAAAATGAGAGTTGTAAGTGATGTATGCATAGACATTTCATAAATTGGATCCTTCCTCATAATTCAACCACTGCTAGAGTTAAGAACTGTAAATAACTTAATAATGCATATGCACAGAGAAATAGGAGGAACTTCATAAAATATTTGGAGGAAAAAGAGAGAGAGAGAGAGAGAAGAATTTGACTATTAAGGGAGAAAAAAACACAAGCCATAATGGAATTTACACCCCTTCCAAAAGGATATGAGAAGACATGCATCAACCATCACAACCAAGAGAGATTTTGATGAAACAGGAAACTATCAGACAAAAATCAACGGAACGATATTCTCCACTTTGAATATCCAACAACCACAATCATAACAACCCGTGATTACTCAGCTATGCCAAACAAAGCAAGACACTTCCAGTTTTACCTTTATCAAACCTAGTCAACAGAAATGGAACCTAGTGCGTCCACTATGAAAGGGACTGCAAAATTCTCCAAAAAGAACAATATCCTTCATTTAGAAAGTTTCAAGATTCACCATATTGTGCATACCTAGACTCTAGAGTCCTAGACTACAAATGCCACCTGAAGTGTCCATGATCCAAGAGGTAAACCCACTTAAATTTCTTTCAGTTTCCAAATTCCAAGGGAATAATCACGTTACAAAAATACTAGCAAGACATCACCACTACACATCACAACATTCACTTTAATGTTTCACCTGCTTAACTATCCAAGCAAAACTATTGAAAAAGATTAAATGAACAAAGTTAATTAAAAAAAATTGTCATTTAGGAAACCAAATCAACTGGATACAGCTTCCTTGCTTAATGCCATGAGCCAAATTCAAATCACAAAAATGAGAGGAAAAAAATGCAATAGGAAAAGATGACCCAAAACCAGACCAAGTTCATAGAAATTAGAAACGAAAGAATACACGGTTGATTGTTTTAATTTGAAGTACAACCATAAACAGTTACACAAATCAGACTCAAATGCGGCAGATAACACTATAACTCTGCATTACTATAGCTTCTAGCTAGAATTGGAGCTTCCACCTATGCAATGGAAAATTAAAATAAAATAAATGGACAAATTAGAGAGTATGCTAACCATCATCTGGGACAATCATATAAAACAAGAAGGTTCCAAGCATATCAAGCAAGCCTCCAAACGGAGCTTTCAAGCAAATTATTTATCCAATTGGATGCTCAGATGCAGGATATTTTAGTCCAACCCCACAAAGATATCCATATTGGAATGCAAGTAAGAGTTGCCAACATTTTCAAGCACACAAATATTAAGTTTCATCTAATGATGTTCTTTAGAATGCAGTAGGAAAGCAACAGTATCTATTCTTCTCTTTTATCCATATGAGTAGAACTTACTTCTTCCCTCGAGAAGTCCCAGTCCACACTTCAGGTCAATGCAGCCAGTGAGAGCAATAGTATGTGCATTGCAGCAACCCTTTTGAGAATATCAACAGTGCAAATATATAATGTTGGGGCCTTGAAAACCTATAAAAGAAACATGAACAGATTGATTGTCACTCTGATGGTGGGCGCCTCCTCTTGCCATAATCCACATCCCTCGATCGAGACCTGTAATCTTCTTCTGGCACTGCACGGGACCTGCTCCTAGATCTTGAAGAAGATTGCCCTCTGTCCCAATCATCCTCATGACCGGAATCACGCTCTCTTGGCCGATGGTCTCGGTAAGTATCTTTATCTCCATGGTACCTATGCTCCCTGTGCTCTCTTTCAGACCTGTCCCAGTCGTGCTCTCTCTCATCACGATGCCTCCGATCAGAGTTGTCTGACCAGTCACGCTCAGGAACCCGCTCCTTTTCCCTAGCAACAGCACTTGACCGTGCTCCCTTTTCATGATTCACCTCTCCATAGCCATATTCAGAAGCCCCATCATCACCACCATAACTTGACTCCCTTGTTCGTCGGCCAGGCTCTTCTCCCCATCCTCCCATACTTGTGTCAGACCACATTCCAGCATTAGGCCCATCCATTCCTGAGGGACCCATCATTCCCATACCATTAGGTGCCATTCCGCGGCCAAAGAAGGCTGGGTTGACATGAGGAGCCACCCCAGCAAGTCCCATTGCGTTAACAGCGGGAAATGAAGGAAGGAAGCCAGGAAAACCAGGACCGGCAAATCCTCCATAACCAGCCCCTCGACCCATAAATGTTGGATCAAATCCCGCTCCCATCATACCCTGTGGGGGCATCATACCACCAGCAGGTCCACCAAAAGCAGGACCTACAAAGCCTTGGCCATAGCCTCCACCATTGACACTGCTTCCTACTCCACCAGCACCCCCAACCATATTTTTGGCACCCATGGCTCCTCTTCCCCCTGTTCGTCCTCCACCACCAGGAGCTCTGTTGAGAACACCTTGCCCACCTCGTCCCCACCCACCTCTTCCATAGTTCCTCCCGGTATCTCCACCTTGATAATTCATATTAGAACCTCTTCCCATGCCATCATTCGTAGGCCTCCTGCCCTGATTATGTGACTGAGGTTGGCCCTGGGTTTTGTTCATGTAAGAAGCCCCCATCTGCTTTAATGTTTGTGGAGAAGCAAAGGCCACAACACAAGCTCGCCCATTGAAAACATGCCCATTCATGCCCTCTTTGCACGCAGCAGCAGCTGGTGCATCATAAAATTCAACTTGGCAATAGCCTTTAGATTTACCACTAGCTCTCTCATCAAAGAACTTTATCTCCTTGACCCTTCCATATTGAGATAAAACACTCTCCAGCTCTGCATCAGTTGTCCACCAATGTAATTCTCCCACAAAGAGCATTGTTGAACCATTCTCTACAGGTGGACGGATCTGATTTTCATTCATTGTTGGGCGATTGACATCCATATTGATACTCATTTGATTAGTTGCCATCTGTGGAATGACTCGAGAACCAATGGTGCTGGAATTTGTCAAATGTGCAGACTCATTGGCCATTTTTCTACTCATATCAGAAGGATCAACACTAATATTGGAGGGCACTGATGCTGGTCCTTGGAAGCCTATATTTCGGGCCTGAGAATCATGAGTTGTTTCCACACCCCTCCCTTTTTGTGCAACAGAAGACCCATCGGGGTAGCCAACTGATCCCATTTCTTGCCCCTTAACACCCACGGGAGCTTCCCTCTGCTCAGGAAAATGCACTGCAGCATCAGAATATTTCTGTTCAACTGCAACCCCAGGGGTGTTTAATCCTTGTGAACCCGCAGCTTCAATTCTTGATTCGTTAGCACTATGAGCTTGGAATCCTCCATTGCCCACACCAACAGGTGGTGGTGGAACCTCAGTTCGATGCATTTGTAGGAAATTCTCTCCCACATTGACATCATTGTAGAGATCATCATACTCATCATCTTCCCCCATCTCTTCTTCTGCAAGTGCAGGTATTGCACCACTTCCCTGATATTGCATCTTTTGAGCTGCTCCATACTCCTCATCTCCATATTCTATTTGCTCATCAGCCATTGACAAAGATAAATAAAAAAAACCTACATGAAAAGAAATGCATCATCGATGCCCAAAAAAGAACAATTATAAAACTGATATCAGCAGCACATACTGATAAGACCATGACTCTTATAAATCAAATATTATTGTTGCAGCAGCACCAATTATAAGAAAATATGATATGCTCACTAGAAAAGTAAACACAGAAGAAAAGCATTGCACGGTCATGCACAAAAAAGTAGACCTCAACGCATTTTGAAAATGGAAGAATTGAAAAGGAGATCCATCTTCAAATCAATGCAGAAAAAAGAAACTTCCGCATGAAATTTTAGCACCAAAAAGCAAGATTACCAATTACCGAATCAAAATACCGCAGCCTACTTTAGAAAAGTAAAATAAAAAATCATAAATCGCGATAAACTCCACATACCCATATCCTTGAAAGGTTAAAAACGCATATTAACTGTACTTGTCAAAAAAATTAATGAAACCATAACAAACATCAGATGCCCATAGCACCAAATTACCAGAAAAGAGAGAGAGAAAAAAAATCAAATCCAAGCACCCATTACACAAAATGCGATGAATAACAAGATATCATATCTAGATGTGATAAAATCGTGAAGCCAGTTCGAAAAACTAAATTTCCCAAACAAAAACAAGCTACTACAAAGAGCTAGTAACAATCAATCATACCATACAAAACATTCGAGGTGAATACTAAATCTTTTAGCTTCAGAAAGCAAAAGCAATTGAAATATTGAAGATTCAAACACAAATATGAAAAAAAAAAAGGGTCCGCTTACTCTATTCTTCTTCTTCTTCTTCTTCTTCCTCCCAGGCACGAAGGTTTTCCCTTTCTCTCTCTTCCTCCCTCCTTCCTCTCCCACAGCTCCGTCTCTATGTTTCCCTTTTTACTGTTTGTCTTTATTTTCTCATTTTTATCCTACAAACTATTTCAGCAGAGATATTGACCTTGAAGATGAAATCTTGATGCTTCGTTCTTCTTGATGTCCCTCCACCCACATAATTTCATTAAGCTAATCTTCTTTTTTTGAATGATTTTTTAATGATCTCTTGGATTATTATTTTTCTTTTCATTGATTTTTCTTGTTAATTGAATAATTACTTTGCACTATATTGTTTTTCTATGATATGACTTGAATAAAAGTAAATATTTATCAAATTTAAAATTTTTAAAATTCAATAGTTTTTTACTGAAGCTTAGTTTTGGCATGTTATTTTCTGTTCAACAGTCAACACTTCGATGTTTGATGAAATATCAATTTCCTTCCTTATTTTTTTATTTTTTTATTTATTATAAGCTTCAATAAGATTATAATCTAAAATCATAATTTATAATAATTCTGAGAAAAAATGAAAAATAAATAATTTTGAATATTAAATGAAGTAAATTGACAACAAAACAAAATTTTATACTAATGAAGTCCCAAATGTTAAATTTTAGAGACTAATTAACCATCGGTCAAATTTTTTATGCAATTATTATAGTGAATTTTATTCCTCAAAATCTCAGTCTAAAAATCAGAAATTTTCTGAACAAAGGGCGTGATGGAAATTTTATATTAAGTATTTTTTTTTTAAATAGAAAAAAAAATCATCAATTTTGAATTATAATGCTCACTCTTAAATAGTTTTAGTTTTCATTTTAATATACCAAAAACGATATTAGTTAATTTATTTTAAATGATATTATAATGTAATAGGGAAAAAGAAAATGATATGATATTCATTAATAATTCATAATAAAACAATATCATTTTTATAAAAAAAAAAAAGTTAAATTATTATTTAATAACTCTTAATAATTTATAATAAAACAAGAGATTATGCAATCAAATGTAAAAAACTCTTTCTTTTTTTTTAATAATAATTCTCAAAAAAAAAAAAAAAAGCAGGTTCAACTTAATATAAGCAATATAATTTCTCTCCGACTTTGAATTAAGAAAAAACATAAACCCATTTAGGCAAATTGTTGTACCTAATTCCTTTTATGGTCAAACTTCATCATTCTTAAATATTTTTACTTATGTGTGATTAATTAATAGCAACTTAACAGTGAAGTCTTTGTTGCCTTATCACATCAACTAACACAGATTCTATTTGTGCTCCATTACAAACATAATAACTTTAAATTTTTGATGTCTTAATTATAGTTTTTTTTTTCTTTTTCTCTAAACTTTCTCATCCCTTTTATTATTTCTTTCAAGATTTTTTTATGATCCTTTTATTAGCTATATTTCCAAATCTTCTGTTTTATGTCTTATTGCCTCAATTATTTTATACGACTGAGTAACCATAGTTTTGCATTGGAAAAAATATTATACGATTATAAGCAATAATTAATAGATTCATATATTATAAACTCTAAATATAGTATATATTAAACACATATAACATTCTAAATACTTAATATAAATTTGCA
Source organism: Triadica sebifera (assembly GCA_023653625.1). Classification (NCBI taxonomy): domain Eukaryota; kingdom Viridiplantae; phylum Streptophyta; class Magnoliopsida; order Malpighiales; family Euphorbiaceae; genus Triadica; species Triadica sebifera. The sequence continues at coordinate 1,462,784 of CM042913.1, forward strand.
TTATTTGAAGTTATAATTAGTTCAGATCAAATGCATGCAAAAGGATATCTCGATAGTTTTTGCATTACTCATTATTATTAATATAATTTCAAAAGAGTAAAATCAGTAATGAATTATAAAAATTGAGTGTTAGCAACTGAAACAGAAAGTCATATATTTATTTAGCAGTATTATAAAAATTAAATAATAAAGATGAGTTAATGACATATGAATATTATATAAATCAGCAATAATCACAGCAATTAGGAATAAATGAATACCTCAAGAAGTCACATTTAAACTCTACAAAGTTTTGACAATGACCATTAGTAAGATTAATATAGTTTTTATAATTTTTTTAACTGTTTATTGTGTTGTTCCATTTTATTTATTTTTTTAAGTTTTGACAAATTGTCAATTAAACCTTTTACATTTTGATGTTAACTTTAAGAATAATTTTTCCACAGCCCTCAATTAAATATAGATTGATTTTATTTAAGGTAAAAGTCATCTCCAAACTTCATAATATCAATTACATTTCGTGCAAAATAAAATGAGGGATAACCATAAGAATAGACATTTTTTATAATATTATATGAAAAAACATACATATAAATGCTATTGTAATTGGGTTAACATTAAAAAAAAAAAATCAATTTAAGCACAAACTTATGATCATAATAGCAATTGTACATATAGAAAGCTAAACATTCAATATTATCCTGATGCAGGTAATAAATGGTACATATAAATCAATCGTATTCTAACAGTTAAGTGCAGTAGAAGACATTCCTAATTGCTCTAGGACGAACATCTAGTATAGGAGAAAACAATATTTGAATAATAGACATCTATATAAATGGACATAATAAAGATTAAACAATTAGAACTAAAACAAAATGCATTACTTTAAAAGGTTACTTTCCTTTTCAAAAAAATATTTTTCAGTTTTTAAAAAACTAAAGAAGCAATTCTTTTTTTTTTTAATTGGCTTTTTCTATTATCCTGTGGAATTCAATATATTTAAATTTTTAGCAACTCCATAATACAATATGTACTTTTACTAATTAGTATACAAAAGCACTTAGGTTAAGAAATTGGAAGTATTCTATAGCAAGTATTTTTTGAATCAATGTGCATGAAAAATATTTTCAGTAATACAAAAGTCATTATCTAAAAAAAGAATGGATAAGCATTTATGCAACTAAAAGTTTGGAAAATCAAACAGTAAATATATGTTGAATGGGTCTGCAAATAAAAGAATTTAGTGAGTAATGAAGAGAATGCAACAAACAAACAAATTGTTATCTTTACCATATATAAATGTTAATAAATTGCAAAATAGTAGAAAAGATAATCGGTATAAAAGAATTGGTCGTAGCTAAAAGTGCAACTAATATATCTTAGTAAATTTTATATTAAATGAATGAGATATGCATAAGATTCTACCAAATTCTTTATTAAATGCATTAGATCTTATTAAATTATTTATTAAATGAATGAAATTTTCTTATATCTTAACAAATTTTCTATTAAATGTAGAGTCTAAATGTAATAATAATTTAGCAAGTAGAAAATAAACAATTTGTAAAGGGAACTCCAAAAATTATTTTTACTAATAAAAATAAACTTCACTATTACAACTCAATAATAAACTCACTACTTTTATTTTACAAATCACTATTAATAAATATATACTTGACACAGACAGTTAAAAAGCAATTAAAAAAATTTAAAAATTATGCATATCAAGTTTTTTATATTTTTTAAAAAGCATTTTTAATTATTATATTTTATTTAATATATTAAAAATAAAATATATCTTTTAACATATAAATAAACCGATAATAAATTTCTGTTTTTGGTATGTAAAAGTAGTGCCCCTTTGATTTTAAAGAATTTAAAAACCATTATCTCTTGTGCATATGTGCGAAATCACATGACAAGTATTTATAACTTGTATGACTTTAATTCCAAACAATGATATAAAATTTTTAATAAAATGAAATAGATACTATTTTGATATGAAAGTTTTTTTCTAATTAATCGGTTGAAAAACTAATTACAAACTAACGTTTTTTGTGATTTTTCTTAAAACAAATTGGTATCATTAGCATAATAAAAAAAATAATATTTGATCAATTTATTGTGTTACCAAATCTTGCATTAAATGAATAAAATTTGCAAATTTTTCATTAAATGAATAAAATTTGCCGTTACATGTGATACATTTTACCGTTTTATTGTGAGTGTAATGAAGAGTTTAAGGGAAAACGATAATTGTGTGAGCACTTAATAGAGTTGTTTTTCTTGTTTTAACAATTTTAAACGGTGTCGTATTAAAAAGGGTATATGTGACACCGTTTAGTGATAAGCTTACTAAACAAATGAAGGGTAGAAAGGTAAATGTAGAAGCATTAGTGTAAGCAAGATGCGTTATAATGTATAGTAATAAATTAGTGACATATATAATAGTGTCATGACATTGAATGAGTATTACACATACATTGTTAGCATTGTGTTTCCATTTTTTTTTTTTCTAACCCAACAGCAATCTAAAACTCCTACACCTCCATAATGGGGCTTGTGAGCAGTGATAGAGATGGGTAAAAAATTATCTCAATTAAGACATGCTAATCTCTATGTTCCATAATTAAACACTCCAACAATCGATGTGGGATCTCCGAGGACCAACCCGACATATATTCCAAGCACACAGGGACACCCCACGACAAACACCAATAGTGGTTTTTATTTTATCTTTTACCAATAGGTAAATAATGAGATGGAGGAGGGCAACGAAAAAATTGTTTAAAAACCAACTATTTTACCGCATAACTAATGGGTAAGAATAAAATGAGGACTAGGGAGACTATTAGCTAGGCATTAGGCAATCCGTGATGATGCCTGTTTGTAATTTGGTAAGAGTCTAAGAGACATCATTGTCGTTGCGGATGACATCTTTCTTTCATAGGCATACTGATTGTAACATCTAGATGCCATCCTTTTCAAACTTCAGTGAGTTTCTGTCCCTGAAGTTGACACAACAACTTGGTAATGAATTCACAGTAGGAACTAGGAACCAACATGGCTAAGGGCAACACGAATTTCTCCACACATTTGTCATGCATGACCTTCATCTCATCGAAGTTCCATGATTGCAAAATATATAAATATTGTTTGAACTTTCACATGAAATATTACTAGCAACAGTACAAAATGTAATATCTTCTACAATGATCATTGCAGAAGAGATTAACATGTCCGAAGTCCCTCGGGGATAGAGAAAAATTCAGATGAAGAAATTTTTAATTCCAATTAGTAGTGCTATTTATCCATCTCATGCAAAAGAATGAATGTGTTTTGGTATTACAATCATACGAAAAACAAAAGAGGAAAAGAAAAAAAATTATCATAATCTAACTGAGCTCAGGACTAAAAATTCAACTCAAACTATGTCTACCTAACCGAGTTCCTAGCAGTGCCTATTGGTAACATAATTAACTGCCATCCTATAGATTTTGAAAGACTGCTGGTAACCAATTAAAGAATTATTACAAGGTAGCCACTTTCTCTTTTACGGTTTAGATACCATGTCCATATAGTACACTGCCTCAAACAACCCATGAATATGGATGAAAACCACAAAAAGATGGGATTCGAGAAGTGAATCGAGGCACGTGATGGAAGTGGAAAATGATGTCATTCCAAGGAACATTGCCATCTCAAAAATGTCTGCCGAATCATCTACCAAATTGATTTTGCATTAATACATCCCTTTAAAAACAGGGTTCGTCCGGCATATGCTTGCTCCATATTCCTCGTATTCTGCTTTTGTATGGCAAGCCTGCACAAGAGTATAACTTTTTTTAATCCACCACAAGAACTGTGAAATTCTCTCTCTTTCCATATTCAAGTTTTTGTTATTGAATTCATCATAAAACCAACATTTTAAATACATCACAGAACTCAATCAACAGTAGCTGTGAATACCAAATCCAACATAACTGAGCTGATTACGTGTCACCCCCATCATTAGTAATTGCTTCAAAATTCAGAGAAACTTCATTCAAGCCAAACACAAACAACTGTCTACCCCTACAATAAATGATACTACCCATAGCAATGACCACAAGAATAACAATAATACTAATAATAACAAAAGCCAAAGCAACAGACAACTTATGATGCTTCCTTTCACCTCAACTTACCTAAAAATTTAAGGATGCAGATTAAAATATGATTTCACTGATGTGGATGGCAATTCTGTTAAAACCCCAAGGATTCCCAGATATAAAATGAGCAGATGAGGCCAACTTATCTTTGACTTGCAAGACAATACAAGAAGAAGCACCACATCAAAATGATGGAAACTTGAATTTCAAATGAAAAAAGTCATGACACAAAAGTTTCTCCTATTCTTAGCTCTACACTGAAGTTCCCACTTGAAGCTAAAGCAAATTAAAAATAAAGACAATTTGCAGACTAAAAGTTGCCAAAAAATACAAAACATTGAATGAGAATATAATCTGGATAAGATGCATGCAAATTTCTGCATAGCCATTATAGTTTCTGGAAGGATAAATTCATACCGCAAAAAATTCAGGTGTTGATGCAAGTACTGAACCTCCAAACCAAACAGCAAATCTCTGGATGGGATGACTGACTACATTCACTTCCACTGGATGTGACTGGAAACCCAGAAAATATAGAGATGCTTAGACGTATTGTGCTGTTAATGGCTGAAAACTGAATGATATACACTTCAAAATGCTTACTTTTACTTCTATATCCAGTCTAGCTTCAGATGCAAGAATCCGTGTATCCACAATCTTCTTCAGATCCCGTTGCAACCTTCTGCCAAAGTCCTTGAACATGGTCGATCCCCCAGACAACACTATATTCTGAGATGAAAATCAAAACCAATATGAATTTATAAGTACAAAAAGAAAAACCTTAAATAAACCAAGAACCCAATGACACAATGTGCAAACACAAATTTGCAAGGCTCAGGTTTGCATGTACTCAACCAATCACTACCATTTGATGGATATGTGGAAAGAAATAATTGAAGCCAGTGTTTAATTTAGAAACAAAAAATAAAAAAATAAAAAAGTGGAAGTTGAAGACTGCAGTTCTTCCTTTAAAATCCTCAGATCATAAAGAACAATATGAAACACAGCACATCTTAAAGGAATTGAGAAAAAGAGACTGATCCACAAAATTCAGTACCCAAAAATACAAGCTTGCCTCATTAAAATTTTCTCACTGTTTTAAAAGTTTGAGGTGAAATTCTTATGCTCATTGAAGTGTAGTTCATCGAAAAGCCAAAGTTGCACTATTTCCTTTCTCAGTGTAGGTAATTCACCTTATACAAAGCCCTTCTTGTATCAATCGGTGCAGATTGAATGCACTTGTCTATTACAGCTGGTAAAGGAGTAGTAAAGTCATTGCTATAAATCTCAGGATTAAAGAAAACCTGGGGAGCAAGTAAACAAATCATTAGGCAATGTACTGCAGCATGCTTTATAAGAAAGGAATGCACAAGAAGCAAAGTTGACTGGTGTTTACTCAATGCTTACCATATACCTTTTTGGTTGACATGATCAACATAATCTAAAGCATCAACCTTGCATTGTATATAATTGTCTAATTCATGTTACAATATTTTGGTTACATAAAACAAACACATAAATTAGGAAGATATTTTATGATTCTTCCTAAAACAACCATGTAATTTTACGAGAGAATGGCTAACGAAAATCAGTCCCAAGCAAACAAATATCTTCATATTTTCATATGTTATCTGAATGAGTCTATAGTTTTAGTAAACTAAGAATTGCAACAATAGTGAATTCAAGGAAAACAAGTTCACGGCCCAGCGGAGTATCTCATGAAATAGAACACCACATTAATTAGTAAAAGAGGACCAATACAGTGGAGGAAACAACTGCTTCCAGTGTTCCATGTGATAAGCATATGATTCTAACGAGTGGAAAATTCTTGAGGCCATTATTTCCTTTGGCTATCATGGCTTCATAATCATCTTCGGAAATTTTTCAAGGGAACAAAATGGTATTTTCATAGGTCAGCTCATATTAATCAAGGCAGTACTTAACAAATATGAAAACAATTATGGATAGTCATTCAATATAATATTTGAAACTGCTACAAGAAGAAAAGTCAACCAAACATAAGGTAGAACAGACCTCAGGCCCAAGAAATCGTTCATAGCCAACGTCACAAGAGTATGGTGCCCCTGTTTTGGGTTTAATACCTCTCCAATGCTTAATATACTTGGCCGGTTCTTTGTCATGCTTGTTGAACTCCTGGAATGATTTGAGAGCATGAACTATATTTATCACCTAAAACATATGGCATGATAGAATAGAAGCACTATATTTATCACAAAATTTACTCTGCTAAATATGTTAGCAACATAAAACTTACCTTAACAATGTCAGAACAAGTGTAACAATACATTTCTTTCACTTTTCGAGCCACATCAAATGAATCTTCTGGTGGTGCATTTTCTCCCCTTTCCTGCAATAAATAATTTTAACAAGTAAGCAGCCATTAGAATAAATAGTTATCATATTATCTCTAAATCCATAATAATGAGTTACAAGTCAAAACATTCAAAACTACTAATTCTGGAGACATTTCATGATTTCCAGGAGTCTCATGTTTAAAGCATTTGAAAGCAAAACAGCCAGTCCAGTACAGCGCTCTGTCTCTCCCAAGAGCATCAAACCTACTACTTCATGTAATTTGTTTTCTTTTTTACACCAGAATAAAGACAACAGACTACAAGAAATAGCAATTTTGTAAAACAATAGAACCAACACCAACACAACCAAACCAAACAATTTTGAAGTTCAAAAACAAGAATTGCCTCTAAAAAGCAACTTCAAGTCTTCAATACCATATTGTATGCTAGGAATCAGCAGGTATTCAGAAAGAGTTAAAATGATAAATAGCAACATGCAATTAATCCCAAATGTAGATATATAGTGGAACATTATGTCATTTTGCCCTTAATGCAAGTTGCAGTGGAATAACTAAATTGTAGTCAAAACAAGTGAATCCAACAGTGGAATGATAATGAAAACACGATTCTCGACTGATGCAGCAAATATACTATGCATAATGCCACTAACATTAAGGGGGTACTTTTTTGCACCTCCGTTTAGGCACTTAGGCTCATGCAACCAACGGAGACAGGCATAGTAATTATCTATTTTGTTAAGAGAAAGGAAAGAGAGAATTCAAACTTTCTAATCTTTCTCAATAGATCTGAAACTGAGAAGGGGAAAAATATATATATAAAAAAAAATCCCGCAACAGTAATCTTTATAGCACATGATAGAAAAATTTCTAGGACATGAAGATCATTTTGGTAAAAGTTGAATGCTCTCAATCAAATTTAAATATATTCCAAGACTCAATTTCCACTGTAATAAAAACAACCTAGGGAATTTCTGAATACTTATGCATCCCTTTCCTCCCCTCATTTTTGTTGTCCCTTTATCAAATTTTAGAAACTAAACACAGAGAGCAACAGACAGTATCAAAGAATTATATCTACAGAGCGCTTATTATCGTTGAGGCCCTAACAATAGATTATAAAGAAAACATACCCGCATGAGTTGCTGGATGAAGAGGGTAACATCTTTTCCAGCAATAGGGATCGACTTAATGCTGCTCCCAATAACATAACCATCAGCTACAGGTACAATATGAGTAGCCCCATCTCCAACATCAACCACAACCCCTGTCATCTCACACTGAAAAGAACTGTAGGTCAATCTCAAAGGAAAAGACCATTATATGAACATGAAGAACAAGACAAAAAAAAATCGGAGTTCAGCCAAAAATTACAGAAGGAGAAAAAAAAGGGCTATTGATGAGATGGTATTAAAATGTATGTCCAGCATTGCTCCATCATATTATCCAATCTCCCTTATTCAACTCAGCACAATAGAACTTAATTCCATGTTAGTTCTGATCCCAAACTAGTATTAGTTTAGCTTCTTTTTTTTTCCAGCATGCCATCAACAATTCTAGACTCCGGCAATTCCTCAAAGGATCTCCTAGCATGGTACTGGTATATAATCCTTTCATTACCAAAGCTGTGCGCTACTATCATTTGTCCTCCCAATGAAAAAATCAAAACGAGGCAAAAAGAAAAAGATTCACGTTGTTTGATTTGCTGTGCACTACAGATCTGTTGGACCATTAAGCTAAATTACCATGGCTATGGTACAAACATAAGCTGAAGTTAACATCTATCAGCTTATAAGGAAGAAACAAATAGTTCAAATAACACCCAACCATTAGTCAAAAGCACAAAAGGGTATGTGGGGATTCCACAATTTGCCAAACTTAAACACTACAGGACCCCTCACAAGGGGTTAACCAATTCACATACAATTCTCTCAAGGGATTAACCAATTCACATACAATTCAATAACATCAATATTTTACTTCAGTTTCAGCAATCTAATTTCTCATATGATTGCCTCACCAATAAGACATCTCCTGTAATTGCCATTTCCATACTCACTTTCAAGATCCAATCCACAGCATAGCTCTAATTCAACAAACAACACAATTCTCAAAACTCGCCATGCCAGCCTTACAGCAACTTCTTTCGTTCCAACTCATTCAAAGCCTCAACTGAAATATAGAAAATACCAACCTTGGATGTTGTGTACCCAGCCGCTAGAGCAAGCACCGAATTGACTGCGATATAGAGCCCAGGAACATTAAACGTCTCGAACATAATCTCACCGGTGTACTCGCGACTCTCCGGTGCAGTAAGCGGGCTCTCAGTCAAAAGAAAGTAATGATCCTCTGGATCGCAACGCAAATAATTGAATATACACTGCTGCCAATACCTTTCCATGGCATCCCAATTATCGACTTGACCATGTTTAATTGGATAGCTAAAATTATAAGTATTACTGGATCTCGATTTGGAAACCGCCTCTTCTCCAATAAAGAAATCTAGATCGGCCATAACCCCAGCGCTATGCTGGGCTTGCCAATTTGCCTTTGAAGAAGTTCTGGATTGGTTTAGAAAGGACTCGTTTACGGCTACTACAGTTGGTAAAATAAAACACGGCTCCACATTTCCAGCAAAACCCATTTTAGTATACCTGCAAAACAACCAAGAAACCAAATAAAAATTCAAAATTGAGCAAAACCCAATTGGAGAAATTCATCAAGCACCTTGAACGCCCCTCCGTGTTTGAAAATACAGAGAGAAAAACTCAAAACAGCGAAAAGGAAAATGGACGAAGGGAGAATACCCGGTGCCGTTGTCGATGACGACGGCAGGGCGAGAGGTAGGGTCCATTGGAAGAGGAGAGGAATAGGAAACGGAGGCGGAGAAACCGGAGAAGGACCTGCAGAGGAGATCCAAAAGAGTGTATAAAGGAGAAGATCATGGTCGAGAGGGGCGCTTGGAGAAGCGCAAAAAGGAAGGGAAATTGGTGGAGATGGTGGTAGACTTGGATCCCAAGTGAAAGCAACGACTCAACGGCAATGGTAGCTTAGCGTTGGGGAATAATAATCTACCCATTTCAACAACAGCACGTAAAATAAGAAGCTCTGCTCATCAACTTCATCGTCATCATTAACGCTCTCACTCTGTATCCACCTGATATCTATTTATCTATCATCAATCTGTGTATGTCTTTGTGTCTGTATATTCTTTAATTTGGATACTTTTCTTGCTAATCGAAACTAAACACAGCAGAAAACACAAAAACCACGACAACCCTCTCTCTCTCTTCTCGTCTACTCCTCCCTTTCCTGAGACTCCTTTTATTTTTAATTTTTCTAAAGGATAGGCGATTGACTATTGTACGATTTGCCACCGTCAGATTCATTAAAATCAGAGCAACGGTCGGTACTCGTAACTCGGTGCCTTAATATTTCTGAATTTAATTTTTTAAAAAAATTAGCTACCACTGAACTTTATTAATTTTAACATCCAAAATATACATTAAAAAAAAGATAAATTTATCTGAAAAAATCTGTACTATTAAAAAGAAAACTAATGTCCATAAATCTAGCCACTTAATCACGCAAAGGCCAAAGCAAGACTGAGAGGTTACTGATGATCTTCTTTTGCTCTTTGTATTTGTTTGATGCCTTTCCAATGCTTTAATTTATTGGAAATTTAGAATAATTATAAATTCTTTGTTGAGGCACTTTTATGTCGAAAAATTAATTATGATTAAGGAATATATAATTATAATTATTTAAACATCGAGTGTATGCTACCACGCGCATTGTAGGTTTAATTAACATTAGTTAGTGTTCAAATCTTTGGATCAAATTATGTGAATTCATCTTCGAACAACAGACAAAAATATTCATGACGTAATTTTTTTTTTTTAATCTTTGACATTAATCTAATTCTGTCTGAGCAATAAGCATGACTTGACTTTACCTGAAATCAAGTTTTGATGGGCTTGACATCATTAACAAAAAAAGAAGTTCGGTATAAGTTTGGCCCAAACTCAACCGTTATTATTTTGTACAAAAAGTAAGTCTCGGAATAATTATTTTTACATATATATATATATATATATATATATATATATATAAAAAGATAATAAATGGGAACCCTGAATTTTTCTTTTCTCTATAAGTTACGTCAGTTTTATTCTTTATGAGTTCACAAATAACTATTTATTAGGACTTAGATAAATAAAAAAATTATTATAGATTTCAATAAAATAAGTACGACAATTTTTAAAAACTAAACATGTTTCAGTACAACTAATGGGGCTATTGTTATGGGAATTTTGTCGAGGCTTTCACGGGCTTTTTTAGCTTTTATCTTGAACCAACTTTTGCTCAAGTTTTTGCTTTTCTAGAATATTTGGGTTGGATGGAGCGAGAATGTTATTTTTGAAGTTGACAGCCAAGCAGTTGCAAAAGCCATGAGCAAGGAAGATGATTTTCTTTCAGAATTGGGAATGATTATTACTGGGAATGGCAATGGTGGGAGTTCGGGCGGAATTATCCATTTTCTTATCCGATTTTGAAATTTTATTGAAAAAAATTATAGATTTCTAACTCTGCCCAATATAGGAATAGAAATTTTCGATTTGATCTCCATTTTTATTAAAAAATTTTATTTTATTTTAATATTAATTTTTGTATATTTTAATTAATTAGTTAATTATATAATTATTTAAATAAAAAATATTTTTACTTTAAATCTATATTATATTTTTCTTTTATTATTTTTTAAAAATATTAATTTATGCTAATATATTAAAATTTATTATATATAAATATGTAAATAATATATATGTGTATAAATTATAAAAAAATAAGTTCCGCTCACCACTCTATATATCCATTTATCATCTCTAATTATTGCATATTTTTAATTTTTCCGTGTTGTGGGTGTCTCGGTTTTGTAAATTTAGTTGCTTATAAGTGTCATATCTAGTGCAAATCGTTCCGTTTGAAGTCTTCTTGATGTTTTGTTTTTTTAATGCTTATGTTGATAATTCTTAAGTTTAGATGTACGGGGTTAGTCAGTTTTAGCTTGTTAGTGTTTTTTTTTTAGGTTGTTGATTAAAAAAAAAAAAAAGAAATTAGACAATTCCAGAAAATAGGGCTTTGAATTTGTTTGGTTATGCTATTAATAAGGCTTTATCAATTGGGATGACAATTGGAGCATGCTAAATAAATTTTTTTGTAATTTTTTTAATTCTGATTTTGAAATTTATTTTGATAAAAACAAGCACGAGAACAGTATATATATTTTTCATTCCGGATAATATATATATATATATATAATAATTATTATTTATATTTTAATATAATTAGTATTTTTTAAAAGTAATAAAATAAAAAATATTTTTATTATTTAAAAAAAAGTATATAATTAACTAAATAATTAAATAAGAAATAAAATAATTTTTTTAATAAAATCTAGAAAACGGAACGGTATCGAATATCCTCATCCCGTATGTTACTGGGATAATGATTCAAAAATTTTATAAGAGTACAAAACATATCAAAAAACGAGATAAAATTTGAGAATTGGGAGATAGAAAATTCCCATCCGCTATCATTCGCATTTATCTAACCTAACCTTGATCTCCTCTTACGACAAGTTTTTAGTCTTTGTAGAATTACTGTTGATTAATTTGACGAAGCTTTATTAACATATATACAAAAAAAAAATCAAATATTTGATAACGATGCCACAATTAGAGATGCTTATGTCAAAAATTATTTGTCGGCAACCTCCAATTGGGTACATGGATTAGTCGCTAAATGATTGGCACTAAAAATCTCAAATTCAATATCACAAATCTCACCCATAAAAAAAATAAAAGAAAATAAAATATTTGATTTTGATTTATTTGACATTTCTAATAAATCATTTTAACCCATAAGATATTAATATTTATGTTACTGGTTTTTTTTAAAAAGAAAAAAATAATATTATTTGTGTTGAGGAATGACAATTCAACTCATCCATGCAATGTTTCCATTCAAATCCACACTCAAATTGAATGATTTTTTTATCATTTTTATGCCTCAATCTGAAACTCTCCTAGAACCTTAAGTATTCTGTGGCGAAAATGAGGTGGAAACACCATATATGTTCCGTCCCGAACCCGCTCCGATGTATTATTTATTAAATATTTTATATATTATGTATATAATATTTATTTATATTTTAGCATAATTAATAATTTTATAAAAATATATTTATTTACAAATAAAAATATATTTTTTATTTAAAAAAATTTGTAATTAACTAATTAAGTAAAATAAAAAATAATTTTCTACTTGTATGGTGTAAGGACAAAAATTAATAGTTTTTTTCCTATGGAGCGGGATCGAAAATGAAATTAAAGTTTCAAGATAAAAGACAGATGCAATAAAATCCTCTCTAAACCCGCTTTATTGTCACTAGCTTACCTTTGTTCATCATGGTTGTACAAACGACAAACTACAAAAATGGGTGGTTTTAGATATATTTAGAGTATATCCTAGTCAAAATTCCGATTGCTATCTAAGTTTTCATAATTTATTCAAATAATCAAATTTTAGCCGAATTTAAATATACATTTTGTATAAAACCTCAATTTAAATTTCAATATGTAAAACAAATTATTTAAAGTCGAGCAATCATAAATTATGATATGAGATTTGAACTCAATAGAATTACTTCGTTAATTTATTATTTTTATTCTCATGGTTTTATGTTGGTATCTGACTCCTAATAGATTTTCACGACGAAATAACTAAATGGTGATAATTATTTATTTTTTTATCCGTACTTTTACATGTGCTGGGCTTGGATCTATGAATTGGAAGCCAAGCTCGACCCATATATAGATTCGTTTGATATTGTATTTGGTAAAAAAAATTTTGAAGAAAAAAATTTATTTTAAAATCTTTTGAGTTTTGAAAACTGTTTTTGCATAAAAACAAGTAAATAGATATTTTTTCCAAAAACAGTTTTGAAAAAAATAATTTATAAAAAATTAAAAAAATCAGTCAATTAATTCAAAAAAATTCTAAACATGTTTTTTAAACAACTAACAAAAATACCAAATATATCCTCTATTATTTATCTTTTGCTTTCTGATTCAGCCTAAAAAAGATCCATATTTCTTTCCTTATCTTCTTCTCCTTATTATTATTATTAAAAAAAAGAAAATTTGAATGGCTCGTAATGAAACCCAACACTTCAAATCCCATTTTCACCATAATTGACCTTCACCCATTATTGCAAGCAAACAACTCATTACACAAATCCCAAATCCTATTACGGGGATCCATTCTATTGTTCACTAATCCTTTGTCCTGTTATCGCCAACCACAAAATTACTCAACATGCCCTCCATATTATATTAATATATTTGTATGAGTTGACTTTTTAATAAACATATATTAAAAAAAACACATAGAAAATATTTTACTTAAATTAAAATGTATCATGAATTCATTCATTTTTATAATATAAATATGAAACTAATCCTTTAACCTATATTTATTTATGGTTTGAATATGGCAAATAAAATCCATCCATCAACTACCTCCTACCCCTAACTAAGCCTAAAATTGAAATCCAACAACACTGTTTCCTTTAGAAGCTCAGGCCGTTCAGGAAAAAGATAAGAACATATCTATTGGTGCTTTTATTTTAAAGAATATTTTTGGTATAATAAAAAATATTTTAGAATATTTATAAATATGAAAGGTAAAATTTTATTTATAAATCTAATAATTTTTTTATATTTTTATTTTATTTTATATAAATTAATATTTATTAAAAAAATAAATGTATTTTTAGAGAAATAACTAATAAAAAATAGAATATATATAAAAAGTAGAAATGCATTAGTTATATTTTTATTTTTTAGATATAGAAGTCAAATTCAATATCTATTCCATAATTTAAAAATAAAAAATTTATTGAAATTATTTTTTATTGTACAGCTGTTTTAAATAAAAAGTTGAATTTAAATAGTTAATATATTGAAAATGCTCTTACTACTCTTATTAATGGATTTACAAGACCATTCTTATTTCTAATTTTGCAAAATTAAAAAAATTTAACAAAAAGAAATATATATTTTGATGTATTAAACTCTTTTATATAGTAATTATTCAGCCAAATTTGTTGTTTAAAAAAGTTACAAATGAATGATTCCTCATCATAAAGAAGGAAAAAAAAAAGTAAAAGGGGTAACAAAGTCATTGCAGTTAAGCTTTTAGCTGAATGATGGGCCATGGGCCCAATCAGAAAAAAGAAAGGGGGGGGGGGGGGGGGGGGCTTCTCCTCAACATGCAAACAAAATGGCTTCTCTTTCTCTTCCAAATATCACCAGTACCTGTGCAAAAATGCGCACGTTAGCTGTCCCTCCACAATCATGACCAACCCCAATACCCATGCATTAATAGGCATTATAATGCGCCTTTTTAGCTTAACCTACGCTTCGAGGCCTTACTGGCTCTACTCTGCCCTCACTGACCTCGCTGCCTTAAATGGATCTGCGTGCCCTTACACGCATTTAGCTCACCATAACTGCACTGCAATTTCTGTTTCTTGATTTTGAATTGTGGCCGTTTCGTTTTTGATCTTATGTCATTTCCGAAACGTTTCGTATCGCTTTTAACTGATTCGAGCTCCGATCGGGTCCTGCATTTCCTTTTTGACCCGAAAATAACCGATTCGGAGCTTTTTTGCTCTCTTTGAGTGATCAGTCGTTCTTTAGTGCATTTGCTTGATCGATGCTTTTTTAGTGAATAACATGAATCCTCTCTGCTGCATTGCACCTGTTTCCATCGATCGGGATCGGGCTAACCCCGTGGTGGCGAAATCTGTTAGCCAGTCTCAGCTTAGTCTTGAGAGTTCAATAAAAACTGTTAATCATAGCTCCAAGCCAAGTTTCTCAGCTCAGGTATCGTCCGTCGGTACTGATTTGGATAGGTTGTCTGGTGCTGATAATCAAGACGTTGAAGAACTGGTTACTGAAGCTAGGGATTCGAAAGCTTATGGCGTGAATGGAGGCGTGAGTGGCGCTGTGGCTGGGATTCTTTATAAATGGGTGAATTACGGGAAGGGATGGAGGTCAAGGTGGTTCGTGCTTGAAGATGGAGTTCTATCGTATTATAAGATTCATGGACCTCACAAGATTTTGATGAGTCCGGCGAGGGAGAAGGATGTTAAGGTGATCGGAGAGGAATCTTCGAGGTACATGAAAAAGGCCAATTGGAGTAGTAATCGACTTGGTGTCGGCGCCTCCGCGGCAGCCATGCAGTGCAAGCCATTCGGCGAAATTCATTTGAAGGTTGGCTTGATTTTTTTATTTTATTTTTCCTTAAACTTGTTTAGGCGTGTTGGGCGAAATATCTCTCTTTTTGCGTACATATCCTTATCCTACCGATATATCTGGCGGTCGTTGTTATTTTCAGTTAGGAGGAGGATGTGTAACGTAAGCGTCATTTTTTTTTTCAAGAAGTGATAAATTCTTTTATCTGACTTTTTCAAAGCTATTTGTTTTTCTACATCTTGTTGTTTACCGGAGCGTGATACTTATGAAATTGCTCAATATTCTTTGTTTTTCTCTTGTGATCTACTATCCTCTCTTGCTTTACGAGTGATGACTCGCTAAACGGGGAACCGCATTGACAGGTTAGGGGAGGATGGGGACTGATTGGGTCTCTTTACTCAGATTAATTAAAATACTTCGGTGCGATTTTTGATTGATGGACTATGTTTGGTTGTGGAAAGAGTAACTCTTGTTTGAGGAACGGCAGTATCTTAGATGTTCAGTAATGCACAGATGGGCTTTGGTTACTAAGTTCAGTCAAACAACAGCGTAGAAGGAATTATACACTGTATGGAATGTAATGAAGAAAACTGGAGTCTAATAGACAAAGGGAATTAAATCATCCAAAAATGGGCCATGGTCTGTGAGTAGAAATTGACTTTAGTGAGATCTGATTTCCATTTTGTCTTAACAATGTCCAGAAAACAGGCAAAGTTTTTGTAGAAGGTGAAGACGTTTTAGAGAGAAGAATCCCTGTCTCAGGAAGAGCTATATCTTCATTTCAGAGAACAATATGGAAAATCTGCTCGAGGAAAATAACACAGCTCTAGATTAACATGTTATGCCAAGTGCATCACTTTCAATGCGTTATATGCATATGTTAGTCTTTGAAATGACTCATTGTGGGGAAAGGAATGAAACCCGATAAAAGTGTTTCTCGGAAATAAACTTAGTAGTGCATTCTTGGCAACTATTATCATCCCAATGTTAAACCCCATTACCTTAATCGCATGCCGGTACTTTATGACTTAATTTTCAGTTGAAAACTAGTGAGCTGGTTGTTTCATCTCTTTTTGCTGATGCATATTGTTTTTAGAATGAATTAACTGATGAGCTATTTTTTTTATGTTTGTACTGATATTCAATTGCCTCTGTAATGTGGCAAGACTTGGGTGTTTTCTTATCCTGGTTTTTCTTTCAATACTCCTGCAATGTCATGTTGGGTGTTTTCTTGGCTAATTCAAGATGTGAGACAAAAATAGTGTGCTCATGATCTCTCTTTCCTTCTACAAGTTGCTCTGTGTTCCTTTGTGGTATCTGAGAATGGGCTTTGAACTTATTTCATTTGCAGGTTTCTTCAGTTCGTGCTAGCAAATCTGATGATAAAAGGCTTACCATATTCACAGGAACAAAAACTCTTCACCTGAGATGCATTTCAAGAGAGGATAGAGCTGCGTGGCTGGACTCACTGCAAGCTGCTAAAGATCTTTTCCCTAGAGCATTGAAAAACAGTGTTTTTTCACCTTATGAAGATTTTGTTGTTTCCACTGAGAAGTTAAGAACGCGGTTATTGCAGGAAGGCATTGGTGATGCAATTGTCAAAGACTGTGAATCGATTATGCTCTTGGAACTCTCTGAATTACAAAATCAGTTGAAGGTTCTTCAACGTAAACACATAATGTTGTTGGACACATTAAGGCAATTAGAGGTATTTTTTTTTAAAAAAAAATTTTAGATTTTCTATGTTGTTACGGTAACAAAATTTTAGTTTTAGTATCTGCAAGATTAAGAAGATGGCCTCTTATTTCAGAAATCTGGGCATTGAGTAGGACAGTTTGTGTCCATTTAGCATTCTAATGTTTTTCTTTTAAGTTTGAGAGCATAATTTTTATTAGGATATGTTGGATTTCTTGTGTCTACTACACTGAAACTTGTCTTGGTGTTTAATGTGATCATAGATTTTCGCACCAGTGCAGCAGACATATGCATGACTGTGTTATCTGTTGAACTATCTGTAGGATATAATATTAAAATTTATTAAGATTTATTTCTGTCTTTATTTGTCATATTTAAATGTTTCTCTGGCTCATTCATCTCTACCATTGGGATGATAATTTAGAAGTTTGCCTTATTCATATGAGCATTTATGTCTAATGAATGAACAATAATGACGTGATTTGTCTGAATGCTTCAAACACATGGACTTGCTATGTTCCTGTACTACAAGGGAGTTTTATATTTTTGCATTGTTACATGTTACTTGATTGAACTGCTTCCAGTTATAATTTAAACCTAATGGCTGACTGCAACACCTCTTGGCTTTATATCATTAGCGAAAATTGAAATTCATTGATATTCCAGTATGTGTTATCTTCTTTGAAACTTCACTCAGCCAAAATGCTTTTGTGCCTTTACTACTGGATCAAGCAATTAAAAAATTCCTCAGTCAAGGAGTAATTTCCTTTTTTAATTTTTTTGGCAGACAGAGAAAATAGAACTGGAAACTACTGTAGTGGATGAATCGAAGGGATGTGAATCCTATTGTGGACAGGCGAATAGAAGATTCAGTGGTTAGTTATATGCTTCTAGCTTTCTTTCATCTGATCTTCTCAATATTATATATATATATATATATATATATATATATATATATATATATATATACAACTTGCTTAATCTTATCTGTAATATGATATAAATATGACTGTTGAATATGATGTATAAACCATTAACGATAAATATAAGCAAGACCTTATTTGGAATATTTCATTAGAGCAAGTTGATACTCTACGATTGTTGTACATCAGAAAGAGGGTTGATTGACTACGATGCTCTTAGAAATCAAATATTTTACCCATGGAGCAATTTAAATGGGCATGGTTGTAATTTTCTTGAGGTATTAGATGGTGATTGGTTAGGAGTGTGTTGTTTCAGTGTTGAAAACTTACTGATTCATGTTCCCTTCCATGTTGCAGATTTCTATTCTGTAATGTCAGAGGGTAGTCCAAGTGACTCTGAAGCTGAAAATGAAAGTCAAGATGGAGCAGATGTTGAAACAGATGAAGAAGATGGAATATTTTTTGACACAAATGACTTTTTGTCTTCAGAAGCTTTACGAAGTGCTTCCTACAGGAGCAGGGAAGTTATGGGAAATGCTTGTATATATGATAAAGATTCATTTTTTTCTGATAATTTGCGTGGGGCATTTGATAAGGAAATCAGGGCAATTAAATATCCATATGTGAAAAGAAGAGATAATCTGCCAGAACCAAAGGAAAAAGAGAAACCCGTTGGCCTGTGGTCAATCATCAAGGACAATATTGGGAAGGACTTGTCTGGAGTTTGTCTTCCTGTTTATTTTAATGAACCACTCTCTTCGCTACAGAAGTGTTTTGAGGATTTGGAATATTCATACTTGGTTGATCAAGCCTTGGAATGGGGAAAGCAGGTCAAGTAGCCTAACTTCTGTGTCAAAAATTGTTTCAAAGCTTTATCTGCTTGTTAGATTTTAGATCTGCATTGTTGATAAATCATCTTATTCTTAAAACATTACCTAAATGCATTGTGGCTTAACACATCATATGTAGTCAGTGAAAGTGTTTTCGAAGCTTTTTGTTGCGTGGCTCTTAGGTTTTGGTGCTGGCCTTTGCTTGTATGATAAGTAATGAGGTACTGCTAAGGTTTTTTTTTAATCTAGGGCCTTGGTGTTGCTTTGTTGCAAAATGTGATCCTTGTGTATCGCAAATCGAATACAATAACAAATAAAATAAGTGAACCGTCATCTAAAACATCCTGAAAATCCATTCTCGGTTTTATTGTATTTAATATGCTTCATTATTGAGGTCACTTATGCTATACTAGGATTTTTGTTTGATTTTCTCATAAGATAGAGATTTTACATGTTGCAGGGGAATGACTTGATGAGAATACTGAGCATTGCCGCTTTTGCTGTTTCTGGTTATGCCTCAACTGAAGGTAGGCAGTGTAAACCCTTCAACCCTCTCCTTGGAGAAACCTATGAGGCAGACTATCCAGATAAAGGACTTCGTTTTTTCTCTGAAAAGGTGCTGCTCTTTCTTCCTCCTAAATAACAGTAACCAGATACATAGTTGAAGAGTTTTGTGTTCATATCTCATTTTATTTCATCCTCTAGATGTTCATTGATGGCCCATTTTTCATTCAGGTAAGTCATCATCCAATGATTGTCGCGTGTCACTGTGAGGGAAGAGGCTGGAAATTTTGGGCGGATTCCAATATCAAAGGGAAGTTTTGGGGCCGGTCTATTCAGCTCGATCCGGTTGGTGTCCTTACCCTGCAGTTTGAGGATGGTGAAACCTTCCAGTGGAGCAAGGTCACCACTTCTATATACAACATTATTCTTGGAAAACTTTATTGTGACCACTATGGTACCATGCGCATCAAAGGTGGGGACAAGTACTCTTGCAAGCTTAAGTTCAAGGAGCAATCCATCATAGACCGAAATCCTCATCAGGTACTTCTTGTACTTGCTAATAAATGATAAATGAAAATCTTCATGACAAAATTCAGTTGAAAAAAAAAACTCCTCTTCGTGACACACTCTAATTCACTAATTAATAATAAATAGAATCCATTATTTTCCTATTGAAGTTTTTAGGCTTTTTTTTTAAAGTATATGTTGATCATGACATATTTGTTTTTCTTTGAACCCAGTTGATTGCTAATAATCATTAGCAATCTATTAGAATCTGATCCGAGAACTATGATTTATTGTCTGCAGAGCAATCAATTTCCTAAATTGTAGTCCTGTTCTGTCTGTTTTGCTATACTTTTTTTTATGTGTTTAAATTTCATCCACCACTTGATGAATGGTGGCTGTGACCCATTAGTTTACCATTATTTTTTTCACATTCATGAATGATGGCAATTTGCATATTAAGTAAAAGATTATCTTGAATAAGAAGTTGCTGTTTTTCATATTGGAAGTTGTTTTTTGTTTTATAATTATGTACTATATGCATGAACCTCCAAAGAAATTGTCCAATTTTACATATTCCGTTGGATCAATATCACAAACCCATAGGTATGATATGGATGTTTGGATGCTCAACTTCTCGCTGATTGCAGTGTGGCAAGTGCTAATGAATTTTTCTTATTTCCATGTGAAGGAGACACTTCTACCTGTCTAAGTTTCATGATGTATGAGCAAACTTCATTTTCAAGTCAAAATACTAGAAGGATCAAATCAATATGAAATTTAGCTTGTTTTTCCTATTTGAATAGAATATAATCCCATGTTGTTTCAATAGATGTTGCCTTGTATGAAAATCTGTGATACCGAGGTTTACTTTTGTGTAAGAAAGATCACTTGCAGCAATTCTCTGCCATTATCATCACTATCCTCTGTTCTTCTTATCCTTTTCTGCAATCATAGGTTCATGGGTTTGTACAAGATAATAGAACTGGAGAGAAGGTAGCAATGTTGGTTGGAAAGTGGGATGAAGCAATGTACTATGTGCTAGGAGATCCAACTACGAAGCCAAAGGAGTATGATCCAATGACAGAAGCAGTCTTGCTTTGGGAAAGAGACAAATCTGTTACCAAGACAAGATACAATCTCACCCCCTTTGCAATAACATTAAATGAACTGACTCCAGGCTTGTTGGAGAAATTGCCTCCTACTGACTCAAGACTGAGGCCAGATCAGAGGCACCTAGAGAATGGGGAATATGAGTTGGCAAATGCAGAGAAGTTGAGACTCGAACAGTTGCAAAGACAGGCAAGGAAGTTGCAGGAAAGGGGTTGGCAGCCGAGATGGTTTCGGAAGGATGAGGAAGGTTGTTATCGGTATGGAGGTGGTTACTGGGAAGCAAGAGAGAGAAAGAACTGGGTTGGGATCTCTGATATATTTGGCCAAAATAGCGACTTGCCTTCCTGTTTAGTTGAATGATTTATACAATCCCTATAAAATTTGGGTCTCATTCTTTTAATTGTTCAATTTTCCTTTTCTTTTATTTGTCATCTTTACTTGATTGAGAACTCAAAATATGATTTTAGTTTTCTAGACGTAGGTGCAGTTCTTGTTCAAGGAAAATGGCTCATTTCACAAGTTGTGGAGTGGGAAATTTCTTTTTTACACGGCAAACTTGAGAATTTCTGCTCTCAATCTCTGTCCTCTGCCATCCTTTTTGTCGTGCTTATACAATGCAAGTGCTTGTACATTGTAAAATTTAAGACACAATGTCATTTTAGTCGCGGCCTATGCCTGGTTACATTATGCCATGCAACATGGAAAACCATAAAATCTTATATATAAAAAGAAAGAATGTTAAATGATAAGTAAAATATTCAGAACAAGATGCCGAAATGATAATTGTAGCAAAAAGAATAAATATATCACTTCTATGCTTTCGTCCCTATAAACTGTTTGCCATAGCGATTCTGTATTTTTCTTTTCCTCCTCCCGAGATCTTGCTGCGCTAGACTTTTTTGGCTGCGAAGGACCTTATCATGTTTTTGCCTATTACTTTTCCCACCAGTCTGTTCGGTCACCACAAAAATATGGTGTCAAATATAGCAGCATTACTACAAATCTCATTAGGACACGTCAAATTGAAGAAAACATTCACATTTAGAAAGAAAATCTGATGGAGAAAACATTCACATTTAGAAAGAAAATCTGATACCAAAATCAATAATTGCATAGCACAGGTTTTTAAGAAAATTGAGCAAAACATTTAACGCAGCATAAATTGTTCAAATTGAAAACACTTGCAATACCCATATAGGGGAAGAAAACACAACTGATTATCGGATTCAAGTAAAAATGATTGTGTAAACAATTCATGTGCTATACCCAACATTAAAAGTAAGCAATTAAGCACAAATTTGAGAAGCAGGTAAAGTGAACAAAGAGAATAATTTAAAGATCACCTTTTTCTTTTTTATGGCAGTTCGAGCTTGGTACTTTCCCTATTTCGTCCCTCCCTGCTTTCACCAATGCCAATCGTTCTTCCTTGCTTAGCTACACATGAGTCAATAAAACACAAGTACAGGTGAATTCAAAATGGAGAAATAAACCATAATTTAACATTCACAAAAAAAAAAAAAAATCTAGCTTCAAAGGATTCACCCGCTTGATACTCAGCTGATCAGAACTTGGTACTTCAAACTCTTGCCGAGCTAAAGCAATTTTAGCATCTTTCTTTGCCTGAAAATGAAACAAATAAGTACATAAATATTATCATGTAAATTTAAGGTGTACAATCTGGTGTTGAAAGATAAACAACATATATGAACAAACAAATGGAAAATGATCTTTTCAATGCCACACTCAGTTTAGACCATATTTCAATGGTTGCATCAAAATTTCAGCTTTAATGCTGAGTAAAATAATTCTACCTTCAGTTCCTTGATCCTTTGAAAGTCTTCATTAGAAAGAATACCATCTGCCACATCTGATGAAGTATGGTTAAACTTTTCTTCTGCCAATCTCTTTAGAGCTCAAAGACTTGAATCAGCAGCTATACGTTGTCCATCAAAGTCAGGAAACTTCCTCTTACTTCCTTTAAATTTGTTAACTTCTTTCATGCCGTTGGCATTATTGTCATCGGCTTTAGAGCCCTCAGCTTTTTTTGAACCTCCTCTGCATCACCCTCCTCCTCCACCTCATCATTATTGCTGACATCACTATCTTTTTGTTTGATGCTGTCATCACTGACTACACTGTCATTTTCATCGATCGAGTCATCTTGTAAATCACCATCCTCGCTCTCAGTATCATCATTGTGCACCTGATTTTCACCATCATCACTGGTTTCAACCATCTCCATCATTATCTTGATCATCATCAACACCATCCGAATCATCCTCACTTATCTGATTGTGGTCATCTTTGTCGTCGTCGTCGTCCTCCCCATCATTATCTTGCTCTACCTCTAATAGCTCAACACCAGGTATATTACTGAGAACATTGACCTCTCCATATGATTTTAGCTTTGCCTTTGGGTCACTAGGATGACCGAGATCCTTCTTAACCAACAGTGAGGGGCAAAGCTACAAGAAAGGAAAATAATCCAATATTGACCCATGCAAAAGAAAGCAGAAATACCTCTCTAAATGACACCATGAGCGACCTAGCTGCAGCTGAAACAGCCTTTTCATGTGATTTTTTTCACAATACAAGATCTTGCAGCAAATCTTCTGTCATCAACTAAAAACCAGAGACAAAATAGTAATCCTATGGCATTAAACCCCATATGATAAACACAATTTTCACATAGAGATACATTAACAAGAGAAAATGTATGTAATCAAAATAAGGTTTTGAAGTTCAAAAGAAAAAAGATGGGTGGAAACAAATTATGTGGCAAGTATCATTACCAAAGGCATACACAAGCATAATTCAATTATCACATTCAGTCCAACAGCAATGGCCTGGAACAAGCAATGAAATTAATAACAAAATCACAGGTAACTTCTGGAAGATGACAAGAATGACCAGGTAGCTACAAAAAGCAATACATCTGGACGTGAACGATCAATCATTAAATCAAGGGTACAGAACAATTCATTAAATCATTCACATGAAATACCTGAACATACTTCAAAAGAAAAGGATAAAAGTTTAATAACATCAATCAATGAAGCCCAACAGTTCGAGCAATTAATTTCAGGATCATCATCTTAACCTGCGATTACATAAAGCTCAGAAATCAACGAAAATCAATTCATTTCAGGATCATCATCTTAACCTGCGATTGCATAAAGCTCATAAAGTTCAGAAATCAACGAAAATCTTCCATGTTGCAGTTAATGCAGCATCTAAGAAAAAGGATCTCAATCTCTTCCATGCCCTGACCTATAGCAAAGAAACTATAGAACAATCTCCTCAAGCTCTTAACATCAAAGGAGTGGTTGGAATAAGTGAATAAACCCTGTTTCACTGATTATATAAAATGCGAACTAAGACCATAACTTGAGTGTCTAATAGATATTACAGTTCAGTTCAAATCCTCATTAATGTTTCTCTAAGTTCAGTCATATGTCCACAAAAGCAGAAGGGTAGATAGGAATACCATATCTAATATCCTTGTCATCATCCTCAATCTTCTCATAATCCAGAAGAAACCACAGAGCAGCAATCATGATCATAACAAATTAAAACAATTTTAGAAAATTTCACAAATAAAAGAGCAGAAAGCACAAAGCAGCTGCAAGAAACCCAAAAGGCATACCGAGATGATGGATGGAAAATGGCATACAAATTGCATTTGCGGTTCTATCATCAAACCACACCTTTCTTCAGTGAAGCTCGCATAGCACGGTGAGAGATCTTTTGGCTCTCCCTTCATCCGCTTGATATCAGAACAACAAGATCTCCAAAACATCAACACAACAAATCCACAAACACAACCAGAACTTTTGCGGGGGTGCGGGAATGGAAAAATTCAAACCTGTAGCATCTCAAACAAGATGTTCTGTAAAACTCGACTCTTTGCATCATTTTTGTTCTTCTTATTCATGCGCCTAATGCTATGAATATAACATGGGAGAACGCCAATTTCCTCAAATTCCTATCTCCCAGAGTTTGAAGCTCCACGAACAATGCAAGCGTATCACTGATATAGACCATCTAGCGGTTAAAAAGACTTGAATCAAAACCCCTTTTGATAATAACGAACCATTTCCAATAAAACTAAAACTCGCATTTTCAGCTCTAAAGAGCACAACAAAAACATAAACCCTGAAAAAAAAAGCTACCCTTCGATTAATTAAAAGGATAAGAGCTTGAGTAACATGACATCCCAGCCCCGAGGGCAAAGACCGCGCAGAGGATTTGAGAAATTCAGCGAGTTGATCAGGGAAATTGACTAGTTGTTTAGGGTAAAATGGCGTCCATGAGCCAAAAACATGGCTCGATCTCCGAGGTCGTTAGCAATGGTGTGGTCTGCGCAGACTTCGGATGATGAAACAAATGTAAAGTTGAGAGCAGCTTGCTGTTGAAAGAGCTCGAGAGCTGAGTTGAATTGGCTAGAGAAGACCAAGTTCGGTCTCATAACCCTCCGGGTCAATTTTCATTTTGGACTGAAGCGCAGGAAGACTTAGCTTCTCGGAGCGTCTCCGTCGATTGGCCGGTTACGAGGTGGTGACCGGCAGACATTGGAAGGAACTGAGCTAGGGGGATTACTAATTCAAAGATACTGAAATCCTTAAAAACACGCTCGATGGAGACTATATAAGTTAGGCATTTCCTGCTGTACACCTTATTGCACCCGATCCTTCCTTTCCTTTGGTACTCTCTTTTGTCTTTTCACAAATATGGGCCTAAAGCCCATTTAAAAAGATCCTGGTCCTGAAGCCCATTTCACTGAATCGTTTATTTATTGAAGTTGGTGCTTATGGTTATGACAGTTTGAGACTCCGAGGCGTTGAGCCACCACTGCATGAAACCGCTACGGTTGAGCACTAAAACAGCGATGTCTGGCATGAAAAGCGGGCGTCACTTTAGCTCTATGGTAACCTTTTTTCTGGCATTCAAATTCAAAGCTTCAACTTTTTTCCTTTTCTTTCTAGTTGCCTATTGGATCTTTGGTCTTAGCTACTGTTGTCGCTTTCTCCAATTGAAGAATTTAGTTTTCTTTTTCAATCTATGCTTTAGGTCACTAGTGATGCTAGCGTTAATGAGCAGACAGCTTAGAGATTTCTGGGTAGTTTTTATAATTTTGTTACAATTATCCTAAAATGTGTATGACTTTTCTTCATAATTTTATACTGATGTTCAAATTGGATACCAATCAAAATGGGTTTCCTTTCTTTTGCGAAGAAAAGGTTTGTCAGATTGGGACTTACAAATGATGTTTTATTCATTTGTTGGCAGGGGATTTCTGAAGTCATACTAAGCAGTGAAGAGTTAATGTCAAGGATAATTAAGAGGAAATGGATGCTGCACGTTCCTGATACCAAAATTCATCAATTAATGCTTTCTCCTCTGCAAGGACCCAATAGTGGTGCACCACTTGGTAACATTTTCTTTCGGAACAATGCTCACCCAAATTTTGGTGATAACATGATGGAGAAAGATACTCAACATCTATCCTTCTATCTTGTGAGGGATGATTTGTTGCACCCCTTGGTAAATGGTAATAAAGCAAGAAAATTAGATGCATTGCTTCCACTCCTTGTGGATCATTCAGTGACTGATGTGGTAATTCCTTTCCTATGAAAGATGTCAATAAAATTCATGCTACACATTTTGTTACGATGCATTTTTGTTACTCCTGTTTGGCTTTTTGGAAATTCAATTTTTCCCTTTAATTTGTGATTTATTATGGGTTGATAAGCATGGAAAACTGTTGATGAGGCAACTCGTGCTATTTATTATTATGGAGCCCTAAAATAGTCATGGTCCTGGAATGTTGTTCGGCATAATTCTTTTGGAGTAGACCTTGCTTGACTCATATTAGTTATTGGCATAAGATATCTTCTTGTTGTTCCAAGTGTGTGAATGATCTCAGCATATATTTGCTGCAAAATTCGTTCTATTTAGGCTATTATTACATGAAATATAAATAATAATCAATCAATTTTTCAATATTTAGGGGGCTTGAAGACCAAATAACATTCTATTGGGACATTTTCTAGGTTACTTGTGGAGGCTGTCAAAGTGCACATGCAGCAGCTGTTGGTAGGTCATTTTTCTGCCAAAACAGTAGGATACTTGTCTGTGTTTTCTCTAGTTTAGAAGTTTTTACTGCATGTGAGACCATGCCAGACGAGTGTTGTGTGTTTTTGCAGCCGTTTCATGTGCAGAGGCAGGTGTAAAGTCACATGTTCTTCTCAGAGGGGAACAGCCAGAAGTTCTGACTGGCTATAACCTGATTTCAACAGTGTATGGAAATGTAACTTATGTCCCGAGACATCTATATGCCCACAGGGAGCGTATGCTGAAGAGCCATGCTAATTTGGTGGCAGGAAATGCCGGCCATGTTGTATGGTGTGATGATATCCTTGACACATTTTTCACAAACCAAACATATAATGCTTCGAACCTGGGGCGAAAGGATGCTAGTGCTGGAAATCTGAACTATCCAAAGGTCTTAATTGTCAATGAAGGTGCAGGGGATACTGTAGCGTGGCTAGGTATGTGAAAAATGATGTCTCTAGAGCATTCTTTGTGCTTTCATTTTTATACATATGATCAAATCTTACCTAGAGTCTCTCTCCCAGATTCTAGGGATCTTGATCCCTAGCAATGCCATTGATTTTCTAGTAGGCTCTACCCAGGTTTAGGTAGATACTCCTAACTATCAGTTAGAGAATTTGGTTCACTTTCAGCTACTTGGTGCTTTTATTCATAAACAGGTGAAAACACGATGTTAAAACCATGTGATTGTCTTGTATAGTTTCTTGTTGTTTTACCCAAGGGCTAACATTATGCATTTTGTAATAAGGGTTAATGCCTTGCTCTCTTATTCCTAACTATGTTCCAAAGGGTAATGCTTACAGTTAATATGATAGAAAAGAGATCAGCTAAAATTTGTTAATGATTTTGAGGATTTATATGAATCTGAAAATAATGTTTACATTTGCATTAAATTTCAATGCGCCCTTTTTTTTCTTTCTTTCTTTTTTTTTTTGAAATAGTTGTACTTCCATAGGCCTTTTTTGCCAAGGATTATAGATGTATGTGATTATTTGTTGATTGATCAAAGAGTACTCTTTGCTTATTATTCTGAGGATGTTGTTTTTACCAATGCAGTGATTTTAATAATGGCTTCTAATTTGTGATTTCTTTCCTGCAGGTCTCATTCGCTTGGTGGAGTACTTGTGCCAGAATCATTTACTTGGAAAGGATAGAAGCACAAAATTGGTTGTAGATGCTGGAACTGGTACAACAGCTATTGGTTTGGGACTTGGAGCCCGATGTTTAGGGTAGGTTCTACTTTATACATCCTTTTCAGATGGACTGATTAAATTTCTGAATGATAATCTGACTATGTTAGTGACTAAATTTTCGTTAAAACCTTCTAATCAAGTATGTGACCACTGCTATTGCTTTATCAGACTCCCATGGGAGATAACTGCTGTCATGCTGGCTGATCCAATTGACTCATACAGTAAAAGGGAGAAACAGTTAATTTCCAGTTTCAGGGCACAATTTGGTATTCATATTCCTGACCATTGCTTAAATGAACTAGATGGTGGAGTTGTTCACTGGGTAGAGCGCAGCCGAAGGAGAAAGTGAGTAACTGCTACTACTTTTAATAACATCAATGATCTTTCGAAATTAGATTTCTCTTCTCGCTCCTGTCTTTTCTCCAATTAAAGATTTAGCTTTCATGAAGTGTGAACTAGGAGTGATAAAAGAGAAATAATGGGTGGAATGTAAATAGAGTTTAACCTTGTAGTTTACTTTAGGGCTGTAAGAGAAGACTAATGAAGGTTATCCATTTTCATTCATCAATCTCCTAGTACCCATATTTGGGTTAAAGGATGTAATGAGCAGAGTTAATACTTTTAGACCCAATAATCTCATACTCTTTTCTAAAACCGCTAAACAAAGTGAGGTAAATTAACTTTTTTCACCTTCTGTTCCATTCTTTTCTTTCACCTTCATTGACTCCCTAATTTCTATTGGAATGATCATTATATTTTTCAGAAATGTAATAACCAGGCATGGAATGATAAAACTTCTATATTTATAATTTGTGCTTAGAAGTTAGAGATAGAGAGAGAGAGGGAAATCTTGACTTTTCTCTAGTAAACAAAAGAATTAGCATATGGAGTTCCTCCTATGATTCGGAAAAGAACTCATGGAGGAGGATAAAATTCAAAAAATGGATTGACACGAAAAGTAGGGAGTAGCCCTTTTCTATTTTATGTGTGGTATGTGGAGACTAGGAATCTCCTTAGCAACTTTTCCCTAGTTATGTATTTGGTAGCGGACAGTCTCTCTAATTAATATATATTATTATGGTATGACTTATCTCTATTCTTCTACAATATTATTTGCAATTTATAAGCAAACTCAGTTTACTTGTCTTCAAAAAGAGAGTGGAGGTAGAAAAGGCATCGAACAGGCATATTGTTAAGTTTGATTTATTTGCCTTGTATATGTGATAGCACAAGTATGTAAATTATGACACACTGAATATCTATCTATAAGTGTAGTTTGGTACGAAATATTCATTTTCGGTTGCTCCTTTTTTCCCCACTAAGTAATTAAGATATCTCTCACTCTCAGATTTGGCAAAGTTCTGGAAGGAGAGATAGAAGCATGCCAACAAATTGCACAACAGACAGGTATCCTGGTGGATCCTGTGTATACTTTAGCTTCTTGGGAGATGGCAACTCAGCTAAGTATGGAGGAAGCAAAAGGTGGTGCACAAGTGGTATTGCTTCACACAGGGGGAACTCTTGGCATGTTTGGCTTAGCACAGAGGTACAAAACTCACTTTAACAGCCTAAAAAAGGGACAATTATTCTCTGTAAATATTGCAGATGATTAATTTTTGTATACTGGATTCAAGCCAAACTGGACTTGAGGTTCACCCAATACAAGCTCTTTTCTTATAGCGTATAGGCTTTCTTCGCTTTCATGTTATGCATGGATAAATCTAGTTATACTCTTTTTTTTTTGGTTCTAGTGGGTCTCAGAAGTCAAGACCTTGAGGAGGGGCTAAGCCCCTTAATGCCGCTGGGGCACATGCCGCTGGGCAGTTATACTCTTAAAGAGTGAATTAAAATGCAAGTTTTAATTGCATTTGTTAAATAATTGATATTGTCATATACAATATACCATACCTGAAAACAGAAATGTTTATGAACATTTCATCCAACAAAAGTCAATCCTAAATAAGGTTGATCATAGAGACAAAATGGAAAACTCATATTTTGGCTCCCTAAACTAAATCTGTTTTGTCTTTTTGAACCCTTGATTTTTTTTTATTTGTCCATATTAAACCCTTTTAACTTTTATTTTGTTAAAATTAAGCCTTTATTTGATTAAGAGTAAATGGTTTGCATTCTGGACAAAATCAAAGTTAATTGGAGCTTTAATTTAGAAAGATCAAATTTGAAGGCTTAATTTTAAAAATAAATAAATAAAAGTTGGAGGGCTTAATTTTGAAAAAATAAAAATTAGAAGACTTAATCTGGAAAAAAAATATTAAGGATTCAATTAATAAAATTTGTATAGGTCAAAATATGAATTTTTCCAAGAAAATTACCTTTTACCTGCAGAGTAATTATGTTTCTCCCTTGTTTTTAACTTTCTATCATAAACAGAGTTTATAAACTAAACAAATGAGATAATATCATGTAAATTATTTTATATATATAATACTCTTTCAATATTTCAGAGGCAACGCCTCAAATTCAAACGAACTTAGGGCTGATAGGTGAATTTGACCCCTTAGACCCTTACGCTTTGGAACCACTTTTAGTAACGATTTTTTAGTTTAATTTGTAAGCAATTTAGTTTTACGGCTAATTTATTCTATTTCATCATTCAATTTTTTTTTCTTTTTCTTTTTTCTAAAATCATTGCTTAACATGAATTTGTATTTTAATTTTTACTATCAATGCAAAAACGAGTATCAAAAGATTTTTTTTAAAGCAAAATTAATACTTCAACCGGGTTAAGATCAAATTTTATTTTACCAAATCATCTATGTATATATGAGCGGGTTTGATATAAAAAGTCATCTTTGTAATTGTTTGAAAAAAGTCTCGTAATCTCTTAAACTTATTTAATAAATATATTAGATATGAAAATCATAAATTTAATAATTCTTATATGCTTAATTTTGGATTTAATTTCATAAACACTTAAAATAGAATATCATGTGATGCATATGGTATTTGAAAATATTTTAAAGTTATCAGTTTATAAATTTAGATGTAAAAAAGTTTAGGGTACCATTACACTTTGTAAAATTAAAATATAATAAAAAGGATGGATTTATATATTAAGAATGAAGTATGAAGGTGTGAATCTCTCTTCTGACAAAAAATTCTGGGAAGTAGGAAGATAATATTTGATTTCAACATTGGCAGCTTCGACAAATATTTTTATGTTTGAACATTTTGGTGGCAGTGTTACATATCAAATTAAATCAAAGAAAAAAAAATACCAGTTAATATTTAATAAGGAAACCATTAAAACTATATTCTTTTTTTTTTCTTTAAAAAAAACCTAATAAACAAAACCAAAAATGCACAAAAACCATTCTGTCCCCAACCCAACACCAAAAACGATTCGCCACAGTGACAGGACACGACATGGGCACGCATTATGCACACATGTCCTAAAATTTCCAAGTTTTATTTTATTTGGGTTCTTTTTCCATTTTATTATTATTATTTTAAGAACATGCATTGTAATAAAATAAAATACCCAATATTTTGTGGTGAATCTATAAGCATCAAACAGCAATTTATGGTGGCTAAGCCACTTTTTAAGGTTAAAAGAGATTAAAAAAGATAGTGGGGGGAGAAGGAGCAGAATTCCTGGTAACAAGGGGAGCAAATAAGTATGGTCCCATCCCACTTTTGTCTCTTCATGGTTGCCTAGGTTTCTTTCTTCCTTATGCGTCTTTGTTTATGACATTAGCTACCAAATCCAATTATGCATGCCTCAACAACACTTGCCCAATCATTCTTCTATTCTACTTCACTTCCCTTTTAGAGTTTTAGTGGTAGGATGTTATTATTAAAACAAATAATTCCGAGATTTAACTTTAATTACTTATTAACTCACATGAATATAAATTCGAACGGGAGTCAAATCTTTAATTATAAACAATATAAAATTTAGAGATTTTTTTTTCGTTACAAGTTGAGTTTCAGAAATGTTATTATCTAATTAAGTGCAAAGTCATGAAAAGAGGGGTGAAATTTATCCTTAATTATGACGAATTAATCATGAATTGAATTGAGCAAATGCATTGCTTGTTGTTTGTTTCACACCTCTACCAAAGCTTTTAGAAAGTGGGCCAAGTTGAGAGTCACAAACATATGGAATGTCTAAAAGCTTATTATATTGTAGTAAGGTCCTTAATTTAAGAAAGTGGGTGGTGGGGGTTTAAAGCAAACATCCCTTTCAATTGCTTTTTGTGCACTGGAAAAAAGGGAATGGGGGGAAGAGGAAGGCAGGAGGTGAGATGGGTACTTGTGTAGTGGCCCATCAATTTATGTGGAGCATATGGGGAACATACTATTACAAAAACACAAGGTGATTAGTTAATAGAAAAGTTTTGTCTAAATTTGCTCTGTGTATTTATTTATAAATTGGATTTATGTTTAAATAATAATAATAAAATAAATTATTTCTGATAAACAGGTCTAATTATATTTTTTTCCTTCAGAAAGTGGGTGGTGGGGGTTGAAATTATATCTAAAATTTAACACAATTTCAATTCAGTCATTTTAAGTCTATTCATTCAAATATTTCTTTGAATTTAGATAGAATTTCAATTCATTTTTTTAAATTGATTTGGGTCTAATCAAAATTTGACAACTTCAAATGGTAATGTAATTATAATTTAATGCTAATGCAAATAATTAACAATTCCATGCAGGAGCAGCTTTTTCCTTGTTCACACTTATATGGTGGCAACTCAAATTCCCTTTTCTTCTGATTTACAAAATACTGAGTTTTGACCTCAAATCATGTAGAAACTCGCTGTCAATAATTTAGTTCCTGCAAAGACAAAAAGAATATGTTATTTCAAAAAATATAGAAAAGCAAAAAGAGTTTTTTTTTTGGGTTGCAACAAAAAAAAGTATTTCTTATAACCTAATTTTGCCAATTAGATTATGTGAGTGTTTGAAATTGCTGTTGGGAGTCTAAAACATTGGTTTATAATTTTTTTGATTTAATTAACTGAATTTTTTAATTTTTTATAAACTGTTTTTCTCAAACCTGCTTCTGAAAAATCATCTATTTATCTGGTTATTTCCAAAAATAATTTTCAAAATTCAAAAAATTTAAAAATAAATTTTTTTTTCTAAAAACACTTTAGACAAACGCAATAACAAATTGAGCCTAAACGCTAATTCTACATCTAATTTGATTAAAATGTTTCAAAATATCAAGCAGCCTATTTACAAAAACCTTACTATCTCACAAGATTTATATATGATAATAAATGAATAAATAACATAATTATAACACTAATCAATAAATCCACATGATATATGTACTGATGAGCATATTAATCCAGCTGCCACAAATTGACTGACACTAATCTATTACCATCTCCCATCCACATATAGATTGTTATGTAATAATAATAACAATAACATATTTTTAATTTTGAAATACGATTTTTTAATTGATCTTTTCACTTTTTATTATGATTTATCATGTCCATAAACATTAATTTGGCACTCATGAATTCAAAATTTGAACTCAATGAAAGAAATGATAATTTTTCATACTAATGCTGATTAAAATAATATTCTTATTTAATCTGACAAAATTAGACTAATATGTGTTAAAATACTTATTTGGAGACTCAATAAAATACAATAGAAAATCAGAAAAACTCAATAAAATAAATAAATTATTCTTGGGGATCTAAACATGTACTTTTTGCCAAAAAAATTTGAACAATGATAATGTGATTTTAATTTTACTTTGAGGAATTTTTTTTTATCTATTTCAAGCTTGTAGCCAATAATAACTTATATATATCATATTAAGAATTATTTTGCATTTTATAAATTAAAATTTAATAAAAATTAATATTTCTCACATACATTAAATATTAAAATCAAGATAAAAATAAAGTACTGAAAGGATCAAAATAATAATTTTTCTTCACCAAAGCCACCTACTTAATTTTTGTCTGGGAGTGGGGCAATAAGACGTTGGGAATTAAATATAATTAATTAATAGTCGAACATATAAATAATTTAACATTTTAATGATGTTTTAAACAAAGAAAGACATGGAGGGAGAGACAAAAAGGGTGGGCTACTCACAATTTTACAGCAAATTACATAAAATTTTTATGAAATTTTAATAAATTATAATTATAAATAAAATTTTTAAAACTAACAATTTACTCTATATAATTTAAGATAATATTAATTTATTTTATAAAGTATATTTTTTAAATATTGTAGTATAATATA
The DNA here is from genome assembly GCA_023653625.1 of Triadica sebifera. Classification (NCBI taxonomy): domain Eukaryota; kingdom Viridiplantae; phylum Streptophyta; class Magnoliopsida; order Malpighiales; family Euphorbiaceae; genus Triadica; species Triadica sebifera. The sequence continues at coordinate 1,497,715 of CM042913.1, forward strand.
TTATATAATATTTTTTTATATTTGAGGTGTTTTTGTATAAATTTTTTAGAATTTTATATAAAAAAATTTAAAATTTACGGTTGTTACCAACTACAAAATAATTAATATATTTAAATTATATTTTATCTAATTGTTATATCAAATAATTTTTATAAAAAAATAAAAAAAATTATATGATTGTAATCGGTTTTTGTTTCCGTCAGTACTTGTACTCAGGGTCATCGGAAATCTGATGTTGCACCAAATATCATAAATTCCTATATACGACTAACATACTTGTTTGTTGTTACTGAAAATGATTACATATTATTCTTTTATATAGGTTTATTTGTCACAGATTATTGGAATTTCATGTTTTCGTATTATTTACAATTAAAACATAAATTCATAAAATTCAAAAACTTAAATATGCAATTTTCTTTTATTCTAATTACTTTTTGGGCATTTAGCATAGGAAAATAACTTGATACAGAACTGTGAGAATTATTATATATTATAACAATATGTGATCATAATAAAAGAAAGCACTATCAATTTATTTATCAAATTAAAATATCTAACAAAAAATCAAATTTAGCTTGAAAATGAAGACAAGATAATTAATAGTATTAGGTTTACATTAGCATTTGTTTAAATTTGATTAAAAAAAACAGTGTAACAATGAAAAAGGACTTGGTCGCAAAAAATAAAAACTCTGTAATAAGAGAATTAATAAAGAAGGTAGCATAGCAGCGTACGAGTAGTCTCAAAATACCCACATGAAAGGTACTAATATCCACCACAGCCATTATTACCCTCCAGAATCTTTTGCCTTTTTGTGCTTTTCCTATATTGGTACCTTTCTCCTGCTACCCTACCTTCTCTCCCTCCTTTTTCATATCCACCGTCCAACATTCTTCTCCACCGCCACGTGTACGGCTCACATCTCTTCTCCACCCACCACCCACCACCACCGCCTTCCAATTTCCCTTTCACCACATTCATATATTTTCAGCCCCTATCCTTATACCCAAAAATTAATAAATAAAATTATAGTTTTTGTATTATAATATAATTTTGGACTATAATTTGGCTCATATCTCTAACGACTTATTACTATTTTTTTGTTTACCTTCAAAAAAAAAAAAAAGAGGTATGAAGATAATAATAAATTTCTTGCCAATAAAATCAAACATTCTAAAGGCCATCAGGGGTATAATCGTCTTTCGATAAAAATAGGAAAGGACATTTTTGGCAACTTCGGCTTGATAAGAAAGCAGAGAAAAAGAGGAAAGTATACTGCAGCCTATTTCCAACTCAACATTGAGAAAGAAAGAATGAAAGAACAGTAGAGACTCCATACAATCATAATGTACCATCCATACCCACCATTCTGATCCCCGTAGCTTCTCCGGAAAATCGTTTGTTGTCCTTCTCCGACCCTTTTCGCTGTTCACGAGTAGTCTCGAAAATTCCACCACCATGGGAGAAACCGGTATTGTACGGTTTCCGGGGTGCCTTGACCCGAGAGCGCAAGAGTTCCGGTTAAGAAATACCCCTGATTACGCTAACTTAACCCAGCAAGTACCTATCTTTGGACCACAGCCGCTGCTACCTCCACCGCACCAAGTTTACTACCCGTACGCCCCTCAGTTTGTTCCGTTTAGTGATGGAGTTGCGGTTGGTTACCCACAGTACCCTACTTCCCCAGTGTATGTTAGCACAATACCGCCTCTCCCGCCACAGTCGGCGGCTCCAACGCGGACACTTGTGCTCAGTTCGGTGCCGACCGACTTCAGCGAGTCGATAATTAGGAGAGAATTGGAGGTATTTGGCGAAGTGAGAGCAGTTCAAATGGAAAGAATTTGCGATGGGATCGTGACCGTCTATTTCTACGACCTTACGCATGCAGAGAAGGCGTTGAAGGAAATAAGAGAGCAACACATGCAGCAGCAAAGCAGGCTGAGAAACCTCTTCGCCGCCTTGGAGCAGCGAACTTCTTCTGGGTTTCTTGGATTAGGAGATAATAATTTCCTTGAACTGCCACCAACTCCAGCGGCGCGTGGACTCATTGCCGGCTGTGCGGTGTGGGCACAGTTCACCATTCCGTCGTGTAACGCAGTCCCCGACGGACACAACCATGGGACTATCGTATTGTTCAATTTAGACCCGAATATTTCCACTTCTTGTCTGAAAGAAAATTTCCAAGCTTTTGGTAAACTCACGTATATAGTTTGAGGTTTTTGTATCTGATTTTTATGCATCTATGAATGTTTTGATGGATTTTGTCAGTTCGTTCTTGTGATGGGTCACTTTCTTCCTTATATCTGACTTCGCATGATTGACATCTTCCACAAGAAAAGAAACCAAACTCCCCCCCCGGCCAACCCAAAAAAAAAAAAAAAAAATATATATATATATATATATATATATATATATATATATATATATATATATATATATATATATATATATATATATATATTCTAGTGAGTGAAATTAATTCTTGTTCATTTATTTATTAATTTTGGCGTTGCAGGTGCTATCAAGGAATTGAGAGATACGCCAATAAAGAAGCAACAGAGATTTATTGAGTTTTATGATATTAGAGATGCGGCTAAAGCTCTAAGGGAGATGAATGGCAAGGAAATTCACGGCAAGCAAGTTGTTATTGAATTTAGTCGCCCCGGTGGCTTTGGTAGAAAATTTTTTAATGCCCCCACCACCACTTCTAAATCATCCTCCATTACTAATTCCATCATTCATTCAAAAATTTCAAGTTTCGCACCACCGCAACAATCTCATATACCTCCGCCACCAGAATTATTACCTCGCAAATTTTCTGGTCGTTCGCCTCTCACTATTCCTCCACGTCCTATTCTAGCTCAAACCCAATCTTCCTCAATGAAGAAACCTTCGAATTTTAGTAGCGAAAACCCTAACGAGAGCATCAGTAGGAGAAGTTCAATTGAAGAATCCATAGGCGTAAGTTGTGGGAATATTGGAGAGGGAGATGCTGATAGGGTTGCAGATAAGGGGAGGGATGCGGCTCCGAAGAGAAACACGAAGAAAAGCCAAAGCGATGAGTCTAATACTACCACCACGAAGCAGCAGCAGAAACATAGAAGTAGGCCATGGAGGAGCAGACAAGCAAAGAATTTCGATAATCGTTTTCTAATAAACGAAGATGCCATGGTGGAATCCAATTACAGTGATTCAAGAACCACTGTCATGATCAAGAACATACCCAACAAGTACAGGTATGTTCTTTTGCTGTTTAATTCTTTCTTTGTTTTTAACTAAAGGGTACTTCCTCTATTTCATGAAATTGTTTTACCAAGTGGGGTACTTTTTTTTTTGAATAATTACAGTCAGAAACTACTCTTGAACATGTTAGACAACCACTGTATACACTGCAACGAGCAGATCGCCGATGGCGGCGGCGATCAGCCCTTTTCCTCCTATGATTTCGTCTATCTCCCCATTGATTTCAAGTGATTTTCTCATTTTTTTCTTCTCACTTTTATTTCTTCATATACATATAGTGTGAACTATTTAAGATGCTCATTTTTTTTTTGGTTTTCATTGCGATTATTTTAAAAAAAAAAGCAGCAACAAGTGCAATGTGGGATATGGGTTTGTGAACATGACTTCCGCACAGGCAACATGGAGGCTGTACAAGGCATTTCATAATCAACATTGGGAGGTTTTCAACTCCAGAAAAATCTGTGAAGTCACTTATGCAAGAGTTCAGGTATTTAATTTTCTCTTACTCAAAATTTAAAAACAGTGATTAAGCATAAGTATTGTCTTATAATCTTTTTTTTATGGCATGATAAAAAAAATCCAAGGGATTGGAAGCTTTGAAAGAGCATTTCAAGAACTCTGAGTTTCCATGCGATATGGACCATTACCTACCAGTGGTGTTTTCACCGCCTCGAGACGGTAGGCAACTGTCGGAGCCTCAACCCATTGTTGGCCAGAACCAGAAGCAACATCTACCCATGAAATCCACTGATCATAGTGGAAGTACTGATCATGGTGAAAATAACCTCGAAAATAGCGACAACAATGGTGACACTGAAGTAGAAGAAGAAAAATTGAACCGAAGCAGCAGCAGCATCGATGGCATCCTAAACGACGGTGACAATGTTGATGATGACAAAGACAGTAATAGTGGAAGGTGAACGGGAGCGAAGGAGAGGCCTAATTTGAGGGATTCATGATTCTCTTGGAACTGGTAAAAGATATCAATATGATTATAAATAATGATATCATATAATACTGGAAACCATCTCTACTGTGTCCGTTCACTTTGCTGCCACAGACAGCTGCACCACCCAATGACGGTTGTTGTTGATCTCCGAGCCTCGCCCTAATAGTAAAATGGCTAATGGCTCCCAGCCTGTCATTCTCACCTGACCACCGTCACCTCCATTAACTCCCTTTCTGGCTGTTTTTTGTTTTTGGTTGGTTTTTAGCTAACAAATTGTAACAAATCTTGATTCTCATTTTCTCTCTTTCTTTTTTTTTTTTCTATGGTTATAAAAAGAAGTAGCTTTGTTGTAATATTTTAACTTTAAGCCACAACCGTGATATTAATATTGTTTTTTTTTAATTTTTAATTTTTGGCTGCCTGTTTAATTCTTTACATGCATTAATTTGATCAATAATTTAGCTATTTATGAGGGTATTATATGTATGTTGTTTGAACGTTCAAAAGAGAGAAATTAAACCAAACCGATGGGTAAAGGAGAGCCACCCACCTCGGGCGGGCAAATGGCTGCAACCTATTAGAGAATACAGAGAATATATGTATTTGTATTAATACGTCACTTTGTACTGTTATTTTCCATATATATATACTTTTGTTTGACTCATTTTTGCTGAAAGTCTATGTGGGGTTCCTCTGCAATTTCATCTTCGCTTGTAGGGATCAAGTGGGGACTGTTCTTTCCATGTTCTTATGCTTTTCAAGCTTTTGTTTAAAATAAACTAATGCCTTCACCCTTTTTATTTTGACGTTTGAAATTATTTGTTTTTTTGTTTAACATAAACTATTGACATTTATTATTCCAAGGATATAATGTTGTCAATTTTAGTGGATCGATGTTTGATAATATCTAGTTGAGGTAGAAATTAAGACAGTCCAAAATGATAGTAGTCTTTTGTCTTAGGCCGCAGGGAGAGTTTGTGCGAGTCTAGCGGTTGCAGTTTGCTATATTTTTAAGGATGCAAATATGGTATATTTAATTTAATTCACAAATTTTACTGTGGAATCTAATTTATAAAAAATTATAAATTAAATGAGAATTTTTTTAAAATTAATTCACATGCACATGAAATTGAACAATTTATGTGATAAATTCTTTATTCTCCACATATTTCTATATATATTCATTACTATTTCTCTACTTTCTCTTTGTATACCTCAAACCTGTTTTTTCTTCAAAGAACCAAAACAGTTCTTAATATATATTTAAAAATTAATAGAACACATTAAATTTAAATTTTAAGTCCCAATAATATTAGTAATTGAAAATTAGGGTCTATTTTTTCAACATCTTTATGAAATTTCAACCTCTTATATAAAATAATAAAAGTCATTGTGATTAAGATTTTGTTCGGTAAAATTAACTGATAATTTGGTTGTAAATTGATAATTTAGTTATATATAATAATCTACTAACTGATTAAATTTAAAATATTTCGTAAAACTAACTGAAAATATAAAATAATATAAAATGACACGTTTATATATATATATATATATAATAATAAACATCAATCTAAAATAATAAAAAAATTATATATATTCAGTAAAAAAAATTAAAAGTTAAAATTTAGGATTAAAATCATAACCTACTAGTTAATCTTAATACTACTAGCTTTTACAAATAATATATTATACCTAATAAAATTTATGGATTATATTATATTATTTTTATAATTAAAGTAGATTAGTCTATTCTAAATAGGAAGTTTTTCATGATATTATGATTGAGAATGAGAAGTAAATTCCATCTTTCGGATTTTGTTTGAATTTGAAAATGAAGAGATATAATGAAGGATATAAACAAGGCTCAGATATCTACGTCCCATCCCATTGAAGAAGTTAGTAGAAGCTTTTACAAAGGGGATGAGGGAAGCCACGTGACTCCTGGGCAAAGCTCAAGCCCCACTAATGAATCCTATGCCACTTACGACAATAAGCATCACACGTGGCATTTCTGGTGGACGAAATAAGTCGTTTTGACTTTAATCTGTCTCATGCTAATTTTAATATTTAATTAATTTTAATTAAATATTTATATTTAATAGCCCCCCATCTCTGTCTATACTATATATAGCCTCAGGTGCTGACACACTTAGCCTAAAAAGCTCCTTTCCTTTACCTCTTCCTCTTCCACAATTCCACATCGTTGGATCCTCTTTGTCTTTTTCTTCGTCATTTTCCCCTCCGTTCATCCATAATCCAGTTCCAGTCATGGTTTTTTTTTTATATAAAAATAAATTGGCATACTCATACCATATTTTGTGTATATAACTGTATATCCCTTTTTCCTATTTTAGTTTTTATGCTTTTTTTTTTTTCTCGTTTCCTTTTTTTATTTTTTTGGTATATAATATCTTATAAAAATTTAAAAATAAGTTATATGGCCCCCATCAAGACCAATTAATACGTGATTTTATGATGTATTTTTGGTTAAATAAATATGAGATAGATAATATATTTTATTTATGAGAATTAATATAGATTTCGAATTAAAATTTTAAATATACAGTTATATTAAAATAAAATAAATAAATAAAATTTTATTTTTTTAAAAATTTTAATTAATACAAATATAATTAGTTTTAATGTATATTTTTCAACACAAATTTTAACTTTTATGTTTATGGTTCCTCCTTTTTCTGCTAAACCATCTCCACTTTTAAAATTTAGCTTATTTTTAATGTAACCTACGATTTTCCCTGGCATTACCCTGTTTAATTTCTTACCCCTTTTTCTGTTCATTTTTATTATTAATATCTCGAGTCTCTAGCAACCAGCCCTCTCGCGCAACAAATGGAACCAAAATGTGACAATGCAGCAACCAGCCCTTTCTCACACCAGCAACGAGTAGATGAAAGATTGTAGAAGCTTTGCACCAAAGAGAATTCCAAAAAATATGTTCGGGATTTGATTTGATTTTGTTTTATAGAACAAGGTGGATTAAGAGATTGAGGAGGAGAGAGAAGGGCAGAGAGCTGAGAGAAGAGTCGAGGTATAGAGAAAAGTTATATTTTCTTCCTTACCAGAAGATTTTTTTCAAAAAAAAAATGATAATCAAAGAACGAAAACTTGAAAGAAAAAAAACATTAATCGAAGAATATTTATTTGAGAAAGAAATTATAGGGTTTTCTTCAATTTGGCCCGGGAAGAAGACGATAATTTTTATCACCTTTACATATCTGAAAAGATTTATTTATTTATTTATGTTTTTTTTTCACCTTTTATGTCCCTTAATTTTGTCGGTAGAGTTTTTTTTTTTTATATCATGTCAATATAATTTAATTTTGATTTTTAAAGAGTAATATGTCCCAAAGATAAATACAAAAGGGTAAAGTAGACATGACAAACTCATTTAATATCATTTACAAGGGCGGCCTATACTTTAAACTAAATAAAATATTTCTCTTTTTATGATATGCCAAATTCTGTTGAACAAAAAAAAAGCCAATTTCAATAATTTATTGGATGAGATTAGCCATGATAAAATTGTATTTGATAAAAGTATTTTTGAAAAAAAAATTATTTTTAAATTTTTTAAATTTTGAAAATTATTTTTAGAGAAATAGATAAATAAATTATTTTTTTAGAAATAAATTTGAAAAAAATATTTTATAAAAAATTAAAAAAATCGGTTAATTAAATAAAAAAATTAAAATTTACGTAATTCCAAACTATAATTTAAATCGTATTTTAATCATTTCAAGTCAAAAGAGGCGATCTAAACTTGTTGCAAAAAATTATATTAACTTATATTAACTCTAAACACATTTTTGGTTCATATATTTATCGAAATTGTACGATTGAGCATTCAACTAAATTTTTTCAGCCCATTGAACTTATAAATTTTGTTTTGTTGAGCTGTTATTTTCTAAAAAATAATTAATCTTTTTTCTTACAGAATAAGATGAAAATAACATTAAAAATTAAAAAAAAAAAACAAATACATATTTTACCCTTGAATTGTTTGAATTTATTCAATTCAACCTCAGGGGCTAAATAACTTCTTTTTTCTCCAAATTTAGAGCCCAATATCATAAGAATCTTTTTTATTTGTATATTTATTTAAAATTTTTAAATTAATAATAAATCTTAATATATGTTGAAATATATTTATTAATTTAATTTATAAATAGATATATATATATATATATATGAAAATTACTCCATCTAAGAAATCTTCATTATAGTTCATCATTTCTGCTCAGCGCAGCATTGTTTAAGTCCGGTTGGTGCTGGTCCCCTTGAAATATTTTGATATCTGATATCATGGGGTTTTGACACATGGACCAACGATCGATGACATATCATCAGGGAGGTGATTGATCCTTAGATCACACGATCTCTCTGTACCTCGTATTGTTGTTATCAATTTGCTTTGCAGAGATATTTACTGTGTTTTTGTTTTGAGTCTTTGATCATTTCCATACAAAGGCAAATCTCTCATCCATTTTGATCATTTCCAAACTGTGTTAAGTATGTTGGGTGTTATCATTCAACTTATTACAACTCAAACCACAGACAGCATCAGTGGATTCTTAATTACGAAGTTTGATGGAGAAATTTTTATGTGAATTCGGTATATCATATAATTTGTAAATTAATTTAATTATATTGTGATATATATTTAATTATTTTATTTATATTTGTCAATAATTAATTTATATATATATATATTTTTTTTTTTTGGAATGCTTGTTTCATGGTCCCAAAAAAATGGATCGACAGGAGCTAGTTTGGAACTGACAAGTTCCATTTTTTTAAATTATAATTAATAACACAATAAATAAATATAATTAAAATTATTAAACTTTAAAGTTTAGAAATTAAAATTAATTATTGGGTGAATTTGAAACAAAAAATATAATTTAACTTATCAATTTGTTTATAAATAAAGCAAAAAAATATTAAGTTATAAATAAGTAAAAAAATGGAGAATAAATTAGTTAAAAAAATGAAAATTTTGAGCAAAAAATATAAATTATAAATTTGTACAACTAATAAGTTATAAAAAAAACTTTGAGAACAAAAATAACTTATTAAATATTAATTTGTAATTTTGTATAATAAGTTAGATTGTTATAACAAAAAAGAAGAATTTGATTTATAGAAATTATAAATTGAAATTTAGAAAAGATTATTTTTATTTGATAAATTAATAAATTATAATTAGACTACAAATATAATCAATTTAATTTTTTATTTTAAAAAATAACTTAATTATAGAAATTTGAATTTATATTGAAAAAATTATAATATTAATAATTGATATTGAACTTAATTTTTTTATCATTAATTAAATTATCTACTTATCGTTTTAGGATTTAAATGAATCAAAACTCACGTAATTCTCTTACTTTTTAAATTTTAATTGTTGATATTTTTTATTTTTTTCTTAAATTATGAACTTCTGGTGCTTGATGTATTAGTTCATAAGTCACGACCATTGTTTTTTATTTAAACGGTTCAAAACCGTGAACCGTGAACCGTTTGTTTCGATCTGGAACCAGTAGTTTCGATTCCTAGGAGAAGGATCCGAACCGGACTCGAATCAGACTCTTTTTCTACCGGATCATAGCTCAGGCTGAATTCGGAATCAGTCTATTCCGATCCGATTGAATTGAACAAGAACAGTTTACTATTTAAAAGATTTATCACATTAATTTAATTAAAGATGAAAGGTGCAAATAGGTCTTTAAAGTATAGATTCAAAAAATATATTAGCTTTTATAATTAAATTCAGTCCAATTCACTTCATATTAAAGAACTTAGTCCTAATGATACATTGTACTAAAATTTTTGATTTGTAGAATGGTCTAAAATTGATCGACAGAAAGAGCTTAATTGAATCGAATTTTAGTATTGGAGATCTAAATGATGCAAAATTTTAGTAGATGATCAATTTGACTAAAATTTACTATAAGAACCTATGTATGTTTTGTCCCATACTTTAGGGGTTTATTACACTTTCAGTCTTAATTAAATAATATATTGAATAAATGAATTTTGAATATAATCCAAATCATTATAAAAAACATTTAAATAGGTTATAAAAATGGGAATAAAAATTTAAAACGGAAAGTTAGTATGAGTAGATATTTCACAAAATTAACAATTATGATAATTCATTACCGAAAGCTAGCTAAAAGAAAAATAATTATTAAACCATTATAAGAGACAAATTTTATAATCAACCAAGGAATACTAACCTAAATATAAACAATATCAAATTATTAATTAAACAAAATAATTATGCTTTATGGGCTTCAGGGTGAGGAGGGGAATAGTATAAGACCTGTAAACAGTCAAAGAAATATGGGAACTATGGCACCGTTGGCCATTTGGATCCTCCTCTTTTCCTTTTTTTATTTTTTATTTTTTATAATCACATTTTAATCAAATCTTTCGTTGAAATCCCCATTGAAACTTTGAAAGAGAAAAAAAAAATGCTCCAAAATAAAAAAGAAATCCCAAATAAAAAGGAGATTTTTATTAATTTTCTATTTACAACTTGATTTTGATTACTATTTCTTGCTTGGGTAATTAATAACTTTGGAAAAACCACTGGGCAGTTAGCACGGCTGCTCGTCCTTTCTTGGGTTGCGTAATTTTCATTTTTGGTACTTTTTTTCAATACAAAGGGTCTCACAGTAAATTCATTACTTCATAAACTCATCAAACCGGTATCATTTTGGTATTTTTTTATTATTTAAGTTGTTTCCTTTCTTTCTTTCTTTCTTTTTTCTTTTTCTAAGCAAAAAAATTATAAAAAATAACAGATTTTTGTACTTTTCAATTAATATTCTATTTTTCTTTGCAATTTGAATTGTGATTTTTATGGTTATTTTCAATTGAATTCTTTTGTAATTTTGTAATTATTTTAGTAAAAAGCTAATGAAAATTTAATGAAATAATTGAATTAAAAAGAAACGTGAAAATCACTGTTCGCATTGCTAATGAAAGAAAGATAGACTTTGATTTAAAAAATACAAAAATTACATATATATTTTTTTAATTTTTACTTTTATAAATAAAAGTTTTAAAACTGACAAACTCTCATTACTTACCCTTTTTTAAATTATATTTTCTTTGATGAAAGGAAATGTGGAGAAAATAAACCCCTCGAACTTACCTAAAAATGATAAATTATGTTTAAATGATTTAACTATTTATTTATAAAGAAATTATTAAATTTTGTCTCAACTATTTATTTATAATAAATCATCAATATCCACTTATCATGTTGGGCTGTTTGAGACAATTTTAATCTAAACAAATAGCATGACTTCTTCTCTTATTGTCTGGTTCCCTTACTTGAATTTAGAGGGAAATTAAGTTTCCTATAATAAAAGAAGAGAAATAAAGAAATATAATTATTTATCTCTCTTTTACATTAAAATGAAAGAGAAATTATTTTGGGATTAGAAATAGGTTTGGCAATGAGTCAGGATTGGAGCAGCGTACTGATCTCTATTCCCATTTCCGCATTGACGGAAAATCTCGGTCTCCGTTCTCCTTTATTGATTTTTTTTTAAATTTAAATAATAATTAATTAAATTAATTATAAAATCAACCTATTAAAAATCACTCATTAAACTATTTATTTGCAATTCACCAATTATAATCAATTAAAAAACTTATCACCCCACTCTCATAAATATTATTCAGGTAAAATCAAATTTAATAAAATTGATCAAATTATATAATTAAATCAGTCAACTTTATAATTAAACCAATCAAATAATTAATCGATTTTAATTTAACCATCCAAATTGCCCCAACTATATAATTAAACCTACCCAATTTGATTAATTAAACCAGCTATAATTAACTAATACTAAAAGTAACCAACCAACCGGTTAATGTCAAACCAATAAATTTATTTTCAACTAACCAATTTTTACTATTCTTAACAATCTCACAATTGTTTATTTATAGTATCCCTTAGCTTGTGAGTTTCTTACCTTTACCGAAGTGGGATTAGTGCCTATAACCATAACACATAATTTTCTTCTCTCTCTCTCCCCATTAGCTCATTGTGAGTTTCATTTTTATTCTACAGTTAACATTTTTTTCTTATTAGACTTTTCTTTTTAGGTGTAAAATAATTATTTGTTTTAGCAATTTTTGTTTAAATATTATACTTTAAGCAATTGATTTTAATTTGTTATATTTTATGCTCAATTAACTAATTTAACTTAATTTGGTTAAATTGAGGTTCAATCCATCAATTGAACTTAAATTGATTAAATTAAACTTAAATTGAACTTCAATTTATTAAACTAAAATTGATAATTGAATTTAAGTTAATTAAATTAAACTTAAATATAACTTCTACTAATTAAATTGAAATTAATTAATCAAACTTAATTAGATTAAATTTGGGTTCAACTAATTAACTAAATTTAATTTGATTGTTGAGCTCTTAAAAAATTGAACTTTAATTTATTAAATTGAAGTGGATGTATTGAACTTGAATTGATTAAATTGGTGCATTCAATTGATTAAATTAATGAATTGAAGTTTAATTTAAGTTAAAATATTAAATTTCACCCCAATTAAAGTAATTAATAATTTCACCAATAAAGTTAAAATGTTCAATTAATCAAGTAAACCTCAATTTAATCAAGTAATATAACACTAAAGTTATATAAAAAAAGAAAAAAATTTAGAAAACACAACATATATTTGATTCGCTAATGAGTACTTTGTTAAACATAATATATGTCACTACATGCTAATATAAATACTTTGTGAAAGCTAACTAGTGCATATATATATATATATATATATATATATATATATATATATATATATATATATATATATATATATATATAATTTGCATTGCTCATTCCGTGAATTGGTTTTTTTAGATTTATTTTTTGAATCTATAATTTGAAGTGAATGATATATAATGTACTTAACATATTAAAAATTCTTTCAAGTAAATTAGTAAAAATGAAATAAATGTAAAATCTTAATGATATTTTTATCTGAAAAGTATAAAGATCGGTTAAATTTATTAATTTATATAAACTTAATTAAACATATAACATTAATTTTTATTTAAAAAATTAAAAAGTTAACTATATATAATAAATTATATTAATTTTTTTTATAACTTTCGGTCTCCACGGGCCCAGACGGGGGAGTATCATCCCTATTTCTGTCCCACCCTGCTCAATAGGGAATAAACTCTCTCATTTCCGTCCCCGTAGAGAGATGAAACAAAAAATTTCCGCCTAGTTCAGAATGGATCCCCACAGGGATCGGGATTCCCACCCTATTAGCAAGCCTAACTAGAAAAAATAGGAAAAGTTTCTATTTTTCTCAACAAAATCCTTTTTTTTTTCTTCTAAATTGTATCCAAATAATAAAATTTATAGAATTTTAATATATTTTGTTTTTCTCCACATTTCTCTCAGAAACAAAGAAAGAGCTAATGAAGATGCACCGGGCGACCCCTACCCCTTGTGGTGGTTTGATGTGATCACTTTAAACTTAGATTATTACTGTGATGAGTTTTGCCCTCCTATCTCTATTAAAATAAATGTCACAACAAAAATCTTTAACGGAGAATTGAATAAATGGTTGTAAAAATTACCCCTCAATTAGAGAGTTGAATGTACACGCCTAATTGAAATTAGAGGGCGAATTGAAGTAAGAATTTTTCGAAATTGAAAAGACAAGTTCTTTTTGCCTTTTCTTGTCAATCAGCCTCTACATATAACCATATCAATTTCTTTCCTATTCGAAAACAAATTAATTTTCATCTATTTCTAAATGAAAAAAAAAACAACGTTTTATTGTGATTCAAATATTTGCACAAACACATTGCATAAGAGGGTTTAAATTAAATAGAACTCACCTAATCTCTATAGCTAAGAAAAACAAACGACAACCAAAAGAGATAATCGACTAGGCAAACATAAAATAAAAACTTGGAATATTTTTGATCGATCCCTTATTTGGGCACAATATAAAAAGAAAAAATGAACTCTAATATTCAGCTAGAGTTCATCTTTGGGATGAGTGGAGGTCAATTTCTTGTTGTCAGAAGTGTTTTTGAGAGGGTAAGAGGCCTCCAAAGTTACACCGCATATTCCTTCTTTTTTATAAATCCCTCTTTCCATCCTTATGAATCCATTCTCTCCCCAATCAGTTCCCCATGAATTCTTCACTATCCAGTACTTTGTCCCATCTACGGTTGCTCCATATCCCACCAATGCCACCCCATGGTTTAGCTCTGTCCCACAATCTCCCGTGAATACTCCCTGCATTTATTAGTTCGGCTCATGAATAAAATACTACTCAAGTCTTGATACATATTTTACTCGTGTGCATTTGCACACAAGTGAGCAAATATTTACCATACTAATATTTTGTTTTTTGCCAGTATCTGGTCCCTGATGGATCAAGTTATAGCATATTTTGTTGCTATTATGGTAATTTAAAGTCTAAATTATTGAGAAACTTGCCTCAGAATAGAACTGCATATCCTTGCCACCAGCATCTATAGCAATTGCTACAGGTTGGTGAGCAACAGCTTTCATCAATGCACGCTCATCTTTTTCTGGTACCATTTCATACCCATCAATGTTCACCATAGGAGCATTCATCTGTTGCACCAAGCAAAATATACTACCTTCAGCATAAACAAATAAATGGAAAATATTTACTTAAATCAAATCCATAAATTCATTCATCGATCAAACCAACGATAAACTAAGCTGCCATATAAAAGAAATAGTTTTTATAATCAGTTGCATATTTGTAAAGCAATACTTCTCTTACATGTCAGATTATCATTAGTTTGGTACGTAAATGGATCCAATTTAGGCAAGAAAGTTTCTTAAGCATGTATAGTAAGGTTAAGCAATCAGCAGTTTGTTTTGAATAAATATGATTAACCTTTGCTGAGTCACAGGATCCATCTTTAGCAGTGTAAGGATAGTTAGTCTCTGTTGTTAATCCCCCAGTTTTCTCAATGAAATTGAATGCTTGTTCCATTAATCCTCCATCACATCCATGGTTAGCAGAGTTGCAATCAACCAGCTCCTGCTCAGATAAAGAAACCAACTCTCCGGTTTTGATCTTGTTAATACCCTCTACTGCAGCTACGCTTGAAAATGCCCAACAGCTACCTGTAAACGTCATCATATTTAGTCTTCAAAAGTAATTATATGATCGAATATCTGTCTCTTAATAATAATAATAATAATCCCTGTGATTCAATTATGTCTTACACTTGAAAAGACTTACCGCATTTGCCTTGATCCTTGATGCCAGTGACTGCTCCTTTCTTTCTCCAATCAACAGATGAAGGAAGATTATAAGTATTCTCATGGGAGAAGGGGGTTTGCTTGGCGGGGCCATGGAGCATCCTGTAATGGCTAACCTTTGAACCTCCATGATGTTGAAGGAATTCATGATTGGTCATATCAGCAAACTTATTCAGTTTCAGTTTATAAGGTTTATCCTTCTGGTTCGCATTATGAATATGCTTCAAATTTTCTATGAACACATTGAAACGCTGCTTCTTCTCGGTGAGGCTGCGAGAGACAGTGTGGTGGCTGCGCCATCGCTCATATAAGTTCCAGAGACTCTCCTCCGATGCTAAATCCTCCTCCTGGTAATCGAAACTCTCCTCGGCGTTCAACACCAGCACTAGTGAAAGTGCAACCAAGATGATTTTTCTTGCATCCATAACTTCGTGTAAATCAAGAGAGAAGGGAAATGAAATTAATTATCTTTCTGGGTGATACAAGTAAATGAAAGGGTGTGCATGTACTTATATACTGATGGAGATCAGATGGAGTGATAGCTTTTTAAATCTTTAACCAAAAATTTAGCAGACAAGGTTACGGCATAAAACGGCTCCAGCTTTAATGAAAAGAAGAGGAGAAAAGGTGTTAGTCTTTAGGTGGTTACTTGTTTGTTTGTAGAAGAGCAGGGTCAGGATAGCTCATTTTTTATCTGTTCAGTTATCGACATGCTAACCTCGTTCATTTTGCTTAACTTATTTGCAGGAGGTGACATATTGGTAGCTTGATTTTCAGAAGAAGACGAGAATTGGTTATCTGTGGAACTTTGATTTCATGCACAATTTATAGGCAAAGATGTATGCATATAACCGTAAAAGATGGACAATTTCAATTATAGATCGAAAATTTCTTGTCCAAATCAAATTCATATATGGGTGTATGAACCGAGCTAATAATACATTGCAATGTAAAAGAAAAATAACTTTAGCTAAGCAAATATAAAATTGATACTAGGAACTAATTTTTTTACATGGCGATATGGAATGAACTGGATCTGAATATGAACAGAGAAACCTGTATGTATAAAGAACTTAAAAATTATCAATCTTATTATCCTTATTTTTTGTAATTTTGCTGCATTAATCAACAATTCATGCGTGTAACTTAGCAAGTGTATGGTATAAGGATTGGCATGTTATCTACTGTTCAGAGCTGAAAACAATCAGTTTTAGTTACTTTGACTTCAACGATTAATATATACTGGGAGCTGATGTTGCAAAGGAATGATCCACAACAGCATGTAAATTAATATATATGTGGTTACTTGATTTTTTTTTTTTTTTGACTTGACTTATTCTCTTTTCACGTTCATAGAAAGTTGAAGATATCCTCTGATTCTTGAAACACTTTCTTTCTATCATGTAGATTCCAACAGTGAAAATGCGAAATAAGGATTTCAACACATTACTTCTATGTCATTTACTTCTAGTTTAACAATAATGTCCTCCAGATCCTCGTGGATGGAATGGAGCCTAAAGTGTGCACGAATTGCGCACTTTGCAGTCTGCTTTTTCAATCAACTTCGATTGCTCTATCAATATGACTGCAGATGAGCTAACATCACCATAGAATACAAGTGATAAGTAAAATGCAATGGAATGAAAAAACAAGAGTGACGAACAAATATTGTATTCCACAGCATTCTATTATGCTTCATTATGAATTATGATGCACCAAACAGTATATAAGCATCTAGTGGGGCAACGCAGTGCTACAACTTCCAGTTGTTTGATTAATAAATATCTGTGATTCCATGTAAAAGAACATCGAAATGCATGTCATTATAAAAATGTCGTACAAGACATCCAAAGATTTGCAACGCAAGTTTGTAAAGCAATTGTCGGGAAGTGGTGAAGTCAATTTCATCTAATTCGAGAAACTTGAATACTCCCTATTTCCTAAAAGGAACCCAGTAAAGGAACCATGTGGTGATTGCATGTAACAAAGGGAAAAATAGGAAAGAGAAACAAACATCTTCAAAGGACAGTCACATTGACTTGCAACAGGACAATATCTGGCCCAACGAAAACATTTCAATGGAAAACCTCTAGTTCACGAGATTGAGTAAACTGCTATATTGGTGGGGCCCAAGTTGGTCCGACTAATCAGAAAGATTCACAAATTCACATGATATGGTACTTCCAGTCATAATAGATATCATTCTTAACCAAGGAAACGCAAGTCTATGAAGTATAATAAGAAAGGCAGCGATATATAGTAATGCTACATATAATACATCATTATGATAACAATATCAATTCATTTCTGTCACACTCTTTTTCGCGCGGTGTAGATATTAGCATGCATGACTACATACATGAATAGAAAGAGAACAGCATTTCTATTAATGGATATGAAATAGCTAAACAAAAGAGTGTCCAAGTCTCTTAGCATCAAGCAACAGAAAAATTCTGTTGTACAGCTGCGGGAAAAAGATTACTTAAAGATGGAACAGGTAGTGAAACGAAACAAACTCAGGAAGCACCTTCCTTGGCCATTTATCTAAAAAAATGTAAAACTTGGTTTCACTAGCGAAAAACCACATTATGAGTATACATAACTATCTTTTTTATCCACTGACTTCTTGGCAGCCTAGTGAAGAGATTACTGCAAAATGAGATAAACTGCAAGATATATTGGTAGAGGTGGTTAACCAAAGCAACTCTCAACTAATTGAACATCCACTCTGTATCAAAAACTTGTAGCGAAGGACAGCTTATTACTTCTTTCATTTAAAAGGAAACTGACAGTTGATAACGCTCTGCAAACTTATGTTACTAAAACCTTCTTCCATTTTATAAGCAATCTCTAAGCAATTCGATCTGAATGATTTCAGTTTCCCCAAACATGAGGTTGTGATTTAACAGGCAGAAACAGTTTTTCCCTTTTATTTTCTTTTTCACTCAAGGCACATAATGGCGTTTTTTCAGATTCTAAATAGCTGAAAGAAGAATGCATTAGGAACACGACAGTAAGCAGACTTTAAGTAGCAGATTCCATTAACTTCTGATGAAAACAAGTTGGTGATGGATAGAACAGAAAACAGAAAAATAATGTGCCCATAACAATCATGGCCATCAGCTCCTCAGAGAAAGTATGCATATGGTAAGTTAATCAAACTAAAAAAATCAAAATTTCAAGGAACAGTGCAAAGTAGAGAAAAAAGCCAGTCGTTAGAAGACTAAACGTCAAGCAAGAGAATCTTCCCTCTCTCTAGCTTGTCGAAGCAACTCTTCCCCGACCCTCTTTGTCTCCGCTTCCTTCTCCATTCTCTCCTTCTGTTACATAAGAACCCAATAAACTAACGCAAAAACCAACAACAAAAGTTTCGAAATTCAATTTGTGTGACCACACAGTAGATTTGAATAAAATTTCTTTCGAATTTTCAGTTAGGGTTTCTTTCGAACTGAGAGACGAGCTAAATTGAAGCAAAATTAGAAATCAATTGACGATATAGACGATATCAGAGAGTTTAAGGAGCAGAAAGAACACACCTTTTCGTCTTGATGGAGAGCGATCCAGACATGAAGTTTTTCCATGGACTGCCAGAATATGAAGGCACCTAATGTCATCGCGAAGTACGTAGCCATTTTCACCATTTTCTACTTCTTCTTCTTCTTCTTCTTCTTTCTTGCTCAAAATTTGGGTATCGTCGATCAATCAACAGCAACCCATTAACTGGATTATAGCAAAGGGTCATTCAGCTTCGAAGGTCGAAAGAGGGATGATGCCACATAAATTATAGGGCGCTGCTGAGCTTATTTTGTTTTCGGTAAATCTCACTTTGTTGCCCTTCATCTGAATATCACTTCCATCCCACTAACCTGACACGGCTAAACGACACAGAATCTGTCACATTCATTTCCTTGGCCCAGTCCTACTAGAAGACCACCGAATTGAACTGGATAGTTTCACTTGGACCGGAAGTCTGAAACTGAAGTGCAATATGGGCAGTTGAGCAGTTTGGAAGACAATAATTTTTCATAAAAAATCTGTACTTTGTAAAGTTGATGATAGAGTGGCAAGGATGACTGTTGTAATACTGTTATGAAATTAATCTTGTTAGCCCTTTAAATATCATAGAATGTATAATTAGATGAATCGGTGGGATGATAATTATTCTGGAACAATTTTTCTTTTTGAATAGAAATGGTTACTTCACCTTATAATGAGAGTGGGAAATAAAAATTTTGATTTTGCTGTCTAAAAGTGCTTGATGCAGAAAATAATAATATTTAAGGGGTTTAATGTGTCAAAATCCAAGTATAGGGGCTTAATAGCCAAAACACAAAAAATTGAAGAACATTAGGATAAGATTTGCCTAAAAAAAAAAAGGTAGTTTCCAGTATAAGGTTTGGTGCAATGACTCTTCAGAAGAGGGACTGGATGGCTAAAATTGCCAAGGGTGGTTTTGCAAATAATGTAAGGACAGGATATTCGACAAGTCTCCTCCCCACATTTTCTGTGAACATACCTTGGCTAAGCAGATATGCAAACACAAGTAAAAGCGTGGTGAGAAGTTTAGGTAAATGCTGCGTTGGGAGGCAAAATAGCCACGGTTTTTCCTGGGTAGTGGGAAGTTTGTTCTCAACATTTATTGCCCACGCTTAACATCGTGGCTAAATATTTTTATGCTTTTGTTGACACTCGTTCACCAGATCCTTGATTAATAATTGTATAAAGTATAGCATATGTGTTAACTCAAAAGGGCTAAATAGAAATAATCAAATTACGTAGAGGAGATAAGCATATTACTAGCTAAATATTACTGTATCAGCATATTTCAAACATAAATATGCAATAACTCAAAAAAAGATTCAACTCTTACCTTCTTATAAGGAATTATTTTCTTAGGAAATGTCTATTATGGAGCATTAAAACCCCCAAATTAAACCTCCAGTATCTACAAAATTGCACAAGCAAATTTGAAAATTACTCCATATGCATCCCATCGTGGAGTAGATATGAGGAAAGAACAATAGAAGTGGCAGTTTCACCGAAACCAAGTAGAGGAAGATCACCGGAAAAATGAAGATAAGCGGAAAATTAAGATATTGGGCTCAATATGTGATGACATTGAAGCAATGTGTTCTTTAGGTTTGATGAAGCCCAGCCCATATTTTAGGCTTTATAAACCAATAATCAGGTAAAACCACGTCATATTGTTTCCAATATATAAATATATGTAATTAAAAAATAATTATAAATTATTTAAAATGATGTGGATAAATTAATACAGAACTCTTACAGTTTAACTAAAATGAGAGTCAAATCTCAATAATTTAAAAAAATTTCTGTACCAAAACTTAAATTGGAAACAATGAGATAAAAACAAGCTTAATGTCCTTTTTCCTGCTTAAAGAGAAAATAAAAAAAATTGGTTGTAAGATAAATAAATTTGTTGGATCCTTAGGCTATTTGATGCTTACATTAGGAAAGTTCAGTATTGGTTTTGACATTAATGTGGGCTTTGCCCTACCCCGATTCTTGAGCCATAAGCATTTGTGATAAAAGACTAAATTTGAACCCAAAAACATTTGTGTTACGATGGAAAATCATTTTCTTTGATTGAGATCCATTTCTTGAATATTGTTCTCAAGTAAACCAATACCTTTGATGCAAATATCTGCAATAGTACTCAGCTTTTATTAAACTTTAGATATACCTACCATTAGTATATCAAGAAATTCTTAGTATGTAAACTAAACTAATAAAACAATATTATATAAGTTATTTTATTTACGTAATATTTTTATTATTGGTTTGATTTAGATAGACAAATTTCAAAATCAAAATTTTGCTTAATATTTTTCCGTGAAAATTTTTTGTATCATTTTTCCCCTCATAATTAAAGTCATATTCAAATACCATTCCAGGCAACATGGGAGGGGGACCAACCCTATCCTCTAAGTTATAAAAATAAAAACAGAAGAAAAAAAAAAGAGGAAAAAGTGCAATTTTTTTGAAATAAAAATTGTGGTAAATTTCGTTTTCATTACAACTATAAAAGCTTCATTATGTTAAAATTATATATATATATATAGAAAAATATATATAAATATCTTTCTTCCACTGTTGTCCTTGTTCTCGACGTCTTCTTGTATTTTATGGCATTAAAATTTCAATGCCTTTGCCGTCAATTCCATAAAACATCCATTAACATAATTACAAATTATTTGGGATTAAATAAATTATCATTTTGCAAGTTGCATTTCTATATTTACAATTTATGATCTTTACAGGATAGATGAGTCACCTAACAATATAAACATTTTAAAATTATATATATATATATATATATATATATATATATATATATATATATATATATATAAGAGTTTTCCATGTTTCATGGATTACTATCATAAACTTTATTATTAAATATAATTAAATGCTCATAATTTAAATTTTTTATCTAAAATTTAGATATAAATTTAACATTTTTAAAATTTTTAATATACTCTTAATTAATGTAGGATATGTGTATATTAAAAAAAACATAAGTAAAATTTATAGTTCCAACAATATTAATTAAAAGTTTTAATCTTTGTAATGAAAGTAAATCTTGCAAAGGCATAATGATAGTAGAGTTGGGGATAAACGTATGTGCTTGTGACTTAATTTATTTTCCGGCATTTAAGTAAAAACATGCATGTTCTTATTTTGTCGGTAGCATTTTTTTTTTATTATTTTTTCCATAATTTTTAAATGTGTAGATAAGCACTTTAATGTTTTAATTGTTGATTAAGATCTGTTGACGATTAAGGTTTGTTTGTTCCCTTATTGATTTAATAGTTAAAGGACCTTTGTGCCATAATTGAATAGAAAGTGGTCCTTAATTGGTTCCTCCTTTTCTTTTCTTTCTCTTCTTCTTCTCTTTCTTTTGTGATACCTAGGTCCTAGCTAATTTGGTTCCTTAATCACTTTTGTTCAATCCCCTAATTATTAGCTTATTTGTCTTTTATTATATGCTTTAAAAGACCAATTGTCCATATTTACAATTTTTGTAACTGATTTTAAAATAATTCGGAAAAATTTAAGATTCATTGCCTTGAAGAAGAAGAAGAAGAAGAATGCTTATAAATTATAATAAGTGGGTGAATTTTCCTAATTGACGGCTAGCTATAGCTTGCTTTATATATTTATCCTCAATTAATATGTTTTGTCCACCTTAATGGCTTGGTCCAAGTGTTCTTTGTTATTATGTTTTTCTTCAAAGGAAAAAAAAAATCGAAAGAAAGAGTCTATTGAGTTGGTCAATGGTCATCATATTCCTTTAATTTTGAAGTTTCGATAGCACTATTGGAAAGGAATAATCTTCCTTTGTCATTCATTCACAAATGATCATACATATATTGAAAATTAGAAACCATTTTCCTTTTCATTACAAATTTGTTAAGTGCATAGTAACTACTGATTCTCCATCTTGGATTCAATTAGTAAAAAAGTACTGCCTGCTTCCAACCCTACATTTGGTGACTAATTATTCGAGGGTAAAGAGGACTAAAGACAGCTTTAATAAGTTCTCCTCTGCTCTGTAAATGTCTCCAATCGAACTACGAAAAAATAATAAATAAAAATATGACAGGCTGAAATACAGAAGGCCCAACACAATAAACATTATCCCGCGTTTTGGTGTCGTATCCCTCACCAACCCCACTGGAAAACAACTAGCTGCTATTTATTAACAATTTTATTTTATTTTGCAAAAAAAAAAGAAAAAAGAATGGACTAAATTCATGAATTTTTTGAGTTTTGTTTTACTTTATTTTGTTAGATTTATAAAAATAAATTATTATTTTTTATTTGCTCTTTAAACATTTATATATCCCTCCAAAACTATTATTTTTTTTATTACAACCGTTTTTATCGAGTTTTCATATTAAGAGTTTGTAGAAGAAAAAAAAACATAATTAGTTTTTTTCCTCTCAATTCTAATAATTTTATCCTATATATTTATTCATAAATAATTATTTAATAATCTAAAAAAATAAAAATAATTGTTCAAGATATAAAACTGGAAGTTAAATTAATAGACAAAAAAAAGGCTCTATAAATATAAGAATTTAATAAAATAAAAATTGTAATTATTTTGTGACTTAAATAAATTAAAATTGAAAAAAAATTTAATAATAATTAACAAATTACAGAGTTGAGAAATTAGTTAATAAAATTAAGCATTATATGAAAAATTCTCTTTGGCTGTAGAGCCGCCGTCTTATCCGCTAGCTGTTTTTCTATGCAAAGAAAACGACACCACCAAAACCAGCTGCTGCTTTCGATATAATTGCAGGGGAAAAGGGTTTGAAAAAGCTGTGCACAACATAAATTTATAATAATGGTATTTTTCTTATATATGGTTGGGGATTCCCTCTATAGATACTTTATCAATCAAAAATCAATTAAATACCTTTGAGTGTGAGTGAGATAAATTCTAAGAATTCGCATAACAGTGTTTTTTTTTTTTTCTAATGAAGTGGAAATTATTTAATAATATATTTGCATTTAAATAACATATTTTTTATTTTATAAATATAACTTGAATATATATAATAAATTATTAATTGAATTTATAAATAAAAAATATGTAAATATTTTTGGGTTATTTAAAGTTATATTGATAATTGATCTGTATAAATTATATTATACAGCATTCAGAACCTAGGAAAGATCATCCTCCCTCTTCTGCACGTGACATTTGATCATCTCCCTCCCTTTTCAAAATCTCTATATAACTTGGCTCTAACACGCTCTCTTCCTCCTCCGAAATTTCGAACCAAAGCAAATAAGAGAAAATGAAAGGCCGGTCATGGCTAGCCACCTGCTCCACCAACACCTGCGCCACCGCTACTGCGGACGCCACCATTTCACCCGCCTATAAACCACCGTGGTCCCCCAAGCATCTCGCTTCCGACACGAGCAGCGCCTACGATACTCCTAGCAGCTCCGCCTCATCATCAACCAGCAGCAGTGTTAGCCTCCATACCAACCTCTCTCTCCAGACTCTTCCTTCTGTCCCTTCCCTTCAAAAGCTCTCACCCGAAACTCTTAACCTTTGCATCTCTCATCTTTGCACAAACACTCTTCGACCTCGGCCAAAGCTCCCTATCACTTGCCTCGCCGTGCACGGCAATCTCCTCTACGCTGCCTCCGCTCATGAAATCAATGTCTACGATCGAACCAGCTTCACTCATCTCCAACCCTTCAACGATAAAGATTCCTCTTCCGGCTCCATCAAATCAGTCGCCTTCTGCGACAGAAAGATCTTCACTGCTCATCAGGATTGTAAGATCCGCGTCTGGAAAATGACGCAGACCAAAGAGCACCAGTTCTGGACAGTTCTCCCCACCTTTAACGACCGGTTACGCCGTTTTATCCTCCCGAAGAACTACGTCAGTGTCCGCCGTTACAAGAAGCTACTCTGGATCGAACACGCCGACGCTGTTACTGGTCTCGCCGTTAAAAATGGCTTGATATATTCCGTTTCTTGGGATAAGTGCTTGAAGATATGGAGAGCTTCTGATCTCCGGTGTTTAGAGTCCATAAAAGCACACGAGGATGCAATTAACGCTGTTGCTGTCTCCGGCAACGGAACCGTCTACACAGGCTCAGCGGATTGCAGAATCCGGGTATGGGCCAAACCGTTCAATGAAAAGCGGCACGTGCTGATTGCGACCTTAGAGAAGCACAAATCGGCGGTGAACGCCTTGGCCCTAAGCGACGACGGATCAGTGTTGTTCTCAGGGGCATGTGACCGTTCCATTTTGGTATGGGAGAGAGAGGATAGTGCGAATCACATGGTGGTGACCGGAGCTTTGAGAGGACACGGGAAGGCCATTTTGAGCTTGATCAACGTCTCCAATTTACTATTGAGTGGGTCAGCGGATCGGACGGTGAGGATTTGGCAACGGGGACATGAAGGAAAATACAGTTGTTTGGCTGTTCTGGAGGGACACCAGA
Source organism: Triadica sebifera (assembly GCA_023653625.1). Taxonomy (NCBI): domain Eukaryota; kingdom Viridiplantae; phylum Streptophyta; class Magnoliopsida; order Malpighiales; family Euphorbiaceae; genus Triadica; species Triadica sebifera. The sequence goes on from CM042913.1 coordinate 1,523,254, forward strand.
AACCGGTGAAGTCGTTGGCCGCAGCATGGGAAGAGGAAAGTAACGGTGTCGTTTCAGTCTTTAGTGGTAGTCTAGATGGAGAAATTAAGGCCTGGCAAGTTACACTTTCAAGACCTTGCAACCTTGTTTGGCCAAGTCTTCAGAAGTTAAATTTGTGAAATAAAAACCAGAAAAACAAATTAAAAATATACTCTGATCAATTAATTTCAAGAATTACTATTATTATTTTGTATATAATTGATGAGTTCTTATATATATCTTAGTTATTATTTTGTTTGTTAACTTTATGTTATTAGCCGAATTAACAAGAGTTTGATTTGATCAATAACACTTGTTATAAATTTCACTTCAAATTATTAAATCTAATTTTCAAGAACTAATAATTACTAAATCCAAATACAGAAGCAAAATATTCTAATTCTCAAAGGAAAAAAAAGGCCAGACGATAGCCAGGAATTGGGTCTACGAATTTTATTTTTACTAATTAATAATTCATAAAATACCATATTAAAAAGTATTGTTTGAAATTCGTTGTATATTTACCATATAAAAATTACTTTTTGGTACGCAATACCATTGATTTAATTCATACGATTAAATTTATAAATTCTTTCAATAATCAGAGGATTACTCCCATCAGCTTTTGGTATTGCTTCCCCTAATTGTTGAAGCCATCGATGGAGCTTAATTAAAACTTCATGCAAATACTTTGAGAGCACAATTTTGAAAATTTTCCAATTTTGGAAAGGTCCGGTCAAAGAATAATATCCTTTTTCATATATAGTTGTCAATGTCATCATGAAAATTTACAGTTACAATTAAAAAACAAGTTGATATTAGGAAAATGTTTTGATTAGATATTTATGATCATATATCTATTCATAGACAAATGTAAATAAATAAATTAAAATAAAAGTGAGAATAATTTTTTTTAACAAGAAAAAAATAAATTTTCACACTTGATGCATAAATAATTAAATGCATAAATGTGAACTGAGGGAACGACTTCTCCGACATGGAATAATGATATAGGGTCTTAATCTGGCTTTGAAAAACAAAAAGGTGTATTAATACTTCAATTAAGAAAATGGGTAATTAAGGTAACAAAAGGTCAAAATTTATAGTAATAATTAATAAAACCTGCCGACTGAAAAGAAAGAACTGCGAGTATATACATTTGAGTCTTTGACCACTAGAGAGAGCACCAGAGGACTCAGGTAAATCATTAAATGATTACTTTAATATATTCTGAATTTTTTAATAATTAAATCTCTTTTGCTTAGCTGGTTAATCTATTTTTTCTGTACTTAATCAACTATTTATAACTACTACTAAGAATAAAAAAAAAAAAAAACTATTAATGTCCCACTATTTAGTCGTAAACAAATTTAGATGCTAATACAGACTTTTAAAATAAAATTTCTATGTAATTCTATTAATTACATATTTATAAATTGAAAAATTGTTTCAATATTATTTTGTTTCTTTACATTTTTTTTAAATGTGATCATAAAATAATTAATTGACTCTAAAATGGTGAAAGTGTACCTAACTAAAAGATAACTATACATATCCTTCACTGCATCCTAATTATATATATATATATATTTCAATACAAATTATGAACTAGAGCGTTATCAAACACGAAATTTGTACCTAATTGTCTCTAATCTTCAACAACCTAAATCACTAATTCAAAAATTTGTACTGATAATTATTAATTAATATTCCTGTGTTATCGAGAAATTATAAAACAAAATAGGCATATATTTATTTTTAAATGGATAGATCTCTTTCATGAAGCATGATTAATTCAAGTCTAGTAATTTATTGGATTTGGATAATTTCCCTTTATAACAATATTTATTAACTCGATTTATAAGTAAATATATAAGCCGAATTTAAGTAAGAATTTTGTATGATCAATATTTTTTACGCGCTATATCATTAGAAAGTAGAAACCGTTTTTATTAATTGTAAGAGTTGCCACAGATCCTTCTTTACTTTCTTGAATATGTTTCACTTAAAATAATTTAAAAAAAAAAAAAAAAACTTATCGTAGAATGATCAGAATCAATGTTACAAGAAAAAGAAGCCCCACAATAATCTTTCGACAACAAGAAAAAGAACATATATGGAAATTAATTTAGAAGCAGATTATTATAAGAAGCTTCTTCTCTGCTGCTCTCTCTCCTTTATCTTTGAAAGCAACTTGTCCAAATACAGTACAAAAGTTTTTTCCAAATTCATGAATGACAAACCAATTATTCCTTTGTTTCTTGTTTTTTTAGAAAGATAAAAACAATAATTTTTTTTTTAAAAAAAGATTGTCCGATTAAGACAAGAAAAAAGAGAGAGAGAAAAAACAGAGAGGTGGATTCAAATAGGCAATATATATAATATAGAAATTGAATCTTCTATCAAATGAAGTCCACTATATATATATATATAATTTTGTCACCTGCACCCCTTTAATTTGTTCATCAAAAAGTTTCATCACCACTTTCAGTCTTCTCTAATCCAGAGAGAGACAGAGAGAGAGAGGTGAGCGTTAGGCATGTGCAAGTTAGCCAAGTTGGGAAAGACTCAAATATATATGGTGTATGGCAACGTCTCGTCAACCATGCATATATATATATATATATATATATATAGAGAGAGAGAGAGAGAGAGAGAGAGAGAGAGAGAGAGAGAGAGAGAGCTGAAAATGGACTTCAAACCATTGCGTAACGTTGAAACCTGAAAAACAAAAATAAGAAAAGAGGGAAAGAAAGGAATTATAGGTAGGTTTCACCATGATCGAGCGTGTTCATTCTGATTTTTAAGGGTAAATGAATAAGTTGTAAACTTATGAAATTTTTACATATATTGAATTGATAATGTATAATGCTATATATATATATATATATATACACATTGTGTGATAAGGATAGATACAATACAGATATTATTAACAAGAATTAACAAACTCAACAAACTTAAAATAATGATGAAGATAAGAGGGTGAAGATAAGCTTGAGCTTGTCCCCATATCACCTAACGTAAGTAAATTTAAAAATCTAATTAAATATCACTTTTTTTACCCAATTTTTAAGAGTAAAAATTGAAAGATTAAAATATATAAATGCCTTTTCCTTTTTTTTTTCATATGTACATTTTTGTCTCTCATGTCATACATATATCATTTTCTTTATATATTATAAAACGTTGTTTAATTTATATTATAAATTCAAGTTTTTATAAACATATTATTTTTGGCTCCTCTAACATATTTTTTTGATTTTGTCCTATTTATACGTGGAGAGAGTATTATATATAGTTATATTTACCATTTATTTATGATCAAATTACAAAACATCCCTTGAAATTTTAATAAATTATAGTAATAAATGAGTTTTTAAAATTTAATGGTATACCTGTTGTTTGAAATAATAACCATTAATTTAATATTATATGAATTTCAAACATTGTAGTACAATATTCGAAATACATTTTTCTATATTTTGGATATTTTATGTGAATTATTTAGCATTTTATGTACAATATAATGATTTTTTATAAAAATTTAAAATTTATATCAGTTATCAACGATTGTAATTATAAGTCAATCAGTACATTAAAGTTTTAGTTTTTATAATGGTTATTTCAAATAATATTTTTATCAAATCACATAAAATGCGTTTTTAGTTTTTAAAAATTTTGATAGTTATTTGTTGAATCATAGTTAACAATATAAAAAAAAACTAATAAATTATGAGAATTACACCATCGCATGCTAATATTCAAAATTCATGACCTCACCCGCAAATGAATAATGTTAACGTAGATACAAAGTGGCAGTGCACAGTCGAAAATCTCATCTTTAATTTATGAATATCATAATGAGCAAAAGGATATTTTTGCAAAATTATATAGGAATTCACACTGATTTCTTTATAATCCTCTGTCATGCAGTGTATATTTTATTTATAATATCACGCAATAAGGTTCTCTAAATTAAAGCATGATTTCATGTTGTTAAATTCAATCGGCCAAATCTTATATTTCAAGCCAGATATATTTAATTTCGAACTTTTTTTTCCTATATATTTAATACATTAATCAATGCATGCTGTAATTAATAATGCCAATTCAGATCTTTCTGATTGATTATTAATTAAAATATAGTTAGGAAATCGGATGATAATAAAATAGTAATTTCTTTTAAACAATCGATATTCATAAAAAAGGAAAAATGGTCATCATGTTATGAACTAGCTAGTATAATATATAGTTTTCACTTTGAATGTTTCTTGAACTTTCTTTTTATCCCCCATAGACAAACTCTTACAAAAGAAATTTGCAAGTTGCCAACTTGCCTAATTATCTTTCAAGATAAGAGCACATATATAGCAACAATTCTTGAATGATTTTATTAAATGATGATAGTGTTTTTCTAATTAATTTTTTTCTTTTTTAATTGCGATGCATGAAAGAAAAGAGAAAATTGAAAAATTAATAACGAAGTGATAATTACTAGACATTTTCATCGGATTGGACTCAGAACTGCAGAGTGTCCAAAAAGGAATAAAATTTAATATCTTATTCACATGTAACTAAATAACAAAAATCTTAATTATTATAATAAGAACTCTAACTCGATTATAAATACATATTATTTACAAATCTTTATAATTTTCATATTAACTTAACTATCTTAATGGATACATTTATATAATTTTAAACTTTTAAGGTACGAACGTTAACTCTTCCCTATTAATATTTACTGACCATATTCCATCTTGAGATTTTTATATATGTATTATAGCTTTCATATTAGGGTTTCTTTTTTCTTGTTAATATCTACAGATGTACTTCTTTTTAAATTCTAATTGTTAATTATTTGCAAGAAAAGAAAGAAATCAATGAAAATAGTATATTTCAATAAAGTGAATATAATAGATATGCGAAATCACTGAGCTGTCTTCAACAATTGCATTTTTTTTCCATTTTTTGTTTGGTTTTGAACATATTGAAAGTGTGTATATATATATATGATAGGAAAAGCAAAGGAAGGTGTGTTTGATAGAAGATAGGGTAATATGGTTTTGAGCATTAAATATTGTTAAAAATCTGTGTGTTTTACATATATCTTTATATGCTTTTAGCTTGAGTATGGTGGTACCAATTTGTCTTTTTTAATTTTCCAACCAAAAGTTTTATCCTTTTAGTTGGCCTAATATTTTGAATGAGGCTACCAATTGGAATTTGAATACAAGACAAGAAAGTAGACCAAACTATATTTTTATTTAAACTGTATATATATTTAATGATTCTGACTTTTTTTTTCAGAATTCTTACCTTATAAATATTAAATAATTACAAAAATTATTATTTTTTGATATAAAATAAAATATTATATCGACTCATGAATATATATATATATATATATAAGCATTATAAATTTTAGAAACATTTATAGAACAAGCTCCTTCAAATTGGGATGCTTATAGAAATAATGTCGCCAAATTAATTTGGGATTTGGGACAATACTTTTCCTTAGTGGAGTCAATTAGGGACGCATTAAAAGCTGTGTATAGCCAAATTTGGGGGGTTAGAGAATAAACGTCGCCAATAAGATATTATGCAATCAAATTGCCGACGCATTTAAAACTGAAGTTCTGCTAAAAAACATGTGTATGAAATTAAAGGGCGACACGAGTTAACAACAAATTGATCATGCCACAAAAAAAGCATAGTCCCACACTAAACAGAGATGACAATTATGGAGCTGATTTTTTTATAATTTTTTTATTCGGATTTTGAAATTTTTTGTGGTATGAACAGTATATAAATCTCCTGTCTTGATCCGTCCAAAAAATATTAATTATTTATATTTTAATATAATTAATATTTTTAAAAATTAATAAAGTAAAAAAATTACAGTTATTTAAAGTAAAAAAATATTTTTTTATTTAAAAAATTATATAATTAATTAAAATAAAAAATATATTTTTAACATTAAAATAAAATAAAAAATTTTAATAAAAACTGAAAAACAGAGTGGAATTGAGGATCGCCATCCCACGGGGACAAGGATCTAAAATATTTTCCTTACATGATAAGGTGTGAGGTTAGGGAAAGGAATGAGATATCAGGTTCAGAAACTGGGATAAAAATTTCAATTCTGACCCACCTCGTTGCCATTCTAAGGCTGAATTTTCCATGCTAGTTAATTTAAAAGCTTTTCGCGACTTGTCCAGGGCATGTAAGCGACTTTAAAAAAAATAAAAAAAGTTTTTCACTGCTTAAATACCATTAAATTGAATATTTGAATTATGACCGGCAGCATTATAAAATAAAATTATGTGATGTGATAGCCCAAAATAAGTTTATATATGCAATTCTGAGCTTGGCAGGAAAAACCTGTAGTTGAGCAGTTGCCTGTGCCGCAATCTGCAAGATTGCAATCTCAGTACTTTTAGAATTAATTAACTGAGGAAGGCAGAGTGAGACTTTTAGGTTTATTACAAGAAAATTTAATGTTTCGTGTTATATCTAAAAATCCTCCAAAAAATCATTATTGTTGCTGTTGAGTCATTTTCACACCATATCCTTATTCCTTAGTCACATTTTAATTATCAGCCTGCCCCAGCTAGTCATATCTGTATCCTATATTTGGATTGTATTATTAAATTACACATACCATCTCTCATTCTTTAGTGGGCTCTGGATTTTTTTAGAGAATATTATATATAAGAATTCTTCCTTTTTTTTTTTCAAAAAATATTTACTATTTCTGAAAAGTATTAAAAATACATTCTTTTAGATTTTTATCTTTCAAAAATATTTTTAAAAAACTTATTATTTCAAAATTACACTTATTTTATTTTATTTTATTACGTTATATCTATTCACATAAGTTTGTCCGCTCTTCAACACCCCTTCCATTTTTTCTCTCTTCCGATTCCTCTTTGCAGTTCCAAATCCATCAAAATATCAACATAGGGCAAACAGAGCCAAATCCGCCATGGCCAAGCCGGTTGTATGCAGAGTGGACCCGTCGCACTCCCGAAGAGTGAGTAACAAAACTGTCGCGCACCGTTGTCTCTGTCACAATCTGATACAGCATCGAAACCGGCTCCTCCGCCTCCTCTCCTCGATCCTGTGCCCGTCCTCTGCTGGGATATAGAATGGGACCGCTGGTGGTGCTGCTGTTGTCGATGCTGTCACTGGTTGTCCCATTTTGGATCAGTAGTAAGCTTAAGCTTCGATATCTATTGCTTAAGATGAGCTTGCCCACTGCTTCCAACTCCTGGATCGTCTTGTGCAGCTCCTGTGCTGGCGGAGTTTCCATTTCAAGATTCCAAAATCAAACACAGTTGGCACTTTATATATTTATATATTTCTTTAACTAATAATGGTTTTGAAGCTGAAATGGGTAAGGAGATGGAGATTCACTAGGCCTACTAATGCCCATCAAAGAAGATGAAAAAAAGAGTTGAAATTGATCAATGCCCACAAGAGAAAATCAAAACAAGATCTGATATTGATTAATGTCCAGCATATAAAATGGAAAAAAAAGAGAGTTGAAATTGATATAACACAAACTAAAAAATGGCGGACTATCTTATATCTTCCCTAGTTGAGTATGAACTAGTTTGATTAGTATCTAGGAGGAGTGAATATTTGGGAATTTACTAGGACGTTATTAACATACTGAAACGAAGATTGTTGATATGGTGGAGGAGGATGAGGGGGAAGGAGGAGCTGACGGTTTGGGAATGGTGGTGGCTGAAGAGAAAGCCAGCTGCAGCAGCAGTGGTAAGGAGTTTATTTCATACAGACATACTAAAATTTAACTAGTATATACTATATGCATAGACATAATATTTTATTTGAATATTAATACATTTAATATATATTTGATGTATTTTTGAAAATAACAATTTTTAAAAAAATATATTTTTAAAAGAGAATAAATAAGAAAGAATATTTATGTATAAGTATATTTTTGCAGTATTTATGTTAAAATCCTTTTTTAATCAAATAGTGGACTCTGGATTAAATATAGGGAAATTGGAAAAAAATGATATTGATAATATGAAAATTCTCACTTATTATTATTTCTTATTTATGTAAATTAAGCTATTACTTATTATTATGTCAATATAATAATTTTTACAATTATTTTTATATATACAAAATAAGAATAATTTTTTAAAATGATAATATTTTATTAACATTTTTACTCAGAAATACATTATTGACTTCATTAATAAATGAAGACAGCTCATTGTTTTGATGACATATATCTATAATTTTTTTCATATAGAAAACATAATATAAAAAACTTTATATGTCCTCAAAATAATAGAAAAATAAAAAGAGAATATAATCAACATTTTTCTTTAATAAATATTTACATAGATTTAGTCTTTTGATAATATATGTTGCATTAAATTTATGGATCATAAGCAAATAAATTTTAGCTTAGTAATCAGAGTAATATTTTCTCGAATTCAGTTGGAACCATTGTGGGTCATAAAATTATGATCTTTACATTCATAAGGCCGAAAGATAAATATAAAGAATTAAAATGGGCCTCAAGGGTATGGTCTATCATTCATATGGGCCTCAAAGGCAAGCCTAATACTCATTGTTGGGCTTTAAGCCCATTTGCTTTTATCAATCAGCAAAGTATTAATAGAGATCTGTTCAAATTAGAAGAATCGTCGGAATTAAAAAATGAGAGGGCAGAACGGGAAAATCTCTTTAGAACACACTTAGATTTCTTCCTCTCTGGAAAGCAAATTGATAGCATCATCAATTTTCTTAGTCAGGTATCTCTCTCTTCTTTTATCATCCAACCAAATTTTAAATTTTAACCTGTTCTTCATTTTGTCTTTGGTAATTTCTGCTGATATTTGTTTATTTCCTATGTTTACTTTTGGTTAATTTCCATCCACGGTTTCAAGAAGCGTCAACTTCCTAAGGTTCTAATTGCTTTTTCGCTTTCTGTATTTCTTTATCTCCTGTGTTTGCACTTTGCAGTGAATAATATTTTTAGCGCCCTGTTTGGTTGTTGAGAAACTGAGGGAAAATAAAATGTTTCTGTTTTCTCATAATAGCTGTTGGTTTTGTTACGTAGCAGTAATAATATGCCTTTAGATGTTTGCATTTGGTAATTGAATAAATCCTCTGGTTTTCTCTCTCTCTGTTCAGGTGCTTCTCGAATCTAAACTTTCTCTAGTTTTCTCTCATTTTCTGCGCAACCAAACAAAATCCGATGGATTTTATTTGTTTTTTTCCCCGAATTTTGAATTGTACAGAAGGCATTAACCGAAGCCGTTGATACACTGCACCTTGTCAATCTCTCACGTTCCACTTTGAGAGATAATGGTGTCTCGTCATGCGCGTTCATACATCTCAAGGACATCATTGCAGACCTCAACGAGCTCAACTGGCAAGATTGCTGCATCACCTCATTCCAAACCCTAAACTTCTCTTCAAGTCTTCAAAGCACCGCTGATCTCTCTTTAACTACCAATTCAATATCAACGGCTGACGGTTTAGTGACTGGCCAAGGCGCCAAGAAATTGCACCGGAAGACGAAGAAAGGTCCTGGAAGTAATGTTTGTGGTGATTTTGGATCTTCACCGTCTGCTCTTGTTTCATTTGGATCATCTTGATTCGGTGTTGGTATTTTTAACTGAAGTTCTGCTAGCTATCTCATCTTGGAATTGTTACACATTGGAGGGAGAAAATAGTTTCAAACATGAATGATGAAGAACAGTGATGGTTTAGATTACTGATTTCTACTAATTTCAATAGCTGTAGATAGGCATTGAGCCTCTAATCGACTGCCTTCTTCTTCCCAAAGTTGGTAATATCCCGTCTCATCTTATAAATCTCTCTTAGTTTCATGTAATTTTTCTTTTCAAATGTGTCAATTGGCATGAAAATGATGACTGTGTAAAATGTACGAGTACCAGCAAGGTTAACGGCGGTAGTGATGGATGTTGACAAAACTAACTTTAATTGGCAGCCACAGCCTTTCTGGGTCGATCAAACCTTTAACTCCTGATCCATTTTAGAATGCTTTATATACCTATTTCTTCATTGAGATATCCCATACTCGAATTTATAAAATGAGGTTACTCTTTTCCTTTTGTTTATTTTTTGAAGATTCTTTCATATCTGTGTTTAGCTTGAAAGTATGTCTTAAGTATAATATACTTTGCTTGGTTTAGCATGAGTATGTACTTGTCTTTATATGTTAGATTTCGTTGGCTTATACTAGGTAGATATGTAACAGATGGTTTTGCGTTTTGAAATAGCACCCGCATTCACATATAATTTAACATTTTCCAAAATCTATCTGTTAGGAAATGTGATATATGAGCGTTAGATCACATTGAATATCTGATCAACTATTGCACTTTTGTAGCGCACAGAAAAGTGGATAACTAGTGAACTATTAGAAAAGGAGCTTCTTTTTGGTCAGGTGGAAGGCAAACCTTGCTTTTTCTCAAATCTGTCAAAAAATTGAAAAGCTTTCATTTGAATGAGCTATCGCATGATTGCAAGTAATGATACATAGTTGTGAATTTTCTTTGGGAACATTTATGTGCAATGCTGGTTGCATTGGCATTTGATGAATGCACTTAGTTCTAAAATAGAGAAGCATTTGATTAGTTGGGTATGATGCTCCAAATGACCGTATTGAGAGGGCTTGTAAATGTATGCTATTTGGCAAGAAACTGTTATGATTAAACCATTAATTGACACAGTAGCTTGAGAAAACTTCATTTACAGATAGCATCTCTTGATCTTGTAACACAAATTAGAGGCATTGTTCTACCTATGTGCGTGAACTTGTGGAGTCAACGAATAGCTTGGTGGCCAAAGATGATTTATCTTTGTTCTACTTAGGTTTATTTAGAGTAAACAATAACAACTTAGGTTTATTTAGAGAGAACAATAACAAGTCAAATTTGCCTCTTGTTATGAGAAAAATATGTTATATGCACCTTAAACTTATAACATGGAAGAACAGTTTTGAAGTTAAAGACTAGTCAGCGGAAGCGGAAATCAGTTTTGATTCCATCTTCTCCGATTCAATGTCGCTGCGCATTGTTTTTTCGACAAGGATGCGTAGCTCAGATCGAGATTTTGCCTTTGTTTTTTCTGAATTTGTTGAATGAAATATTTGTTTGGTGCGCAGTGGCTTCATACTGGTGAAGTCTTCCTTGTTAATGCAATGAAGTTCATGTTTCCGAAGCATAAATTCAATGCCAGTATTAAACAGCACAGAGAATTCCTTTTTAGTTATATGCATTGTGTTGCCGGTCTCCTGTTACATTTCTTTCTTCCATTTTCTTTTTGGATTTTTCTTAAAAAAAAATTCATTTTTAATTTCTTTTATTGAAATTGGGTGAAACTGATAATTTATGTTCATAATTATTTGCATTCGGATCTAAAGTTGAGATGAATTGGCACTCGGCAGAATTACCTTAATCCCCCTTTATTATCGTTAACAGAAATATAATAATATATAGACAATTTAACTTTATTAATTAACATCTAGAAAACCTTAATTAATTGTATCTCGATCATTGAACAACAATATTACGAATATCTGTTAATGTAAGTTGGACTTACAAAAGTTAACAAAGAGAGAAAAAAAAACACCATAGAGCATGATAAAAATTCAGGAATTTAATTAAAAAAGTAATAATTTAGAGATAAAAATTCTTTTGGCAAAAAGCGAAATGACTAATAATATAGCTTAATTAAAATATAAATACCTGAAAGGAAAATTACAAAATGGAAAAACAAGAGAGAGTAGCAACTTCTCCCTCTGCATATGCAACAACTTAAATTACTTAAATAATACAATCAGAGAAAACGGCAGCAGTTATTGGATTCAGTCTCAGCTTGCCAGGTTCACACCATACATAAATAGCAGTAGCTTAATAGCCATAATAGACTAATATATTAAAGCTTAATCGATGCAGCAGCGGTACATTATGAATTTCTCCATGGGGCGGCTGCATTCTGCACACACCACTCTCTCCGGGATTCTTCCGGTGGTCCCCGGAAGAATCAGCCTGTTACAGTGAAGTGGGCTATGGTGTCCATGGATGTAGTCATTCAGTGCTGGAATAAACCCTCTTTCCCCTATAGTGTTCCTCCATGACTGGAAGTCATCAAGGCTCTTGATAATATCCGTACCTTTTGCCTTTGCCATTTGGTCTTCACCACCTGATCCTTTACTGATCACAGCCCATCCATGCTCGCTGCTATCGAAGCTCAGCATCGTCACAATCTCGTGCATTATGGGATCATTCTCCACTGTTCTGTTATGTTGCACCTTGGAATGCCACATGCTTTCCAGCCTTACCCAGAAGAACCAGATCAGCGTATTATCTTGGAGCACATGGCTAAGATTCTCTGACCTAATGATTTCAATGTTTTTCCTCACTCTCTCTCTCGGATTGCTCTTTCCTACATACAGCATCTCTAACTGGATTCCTGCAGCTCGGGCAACAGCATCTGCTGTTAGAGTGAACTTTCTTATCCATTCAATGTCCTCCCCTCCATACAAGCATATGTATCTCCCTTGTTGTATCTGACAAGTCCAAAATTTTTAGTATCAAGTGATTATCAAAGCATTACTTTTCTTCAGGACCCCAGGATTCAGAGTCCTGACAGAAATTCGACTACTAAGCTACTTGTCTAATCTTATTAGCGTTTTGAAGGAAAATGAGATCGTACCCAGGTAATGATATTTGGATCGATGGCGTCCGCTAATAGCTCAATCCTCCAGGATTCTTCTTTCCAGAGCTGTTCCTCCCTGAGGCTGGTGAATGGGAAAGCTGGGCTTCCCCAAATCCACATCATATGGATAGCATTAGGATTCGCTACTTTGCCTTGAGGGTCCAAGACCACCAGCAGTGGTTTCTTGTTGAAGCGCCACACCTCCTTGATATACCTGATGACTGCTGGATCGAGCAGGGAAGGGTGATAGACTGAGTACCATGGCATCATTGATTGGAGATTCTCGAATTGCTTCTGTTTTGCATCATTCCATGGGGTTGATCGATCCACCACCGGTAACCACACCACCTCATATTGACTTTCGGTCCTTGCTGGACTCTGACGAGCCTCACTGTACATTTGTTCAAGCATTGAAAGCTCCTCATGAGGGAGATCAAGGTCTGATATGTACAGCAGCACATTTTTTCTCCTTAGCACATCCAGGCTAACCTGTCATAGAACAATTTCCGGAAAACTTGAGTATTTTTAATCACAATTAGCCAGAAATAGTATAAAAGAATTATTAGTGGAATATGTAATCAACCCTTCTCTTGGTGGCACCATCTAAGAGTGGTAGCTGATCATCCTTAGCATAAATCAGAGCCCTCAGGATCTTAATGTTATCAATGTGGCTAGTTTCAAATAGGCGAATTAGCGTTTGATATGCTTCAATGTGCCTTTTCTCATCTGCATCATGTATAAAAGATCATGAAATTTTCTGAAAACTTTATTTATTATTGCTCATATTTTGTAACACAGAATTCCAGGAAGACTCACCAATGTGATGATAACAAAGAGTGAGCTGCCCCATCAGATGTTCATGAATGTTTCTAACCTTATGAGCCAAGCTTGACAGCTCCCATGCTTCGGTTGTCAATGCTATGTACCTGTGTTCAAGCAATGAGATGCAGAAGCAAATGTATTGATACTAAAATAGCTTCTAGAATTAAAACTTACTCATGGCCCATGCCAATGAGGCCAGCGATTTGTGTTGCACAAGCGACAATACTCCTGATAGTCCAATAAACAGCTGTGGGGATATGAGCAGTAGCAGTTAACATTTCTGGTGTGTCAGGAGTGATATATTGAGATGGAAGCTCCTTGAATTCAACAATGCATTTTGCAACATCCAGAGCGGCCCTGATAAGGTTGTTGAGTGCCTCAAACTTTGGTCTCAATGCATCGGCACGTTCTAGGATGTCTGGCAATTGCTTAAGGAGAGCAACAGCTTTCGCCAATGGGTTGGTAAGGTAAAGCTGTGCAACAAGCCAGAACTCGCCATAGTTCACTGCGAATGCTGCTAAAGTTAGCACCACTTTTGCATCCCATGAGTAGTTTGATACCAAATGAAAGATTGACAATGTTGTTGCATGAGCATCTCCTCCTACAGCAGAACACTTGCAGGATAACTGTAAAAAAGCGTATTATATCACTATCACGAAAGAAATCAATAATGATGTATTTTAAAGATCAGAAGCCCATTAAACCTCGGACGAAATTTTGTTGATTGGATATGATAACACGTCCGGCATTTCGAAAAAGACATTTTGAAGAGCTCTCTCATCCATCGCGTCAAGTTGTGCCTGATGAATACCCTGCAACGAGGCTATAAGTCATCAAATTCATGTTCCAAACTGAGCAAGTGATTGCTTATTATACCTGATGCTGAACAATGGCAGCAATGCTAGTAGGAGCAGCACGGTTGAAAATGTCCTCAACAATATGAAGAAGAGGTCTGACAGCAAAGTCGCGGCCATCAGGAGCATGAGTAGCGACAATTTGCTTCATCATTGCATTGTCATCTGATGAGGAAAACAGATGACGTTCTGCTCTAGGATTTGAGCCCCTGTGAGATACAACTGCCATAGCAGACGAAATGAAGATAATATACTCTAAGCAGAGAAGAACAAGTGAGACAAAGAAGAGAAGAGAAAAAAAGATTTTGTGGGTTTAGATTTAGTTAACTCTGACCCTTATATAGGTGTTGCAAATTGGAAAATGGCAACTAAAATTGGTACCTTGCTTCTTATGGGGTTTAAGAATTTTGGATAAGGGTAGCTTTATAGTTTATAAAAATATTAAAAAGATTAACTAGTCCAAAATTCGTACTCTATGAATTGTGATTAACCTTTACTTGTGTGAAACACATATTACATATCAGTGATTGTACCGTATTATTCTTACCTTCTAGTTATTGATCAATAATTTTATGCTCCAAAGGTTTCCTTACTTTCTTGTTCTTTTCCCCCAGAAATATCCTTCCGTTGCTGTGATAGGATTCTACAGACAGCACAAGGGTATGCTCTAATGCAAATCTGCAGTATAAATATTTTACAGTTTTGGTATTTGAAGGTCCCATTGATTGGTGATTATCAGGTAAGATGCCTACGCATTTCCATTTTGTTTAAGGCTACCTACGTTATTTTTAATTAATGTATGAGAATATAGTAAGGAGGAAAAATAAAGGAAAATCAAAGTCTGTACAAAAAGCTACCTTGCATCATTAAAGTGAAAAGTAGGAGGAAATATCATTTATTTGATGCTAAGTGCTTCATCAAATTTCTTTCCACATCATCTTTAACAATGTAGGTTGCCTCTTCAATTTGTTTTAGGATATGTAATATTCTTGATTAGTGCTTAATACTAAAATGTTCACGTGTTTTGTGAGAAACACTGTATCATCCCAACCTTAATATTTTGTTCAATGATCATGAGTTTAGCTCTTAATTGTTCAAATAAAAAATATTGATTTTGGCTTGAAGAGTGTTACGATTGAAGTTGAATTACTGCCCCCCCACAGCTAAGCAATAAACTAAGAAAGCAGAAAAGAGAAAAAGCTTGCTATTCAGCAGTTATGATGTAGGGTATCTATAATGTCTATTACCAAAAAAAGCAAAAGTCTTATGAATCAATATCATCATAATGTCATATGCTTGGATTTCTTTGTGATCAAATGACTTTCATACCAGAATTAGAATACCTGACCGACACGAGACCTTCCTTCACAGAATCAAGAAATAGGAAAACCTTTGAGATATTGTCATATCTCTGCTGCATATGTTCATACAAGCAACAAAACTGCAGAACATGTAAGGCAGACAATTTCATAGGCTAAAAAATTATTTTGCTCTTGTTTTTTGTTAATTTTTGTGTTATAACAAGACAAAGTCTATTCTGATTTTTCTCTATTTCATCTAATTCATTGTTAGTAAATGTGTAATACTGCACAGCAGAACTCCTTCAAGCCTAATTATTGAATAAATGTCAGGACCTAGTTTATTATATCAGAAAGTTTCAATAGGGGTGATAGATAGCAACTGTGAAGACAACTTCTTTTGTTCTTTTCTTCACCATGAAATTTCCTTCTATTTCTTTTTGCCTTTATCTATTGGTCAAACTACACATAAAGTGCAATAAATGACAATAAAGATGGACAGTGCATTTTTGTTTAACTAATTAATAATTAGTTGACAAAATATTTGGTAGGTAAGATGGCAGGTGGAGATCGATCTCAACTATCCATTAAAGTAGGTGAGAATTAATCTTGGTCGTCCATTGAGGAAGTGGAGACCTATATATAGCCTTAAGAATTCATTTGTAAGACATTCTTTCCAAAAGTGACAGAGAAAAATAAAAGCTTAGGAAAACTTTAATGAAAGGTTGTGAGTTGTGAGTGTTTGTAAACACTTTGTAAATTTTTCTTCTTTCAGTAAAAGATCTGTAGCAGTCCGGAGACGTAAGCATAATTGGCAAAACTCCATTATCAATTTGTCATATTATACCACATTTTCTTCGCTTTCTCATAAATTTGATTATAGGGAATTTGACGTTATTTCCCAACAACTGGTATCAAAGCTTTGGTTGCATTTTTTCTATCTTTTTCGGCTGATTACTATTCATGTGAATAGTAAATTTTGGTCAGCGATACCAATTTGTCCACAAAGGTGTTCTAAATCACGGTGATTCGCCGAAATTGTAAAAAACGATCTAGAAGAAGTCAGATTCGAGTGGGAGTGATGACTACAAATGAAGGAAATGTGAAAATGGAAAAGTTTGATGGTGCAAACTTTGACTTTTGGAAAATGCAAATAGAGGATTATTTGTATCAAAGAAGTCTATATCAACCTCTCTCAGAGGCTATGAAGGAAGAAGACTGGAATCTTCTCGATAGACAAGCTCTTGGATTTATACGATTGACGTTATCCCTCAATGTTGCTTTCAACATAGCAAAGGAAAAGACCACGACGGATCTTATGGTGACTCTCTCTAATATGTATGAGAAGCCATCAACCTCAAACAAAGTGCATCTAATGAGGCGTTTATTCAATTTGCGAATGAAAGAAGGCACATCGATAACTCAACATTTCAATGAACTCAACATAGTCACAACCCAATTGAGTTCGGTTGGAATTGAATTGGATGAAGAAGTACGAGTATTGATACTTTTGTCTTCATTACCAGAAAGCTGGAATGCTACTGTCATAACTGTGAGTAGCTCATCGGAAAGCACTAAGTTAAATTTTGATAATGTTCGTGATCTAGTTCTTAGCCAAGAGATCCGATGGAGAGAGTCGGGTGAATCATCAACCTCTTCAGTTTTGCAAACAGAGTCAAGAGGAAAAAATTAAACCAAAAGGAATGGACGTGGCAGATTTAGCTATCGAGGTAGATCAAAGAACAGAAGGTCCAAATCCAGAAATCCCAACAATTTTCATAACTCAAAAACTGTCAAATATTGGAATTGTGGGAAGTCTGGGCACTACAAAAATCAGTGCAAGAATCCACCGAAAGACCAGGAAGCAATGACAGAGGAAAATGTTACTTCTACCTCAGGAGGCAATGATGCATTGATATGCTCTTTAGAGAGTAAAAAGGAGTATTGGGTGTTAGACTTTGGAGCATCGTTCCATGTCACTTCACAGAAAGAATTATTGGAGAGGTATGTCCCTGAAAACCTTAGAAAGGTATACTTTGGTGATGATCAACCTTGCGCTATTATTGGTAAATGTGTAGTGAAAATTAAGTTGAACAGGTCTGTTTGAGAGCTGAAGGATATCAAACATATTCCCGACCTGAGAAATAACTTAATCTCAGTAGGGCAATTGGCTAGTGAAGGCTGCACTACAATCTTCCATGGTGATGATTGGTAGATTTCAAAGGGCGCAATGACAGTTGTTCGAGGCAAAAAAAGTGGCACTCTTTACATGACAGTAGGAGCACGCTGTTCGATCATAGTTGCAACTGGAAATGAAAATCCCAATCTATGACACCAAAGACTAGGCTATATGAGTGAAAAAGGGATGAAAATTATGCATTCAAAGGGGAAAATTCTAGGTCTACAGTCAGTGGAGATAGACATGTGCATAGATTGCATACTTGGAAAGCAAAAAAGGGTAAGCTTTCAGACAAGTGGCAAAAATCCAAAGAAAGAAAGGCTAGAGCTCGTTCATTCTAATGTTTGGGGACCAACAACCATCTCATCCATTGGTGGAAAGCACTACTTCGTGATTTTTATCGATGATCATTTTCGGAAGGTATGAGTTTACTTCCTAAAGTATAAGTCTGAAGTGTCCGAGACTTTTAGAAGATGGAAAACTATGGTTGAAAATGAGACAGGTTTGAAGATCAAAAAGCTCAGAACCGACAATGGTGGTGAATATGAAGACACCAGATTCAAGAAGTTCTGCTATGAGCATGGTATCAGAATGAACAGAATCGTGTCAGGCACATATCAACACAATGGTGTAGCTGAGTGTATGAACCGAACATCGATATAAAGAGCCAGAAGTATTTGTATATAGTAAGGTCTATCGAAGCAATTCTGGATAGAAGCAGTCAACATAGCAACTTACTTAATCAATCGAGGACCATCGGTTCCATTGGAGCACAAAATACCAGAGGAGGTATGAAGCCAAAAAGAGATAAAACTATCACATTTAAAAGTTTTTGCCTATGAAGCATATGTGCATATCAAAGATCAAAGAAGGAATAAGCTTGATCCCAAATCCAAGAAATGCACTCTCATCGGCTATGGAGAGGATGAGTTTGGCTACCGTATTTGGGATGGTGAAAACAAAAAGGTCATCTATAGCAGAGATGTGATTTTTGAAGAAAGGGTGATATACAAGGATATGCATAAAATAGTTGTTAGCAACTCAGAACAGAATGAGCCAGTATTTGTAGATGCAAATGATGTCCCAGATAGTTCCATGATAGAACCAATTGTAGCAAGTCCTTAGCTAAAGGAACTTATTGGACAAAGCAGTACTCAGCAATTCGACACACCACAACCTCCTACTCCATCTCCTATATTAAGAAGGTCTTCTCGGTCTCATGTGCCTAACAAGAGATATATGAACTATCTCTTGTTGACTGATGGTGGAGAGCCTGAATGCTATGATAAAGCTTGTCAGACCAGAAATGTTAATAAGTGGGAGCTTTCCATGAAAGACCAGATGAAGTCTTTGATCTCCAACCAAACATGGGAACTAGCTGAGTTACCCATGGGGAAGAAGGAACTTCATAACAAATGGGTGTACTTGGTAAAAGAGGAGCATGATAGTTGCAAGAGATACAAAGCCCAACTAGTTGTCAAAGGATTTCAGTAAAAGGAAGGAGTTGACTACACTGACATTTTTGCTCCCATTGTGAAGCTCAATACTATCAGAACAGTATTGAGTATTGTGGCTATTGAATATCTCTATCTTGAACAATTGGACGTGAAAACTACATCTCTTCATGGAGACTTAGATGGGGAGATATACATGCGCCAATCAGAAGGTTTTTCAGAAAAAAGGAAGGAGAACATGGTGTGCAGACTTAAGAAGAGTTTGTATGGCTTGAAACAAGCCCCAAGAGAGTAGTACAAAGAGTTTGATTGGTTCATGCACAAGGAAGATTTCTAGAAGTGCAATGCCGACCACTGTTGCTACTTCAAGAGATATAGATCCAGTTATATCATTTTGCTACTTTATGTCGATGATATGTTAGTAGCAGGTTCAAATATGAATGATATCAAAAGGTTGAAGCAACAATTGTCAAAAGAGTTTGACATGAAAGACTTGAGTTCAGCAAAAAAGATTCTTGGAATGCAAATCACAAAAGATAAAGGGAGTGAGTTCTTGCAGTTATCTCAAGCAGAGTACATCAACCGTGTTTTGTAGAGATTCAACATGGGCAACACCAAGCCAGTTGGCACATCCTTGGCCAACCACTTTCACCTATCCAATAATCAGTTATGCTATGGTCTGTACGAGACCAGACATTGGCTATGCAGTGAGAGTTGTTAATAGATTTATGTCAAATCCAGGAAAAGCTTATTGGGAAACAGTCAAGTGGATTTTGAGGTATCTACGAGGCATTATGGAAAAGTATTTGTACTTTAGTAAATGAGAGTTAAAAATACAAGGCTACGTAGATGCAGACTTTTGAGGTGAAGTCGATCACTGAATAAGCATCGCCGATTATATATTCACTGTTGGAACTATAGTTGTTAGTTGGATGTCACAAATATAGAAGATTGTCACTTTATCCACTACAGATGTTGAGTATGTAGTAGTCACTGAAGCTAGTAAAAAGATGATATGACTTCAAATTTTGTTAACTGAGTTGGGATTCAAACAGGAGAAGAATATTTTGCATAGTGATAGTCATAGTGCGATACACTTGGCGAAAAATTCAGCATTTCATTCCAAAACCAAGCACATTGGGCTTCGTTACCATTTTATCAGATCTTTATTGGAAGATAATATGTTAGTACTGGAGAAGATCCAAGGAAGTAAGAATCCAATGGATATGTTGACAAAAACAGTGACTATTGGTAAATTGAAGTTGTGTTCAGCTTCAGTTGGTCTACTAAAGTAATAAGACTAGAAAGGCTGCTGCATTGATCGATGTGTGAAGACAGATTGAAATTGATTTTCAAGTGGGAGATTATTGGTCAAATTACACATAAAGTGCAATAAATGACAATAAAGATGGACGATGCATCTTTTGTTGAACTAATTAATAATTAGTTGACAAAATATTTAGTAGGTAATATGGTAGGTGGGGATTGATATCAACCATATATTAAAGTAGGTGAAAATTAATCTTGGTTGTCCATTTGTAAGACATTCTATCCAAAAGTAGAGAAAAATAAAAGTTTAGGAAAGCTTTAGTGAGAGGTTATGAGGGTTTGTAAACACTTTGTAAATTTTCTTTCTTTCAGTAAAAGATCTGTAGCAGTCCGGAAACGTAGGCATAATTGACCGAACTCCATTATCAATTTGTGTGTCTTATTATTCCGCATTTTTTCGCTTTCTCATAAATCTGATTATAGAAAATTTGACCTTATTTCCCAACATTATCTCCCTCTCTCTCATGATTTCCATGCAAGGATTTTCATTTGTTCATGATGGAAGCATGTATATGTTGGCAGGATATTGTTCTTAACAGGACAGAAATGTAAAACAATTGATTCACAAGACATAGCATAACTTTCACTTGCCTGTTTTTTGGTTGTTTAACAGTCAGTAAAACATCTTACAAATGGCGTACTAATACAAGGCAACATAGCTGAAGTTGCCTCCTTGATCACATTTCATTCATAGACAACATACTTCTTCATCGGACGGTTACACTTTTCACATAGTACTATTCCTTCAACTAATTCTTCTGCATAAGGAAGAATGTTAGAGTAATTGCATGGTTCTGAAGGAGGAGGTGTTTCAAAGGAGGTTCTGAGTGCACCCATCAACCCAAACTCTGCAATATTTTCTCTCCACTCTGAAAACTTACTTAAGCATTCTGTTGATTTTCTTCCTCGAAGCTTGATAATATCAGTTGTATTCCCTCTTCCCATTATTGCCCATCCCTCTTCGGTGCTATCTAGCAGCGCCAACAATTCTTTCTGTATATGATCACAACTGATGGATTGTACTAGTCTGAGTGTTGACTTTATCATACTCTCCAACCGAAGCCAAAAGAAATGTAGTTTTGTGAACGGTAATAGACTAGTGTGAATTTCTCCATTGATTATATCTAAAATACATCTCACATGTTCATTCAGGTTCCTTTTTCCAACATACACCATCTCAAGCTGCACACCATCACTTTTAATGTTCTTCAATTTGGAATTGAATTCTCTGATCCATTCTAGATTATCACTTCCATATATGCAAATATTCCTGCCTTCTTCTACCTGACACAAATAGAATGCAATGAGTATAACACCTTAAGTTCTTTCTGAAATATGCAACAGTGAAATTAGAGATGCTTAATTAGCTTCATACCCATCTAGTTAGCAAGGGGTCAATTTCGTTAAGCAATAACTGCATAGTCCAATTCTGCTCTTCCCAGAGTTGGGTTTCCCTTGAAGATGAGAAGGGATATGCTTTGGCACCCCATATCAGAAACATATCAATTGCATTTGAATTTGTAACTTTTCCTTGTGAATCCAACACTACCATAACAGGGTAATCTTTAAAATCCCATGTTTGTTTTATGTAGTTCACAACAGCTGAGCTGAGTGACCAAGGTCGCCGTATTGAGTACCATGGCAAGGAATTCGATAAAAAGTTGAAAGTCGATGCTTCAGAATGAGTCCATGCATCAGAAAACGAAATGGGCAGCCATACAATTTCGTAACTTTGCTCTAACTTCTTGTGGTGTGGATGATCATTTGTTTGGTGAACTAGTAGGAGTAATCCCTCAAGTGGGAGTAGGTCTGGCTTTGAGAGTAAAAGTATGACTATCTTTCCCTTCAGTTCAGACACATCTGCCTGTCAGCATCACATATGAAAATGGTAAGAGGTCATCACTGTATGGCATTGAACCCCAAGAAAAAAGAGATACCTTTGCTTGTGTAGAAGAATTCTTGAGTGGTAAGTCATCTTTAAGTGCTAGCAAAACTCCAAGGACTTCTTGGTTGTCAAGATATGCCTCCTGGAATAGGTTTAACAGTTTCTGATACAACTTTGTCTCTGCAGATTATGCAGAAGGTTAGGTGTTAAAATATGCATCTCAGGTTGAATTTATATTCACAACAGTTTCTGAACCATTCTGAAGAATTGAAACAATAACCTAATTGTTGATGACACAAATCCACCTGCCGGCTGAGGCTACTACACATGCTGCTCAACCTATATACCAGACTTGTGAGCTGCCATGAGGCATTGGTGTTCAATTTCAGTACCTGAAGAGAAAATCCACCAATTATTAATGGCTAAATCTTTCAAAAATTTAGAACCTAAGTTTTCATCTCAAAAATAGTTTGATGTGTATTAGATATTTGGTAAAGGTACATATTTTATTAGCTGATTGAAGGGAAGGAACATGCACTTGCTCAGGCTTCATGCCTATCAAGTCTGTGATCTGAGAAGAGCATGCCAGGGTGCTTCTTGTTACCCAGTAAGAAGCTAAATAGATATACGATTTTGCAGTAGCCATTGCTTGATCATCCAGCTTTACATGTCTAAATGGCAGGCATTCAAAATTGATAATGCACTTTGTCAAATCCACTAATGTCTTGACCAACATGCTTAAGGCCTTAAACCTAGGCTTTAACATGCTTAGATCATTAGGTAATTGTTTAAGCTGTGCAACTGATGCTGCCAGTGGATTGCAAAGGTATTGCTGCATTAACAGACACAGTTCACCATAGTTTGTTGCAAATGCCGCAAGTATCAGTACCAATTTGGCATCCAATCTGTAATTTCGAAGCAAATCGAACAAGACTATAGTCCTAGCATGCAGATCCCCCTCGCTGGAACTTTTAAAAAGCAACTGCAAGCACGTGTTGTTAAAATTCCACATCGGCCGGTCCATTTCAACATAACCAGATTCACTGTCCAATGCGACTGAAATTAAATAAGTATTTACCTCATATGAAATTTTACTGATGAGCAGTCCCAGTGATTCTTCTGCTCCAACTATTTCAATGTTGCTTATATCATTCAGTGCATTGACATCAATATGAAAACTTCTCACCTGGAAATATTTTTCAAAGGTTTATTGAGCATAAATAAATTGAGCATAAAAAATATAAGCAAACATACTGAGAGATGTTATTACTTCAGATGTACTGGTGGTGTAATACATGACATTTTCTATTGCAGTAAGCAATAGCTCAGAATCTAGCCGACGACCATCAGGATCATGAGTCAATAGGATTTTCTTGATGACAATATCTTCTTCTAAAGATGTTGATGTGGGATAGAAATGAATTTGGTCATTAGCAAAGCAGTTCATGGCCTAAGTGATCTATGACTTGAAGGCATGGGTTGGTAAAATGAGCTCTAGCTTGTGACATATTTCATCAAGCTATTTATGGAAGGAATTTCGGACAAACTAACAGTGATCTTCACAATTTCACTAGTCTAAAAGGAGGATGAGGTTATGGGTTATGGCTTCTTTTAATTTGCTTGGAGTTCACTAAAAGAAGTTGTTCTCGATTAAAGACTGTTTACCAGAATCAAATTCAATGCCTTCCCTTTTTGCACTTTTCTTTCATATAACTTGGAAGTGACACTAGAGTATTCGTTATTGGAACAAAAGCAAAATACAACGACAAACATAAGGAGGGTCCATGTTTTGTTTTTATTAAAAGAAAAAAAAATGTAATTCAAGAAATATATAGAGCAAAATCACCCAACAGCATAGTGATTAAAATTTGCATTTCTCTGAAAGAGTTTAAATTAGATTCGTGCTGAAGACAAACTGGAGCTTGTACAATACATGCACCCATTAAGTAGCTTACTATAAAGTAGAAAGATGTCAGAAACTAAACCAGCCAACAAACTAAAGGAAAACGACTTGACAAAAAAGAGAGATTTTTATTATATACCCTAAATCCAAAAGAGATTTTCAATTTAACTAAATAAATCTGCAAAATTTGATGTGTTTAGCATCATTAGTCCATCTTAAATTCAATTGGGTTTTAATGATATAAGTGTAAAGAACAAAAAAAATGGAAAAAGAAAATATGGAAAAAGAGGTGTTCTTCAACTTTCATTGCATCTCATTCTGTGGGAGCCCAAAAAAAGAAAAAGGGCATAACAAAAAGAGGAAAAAAACAAAAAGGACCATCATTAAATTTAGAAGTTCAAGTGTCTAATATAGTTACCAAAAAATTTAAAGAAACATTAGGTTTTTCCAGACAAATCATATATGAATTCCTTATATTTTAATTTGCATTATACTTCCGCAAAGTTTTTGTTTTCTTTTTTTCTTTTAGTTATTATTAAGAAATAAAAAAAGAAAGGCACCAAGAATCAGGATTTCTAGCTGTGGCGAACAAGACACGGTATGTTCCTTTAGGCCATATGTAATTTAAGTTTCCTTTTAAGTAATTGATTTGTTAATTGCATTCAAAAAAAGATTTTTTTTTTTTTGATTTGGAGGTTTGAAGATCAATTTAAAGCTTGTTGGTGTAATGACACAAAGGGAACATACGTACTAATCTCAAAAGCCATGAGGTTTCTTTACTCTGCTCAGTTGCTGATTAAAGAGAGATTTTGTCAGATTTAGATTGAACCTTTTTGTCTGATGCTTGTTGTCTCCAATATTATTATTATTTTAAACAGAAAAGTGTATGTATAGTAGTATCAGTATTCACTACAAATTATAAATCGATAATGTATGATGAATTACATCTACAACCTGATCAAAATTCGCTCAATCAAATATTTTATTTCTATTGAACATGAGAAGATTAATAAACAGTTAAGATATAAGAAGTTAGCAAATATGAAACAGTTAAAATATTAAGAACTAATCAAGGGGATTATCTAGCTAATTAAGATCGCATGTTCAATAATTAATTTCATATCTATAAAATCTTCATGGCTGATTAATATCTTCAAATTCAATCACAATATTTTGTGTACATTGACGTTGACCGCCAATTAATGGTAATTAATTCTGCTAGTTGATGTACCAGCTGGCTCTAATCATGATAATTGCAAATAAGAAACAATCAATTTTCAGCACACGACAGAAGATGCTTAATTGATTGTCTATTGATCAATTATTAGCACTTAATAATTAATCGCATGAATTCTTCATAAGAAAAAGGTTTTAGTTTGAACCCTTTACTCTATTTTTAATTAGATGCTTAATCTAGGGTTTAAGTCAAGTTATGATTGACTTACGCTATGTTTGGTATAAATTAATTTTACAAAACTAGTGAAATTCATTTGTAAATCTCTTTCAAAATTTAGTCTAAAAATTAATATGTTTATCTTTTTCTTACATTTACACTTTTTTTTTCCGTTTTGAAGATGTAGATGTAAAAGATGATAAATATATTAATCTTTATACTCAATTTTATGAAGAAAAAAAAATTACAAATGAATTCAACCAATTCTGTGAAATATGTTTGTATTAAACATAGGCTTGGTGATGACTCTTCATGTGAATTCAAGAAACCTGTACATAAAAATAGTTAAGTTTGTTAGATAGAATCATGGAATCCTTATCTGCTGGCTCATGTACTTGATTGTAATTCTGGATAGCAATCACTTCGGAACAAGTGATATATATATATTATCGAATGTATAGTTTTTCAAGTTTAATTTTTCATTGTTTCTTGTAAAACTCTCCTCATCCTCATCTACAAGAAGCTACAAAGTTGGCTAACTTTGTAAAATCAGTATGACAAAACAATATGGCCATAAATAGACAAATAGCATTGCAGGATGAAGTCAGTGATTTCTTTCAATTTCTTGGCTCTTGATTTTGCTTTCCATTTCTAGTCCTAAGTGATTGTGATTATGAGCCTAACAGCCCTATGGGCTGCATAAATATTCATTTAAAATAAAATTCAAGAGTCACTCGCCTTTCTTTGACCCCAACCTAACTGCACCTTCTCTTGATCGCTTCTTCTATCTTCTCTCTCTCTCTCTCTCTCTCTCTCTCTCTCTCTTTTAGTAAAATAAAATAAGCTTCTTCATCTTAATGCCAGATTTTCCTCAAGATCGGCTTTATATACACAGGTATAAAAAATACTATATATATGTACAATTTTCCTATTTTTTCCGCTCCTTACCTATGCGAAAAAAAAATTCACGTGCTAAGCATATTGCTTAGTGATTCATGCTTTTTTTGGTAATATAATTTAAAATAATAAATTGCAAATAATTAAATTTAAACATTTAGTACATCAATAACAGAAATAAAAATATGAAATAATAAAATCATAAACAAATATAAAATTCATAATAAAGGTTATTTGCAATTGCAGTTATAGCTTATATATTGGTGGCAATCATGTTATTTTATTATTATTTTTATTATTTATTAATTTTTTTTATCTGTGTTTTCCTTTTGTCCAAATTTATGCCCTCTCAATCCACTTCAATGGCTAACAGCTAGCTGAGCTAAGGGCCTAAGGCTAGTCCTCTTTCATCTCATTCAAGAATATTATATACTGAAGAAAGAACCTGAAAATAACCATGGAAAGAAATACCCTTTTCTCTGCAATGGATTGGGTATATGCACATTCATCCTTGTGGGATATAGCTCTTTTTTCCTTAGGACTGTTTGTTTTCAATTGCATAAGAGAGAGAATCAGCAACAAGGGCCCTATGTTGTGGCCTGTTTTGGGGATCGTTCCGACCATGTTTTTCTACATCAATGACACCCTCAGTTTTGCCACCAGAGCCTTAATCAAAGCCGGTGGAACATTCCACTACAGAGGTGTGTGGATGGGAGGAGCTCATGGAGTCATGACTGCTGATCCTGACAATATTGAATATATGCTCAGGACAAATTTCAGGAACTTCCCTAAAGGAAAATATTACAGAGACAGGTTTCAGGATTTACTTGGGGATGGTATTTTCAATGCTGACGGTGAATTGTGGAAGGATCAAAGGCGAAGAGTGAAAACTGAGATGCATTCAAGCCGATTCATTGATCACTCGATTCAAACAATGCAAGATCAAGTGCACCTGAAGCTGTTGAAACTAACAGAAAAGTTGGTGAAATCAGGAGATAGTTTCGATCTTCAGGAAATTTTGCTTCGGTTTACGTTTGACAATATTTGCACTGCAGCTTTTGGGGTTGATCCAGGGTGTTTGAACCTGGATTTGCCTGAAGTTGCATTTGCAAAAGCTTTTGAAGCAGCAACAGAACTCACTCTGTTCAGATTCCTGATGCCGCCTCTTGTGTGGAAATCCATGAAGTTTATTGGAATAGGATATGAAAAAAGGCTCAGGGAAGCAATTAGAATTGTCCATGAATTTGCTGATGAAACAGTGAAGGATCGAAGAAACAAATTAGTTAAGCTTGGTAACTTAAATGATCAATCCGATCTCTTGTCCAGGCTAATGGACGTTAAATACACTGAAAATGGCAAGAACCAGGAATTTCCTAACAAGTATTTCAGGGATTTCTGTGTGAGTGTCATTCTTGCAGGAAGAGACACTACTTCAGTGGCATTGACATGGTTTTTTTGGTTAGTAAACAAAAACCCAGATGTGGAAAACAAAATTCTATTCGAGATAAATGAGATTTTAGGTAATCGGAATTGCGAAAACAAAAAAGATGACATTGTTTTCACAGTTGAAGAATTAAAGAAGATGGTGTATCTTCAAGCAGCTTTGTCAGAATCCATGAGGCTATACCCATCGGTTCCCACAGAAATGAAAGAAGTCATAGAAGACGATGTTTTCCCTGATGGTTCTGTACTTAAGAAGGGTGCCAGGGTTCTCTACTGCATATTCTCAATGGCCAGAATGGAGTCTATATGGGGGAAGGATTGCTTGGAATTCAAGCCAGAGAGATGGATTAAGGATGGAAAGTTTGTGAGTGAAAATCAGTTCAAATATGCTGTGTTTAATGCCGGTCCGAGGCTGTGCTTGGGGAAGAAATTTGCTTACATGCAGATGAAAATGGTGGCTGCTTCAATTCTGTTGTGGTACTCTGTTAGGGTAGTAGAAGGACATATTGTGGTTCCGAAATTGACAACTACATTATACCTGAAGAATGGATTGTTGGTGACTCTCAAGCCTAGATTGGGAGGGAGTGGTTAAATCTAGCTTGGAAAATTTCTTGTCTATACAAGATCCATGTATTCGGTACTGGACCAAGCCAATAGTACACTGGTGTATTAAAAAAATTGATTCTTGGTTATTAACATAGCAACGTGTTATATGACAATTGTTGGGTTAGCATTTGTTCTATCTGTGAGTCTAATCCTGAAACTTTGCTACATAATCAAATGCTAGAAGAACAGGCTTGATTGTTAAGAAAGTTGAAATTGCATTTTGGGGAATAATTACGTTTTTTTTTTATTAAAAGAAATCATTGAGATTTTTTTTACAGAAATCCAGATAAGATCTTTGCCATTCTACCCGTGTTAATTATGTGCTTAAATATCCATAAACAAATTTAAAAGTATTGAGCAATGTTCTTAATGTTTAATGACTTCCTTGTCAACTTGCATCTATAATGCTGAGGCCAAAAACTTCCAAAGGAAATCCTTTGGTGGAAAATCCAAGATTGAATTGATCTGAATGTAGGGTTTTATCATGGTTGAACCTATTGTGCTGTTAACTAGTTTGAACTGTTGGCTTCCTGGGTCATAGGTGCTGTCTTTACTCAAACATTTGCAAGTATTTATGAATATTATGTTGTTGGAGTCTACATCTAGGCAGACAGTTTGCCACTGGAGATCTTCGACAAAAAATGCATGTTAGAATCTGAAATCATATCCCATTTCTAATTAGAGTCTGTGCAGATGATACCAAGTTTTGCTGGTTTGCCCAGTTCATCTGCTTGTAAGCAGAGAAATATGTCCCTTTTAGAGATGGTGTCTTTTGAGTTGTGTATCTAATCTCCAAGCTTCAGAGTCAGTGCAAGGCTCTCAATGGATCTAGCAATGATTTTCTCAGGATACAGAGACCCGTCGCCGGGTGGAAAATTACTTTGTGTGGATTAGTTTCTGACAGACCAGACTGTTGAAATATGACAATCCCACATCGGAAAGAGATGATTTTTCTACCATAGCATTAGGCTATAAAAGGACTTCATCCCCTCTTAACAATTCATCCCAAAAACACCAATCCATCTACTTCTAAGATTGGTTGTTTTTCCTCTCTCTCTTGTAATATTTCACTTTGTAATATTTCTTTGAAACAGTGAAATATTATTTTAGTAGTGTCCGAGGACGTAGGCATAATTGGCCGAACCTCGTTAAATTCTGGTGTTCTTTTTATTTCTATTTAATAGCTATTGTCGGGTCTTTTACTTTGTGATACATTGTGCTTTAAATTATCTTAGAAAAATTCTGTCACCAAGACTCAAGAGTCTAAGGAAGTTGGTTTTTAAGGGAGACCATTTGTGACTCCACCAACTACCTGGGAATTTTTCTTTGTCTTAATTTTTGGCACAATTATTCATTTTGGTGGAAACAAACCCGATTTCCACAACAATTGGTATCAGAGCCAAGGTTACTGAGTTATATGCTCTGTGGTTGCGGCGTAAGCTGATCTTCCACATCAGAAAGGTTTCCTTGGATTCTTGGGTATTCCGCATTTGAAAGCTATTAAATAGTCTTAAAAAGGAAATGGCAAGAGACGGACAAAAATCCACAATGGACACAACAGCTTCTACTTCATCAATTTTGGCGAGAACTGCTGTGGCAAATACGAGAATTGCAGTGGAGATTTTTGATGGTACAGGCCATTTCGGCATGTGGCAAGGTGAAGTTCTAGACGCCTTATTTCAGCAAGGCTTAGACATTGCCATTGAGGGAGAAAAGCCAGAAGGTGCAGATGAGAAGGAATGGAAGACAATCAATCGTTTGGCATGTGGTACAATTCGATCGTGCCTGTCCAGAGAGCAGAAGTATGCCTTTTGTAAAGAAACTTCTGCAAGTAAATTGTGGAAGACATTGGAGGAAAAATTCTTGAAAAAGAGCAGTCAAAATAAGCTTCATATGAAGAAAAGACTGTTCAGATTCACATATGTTTCTGGTACCACGATGAATGATCACATCACCAATTTCAATCAACTTGTAGCAGATCTGATGAACTTGGATGTGACATTTGAAGATGAAGATTTGGCCCTAATGCTGTTGGGATCCCTTCCTGAGGAGTTTGAGTTTCTAGAAACTACTCTACTCCATGGGAAAGCTGAGGTGTCTCTTAGTGAAGTATGTGCTGCACTATACAGCTATGAATTGAGGAGAAAAGACAAGAAGGATAGCACCAGTGGAGCAGCTGAAGCTTTGATAGTAAGAGGCCGTTCGAAAAATAAGAACAGGGGAAAGAAAGACAGATCAAAATCCAGAGTGGACAAAGATGAATGTGCTTTTTGTCGAGAAAAGGGGCACTGGAAGAAAGATTGTCCTAAGTTGAGAAGCAAATCTGGCAAAGGCAAGGCTGTTGCAGATTCAAATGTAGCTGAATGTGATGATTCAGATTTTTCATTAGCATTGATGCCATCAATAAGCAGTTCGACTGCTTGGATCCTGGATTCAGGCTGTAGCCACCATATGTGTCCCAATCGGGAATGGTTTTTCGATTTTAAAGAAATTGAAGGTGGAGTTGTCTATACAGCAAATGACAGCCCTTGCAAAACAACTGGAATTGGTTCAATCCAATTGAGGAATCGTGATGGATCAATCAGAACTCTGACAGACGTAAGATATGTGCCCAGTCTGACGAAAAACCTCATTTCTATGGGAATCCTTGGGAGAAAGGGTTTCACTATAATCATTAAAAATGAAGTAATGAAAGTTATATCTGGAGCACTTGTGGTGATGAGAGGAGTTCAAAGGAGCAACAACTTGTATTACTATGAAGGCAATACAGTTGTTGGAACAACAGCAGCAGTTTCTAGTGATGACCATGAGCTATAAATAACCAGATTGTGGCATATGCGCTTGGGGCATGCAGGCGAAAAATCATTGAAACTTCTGGCGAATCAAGGATTTTTGCAAGGAGTGCGAACCTGCAAAGTAGACTTCTGTGAGCATTGCATCAAAGGGAAGCAGACGAGAGTGAAGTTTGGCACTGCAATCCATGATACCAAGGGTATTCTGGATTATGTTCACTCAGATGTATGGGGTCCTTCCAAAACTGCTTCAATGGGAGGTAAACACTACTATGTTACCTTTGTTGATGATTGTTCAAGAAGAGTATGGGTGTATACAATGAAGACAAAGGATGAAGTGTTGGAAGTTTTTCTCATCTGGAAGAAGATGGTAGAAACTCAGACGGGCAGAAAGATCAAGTGTCTTCGAACAGACAATGGCGGAGAGTACACAAGTGATCCCTTCATGAAAGTTTGCAGAAATGAAGGAATTGTTCGACATTTCACTGTCAGAAATACACCACAACAGAATGGGGTGGCTGAACGCATGAACCGAACTCTACTGGAGAAAGTTCGGTGTATGTTGTCTAATGCTGGATTAGGCAGACAGTTTTGGGCTGAGGCTGTAACATACGCATGTCATCTCATTAATCGTTTGCCATCAACTGCTATCAATGGCAAAACACCTTTGGAGGTGTGGTATGGAAAACCTGCTACAGATTATAATTCCTTACATGTGTTTGGTTCCACTGCATACTATCATGTTAAGGAATCAAAATTAGATCCAAGGGCAAAGAAAGCTATCTTTATGGGGATATCCTCTGGTATCAAAGGATATCGACTATGGTGCCCAGAGACGAAGAAAATAATCTTTAGTAGAGATGTTACCTTTGATGAGTCTACCATGTTAAAGGTAACAAAGGAACAGACGGATGGTTCTCCACAGCAGGTGGAGGAAACTCCCAAACAGGTGGAGTTTGATAGAAGAAGAATTGTTGATCCAGCAATTGTAGAGTCTGATAAAATTACTCCTACGGAAAAAGAGGAGATAATGGTAGAAAATGGATCAGATGAGGAAGCAGAGGTTTCAGCACAAGAACCTCCTCAGCAACTTGAGCCAATTGCACTACGAAAGCCGAAAAGGAAGATTAAGAAACCTGCTCGACTTGAAGATATGACTAATTATACATCTTCAGTAGATGATGAGATTCCTTCCACTTATTGTGAAGCTATTCAAAGCTCAGAAGAAGAAAAGTGGAGAAAGGCTATGGAAGAAGAGATGCAGTCCCTTGAAAAGAATCAGACATGGAAGCTAGCAAGTCTGCCAAAGGGAAAGAAAACGATTGGCTGTAAATGGGTTTATGCAAAGAAAGACGGATTTCCTGATAAGAATGATATCCGCTACAAGGCAAGATTGGTAGCTAAAGGTTACGCTCAGAAGGAGGGAATTGATTATAATGAAGTATTTTCTCCAGTTGTAAAACATTCCTCCATAAGAATACTGCTGGCTTTGGTAGCACAATTTGATCTGGAACTAGTTCAGCTCGATGTAAAAACTGCATTTTTACATGGAGACTTAGAAGAAGAAATCTACATGACTCATCCAGAAGGATTTAAAGTTGCTGGAAAAGAAAATTTGGCGTGCAAGTTGAGCAAATCGTTGTATGGATTGAAGCAATCTCCAAGACAGTGGTACAAACGATTTGACAAGTTTATGATAAGGCAGAAATACACAAGAAGCAAATATGATCATTGTGTATATTTACGCAAGCTACGGGATGGTTCCTTTATCTATCTTCTCCTTTATGTTGATGATATGCTGATAGCTTCGAAAGATGAAGGAGAGATTCAGAAGTTAAAAGCTCAACTAAATCAGGAATTTGAAATGAAGGATTTAGGGGAAGCTAAGAAGATTCTCGATATGGAGATATGCAGAGACAGAAAATTGGGGAGACTTTGTTTGACTCAGAAACAATATCTGAGAAAAGTACTAAAGCGTTTTGGGATAAATGAGAATACAAAACCAGTTAGTACTCCACTTGCTCCTCATTTTAAGCTCAGTGCATCTTTATCTCCGAAAAGTGATGAAGAACGAGAATATATGTCAAAGGTTCCATATGCAAATGCTGTTGGTAGCTTGATGTATGCAATGGTGTGTACGAGGCCTGACATTTCACAAGCAGTTGGAGTTGTGAGCAGGTACATGCATGATCCTGGCAAAGGACATTGGCAAGCTGTGAAATGGATTCTACGGTATATTCAGAATACTGTAGATGTTGGTATAATGTTTGAGCAGGATGAGAAAAGTGGTCAATATATAGTTGGATATTGTGATTCCGACTATGCAGGTGATTTAGACAAACGTCGATCTACTACCGGTTATGTGTTCACACTTGCAAAGGCACCGGTTAGTTGGAAGTCCACCTTACAGTCAGCAGTTGCTTTGTCTACAACAGAGGCAGAGTATATGGCAGTTTCAGAAGCTGTTAAGGAGGCAATTTGGCTTCAGGGGTTGTTGAATGACTTGGGAATTGGTCAGAAGCATGTCAAAGTGCATTGTGACAGTCAAAGTGCTATTTGTTTAGCAAAGAATCAAGTTTATCATACAAGGACGAAGCATATCGATGTTCGATATCATTTTGTACGGGAAATTCTTGAAGATGGTGGGATACTTCTTCAGAAGATTTTGACTGCTGAAAATCCCGCAGATATGGCAACGAAAGTTGTGTCAGGTGTCAAGTTCCAACATTGTTTGGACTTGATAAATGTTATTAGAATTTGAAATTGGGCGCTTTGAAGCGCATTTGGAGACATTACTGAAATTTGTAATATAAGAGTTTAGAGGATGTTTGTTTGAAATTGTGATTGTCAATGTGGAGATTTGTTGAAATATGACAATCCCACATTGGAAAGAGATGATTTTTCTACCATAGCATTAGGCTATAAAAGGACTTCATCCCCTCTTAACAATTCATCCCAAAAACACCAATCCATCTACTTCTAAGATTGGTTGTTTTTCCTCTCTCTCTTGTAATATTTCACTTTGTAATATTTCTTTGAAACAGTGAAATATTATTTTAGTAGTGTCCGAGGACGTAGGCATAATTGGCCGAACCTCGTTAAATTCTGGTGTTCTTTTTATTTCTATTTAATAGCTATTGTCGGGTCTTTTACTTTGTGATACATTGTGCTTTAAATTATTTTAGAAAAATTCTGTCACCAAGACTCAAGAGTCTAAGGAAGTTGGTTTTTAAGGGAGACCATTTGTGACTCCACCAACTACCTGAGAATTTTTCTTTGTCTTAATTTTTGGCACAATTATTCATTTTGGTGGAAACAAACCCGATTTACACAACACAGACTCTGCATTTAACATAAATAATTCGAGATGCTTACGAAGAGCTCGAAAAATTACTAGGTAAGCTAGAAGCATACCTTGAAAAGGAGATTGGATGGCTGATAGTTGCTGCAAGAAGCTTGAATTTATGATGTCACACCAATTCCAATTCAACAACCCATAACATTCATTTAATTCAATTACTCATTTTCCCTCAAATAACAACTGCCAACCACTGTCCACAATGCCCAATCCAAGTCAAGTTCGGCTGCTTCACCAAGGAAGCAACCCAGGTACCTATCATCATTCACATTTATACCTCCTAGGTCCACTCCAAACTCACTCAAAAACTAATAA
Organism: Triadica sebifera; assembly: GCA_023653625.1. NCBI lineage: Eukaryota > Viridiplantae > Streptophyta > Magnoliopsida > Malpighiales > Euphorbiaceae > Triadica > Triadica sebifera. Next base: position 1,558,544 of record CM042913.1, read on the forward strand.
GTAATAAAAACTTTTCATAAAATTAATAAAATAAAATAATTTAATATTAATTTTTAATATAATCTTTAATAGAAATATTTTAAATAATAAATATAATATATAAAAACAATATAAATAATAAAAAATAAATAACATAAAAAATAAAAATAATATTAATATTAAATTAATGATAGAATATTAAATATAATACTAAATAAAATATTAATTCTAAATAAAAATGGTATTTTACATTTTAAGAAAAAAAGCATATGCAAAATTAGAAAGTAATAATCAAAATGGAAAGAAACCATGTTTTGATGATTTTTTGACTTTAGTTTTTTTAAGAATAAAATGTTTTCTTTAAATAAATTAAAAACAAAAAATACAGTTTTTAGCAAAACACATTTTTACTTTAATTATTAAAAAAAATGAAAACTTAAAAACCTAATCAACCTCAAACGCATCCTCAACTAATCGAGTTGTGCTTTTTCTTAAACCAAAAAAAAAATATAATTCTTTCTTTTGTGGAGAGATAACTATTACTATTTAGTTCAATTGGCGCAGCAATCATGAATTAATTATGTATAGATGAGAAGTTTTGGATTTAATATCTAACTTCTACAAAATGTATTAAGAAAATGATCGCTATTTGCGAGATTCAAAAAGTAAATTTTCATTTTTATATTTTTTTAATGCCATGTTCCAATGGGATATGAAAGTACTTAATTTTATGGATATTATATATAAATTTATAATCATTGATGTTGAAAACATGATAAGTAATAAGGAATAGATATGAAACTCCTTAATTTATGCGTATTATATATAAGTTTATAGTCATTGATGTTAGAAGTACACGATAAGTAATAGATATGTGGTGATCCTTGTCATAATTAGGATAATGCTCAATACATACGAAAAATTAAATGATAAATTTTCTAATTTTTAATACCCATTTTTTTGTCAACTATATAAAATTAATTTAATAAAATCAATTTAATTACAAAATTAAATATTTATTATAAAGGAAAATTAATTTGCAATTTTTAAAAGTCAATTTTCATGCAATTGATTATTTTTAAATGAAAATAATACCAAATTTAAACTTATTTTTCAAATGAGAGTGAAAGTGAAATTGTCAACAATTTATGTATGTTTTGTATTTTGAGGAAGATAAAACACTTACATGTTTTATTAATTAATTGATTGATCATTCAATGAAAATTAATATTGAAGAGATAAAAAGAGATTCAAAAAAATTCTTAAATTTTTGAAAAGGAGGAAAAAATGAGACGAATTTTCTATTAAACAAAATTGAATAATAATACTTGTTTCAAATTTCTAAGGATTCCATGAGTAAATTTACAGTATTACCTTTTTATTGATTTGGTCAAAAGAAAAAATTTGATTGGATAAAAATATAAATTCACATGTTTATTCACTTTCTCAAAACTAAATTTGACTCAGTCGAACCAATAGAGAATTTCCGTACTCATTAAGTATTTTGACTCAGTAGAGAATTTCTTTGCTCATTAAGTAATACTAACGGTAACTAATTATAACTATAAAAGAAAGATGGGCTGCAGCAATGCAAACATTAAGTAAGATTGATTAGTTTACCGTCTCTTCCAAATCTCATTTGAGACATGAATGTTGTTGCCAATCTTGAAGACAACATGATCATCCCAATCACTAGTGCTTCTATCCCTCTCCAATCTTACTCAGTAGTTGCCTGAGCATTCCTCCACTGTTATCTCCACTGAACCCCTGGCAAGGCTCTCTCCTTGAGTTCCCACATAATTACTCAAATCTATATGATCGTGAACCTCCAATTCAGCCTCATCGTATCCCCTCGGTAAAACATGTTCCGCTGAATCCCAATTCCGACAACATGGCGTCCAAGATAGTTTCGTTTGTGTCAGATGGTGGTTCTTCGCCAGTTCGGTACAAGAGAGGCGGAGGCGGTGATTTTTCTTTTCTTGTTTATTTCTTTTGTTGTGTTTTCCCTATTACAGAACTAATGGTGTGTTCTTCTACCCTCATTTCTTTGGTACCTACCATTTCATGTTCCTGTTAGTGCGAATCTTTTATCAATGGCTGTTGAAACAATCTTTTGGATTTATTTTTCAATAGGTTGTTCGACTCAGCAAAGGCGCAAGCTTTCAAGAATGTTCCAACTTGTGAAGAGGTTACGGTTTGGAGTTGAATTTGATTTTGTTTAGAGCTGTTTAAGGTTGTTGGTTCTTTAATGAATGTATGTACTATTCTTTGCAAGTCTGTAGAGAAGATCACTTCATCTCAGTAGCATTTGAGTTAATTTGCAGGTCAATGGCTTCTTCAGAACTCTAACTAGGAATGGAATGTTTGATAACTCACATATCCGACTATGGCTTAAGTGTGGAAAGAACCATTTACTGTTTTCTCTTAATTTATGAGACATTTTAGTTCGTTTGTCATTTCGTTTGGAAAAACGCTTTTGAAAAAATATTTTTTATATTTTATTTTTTTGAGTTTTAAAATCTACTTTTGGAAAAAAAAACAGCTAAATGGATGGTTTGTGAAAATCAGTTTATAAAAAATAAAAAAATCAATCAATTAAATAAAAAAAAAATTCTAAAACTGATTTTTAGATACACAACAGTAATCTCAAATATCCCCTTAGTTAATCACGTTTTTTTATTACATTTTATGATGGGAACTCAGCACCGGCATAAGAAATATATATGTGTCTGTATGCATGTATCTTTTAAAATAATGAGGTTTATTTTTATGACTTTTTAGTATTGCATTTCCTTTACTTGCTTCATTTTCCTTTTCTCTCTCACTTTTTTTCCCTTTCCTTTTACAGATTACTTCAGGCATGAGCCCAACATTTAATCTCTATGGATGCACCTTAATTGGTCAGGCTCTACATACATTCATATACACACATATAATGCCTTGTGGTTTCGATACTACTCTATCAATCGTCTGTCTTATGGAGACATGCTGGCTAGTATCTTGGTAAGTTCACTACTGTTGTAATATGGATTTTGATGCTCTTTTCAACAAGAGGGCAACAATGTTAGTCATAGCATTTTGGTGGTATAATTTATTAGCTCTCTGTTGATGCACTTTATATTGAACTGTGGTGCTTCCTGAATGGAAACCACCTGTCTATGACAATACACGTGGCATCATGCTGGTGACTGCTACCACATGGTGAAATCTTCTTTAATGTTCTTGGTCTTGTTTACTATAAATAGCTTTTGTACATCTGCATTTGGTGATAATTAAGATATGCATAGGCTTAGGAACCTTGATATAAGTGTTGGTCAAACTACACATACATCAGAAATAAATAACAATAAAGATGGACGGTGCATCTTTTGTTGACAAAATATTTGGTAGATAAGATGGTAGTTGAAGATTAATCTTGACCATCCATTTGGTGAGTGAGGATTAATCTTGACCATTTATTTGGTTGGTAAGATGGTAGGTGAAGATTAATCTTGACCATTCATTTGGTGGATGGGGATTAATCTTGACCATCCATTTGGTAGGTAAGAAATGATCTCAACCATTTATCAAAGTAGGTGAGAATTAATCTTGGCCGTCCATTGAGAAGGTGTAAGCCTATATAGCCTAGGAATTCATTTGTAAGGCATTTCATCCAAAAGTGAGAGAGAACCTTTAGTAAGAGGTTGTGAGTTGTGAGTGCTTGTAAACACTTTGTAGATTTCTCTTCGTTCAGTAAAAGATCTGCAGCAGTCCGAAAACGTAGGCATAATTGTCCGAACTCCATTATCAACTTGTGTCTTATTATTCCGCATTTTATTCGCTTTCTTATAAATCTGATTATAGGGAAATTGACGTTATTTTCCAACAATAAGAGCTCTAATAACCTTGAGTGCAGTCTTGAAATAAAATTTAAATTAGAATTTGTTAGTCCATATGATCGGATAGTTTGTGTTGAACTAATTATGGATCATGCATAAATGTAATTGTGCCGGTTCCACTCAATCCTTGAAGTGCGCGCGTGTGTGAGAGAGAGAGAGATCTCTGTTGTCAAGCTTGCTTTGTTTACCATCACTTCTAAATTATAGGAGGAAGTCAGATCAGGTTTTGGAGAATACACAACCTCACCTTTTCTGGGACACTCTCAAACCCCTTGCGTGGACTCCAAACTTGTGACTGGCTACAGAGACATGGCATATATCTTGTTCTGATCAGCAAACGATATGAGATATCTTTCTGGAACAATAATTCAGTTACAGTCGCCTATCTCAAAATATGGTCAACCGCTTACAGAAATGAATGTTTCTAATATAGTGCTTGTTTTGCCTATCTGGAGCAAATATAGTGCTTTTTTCTATTTCTTACCAGGAAAATGTGATGCCATGCAGATCTGGACAACAGGAACCATGGGAGAGCTTTGCCCGGTGAGTGCCTTATTTTTTACAATGTAAATTTTCCTATCTTGCTGGCATTCTGGAAAATTGAACAGCATAGATTCTGTGTTGATTGGTGTATAATCTAAACTCCTGCATTTAGAGTCTATAACTCGTAGTTCTGCAGCATACTGCATCATATTGCACTCTACATGCATTTTTGTGCGGTCGCTGCTTTCATATCTAGTAGTTCATATTAAGACTGTAATCATTTCGGCAAAGTGAAAGGTGAATGAGTATGTTCATAAATAATGGTAGTCCTGTTTAGTTGAAATATAGAAGAGCTAATGAATATGCATGGTTAAAGTAAGTCAAGTTCTGCAAAGAACTAAGATATAAATCACAAATTCACACCTCAGCATCTGTTTGATTTGGAAAAGAAAAGAAAGGGTTCTTCCATCTTGGGATGAGTAAATATATAACGAATATCCTGTAACAGGTTTTGAAGATTGATGGACGTGAAGTTGGCGATGGAAAAGTGGGGCCTGTGACAAAGAGGTTGCAAAATGCTTAAGAGTCTGGAGTGCCTATACCCTCGTATCAGGCAAGCTGAATGGCATAGATCCTAAAAGGTATGGTTGGTTTTCCTGTTTAAGCAATCAAATATATTTGATTCTTCCTATGATAGCTTAATCCTAGAATTTCATTTGGAATACTTATGTCTGCTCTTCTGATTTAATCCACAGACAATCTCTTCCATCGTATTGTTTTCGTTGATGGACAATAATGCAATCCTGAAGACAAACGGGTGACATTGCTTCCACAGAATGAAGATGTCAGATTTGAATAAACAGCTGTGAGACTGTAAGCACTCTATTTTCGTCTAGTAGTATTGTGTAAATTCTACTAAGTACACAAACAGAGAAAACAGAGTATGGATTGTCCAAGAGATGTAATTTAAACCAAACGAAAAGTAAAGTGTTTTTAACAATGGAATTGTGGGTGTTTTTGGCCTGGAAATCATTATTGAACTATATCAATTAATCATAATTAATTACATTATAAAAATGAGCACTAAACTTCAGCATTGTATCAAGTGATTCATTGCAAAGCATGGTGAATTGACTCCTCAATTAAGGTTGTAAAATGAATGTTTGCTCTCTTTACGTTTCAAACCCTGTCAAGGACGCCACCTAAAACTATTGCTGCATGACTTCCTGTTGGCTTGCTGTATACGTGTTCTTTTTAGCCCTCAAGTCTTTATTTGTTGGAGTTCATACTTTCTTTTCCAGACAAATTATCAAATAAATCATATTTAGAGTTAATTCACAAGACCAAGGACATGTTTCTTATACTTGAATCACCAAATATGTTTCATGGAAGTTTATACATAGATAACTTATTTGCTGTAATTTCTGTACCTTGTAATTTAACCTATAAATTCTTGTTTGTGCAAAGCATAAAAGTTACTTGTGTTGCGTACGTTGTATTTGCCCCCTTAATAATATTCAATTTTTTTTTTCTTAATTCAATAGTCTAGCCCTGTTTTTCTTTTCTTTCTTTTTCTTCCGTCTTTGTTGCCAATAGGATTCTTTTCCAATGTTTTATTTGTTCAAGTTGTTAGGCTTGCCTTAAAAAATGAGTGCACGTTGGTTCTTGTGTTGGTTTTGTTGGAATTTGTCTTTCCCATGTAAACGCTTCCAAGGTATTTGTTTCAAAATCATGTCCATGGTTTTAGAGAAATGTGCTACCTGTGTTGGTGAGATGGCTAAAATAACAATTCTTTTCCAATTGTCCAAGACCTAAAATAGTAAAAAATGTACCTATTTTGTTTGATTCTCATTTGGTATATGGTTTTGTTTGGAAAATTGATCATGCCACAAGAATATGACTATGGAGAGTCAAAATATTTGACAGTTTAAAACACCAATTGCCAAAGGCTTTTCTTTGAGAGCTTTTTGGCTGTTGTGAAATGGTGTGGTTCAATGTAACGCTTGTTGGTTTCTCATCTCCATAGCTCTTGCACTTGGAAAAGAAAAGCTACAAGCAAATCATTCTGGTAATTGTTCCTTATTTTTATTTTACAAATTTTCTTTGTTTTTGTTCTCTCATTAATTTTTATTAACTACTAAATTCTGTGTGGTCTTCTAGGTAAAGCACAGGATTTAGTCAAACCTATGATATACATAACCAGGGGCTCCCTCAATGGGATGTTTTAGATATAAAACATTATTTTCCTCCGCTTTCAAAATCTCCCTTCCACATGATGTAATGAAGAATTGTCCAGAAAAACTATGCATTCGATGCAGGTTACATTAAGTGATGGTGACTTGTCAACTTTGGCTAACTTGAAGAATAATTTGGTGTTGAACCGTTTGAGAGCTGACACCAGCATGCCAGAAAGATCCATCCGAGATCTAAATACAATGAGTACAAAGGTATCTTCTTCGCCATCTGATAAGTTGCAAAATCATATTACAGCTGCCATCTTTCTTGCTAGGCAGCTAATTGGTTTGATTGTTTAGGTCTAGCTTCACTGTGTGTTTTATATAATTGTTTTTCTTCAAGTTATGAATAGATGTCATGAATCTATGATTTGAAAAGAATTTAAGGAATCCTTATGAATTCACATGTGGAGATGAAGCAATCAAGTTGTACTAAATCTGCTATGAAGCTGAGTGTATTAGGTTGTATTAGCACATCATTCTCATAAAGTGAGATGTTGGAAAGCTGATCAATGGGTTGCCTGATAAATCTTGCCACTTTATTCTAATGTATGCACAGTACATTGGTCAGTCTTGAAATGTCTAATTTGCTGAGATAGCTGAAAAGTTATTTTGCTTGCCTTATTCATGAACTTACCTATGGAGGTTATGAATTAATTAATTTAAGATCATGTGTGATTTTAAATAGTCAAATTAGTTACTTTCTATCCTATGGAAATTTAATAAAGGTCGGAAGTTTGGAATGGTCAGAGTGTATGATTATACCTATCGCAGGCTTAAGCTGAAATGGTTCATAAATCCCAAGTGCAATGCATTCATCTCCCATGGGAATCTGCAGCAAATAATGGTTGAGAAGTTTATGCCTGTCATTGTGCGAATAGTGTATTTATCTGCTAATCTACTTTTCCTTTGTGATTGTGCTTATGATTAATTGTCGATATTCCACTATTTAAGAAAGTTGATTGAGCCTAGCACTAGATCCATATGTCATGTAGTAAGTTAGTTGTTGTGGGATTCGAAATTGCAATTTATTGGCCTTTGTTAGTGCATCCATTGTAATGTTTCTGCTTTATCTTCTTACAGCTTGGGTGCAGATATAATTTATGATCCGTCTTGCCTCCCGTATCTTGTTCAAGCCCTTACATTTTTTTGAATAAAATTAGAACTTGTTGGCTGACATCAAAAGACACTAGCAAGGAGGCTCGCTGACGAAATTGTCCTATGATTAAAATTACTTATTGAAATTTTTTTTATAAGCCAAATTTAACTCGAAAAATTTATTAGATGCCTAAATTCAGAAAGTGTATAAAAACTATAAATTTTACAAAAGTTTAGGTTTATCATAAAATTTATCAAAAAGTCTAAGAAGCAATTAAGTTTTTCGGATATAATTAGAAACCATTAGAGTTTTTTTTCCTCCCTTTCAAAGAGATGATAAAAAAAATTATTAAGAAATTATTTATGCAGATCCAATCCGTGATTAGAACAAATTAATAATAAATTACCATGTTAAAAAACTAATATTTACAGTTAGTTGTATATTCAAAAAGTAAAGCAATTTATCATTAGTTTAACCTGTGAATAAATTCAAGACTTCAATCCAGGCAAATTCGTCCATTCTACTCACAGATCAAAATGCAAGAAAATAACAATCTGTCAATTACATATAAAATGAAGCCCTATGGGAACTTTTATTAAAACTTACAACAATAGAAGAACAGGTCATGGAAAAAGCATTTATAATCTATAATTCTATGAAAGAAATTCTTCAGTTAAATGGGATTCACTAAGGCTTCCATGTAAAAGGTAATTTATACAGGCGCATCACTTGCATCAAATCCCAACATATTTCACACAAATACTTAGCTTCACCATTGAACTCCAAGTCTAACATTACACAAATGGCTGGAAAACAAATAAATAAATAAAAGAATAGGATGGACCCAAATCCTTATTAAACCTACTCACTATCCATAGAACCTTTGCCAGAAACTAAATTATGAAACAGAAGCTTTAATGACGAAAAATTCCCCATGTTTGGCAGAACACTGTTCGTAGATTGAACAGTTAGAGCATGCCTACATTTTCCCTTGTTGCCTGTCAAGGGAATGTATCTACAAAGATAAACACACCGGTCCATCCAAAAACTGTCCTCTTCAGTGGAAGCTCATCTAGAAATTGCCCTTAATTACATTTTTCTACTACATTTTGAAGATCAAGAAAATAATCATAAGAGGACAACACGCAAATCATTCATCTGCTGGTGCCTCTGAAAATGGACATTTGATTCAGTTTTCATTGAACCAAATTTTCCTGGCTGCAGGGAGGAGTCTCAGAGATGTGTAGTGAACCTGATTTTTATTTTCTCGTTTTCATGGGCAACACATTGAAGTGATTAGTAGAGCTTGATTCTGGTCTCTATTGAGCTTCTACAAATGGGGCATAGTTGGAGGTCTTCTCCACATTCGCAACAAGTCTGTAGAACACAAATATTATAATGATACTTCTGTTACGAACTCAATGCCATTACAGAACAGCAGGAACCTCGAAAATTACCTGATGCCCACATCCGAAGGCCATATCCTTTTTATTAGTAAGACAAATGGGGCAAGCCTATCGAAGCATATAACAAGAAAAGGGTTAATATTATTTAAAGCAATCCAAATGACAGTGGTCATCCAGTTGATGATGTTAACATCATAATACATAGCAAGGGATGCATTTGTTAATATGCCAATAGAAATAACCAGATTTAATTGCAAATGTGACAGAAAAACTCCGATTAATAACATGAATTATATTTCTGTTGGATTATAGTTTTTGCACCTGATTATCATAGGTAGAACCAGAATATGGAGCTGTGTTGACTGGTGTATCATATCCAGCAACTAAAGATTCATATCCAGAATAAGAAGGCACTGATGTATCATATCCAGAATTAGAAGGTCCTGATGTATCATATCCAGAATTAGAAGGTACACGTTGCTGAAAGCTGCTTGAGCGGGAAGGTTTTATGTTGTTTCTCAGAGAAGATGCTCCATGAAGTGGTGGGGGTAGAGGAACCCTCTCTAGACCATTCCCCGTCCGTCGACTGCATTAGAAATGGAGGTTATACAATTTTAAATGACAAATATAAAAACTCATTAGCAAAAAACTCCACATTAAGGCTTCATAATCACCCCAATATGCCAAGCTCAATAGTTGCTATGTACTGAGCAGGTATTTCCATCAATGCTGCAAGAGCAAATTCTGTCTCTTTTCTGGATTGAGTGACATTTTTTGACATTATTTCTGTAAAATTCACAAACTATGAAGAAAAGAAAGCAATCATCAGTTTAGCATATTTGAAAAAAGAATGAAAAATTAAAAATTACATAATACAACTGCTGCCTACCTGGAAGTTATCAAAAGCTCGAGCAGGGATGTTATCATCAAACTCTCTCATCATATCCCAAGGCCCATCACCAACCCCAACCAAAATTATAGATAGTGGGTATTCACTGCAATAAATAAGCACATGAGAATGTGGGTAATAAAATTGAAGCAAATAGTTTTTCAAAATAGAATTTCCTGACTACCTTGCTTTTACAATTGCATCAATTGTCCTTTGCTCCTGGGGACTGAGCTGGCCATGCTGCGTATCAACACTCCTAGTCACCTACCATGGTAAGTTGATCCAGTGAGGTAACAAAAGTACAGTACAATGTAATGACAAACCAAAGGAACTGTGCCTATTGTGCAAATTAATGATATGATTTAGCTTGCAAGGGAGAAGTAAAAAATTTCCAACAGTTTAAACTAAATCAGAGACTTATGTTTTGGACTGCACAAGCAATGGAAAAGAGTAAACAAGCAGAAGCAACTGCAGCTTCATGAAACAATTGACAAGAAGCATTTCCCACTTTCACTGGTGATCATAAGACTTGGCCTATTTGAATAGTCACCAAATTTATGAAGCACGGAATTTCAATTTTGACACTATTATTAAGTGGATTCAAGGAAAAGAATTGTCTGCTCACTAAAACCCTGGAACTTGGGTGCAGATGAGTAACTACAAGCAGCTCATTTTCTTCAATGAGGAATAGGAACTCATTGGCTTCAGATGATAACACCAAATAATGCTTCATCTATCACAACTCCTGAAAACATATCTAATAGAGCTGAATAACATGCATTCTATAATTTTGGGAACCCTGTTATATTAAAAAAGAGAAATGTCTGAATTACCTGGCCATCAGCAATTATCAACAGAACATGGTATTGCCCACCACTTTTCTCAACAGTAGTCATGGCCATCTCAATGATGGGTGCAAATGATGTTGGTCCTGTCATAAAAAGAAAAAGAAAAACAATATAATATTGCTATAACATAAACAATGGTAGAACATACTACCTGGTATAACATAGAATCGAGGGAAAAGAAAACGAAAAAGGAAAAATAGAAGCCATACCTGCAAGTCGAAGGCTGGGGACAATTTCTCTGTATCGTTTCAGCACTTCCTCAAATCCATTACAGAATCTTTCATCTGGATAGAAACTGAAGACATCTTGATCATGTGTTGATGCTGCGAAAAATTCAAGAGAAATATGATCTCCATATTGCAAATATTGATTCTTCATAAAACAGCCAAAAGAATGCTCCAAATGTAACTACCATCTCCAAATCCATAACAGGGAATTAAGTTATCCTCATCGAATGCAGATAAAGTTCTGCCAATAATTGATATTGCTTGTTCATATGGATTTTGCCCATTGCCAATATGATGTAAGCTTTGTCGATTGAATGATCTTGCACCTGTCCACTCATTGCTTTTTGTGAAATCGATGCCAACAATGAGATTAGAAGACTCTAGGCCAGATTGGGAAAGAGCAGCAGTGACCTGTATTCAATGATTCATATTGCTTATATTGCAATTTAAGTAATTAACTTATCCAATAAAGAGAAATTCTACCATCAAAACATTTTTACAATCAAACAATAGAAAATTCTTAGTAGGCAGAAATAAGTTAATTATATTTAAGTTCTCAAGACAGAAATAGAGCAGTATCAGGTTAAAAAGAAAAAAGAAAAAAGATACAGTAAGTGTAAAGATTTAACAGTTCAATCATTCATTTATTAGGTGTCCAGCAGGCAATTCTAAAGGTTTCAAGTTAATGAGTTGATTCTTTTCAAGTCCCTAATCTCCTTAAGGTGGAAATGTCAACACGAAGTACCTCAAATTAACTGCTAAAAGATATATCATCTTTGTCAGCTAATGTCAGTCATGAGTTATTTTTCTTGCCCCCATTTCAACCACAATAGAAATATTGTGCTCAATGATAGCGAAATCTCAGGTAATTTATTCACATCCTATAACCATCTCTTCTTCTACATGTATGAATAATAACTTTAATTGTCATTACATCACAAAGTTGTCATATCAGAACCAAGATTCTCATCCTTTCCATAGCATCCTCCAGACATCCAAATCATATGGTCTCCTTCTATCCAAACTTTTGGCCACTTCTCATCTGATGTGGCCTCAAAAATGTCAGAAATTCAACAGCTCTCCTTCCATCCTGCTGCAACCAAATATTCATCAAAATATCTTCCAAAAATGTTTCTTCGCAGCTAAATTTTAGTCGCAAAGAATTTGTATGTCACCCTTCCAACAAGAACAATTCTACCAATGGTTTACTTGCAAAAGCTTTGCATCGAAGATTTCCCAGTCAAACACGTTCAAAATTTATGCTTGCAATCAAAGATGCAAAATATCTTAATTTTTCATTGAAGGTTGAGTGATGCTACCAAGCAGGGAAGCACTACAGATGATTACCATCCTCGTGATTGTAATCCCAAAAAGTCATATTCATATAAACTTTCATATCAGTCCCACACACTTCGCACTTAATCTTCATTCTTATTGAATACAGACTTAAATTTGAGAAAGCTCAAATATAAAATAAATAAATAAATCATATCCAACCTGATCCAAGGTCTTGTAATCATCAGCAATCCTGGAGAACTTCCTATCCAACCTCTTTCGTGGACGAGGCCTTTCTGCTTCATAGTTATAAGAAGAAGAAGAAGAAGAAGTAGAGGAGGGAGGTTGCTGTGGCGTATAATATGGGTTTTGTTGAGAAGATGGGTATGGATATGGTGATGCTTGTGGATATCCATATTGATTCCATGATGGTGTTGAATTGGCTGAACCATAAGATGAAATATGTCTTCCACTCGAACCTTTTGAATTCTTCCCTCCCATCAGCTAAAGAACTCTTCAAAAATTATCAAGAATCAAATCCTATGAACAGCACCTGAAACTTGCAATCAAAAGAAATCTGGAAAAGCCAAAAATTGGAGAATATAAAGATCTTGAAGTATATAAAATCTCTATCAGCTATTTAAATTTTGAACTAAAGAAGTTAAAGAAATTGTAAGGAAATTCCTGAGTCGACCAAGGAAATTAATGCACTTAAATTTGAGACAAAAGACCAAGACAATTAACAAGGCGGCTATAGAACTGACCAATTCAAAGATCTGGCCGACCATAGAAATGTTTCTGCAAGAAACAACGGCAGTTACCCTGTTAATTTCATGGCAAATAAATAAAAAATATAAAATAATAATAATAATAATAAACCAGCAAAGGAAGAAAAGCTGAAGTGGGTTTTGAAAGATAAGGAAGCAAGATTATGATCACTGAACTGAAAATGAAAGCAAATAATTAAAAGTTTATATAAAGCAAATACGTAAACTCACAGCCAAAGCAAACCCCAAGTTGGCAGAGAACTTTACAAAAAGAATCATAGGGTCAAACCCATTTCAGTAATCTACTGTTCTAATTAATTCTATTAACAAATAATCAGAAAAAAATTTGGAATTAAGAAACCCATTAGAATAGTCTGGCAGAATCCCTAAAATCTGGATGCGTTCAATAAAATCATCCGCACAGTTGATAAGGATGATAATAATAATAAATTTTGGGGAGAGACCCTACATCGCAGGTGGGTCCTTTTTTAATTCAAAAAATTACAGATCAATATAGGATTTTTATTAAATCATTTTCAAATCATACTAATGAAGATATTTAATTTTAATGTTATTGTTTGAGAGAGATGTTAACATTTCAAGTTTCAACTCGTAACCTGTTAAGAATTTGACTTTTATATATTTTTCACTGAAAAAGAATAATTTATTCAAAAAATAAATTGTTTAATGACAATAAAGATTGGTAATATTTGGATTTGATCACGTAATATATTGAATATTCTGCTAAACTTACATAATTTACCTTACACGTTAGTCAATTTGAAATTAGAAAAATTACTTTTTATTTATTTATTAATAACAATAAAGTTTGGTCAGAATTCTGGAAGGAAGCGGAAGAGTTTGGTGAACAGAAAGCAAATGCAAGTGTGAACGAGCAGCACCAATAATATCATATAAAAAAATTAAAAACACAACAATTATAAATTATTATTTAATTTTGTGCACGTATTAAACTTCTAAGAAAATTGATAAAATATTTCATAAAAGAAAAAAAAAGAAATTGATAAAATCCACTTAAAATTCAATCAATTAATATTTTGTCATTTTTTGCGCTTTTGATTTAGAATTAATTGTAAGATGAATTCGTAGAAGATTTTTTAACATTTTGAAAAAAAAAATGATGAAAAAATATTTTTGAAAACAAAATGAGAATAAAAAATAAACACAAATTAAAAGTTACGTATAAATTAAATTTTAAAATAAATTAACATTCACAAAAATTGGAAGAATAGAGACTGATCAGTTTTTTCTTTTTTTTTTTTTCCCTCTCTCTCTCTTTATCACATATCACATCAAAAATTAGGTGCGAAATTGATAGGATAGTGAAATTGATAGGGTACGAAGGCCGAAAGCAACAATTAACAGAAGAAATTTGTTTTGGGCTGAATCTATCGTATCATTCATAAAATTTTATTGAATTATTTTAGTCGTGACAATGAATAAATAAATATTAATCTATAATTAGATTAGCTTACCGTAAGAATTTCTCTAGATATCAGTTACCGTCAATATCATCATCATATATGCCCGTTTTGTTCTTTCACGTAAAAAGTGAAGTCAACAATCGACTTCTAGTTCTAGGCAATAATTCCAAAGGGTGACGGTTTGTTTAGTCCAAGCTTTTCACTGGTTTTTTCCATGCCACCTCACCATATCCTTTACTAAGAGGGTAAAAGGTCAGGTACTACTCCTAATTGAATTTGGTAATTAAACTTTATTAAATCCATATACGGCCTAAATAAAAAATAAAAAAAATTTAACGAAGCTTTTCACTTTCTGTTCATAATATTAAGTACCCTGTCCAGTGTCCATTAGAGGTATTTCTAAGTTTCTGATGATCACCATTATTATTCTGCTTGAATCTTTGTTGTATATCCGCCAATCGTTCCTTCTTGTCTCACTATATAACATTGATGGAAGCATTAGGTTTGTAATTCTTGGTTTGTTGCATTTTCTTTCTGTGATCAAAATAAAAAAAAAATTGTAATAACAATGATTCTTGCAAGACAAAGACTATGAAGAAATCTTCAACTTCCTCTTCAAGAACTTCAACGTTCGCAACAGTAGTTACTCTCCCTTCACTGGCTTTCTTTAGCCACAAGTTCAAGACGTCGGTGACTATTCTGATGTTTAAAAACTGTATTATCGGTCATCGAAATTATGGTGAAGTTCACAAGGTAATCCATCAAAAGATATCAGCTATTTTTGCCCTGAAAATTATTCAGGACATAAATACTAAATGGGTAAATTCTTGCACATCCCATAAGACAGAAATCATAATTAACTCGGACTGATTCACCTTATATTGTTAAATGTCATGGGATTTTCGAGCCTAAAGTAGGAGGAGAAAGCAATTCTTGTAACAATCATTTACCCTCCTAATAGTAGCAAAGCAAGAGAGTGTTACCGTACTTTTGATTTCCTGTCTAAATTATTTATACAATCATTTTATATATTTTCATTTTAAAATATCTTAATATAAATTCAAAATATAGTTTTTTATTTTTTTTAAATATACATATATTTTATACCAATTTATATAATTCATCTATAATAAATCATTTCATTTTCTAAAATATTACATACAAAATTCTATTAATTAATATTTTATTTACAGACCCAAAATATGAGTATTACACAATATAAAAATAAAACTTGCTAATATGTTTTACAAAAGTTAATACATTGGAACAAAAAAATTTTCAAATACTGTTATCCGCTATTTGACGTTCTTCTCTTTGTAACAGCATCATCCTTTATTTACTAACTACTTTAGTACCTTCGCGTGGGAAAAATCACACGTGCTAAGCTACTAGTTTAGTGGTGCTTTATATGACAAAAATTTAATATGCAATTTATAAAATCTCACACATTCATACATTTAAAATCAAATAAAAAAAATCACAAATTTATCAGTAATAAATTAATTTGCAAGTTAATTGTTAGTAGACAAATTTCTTTTATATATGATAATTATGTTAATTGCTAATATTATTGCATAATATTATTTTTAACCATAGCTAATGTTATTATTATTGATATCATTATATTTTACTCATTTTATTATTCAATGATTATTCACAAGTAATTTTTATCATATATTGTTTTATTTTGTTTATTCAAATTTATGTCTCAACACTAATAACTAGAATTACCTGATAGGATACGGGACATTATCTGCTGACAAATTTTAACTCGGCGCATTACGCCTATATAAACCAACTCGGCACAATATGGTACCTACATAAATTAACTAAGCACATTTAGTACCTACGTAAATCAACTCGGTACATGAAATGTCTACATAAATCAACTTAGCACAATATAGTGCCTACATAAATTAACTTGGCGTTTTACACCTAAATATAAAAAACTTTGTCTTTCCTACCCTTTATTATCATGTCAATCTATCATTTACCCTGGTTTCCAGCTATATGTTTTAGAACTTAATTATTTAATCTCAATTTATTCAAGTAATCTGTTAAAATTCTATTATAGTCAAAATATACACCAAACAATTATTTCATGATTTTATTTTATCAATAATTTTTATGGGTTTAATGGCTTATATAACTTAATAATCACTCATATAAATATTATTCATTTCATATCATAAGGTCCAACTCAATTTACATGAAAACTCTAGTTTTTTCAACAATCATATTCTAAATAGATTTCAGGCTCTGTATTGGATCTCAATTTTGACTCTATTATTGGCCAAATTTAATTAAGTTGTCTTTTGATGAAATTTATCCACATATTTATCTTTAATGTACACTTTACATCAACTAATTCTAATATCTGTAGACAAAATTATGACTGATTGGGTACTGACTACTCAACTAAAATATGTCTAAGAAATTCCGAGGTAAATTTCAAGTCTCATATTTATGTCAATTTTTAATACAGTTACAGTCATAATTAGATCTCATGTTCTTCATGAAAAGTTTTAGACATATGTCTTAAGTTTCCAAAATATCAAAGAACACAAAATTTAGAGTTTCAGAACTTAAGTTATAGAATTTTTACTGAATGTTGTTCCATGATAAAATTTACAGCAGCACATATAACAACACAATCACTCATTTAATTATGCAATTAACACAAAATTTAACAATAAAATCAACATATTAAATTTTTATCATACAAGCACATATATTATTAATCTCTTCTCCCTTTCCTATATTTTTTCCTTTCATTTCCCTTCCTCAAGCTTGCTTCTACCCTTGTTCTTGGTTTGCCCTAAATCATCAAACATATCTCATATCATCAAACCAATTTCCTTTTGTTTCAACCCACCATCACCTAGGCAGCCCCTTCTCCCCCATTTCTAACCTTAATTAGCATCATTTTAATCTTAATTGATAAAGAATTGAAGAATAAATTCACCTTGATAAAGTTTCTTTCTTTCTTCTTTTCTTCTACCTTTCAAAGTGATTTTCCTTCACTTTCTTGAGTTTCCTCTCACTTGGATCATTTTTTTCCTCTCTTTTACTAGCTAAAATTGGAACAAAAATGGTGGAGAATGAGGGATGAGGTGTTCGGCCATGGAAGGTGAGGAAGAGGATATATTTTAGTTGAGTTTAATGGCTCATTATTTGAAGAAGTTTCTAGGCTAATGACAAGGATTAGAAGATAGGGTTCATTAATGCCTCATAAATGAAAAAAATTCTAGAATGGATGATTAGACATATGATTCATTAATGCTCATTAATGCTCATTAATGTGGAAGATAAATATTAGGATAATGCTCATTAATATAGAAAATTCTAGATTTTAGATTTGTTTCTTATTTAGCTTAATATTTTTGGGACTCACATCTCCTTAAACTCTTCTCCTATTGATCAATTTAATTAATTAATTATAATAAATTTTAAATATTTAAATAATACATCATTTAGCTCATAATCTATTCTTTTTACAAAATAAATCCCAAATCATTACATAAATCCTCATTTAATCCAAAAAGTGATTTTATTTCAACTAATTATAGCACTAAACTTTTAAATTTTAAATTAATAATGTCCTTAACAAATCTCCCTTAAATATTATTATTTTTCTGTGCATCCGGATTTAGATCTTTATCGATCAAGCGTGCCTGACTCGGTTACACGCGATCAATGTCTAAATAATTAAGCATTACAATTTTGGTGGAGTATATGGAAGCAGGAACACTTGATACTGTAGTAAAAAAGATTGAAACTTTTACCTGAAACCCTAATAGCCCACATTGCTAAACAAGTTCTCAATAGGCTAAGCTATCTTCATGAATCAAATATTATGCACATAGACATCAAGCCATCAAAATCTTCTTGTCAATAAAGAGATGAAAGTGAAAATTGGTGACTTTGGAATGGGCTTTTTCCCTTTTTTAGGATGTTTAGATAAATTATTTACCATTTTAAGGTAAAATTTACTAAAATTCTCAATATATGGTGTTCAATGGTATTCTAGTAAAAAAATCAGCAATTCACTTTCTCATAACAGACCCTTTATGTATGTAGGATTGTTAAACAGACAGAAATTGTCTGCTGTTAGATGTAGCAAATAGAATCTATCCACTACTCCCACAAGCGCACAACTTCAGTTCTGCTTACTCCACTGATTTTTGGTCCAATTTTGTAGACATAACAAACATTAGTTCTGGTAGTATTTATCGATCTTTTATTTCATTTTTAATTTTTTTGGGTACTTATTAAAATAATGAAATATTACTTCATTTTATATTAGATATAACAATTGGACTCGTTCTGCGGTGTCCTATCCCAAACGGAAGTGATACTTTTATAATTTTTTTGTCCCGCTCCAACTTTGAATTTTTTTATGAGGACGAGATATACATCCCCCATTTTCGAATATATATATATAATAATTATTTATATTTTAACATAATTAGCATTTTTAAAAATAATAAAATAAAAATATAACACTCGATTAAAATAAAAAAATATTTTTTATTTAAACAATTATATATTTAATTAATATAAAAAAATTAAAAAATTAACATTAAAATTAAAAAAATTTAATAAAAATTGGAAATCTGATGAGCGTCGGAGATTCTTAGAGACAGAGATCTAAAAAAAATTTGACGAAAAACAGGACAAAATATGGATACGAAAAACTGCATCCCAAATTCGTCTAGTTGTAATTCCAATTTTAGATGCTGCTGTTTACCATATGGAGTATGCTATATGGCTGGAAGAGCACCATCACCTCACGAGAATGTGTCGAATAGGAGTGTTGACTTGTCCCCACTAGTCTGAAATTTATTTGTTTGGACCTAAGAATGGAATTAAGAGACATCATTAACTATTAATCAATTGCAAATATATGATGAACAGCTTTAATGATTGATTTTAAAATTCAATAAATTAATTTTTTTTATGTGTGATAGAATTGGTCTTTTATTGAAATAAAACAAATTAAATTAGTTCAATTAGTTAACTATTTAAATTGACAATTTTACTTTTCCAAAGAAAATACAAATTCACATTGATGCAGTTGAATGACAAACCGTACGTATCATATGCATCCAGTTAAATCCAAATTTGTTTACCCACACTGCAATCCAATTGTCTCTCTATATTGGCTAGTTGATATTTATTTTTTAAAAAAACTGTTTTTTCTTCTATTGTGGTTATATGACCAGGTATAAAAGAATAAAAAAGAATTGTGTGTTTTGGATGTCAAATTAAATTGACTATATAACTAATCCACCAATAAAAATGGGAAACATATTTCCCTGATTGAACAAGCGGATGGTTTTTATGATTTATGTTTTGTGTTACCTGAGTTGGTCATTTCTAACAAAGGACCAGTTGAGAATGGTGACAGGGTATATAAGCATTCCCTTCATTAGGCGGGCAGTAAAGCTCTGGGCATTCAATCCCCTTTTTTAGACCCAAAAAAAAAACCATCCTTTTTTTACCCAAAAAAAAAAATTAATGCACATGTTTTCTGCTAATTGAACAAGCAGAAAACATATTGTCCACTTGTTAAATATGTGGACAGCCAGCGTCCACTGTTTAGCTAAGATTACAATTTCTTCCCCTAAATTAATAAATATTTTACTAAAAATTCCTAAAAAGAGAGAAAAAAAAACCCTTTGGAGTAAGCAAGATTATGGGTGTGAAGGGTTGTGAGAATTTAGGGAGCAGCCAGGGAACATATCATATTCCTATATGAGTCCTGAAAGGTTGGATTCAGAAAACATTTGGATCAGGATATGTATATGCAGGAGATGTGTGGAGTTTAGGGGTGAGTTTGTGGGATATATTTGTTGGGTATCATCCATTTTTTGCACCTAAAAAGAAGCCTAGTTGGGTGGAGATTTTGTTGGCTATATGTTATGGAGAATTTCCGAGCGTTCCAAATCAGGCATATGAAGAGTTTGTCAGCTTCCTGATGTGTTGCTTGGAGATAGATCCCAGTAAGAGATGGACAGTTTCGCAGCTTCTGCAACACTCTTTTGTTTGCAATCTGCATTGCAGAGAACACCCTGTAAACTCATTGCTTAGAAAAGGAAAATTGTCAAATTAATTATGAAGTTATTGTTTTATTGAGATTAAGTGAATCTCAATTACAAGTTAGAAATTCTTTTTTCTCATTTTAACATTAATTGTATCAATTTTTTTGGGAAATATTAATCAAAATTTCTTGGATCAATTGTGCATTTGTCTCTCCAACTTTTTTGCTATTCTCAATTTATCTCAAAAATTTTGAGCCCAATTAGAATGTATCCAAAAAAAAATGTGATTTTTATTTTGTAGCCATTTTATCTTACAATATATATATATATATATATAAAGAGTACAGATTGAAATATTTTATGTGAGAATTTTGTCGTGCATTATTGTATCCATTTTACAAAAAGTTATTTCATTTCAAGTATATATACATTATTGTTTAGTATGATTATGAGTAAATAGCGTAAATCATTTCTAATTTATTTCCGTATAAAAACTGACAATGGTATATATAATTATTTTTTTAAAATTATAATTGAAAAAAATACTGTAAATTAATTATAATGCATTAAACAGCCACGAATGATTATGATGTAATAAAAAAAATTTCTGGTATATGGATTGATCGCTGGATTACACTTTTAAATTTTAATGATGACCAATAATTAAGGCGAGCACCTGCTAAGAAGGTAATGAAAACAAACATACCCAATCAGTAATGTTTTTATTATCAGGTTGAAATAAAATACATTTATAATTAAAATCTACCGACTGTGGTTCAATTAGTAATACAATTTAAATTTATTGAAAAATTTTGAATTCAAACTCCACTAAATATATTTATAGAAAAAGAAGAAAAAAAGTTTAACTATAAATAAATTTCGAATAAATTAATCTGGGTGATTTAAAAAAAATCCCATAAAACTCTGTGAATTTAACCCAACAAGTACATAATGTTTGTTAAAAGTCCCCAATCAAAACTCCACGATTGAAAAGTGTTCGAGGCATTGCATTTAAGTGATTTAAGCAAAATGCTCAACGCTTATAACTCCCTTTTTATGGCCTGTGATTCACTTCCATAGCTCTTGCTGTGGTACCTAGGCCTACACATATGCTTGAACTTTTTGAGTTTTAATTTGTTAATTAAATCATTCTTATTTCATTTTTTTTAAAAAAAATTCTAAAATAACACATTCCCTTAATTATTCACGATATATAACCTTATTTTATATTTTATGTATAATTCTAATATCAATTACCTATTTCAATGTTAATTTTTACCGATTTAGCATTTTTCATAATATTTAATATTTTATCAAAGAGTAATTTTAATTTAATTTAATTATATTCTGTTATATTTTGTATTGAACAAATTTTTATTAAAGATAGAAAATTTTCTTTAACAAAATTTTATATTCTGTTATATTACAATTTAAACATAGAAAATATGCCATTGCAAGTTAAAGATTAGAAAATATGCTTAATCCAGAGATATTTTAAACGTAAGAAATAAAAAAATATATATATTTGTTAGTAATTGTTGCTTAAGAATTAATTAATTTTCAGATAGATTGAATTTGAAATTATCAGTAACATTTCATTGACACGATGACACTTGCTCCAACAGATGCAGGCATATTTCCCTTAGAGATGGATGCTTTTGAATGAATCCAACAATTGACGCTATTAATCACACAAAACCAACCACCGTCTTCAACACGATAGGCTATGCACCTGCGCCGTACCAAAAACTTCACTCCGCATAAAATTATTTTTGTAATTGTTTTCCTTTGGCGAAAAACAAAGGAAGGAAGACAGGTTGGTTGGTAAATATCGCTGCTTGTTGTGTTCTGTTTTTCGCTCTTTTTCGTCCACCGTCTTCCCTTTCATTTCCTTTCAGGTATCATCATCATCTTCTTCTTCTTCTTCTTTTTCTTCATAGTTTGGATTCCTATACTTACAATAATTCTCTAAGTAATATAATCTTCTTTTTTCCAATTCCATTGCCGTTTCGGATCAAATCCCAATTCTTAATTGAAAATTAGGAATTAGGAATTGTATTTAAAGAAATCGTTTACTTAGGCATTATCTAATCCAGATTCTAGGGATTTTCAAAATCTCCAATATATTAGGAATTCAAGAAAAAATATTATGAAAGTTTAATTCAATCTGACAATGGCTAACGGTACCGTCGAAGACGACGATGCCGTTTTGAGCGATGTGGAGGGAGACGACCCTCTTCCGGTCGTAATTAGAAGTCCGAGTGCGGAAGATGTGTCTGTGGAAAAATATCGTGAGCTCCTCGCCGAGCTTGATCGCGAGAGAGCTGCTCGTGAGGCAGCCGAGACCTCCAAGTCGGAGTTGCAAGTTTCGTTTAATCGGTTAAAAGCGCTTGCGCATGAGGCGATCAAGAAGCGTGATGAGTGTGCGAGGCAGCGGGATGAAGCTCTGCGTGAGAAACAAGATATTTTGAAAGAAAAGGAGAGAATTTCTGTGGAATTGGTTGAAGTAAGTGAGTTGAAAGAGGAGGCTGTGAAGCAGAGAGATGAGATTGGGAAGCAATTTGACGAGACTGTGAAAGCTAGAGACGGATTGCAGTCGAAGATTGAGAGTTCGAGGCATATGCTAGTGAGCGGAATCGAGAAGATATCTGGTAAAGTAAGCAACTTCAAGAATTTTAGCGCCGCAGGGCTGCCTAGATCGCAGAAATACATTGGATTACCGGCTGTTGCTTATGGAGTTATTAAGAGAACCAATGAGATAGTTGAGGAGCTCGTGCGGCAGATTGACTCCACAGCAAAATCAAGGAATGAAGCAAGAGAACAGATGGAGCAGAGAAATTACGAGATTGCCATTGAGATTTCTCAGCTTGAAGCTTCCGTTAGTGGATTGAGAGATGAACTGGCTAAGAAGGCTTCATTGATTGAAAATTTAGAGAAGATTGTGGCAGAAAAGGAAGGAAAGGTTACAGAAATTGAGAGAGAGATGTTGGTGAAGACCCGCTCGGTGGAGAAGGAAGCTTCAGAGCTGAGAGAGTTAATTCATGAGTATGATGATAAGTTGAGAAATTTGGAGTCAAAGGTGGAAATGCAAAGGCCTTTGTTGATTGATCAGTTGAATTTAGTGGCTAAAATTCATGACCGCCTTTATGATGTTATTAAGATAGTTGATGCTAATAATCTGGAATCAGAGTTGTCAGAGTCCTTGTTTCTCCCTCAACAAACGGATATAGAGGAGAACATACGTGCATCTTTAGCAGGGATGGAATCAATTTATGAGTTAACTAGAATTGTTGTTGAAAAAACAAGGGATTCTTTAGAGGAGAGAGGTCATGAAGTGAAGTGTTTGAATGAAACAGTGAATCGATTGGTTAAGGAGAAAGAACATATTGGTTCATTACTTAGAAGTGCTTTATCAAAGAGGTTGAAATTGGACCAAATTTCAAAAACAAATGAATTGTTTCAGGCTGCAGAGAATGGCTTAAGAGAGGCTGGAATAGATTTCAAATTTAGTAAAGTTCTTGAGCTTAATAAGGTTCCAGCTTTTCAAGACACAGAAGAAAATGAAATATATACCCTGGTAAGTATTTTTACTGTTTATTTATTTAATTATTTTGTAGTTTTGTTCTTTGCAAATATGTTCTGATTTCTACGTGAATTCATACATTGTACATAGGCTGGTGCTTTGGAGAATATTGTCAAAACATCTCAGCTTGAGATAATTGAGCTGCAGCATACTGTGGAGGAATTAAGGTAGTCCTAAAATGCTAAGACTCCAAATTGACATTAAAATCTATATTAGGTACATGTACTCAACAATTATTTCTCTTTTCTATTGGCTATATTACTGTGTTTAAGGGCAGAGGTGTGTTCAGTTAAAGAGGAAGTGGAGGTTCAAGCAAAGGAATTGGGCAATAGAATGCGTAGAATAGAGGAACTGGAGGAGAAGGAGAGAGTGGCAAATGAAAGTGTAAGTTTTCAAAATTTTGCAAAAAGTTAGTTTGATTATTTAGTACTGCTTTATCTTTTGCCTTTTGGATGCTTGGAGCTCGTGCGGATGTTAGGTAGTGAACTGCACTGTTGGAGTAGTTTGAGAAAGATCCATGACTTCTTTTTGTCTCTCTCTATTGAATTGTGAACTATGCCTATTGGATATTGTAGGTTGAAGGGCTTATGATGGACATTGCTGCTGCTGAAGAAGAAATCACGAGATGGAAAGTAGCGGCTGAGCAAGAGGCTGCTGCTGGCCGAGCTGTTGAGCAAGACTACATTGCTCAGGTATGCCCACTGATTTGGCCATTAAATTATACTACCCTGTTCTTGTGGTGCTTTATTCTTCATTTGAACAACACGTTAATCACGCATGAAACGACAAAAATTTCCTAGCGAGTAACTGAGGAAAATATTATTGCTTCTTGATTAGTGACAAAAAGTTAAAGAGTTAAAGAACTCTCTGAAAAAGCTTGTAAAACTTTGGCAACACTTGATAAAATATGTGACTTATAAGAAAGTCATTGTAATGTTCACTCTAAAGCCTAATTATTGAATAGAAATTAAGAATAATGATATATCTTCATTATGGTCGTCATTTTTTTCAAATTCCTGAGGGCAAATTTTTCTTCACCTTTTCTGTTGGTGCACGAGAAATTGAAATTTTTAATTATAAACTCGAATTTCGGTAAAAATGGCATCTAATTTTCAGTATAATCGCTGATATTACTGTTGAACTTTGTCTAGTTATTTCAAGTGAATCGTAATTCAATTCTTAGATGCTAAACATCCATTTTCAACGCAAACCATATATCTGTATATATTGTGATTTTTGAGTGCTTCCTGTAAGCTGAAACATGTGAAGCATATTGAATTTTAGAATTTTAGCAATTTGATATCTAGGTTGGTTGCAGGGAAGTAGGGTAGGTGGTTTATAAAACCTTCTTTGATAGTCAAGTGTTCTCCAGCAAATTCCTAGTAACATCTCCGTGCCTAATCATCATGTCCTTTGTCATGTACATGCAGCTGTCAGCACTGAAACAGGAACTTGAAGAGGCAAGGCTAGCCATGTTAGAATCAGAGAAAAAACTAAAATTCAAGGAAGAGACAGCAGCTGCTGCCATGGCCGCCAGAGAGGCTGCAGAGAAGTCTTTGAGATTAGCGGACATGAGGGCATCTAGGCTGAGAGAAAAGGTAGAGGAGCTCAGCCGTCAGCTTGAAGAGTTTGAATCCCAACAAGACACGAGGGGCCGAAGTGGTCCTAGATATGTATGTTGGCCGTGGCAGTGGCTTGGGATGGACTTTGTGGGTTTTCGCAAACCTGAAACTCAACAACAGAGTTCAAATGAAATGGAGCTTTCTGAACCCCTTTTATGATTATACGTTTTTCCTTTTTTTTTTTTTTCCTTTTCCTGTGTATTTATTTGAACTCAATTTTTTCAATCAAGAAATGGTAACTTATCACACCTTTGATCAAGGCTAGCCAATTTTATGTGCTATTGGTTATACAAGGATGACGATTTTCAATTGCATTAGCAGTAGCAATTATTGATGGTCTCTCCTAACCAATCTCGAAATATTTCACACCAATAATGCATCTATTTTCATTTGATGATCTCTCTATATTTTGTTTGTCCTTCTCTTGTTCTGTTTATCCTCTCACAAGGGATCGGGAAGAGCAAGATCTATCTGAAGCTGTTCATTTTAAGTCTTGTTGGCAGTTGCATTTTAGGAATGAATTATCAGAAGTTCTGGCAGTTGAAAAGACTGCACCCTCCTGACGCTAAAGGGTTCGAGAACACCAATTTTTCTGATGTTCCTCCAGTGCTCACCGTAAGGTGTGAAAGCTATGTCCTTGTAAGTTAATCTACCAGTAGAATCTAAAATAGGCCTGCTGCAACACGCAAGATCCTGAACTTTGAGCACCTCTCTGGCTGCCTCGGCGGAGGAAATGACGACGTTGGGTATGCGACCCAGGTGAAGAAGCATGACAGGGCCATATTTCTTGGACAGCTCATAGTAAGATTGAGAGATAAAGTCACTGAGTTGGTGCAAGTTTCCTAAGATTGGGAGCCCAGGAGGGCTTGGTGGCAGATTCAGATTCTTATTATTTTCCCTTTTCTTTTTCAATTTGAAGAGAAGAATTAGTGGCACCACTAAGAGAAGAGGAAGCCGTGAAGATAATGGGGAGAAAGAAATTACCACTCACTCTGCAGACTAACAACAGCTTTGCTTTGTTAAGCTTCTCTCTTAATTATTCTAATAATTGAAATAGGCAGGCCACGTTTATGCTAGTGTTTGAATGGAAATATTCACCCAGAAAAATATATAACATATTTGCTTAAACAAGTGGTAAATAGTAAGAAAGGGTGTAACCCCATGCATAGTTTCATTTTATGGACAGAACACATGTGCTACAGCTGTTACCATGCATGTAGAGGTAAAAAAAAACCAAAAAATAAAAAAAGATTTCATCCGGAAAAAAAAAAATCTACTTACCCCACCAATAAACTTTAATTTAATAGCACTCATTTAACGATTAAAATTATAAAATCGAGTTCGAAATGCAAAAAATCTCCTTAGCCGACATAGTCCATTTTTCTTATTCCACTTCGATATCTTTCTCTGATTTGGCCTTTTTAGTCCATTTGCTTCTGCAAACAACATCCAAGGGAAATATTTGAACACCTTCCTTTTATCTCAATTAATTTAGATCAGATTTTAATATCTTAATTTATCTAAAACACATGTAATATCGATCTATTTATTTGATTAAATTCTTATTGTCAGCAACGTTGCCGCCAAAATATTTACCTACAAGTAAATATACAGACGAAACAAACCGATCTATTACTCATGAAAAACTCTATTTTGAATTTTTTTAATCAGATGATCATTCATTTGTTTTTTTTTATATATTAATAACAAATTAACAAATATGAAATAAAATTTCACAATAATTATATTTCAATAGAGTTATAAAAATAAGAATTATTCAAATATTGAAAATAATATTAAATGAGTATAAATATTTTTATTCATAATCAAAAATTTATGTTTATTATTATAAACGTATTCATATTGTTAATTATAATTTTATTATTTAAAATGAGGAATGTTATGTTAGGTGCCGAAATTATTGAAAAGTTTGGTGTGGGTCCCTCCACATGTGGGTCCCACCATATATAAAATAAAATAAAAAAGTCAAAAATTGTGGTAATTCAATTTCAAATTGAATTGTTTCAGCCAATATTTTTGACTTTTTTGTTAAGTGTTCACACTTAATATTTTTCCTATAAATAGGCAGATATCCTTTCATTTGAATTACAACAATCTCAATTCATTTGAGAGAATTTGAGAGAGAGTTAGACTTTTGGAATATTTCCAAAAATTAGGGAGTGACAAAAATAGTGAGGAAAATATTTTGGGGTGTTTTTGGAAAATACTTGTGTGCCACTATTTTTGGGTTTATTTCAAAGTTATTGTATTACCTCTAGCCTGTGTCTAGGGAAGACTCTCCTCTTGTACCCATTAATTTTTATTAGTGGAAGAAAAATATTCGGAGTGTTGTCCGTAGACATAGCCCAAATTAAAAGGTGAACCACGTTAAATTATGAGTGTTAATTTTTTTTGCTGATTATTTTATTTACATTTATTTGTGTTATTTTATCCGCTGTGCCCAACAAGTGGTATCAGAGCCAGCTTGTCAGTCTTATAAAATTCTTAGTATGCTCTATGGTTGCAGTATTGACTGATCTTCCCATCAGAAAAGATTTTATTAGTTTACTGTCAGCTGAAGAAATCTCATTTTGTTTTAAAATGGAGACAAATGACACCAAGATGATCAACTTAAATGACACAAATTACCACATATGGAGAAGCAAAATGAAGGATCTCCTATTTGTGATGAAAATGCATCTGCCGGTGTTTACTACAACTAAACCCGAAGGCAAGACAGATGAGGAATGGGAGTTTGAGCACGAGCAGGTATGCGGTTACATCCGACAATTTGTCGAAGACAACGTGTACAACCACATCTGCAATGAGACTCATGCTCGGACGTTATGGAACAAGCTTGAACAACTTTACGCGTCAAAGACAGGTAACAATAAATTGTTTTATTTGACAAAGTTGATGCAGTCGAAATACAAGGAAGGAACTTCCATAGCAGATCATCTGAATGAGATGCAAGGGATCATGAACCAACTATCCAGAATGAGCATAAAGCTGGATGATGAAGTATTTGCACTGCTAGTATTGGGCTCTCTGCCAGAGTCATGGGAGACTTTGAAGATTTCAATAACCAACACTGCACATAACGGTGTAGTCAATATGGAGTCTGTAAAAAGCAGTATCCTGAATGAAGAAATGAGAAGGAGATCACAAAACTCATCTTCTTCATCATAATCAGATATTCTGATTACTGACTACAGAGGAAGGAGCCAGTCTAGACAACAAATGTCTAGAGGAAAGAGCAGAGGCAAATCAAACAAATATGATAATATTGAATGTCATTACTGCAAAAAGAAGGGTCATATCAAGAAATACTGCCGAAAGTTCAAAAAGGACCAGAAAGACAAGGAAGTAAAACGAGATGACAGCAGTGATGATGACATAACAAATACCATGAACGAATTCAATATCGTTTGTGATGATACTATCAATTTTACATCCCATGAAACCAATTGGGTAATTGATAGTGGCGCTACCATTCATGCCACGTCTCAAAAGAAATTCTTCTCATCTTATACAGCAGGAGATTTTGGCGCTGTGAAGATGGGAAATGATAATCTGTCAAAAGTTGTTGGCAGAGGAGATGTTTGTCTGGAGACTGTGAATGGTACCAGATTAGTCCTGAGAGATGTCAGACATATTCCAAATATTCGTCTGAATTTGATCTCTGCAGGAAAACTCGATGATGCATGTTTCTGCAATACCTTCTCAAATAACCAATGGAAGCTTACCGAAGGTTCCATGGTGGTGGCTAGAGGCACAAGGCATGCTACCTTGTATGTGATGCATGCAAAACTCTCCAATGACACTGTGAGTGCTATAGAGAAAGAAAGTGCTATTGAATTATGACACAGACGACTCGGCCACATGAGTGAGAAAGGGATAACTACCCTTGTCAAAAGGAAGATGTTGCCCGGAATGGATGAAGTGCATTTGGAGAAATGTGCTGACTGTTTAGCAGGAAAGCAAAATAGAGTTTCTTTCAAGAGTTCCCCTCCTTCCAGAATGAAAAATGTGTTAGATCTAATTCATTCAGATTTATGTGGTCCAATGCCAAAGTCACTGGGTGGTGCTCAGTACTTTGTGACTTTCATTGATGACCATTCAAGGAAGACATGGGTGTATACTTTAAAGACAAAAGATCAGGTGTTAAATGTCTTTAAAGAATTTCATACCTCAGTTGAGAGACAGACTGGGAAGAAGTTAAAGTGCATCCGGACAGACAACGGTGGAGAATACATTGGACCGTTTGATGCCTATTGCAAAGAATATGGTATTCGGCATCAGACAACGCCTCCAAAAACACCGCAGTTGAATGGTCTGACTGAGAGGATGAATAGAACTTTGATGGAGAGAGTCAGATGTTTGCTCTCACATGCAAAGTTACCTAAAACTTTTTGGGGTGAAGCTTTACTTACGACTGTGTACGTGTTAAATCTTTCACCTTGTATCCCTCTAAAGCTAGATGTTCCAGAGAAAGCGTGGTTAGGAAAGGATGTTTCCTATGATCATCTGCGGGTATTTGGTTGCAAAGCCTTTGTGCAAATTCCAAAAGATGAGAGGTCCAAGCTCGATGTTAAAACACGACAGTGTGTTTTTATTGGCTATGGAAAAGATCAGTTTGGCTACATATTTTATGATCCAGTAGAGAAGAAACTTGTCAGAAGCCGTGATGCTATTTTCGTTGAGAAGGAGACCATTGAAGATATTGTCAGGACAAAGAAAAGTGTTCCTGATTCCAATGGTGACTCAACAGATTTAGAATTGATTCCTCCAATACCGGTGCCAATACAAGTTGGGGATGAAGATCATGTTGATCTGCCTGAAGAAAATAATACTCTCATCGAGAATCCAGAAAATGATGCTGAAGATGATGATGTTCATCATCAACCATCACCTGTGCACTCCCCAGTTCCTATGAAAAGGAGCAATAGAACAAGACAACCGTCTACGAGATATCCAGAAAATGAGTATGTGTTACTCACTGATGGGGGAGAACCAGAAAGCTTTGAAAAAGCAATGACTGATGAGCACAGACAAAAATGGATTGAAGCCATGCAAGATGAAATGAAATCCTTGCATGAGAACAATATATTTGAACTGGTGAAACTATCAAAAGGCAAGAGAGCTTTGAAAAATAAATGGGTGTTCAGAATCAAGCATGAAGATAACAGTTCCCATCCGAGATTCAAAGCCAGATTGGTCGTCAAAGGATTCAGTCAAAGAAAAGGAATTGACTTTGATGAAATTTTCTCACCAGTTGTGAAAATGGCATCCATCCGTATAGTGCTGGGGTTAGCAGCAAGTCTTAACCTGGAGGTTGAGCAAATGGATGTCAAAACTGTCTTCCTATATGGTAATTTGGAAGAGGAGATATACATGGAGCAACCAGAGGGTTTCAAACATAAGGGAAAAGAGGAATATGTTTGCAAATTGAAGAAAAGCCTCTATGGCTTGAAGCAGGCACCGAAACAATGGTACAAAAAGTTTGAGTCTGTTATGGGGGAGCAAGGATACCATAAGACTACTTCAGACCATTGTGTTTTTGTACAGAAATTCTCTGATGAAGATTTTATTATTTTTCTGCTCTATGTGGATGATATGTTGATTGTTGGTCGGAATATTTCCAGAATTAACAACTTGAAAAAGCAGTTGAGCAAGTCTTTTGCTATGAAAGACTTGGGGCCAGCAAAGCAGATTCTTGGCATGAAGATTATCAGAGATAGGAATGCCAAGAAATTATGGTTGTCACAGGAGAAGTACATTGAGAAAGTACTTCAGAGATTTAAAATGGACCAAGCTAAAATGGTTAGTTGTCCTCTTGCTAATCACTTTAAGCTGAGTTCCAGATAGAGCTCTTCTACAGACAAAGAGAATGATGAGATGAACAAGATTCCATGTGCTTCAGCAGTTGGAAGTTTGATGTATGCCATGGTGTGCACACGACCTGATATCGCTCATGCAGTTGGAGTAGTGAGCAGATTCCTTTCAAATCCTGAAAAGGAACATTGGACTGCAGTAAAGTGGATTTTCAGGTATCTTCGAGGTATTTCAAAAATATGTTTATGTTTTGGAGATACCAAACCTGTGTTGGTTGGATACACAGATGCAAATATGACTGGTGATGTTGATTCCAGAAAGTCAACGTCAAGTTACCTGATCACTTTTGCAGGGGGAGCTGTGTCATGGCAATCAAAGTTACAGAAGTGTGTTGCACTATCTACAACAGAAGCAGAGTTTATTGCAGCAACAAAAGCATGTAAAGAGTTGTTGTGGATGAAGAAGTTTTTGAAAGAACTTGGATTGCAGCAAGACAGATATCAATTATTTTGTGATAGTCATAGTGATATCCATCTTGGAAAGAATGCCTCCTTTCACTCAAGATCAAAGCATATTGATGTGAGATATCACTGGATCAGAGATGTGATGGAGAAGAAGCTACTACAACTTAAGAGGGTCCATACAGAAGAAAATGAATCAGACATGTTAACGAAAATTCTACCAAGATCATATTTTGAATACTGTCGATTAGCTGCTGGAATGGTGGAGTCCCCACATTGTCGGGAGGGGGAGATTTGTTAGGCGCCGAAATTATTGAAAAGTTTGGTGTGGGTCCCACCACATATAAAATAAAATAAAATAAGTCAAAAATTGTGGTAATTCAATTTCAAATTGAATTGGTTCAACCAATATTTTTGACTTTTTTGTTAAGTGTTCACACTTAATATTTTTCCTATAAATAGGCAGATATCCTTTCATTTGAATTACAACAATCTCAATTCATTTGAGAGAATTTGAGAGAAAGTTAGACTTTTGGAATATTTCCAAAAATTAGGGAGTGACAAAAATAATGAGAAAAATATTTTGGGGTGTTTTTGGAAAACACTTTTGTGCCACTATTTTTGGGTTTATTTCAAAGTTATTGTATTACCTTTAGCCTGTGTTTAGGGAAGACTCTCCTCTTGTATCCATTAATTTTTATTAGTGGAAGAAAAATATTCGGAGTGTTATCCGTGGACATAGCCCAAATTAAAAGGTGAACCACGTTAAATTGTTAGTGTTATTTTTTTTTTGCTGATTATTTTATTTCACATTTATTTATGTTATTTTATCCGTTGTGCCCAACATGTTAAACTCAATAACTATCCCTAGCATTGCTCTATTTAAAATATTTTAGATTGTTATTGAATTCGTAAATCACATAAAAACAAAAATAATACAAAATCATGATAGCATATTAATAGTACATTATTCCCTCAATAATTATATAGTATATAAACAATATCGGGTAACAAAATTTTTTCATACTATATATATATATATATATATATATATATATATATATATATATATATATATATATATATATATATATATATATATATATATATATATATATATATATATATATATATCACCACTTGCTAAACTAATCATATTTGAAAAATAAAATAATTCAAAAAAAATTTTTAAATAAAACATCCAAAAATATAAATTAATATCAATTAAGGAAGAAAAGAACATTAATTAAAAATAATTACAATATATATTGACATCTTAATTGATATTGACAGGACTCAGATTTAGTAGGTGCTGTGTTTTTGGTTGGTCATCAAGATTAGTGAGAGTTAGGTTTGTGAAAAAAAAAATTAAAAAAAAAATAGAGATCTAGAGAAATCGTGCTTATTGTCACTTATTACTGAATTATTACTTTTATTATGACTGAATTAATAGAATAATGCGATTACGGAGGTGTTAGGAGAAGATAAAAGCCACAAGCAATCTTTTCCCACTTGATAATCATGAAAATGACTGCTTCAACAACGGGGCAAAGTTGCAAAGAAAAATCAAAAATCAAAATCCCTTAAATCATATCAAAGTCTAAATCGGTTGGTGTTATTGATGGATAATATGTAGATTTTTCTCTTTTAGTTCTCGATTGCAAATGCCGATATATGGTGATATAAAGACTTTCGGCTTCGCAGGAGGTGGAGGAGATATCTGCTTGGAATCCAAAACTTCTCATCATTGTAGCCAATCAAAAACTTGCTTTTAAGAATAGAAAAAAATTCATAGTTGTGTTTGTTAGTGTCAATGTTTGGTTTTTGCATTTCTAAAGATTGATGGGTTGTCATTTTCAGACTGTTGTTTTGCAAATCAATGCCCAAACTGTATCACTTATAACTAGTTGAGTTGAATGGCATAAATATCATTTGATAAGGTACAAAGTCACAAGTATTTTATGCCAAATTTGAGGGGATATTAGGCCTAGAATCGATGAAGGTGGACTATTAACATAACTCATAAGCAGATATTTGCAAGTTGCTACCACATATGGCAATGACAATTAACGAAAGGGGTTCCGTTTACGTTTTGTCCTTCTCCTTTCAAGTCTCAATCATTCAGCTTGTGATCAATTAACTGTTTTTCTTTTAGTTTATTTTTATTGTGGAAAAGTGTGGAAAGAAAACTAATGAAGCAAGACAATATAAGAGTGGCAGTTTATGCAACCGATCAAGCTGTCTGGGTAGATCTGTTGATTATTTTTTAATCTTATGATTTATATAAATTTACTTTTTCATAACATAATTGTAATTTTTTTAATATAATTGTAATTTTTCATAACTGATCAAGCTGTTTGGAGTGAGTACTAGGCATAGACATACAAATTCGGATCCAATTGTTATCTCTAAAGACGTTGGAGTCCCTTAGATGCTAGTTGAGTGAAAAAAATTGAATAGTGTGATTACGGATATTAACTTTTATTCACAATTTTTGAGCTTTGAGTTTTATAATTTAAGTTTAATAACTTCAATTTGTTAAATGATCTTCTAGTCCATAAACTATTATATATTTTTTTATTCAGTTCTTAAATTTGTATTGTGATTACATTGGTCTAAGAAGATATTTAATAGAAAATAACAATGTTATTAATATTTTTTTTAACATTTTTTTTGACATCTACTATATAATTGGTTTATATCATCAAAATTTTAATTTACAAAATTTGCTACCTTATTTAATAAATTAAACTTGAAAATGTATATCAATTTTAAAATAAATATCCAAAAAAGTGGTCGAAAATAAATTGCTGGTAACATTCATCTAATAGGAAATAATAATAGTTACAACTTAGAGAAATATACTTTATCACACATTATATCACTAAAAACTATAACTTTTTCCATTGAGTTTATGTTTTTGTACGTCAAAAATAAAGAAAAAAATTAGAAACTTAATATAACTTAGTACGAAATTAAGGACTAACTAAAAAAATATATTAGTTCTAGGATCAAAATATTATTAATAAATTTATTTGTTCGGCTAAAAGAATGGTGATAAATAATAAATTGAAAAATTCAAGACTTTATTATTACAAATTAGTAATTTTCAAAGATGATTAAATTATAAAACCTGAAATTCAAGAAGTGTAAATGAAGCTAACCCAACCCATGAACCATAGCTTGTCTTCATATTTTTTGTGGGTCTCAACATGATGGCCATACTGACCTCACAAACCTCAAAAAGGTCACCGATAATACAATATTCAAATCTTGAAATTCCATGGCCAATGCCATGACAAGCTTGTGATAAAGAGAATGGTACTATTAACTTAATTATGAACTATGGGTAGGAACAAAAAAACTTGTGGCTCATAATTTGGGAGTATTATGGTGTATTGGCGAGTGAAGCAAGGGGTAATTATTTGGGATGTGAAACCAACCATTTCGATGCACCTTTCTGACGGATCCCCAGAAATGTAAAGCCACCAGAAAAATAGCTAGAAAAGAGGTTGTTCTTATCTCACAAGATGTTGCACTCCAATGCCACCGCCATCATCTGATCTTGACGATCCTTACAATGAAGATGATTACAAGGCATCGACAGAAGGAGCAGTCGTCGACTTCGGGCCCATTAGGTGACCCGTGACCCCTTGGAGTTGGAAGGCCGTCGCCCCGGCCCCTCAAGAGATATTCATTTTTTTTTTTTTAACCGGGAGAATTTTGCAAGTTTTTTCATGAAAATTAATTGGTTGTAGTCTTTCTAAAACTATTTACGAGATAGATTTACTTAAATGGTATTTATATACATTTCAACTTATTAATAAATATTGTCTAATTATCTCCTGTGATTGATATGAATGTATTGTCGGGGATACTATAACCTGGATTTGCAATTAAATCAACTCATAATCCAATCAAATCCCAATCCGACCCGAGTGTTTGGTTGTTACAAATCGGGTTGGATTTCAAGGAATAAATCAATCATTCATATTTGTTGCTGGGTGAGTCGAGTTTACTACAACAATTTTGGTCCAAGCCAGCCCATCAACAGCCCTTCTTGGGGCCTCCTTTGCTTTGGTTTTCCTAATAAGTAAAAATACTCCTCTCGCACGCCTTACTCTTAAGTTACAGCAGCCTCGGCTTCATTTATTTGAATCAGGTTTAGAAAAATATCTATATTGCTCAATTTGTAACAACATTTAATATATAAAATGTTAATTATTTTAAATGGTCTAATTTACAAATTTTTATAAGAAAACAATAAAATTACTAGCATTCAAACTTTTTTAATATTGAGAATAATGGAAAATGGTAACATGTCGGATAATCTAACTTTCAGAGACACTCATTTTTATCTTTTTGCTATGAAAAAAAATATCTCCTAGAGAAAAAGGACAACTAATTCCACATGAAGAGATCGAAAATCTTTCAAACAAGAACAATTTTTTAAAACAAAAACTTGTATCTAATTTTATTTCAATAAAATAAAATATAACAAGTTTTAGATATGAAAAATATAAATATAAAAATTAAATTAAAAAAACAAAGTAAATTACAGATGTGATATTATTAATAGAAAATTTGACCAAAAAAATAATAAGAAAGGGTTGTTGTTATTGATTTTAGTATTGAAATTAAATTCGATTATCATCAATCAAAATATGTGCTGTTATGAATAATTAAGTCTGAACAAACCTATTCAGAGTTGAGAAAATCAATGATAGAAATTAAAAAATTTATAATATAAGTTTTCAGAGTCTAAAAGTCAAATCGTGCCGCCCGCTTTTGTTTGTCATGATGTATTTCTTTAACAAATTAAACTGTCCCAATGTCCCAAGAAATATTTCTTCTGTTAATTTATTCAACATATTTAGGATAGAGCGATTCAATTCACTCGTAAGCAACTAGAATTTGTTAAGTAAAATATTTAAATTCGATTTGAAATTAATTAAATTGAGCTCAAATTTAAATAGTTAAAAAGTCGAGTTCGAGTATTATAATACCTGACTCGTAAAATTTGTGAACTTAAATGAATAATTATTTTTTATTATTTTTTAATTATTTTTATACTCTTAATATTTAAATATATTCGAGTTTTATCAAATCAAATATATTATTTATTAAAATTTTTAGTTGGTTTGATTTTTATCGAATTGAACTTAAATAACTAGAATATTTTTCGAGTTGAGTTTTGAATAAGTAAAAATAAACTTGATTAAATTCAAGTTGAGTCCAAATTTCAAATTTTTTAATGGAGTTGAATTCGAGTCTGACACTATATTGACTTGACTTGATTACTCTCCTAATTTGTGATGTATAGATATTCAATATTTATTTTATTTCCATTCTAAACATGATATGTAGGTCATATTGGATATGTTTCAGCTTAGAATAAGAATGAAAATTTTATTTCAAATTTGAATTTAGTATAAATATTGAGTTAAAATATTTAATAATAAAATTTTGATTTATATATAAAGATTTTAAATATCTCAAATTTATTGATATTTAGAATCGTTTTTATATATTTTTAAATAAAAATATTTTATATTTTTAAAAATATTCACAAAAAATTAGAACAAGTATAAAAATAAAATTTCAATTTTTTTATATAAAAAATATTAAAATTTTAAAACATTAATCTTAAAAATACAATTTTATTTTTCATTATTTTAGTGCATCATTATTGTTATAAATATCTTTCCATCAGGGATAGTTGGAGAATGGGAATCTCTTTTTTGACAGAAATATGATATAGTGGGAATTTCTTTTTGTCATATTGGTCATAATGAGGAATTGAAATTTAGCGTGATTATTCTTTCCTTTTTCTTTATTTTACTCGCTAAAGGATTTCTTAAGGCTGATAATTTAGATTTCTTCTGTACAATACCAGCTTCTTTATGCAGTTGTTTCCGATTCCTGTACTATTTTCTATTTATGTTACTTGCTATATATTCTAAAAAAAGAAAAAAAAATATTTATAGAATTTTATAATTCTTCAATTTTAGCTGAAAAAAATAATAATAAAAACTACTTTTATAATTTATATCACCGGATTTTTAAAATCTCATATTTATGAATTGAAATTTGAAATTACTATATATATAGCTGCTGATGAATATCATTGATTATTTGGCTGAATCGGACCACCATTGATAGAAATGCCAAAGTTTATCACCACAATTAATATTAGAAGAGGAATGTTTTAACAAAATCGTACAAGTATATGAAATTGATACGTGTAAATTTGCATTTATTTATTGTCGGCCAATTGGTTATAAGAGATTAGAGTGTATGTCACAACGAACCAACTTTAAGCTCATGATTTTATTCGTAATTGTACTGTTCCAAATTACAGCATTAAGCTACTCTTTTGACTAATTAACGTGAAAATTTTCATTAAATTTATGCTTCAAATTTCACAAATTGTGTAGATTGTGTTATTTACTTAATTAATTAATTGTAAACAGCATCACTACAATTTCATTGAACATATTGATGCCCCCAATTTCAGCATTGATGCAAGGAAGGGCAAGTAACTAGCATAAATTCTTAATTAATTAATATATGATGTAATCATGGTCTATGGTTGATTTGGGTTGTCAAATTTAAGATCTGAATTTCTAAATTTAATAAACTTTATAATCTAATAGTTGTGATCCTTGTTAACAAAATTATCTCAATTACGAATTTACCTAACAAAAAGACTATAAATTAAGAATATCAATTTTTTTTTTAAAAAATTCAAATAAAAACAATCCTCTTTCCAAAATCATATTATGGAGAATATTGGGACGTGTGTATTCTTGAATGAGAGCGGGCAAGCATGCATGATTCACTATAAATGGAACTACTTTTTGTTTATGATATATTATGAAAATGGGTAAGGCATATAAGAATGGTGGAAGATTATTGGACTAATGAGATAATAAAGAATAACTTTTCTTCTCTCTAATTAGTTGTATATTATTTACATGGCATGATTCATATACAAATTACAACGCATGAAACCCTAGAAAAGGAAGTGTAACGTATGCAGGAATCATAATACAATAAGTAAATAACTATATAGTGTCCTTTACAGAACAAGCATATTCCCATCACAGGTGAAGTTACATCCAGGGCAAAACATTATTCATGATTTGGCCATATAAAGTCTTAATCACTGGAGAATCAATATTAGTGGTAAGAACTGTATGAATATGTGAAATCAAACACTCGTCTCTATTCTTTTTTTTTTTTTGAATAAATCTCAATTCTAAGGCTATATATATATGTTTGATTCATGCAATGGAATATGTATGAAATAAAATAGCAATTCCTAAGGAATATAATAATTATTCCTAAATAATTTTTATTTCATGTTTTGGTTCATGAGTTTAGATATTAATTATTCATATACAAAATGATAGTTAAATATAGTATTATATTAATATGTATATAGTAGTAGTAATATTGGTTGTGTGGGATTAGTGGTAATAGATAGGTGTTGGTGGTGGTGGTGATAGGTGCATGGGCAGCTACAGCTGCGGTGATCGATGAGTAGTGGTAGTGGTGGAGGTAACGGGTGGGATGGCAGTAAATCTGCTATTTCATGAGTTGTTTAATGAATATTTTTTTTAATTTATTAATGGAATGTGTATTCTACAAAATTAAAGAATAATAATTCCGTGAAATTATTATTATTTTGTTAAAATTTGAAGCAAAATGTGGAATAATTATTCTATTCTATGGCTATTCTATGAACCAAACGTGCCTAAGTATTTATCAGTGAATGAGACTGTTGTGGGTATAAAGCATCATGCTTTGAACATCTAATTTCCCCATATAGCATGAAATGCTTTATATAGTGGAAGTCAGGCAAACTAGCAAAATCCGCCACTTCGGGGGTGGCTATTCTAAATATAGTAATATTGACCATATGTTTTAATTAATTAATTAGTACTAGACGAATGTTCAAGCTTATGCTTGCACAGTACGACTATAATGCTCCCAGAATTTTTTTTTTTTTTTTTATGGCTAAAAGACCATTATTTAATTTGTTCTCAATGAACTAAATAGAAAAAAATTGTAAAAAAAATATATTATAAAACCATTAATATAATAAAAATAAAATAAAATAAATATTATTCTTGGTGTTTAAATGAATCTATTAGTCAATTTTTAATTCAATTATATATAATTCTTTTTATATACAAATATATACAATTCCTCATTGTTATATAAATAAATCTTCTCTGTCTCAAAATTTTATATTTCTTAAATATCTATATTACAAGCTAATTTCTCTCTATTATTTTTTTTTTTCATTTTGTTGGTAGTTATTTATTTATTTGAATTTTTTTGTCCTTGAATTACGTTGTAGGTAAAATCAAAGAGACTAAAAGCATCATAATTAAAGTTTTAAATTACAAATTCATTATATTTATAAATTAATAAAGGTTTGTGTTATTTTACTTGTTAATGGATTTTTTTTTATGTCTGAATACGTTGTGTTTGTTTTTTCTAATGTTTGAACACATTATTAATAATACGCTTTTTATTTAATATGTATTAATATATTTTTTATAATTACAGAAATTTATGCAAAAAGAATTAATGAATGTTATTACAATCTAATTAGGCGAATGTGACTATTGCAAATAAGGTTCTGCATTTTACGATTTTACAGTATAAATTATGAAGAGCATGGAAGAGATTTAGAAATTAAAGAAGAAAATTGAAACAAAAATGGATTTTATTGAAAAAAATAAATTGAAAAAAAAAATAAAAAGAATAAAGTTATAATTGAAAATAAATTAAAGAATAAAAGTAAAAAAGGATAGGAATTTAATTGAAAAGGAAATTAAATAAGGAAATTGGAAAAGGGAAAGGGATTTAAATTTAATTGAAGAAATTACATTATAATTTTTTTTAAAATATATGATTTAACTGAACAGAAATAAAAGAAGAAAATTAAAAAGAAAGGAAATGGATTTATTTGAAAAAACTTAAAGACAAAAACCGAAAAAGGGAAGAGATTACATTGAAATAAATTAAAGAAGAAAATTAAAAATAAGAAAGAGTTTTAATGGAAAAATTTAAGGAAAAATAAAATAAAAGAATTGAATTGAATTGAAAAAATAAATAATGAAATTGAAAAATAAAATGAAAGAAATTTAATTGAAACAAAATTAAATGAGAAAAAAAAAGAATAAGATTTAATTGAAAAGAAATTAAAAAAGGAAATTAAGAAAAGAAGGAAAGGTATTTAATTGAAAAGAAGTTAAAGAAGGGATTAAGGGAAGGAATTTAATTGAAAAAATTAAAAACGATTTTTTTTAAAAAAACAGACTTAATTAAAAATTAAAAGAAGAAAATTGAAAAAAAAAAAAGAGAAGGCTTTTAAAGTTTCAATGAAAAATTAAGAAAAGAAATTTGAAAAAAAAAGTAGATTTATTTTAATGAAAATAAATAAAGAAATGGAAAAACAAAAGGAAAGATTTTTAATTGAAATGAAATTACAGGAGGAAGTTGAAAAAAAAAAAAGAGATATTTAACTGAAAAGAAATTAATTAAAGAAGGAAACTAGGAGAAATGAAAGGATTTCAATTGAAATGAAAGCATCGCGTTATGGGTCTTAATGATTATTCTGATTCAATGTAAATGAAACTAAATGATTATGTGTCTTAGTAAATGATTACTTTGAGATTTCAATTAAAATGAAAGCATCGCCTATGGGTCTTAATGAAATTAAATACTTTGCTATATGTCTATTTCATTAAATGAAATTAAATGTTTTTGTCTTAAATGATTATGTCTACTTTTAAGTATATATTATATCACCCATGTTTCATTTTAAACCCTGAACAGAATATTTTGACATTCATAACCCTGAACTAATTTTTAATTTCAATTTAAGTATTCTGTTTTCTTCAGTAAAAAAAAAAATGAGAAAGGTGATCTGTTGTGAAGGGAGAAAAAAGCCAAGAAGAATAAGAAGAAGAAGAAGAAGAAGAAGAAGACAAAGCCGAGAGAATGGTGGAATTGAAATAAAATATTAGTTGAAGGTTACGAATGTCAATATTTTTTTTTCAGGGTTTAAAATAATAAAAAAAATTGGTGATAGGTCAGTTTTATTTATTATTTAATTTTTACTTTAATTTTCCTCAACTGATATTGAATTTATCCATACTTAAATTATCAGATACCACTTACCAACTATTAATTTTCCGTTCTTATAAACAATTAGTCCAAACAAGGCTATTTAGAGTTCGAGAAAATCTATGTTAGGAAGAAATTATAATAAAAAAAAAAAATTCCTATTTCATTTCAGAATTTATCAATTTATTTTATAAATATGTGCACATGCATTATTCAATTATTGTCGGCCATATAGACCAGCCTCATACAATCAAATTAGCTTTTGGCGGATTCATAGCAAGCAATTCAACATTTTCATATCTTTGTAAATATGTGGTCAATTAATTATATTCAATATTAATGCATAATTAAGTCATTTCCAATTCTCATAGCAGATATGCTAATTAATTAATTAATTAATTTCACAACTTGATACGATACATAAAATATCAACACTTAGGTCTTTCATAATACATGACTGATTAACATACAATTTCATTTATGAACCAATGCTATATAATTTATTCGACATTGCATTATTAATTCGGTTCATAAATGAATGCTTTTGGATCAGCGCTGGCATTTGACAGGCACAAGGATGACAGGATCCCTTTTACTCAGACTAAGACTTTCATAAGGCTTACCTTCTAAATTGAAGTCATCAATGGTGACCCCAGGAGGCAATTTCCAATCAAAACAGAGCAAAAGATTAGCAAGTGCATTCTGAACTGTTACTGT
This sequence comes from Triadica sebifera, assembly GCA_023653625.1. Classification (NCBI taxonomy): domain Eukaryota; kingdom Viridiplantae; phylum Streptophyta; class Magnoliopsida; order Malpighiales; family Euphorbiaceae; genus Triadica; species Triadica sebifera. Next base: position 1,601,482 of record CM042913.1, read on the forward strand.
TCCCAAATTCATCCCAGGACAAATTCTTCTACCACCTCCAAATGGCAAATACTCGAAATTCTGTCCTTTATAGTCGACGGAGCTATTCTCGAATCTTTCAGGAATGAATTTTTCAGGATCTTTCCAGGATTGAGGATCCCGTCCTATTTGCCAGACATTGACTTGGATAATTGACTTGGCGGGAATATCATAGCCACAGACTTTAATAGGGGCCGAGTTTTCTCTTTTAACTAGTAGAGCTGCAGGTGGATGCAATCTCAAAGATTCTTTTAATACCAGCTGAAGGTATGGAAGATGTTCAAGATCATCTTCTGTTAGTCTTTCTCTCTTCCCAGCATAATTCCTAATTTCATCTTGAAGTTTCTTCAGTGTTCTTGGTTCCTTAATCAGCTCTGCCAACACCCAATTCAATGTAACCGCTATAGTGTCCACGCCCCCTAGAAATAAATTCTGATACACACACAAAATTAATTAACATTTTATATTAGTCAATTAATTAATTAATTAAGAGGAAATTAACAAGTGATTAATAATAAAAATAAAAATTACCAGGAGGAGTCCCTTCACGTTATCAAAATTGAGCTCAAAACCACCTGATTGCTCCTTTTCAAGTCCTAACAGGACATCAATTACATCAAGGCGGTCCTTGTTTCTTCCAGGCTTAAGATGTTCGTCAATGGCATGCTGGAAGAATCTGTCAATCTGCTGGTAAGTTCTTTCAGTCCAGGCGTGGAATCCAGAGATGCGGTCGATAATCCAACCGAAATACGGGAAGTATTCGGTGGCGGAGTACATTCCGATCACGTCGGCCACATCATGAATCACTTTGTAGAATCCATTGGAGTCGAATTCAGTGCCTCGATAATCGTATATTCCGAAAGACATCTTGAACGTGATATTTGCACCGAATAAAAAAAATTTATCAGTAAGCTGAACAGGAGTTGAAGAAGATGCTGCCTCGAACAGGGAATTGAGTAGGATTTCAATCTCTTCTTCTCTGATATATCGGTAAGAGTGGACCCTCTTCAGGCTAAACAGTTCAACAGTACCGATTTTTCTGACGTTTCGCCAGTGCTCACCGTAGGGGGTGAAGGCCACGTCCTTATGATTGAAAGTTAATCTATCAACGGAAGCTAAAATAGGCCTGCTGCAAGTCACAAGATCCTGATCTTTTAGCACCTCTTTGGCTGCCTCCGCCGAGGAAACGACGACGTTGCGTACGCGACCCAGGTTAAGAAGCATCACAGGACCATATGTCTTGGACAGCTCACGGTAATTTTGAGCAGTCAATACGATTTGGCCCAAGTTTCCGATGATTGGAAGCCCACGGGGACCTGGGGGCAGATTCAGACGCTTCTGCTCCCTTTTCTTTGTCATTTTGAAGACCAGAATTAGTGGCACCATTATTAACACAAGAGGAAGAAGCCACTGAGACACTGGCGAGGAAGCCATAATTACCGCTCGCTCGCTCACTCTGATACACACACTTAACAGTTTTGCTTTGTTAACTAAGCTTCTCTCTTAATTCTGATAATTCATATAGATAGCGAGCCCATACTTATATAGAAGTAGCAACTTGCAAGTGAAAGGTGGCGGCTGCTTTTCTCATTTTTAACTATGCATATACTTTTTTTTAAAAAATTATTATCGTTAGTATTGTCTACAAGATAATATAACAAATTACAAAAAAAAATTCTGAATTTTATCAAATTAAAACTATAAATAATTTTTTTAAAATTAACAGTTTATTTTGATAAAAATATTATTTGAGATAACAGTTATACTTTCATAATTTTTTATTTTTGCTAAACTCGAGGTAAGAAAATGCAGCCCCCAAGATTATATATATATATATATATATATATATATATATATATATATATATATATATATATATATATATATATAAAGTCATTTATAGAATTTTTCTACTTTGAGATTTTTTTGGTCAGCTCCCTAAATATCTTCATATTTATTGTGCCACACTTCTCTTGAAAGCTAAAGCAATCTATAAATTCTTATCAAAAAGAATTCTATAAATATCCAATTAATGAATATATGCCTAAGAAAATAGAGATGTAGTGAGAACAATCTTGTATAAACATCAAGAATTAAAAAAGAAAAAGAAAAAACATTCTTTTTTCTTCTCACTTGATAATTCATGAAAATGACTACCGCGTGCTCGAATAAGTAGCAAAGTTGTAAGGAAAGCTCTGTATTTAACAATTAAGTAGAACAATGAAAGGTATTTAACTATATTCTTTAATAAATCAAATCTATATCGATCAAAACAGTGAAAAAATATCACGTGAATAAAATAACTTATGTGATATTATTTTATTAGTTTAATCTACATAAATTCAGTATATGCAATAATTTTTCAATCAACTATCTATGGGAATTTAAGTTACATATCAAAAGCAAAATAACTAAAAGTAGAAAGACGGAGAGATAAAAGAGGATTAATATGGTATGTATGGCGTAAGTTGCGTTGAAGGAGATATATCCTAGAAAAATACTAAATATTGACACCATAAGCTTATTTCTATTCCACTTAATAATGCATGAAATGATGAACAATCAATTATGTTCTTTTTACTATAATGTAGTCAAGAAAATGCAGCTCCCAAGATATATATATATATATATATATATATATATATATATATATATATATATATATATATAGTATTTGAGATTGCTGTTGGATTTTATAATTTTTTTTGATTTAATTGGCTGATTTTTTTAATTTTTTATAAATTATTTTTCTCAAAACTATTTCTAGACAAAATATCTATTTATATTTACTTCTTTTTAAAAACAGTTTTTAAAATTCAAAAAAAAAAAATTAAACTTAATCCCAATTGACTATTATTTATTGGGGACACTTGTCTTAAAAGTAAAGAACTCTAAAAATTGTTTAAAAAAAAAAGAAAGAATTCTATAAATATCCAATTGATGAATTTATGGCTAAGAAAGCAGAAAAAACGCGCTCATTAATTCTCACTTGATAATTCGTGAAAATGACTATTCATGCTCGAAGTGGCAAAAGTTGTAAGGAAAACGATGTGTTTAATAATTAAGCAGAGCAATTTAAGTATTTAGAATTTAAAAATTTTAGTCAATCATATTTATTATAATTAATAAATACTTAATTTAAAATAAATCATTAATACATTTAGACTTTACAAATCATTAACAAATCAATAAATGGTTGTAGTCAGACTTTTTTAACCAATTTTCTAGTTTTTTACAGTGATAAGAAAAATAAAATGTTAATGTTTTTTCATTTTTTTTCTTTCCAACTTATTATACTTTTTCAATCAAGTTATCTTTTTATCACAAAAATTTCTATCGAAGTCTTACAAGTTACAATATATTTGTGATTATTACATTTTAATATATTGGATCACTTCTTATAAAAAAATATTATATATACTTATTAATATAATTTCAATTTTTATTTTTATTTGTATCATAAAAAGCTTGCTCTTTTCAACTATCTTATAAACAGTTAGTAAAATTTTTTACTTTTTTATACTAATTAAGTAAAAAAATCATGGAACTTATTCTAATTGTGAACGCTAATAAATATATAATTAATTATTATATGTGAAAAAATTTGGTTGTTAGATTTACTTAGCGAGTACTCATACCTATTTAATTCTAATTAACCATGACTCATTCATTTACTCATTTAATATATCAAAATAATATATCTCAAATAACCTTGATAACTATTTGTTAATATTTTATTTTAATTTCTTAGTATAAAGGTAAAATACTTTCATTAATTTGCTCTTGACTTTTTTTATTATTAATTTGTTCAAAATCAATTTTAGAATTTCCTTTGGTAAAAAGAAATCAACTTTAAAATTTAATTAACACATAATTTTTATTTTACAACTACATAACCCTATTTGATCATTAAAAAAAATTATTTTTTTATAAACATTAGATATTCATTGCAATTAAAACATAAGACTTGAGAATTATGAAAAAAATAATTTTTTTAATGAAATGAGTTAATTAACTTAATTTGGTGCCCAAATGAAATTAACTATTAATTAGTTTTATAATTAATATTGAGATAAACTATCATCTTTAAATAAAAAAACAATTGTAAAGAAAAATTCATTATCATCATTTCTGATAAACTTAATTTATAAATGTTGAAATAAGAGTTAAAATAATTCAAATTTATGAATTTTTAGCCAGAAATTAACAATTTTAAAAGTTAAAAAGAAACAAGATAGTTAATTAAAATGACATTGTCTTTCGCCAAAGTATATCAGTTGTTTTACTTACTTTATTTGTCAACTAATGATATATAATCAGTGAAAAAGAAATTTTTTATGCATTTTCTTTTTTGGAGGGAAAAGAAAATACTTTCAAAGAAGATGAAAAAGATTAAATATTTAAAGAAACAATTTTTTTTTCTATTGAAAACTTTTTTTTTTCAAAATATTTAATTTTTGATAGCAAAAAAATGATAATAAATATATATTAACTATAAAATTACATAACTAATTTTTTGTTAATAAAAAAATTCAGAAAATATTCACACACTGAAAATGACTTATATGTTTAATAATTTTTTTAAAAAATTTATAATCAATTTAATTAAAATTTTTTAATTATCCAGTTTAGTGGGCAAAAAAATTAGGTATTTTTTTAAATTTTAATTATGGGTTTAAATAGGTAGATGAGCTCATTCATTATCTATTTACATTTAAATTACCCATTTATATCTAATACCCTAATTTAAATGGGTGGATATGGATAGGTAAATGAGTAGGTATAGTTTTCTCATCCATAGATTTATTGAAATTAATTATTAGATAGCTTACTATTTGATAAACATATAAAAATCAGATTTAATAACTCTACCTACCGAACAAATTTTCATATATTCATAAATGTATATAATATTATTTTTATTTATAAATAATAAAATATTCCATTCATTGCAACTTAGTGTGACAGTATACAAAATAAATGAGAAATAATATAATTTAGGTGTTGCAATGACCAATGTACAATAAATTTCATAATTAGAAATTGTATAAGAAATAAATACTATCTCTTATATTTATATGTATATATAAAATTAGTAAGATAATTTTATTTACTTCATTATAATTAATTAGATATATTAATTTTATCTAATTATATTCTAACCAAAAGCAATTTTCTATTTTTTTAGTGGAAGAACATATATGATCATCGTACGTAATTATTAGCCTGGAATGTTTAGCGAGGAGGTCCTACGAAGGCATACACTTCGTATTTGAAGATCAACACCAACTTTTCAAAGTCAATAAAATAGAAAACAAATTGATTGGCTGTAACCAATTTGGACAGAAGCCAAATTTTGTTCACATTACTGGTTTAAGTTGTTGATAATGGAACTAAATTTTGAAAAGAATTTGAGTCATCTGTGATTAGTATATTAGTTTTAGGGTAGTTAATTATTTGTAATTAGATAGTTGGTCAGTTTTATGTTCTTTGCGCCAGAATTAGTTATAACAGAAAGCCCATGAGGCAGCTTTGATTCTTTCTTTTATCATGTGTCTTGGGAGTATAAATACTGTGAAGTAACTGCCAGGGGACCAGGGGCGGATACACTGCACATCCTCCCCCACTGACTCCACAGAATTACATGGGTAGTACGCCTTATTAGGGGGTGTAATCGAGTCGAGTCGAGTCGACACAGTATCAAGCTCGAGCTTGACTCTATTAAAAAATTCGAAGTTCGAGCTCGATTGAACTTTATTTTAAATGCTCGAAACTCGACTCGATAAAAATTTGAACTACTCGAACTCGATTCGATAAAACTCGAATCAATAAAAACTTAATAAATAATATACTCGATTAAGATCGATTAAGCTCGATTAAGTTTGAATATAAGGGTATAAATGTAATTTAATTGAGCTCGATTAAGCTTGCGAGTCTTACGAGCTGAGTATTATGATATTCGAATTCGACTCGACTAACTACTCGAGCTCGACTCGATTAACTCCGAATCGAGTTTGAGTATTTTTCGAGTCGATTTCAAGTATTTCACGAGTAGCTTGACTCGTTTACACCCCTACGCCTTACTAAATCTTCCAATAAAATGATCCTGAAGAAATTAAGAGAAAAAAAAATCTGAGTCCCATCAATTTTTTTCTCCTTTTGTTTTCTTTTTAACCTAGTATTTTATAAATTTAATAATTCAACTTTAAATAAAATTTGGATTCACGAAAAATATAATTTTGGAAGAAATAAAAATATCAAATTGAAAAATAAATGAGATAATTATATATTATTTCTTTTTTTTATTATTCAGATCACTTTAATTTTGGGCCCATTAATTGTATTCTATAATTATTCAACCTTCTTACACAAGCTACTTAAAAATATAATGAAAACTAGAAGTCAAATTGAACTAAAAGCCTTTTTTTCAATTTATTGGCTTCTTCTCCACGATTTTCTTGCTCAAATTTCCACGGGTCCATTTTATCCACCGTTCGAATTTCCATATACCCATTCCATTTTCCACTTGAGCTGTGTCCAACAAGCTGTAGAGACCGCCGACCAGCATTTACCCACTTATTATTCATTCCAATGGGAAGTTAATTGGCTCCCCTTTCCCTTTTTCATCTATAGTTAATTAATTTCTCTTCTTCTTTTTTTATACAAAATCTTTCTTTTTTGCTTATGCATTTCATTTTCTTGACGTCAATTTATTGTATATTGGAAATACTCCTTGTAATGGCTTACTACTTTATTACGCCAAGGTATGGTTCTATTTTTTGTGAAATTTTTAGCTACTCCCTTCTATTCCGCGACCGATTATCATCCGACATTCCAGCAAATTCTTGCAGTAGTTATGTAAAGTGGTTTCCATTGCACTATTGTTCAACATAATTAAGAAGGTTTTTGAAATTGCAGTTGAGTATCAAAAAAATTATATTTTGAATTCGTTTGGTATAATTTACTGTTTTTTTTAATAAACTGATTTTTCTTAAATTTAATTTGAAAAAAATATTTATTTATTTACTTTTTTTTTTGTTAAACTCTGAGTAAAATATTCTTCATTGACAGAAAGAAAATAAGATAAAAAATGAATTCTCACACTTACAACACTAATAACTGTCTCCCTTATATACACATGCACAACCAATGAGGTATTGACACCTCAGCTTCTACTGGTAATAAACCTACTGCAACTGCTAATAAACCAGCTAAAGCTATAAAGATAAATTAAATTATAAGTTGTACACTTTTTTTCAAAATCAGTTTTGAATACTCTAACAGATAATGCTTTTTTTCTTGTTCAGCACATGAGTATTACCATTTTAACCATTTTTTCTTGTTTTCCTCTTTTCTTAGGAGAGAGGAAAATTTAAAAAAATGAAGCGAAAGATATTTTTTTTTTCCTCCAATTTTGGATTATATGAAATTAAGAAATGCATATAAAAAAGTCCAATAAATAATGACGTGAGAGATTTCGTTTTCTTTCCTTTGGAGTATTTGGAAGAGGAAAATAAAGATAATAAAAAATGAGGTGAAACAATTCTTTTTTTTTTCTCGAAATTTAGGCTCTATGGAATTGATTAGTAATAAATGAGACTGATAAATTTATTAAGATATTATAGAGTTATGTAAAAAAATGGGTTATCAATCTAATTTATTTTAAAAATTAATTGGGAAAAAAGTTGTTCACTTTAATACTATAGCCATATATAGAAAATAATATAAACGGAAATAAAGCCTAAATTTTGAAAATAAAATATTATAGCCATATATAGAAAATAAAATAAAGCCTAAATAAAGCCTTTTGCCTTTTCCACTTAATAATCCATGAAGTGACGAAAATAAAGCCTTGCATTAGGCCACAAACTTGCCAGAATTTGGCCGCTTGCTGCGGATTGAAAATGCCTATAGCGTTGCAAATTTGGAAACGTCGGGAAAATCAAGCCTTCAATGAGGTGGAAAGTAGCGTTGCAATTTTGTTATTTTCCACTTTGTACTCAATGATTAAGAAAATGAGTAATTCCATAAGGGACCAAGAGTGATATAGACATTCCACTGCCAAAAATTCCTTCACCCCGCTCGAGGTGACTTGCTTCATCCAATTTGAGATCATAATTTTGTCCGTTCAATTTAAGGATGCTGGCGAAAATATAAAGGAAAGAGTATTTGCTTGATTTGTATAGACATTTTCCAATATCAAAATACTTATGAATCATAGGAAAGTATGTAATTAAGCCAATTGATCATGATCCATGATAATTTTAATGCCAATAATATTTTATTCTCTTTTTTTTAATAATTTTTTTTCAAGTTATCCATATAATATTCAGTCTAAATTTCTCATAACTTTATTCACTAAACGAAATTTTGTTGGTTGAAAATATTAGTAACTAATTGTGCTCTCAACCCTCGCACACAGAAAATTATATAATTAATCATGTTTAAGTAAATATAAAATTTTTAGATGTAAGAATCGCAACATTTGTGAAAATTATATATTCTCGATGTTTAAAATAAATTAAAAAATATTGAAATTAAAAGAATATAATTTATTAATCAAGTAAAAAAATTAATCCGAACTACAAATGTGAATTTTTTGTTTGCCTTATTTTTTCCATTTTAGTTCAAGTTTAATGCTTAAGCTGATTTGTGTAATGGTTTTGAGCCATAAGGGATTAAGTTTATATTTGGTACCTTATATTTATTTTCACTGTACCTCTTTCTCTTCTAATTTTATAGGTCTAAATAACATTGTTGATATTGTTATTGTGTATACTGAATAGCAAATAAGTTAAACGATTAAAGTTTTATACGGTTTTGTGAAATTCTAGCTACGCCCTTCTATTCCGTGAACAGATTATCATTGTGTCATGTATACTGGCTTGCATTGTGCTATTTTTCAAGTGCTTTTTTATTTTGTTCACCATGTAAGTATTTCCCTTTTTTAATGCATTATTAATCGATTTTCATACGTTTATTTATAGAATATAACTCTTATATTATCCGTTTGGTATTGCGTTTGTTAAAGTGTTTTTAGAGAAAAAAAATTTATTTTTAAATTTTTAAATTTTAAAAACTGCTTTTAGAGAGAAGCATATAAATATATGTTTTTTTCAGAAACAGTTTTGAGAAAAGTAGTTTATAAAAAATTAAAAAAAAAATCAGTCAATTAAATCAAAAAAATTATAAACTTACTTTTTAGACATCTAACAACAATTTTAAATATACTTTACATGTCTTTTTCTATAAATAATATTTAAATTCGAGATTTTATTTAAAAAGAAATTTGTAAAAACATTTCAATCAATTATGTGTTGGTTGAGTATTACATTTTTTTCACCAGTTTGAAAAATCTGAAGATTGTTTTCCCCTTTTGTTAGGAGAGAGGAAATAAAGAGAATAAAAAATATCATGAAAGATATCTTCTTCCTTCAAATTTGGACCATACGAAATTAAGAAATGCATATAAAATAAAGTCCAATAAACAATGACGCGAGTGATTTCGTTTTCTTCCTTTTTTGAGTAATTGGGAGAGAGGAAAATCAAGATAATAAAAAATGAGAGGGAAAATAAAGAGAATAAAAAATGAAATCAAAGATTTTTTTTTTTTTCCAAAATTTGGGCTCTCTGGAATTGATTAGCATATTATCAAGATTTATAGAGTTGTGTATAAAATGGGTTATCAATATAATTCATTTTAAAAATTAATTGAAAAAAATTGTCCAATCATCAATAGAAAATAAAATCAACGGGCATTAATTAACTAGCTCTCACTTTCTAATGCAGCTTTTGTTCTTTTTCCACTTAATAATCCATCAAGTGATAAAAATCTTAGGACATGCCACTACCAAAAATTCTTTTGTACTCATAAGAGTGATATAGAGATGCCACTACCAAAAATTCTTTCCAGACTTACCACCTTCATCCAAATTGAGATCAGAATTGTGTTCATTCAATTTAAGGATGTTGGGGAAAATAGAAAGGAAAGAGTATTAATTGCTTGATTTGTATAGACATTTTCCAATATCAAAATACATGTCACGAGCGCCAGTAGATTAATTCAGAATTATAGGAAAGGAAGTAAATAAGCCAATAAATCATGATCCATGTAGATTTTATTTTTTATTTTTTTGGTTACAAGTCATCCGACTAACTAATGTTCCACCTAGAAACAAGATCGATACTACTAAATTAAAATTTATTGATTAAAAATATTTATAATTAGTCATGTCCCAGAAGCGTAGAAAAAAAAATAACTATTAAATTTTTAGATGCAAAAATCATAACACCTGTAAAAATTATATATTCTCGATTTTTAAAGTAAATTAAACGATATATTGATATTAAATAATATAATTTATTAACCAAGTAAAAAGTAATATCCGAACTACAAATATGATTTATCCCGAAAACCTAGTTTATAATTTATTAACTAAGAATTTTTTTTTTTTCAAAATTACTAGCTCCCTTTCAAACTTTATTTTTATATATTTTTATTCTAGCCCCTTAATCATATTTAAATTAATTTCATTCATATATTATTAATTTACCCCAAAAACCTAGTTTAAATGTGTACTAGTTTTTTTTAAAAAAAAAACAAATACTATTAGTTATTTAGTTTTGACTCCTTAATATTTGTATAAATATTATTCATACAGATTTATATATTTTTAATTCATTCTTCATTTTTGTCCTCCATATTCAAAATTTCACCTTCTAAACGTAATTAAATAATACTTTCACTTATGAAGTCGATATTTTAATTCCCTTATCTATGACCTATATAGAACCTGAAGTGTAGGTTGGTAACCTGCTTTATCCAAGCTTATTGTGGTAGTTTCAGCGCCTATATATCCTGCAGGAAAAAAACTTTCAGACACCGAGGACCGCAATTTAATTTATCTATGTAAATAAATTTATATAAAAATAAATATTACAATTTGTTTAGTTATAATTTACAACATTTTAATTTTTGTTTACTATTTTAATAATTATAAATGATTTATAAATATAAAAATTAAAATAGAAATATAATTTCTTTTAGTAATAAATTTTTAAAAATATAATAACTTGTACATAAAAATGAAGTAAATTAGTTAGTAATAAAAAAAACTTGTACATAATAAAAATGAAGTAAATTAGTTTGTAATAAAAAATAAAATAAAAATAAACATGATAAAATGAGTAATTGATAGAAATTAAAATAGCTTTTATTTTTCAAAGAAATAAAAATTGGTTCAAGAGGCTTCTTGATTGCAATATAATTAAGCTGGGGCTACATGAGTTTACGTGATGTGATGTGCAAGTGGATAGGCATCATATGATGCGACCGCCGTCCCAATAAACTTTTTTGCAATTAAACCTCGACCAATTAATTTGATTTTGATATAAGATGCATAATTACGGTACTTATGTTTTTTAGCAATTATTGTTATATCGAGATAATAATGGCTAGGGTATTTATAGAAAAAAATGAAAATTAAAAAAATTATAAAATAATTTTTTTAAGGGAAAATTACATAAAAATTCACACCAACAAAAAAAATGGGGGAAATTTAGAACATCAGTCTTTTTTAGCACGATGTCATTTGCTAAATAACAAAACCAAAATTATGGATTAAGGCACTTCATCTGTGAGGAACATCAATTCCTAATCAAGCTGCAATATGATGGAGAACAAACATGGGGACAACCATTTATTGGATGGTAAAACGGTTGTGCTAAGATGTGATGAAGACAATTTCTTGGAATCTTTTATCTTGTGTCAAAGAGAGTGGGGCGTGAAAATAATGTACATGTTGAAAGTTTAATTGAAAATCCTAAAATATTTGTCTTCTTGTTATTATTGTTGAACATGGGACCGGGCAGGTCAAATAGGAAATTTGGGTGGACCCTAAGTTGGATGTCTTTTTATGTGGAACCAAGTGTTTTTGTGTCTCTTTTTGTTAAATGTTAATAAATTATTAATATTTTATGAAATGCATGATTGGTTATTGATTTTTTTTTTATTTCATGCATTTAAGGTTTATAACGAGCAAGGTCTTCAAGCAGACAAACATTTACAGTATACTTACACCATAGTGGTAAATTCATAGAGAATTAGGGTTGGTAGTCATGGGTAGGAGGAGAGTTGTTTTATGTAGACATATACTTAGTTGACACATTCTGGTATTTTGGATATGTGGATGATATTGGGAAGTTGGGTTATGCTGGAGTGAAAAGAATAGGCTACACCAAGCCTAGGATGAAATTCAGTGAGAGCCTGACATTTTTTTGGAAATGCTAAATTGGGTTAGAAAAGAAAGAATAGATGTATGTGCTGAGATTTATAGAGAGGAAAAATGTGAGAATGTTAGTTGCAATGATGAAGATGATATAAATTCAAATGAAAATGTTGACTGTGATCATATCATTGCTCCTGGTATGAGATCACAGAATGATGATCATGATGTTAAATATATGCCTGATGAGGAGATTGAGATTAACAGTAGTGACTACGATTATGAAATTATAAGCTCTAATGATTTTGAGTTTACAAATGTTATGACTAGCAAAAGGCAAAATTGGAATTAAAAATAAAAATAAGGAAATTGAAGCAAAAGTGTTAGGGATGGAGATCATAAAGCTGAGGCAGATAATGAAGGCTCTAAATACCATGATATTGATGATGAATGAGCAATAATTCCAAGTAGTAATGATGAAGATATATTGAAAGGGGAAAGAGAAAAAAAAATAGGGTTGTTTTTTTATGATCCTAAATACGATCATGCAAGTATAAAGTTTGAGTTGGGTACGAGGTTTACTGATGCTTCATATTTTTGGTGGGGTGCAAAAGATTTATTGTGTTTTATGGTATATTTCTGAATACTATTATTGGTGGAGCATTATTGTGGCTACTGCTAAGGATTGTAATAACCAAATGTTTTCCATTTGCCTACCCTGTTGTGGAAAGAGAACCTGATGTTGTAACATCCCTTATCCTACTAATAATAGCAGAATAAAAAAATACTAGCAGAATCTTGATTTTCTGTCTAATTTATTTAATACAATTATTTTGTATATTCTTACTTTAAAATATTTGAATACAAATTTAAAATACAGTCTACCATTTTTTAATTATTTTTTTCTATATATATATATATATTTTATATCAATTTATGTAATTTATCCATTATAAATCATTTCATTTTCTAAAAGATTATCTATAAAGTTTTACTAATTAATATTTTATTTACAAACTTCAACGTATAAGTATCACACAATATGAAAAATAAAACTTGCTAATATATTTTACAAAAGTTAATACACAAAACAAAAGCATTTTCAAATGCTTCTATCCATTATTTGACATTTTCTCTTTCTTCCAGCTACAATCTTTATTTACTAGCTACTTTAGTACATGTATGTGGAAAAAATTACACGCACGAAACTACTAGTTTAACAGTACTTTATATAACAAAAACTTAATGGTATTGAATAACTGAGTATATTGGGCCATCATTACTTTTTCACTAGAGATACCTTTTTGTTCCGCAATTCTTTAACTTTCCTAGCTAAAATTGTCATTTGTTTTTCCTTATAAGTCAGATCTGGTTGCACTTTTATAGATTTATCGGGTATTATGTGTGATGGATCTGACATATATTTCCTCAGTATAGACACATGGAACACAATATGGATTTTTTTAGCTTTTATTGTAATGCCAATTTGTATGCCACTGGACCCACACATTCAAACACCTCATATGGCCTAATAAATCGGGGACTTAGCTTTCCATTTCTGCCAAATCAGAGGATTTTCTTTCAAGGTGAGACTTTTAATAATACCTTATTACCAACAACGTATTTTATGTCTTGTCTCTTCAAATTTATGTAGCACTTTTGTCTATCGGCCGCTACTTTTAGTCTATTTTTTTTATCACTCTCACTTTTTTTTTTGTTGAACCAATTCTGCCCCTATTAGTTTATTTTCACTAAGTTTTGTCTAATAAAGAGGTGTCTTACATTTTCTTCCATATAAAGCCTCGTACGGTGTCATCCCAATACTTGCTTGATAACTATTCTTATGTGCGAACTCCATTAATGGAAGATACTTATCCCAACTATCTTCGAACTAAATTACATAATTTCTCAACATATCTTCCTATAATTGTATGACCTGTTCCGATTGACCATCAGTCTGTACGTGGAATATTGTATTAAAGTTGAGTTGAGTACCCAAGGCTTGCTGCAAACTCTTCCAAAACTGTGATATAAATCGTGAGTCTTGATAAAAAAAAATATAGAAACTGGGACACTATAAAGCCGAACTATCTCATTGACATATAATTCTGCCAACCAAGAGAGTGAGTAGTCTATTCTAACTAGTAGAAAATGAGTTAATTTAGTAAGTCTGTCTACGATTACCCATACGGTATTATATTTTTTTTTGTGTCAATGACAAGCTAGATACACAGTTCATTGTAATTCTTTTCCACTTCCATTTTGGAATATAAAATGGTTGTAACAAACCAAATGACACTTGATGATCTACCTTCATTTGCTGGCACGTCAGATATCTAGTGGTATATTCTGTAATATCTTTTTCATTCTAGGCCACCAATGACATGTCTTTAAATCTTGATATATTTTATTGCTTCTTGAATGCATCATATAAGTAATATTGTGTGCTTCGTTCATAATTTTTTGCTTCAATTCTTGGATATTTGGTACACACAACCTACCTTTATAGCTTAAACTCCCATAAGCTCTACTAGTAAACTCTGATTTTTTCCCCTTTTTTCACCAACACAGAGATTTCCACCAGTTTCTTATCTTGCTTCTAAGTTTCTTTCACTTATTGAATCAAAGTGGGTTGAACTTACAATGCTGTCAAAATAAAGTACAATTCATTTATTATTCGTTATTCCTTATCAAATATTATTTTATAATTGAATTTTATTTAAGTATACCTATCAACGTGTTTCTACTCAAAGTGTCGATCACTACATTGGTCTTGTCTGACCTGCAATCAATGATGCAATTGTAATCTTTAATTAATTCCAACAATTGTTTGTCTTAAGTTGAGTTCTTTTTGTATAGGCAAATACTTTAGACTTTTGTGATTTGTATAGATGTAACCTTTTTCACCATATAAGTAATGTCTCTATATTTTCAGAGCAAATACAAGGGCTGCTAGTTCCAAGTCATGAGTAGGATAATTCTTTTCATGTGACTTTAATTGTCTGAAGGCATATACAATTACTTTACCCTCATGCATTAATACACAACTTAACCCATCATGCAAAGCATTATTTTATATCAAAAATCCTTTCCTGAAAGTCGGTTGTGTTACAACAGGTGCTTCAGTTAATATTGCCTTAAACTTATCAAAGCTAGCTTGACAGTGATCTGTCCATTCAAATTTAGTGTCTTTTTTAAGAAGGTTTGTCAATGGTGAGGCTATCATTAAAAATTCTTTTACAAATCTCCTGTAATATATTGTCAAGCCAAAGAAGCTTCTCACTTCCATTACATTTTGGGGTGGTTTCTAATTAAAGATCACCTATATCTTACTGGAATCCACTCTAATTCCATTTGCTGATATACCCCATTCAGCCAAAAGGTACATTTTGATAACTTAACATATAATTGCTTCTCCCTCCATGTCTTAAGTAATATTCGAATATGTTGATCGTACTTCCCTTTACTCTTGAAATATACCAAAATATCATCAATAAATACCATTACAAACTGATCTAAATAACGTTGCCTCAAGGCTTAATGGCCCATCATTTGGAAATTTTACAGGGTTTTATAATCGGCTTTTAGCCCATTATTTATCTATTCCATTATTTTCAGATTTTTCAATATATATATATATATATATATATATATATATATAGTCTTGAAATTATCTTTTAGAGTCCATAAAACCTTTTTTTTATTAAGTACCTATTGGGGAGGGGCGGGTGGAATTTAAACTTGGGTTGCTTAGTTGACTCCTAAAAGTTTTAACCAATTAGATCACATGTAATACCCAAATCCATAAAACCTCTTAAGATTTATTAAACTTTACATTTTAACCCTCAATTCTAAGAATTTTGTTTTCAAAATTACTAGCACCTTTCAAACATTTTTATATTTTTATTCTAGCCCCTTAATCATATTTAAGTTAATTTCATTTATATACTATTTACCCTAAAAACCTATTTTAAATATATACTACTCCTTATTCTTTTTTAAAAAAACATATACTATTCATTATTTAGTTTTGAATATTCTTAATTCATTCTTCATTTAAGTCCTCCATATTGAAAATTTTCACCTTCTAAACGAAATTAAATTACACGTTCACTTATGAAGTTGAGATTTTAATTCCTTTATCTATGACCTAAAACCTGAATTATATGTGGTATAGCCAGCTTTATCCAAGCTTTATGTGTAGTTTCAGCGCCTACAACCTGCAGGAAAAAAAAAACTTTCACAGACCGAGGACCACAGTCTAATTTATCTATGTAAATAAATTTATATAAAAATAAGTATTACAATTAGTTTAGTTATAATTTACAACATTATGATTTTTGTTTATTATTATTTTTAAAAATAATTAACAATTTACTAATATAAAAATTAAAATAGAAAAATATTTTCTTTTAATATATAATAAATTTTTAAAAATAAAAAATAATTTGTACATAAAAATGAAGTAAATTAGTTTGTAATGAAAAAAACTCTAAAATAAACCTGATAAAATCAGTAATTGATAGAAATTAAAATTATCTTTTATTTTTCAAAAAAATAAAAATTGGTTTTAATTAACTAAGTAACTACTTGATTGCAATTACATAATTAAGCCGGGGATACATGAGTTTATGAGATTGATGTGGGCAGGCACCATATGTTGCACTCACCGTCCCAAGAAACCTTTTTGCAATTAAAACTTGACCAATTAATTAATTAGATTTTTATATAATTAAGGTGCATAATTATGGTACTTTTTTTTTATAGCAATTATTCTTATATCGACAGATTAAGCATCAGCTGGGTTATTTATTTATCAGAAAAAAATATGAAAATAAAAAATATTCACAAAATAATATTTTTTGAAATATAATTACAATTCGTAAGGTTACTTAATCTGATAAATGGATTGACGAATTTGATTGCACTAAATCTGTCATTTGGATGGAGAGATTACGTGCATTAATGAATCCGCCAAATGGTAAGGCAGACTCAAATGCTTTTAAAGACATGCAAAAATGCTCTGCATTCTTTACTAAATCCCACAGTTGGTGAAGAGGATTCAGTCAGATACAAAATGAGTCGATGCAAACTCATTCAATCGGATCCAATCGATATATCTAATATAAATAATCATTATCAAGTATCTATGTCACAATATATGGGCTTCTAAAGTTTTCGTACTTGTTTTATTGAAAATCTGTATATTTTAATTTTATTTAATTGAATTATTATTAAACTCACGAGATAGAAGTCACAAAAAGTCTTCAGTATGTGTTTTAAAATAAAATTTGAGAACCTTAATTAAAATATGAGGACCAAACAATATAAATATCACGCAAACATTAGTAGCCCAAAAATTCGAAGAAAAGAATTAAAAAAAAAGATAATGGTGATAATTAATATATATTACTTATTTATTCGAAACAAAGAGAACTTTCGTTAACTATTCAACAGTCATAACATCCATGATAACAAGAGGCCTGACAAACACAGGAGCCTCATGCCACAACATTGCACTAGCATAGAAACAGGCTGCTTTTGCAAGAGCATGTGCAACCCCCCGCATTTGCTTGACGCTTTACATGACCAATAGAAACATTGTGACACAGTTGAACCCGAGACTTACAAGACTGCAACAATCCACCAAACTCAGATCGAACTGAGGTAGAAGAATGAAGCCAATATATATTACTTATTACGATAAAATTTATTGATAAGATGAGATTCGAACTTCACTAAGTGATAACCAGTCTAGCAATTTCACTGCAAACACATGGAGATAATTAATATCAATCATGTCTTCTATTAATTAATTCCCCATGGATCTTAAAGCTTCTTTCACGAGTGCTTTCTTGCGCAAGCCAAAATAGTAATGGAAAAGACACCAATCTACAACACAATCTGGGAATAATTTAATTAAAAACCCCTGCAGAGACTGAGAGAAAATTGGAATGCAAATTTCTTCATGCCCAATCCATCTTATGCTTTCTCTAGCAAACTCCTCTGGTGATGCAACTATGAAATTTGATTTCTTTATCTTGGACATCTTTGTGGCTACTAACAGTGGAATCTGAATTCCCACAGATATATTAGTTTCATTAGATTGCTATAAAATCTCGGGTGTGTGCAATTCTGTAAAGAGACTATATGTCGATAATGTGCAATTAATGATAAAGAAGAAGCAATATAATTTATCGAAAACTGAAAGTCAATCTCAAAATTCATGTAGATGTTGAAGTTAGAGAGGGCTTATAAAATATAAAAAAAGCTTCTTGATTTTATAAGTAGTCAATATATATGTGAAAAACATAATTAAAATGATAATTCATAATACTTTTTCATACAAATGGGAACAATTATACTTTAAATAAATTTTATAAAATAGCTCACCTGGCACTGAACATCAATTCCATGGCTTTTGTACTCCAAATTGATAAATTTTGAGAACGTTGCAATGTACCTGTGAGAAACATATCGTAATCAGCTGCAAAATTACAATGAATTTAAAATTGTTTTTTTTGAATATGTTTTCATCATGCAACCCATGGAAAAGATTTTAGTCATTTCAGGCAGCTTTATTTTGCTGGTTTTTAAATAATTACATATGTCCTGAGTTAAGAAGTACTGAATCAAATCGTTTCGAAGAAAAAAAAATTCCAAAAATTTTACCTTCTCATACGCAATTACGCATGCCTAAGTGCAAAGGAGCTACACTTAAACAGAATTGTGTCGGTGTTAAGGATAAGCTAAAAACAATTTCTTGATAAAAATGTACAGAATATTAATTGTTTCGTTTAATTACTTAATTTAATTGACGAAGAAAAGAAATTTTCCTTGTGACTTTGGTTTAGCAAATATGTTAAGCAACCCAAGGAACAAGAAATCTTAATTAATGGGAATAGCCGAATAGGGCCATTGGGAGAAAAAAGAATACCACATTTGTAGTTGGAATTCAATATAGATTTTTGGAGACTATGCATGATTAGAAAGAAGTTAAGCTAATTTCTTCACAATCTACGCATTAAAAAAAATGGAAAAGAAGAAGAACATACGCTTTAGTGGCAGCATAAATGGAATTTAATGGGTAGGAAGGAACAACAACAGAAGATCCAGATCCAATATTCACAATTGCTCCTTTCTTCTTCTTGAACATCACACCAATCACTGCCTTCGTAATCCAAGTAGTCGCTTCTGCATTCACTTTTATAACACTATTGGTCAGCTCCAAATCAACCTCATGCAGATATTTGGAATACGGGTAAGCCATTCCTGCACTGTTTAACAGAATCCCAACGTCTAATCCCTCCATAGCATCCTCCATTTTCCTCAAAATCTCCTCTCCACTGGCCTCCGCAAGATCAACCACCAAGGTTTTAATTTGAATCTGCAGGTGATTTTTTTCTTGGATTTCTTTGGCTGTTGCTTCCAGTTTCGACGGATTTCGACCCACAAGAAGAAGATTGAGTCCTCTGGATGCCAATTCCAGAGAAAGAGATTTGCCAATTCCGTCAGTACAGCCAGTGATTACTGCCCATGAACCATAAGTTTTGATCAAATTCTTTGGGGGTCTTAAGAACATGATCCACACACACCTACCAAATCTCAAAATGGCTTTGCTCACACATACAAATCCAAGCAAGCTCACTGATAATACTATAAAATCTTCAAACTCCATGGCCATGACAAGTTCGTGAACAGCAGATATGCTTCTAGGGTTACAATGAGAGACTGATGACCGCACATACATGTTGGCTCAGGCTATAGGTGGTCTATGCTTTCATGATATTTGATGTACGAGTCCAACCAATAAACTGACCGCACGTATATTTTGATTTTCTTATATAAAATTAATATATCATTTCCTTGTTTTACAAATAAATACACGAGTATAATTTACATAACATATTTCTCCCGAACGGAATTTGAACTCCACACACACACACATATATATTAATTTTATTTGAATGGAAAGAAAGTTTATAACTTACTTTTTAAATGTGAATGGTTTAGAGAAAAAAAAAATACTTTCAGTATAAAAGTTTATTTTTTATAAGTTATAACATTATATTTCGTATTTCCTGAGTTCACCATGACATAAACCAATGTTTTTTTTAAATAAAAAATAGAAAAAATTGAATGATATTACAACTAACTATTATGAAATGACATACTGAATACTGAAAATTCTACGTACTATCATTAATTAAACCTGTACTTTTAATATTGCCGGCCATTTAAGCTTGTTTTCAAATCATGAAATTAATTTGGGCCAGTTGAACTTTTTTTTTTAGTTCATTAATGGTATCATTAAATTCTCATATAATAAAAATGGATATTATATCAATTCCAAACCATTCTGTCCTTTTCTTTTAATTTCAATTTAATTTTTTCTTATAGAAAAATGCAATAGTTCAAATATCAAAAAATTATCAACAACTTAATTTTTTTGAACTGAAAGGATGATGGTTGAAAACAAATTAAAATTTTATAACTTTATTGATTTCTAAAAACAGTTGTATTCAGTTTCGTTGGGGGTCTGAGACACAAATCTCAAAATGATTTTGCACACACACACCAAGGAAGCTCACTGACAATGCTATCACATCTTGAAATTCCATGGCCATTACAAGCATGTGATCAAGAGCATGGCTGTAACTTATAAGTTCCGTTTGGCGTTAGAGTATAGGATGGAGAAAAGTTATTTATTTTTTAAGTTTTGAAAACTAATTTTTGAAATAAATTATAATTTTTCTAAAAATAAATAAAAAATTAAAAAAATTAATCAATTAAATTAAAAAATTTTAAATCTTTTATTAAATACCTAATAAAATTTCAAACACTATCTAAATAGTAATTTTATAATAGACTAATGAGCACATATATTTGAAAGAAAATCGTACATTTATGATTTACTGGCCGAATCAATAATTTTTTAGTATGATTTGTTTGTTAGTATGAATAAAAAACTGCCCTTTCAAGAAGCATGACACTATTTATTTTTATTTTTATATAGTTTTAACACAGATGTTGACATCGAGGTCTTGCTGGCCTCGTATTTCCTACTTAGATTTGACGTTTCATCAGATCAAGATTATATTTTATTAAACCTGTGGGTTCTGATTAAACTTTTATTTTTGGTAACTTATATTCTAACATTTGTTAAATTTTTTTTTTTAAATTTCAAACAAGTACATTAAGTATAACTCAAAATAAAGAATATATATATATTTTTTTCTAATTTGAATTTGTATCACAACCAATAAACTTCTAACTAATTATAGCGAACGTATTATGTGTATAAATACATCAAATATATATTATGGATATAAATCATCAAAATAATCAATTATGGGTAGAAATAAAAAACTTATCATTATAATTTTTATCTAAAGTATTATGGCCAATGCATTATTGGCGAGAGAACTAACGGGTAAATATATGGATAAAAGTGTACATCGATTCGGTTCGGTTCAGAACTAAATCAAATTTATAAAAATTGAATCGAACGGATATTTATTTATGAAAATCGAATAATATTTAGAACCGAATCAAAATATTTCGGTTCAATTTGATTTAATCAATTTTATAAATTAATTTATTAATTACCATAAATTATAATTACTGTCATATTTATCAATTATAAAAATTAAAATCAATCATAATAACTTTACCAATTAACATAAATTAAAATTAATTATCATAATCTTATAAATTACCATAACTAAAATCAAAACTCTATAAATTTCTATAAAAATTTATTATAAATTTATTAATTACTATGAATTAAATTTAGTTAATAAAAATTAAAATAAATTGTCATAGTTTATGATGTTATCAATTATCATAAATCAAAATTAATTATTATAAACTTAATTTTTTTAATCTGAAAATCATAATTAATTACTATAAAATTAATAAAAAATATATATAATAAGAAATTTGGTCGTTCAGTCTAATCAGTTTTTCAATATTTTCAACCGAACCGAATAAACTGAAATTTCTATAAATAAACAAATCAAATAAAATGAAAATATAATAAACCGAATTGAATAAACTAAAATCAATTTATTTTGGTTCAATTTCAATCCGGTTCAATTTTACACCCCTGCATATTGGTAATGAAGCAATGAGCCGCAATAAACCAAGAGCATGTCCATATCCCAAGAGTTGTAAGGATTCACCAGCAAATAACTATGGAAGAGGTTGTTCTGATATCACCAAATATGGTGATGGTCCATCCGATTTTCAAATCTAGTCCCATGACAAGTCGGAAAAGATAACAATTTAAGGGTTTGAAATTTAACCGGAATTAAATAGAAATTAAATCGATTTATTTAAAATTTCATAAAAATATAAAATCATATACATAATAAAAATATTTCATTTATAATATATAATAAAATAAAAAGTAACTTATATAAAACTTATTCTATATATAATAATGTGTTCCATACAAAATCTATTCCATACACGATTATAAAATTTCCAATTTGAATTCAATCTAACCCTGGCTATATATAATTTCAATTGACTTTTATTTTTAAAAAAATTTCTATAGAGCTTCACAATGATAATTTAGAAAGTTTTATTTAGAATATCTCAATTGGTTAATGTTAAAGATAAATAACTACTTAAAAAATTGAGCTATGTAACCAAAATTTTTCATTCTCCTGCAACTCCATTCAAATTATTTTAAAATGAAACTATGTTGTAATTTTAAGTTGTTTATAACATTTCATCCAATTTATTTCAAACTAGTTTAATCTTCAAAACGTAATTATTAAATTCTACTTACTAGTCATTTTTCCAACCATAAAATTTTTGCAAGGAAAAAAAATTAATAAGAAACAATAATTATTGATTATCAAAATATAACAGAAAAATTGTCAAATTTAATTTACCAATTCTAATCTTATAAAATTGCAATTGATAATTAAACTATGATTAGAAGTTAAGAATCTTAAATTCTATAACAAATTTATAAGTAATAAATTAATAAGGGCTTTAATTTGTAAGGAAAAATTAATAATATTTTAGATAAGAAAGTAAATCATATTTAACGATCAAAAAAAGAAAAAGAAAAAGAAGTGGAAAATAGAGATAAAATGATAGTATGACACTGTGACTTACTGAATGAGATAAACCTGATATAAATGAATTCTTAGAAAATTTGTATATATAAAAGGTTAAATTTTATGTTATTTCTAAAACAAACCAAAATTATATGTGAAATAGAGGCTTATATAATATTATGATGGAAATATATAAATGGAAAATAGGAAAATAAAAGGAGCAAACAATTAATGTTTGAGGTACAAATTGGCCTCAGATTGCTGGGCTCAAGAAATGAATGGATGCAGACAATGCTGAAGTTTTTCTTTCTCGGGACTTTCTCAGACCCTTGGTTGTCTTCATTGCCTGTGAATCCCTTCTCTTTCTCGGGACTTTTTCTTCCATTCCAAGTGAATTCCCCTTTTTAAACTAGTTAATAAGATTACAAGATTCCAGTTTCTAGGGAAGCCTGCTCTCCGGAGGAGGGTTAATGATCTTTTTTTGCATTCCTATTTTTTCCAGACTCAATCCTGTAGAAGCAGAATACCTTTATATCTAAAAGAAATGGTGCTCCCGGCGTTGGTGGGTTAAAGCTTAATCTGCTCTCTATCTCTCTATTGAAAAAAAATGCCATTTCCCCCTTTCTCTGCAAGATAAGCTCGTTCCGTTCACCCGCAAAACCGGTCCGAGTCGACCGGTTCACGGTCAGTCCGGTCGGGTCACCGGTTTTCTCCCCGGTCTATTTATCCTCAGGGTCTTCTTATGCTCTAAACCGCTCGGCTTGAAGGCCGGTTTTTAGGGAAGAATCCAACCTGCTCTTAGAGACTTGGAAATAAATGCCAATTTGGAAAGTCAAAGGAATCCCATAGATTTCTCCTGCCATCAATGATGTGCTTCACCAAATAAGAATTGATTTATTTTTTTCCATTTTTTTATTGTAACTGCAACATATTTAAATAAAAAAAAACACTACTTTTTTTCCTCAGAGTTTTATTTTTACACCAACCCCATCAACCCTACTAATTTCAAAATAATAATAACAACAAAAGTTTATGATAAGTAGGAAATATTCCTTAGAGTTGGAAGGCCATGCATCTCAAGAATTTTTTAAATTATTTTTTTTTGTCCAAAAAATTAGTTATAGTGTCTTTAAAATTATTTATAGTATCGTTATGACTCCTATACGTTTACTTAATAATATTTATGTACATTTCAAATTAGATATTTACTTGAAAAATTTGATGATTTTTTTTTTAAAATAGTTATTGTGCGTCCAAAATTATTTATATTTTTATTATGGCCTATATATATTTACTTATATATATATATATGTGCGACATAAAATTTCACCGGAAATGGCATATAGTGATAAATTATCATTTCCTTAACAATTTTAAAGATAATATTAATGCCAAACAAGTTTTATTTTCTCTAATTTAGTTATATATATTTTTCTAATACATTATTATACAATTATAAAATTTAAAATATTATTATTAAAATAATAATATAAATTCATTTAAAAGTAATATTTCTAACATTACTTTTTTAACACTGATACCTATTGTCTAATTATTATTTTTTTTTGACAGAAAGTGAGATATATTAAAAACTCAAAGATTAATTCCATCGCTTTGGACCAGAGACAACACATGGAGGGACTACTTCCCAAAAAATATTGTCTGCAAATCTATGAGCTGCCTTTGCAAGGCCATGTGCAACTCCATTCGCCTACCTTCGAACGAAACAAATAACAACATTATTACAAGATAAGGCAAGAGAACGACAAGCCATGGTTTGACAACCAAACTCAGACCAGTCCTCCAAAGAATTAGTAAAACATTCAACCACACTCTTAGAATCGATCTGTTTCCACCAATACTTATGGTCTAATCTTAAAATTCTACTACTCGATTAATGTGGAGTAAACTCTATTTTAGATAATTTGACAGACTGTATATTAAATTAAACAAATATGTAACTAATAATTTAAAGGTATAGGAATTAAATAACTTCAAAAATTAGGATTTCAACCTTCATAATGATAAACACTATTCAATCACAAACTTAATATCCTCAAGATTTATATAACATGTGTCGAGATCATAATGGTAAAATTTAACCAATATTTACTTAATTTTTCAACACAATAAATTTTATTTTTTAACAAATTGATGGTGGGTGTGCCTAATATTTGAATAATTATTTGATATTAATTCTTAACATTATTATCCCAAGAGTGAAGAGAGTGTTCAAAATGAATTGAACAAAATATAAGGTGAAATTAAAATCATTAAATTCTGATTTCCTAAGAATTTTCATCCTAATGTATATGATGTGTATATAAAAGTAACATATAGTCGATTTCAACATATACTTTTTATTCAAAACCTGAAATTTCCCACATAAAAAATCACTACTATACACTAATAAAAAAAATAAAAATTAATAATGAACGATTCATCTATTTCAACGACTGCCTTAACTATGCAGCTGCTAATTCCTTAGCTCCATATGTTTTTTATATTCTGATCCAATGGATGAACTTCATTTCACCATATCCACGGGATGTGCTTGCCAATGCTGTTTTATTGTTGCTGTAATAGATGAATTATTGAAATCGAAGAAAGAAATTAAACAAAACCAAAGATATTAGGAGCATAAATAATTAATTATATGCGATGGTTTATCTGTAAATTGATTTTTCTGGGAAATCCATTGTTGATGTTAACATATTATTGATTATAAAAAAAAAAAAAGTTTGCTTGAATATTGCTGATGGCAATAATTTATATATTCGAAAGATATGAAAGACAGCCTGGATATTCATTGAGAGTCCAAGCCAATAACCAAATAATTAATGTACGTCACAAAAAATAAAAATAAAAATAAATAGTGAGTTTTTTTACATTGAAATAATTTAAAGTATTCAAATATAAGATGGAAATTACTATAAAGATTGTCTATGCCACACGGCCCACATGCGATTAATAATTCTTTAAATTAAACCATCTAATTAAAAACATATTTTTTCCCCAAATTAAAGGAGTGATAATTAAGTGCGACTATAAAAATAGAAAATCTTTTTTTTTTAAAATAACATTGACGGTAAGAGGGCCTTAAGGCCTCAGAAATCAGAACCGATTGCATCCATAAGAGGAGGAAAGTTCAAAACCATTAATGTTTTTGCTTTCTTCCTTGTATCGCAAAAACTCCTAACTAATTATAGCTAACGTATTATGTGTGTAAATTCGTTAATTATCTAAGTATTAAGGCTATAAATAATCAAAATTATCAATTATGGCTAGAAATGGAAAACTTATCATCATAATTTATCTAAGTATTGTGGTGTAACTATGAAGCAACTGATAAATATATTAAAATTTAAGAGGAATGCAAAGTACACTCTCTAATATTCATTTTCTGATTGATTGATGTATAAAAAAATAAAAGAGAGAAAGAAAGAAATTTTATTTTTAAAAATTTCTATTTACTCACCAACCAATCAGAAAGCGAATATTAGAAAATATTGAAAAATAGAAAGTGTTTTTAGCATTCCCCATATATTAATGCATGCAATAAACCAAAATAAAAAGTTTTTTTAGGGTAAACTCAATCTACTACTTCATTTGTAAATTTATTCAATCATTTAGTGATATATAATTAATTATTTTATTAATATTGATTAATAATTAATAAATATGCGTACATATCAATATATAATTGGATTAATATAAAGATGACATATAGAAGCTAAAAATTTCTTCCAAATCAATGCATACATCCCAAGAATTGTAAGGATCCACCGGTAAACAACTGCAGAAGAGGTTGTTCTGACATCACAAAATGTCGCGGTGGTCCATTTCCACCACCACAGCATCACGATCCTGTCAAGGGAGATGATGATAAGAACGGCGTTAAATCAAAAGGCAAGCCTATCATCAAGAGCAGGAGCCGTCCTGGGATTTGGCGGAACTAGGTGACAGCCTTCAATGGCTACCCCTACCTCAACAATCTGTTAAATAATTTTGGAAGTTTCTTCAAATTATTAGTTATAGTCTCTCCAAAATTATGTATATTTATGTAGATCTACTATAATAATTTTTACCTATCCATTTCAAATTAGCTAGATTTAAACCTATCAAATTCTGTGATTTTTTTTTAAAGTTAGTTATAACGCCTGGCCCCATATATAATTGTTTATATTTCTATTATGATACTTAAGTTATAATATTTATATTTGGTTACTGCTCTAAGGTATTTTTAAGTCATATGTTGTTCCATATATTTGAAAGAATTGACAGACAATTTAGTTATATATCCATGCATGGATCAAGCCAATTAATTGTAAAAACGGAAAATGATTTTGTCACATAAAATTAAAACATGGGTTTTTAGATTGAAATAATTCAAAGTATTCAAACTAATATCTTTTTTGGTCATGAATAATGTCATGAATTATATAGGTGTAGGTAAGAAATTTTTGCAGTCAAATAGAATATCATCCAAAATGAAATTCATAAAGAATTTTGCATCCTTAAAACTATATGAACTACAAATTCCAATCACTCATTCATCTTACCTCGCAGACCCACCAAGTTTTGTGTGGCAAACATTTTATTATGATATTTAACCAACCAAACAATGAGTGGATCAAACTTTCTGTTTTGGAAATTCCCCAATGAATTTGCTAGAATATTCATATGTTATAGATTAACATGCTTTATTTTGTATGTGTATATATATATATATGATGGCTTCTGAAAATAATTGATAGGTTCAAGTTTAAGAGTTTCCATTTTTGATACAGAAAGACTAGGACGAGCTTGCTCTTCCATGTTGATATCTTCATCTCCTTTTGGTAGTTTCCAATAAAAAAAGTAGAATAAATTGGTGAGGACAAGCTCTACTAATATAGTTCCCATATATAGAGCTGGACAACCTGTTCTACCAGCTCCATATGGCAAGAACATAAAATCTTGACCCTTAAAGTTTCTCAAGCTATCAAGAAACCTTTCAGGAAAAAATTCCTCAGGATCCTTCCAGTACTTTGGATATCGCCCGATTGCCCAAACGTTGACTTGAATCAGTGTTTCTGGATAAATTTCGTAGCCATTGATTTTAAAATTGGACATGGCTTCTCTTGGGAGAAGAAATGGAGCAGGAGGGCGCAATCCCAGAATTCTTTTATTACCATCTTCAGATAATTAGCTCATCAATGTCATTTTCTGTTACTGTTTCTCTGTTTCTGATGGTGTTTCTAACTTCTTCTTGTGCTTCCTTCATCACTTTTGGATTCCTAGCAAGCTCAGCCATAGCCCAGATCAGGGTAACTGCATCAGTATTCACTCCAGCCAAAAATAAGTCCTGATGATTATTCAAGGAGATCATATATGCATACACTATCAGATTTCACTTCGAAATGATAAGAAAATAAAGATAGAACTAATGGCACCAAAACAAATTTACAGGAACTTAATTGGAAAGTGCTCTTTAACCCCACAAATGTAGTATTGTTTTGTTTGTTCTACCTAAAAGATTTAAGTTTTTCATATATTTTTCATAAATATACAAGGCTTGAATTTTGGATATCTTTTGTGGATCCAAACAATGACCCAACCCCAAAAGCCTGTGCACAGTTTATGTGGGGATATTTTCCGAAGTCTGTGTTGGTAGCGGAGTGCATATGTGCCGATATAAATATTAACACAATGTAAATTGGGTTCTTTTCATCACGGTGGAATTATCTCTCTATCTTGTTTATGGATGTAAGCTTCACACCTGAACCACATAAATCTTGTCTCCATCCTTCTTTTTTCTTTATACTCTGTGCCTATAATTGTGTACTCATAACAACAAGAAACTCAATTTTCTCGAGACTTCTCATTAATTTTCAGATAAATTAAACCAGGAAAAGTTACTTTTCTGTCAAAATTTCCTAACCGATTCTGGTAATCAAACGCACCCTTATGATTAACTTAAAAGACAAGAATAGGAAGCATGCCATGAGAACTGCATTAATACGATCTTTTCTTAGCTGAACTGAACCAACTCCACTTTGCTTCTTCTCTATTCTCAGTAGCACATCAACAATGTCTTCCTGTCCTTTGTTGTCTGCCCTCCCAAGTTTAAGGTGATCATAGATTACCTGTCTGAAGAAAGTATCGAGCTCATGGAAAGCTCTCTGTTCTCACATGATAACCACTAATCCTGTTAATTATCCACCCAACATATCGAAAATATTCATTTGCAGAGAAGCTACCCAACAAGGCCTGTGCATTCTCAATCAATTTCTTAAATCTATCTTTATAGAAATTGGTGCCTGCAAAGTAGGTTCCAAAGCCATCCTGAATGTAACATTAGCAGTGAGAGTCAGAAACTTGTCTGTAAGATCAACAGGAGTTGCGGAAAAAGATGATGATTAAGAGATTGAATTCATCAGAGAAGCAACTTCTTCCCTAATGAACCGAAATGACTGCACACTTTTCATACTAAATAGATCAAGAACACATATTTTTCGAATCTCTCTCCAGTAATAGCCATAAGATGCGAAAGCCATGTCTAGATAATTGCATGAAAGTCTTCCTGAACCGGCTAAGTGGGGCCTACTGCAACAAGACGATCATGATTCTTTAAGACCTCTTCTGCTGCTTCAGCAGAAGATATTACAACAGCAGGAACACTGCCGAATTGGAGAAGCATCACTGTCTTGTGGAAATAGGGTTAGTTTCCACCAAAATCAATAATTGTGTCAAAAATTAAGACAAAGAAAAATTCTCCGGTAGTTGGTGGAGTCACAAATGGTCTCACTTAAAAACCAACTTCCTTAGACTCTTAGAGTCTTTGTGACAGAATTTTTCTCAAATAATTTAAAGTACAATATATCACAAAATAAATGACCCGACAATAGTTATTAAATAGAAATAAAAAAACACCAGAATTTAACGAGGTTCGGCCAATTATGCTTACGTCTTCGGACACTACTAAAATAATATTCCACTATTTCAAAGAAATATTACAAGAGAGAGAGAAAATACAATCAATCTTAGAAGTAGAGTGATTGGTGTTTGGGATGAATTGTTAAGAGAGGGATGAAACCCTTTTATAGGTTAATGATATGGTGGAAAAATAAAATTTTTCCGACGTAGGATTGCCACATTTCAACACACTGGACCATATTTTTTGGATAGTTGCCATAGAGATCGGTGAGGCAACACTGCAACTGCAAGTTGATGAAGGTTGCCTATGATTGGAAGGATAGGAGGGCTTGGTGGAAGATGCTTGATTTCCCTTTCAATATTTTTTCTTAAATAGTAGTAGTAAAGGCAGAAGAATAACAGGTACCCATAAGGCATAGAGAATCATTGTATAAGTTTATATGGCTTGACTTCTTCAAGTTTTTCCTCATCTTCAAATGAACCCAGAAGTCTTTAAATAACCAGTTTACAGGGTAATGATCATTCGTCTCTATTGAACAGTATTCTGATATCACTTTGACCTTTCTTATTTATCAAGTCGCAATATAGCCAAAAATATCATATCTTGAACCAATTAGCTTTTGCACAGTGCTAAATTCCGAGTCATTTACTGATCAGGTTGCCAGTACCTAAAAAACAAATATCACATTGAATAAAATCATTGTCTCCTATTACAGTGGAAAATACTTATTTAGACTCTATTAATGTACTTTTTATAAACAGATCAAGCTAATAAGAAAAATGCCCTACAAAAATCGTGAAAATTATATATATATTTATAAGGCATCCTATTATTTGTTGGCTAGTTACATGAAATATGAGCAAATATTGTAAACTCTTGATATGTATCACATACTCGAAACACCAAAATTGATTGTTGTCAGCAATTTCAGCCAGAGAAGTGGTTCAATACCCCTTCGCACAATCTTACCATACCATTGAAAATCAGTGTTCTCGAATACACAATTTGAACCTGTTCCGACCCTGTCCCGAACGAAATGATTTTTTTGTAATTTTTTTCCACATCTCGACCCCGATTTTTTTTTGTAATAGGGACAAGGCAGGGATAGTAATAAGCCATTTGATGACCACTACTAATGGCTCAATATAGATAACATATAAGCTAGTCAATACGACATTTCTTAAGCACATACAAGATTCGATATAGCTTTTGCAGTCCAACATTTATCTCAATTTTTGGATTGCCTTACTGAACTCCACCTAAAAGGAGCACATAGGATACAAAGATATCTCAAGTTTTCTCCTGGCCAAGGACTTGTCTTTCCAACTGCTACTCATTTGCAGCTCAAGGCTTATTCTGACTCGGATTGGGCAATTTGCCCTTTCATTAGAAAATCAGTGACAGGATTCTGTGTTTTCCTTGGTGACTCTCTAGTGTCTTGGAAATCCAAAAAACAAAAAACCATTTCCAGATCTTCATCAGAAGCTGAATATAAGGCAATGGTAGCAACTACATGTGAACTTCAGTGGCTCATTTATTTGCTCAATGATTTACTTCCACCCAGCACAACACCTGCTCTTTTATTTTGTGACGATGATTCAACACTTTATATTGCTAAAAATCTTATTTTTCATAAAAGGACTAAGCACATAGAGTTAGATTGCCATGTGGTGTGGGAAAAGTTTAAATTTGGCATTCTTCGTTTACTGCCCATTTCTTCTTCCCATCAGGTGGCAGATTTTTTTACCAAGGCTCATAGATCTCCACAATTTTATTATCTTAAATCCAAGCTTGGAGTGCAAGATCTCTTCACTCCTCGCTTGAGGTGGGGTAATGAGGTAACCATAGACAGCAAGAGCAACTTAAGCAATAATATCAACACTAGCAACAACAGCAACACTAGCAATAGAGCTTCAGCTTCAGCTCTATGTGGAAAAGTAGCTCCTAAGTATTCAGTAGCTATGCAAAGTGCACGTGCAAAATCCAAGTCATTAGGAGCGGTTACGGATTCTTCCAGATTAGCAGCAAGTTGCATAACAGATTTCCCAACTCATTGCAACTTGCATTCCATGTGCAGATTAGAGTTGCTAAATTCACACACAGTAGACGTAGATATAGAGACACATATTATTATAAGATGAATTGACAATGTGTTTTGTACAATAATCTTATTTTATCTTTAGTGGTAGTTATTAAAACTTTTGCATATATATAGCTCTTCGAGCTCCAATATTAATTCAATGATTTTAGCTTCATTTTTCATTCTCCTTTGCAAATTTGATAGATAACTTCTAAAAGTATCTATCTTACAAATTTATCACGTAATGTTCTTTAGCATTATAAGTCAAATGACTACTGATTGCTTCGGTATGGAGTGAGTCTAATACCATATTTTCCATATTATCAAATTTACAAGTGCATCCTACACCCACCGTTTCCTTTCTCAAATATATAGCCTTAGGTGACCTTTTCTACCGGTTGAAAATGGTAAAACTCAAATTTTAAGGGAAAATTTAATTTTTCCCTCTAAACTTGTATAAATTGTACAAACGAGCCTAGAATCTCTAATTTTTAGTAAAAAACAGTTAGCATATATTTTATGCACGCGAATGACACATGAAGTCTGCAAAAAGCATACATTTAGGGGCTTAATTAAAAAAAATTGAAAATTAAGGGGGCTTAATAGAATAAACTTAAAATTTCCTGAGGCTAAAATATGAATTTCTTAAAAAAAATACTGTTATATTTGATGTTGTTTGCTCAAAAATGTTAATTTTATCTTTTCTTCTTGACAGATTATAAGAATTAGAGGTTTAGGGGGGCTTAATTGAACATTTTTGACAAAATCAGAGGTCAATATATATTTTGGCAAAATTTAATATTTTGCTTTATGAACACGAAATGTCGTCCACTGGAAGTGGTTCGCTTTCAATTTCAGAACCATCTTTCAACTCGAAAAGTTATTCGGACTACCAGAGACGTGAAAACGAGCTGTCGTTTAATAAAACAACGAGTCAGCCACTACCATAACTCGATAAGGTACGAAGTTAGTATATCCCCAGGAGAAAAAAGAAATAATAGATAACTTAACCAGCATTAAATCCCAGGTATATCTAACTAACTATGGTCAACCAAAACGAACGGTCTGGATCAACTCTTGGAAAGCAAATCAGTAAGAACTAGGGTTAGGGCAATTGTTCCTACTCAACCTTAATCGATCGATCGATCTAGGTTTGGGTGTATCAATCATCTGATGGAGATGGATTATGTTACTCAATTCCCGCACAATCACATGGATCTTCGTCCCAGAAAGAGGCCCAGATTTGCTTGGGATATTCCTCAAGCTCACACAAAGGTATCGTTGATATTTCCTTTTCTTTTTATGGAAAATAGTTGAATCAGATTTTGAATAATTTTCTGGTTTTAACCTCTGTTTTTTTTTTTCCCAGAAAATAATATGAGAATACTTCTACATTGCTAATCTATTTTTATAGATTTTGTTAAAATTTTTCATGTCATCAGTTAGCTATCGGGACAAAGTTTTTTCTTTTCGTGCTTAAAATAAATTCTTGTAGCTGCAAAAAGGTTTTGCAGCTTATTTCGCAGGGTATTTCATATGTCCATGGAGATTTATGCAATTGTAAATAGAAAAAAGTCTTTTTTTTTTCCTTGTAATTAGTTCAAGTTTTTTTTTCCTCAGAAAATCAGGTGAGATTTATTTGGTGAAGCTTAGTGATTTTTTTATTATCCCAATGCAGCTAGCTTGATGATAAATCATGATTGGTTGATAAAATGACAAAATATATGGAGCCTTGGCCTCTTTGCCCAATTATCTGTATTCTTGCTTAAGATGATCTTTATTTGGTCTTAAGTCTCTGTTCTGATTTTGTAGTTTAACTCTTAGATTATTAGTAACACGGCAGGTATAAAAAGTTAGACACTGCATGGTGCAAATTGGAGAAAAATGATCCATATAGCTTACTCCAACTATTGTAAAATCCCAACTTAATTTAGTTGAGTTTAATCGAGTATAGATATCTGCTTATATAATATCATGGGCGCAGAATCTAATTGGATTAGGATTTTGAGATGTCCAATTTTTTTGCCTCTAATAACTGTAATTTGATTATTCTGATATCACTTGGAAGTTATAAGGTTGTTATTTGATTTAATAGTATACAAGGGAACATCCTGGAATTGAATTGTTGAGGAAGGGGTATTTTTTTTAATAAAGAATGAACAAATGGTTGTGTAGGCCCAGTCAGAATTGTATTATGGCAAGAGATTGGAAATGGAACAGGCATTGGACCATCAAGGGTACTCCCAGACAATGCCAGCCTATTTGTAAAAGGATTGGCTCAAACAGGCTCTCCCCTGTGGCGAGACGATGACAAAGATGGACATTACATGTTTGCTCTTGGGGAGAATTTTACCTCTTGCTGTAATTACACTTAATCACCATTTGATAGGCTTTTACGTTATAATGTCACTTGCTATGTTGCATAATTAGCTCCATGCACCAAATTGCCTGTTATCTCTAAAAAAATATTGTATTTTCCATTTTAATTACTTCTCTTCATCCGTTGCAGCAAGAGTTTATTTTAACTTCAAGTTTGAATGTTTTTTAAGACTATTTTTTGTAATTTTGGTGTTATTGTATGTTATATGAGTTAATGTGTTTTAAAGTGCCCTGCTCCTTGCCTTGTTCTGCAAAATTGCACCATGAGATTATATACTGGCAAGCTTGTAGCTTACGCAAAAACTTCAAAAAAGAAAATTTAAAACAATTTCCAGTCCTTCCAAATAGCACATTTTTTTTTTCAAAATGTGTCCATCTTTTCACTGGCTCTGCATGCCAATATGTTTAAATTTTAGAGCTTTGAACCTTATAGATCTTTTAGTGCGCTTTTTAGTTTTTATTTTTGGAGTTTCCCTCATGCTTCTTTCTTTTTTGTACCTGCAGACAAATTTCAGAGAAAAATTGGTGAAGGTTAGTGTCCTTTCAAACAAGACAAGCAAATAGATTCTTTCTTCTCCCTCGCTTCTTGGGAATGAATTTATTTTTTATTATTCACTTCTGGCTTATATTTTAAATCCTTTTCATTTTACAGGAACCTTTTGTCAGGTTTTGGAATGCTGGGATAGGGAGGCAGGAGAGATGGTTGCCATAAAAGTCGTGCACAGCACAAAGAAGTACCTTGAAGCAGCAATGTTGGAAATTGATGTGCTCCACTTGCTTGGAAAGAATGACAGAAGTGGCAGCTGGTGAGTGTGACTACAATATTCTCTATTTGCTTCTCAGTAGTCTTTGAGGTAAACTGTGTTGGTTGTTAAGTGGGTTTATTCCTTGCAGTTGTTTAAAAATTCAAAACTGGTTTGATTATCGTAACCATATCTGTATTGTAAGTATATAATTTATTTACAATAATGCCATTTCCCCATCTTCATAAATATTCTGGGGATTAAGTTTTGGTGGTGGATTTAAATGGTTTAACAGGTATTTGAGATGCTTGGACTAAGCTTGTATGATTTTCCTCACAAAAATAATTATCGTCCATTTCCAGTCAATCTTGTCCGTGAGCTGGCAATGTGTAGCATGTGTGTGGTCATTGCTTCTTCTATTTCTCTTACCCCTAACTGCAAACAGTATTTTTCCAACCTATTACAAGAGGTTGCCTAAGTCAAGTGCTATTAAGGTTATTGATTTTAGCAGTACTGCTTATGGGCATAATGAGCACAACTATATTGTCTCAACCCGGCCCTTGCATGGATCTTCCCCATCATTATATTTGTTGAAACTAATGTGTAAGCTTGTTTCATTTATCAGGGCTAGGGTGGAGTAATCCATGTGATATATGGAGTGTGGGTTGTATCTCAGTAGAACTTTGTTCGGTAGGTTCACCTAATTTTGAAATTCAGAAGGCATTTTCTCTTACTCTAAACAAGCAAATAAATAAAACTTTCATATATAATTTTCTGCAGGGAGAAGCATTGTTTCAGACTCATGATAACTTAGAGCACTTGGCAATGATGGAGAGGGTTCTGGGCCCATTGCCTCAGCACATGTTAAGAAGAGCAGAGTATGTTCTTTTCTGAGACTTCCTGTTTTTATTTAGTCCCTAAATTTTTCCAAGAAAATTTCATTACAGCAAGATTTACTCTCCCTTCCACCCTTTGTGCGCTGGGGATTGTGGTTGATTCAGTCTGACACAGAGAAAAGTATGTTAGAAGGGGTAGGTTGGACTGGCCAGATGGTGCAATCTCCCGGGAAAGCATCAAAGCAGTCATGAAGCTACCTCGTCTTCAGGTGCTTTTGTGCTACTTTTGTTACTTCGAAACTATAATGTTTCTTTACTGCAATAATTTTTGAAATATGATAAGCCTATAATGTTTCTTTACTGCAATAATTTTTGAAATATGATAAGCCGACTTCGATCCTTGTATGCTTAATTTTGTGCTTACATATATTTCTTCTGGCAGAGTATTGTAATTCAGCATGTTGATCACTCTGCTGGGGATATCATTGACCTCTTGCAAGGTCTCCTTAGGTATGATCCATCCAATAGACTAACAGCTCCAGAAGCCCTAAGGCATCCCTTCTTCACAGATGATCATTACGGGAGATTTTAAAAAGATGAGTTTTTTTATGTTTTTTTTGTTGTGGGATGGTTTATTTGGTCATTTGATAATGATTAATGAGGTGAATGGCTGGTTTGGGTTCCTGGTTTCTTTTCTATTGTTGAATTATTATTAATGTGTTTCTCGTCGTAGTGAGGGAGCGGAGAGGGCTGGCCGGGATTTTGAAGCGTCTTTGGAATTTTCTGTATTGAGCTTTTGTAAATAACTTGTAGTGAGGATAGCATCAACCAACCATTACGGGAGAGAACTGTTTCCACTGAACCCATTTTACAGGATGGGGTTGAAAGGAGGAAGTTGACCATTGTAAATGTGAAACTGCACAGTTGCTGTTTAAATTATGAGTAAACAAAGACTTGATGCATTTTCGTATTCCGTGGAATCTGCTATGATAATTGATTACTTGCTGACAATTTTACACATTACATGCATTGATGGGAATGGAACCAAGGAGGGATGAAGACAGCTTAAAGCTGAGTTCGGGCAAGTCCTTGAAAACAACGTTATGAGCAGATTCAACAAGGAAATTAAAAACTAAAAAGGCAAGGAGAAGAATGATTACTGATAATATGCAAAATCAATTCCTACTGGAGTTTGCGATCCATATCAACGTTTTGTTCTGCATCTGGTTGCTCGCAGTATACCACTAGGAGGGGCTGTCACCATGAAAGTACAATGACCGTACAGCTTATAGGAGTATCTCAGAAAGCTTCCCAGGTTCGATCTCACTCGGAATACTGCTTTAATGTTAAATATGATTCCATTTTTGTTAATCTGTTCCTGAAGCTGAACACTTTCTCCCAAGGGAAGACGAACCTGACTAGTTACCATATGAACATTTGCAAACATGGACTGGGACTTTGCAGCTGAGAAAGATTCGATATATTGGGTAGCAATGAGAGTATTCCCATAGTATAGATCAATGATCATGTGACTGAAGTCCACACCAGCCTTCTTGTTTGGATTTGTGAAATTTGCGAGCACTGACATATCCGCATTGAGCAAAGCACCTGCATCAATGTAGGCTGCATTCAAGGTGACACTAGACACCTCAAACCGGGGGCTACAGGGGCGATACACTAGATACACAATGAGCACAATGAGGCCCCCTAAAAATATTACAATCCAGAAAATGGCGCAGAAGGCTGCAGCCAACCATGTTATTGGCGGAGTTCGCTGAGGTGCTGGTGCTTGTAAACCATGTGGGTGGTGGCGGTCTTGTTTCTGTGCTTGTGTTGGTCTAGGATGGAGGGGATGGTGGTCATTGTCATCGTCATAGTCTTGATGTTGTGGCTGTGTCACCCCTGTACCTTCAAGCTGTTGAGGATGCCGATCTCGGGGCTCTTTTCTCGTGAGCTGGGCACTGCGAGGGTCTTCATTTCGATGCTGTGGTGGAAGCACCCAGGGACTATGGTATTCACCACCACGACTTGTATCATGAACAGGGTGGTCTTCACTTGGGTGTCTTGGTGGCATCACCCATGGACTATGGTATTCAACGCCGGGCTGTGAATCAGAAGGATGCATCTGGGGATGTTGCGGAGGGGTATGGGGATGTTGGGGTTGTCGTGGGGCTGAATCCTTCTTTGGAGCTCGGAATGGGACATCATCCTGATGTTCCCCACCTCGTGGACCCTGTGGCTTGGAACGCTGACCTTGATGTCTAGTTCCACGAAGGGGAATTGGCTGATTTTGTCGGCTTTGTTGCTGAGGTGGTAACACCAGTGGACTAGGTGGTGGCTGAGAATGTTGGCCTTCAGGTTGCCGCAATGGCCTATTGAAGTGAGGATTAGTTTCATAGTGAGACATGGTACAAGTAATAATTTTGGCAAGGAAATGAAAAATGGAAGAGGAGGAGGAGGGAATATGAAGAGTTGTGTTAAGCCAAGGTGGGAATAGAGGATGACTTGATGAAAACTTAAAGTAGGATTCATATTAAGGCAAAGAATCAAACATATGCTCATTATGGGAGGCAAGTAATCTTCGGTGATGATTCCTTTTCTTTAAGTTCTGTGTGAAAATAAGCTCAGCTCCAGTGAACTGGTACATATTATTTGGTATACGATCCTGCTTCTACTGCGAGAAGTTTAGGACATGGAGTCCATGAACATGAACTTTCCAGCTTTCTCCTATGACGTACCGCTCACCCCTTTTCATTTGCGTTTTTTTGCAATTTTGATTAAAAATGAAGACAATCGATTTCCACAGGCAGAGAATAATAGCTAATTTGCATACAAAATGCCCCAAAGTGATTTGGGAGTTGTAGTTTTCAATTAGTACTCACACTTAAAGAAGCATAACATGATTGAAAAAACAAGTGCCACAAATTTTGCCTAGCTAAGCGAAGTATGCTTGATTTTCTCCACACCTTTTCAGGGTGGGGAAGAATTGATCTGGAATCAGTTTTGGCACTTAAAAACCCTAACATGGTTGTGAACTGATGAGCTCCACGTATTCAGCCAGCTTCATAAGCAATGAATTCTCTGTTCCATGAAAATTTTTACCGGATTGAGCATCCATTTGTAAAAATTAGAAGCAGTTTTGGTGTTTATTACATTGATGTGGCCAAACATGGATCCTCTATATGTATATCCAACATTAGGTATCCTCAGCTCCATTTCCTTTAAATTAGCTTATGAAGTGAGCACGTTAACAAAGATTCGGCATCAATCATCTCAAAAGATCTGCATTCAACCACATTTCTGCTTAAATAGTACGAATAAATAGTAGCAAGCAGTAGCAGTTGCAGAAGTTGAAAATTAATAGCCTGAGTATCAATTTTGACACACTTTGGATTGAGAAGTCGTACCTCCGCATCAGAATTTCAAAGCATGAATTTGCCTTCTCTGGAACTTCCATTCTCAGAAAATTGAGTAGTGCAGATGGATTCCTACATTTCGGAACTTCATTCTTCCAGCTAGAAATAGTATTCATTCGATCATCAAGAACTTACCAATGAACTTTGACTCTAACCTCCAGAGCTGAATGATTGTGAGCTGAAACCCAAACTGGAGCATTATAAACTACAAGAAGTAAAAAAAAAATTAATAAATCATTCAAAAACTTACTAAAACATGATGTTTTATGATTTCTCCAACTAACTCCCAACCAAAAGCATAAAACAAGCATGTATTGCTTGTCAGAGTACCTAATCAAGTAGCACAGATGAACGAATAACACAATTAGTAGGCCATAATGATTCCTTGCAACATAAAGATAACTAATATTTATATTAAGGGTAAGATACCTTACAAGGTTGAGTACAATGCTTTTAAATTATCTAGCCGAGTCCCAAAATGCACTGCATATGCAAGGAACATTTCAGAGCATTCTAATGCTATGATGTTGCTTTGCTTATGTTTCTTTTCATAATACTTGTTTTAACTTTCACATTTAATAAGCGGAAATTTGTGCTTAAAATAATCATTCACTAATAAAAGTTAAAGAAAGCAGATGGCTCAAACCTGCGTTTATTATTGCAATTCACCAGCGAGGCAAAGAATGCGTGGGAAAGAATATAGGCCCATCTTGGGCTCTGTAATAGATCACCGAAATGGAAAAAACAAAACCAAATGCCAACAACTTTCAGCCTGAAAATACAGAAATTTCATCATTAATACAAGATGTGGCAAAATTATGTTCCAGACATCATAAATCATGATGTTCTGTACATAGGAAACTCTAGATCTACATCCACATGCTATTAAACCATTTGATGACTGGAAACAAGGTACTGTCGATAATTAGTAACATATGAATGACCTACTTAAGAGCATGCACACCATTGTCTACTTTAGTCATTGGCACATTCAACAGCTGATCTAATGACTTTTATAACAATGGATAATAGGCACCACCAGTAGTTCTAGTGTCACCAGATCTGCCATGTGGTTATTGCATTCTCAAGAGGACTAATTGCATGCAGAAGACAACGATATCTTGCGTCAATAGCATATGAAAATAACGCTCCTAGCACTAATTATGTAAAATAAATTTCTAGCTACTATGAAGTATTTTTTGCATTGCCAGATCAGTAACTTTGCAGAAGACAGGCACTTAAATCTAACAAAGGAACATTTCATGATCAGAAGTTCCTATCACATCAATAACAACAAAAAATAAAGGAAAAAGGAAACCAATCTAGTACTGTCCCCAAAACTATCGTACTATATTAACTATGCTACTCTCCCATGTTAGCATCACTGGAACACAGGGAGAGGACGAGAATTATGAGATACAAACCATTTATTATGTTGATGCCGATTGATTAATGGCACTGATGAGCATCTCAGAAGCAGCTCCGTCTAGATTAAAGCCCTTTTCCATCATTTCACCCCAGACCCCTACAAGCAGCGGAGAGCTTCTTATCCCCTATAGGCCCTCCAATGATCAATTTGTATATTACTTCATCAGGATATAATCCTCTAATTTGCATTTCTTCATATAAATGCATTACTCATCTACTCTAAGGGATTTGCAAAACCCATTTATAAGGGCATTATATGAAATCACATCAGGGGGTATTCCCTGTTCTGCCATATCACAGAAAATTGAGTGAGCCATTTCTACTTTCTCACTTTTGCGTTGGTGATCAATAATAGTGGTATAAAATACACAATCAGGCGGCAAAAGACCCATTTCTGTCATCTGATCGAGAAGCCTTTTCGCTATATCAGAACTACCTTCTCCAAGAAATGCTTTTATAAGTACAGTTTTCTGTCATCTGATTGAGAAGCCTTTTTGCTATACAGAACTACCTTCTCCAAGAAATGCTTTTGTAATTACAGTAAATGTCACAACATCCGGCGCAATCCCCTTCCGCCCCATTTCCTCAAACACCTTATAAGCTCTGTGCTTAGTGTGTGTAGGTTGGCTCCACTCATCATACGATCCCTTTCATCTTGTTCCTAAAATGTTGAACTAGCCAGATGTTTGAGGACTTGACTCATGGGGTGCATTTGTTGTCCATGTTCCTACCTCCTTCTTTATTTGGTTGGGGAAGAAGTGCAATTCAGTGATGTCGAATCAAGCAAAAGTAGATGTTAATAACTTCTTTCAATATGAAAGAGCTTAGGGTCCAATCGTGATCATTAAGGAAGGGGTAGAACCATCAGAATTTTGGGATGTTTTGGACATTGGACAAATTCCAGTAGATGAAGGAAGAAGCTTTGTATTCCAGCAATAATAACACTATAATTTGTAGTGCGGTTCGTGGGAGGAAGGTTGATAAATATGATTTGGATTTTGAGCTTTTCCACAAAGCACTTGCTGGTGGGGTTGTTCCACCGTGTTCAGTATCAAATGCTGAATCAGAAACTTGCCTTCCTTCACGAGAAAATTGTCACGCACCGCAAGAGGTGCAACCCCAAATTCTCCACCATGTTCAAGAAGTGTGTAGATTGTTCTAGAATGTTTCTAGAACCTTGTAGATATGTGTAGATAACTTGAGATATTTCTTGATTTAAGTAGAATAATCTAGAACATGAATGTAGACCATTAGATTAAAATGATTCTGGTCGTCCATTGAGAAGGTGGAGGCCTATAAATAGGCTAGTTGAGTTCATTTGTATCAATCCAAGCAATCCAAGAGTTTTATGCAATACAAGCTTTATTAAGGCATTCTCCAAGTTCATACTCTTTTCTTAAAATTCTTTAGCATCTTTGCTTAATTGCTAGCTTCATCTAGCATTCGTAGGAGAGGCTGACTAGTATCAAATCGAGTAAAGTTTGCTAGTGCCGCACGGTCGTTGGCATCAAAAGACCAAGCCGTGAAAAAATGGATGGGGCGGACTAAGGCAAAAATTTGCTAATGGCATCGTGAAAGAATTTCTAACATTTACCAGGCTGAAACACGACCATGTTCCATCTACTAGAAGATCAGATATGATTGTAGACACTTGTAGAGAATCTGAGCAGCTGGATTCTTCGGTTTATTATCTGTCAACATCATCATCATCAGCCGTCCCATGTGGTTCTCTAGATTCCTTTGATTGTTTCCCTAATAGCAGTCCAGATGGCATAACAGATTCTAGTGAATCAGAGCATTATGTTCCCCTCAATGATCCATTATTGCCAGTTTGCCACCACTAACTTCCAGTGGCTCCCCAGATTCTTTTTCATGTTTTCCAGAAAACAGCCCAAAGTTCGGTTACAAGTCACCTTTGCTTTCATCTTCAACCTCTGACTACTCCTCTAGTTCATTTGCCTTTACGCCATCATCCTCTATTTGGTCTGACTTGTCATACTTGTTTTTTCGGCAACCTTCACCTTCTGGCTTGGAAGCCACAGATCCATTATATGCCAAAACCACTCCCTTGGAAAAAAAGTTGTCTACCTTACAAAGAAACTCTCTCCCCTACAAAGGTGTTTCTTATTGATCATGCTTTGAGATCAGAAAGTATTTGTTTATCGTTGAAAGGCAATTCCCACTCTATTGTAGAGCGTAGAGGGAGTAATCCTCCACCTCGGATGTTTTTACCCTCAGTTGAAGAACCATCTCAAGTCCCTAGAAACCTGTTAAGATCCTGTCCTTTTCTCAGCTACACTTGGACGATGACGTGATGAAGGACCTTGAGCATGAAAACGGTAGAGAAGACCAATTGATGGATGCTGATATATAGGAGTAGTGCTGACAATGGTTCTCAAATTGAGATTGAAGAACTAAAGGAAAGCAGTACCTCCCATATTTCCCTGTGCGAGATTACCACTTCGGTTTTATATCAGTGGCCTACAATAGACAAACTTGACATGCATGGCTTTTGTGTCCTTGATTTTGGATCGATGTATATTTTGTTGGCTTTAGATTTAACTTTACACTCAAATAATCTTAGAATTGTATGTGGCTGGGCCGAGAAATTTTACGTGAAGAAAGGCGAAGTGAGTTGATAAGCAACTCTGGCACTCACAAGGATAGTTGTCTATATTGGAAGGCGATTCTTCGCAACTTTCTCAATCAAAAT
This sequence comes from Triadica sebifera, assembly GCA_023653625.1. Lineage (NCBI taxonomy): Eukaryota > Viridiplantae > Streptophyta > Magnoliopsida > Malpighiales > Euphorbiaceae > Triadica > Triadica sebifera. The sequence goes on from CM042913.1 coordinate 1,645,313, forward strand.
AATTGCATTGTTAATACCCCTATGCAGTTACGTCCTTTACTATGTTATGATTAATATGCATGTTTGTGTCTGTTTTTGGAGCAATAATTAATTACTCAGAGGTGCTGAAGTATTATTTAATATATGTGCTTAAGTGACTGTGCGACATGAACAATAGGAAATTCCTTTTATTACCCTCAGGAGAATTCTTCTGCATAAAAAATTAATGAAATCTCCCTAAAAATGGAGAAAACTTTAGCAGAAAGAACTATGATCTCTACATTTTTGTTGGACTAAAAACTCATGCATGACATTAATGTGGACAGGTCAAGGAACTTCAATTCAGTAGCCTACATCCCATGTCACGTTGTCCTTTTTGTTTTTTCTATTGCAGGATATTCATCTCCGTTGTTATATCCATTATAAGGATGGATCTGTCAAAAATCACAATTAGACCCTTGTAGACATCGTGCTCTAATGATGTTGAAGGATGGGAGGATCTGGTAGATGTCAAGGTGTTTGTGTTGGTCAAGAATTTATTGTTAGCCAATGGCATCATGAATCAATGATGTCGAATAATATACTCAAGCTAAAATTGTTAACACGAGCTTCCTCTCAGAAAAACTTGTCAAAAGTTGGTGCTTATCTATGGAGTCACGGTCAGTCAATTTTACATAGAAAATTAGAGGGTGAATATTAGAATTGTATACAGCCTTCCTACTCTGCTGAACCTGATAAATAGCTTGGAATTTGAACTTGGATATTTTTAGAATAAGTAATCACCTAGTGTTGTTGCTAGTAGTTTCTGTAACGAGGCCTGGTAATTGAAATATGCTTATAGGTCTATTTTTGTCTTTCCTCCCACATTTTTTTCCTCTCATTATTAATAATTTATCCTACATCCATTTTATTGATTAGTGAATGTTTATTTGTGGATTTTTCATTTGTTGATATTTCATTTACTGAGTTCATGAGATATGTTATCCACAGATTGTTAGAGAAGGTGAGGAGCCAAAGCAATTCCTGAACCTTGTCAGTGGTTTCTCATTTCAGAACATTGGGCAACAACAGACAGAACCGAGGTGAACTCTGAGAAAAATGACGATTATTCTCGAAATTGATTAGTTCATTATTTTCGTAAGCAATTGATGGAATGTTGGAGTGGACCTGTTTCAGCATTCTAAAGGTGAGTGAGCATCCCAGACATTAGAAGTGCTTTTTTCTCTGCTTGTGCGATCTTATTGAGAGGATTTAAGTTCATGTTACTAACAATATGTACAGAACGGAAGCCTGTTGTACACTAGTGGAAATTAGAAGTAAAAAATATCAGTTGGAATAAAAATTCCGTTAAATTTCCATGGAAGGATATAGAATTTTAAGTAAAATTTTCACATACATGGTTCTTGATGGCATATCTATTCAATGACTCGGTGTTTTCTTTTAAAAAATATTTCTTCGTCCTACTAATCATTGTGTTGCTATTTTTCTTTTAGTGGAGATGGTGAGAGATGTTTCTTTAGACTTGATTGCGCAGTTCTACCAACTGTTTGAGGTCACCATTGGTTAACTGGTGAAATTGAGTCATGGTGTTCGATTCTGAAAATTGCCATTATGCATATAATTGAGATTTGACCAAATATTTGAGGCCTGAAGTCACATGAAGAGCTGGAAAATACTAGCAAGACAACCCTTTTTTCCCGTAAACTACAAGTGTTTCCATTGGTTGTTCAACAGAGGAGTGCCTTGTAAATCAGTTTGCTGATTTGCCCGGTCCGAATGCAGTTCCTTTTTTACCCAAATGTTGGTAAGATTCTCTCATTGACAGTGCTTCAATGAAGAACTTGTCTTTCAAGTTTAAATGGGCTTAGATTTTTCAACTGCACCAAAAAAAAAAAGAGGAAAGTCGTACAGCATTCCGTTTCCTTCAAAATAGAATTTTAAATTGCTCCTTGGATATTCAATTGATCCCTTCTTAATATGGAACAGGTAACATGATGATGGCTGACTTCACCTGGTACTTTAATATTTATTGCTATCAAACCACAAAAACATGATCGAGCCTATTTTTCATTAGAAGAATAGGTTTGTAGTTGTTAAATAAAGGACAATTAAGTTAGATGATCAAAGCTGAGATTTACAAAGAAGAAACTTTGAAAGGGGGTAGACATAACATTAAAATCGCTATACAAATGCAAAGCCGTGCTTCCTTCAAAATTTAAATACATGCAAAGCAATTTTGGGACCTTGAAAGGCTCACAAACCCTAGAAGCTGCAAAAGTAAAGAAAGTTCACAACAATTTTCTGAAGCAGAAACGGTTTAGTCATATTTCATTTTGTGCTCTTAGTAAAGCCATAGTTGGACCCAGTGCGCTGCCTCTCAAGGCCCTGCACGACCATGGTTTCCTGTCTGAACTCTCAGTCTTATTCCAATTATCCTCCTGAGCAAGCTGTTCCTTCTTTGCACTCAGTATCTGATTAATTTCTTCCCCTGGGTTTACGTTTCTATTTTCTGGGGGATAAGAATATATCAAAAAGTGAGAGCCCATTTACAAAAAGTCATATTAGTTGTGTGCTCCATGCAGTCCATTTATGACTTGATTCTAGGCATGGAAGAGAGTAGGATTAACACCTTGGGTACAACCATCAGTTTCATTGCCATTGTTAACACTGGAATGTGCTCCAGTGTCTAGATCTCCAATCCAGACTTCATCAACTCCACCAGCAGCTGACTTTGCTGATTTCGACTTGCCTTCTTTGACAAGACGAACTTCAATAAGTTGTGAAAACTCAATCTGGAGAAGAGTTCTACTAATCAGTTCTCTTTATAGAACAAACCAGGAACAGAACCAAAACCGTTAGCCTGTATGTCTAGATCAAAGATTCAGCCATAAGTTACAACTGACCAACGTATACTAGACAAAATCAAACCTAAGCCTCACAGTAACATGAATACAGATTAAGTTGCCAATATATCATAAAATAAACAAAATCTTTTCAAAATCCATTTACCAATTCAATCATTAAAGGGCACAATATAATTAATTTGCCGCAACCTTTCTCATTAACCAAGTTTTTGAACAACTGAAGAACATGACTTTAGCATATTCAATCCATACCTAGCTGATGGTCCTCCATCTCTCCAAAGCCCCTTCTGTTTCAGTCTCAACCCATACAAAAAATAAAAAGGAAACAAGGAAGACAGGAGAAAAGATGCATTAGAAATTTCAGTTTTTCTCTCAATAAAAAGGAAACAAATTTACCTCATTTCTTTCAAATTTCAGTTTTTCTCTCAACCATCTCCTCTTCATTTTTTTACGTCGAGCACTCCTACTAGGCAACTGAAAAATTAGAGCATAGCAATAGTTAAAATCACAATCAAGATTCAAGTAGTATATAGGTAACTTTTGCGCATTTGAACCTAGACGCTTATGCATGATTAAGAACACATAACAGGAAGGAGAACTTGAAAGTTTTAGAAGTCCTACAATATTGAGATCAACTCATCTTGCCTAGATTAGGTTGATTGTTGGCCAAGCAACACTATCAGCTATAGAAGCTTTGGGTTGGTCGCGCTTGAAATAGACTGAATTTTGAAGCATAGTCAGTTTTAAATGGTTTAGATCAACATTTACATATGCTGAACTCTTCCTGAACTGTTAAAATGCTCTATGTACAGGAATTACTAACTACCATACTCCATACACCTAGGCACCAAGAGAAAGACAACAGTGGTCCTCACAGTCTGTCCATCGACAAAGTTATATTAATATGGTTCAGAGTTCGAAGTGTCCAAGCACAAAGACCTAATTGATATGCAACATTGTAGACATATTGATAGTTGAAGTGCTGGGACTCTTTCTGATATAGAGGCTAAATAAAATAATTTGGTCCTTTTGCTGTAACAACTAACAAGGGAGAAATTTTTTAAGGCAAACATAATGGAAGTAGATACAATATAAATTGACCTCTAGTTTGAGGCAAGGTAGGATCTCAATTAAAATATCATCATCACTTTCAGTTAATGCAACGTAGCATATGGAAATCTTAGAACAGTGTTTAATGCATCTCGAGTTCAAAATTGAATTACAACAAGTTTTTACCATGCAAAAAACAAAATTGAAATAGCTTCTTAATAAATTAGAAACACAAATTTTTCCCAGAGCATTTAAACAATCCATACCAATGATTATGTGTTGCAGACAAACATCAAGAGACCACAAAATTCAGGAGCAATTGTTTGACACCACTAGGGTCATGGTGCATGATGTAAACATGCAGAAATTGGACATGAAAAGTCATATACCAAATCCAAAGCCATGATGACTAAATGGATGAAGGACAAGATTACAAAGATTTAATTTAAATAATGATGTTAAGTGAAACCTTTTTAGCTTCACTTGCAAGTGAATCCACATTCCAGTTGCTATCTTCTTGAGCCTGACATAACCTTCAAAATAAAAATTTAAGGGGAAAAGCATCATAAACTCCAAATGAAACTTCAGCACTGGTGTGCAATGATCTTTATAGAATAACACTATAACGGAAGGGCCTACCATTTTATTCTTAGCAGCATTTCTAGAATTCAAAGTAGCTAAAAAAGCAATCTGATTATGTGGTGCAACAACGGAAAAAGTATTTACTAGATGTCCTAGAAAGATATCCACAGGACTGTCTCACCGATAAAGCACTAACAATGAAAGGATCATGTTTTACTTAACCTAAACCGCCAACAGAATCAACTAAAACAGACAAGGAAGAACAAAGAAGATAAAAACATTAAAATTAAATATGCTGGAAAACTTACCTCTTTGCATTGACTTTGGAAGGTGTTAAGGTTCCGTTCTGCTCCCCATGAACATCATGTCCAATATCTTCCATGACATCTGCACTTCTCTCAGAACTAGCAGATTTACTTTTCTTCCTCCTGTAATACACAGGTTTAGGAAATGAGAAACAAACAGATAATAACTGCAGAAGTCCTAAAATTAAGAGCGCAGAACAAAATGGCAAATATTATTTACAAAGCAGATAAAGAATGGTACTTTACGAACAAACTTATACATCAATAAGAACAACATGAGATTGAAGCACAGAACATACTTTGAGCTCTTAAGTTCTTTTGATGCCTTTCTCTTTTTTGGAACTTTTTTCTCTTCTGGAGCGCTTTCTACCGGTGCTGCATCTTCTGCCTGTTCCTGTGCATCCTCTTCCACTTCCTCTTCACTTTGGTAGCCACCAGATTCCTTCTCAAATTCCTCATTTGCCAGAAGATTCATACCTGCAGCTACAGGCTGCGTATCCACAATCTCTACCACCTCCAAGGGATTCTCCTTATCAACTACCATCAAAATTTCAGAAGACACACCGCCATTCTTCTCCACTCTGAACAATATGACCACAAAATATCGTCTTTCTTTAAATCAGCAAATGGGTTTTCTCATAAATAATTAATAATGTACTGCTGATGAACTACTAACTGAATAATATCCTTATCCTTCAAAATAGAAGTGGACTCAAAAGGAGGTAGAGCAAACCCTTCCATCTACAACTCAATAAGAAGTGAGAACCCAATGAGAAGAAAAACAGGAATCAGTAAAAGATAAATATGAAGCGTGACTTACAGAAAGGAGGAGGCCGGTAGGGCACTCGTCTTGAAGGTTGAAGGCATGGAGGAGATAGGAAGAGAGATCGGAGATGGTATGATGTTGGGGTTTTAACAGAATCCAGCAACGTTTTAGGCCATCTGTCTTCTGCGATTTGCTCAGAATGTGATCAAACACCAAACGGAGCCTCACCGTCTCCATCGTTAAGCACTATGAATGAGGCGGCAGATTAAACCTCGAGTGGGTTTCTCAGTTCTTGTGCATTGGGAAAGAAATTCTTGCAGGGACAGTCACCATTGGGCCTTTTGGGTGGTGGACATCATCATTTATTTATTTTTTTCTCTGAACTAATTATCATTTATTTCTTCTTTGTTTTGATCTATATAAAAGTTTATTGAAAAAAAAAAGAAGAAAACAATTAATTGATTCATTTCATAACCAGTTAAATTGCATAGTTAATTAAGTTGCAAATGTGGTTATCTAAATTCTATAGCAATGAATATTAAAAAATTTATAATTAATTGGTAATGCTTAAATTTATTTATAAATTAAATTGAGTAATTAATTAATTATATAACATACTCTACAGATTCAATCTGTTGTGAATGCATTGCTTCATAAAAACCGCAGAAATTTTCCTTTTTTTTTTTTATAATGCTTTTGTCCATGAATATAGGCTGAGAAGCGTCAATTTTAACGTCTTGTTATTTTATGTATTTTATTGTTGTTCATTATTTTTTACAACCACATAAATTTGATAGAAATTTGAATCTGAAGTTTGTGGGAACATATAGGAATCATTTATATACTATATAGTATATCTCTGTCTTTCAGATCCAAAAACGTAAATAAGCTACTTATTAATTGGAGGAAGCAATATAACAAATAGACAGTAGGTTCAAAATGCAGGAAATTGTTCATGTATGAATAATTTCTATTTGTCACTTCCTAGAAGGCTTTCCCTCAAGACCAAACAAGTCGTGTATTGATCACAAAGCAATGTAAGCTGCCAAGTCAGATGCCAAAAAAAAAAAAGAGTAATATTTAAGTAAACCCAAAATTCTGCAAGAAACTAAAGACAATTGCAGATTAAGCTACATAGTCCGTCCGCACCATGAAATTGTAAACCAGAGCTCCTCTCATAGACCCCTGCAACATTAATCAATTGATCAGTGAATATCACAACATATTAGCTTGGGAATCAATAAAAAATAAAATGTCATAAAATAAAAAGATAGAGGATAAAAGCAAAGAAGATAAAATGTTAGAGAAAAGAACAAAAAAAGATCGGCACATTTGGACAAACACTATTAATTGTAATTCCAGGCCTCCTAGCCTCACCAATGGAACCCTGCACATCTCCTATATAACAATACATGAGAAGATTCTCTTCACTTTTCCTAATATAGATAAAGAGTTAAGCAAAATGATTTGGACCCCTATCAAGGTCTCCAGCAGAGGATTAGCCCTTGTCAGACCACATGCTCTGCTTATCAGATATAGCTCAGTATATAACGATCATCTCATCATTTCAATTGCATATTAAACCGTGAAAACGCTAAAAAATGGAACCAGCACAAAACAGAGCTGCATTCAATTTCCAACTCATTCTAGCAGTTAACAATAGATTCACAGCTTTGGAACATCATCAAACTAATGGGTTCAAGACAACAAAAACAAGAAAAGCCTTTGCATCAAGAGTATTTGTATAGTATAACTTATAGTCTTGCTTCTCACTCATGATGATACATGTCAAACAAGTAAACCGTGAAAACTGAAAGCAACATATATATATATATATATATATATATATATATATATATAAAAGAAAACAAAAATTATGAAAATGGATAATACAGCTGAATCACCTCCTCTATATAAAGCTAATCTGCCAACACAAAAGGGCATCCCCAGAGCATGACTCTGGCTCCCCATATTGGGAGTTGGAGGAGGGTCGACAATTCTACGAAGCTATTCTAAGAAACTAACAATAGAATATACACAAATTTCCTGTTCCCTTGTATCCATTACAAGAATGTCAAATATCTTTAAAAAAAATTCACAAAAACGAAGTAACTAATTTCGGCTCAGGACGCACAATCTTAACTAAATGTTGCTGCTCTAGACTAGGATACTGATTAATCAGTTTATCAACAGCGTAATTTGGCACTTACATATATATATATATATATATAAATATATATAACATGCACCTTTATTTTAGTTAAGGGTCAAATGAAGTTCTCTTATTAAAAAATTTAAATTTTGTTAGGTCAATTAAATCTTATCTACTAGAAAAACTAATTTGAACATACCTGACTTTCTTGATGAGGATGGATTTGAGCTTGCGAGCCAGTTCCTGAGATCGAATCTTATACTGTAGCCTTTTGCGTGCCAAAACGCGCTTCTCAGAATTCTTGATATGATGAGTCTGCTCACGCTTTATGAGCCGTTCGATCCCGCTCGATTGCATCTTCCTCTGCATGATCGTCAGAGCCCTCTCCAAGTTACCGTTCCACACCTTTACCCGGATCCCCCGCCATTGTTGATTCTGATGACTAAGTGAGTTGACGCCTTGACTCGGCAGCTTGAAGGTACTGCACACTCTCCTCGCTATCGAGTTCATTTTCCTCTGGGCTTTTCAATTTTCCCTCTCCGTCCGTGTTAGGGGTTTAGCTGTTTTGTTTGTTTATGATGGGATGAAACGCACCGTTCTGTCTCATAATGTCTGAAACACCCCTAGAAGAGAGATTTAATTTCAGATTTGGCATTGTAAGACTTAGAACACGATCTGAACTGAAACTTACCACCACCAGCGAGGCAAGTGTAGAACTAGAGAGAGAACTGGTTCGCGGTTTATTATTAGGAGATGTCTTTCAGTCCGAAGCGAGTCATGGCGGAGCTCCGGCACTCGAGCTCGCTCGGCGCCCGAGCATCCAACTCACCGATGAAGCGAGATGAGGATGCGTCGCCTCTTATCCATGACAATACTGCTGATGACGACGATCACCACTACGCTCGTCATAACTCCTTCAGAGATCGTGACCGTCCCTTTTGGTCCAATCTCTTATTCTTCGGTGATGATCTTCGGGTTTCTCCTTACAATTCCAGGATCTCGTTAATTTTGCTCGCTATTGTCGTCGTTGCTGGATTGATCTCTGTTTTCTCGATCTACCATCGGTTGGTAAGTCCATATTAACGTGCATTCATTCGTAAAAAGTTGAACTTTGTTAGTCGCAGAAAAGCAAGCAAAGGCTGTATTTAGTTACTAATAGTGATTTGATGTTTCTTGATTGGGACTGTAACTCTATTTTATGGACTTTGAGTTTTCTAATTTACTACTTGCGATAGCATTTATGTTCCCTGTATAAATTTTGTCGGTGTGTCAGGGTTTCTGAAGTTGGTAGCGTTTTGCAGTTTGGTTCAAGAATGTTGTGCAGTGCGAATGAGAACTGGTGTTGTATATGTTTTTCCCAAGTGATTTTTAGAAAATTAGTGCCGTTTTTAAAATTTATGATACCAGATGATGTACTTGGATAACATAGTTACATTTTGGCATGCACTGTCATTCTTGTGTTTATATTTCACATCATATTGTTGGCAGAATGATTTAATTGTTGGTTAAAGTATGAAAATTTGTGCTATTTGTGAAAATTGTCTTATGGTTTCAAACATTTGAAGTTATGTTCTTGCTATTATATCTTGGAATAAAACGGCCAAGTATGCTGCTTGCTTTGATGTTTGTGGAATCCAAATCATATACATAACAGCATATTGTCCTCATACCTGCATATGCCAATATAATCTTCAGTACTAATATTTCTAGATTTTTTTTTTATTTTTTTATTTTTTTTGCAGAATGCTCCTTACTTATGCAAAAAAGATGGCATTGTTCTTCATTGTCCATATGTAAGCTCTCGAAGGATCTGACCTTGTTATTTATATTCACAATTGTCTCAGTTTCATTTTTTATGAAATTTGTTCGTGTATATTTTGTTTGCTATATTTTAGGTCAAGGAACCAGCTTCACTTTGGCAGAACCCATATTCTGCAACAACCTCTTGGAAGCCTTGTGCTGAGCGCCTTGGAATATCAGGTGATTTACTCAAACAGAAAAAAATACATGGATGTATATCTACATTTTCCAGTCTTGTTGATGAGGGTGGTTTTATTGAACGAAGTAATGAGTATCACTGTATCAAGTTCAAAAATCTGTGAAGATTAATGTTTTTTTTTTCTTTAGATGCAGGAGACCAGTTCTAACCCAGATAGGTGATTAGTCACTGCTAACTACTGAATATTTCTTCATTTTGTCATTTAAGTTTACAATATCCTATAAGTACATCAATCTTTTTTGTTTATTTCTAGAATAATTACTTTGGTTGATTAATCATATTAATGCTTTGAATACTTCAAAGCTCTTTTATGCTTAATAAGGCCTGATTAATAAATCCTGTTACATCATCACAGATCATCTATGAGACTTAGATGCTTCTGTATCGTGGTCATGATATCTTATGTATGTTTAGCATAATAATCGGTGCCTTTATTCTATTGTGTCCCAAGGCAGTTCGTAGTTTCCAATTCTATGTTCCAACTTATAATATAATTTGGATGAGGAATAGAATGAGCTTTAGAAGAGCTTTTGCAGGAGTAACATGTGTTAGCTTTATATTTCCAATTTATTTCTCCTCAAACAGAAGTATTCTGTTAGAAAAGATTGGCAGGATCCTTACCTTGTCAGATAGCAAATATAACTTGTTCCTTTCATTTTCTAACTCCCTTCTTTGCTGTTCACAAGTTTTAGGCTTGTAATTTTTCTTGAATCTTTGCAGATCTTCCTCCAGAGAATGAGACAAATGGTTACCTATTTATCCATGCTGAGGGTGGTTTAAATCAGCAAAGGATCGCTGTATGGGTTCTGTACTTCGAATGGCTTAATTTAGAAAGTTCTTGTTTACTTTTTCTTTTATTATTTTTTTTGTGTTTTTGATTTGCATCTCCCTACCTAAGAAAAAAGGAAGGAATTGCATATTTACTCATCCTTTAATAGGTCTATTTTGAGAACACACAGAAACACATATATTTTTAATGTACATGGCAATATAATCATAAATCGTGGAATCGAATACCATGTATGTTATGTTCAGGGTATTGGAGGAAGTAAATAGGCTTTTGTGCATATTGGCTATGACAGGGGATAATATTTTACATCTTTAGGATACATTCCCAAACAGGGCTCAGTTGTAAAATAAAAAATAAAGAACTAAGAAACAAGTTTTACAATAACCTGTGTAGCCCACATGTCACATCCCTTAGATTGGCACCTGTAAATGAGCACCTTACAGAGATGCACATGATGTTGTCTCTCTATAATGTTGCAAGATCAACGTTGATTAAAATGTTTTGAGGTGGTTTTGGAATTTCAAATTACTTATATTTTGTTTTGGGCCTTTTGGCGATGCATTTTTAAATTCTGATTTTAGTAATTATACTTGTTTTCTTTTCTTTTCCAATATTTCTTCTTAATCTTTTTTTAAATGAACTACCTTAGAATGCTTCATAGAAATTGTGTTGATTCATTGTATTTTCTGCAACAAGCTTCATTGTAATTTAACTATGGTGAATTTGCATGTAGATATGCAATGCAGTGGCTGTGGCCAAAATAATGAACGCCACCCTTATTTTGCCTGTGCTAAAGCAGGACCAGATTTGGAAAGACCAAACGTAAGTTGTCAGGGGCAGCCTATGCTTATTGTTTTATCATTAATATTGAGAGCTTGCATTTCCAAATACCTATTATATTGCAAATGTGTCTGTGTGCTAGTAGTTATATATCTATTCATCTTCACTTATTCTGCTGTGAGAACTTAAAAATGATATTTTATTAAAGGAAGTTTTTGCTCCTAATGTCTTATGTAGTGAAAGTCTTAAATCTTTAACGCTACCCAATCTTGTTTAAATATGAAAAGATTTTCATTACTTTCTTAAATATGAAGATAAAAATAGAGATTTTTGTTCTTGATATCTCGAATAGAAGGTCTTAAATCTTCAACATTACTGTCTTATATGAAACTGATACTAAGAAATTTACTTTTCTGTTAAGATCCTGAAAATAACATGATAAAAATTTATATTTTTCTTCATGGGGAATTCCATCAATGAAACTTAATATACATGTCAATTGTATAAGAGCTGATCCCATCTTTGTAGTTTTATTGATAAGTTTAGTGGAATTATTTTTTCTCCATTGGCCTAAGTTACTTTTGTTGTATAATGATTTTCAAAACTTATATGTAACATTTCTGGTAATATGCAGGAAATTTGAAGACATTTTTGATGTTGATCATTTCATTGACTATTTGAAGGATGATGTACGAATTGTTCGTGACATACCTGAGTGGTTTACTGACAAATCAGAATTGTTCTCAAGCATAAGGTTTGGTGCTTTGCTTTTCCAATTATTTGTTTCATTGGGGTTATGTATTGGCCAGCCCCAGCAATGATGCTGAGCAGTGGGCATATGAATTCTATTTCGTTGCAACTGGTATGCTTATATGAAAGATTTTATGCTTGATGTTTTGTAGGCGGACAGTAAAAAATATACCAAAATATGCACCTGCACAATTCTATATTGATAATGTGCTACCCCGAATAAAGGAGAAGAAGATAATGGCCCTAAAGCCTTTTGTTGATCGGCTTGGGTAATTCATAAATGTTGGCAATGATATGTTGCTTCTATTAAAAAAAATCGAGCTTTAAGTTTTTTGTTCTCTTTTAACCATTTTATCCTTCTTATCTTTGTTCTAATCAGGTATGACAATGTTCCTCCAGAAATCAACAGGCTAAGGTGCAGGGTAAATTATCATGCCCTGAAATTTCTTCCTGAAATAGAGCAGATGGCTGATTTATTAGTTTCTAGGATGCGAAACCGTACAGGAAGTTCAAATCCTTATATGTATGTGACATTGGAATCTAAAGTTGACAAAAATTTATTGAGTTCTGATAATTCCAAATACTAACCATGATGTATCACACAGGGCTCTCCATCTTAGATTTGAGAAAGGGATGGTAGGTCTATCATTTTGCGATTTTGTTGGGAGAAGAGAGGATAAAGCCAGAATGGCTGAATACAGAAAAAAAGAATGGCCTCGACGATACAAGGTGCAAGATTTATAAGCTTTCTGCTTTTAATTAGACCCCAAAATACACATGGATATATTATGAGCTTTCTGGTGGTTTGATTTGCAGAATGGTTCCCATCTATGGCAACTTGCCCTGCAAAAACGGAAGGAAGGACGGTGCCCTCTTGAACCTGGGGAAGTGGCAGTGATTCTACGGGCAATGGGTTATCCTAAGGAAACTCAGATTTATGTAGCTTCTGGCCAGGTCTATGGTGGACAAAATCGGATGGCTCCATTGAGGAACATGTTCCCAAATCTGGTAAGGCCTTTGAGTTCCTGTTGATCATCTTATATGAAATCTTTTTATCAGATTCTCATTCTAAGACATGCATGTTTAGGAAATCATCTGGCTCTTTCTAAGACATGCGTAGGGCTTCAATAATATGATAGCAATGACATTTTGATGGAATAATGTATTGGTTACATCTATTTCATTCTCAACATTTTTGGCCTCATATGATATATAGTAATTCTACTATAAAGATGAAAGTTGTGTGGAAAGCCCACATTAATTGCGTTCTCCAGCTGTTTGCCCTCTCATTTAACAGTTATTGCTGTCGTTATCCCACTAATCTTCAAAAGTCAAGTAAGAATGGAAGAATGTTTTCCATTCATTCATGCAACCATTCATATGCCTACTTTATTTATGGTATCACTTAAAATGAAATCTTATTGGGATGGGAATTTAAGTGGTATCGATATGTTCTTGATATTTGAAATTCCAAATGGATACCTTTCTATGTATAATTCATTTTCCCTGGGATCTTTTTTTTTAAGTAAATTTTTCACCGTGAGGCTCAATAACAGGTAACAAAGGAGGAGTTGGCCACTAAGGAGGAGTTGGATAGTTTCAGGAAGCATGTAACAAGCTTGGCAGCCCTTGACTTCTTGGTTTGCCTCAAATCTGATGTTTTTGTGATGACCCATGGAGGCAATTTTGCTAAATTGATCATCGGGGCACGAAGGTACATGGGTCACCGTCAAAAATCTATAAAACCAGACAAGGGACTAATGTCTAAATCTTTTGGAGACCCCTACATGGGCTGGGCTACTTTTGTAGAAGATGTAATCGTTACCCACCAAACTCGAACTGGCCTGCCAGAAGAGACCTTCCCAAACTATGACCTTTGGGAAAACCCTCTGACTCCTTGCATGTGTAAAGCTTGACGACATGGATTTCTAGCTAGATGTTTCACCACTAATTTATTTTGAGTATTGCGTCTGTAAAGAAGCTGCGCCCTCCCATGAAAAACTAATGCTTCTACCTAGAATGAAGGACAGAGCAGCAGACATATTTGCGGAGAACCTTGTGGAATATGAGCAGGCATTAACAGGTGTGGCTTGCTGTCATTGGATTTTGGCATCATTTTAATCAGAACTTATCATGTAACCATTTGTAGTGTAATTGTTGCTGTGGAATTCAGCAGTTGTCTCCAAAACATAGGTAAAGTATAGCAGTTATGTACAAGACAAACTGATTAATTGTGTATCAGTTGAGATACTGTAAATTATTAGTTTAAATTTGCAAGTTCTTAATTTTTTATTATTTTTTTAAAAAGCTGACATTGCTAATGAAAACGCATGAGCCTTCTATAAAAAGGGCTTTAGATTGAGCATATGAAAAATAAGTGACGGCAACATCCATCATGCTAATACAGATAGTGAATATCCCTTGTGCTGATGGAAGCTATAACTAGCTTCGTTGATAATTCTCAGAATCCTATGCATAGAGTGGTTTAAGACTCATATCACATCTAATGACCCTGTAAGATGGTAGTACGTTAAAGCGGTTAAAGCGGATTAAAAGGGCTTTTTGTTTCGGATTAGGTTTAGACGAAATGAAGAAGTGAAATGTAAATAATGGTTAACCTTTTAACTCATTTTAGAAGTTTATTTCTGAGTGAAATCACCAGATCAATGGAGGTTAATTGGTTAAACCATTAAATTATTTTAGTGGAATGTCAAATAGCGTAATTTAACTTGTTTCATCACCCTTAAATTATTTTAGTGGAATTTGAGTAATCCCTGATGTGGGTAGATTGTGGAATGGAAGGAGCCAGAGAGTGTGATGCGAAGTGGTGAAAAAATCAAACAATTGACTTTTATCTCATGGGTTCATATTAGCACTAAACTATATCAGCCAAAAAAAAAACTATAGAAATTAAAGAACTAGTCAAATTTTTTGAAAAAAAAAAATGTCATTGATAAAAGAATAAGTCGTGGAGGGATGGAGTCTCTGCATATATAAAGCAACAAATTTAGGAGTGAAATTCCGGTATCCTCTCCTGTAAGAATGTCCAAAAGCACTAAAAAAATTTAATAATAATAATAATAATAATAATAATAATAATAATAAAGAATGATGATCTTATTCTGAGATGTGTAAGTTTTACTGATCATTGAATCTTGTCTTCAAAACACATCCTTACACAATGTTACCGGTAACATAACAGTGATTTCAACCGCCGGCTCTTTTATCGGATATTGCCAAAGAGCATCTGTCACCCACAATCAAACAAAAATATTATTTTTCATTTTTATTGTGAAAAAGAGTTGAAAATGACCAAACAGAGATGCCAACACGTTAAGCTCCTACGGTCCCACTCTCCACCACCGCATTAAATTAAAGATCAAAACTTTGTCTGCTATATACAATATCCATTATCATGGTTCTGATCATCATTTTCTTAAAAATGGATAGTTGATATTTTCTATTAGATTAGTTCTTTCATTTTAGCTTAGCAGCAAGCTGAGCTCAATCAGAAACCATGAAGATCCAACTCTTCAGCTCTCTGTTTCTCTTCCTGACTGTTTGTTTCCGCAGGTTCCTCTTTTTCTCTGTATCTGGGTTTGTTTTGTATTTCTTGTTAATAGCATTTTTACTTATTTGTGGACTAATGGATGTATTATTTTCCACTTCTTAAACGAATGATTACTTTCACATTGTACTTGCTATTCTCACCTAGGTTGTTAACTTTGGTTAAAAGAATTTCACTGATCAGTGTTTAAGTGATTGAATCTATCAAATTTTTTTTGCTATCCTAATCCTTCTAGTTATTGATTCTACAATTGGATTTACATAAATTGAAGAATAGACAAGATCGGTTTCATTGAATTAAACATGCCTAGGTTGCTGTTTCATTCTGTAAATCTCAATGCATATACAAATGATACTTATTTCAGGGTTTTATCTGAGACGGACCGTGCAAGCTTCCCACCGAGAGGTTGGAATTCTTATGATTCTTTTTGCTGGACCATTTCTGAAGAGGAATTCTTACAAAACGCTGAAATCATTTCTCAACGTTTAAAAGCTCATGGATATGAGGTTCCAACATGGCTGATTTCTACTACTATATGTGTTTTGGATCGAGGATTTTTAGAAGAATGAGAATGGAAATGTTCATGTCAACGCAATGTAATTGTTTTGCTATTTTATGCAGTATGTTGTGGTAGACTACCTTTGGTATAGAAGAAAGGTGCCAGGTTCTTATGTTGATTCTCTTGGGTTTGATGTAATTGATGAATGGGGGAGGATGATCCCTGATCCAGATCGCTGGCCTTCTTCCAAAGGTGGGAAAGGGTTCACTGAAGTAGCTAAGAAATTACACAGTATGGGTTTGAAATTTGGGATTCATGTGATGAGAGGAATAAGTACACAAGCATACAATGCCAACACTCCTATCCTAGACACTGCCACGGTATTTGATCTACTATCCATCACAATTTACTCCTTTACTTGCGTTATCCTCTTTTGATTGAGCAATTGCTTCAATTTATTTCCTGATTTCAAGCAGAATACTAGAATGAAAGTGCCCCATAAGATATTAGCATAACAATCTGATGTGTTGGCACTCAATTTAATGCTTGAGCCTTTGTTTTCGTTTTTCTCTAGGGAGGTGCTTATGTAGAGTCTGGTAAAAAATGGACGGCAAAAGACATAGGGATCAAGGAGAGAGCTTGTGCATGGATGCAACATGGATTCATGAGTGTAAACACTAAGTTGGGAGCAGGAAGAGCCTTCTTGAGGTCACTTTATGAACAATATGCTGAGTGGGGTGTTGATTTTGGTAAATCTTGAATTAGCTGAAGTCTGTGTTTCTTTTTTAGCCAACATAATCTGAAATATGGGAGCTCCATTAAGGCGCTTTCTTTTTCATTAAAGAACTAGATAACGATCTACATTATACTTCTTATTAACAATGTAAACTTATTCTATAATGCAAGAACAAAAATCAGGTTGCAAATAAGCCAGGTTCAGTTTTGTCCTGTTTAAAACCAGCACTCGAACTATTGACTTGCATTTAGCCCTCAACTTTATAGCATCATTTATAAATCACATCTAAACAATTTTTCAGGAAACCCACCTTGTTTATATTAATCTTCATTTCAATATCTTTAATTTTCTTCTGTGTTCTTTTCCAGTAAAAAATGATTGTGTATTTGGTGATGACTTGGATATAGAAGAGATAACTTTCGTTTCAGAGGTACGTAGCAATTTCTAATAGACCACTGATATGCAGTTAATTCTTTGTGGACAAAGATAATCTATGGAGCAATTTTATTCAGGTTCTGAAAAAGCTTGATCGGCCCATCTTATATTCTTTATCTCCTGGAACCAGTGTGACACCAACCATGGCCAAAGAAGTAAGTGGATTAGTCAACATGTACAGGATAACTGGGGACGATTGGGATACATGGCGAGATGTAGCATCCCATTTTGATGTTACAAGGTGAACTGAACTTTATGTTTATACTAAGAGCTTAGAGATTGGTTAGGATGTTGATTTTGTCTTCCCGCCTATTTGGTGCTTCTCTTTCTCTGTTCTTTATTTTATGCAACATTGGTCTTCTGCCTCAGGGACTTCTCTACTGCTAATATGATTGGTGCCAATGGCCTGCTGGGGAAGTCATGGCCCGACTTAGATATGCTCCCTTTGGGATGGCTTACTGACCCAGGTGATAAGAATTCGCAGACTGCTGTTCTCTTTCATTCCAGTTTCTTGGATAATTTTATTCTAGAAAGAGGGTTGGAAAGATGGTGAAAATAGGTAACAAGTAACAACTTTGCAAGTGAGTGCGAGAACTTTCATGTAAACCAAATTACTGATGAATGCCTGCTGTTAGTTTGGCATAGAAAAATAACATATGCCCATATACATGACATTCTAATTTTCGGGAAGAAAATCGATACCCATAAATCCTTTTCAATAACATAAAATGGAAAAGAATTTGATCCCAGGTTGTGTTCTGGAACATAAGTTGCATCAGTGCATATATAATTAGCTTGAATAATCTAAATATTTTCCTTAGATTAAGTGAAGTTCCCTGAAAATGCTTTTTTGGTCTTTTCTAGGTTCTAATGAAGGTCCTCATAGAACATGTAACCTTAATATAGATGAGCAGAGAACTCAGGTATGGACATGTAGCCCTATGGGGATCTCTCTATTATATAACAAATGGCTTCGTTCTTGATTTTGTTGAATTTTTCCTTCATAGATGACCTTGTGGGCAATGGCCAAGTCTCCTCTCATGTTTGGAGGAGATTTGAGAAAACTTGATGAGACCACCTACAATTTGATTACAAATCCTACCATTTTAGAAATAAATTCCTTTAGCTCAAACAATATGGAGGTATAAGCTCACCTTCTCTTAAATACATTTGGAAATATTAATCTTTTAAATATTAGTTTTGAAGTTAAAATATGTTAATTTTGCAGTTTCCTTATATTAGTGGCACTAACCTCTCCAAGAAAAAGGCTTTCACACTACGAACAAAAAGATTTGATATGAAAGAGAGTATGTCATATGAATGTGTTTTAGGCCTCACTAGCTGCAAAGATCCCAATGCCAATGGTTGGTCAATTGCAGCTCTCCACCAAGATATAAAACAGATCTGCTGGAAGGAGAACTTGGGAAGCCTTGAACCTCTATGCCTATACAAGAAAAATCATTTTCTGAATTTGTAGTGTCTTTAACCTTTCCTTAGTTAAGTTAGTTCTGACTAACATGGGAATTATTGCTTCCACTTCTTTTTGACACTATGAATGGCAATATAGGGATGAAGGGATTATTTATGGCCAAAAGAAACTGCATTCATTTGCAAGTGATGGACTAGAATTTTGCTTGGATGCTTCTCGAAGACATAAGCTTACTTCAAAGGAATTGAGGAAGGATCCATTTTCACCTTGCAAATGGGACGCCAACCAGGTACTTTTAGGATCCGTTTGGCATTGCATTTGACAAAAGTGCTTTTAGAGAAAAAAAATTATTTTTAAATTTTTTGAGTTTTGAAAACTGTTTTTTGAAATAAGTAGGTAATAGATATTTTTTCCAGAAGCAGGTTTGAGAAAAACAGTTTATAAAAATTTAAGAAATCAATCAATTAAATCAAAAAATTTCTAAACCCGCTTTTTGGATACCTAACAACAATCTCAAATACCCCCTTAATTTTTGTTCTCAAACCAATGCAGAATAGAGACTAGACAAAATTTAACACAGAAAGTAAGCCAATTGTCGCTCTCTTGTGAGCTATATGCCTTTAAATAATTCGGAAAAGCAGAAATTGAAACTCATCAATTAAAAGTTTAAGCTACAAAGTAAGCTGCGATATTGAAAATGGCGGATTTTTGCAAATGCTTGTGTTAAACACAGTTCCAATCTGTCTACTTCTATTTGAATGTCATATGGTATGACCGAGCATTATTGTTAATGGATTAAGCACATATCTTACTTAGCTAAGAAATATGAATGAACCTTGAAAGAGTATATATATCTTTAACAGATATGGAAGCTGAACAAAAATGGAGCCCTCATCAGCAATTATTCTGGTCTCTGTGCGAAGGTGGATTCAGTCAAAGGTAACATACTTGATACTCAATCTGATTTTATACATATACATGAGGCCAATTCTACCATTTTTTTCTAAATACATTTCCAAATGCAGCTAAAACTGGCCCCACAGGTATTCGCTCGTGGATTGCAACTGGAAAAAAAGGTTTGATTTTATTCAAAAGTGCTGGATTGAACTTATTACTGCACTATATCTTGAAACTACCCAAGGAAGATTGCGTTTTAATGAAGATTTCACATATAGAATGATTGATAATAACCAATTTGAAAGGTCCTCCTCCATAGTAGGAGGAGGCTAAAAAGTAAAAAGTAGCACATCATAATAGAAAAGATGGCATACCTCTTCTATTTGGTTTTCTACAAGCAACGTTATGCCACTTAGTAGACCTCAAATGTAGTAATAAAAATAATAATTATTGCTTACTTCTTTTGCTCATCAGGGGAGATATATGTTGCATTTTTCAATCTGAACGCGGAGAAGACAGTAATATCTGCAAAGATATCAGACATGGCGAAGGTAATTCCTGGGAGAAACTTGAATCAAACTTCATGTAAAAGCAGAGAAGTTTGGAGTGGCAAAGATTTTGGAGTGACAAAAGGCTCAATATCAATGGCAGTAGAGATGCACGGTACTGCACTTTTTGTCCTTCACTGTTACTAGCTGTATCCTGCTACTGAAGAAATTTTACATCACAGAAATGAAAACAAATGCAATGAAGGCCTATGCCAGTGTAAGTTGGTGTAGTTAAGATTTTGTTAAGAAATGTGGCGCACGGTTAGGTTAGGTTCGGCTGGGATAGCTGATCGAAGATCCCCGGATTTTCCGGGGAGTACACTTGGATGCTTGAGTCGTAGATTTTGTTTAAGCAGTTATATAATGCTATGTACCTTATTAGTATACAAATAAACTTTAATTTGCAGTATTTTTACTTCATTTCTTTCTGAAATCACTTATTTATTTATTTTAATTGTCAAAATTTTTACATATTATTAATTTATATGACAATCATTGAATGAATTGTTGTCATTGTGATTCAGTCAATTTTGCACTTTAATTCTACAATCAAAATAATAATAATAATAAAATAATTTGTCAATAACACTTTATCACTTATCATTACATCAAGAATAACACACAATAATTGTTTTATTCGTGTCATCATGGATGATGCCACTATTTAATTGAAAATTTATTATTGCTTTCCCCAATATTGGGATCATGACCAGATTAATGTTTGGTCATTATATGCCAAGAAAATCGTCCGAATGTCGCAGTCATTCACTATCTCATAATCTTCTTCGTAATGAACAAGGTTTGCGATGACACTTCAAAATTACTCCTGAAATTAAATGGGTAACTGCACAATAAATAGAAATATAAACCTTGTATATGTGTAACTATTGGTTAATTTATGTGCTTAAAAAGTTACAAGTATTAAAAAAAAGAAAATTGCATGCTTTGATTTCTAAATGTTTATCTAAAAGTTGAAGGAGAAATAAAATTTTTCTGAGATAAATACAGATGTAAATTTATATATTAAACCTTCAGTTATTGTTTAAAAACAATTTGCATATAGAATCATGTTTAATGTTTATATTGATGGATTCTACAATGATGTGAGATATAATAAAAGGAAAAGAAAATTCTAAAATGAATATGCAAGTAATTAAGTATTTTTTTTAATCAAAATACATGTTATAAGAGGGGTAGTTGGGAGAGTTCTAGAGTTTTAAAATAACTCAATTAAACATGTTTATAATCATGTGTTCTTGTTTAATAAGTGTTAAATAAGTTTTTATTATGGTAATCATCCCATGGTACCATTGGTTAGAAATTTTAGAAATGAATCCCATCCTCCACCAACATGTACTTGCTCCAAAAAAAAAAAAACCTTATTGTTGGGTCATAGCTGCCATTAGGATATAGCAATATATTGTGAACTTCTATTAAAATGTTACTAATTTGCTCAATAAATATAAGATCATTTTATTATTTTTCAGCTGCATAATTAAAAAAAAAAATTCAGGAAGATTAGCAAAGTGGGAAAAGTAAGGCCATCATTTTCTTGCCGTGTTTGGATTTCTCAATAGTTCATATTTCTTTGGGAGCCAGATTCAAAGTCTTCGTCTCTGAACATTGTGGGTAACAAATACTAACAATAATGCATAGCTAATTGACAAGTTCAAGGTTGCAACTTTCTCTATTTCTTATTCATATAAGTTATATTATTTTTTTATTTTTATTTTTATCGATGAATGATATTAAGAAATTCAGTCATATAAATAAATTAGTTTGATAATCAATTCTAATCAAAACATATCTAATTCTCTGTTCTTAGATATTTTGAATTGTGTAAATTTAGGTGGACTTGCGAAAAAGAAAAATATAAATAACAGAAGCGGAACTTTTTTTTAAAAAAAAAATTTGTTTATAATGTATAAACGAGTCAGATAGGTTAAAACAGATTATATGAGTAAAAACAAAGGTAAATTATATAAATAGCCCTAATGTATCGGAATACTTATAATTTAAACCTTAACAATTTTTTTACTATCAATTCAAATCCTAATATTTAATTTATTTTCAATTTTGCATTATCTTCATTCATTGTTGTTTAATTGAAAGATAAATTATTAAACTGACCCTGACTATGATTAAAATGTCATATTTGTTTACTAATTGTGTATTGTGTTATGGTCTAAATTCTATTAATATTTGTATTGATTCTTTTAACTTTCACCCAATTCATTTATTATAGCATTATAAACGGGTTGATTTTGTTTTATATGTTTCTCACTATAATATATATTAAATTGTAAAAAATAGTATTATTTTAAACTATTTATCATTTTTCTACTATTTTATTAAAAAATGCATTGTTTAATTATTGTAAAAAATTATATTTAATTGTTAAACTATCATATATTTTATATTAAACGATTATATATAAAATACTACTAAATTTTATTTTAATTTTAAATAGATTGTAATCGTGTCATTTCGTATCAAACGGTTTAACTCATATCCGATCAATTTATTAATTGTATTAGTTAAATAGATCTTATTGGTATCATGTCAAATTTTAAAAAATCTAATTAAGCATCCATTTGACATTGAATTTGGAAAAATCGTTTTTGTTGAAAAAAATTTATTTTTAATTATTTTGAGTTTTGAAAACTATTTTTGAAAAGAAACAGGTAAATATATATTTTTTCCATAAACAGATTTAAAAAAAAACAGTTTATAAAAGTTAAAAAAACTCAATCAATTAGATCAAAAAAAATTAAATCTACTTTTTTTATATCTAACAACAATTTCAATCACTCCTCTAACAATACCCAAAAAAATTTCCCTAACTCCTCGCTCATTAAACTTAATAAAATAAGTTTTTTAATATTATAATATATAACAAATTGAAACATCAATTTGGATAACTTGGCATTCCGAGACGAAAAAAGTTGATACGTTGCATTAGTTCATAGCCCATACTGATGTTTTAATCAATATGTCAGTTTTTGTCCTTTAATGAGACATCAAATGAAAGAGAGGGCAAAAATTGAAAGTTTATTAGTAAAAATTAGGATTTAAATACAAAACACTCACATATATTGCAATTTTTTTTTTGAAAAAAATTTCCGTAGAAAAGCTTTTTTCCAGTTTATATAAATTCAATTTAAAAAATTTCAAGCAATTTCAAATGGAATTTGAATAAATTTTGCCCATGAATTTGGATCATTTAAAATTTATGAATTTATCGACACTAATTAGTTTTTAAGTTGGTTTAATTTAACTGTTAAATATAATTGGCAGCGGTGATAGGTGAATTACTGATTAATATTAGTATTTGATAAAAATAATTGAAATATTATTATTAGAATATAAAATTAAAAATAGAGATGTAATTTATTTTATTTAAAATATATACTGATGCATAAATAAATTATAAAATGCAATAATTATTTGATTTAATTATTTATTTTAATAATAATGATAATAATATAATCAATTATAAATAAACATTTAAATTAATGTATATATATAATTTATAAATGAAATTAATATAAATTATGCTTAATATATTAAATAATATATAATAATAAAAAAATATATTATATATTTTTTATTATATAAAAATGAACAATATTATTGGTCTAGCTATTATTCATAATATTTTCATATTTATAATAATAAATAATTTAAAATTAATAAAATTTATAAGAGTAATATAGTTAAAATAAAAATAAAATAAAACAAGTTGGTGGAAAAAAAAATCTCAAAAATACAAATTTTTTCGATCAATAATTTATGGGGACTATGTTTTAGCAGTTATCACTAAATTAAAGCAGCTGATAGGTGTAAAACAACTGACTAACTGGCAAAAAAAACTAAACCAAACGCCTTGGCCCTTTGGCAGTGACGCCTCATACGGATGATGAGACCATAGGAATCAAGACGAATATTGCTTTTCCACTTCAGTTTTCCTATAATTATTTTTAATCCATTATAAAACTGCACAATTAGTCGATTCCTCTTTCCTCCAATACTTTAGGACTACTCCGCTGCTCGAAGGATATTTTTATTCACTACTATTTTTTATATAATTAATATCTCAAAGAAAAAAGAGCTTACACTAATTAAATTTTTCATTTTATTTTGAGATTAACTTTTAAATTTAATTGAAATAATTTTGAAGTGGATTTATTTTACCTCATTTAAATTTTTTTTATTTTTTTTTGGTAAAACTCGGTGCACAATTAACCTTAAATTATAATAAAAATTAATGATAGATAAAAACCTTGGAAAAAGTTTTAAAATATTTTTAAAGATAAAATTTGATAATTTAATCATGAAGGTTAAATTTTGTATTAGTAATTAAATATAAAAATTTATTTTAAAAAAATTTTAAAGGATTAAATTTTCGTTTCATGGCAAATAAATATATATATATATATATATATATATATATATATATCTCAAGTACAAAAAAAAAAAAAAATATATATATATATATATATATATTAATAAAATAAATGTATAAAAATGCAATAGATACATTTAATTGTTATAAAAGTTTTGGCGCCTAGTCTGGTGTCAGAATTTGGTACCATATGTAATGGCGTCTGGTTCTTAGACGCTCTGCAACTTGTCCATGAATGCACCATTCATCTTTGACTTTCTTTCACTCATTAATGGTAGAAACATTGAAACGGCGCGCAGTTTAAGGATTTTTTCCCTTTACCTGCCTTCCCTCAGCGGGATTAATACTCGCCCTTCTCCCTTTCTCCATTTTCTTTTATTTTCTTTCCTTTTCTCTCTTTCCCCTCATTTTCTCTACTTCCAAACATGACCTCCTTTACCTTAAAGCTCCAACCTTTCTTTCCATTTCTAAACTTCCTAGACTACAGTTGTCTTGGCCCGAAAAAGAGCAGCTGTTTAAACTACCCTCGCTTACCCAATCGCAGCTCTGCTTTAAGTGTGAATTACGAAATCAAGAAAACGCGCATTTTATCGGTTTTTTGTCATGCGGCTACCGATTCGACGGTCCTGGGAGACAGACTTCATCGGCTTGTTTCTGAATTTGATTCCCTAACGGAGCCGATCGATCGCGTGAAGCGGCTTTTGGATCATGCGTCGCGGCTCCCTCCATTTGATGAGTCGGCTCGCTCGCCGGGTAACAGAGTCTCGGGGTGTACGACTCAGGTGTGGCTCGAAGTGAGAATGGACGATAATGGAAGAATGAGATTCAGAGCGGATAGCGACTCGGAGATTACTAAAGGTTTCATCTCGTGTCTGATTTGGTTGCTAGATGGCACGGAGCCGGAGGAGGTGGTGGCTGTGGAGGCGGATGATTTGGCGGCGATAAATGTGGGCTTGTATGGTAAGGCAAGATCGAGGGTGAACACGTGGCATAATGTGTTGATCAGTATGCAGAATAGGACCAAGTCTTTGGCTGGTGAGGGAAAAAGAAAGCCGTCGGTGGAGCCTTTTCCTTCGCTGGTTCTTACTGCCGATGGTATCGGTGCTAAAGGAAGTTTCGCCCAAGCTCAGGTAAGTAAAAATTCATTATATCATTTCTGCTTCTAATCTTTATTTTTATTACATTTTCTTAAAATTTCTGGTTTTTCTGTGCTATGTGTAGTAGAAATGAATTTCAATAAAAGTGAGATGAATTTTACTTCCATCTTGAGAAAATTGTTGCTGTCTCTGGTAAACAAATCAAAGCTTAATGAGCTGAAGGGTAATGAACATGCTAGTATTTTAAAAAGGCCTTATCTTTACATCCAACGGCGGAGCCTAGTTATGGCCCCCCCAGAGGAAAAATATTCTTGTATATATATATTAATTTAATAATTTATTTTTTCTCAATATCAATTCAATACTAAAATTTATAATTTTTTTAAAAAAAAGTTTCAATAATTTTTATGTTGTCATTATTGAGAGGTAAAAAGGAATATCTAGGCCTACCTATTCATTTTGATATTAGCCTATAATTTCAAATTTAAACCAGTATTTTACAATCTGTATGATAACATGGACTCAAGTATGTTGTACTTTAAATATCTTTACAGCGTCCTCTAATAAGTTAATCTGGTTTCAAAAAAAAAACTAGAATGTGTTAAATTAAAATTGCAAATCTCACTTCCACTTCAGTTTTTGTTATTGTGATTTCAATTATAAATCTTACTCTCAAACCTCAACTTCTATTTCTTCAATCTCCATGGTTTAAATCAAATCCCTCAAGTATGTAATAAAGAGCAACACTTTAAATAGAATTGTGTGGATATTGGTTTCATGTATTTTCTAATTAATTTTATATTAGTAAATTATATATTTTGAATCTGGTGTGTGTGTGTGTGTGTATATATATATATATAACATGCTACTGTTTACATAAATACAAAAGTGTGCTCCGGCGATTAACTACTGTACAGAATTGGTTGGCATCATGTCCTTAGCTTGAATTTCGTTTTGTTATGGATTTTGATTATGGCAGATAGAGCAGTAGAAATGATAGCAATGGCTGCCTAATACTCACTCTAGGCGTAGATTTTATGTTAGAAACTTCTTGATGAAGCTGCCCCTATGAAATTTGCTTCTTGTTTAATTTGCTTTCAGATTTCAGCCAGAGGATATGTGCAACGTACTTAACCAAACTTCCACTATTTCCCAATGTTTTTGATTATTTGCATAATTTATGTTGGCTACTCATCTATGAGGTGCATGGAATTTTGAACATGCCATCTATCGATGTCTAGAACCTAAAATCCACCTGGCCTCCATGATACCACCCTCACAACATTTTGAAGCTGAATGTTATGTTTTTTAGTAGTTAAATTTGTCTAGCCATCAGGCAAAAGCGGATACATCGACAGCCATATAAGGTAGAAGAAACCAGCACAGTGCGGAAGTTCATGCATGATGCATAGTGCCCTTCAATTCATATATCACCTCTTTATCCTTTACAGGCTCCATTAGTCTCTTATGATAAAGTTGAGAACTTGTGTTTTTAAGCCATTAAGTAAATGCGCCCAATTTTACTGTGTAATTTCTTCTTACTTGATTCGGTTTCATTTTTAAGGGACACATAGTGGAGAATCATTTTTTTACATTTTGCTATAACCATTGACTTTCATTTTAATAGATCATTCTTTGAATTCATTTTCCCCCTCTCTTTCTCTCTTTTCAGATTTTGCAAGAATTATGCTAACAAACCTTGGAATGGGAGATCAAACTTCATTGCAAAACAAGTATTGACTGTAATTCCCAGGAACAATTTAGCGGGACACCAATTTGGTTATCAACATTTTCTATGCAGAGTGTTGAAAATACTAGGATTCCTCAGTAGATGTTTAGAAGCTCCAATGGGCATTCAGCACCGGCTTTGAAGCAATATGCCCCTGGCAGTGTTTTCAAGCATTGGAGTTCACTGGGCATTTCTGCATTCTTTTCTATCCTTTTAGGTTTCCTTGGAAGTTGAAAGATGATACTGATGAGAGTTCACTGGGCAAATAAATACTGTTGTGATAAGATGCAGATATCCAAATTCTTTTGTGGTGAAAATGTGAGTAAGAAAAAAAATGAAATTGTAGACTTCACATCCAGAATTTCTTAGCCATTGTTTGGTTGTGCGAAACACTATTTATTTTCACTTTTTAGTTTTCTTCTCCATTTCACAATTTTCTATTTTCAACTGAAGAATTGAATAATTGAAAAACATGTTCATTTGTTCAGTTCTCTATTTTTTTCTGTTTATAGATCTTTTATTAGGCATTTCTTGTTTGTTTATAAGCACCATTATGTTAAAATTAATGTTTAGTAGAATGTGATTACTCCGGAAAGCACAGAAACAGTTCATTATATTATGAACGACAAAGGATCCAAAAACTAAAATTTATTTACACGTGTCTATGCCAAAATAAAAGAGAATGTAAAAAAATTCTATTAATTATTTTGATGTGCCAAAAAAAATGAATATAAAAGAACAAGCGACATGCAGTTGCCGAGAGTTGTGTCCAGCATAGACAGGCACCAAGAGCCAAATTGGATTTAAGACCTCTTCTCCATTTGGAGAACAAGCTCGCTCTAAGATGAGACTTGTTAAAATTAACTTAAATTGGTCTTTTAAAGGATGTTGCAAAAGTTGGAAAAATATGGAATTGGTTGCCAATACGTCTGGAGAATTTTATAACTAAATATCAAACTGCATTTTCTGTATTATTGGAATAGTTTTTCGGAATTCAGATTTTTTTTTTTCACAATAAAACTGGGCCTTAGGTATAATACCTGATCAACATCAGCATCACAGCTTTGTAACTCTTTTTCCCCCTGATACTGCACTTTCCAGCTAGTTTGAGTCAATCTTTTAAGAGCTAATGTATCATTAGGCTAACTAGGGAGTTGTGTGAATCCCAATTTTAAAATATGGCGCATATGTGATTTATAGATTGAAGCAAATTTGCAATGTTATATCATTGGATGGCTGTCGTGACAAATCAAGGATATTGGTGGGATACATTCAGCATACATTACAGACTCCACGAAATCACTGTTGCCTTTCTTGCACAGTTACAAGTTGCAGCTATAGTATTCTAGCTTTTTCTGGCGTCCTGAGTAGTATGAATGTTACTGCTAATTTTCTTTTCTCCACTTTGAAATTCAGCTTATGGATTGCATGGTCTCATAAAATGCCAAAATTTCCATGATTAACCTTCATGTACTAGAAGAAAGAGCTATACCTTAGAGTATCTATGTCCCACAGAAGATACATATCTTCTTCCCTTCATGGATGCAACAGCAAAATTTGGTTAAATTATGATTTTGTTTGGACCATTTTGCAGGAAATGATTTATCATGGCATCCTTCCAGAACTTTGTATTATAAGATGTTTGTTTAACAATGTGATAGAATGCAGGTCGCCAGGAAGGTAGAAATGTGAAGTAGGCTCTTGGAATGGCAAGTGTTATGATGAATATTATTTTTGTGCCTATGGGAATAGGGGTCTGATTTTGTTAATCGATGAAGTTTACAATTTCTCGTCTTCAATTCTTAGGTCCATAGCAAAATTAGGTTACGAATTATGATAGCGTGCCATCTAATTTGGAGGCAACAGTTAAAATTTATCAGTTCAAGAATCCTGTATCATAATTTCTTTGCTTGGCAAAAAGGATACAGGTCACCGAGGAAGCAGAGTCGAGGAATTTGCTGAACCTATGATATTACCTTCATGTCCAAGGTAATAGGGGGTTTGATTTTGTTAATTGATGTAGCTTACTCTTTTTCCTCTTCAATTCTCAGATCCCTTTGCCTTTTATGTTTTCAGAGTTGCATTAACATGTAGTATGTGTTCTGATTCTAGCCATCCATTTCTATTTAGACATTTATTTACATCTTGGTTAAATTATGAGGACATACCTCCTTTCAGTCCTTTCTAATTCACAAATAAGCACTTGACTATCTCATCATAAGCAGCATCCTGCTATTCTATGCAGCCTATGATATAACTAACAAGTTAATTACTTCTCTTAATATGGAATTCTCTGCAACCAGGATCACAGATGCATTATGCATGGCCTTTCTAGTCATGAAGTTCTGTTGAGGTTGAAGGACATAATGCTCTGATGGCTACCTGGCTACTTATTTTGAATTTCCAAGAGATGATTTCTTTAGTGATTGAAGCACAAAAAAAGAAATGGAACTGGTGGCTTCCACGCAAAGCACTTGAGAGTTCCTCTAGGAAAAGGTTCAAGAGGCTTTAGATGGAAATCTTTGATGCTCGCCTTCAAGATGTGCTGGAAGCTGAATTAAGAACCGTGAACAGTGTGCTAATGGATTGTTTAATCCATTCCCAAGGCAGCAAGAACCACAAATTCAGTGAGTGTTCAGAACATCAAGGAATCTATCCAAGGGAATGAGGCAATTGAGATGGGTGATTGCAGAAGACTATATGCTAGTTGACCATACTATTGAATTTGGGATTTCCAAAGTAAAATGTCTTAGATGATGATGACCGTTAGGTGTTCGGTTTTGAGCTTTGTTTACCTGAGATGTCTTCTGATGCAATCGAGTCCCTGTCAGGCCAAGATTGTTCGTCCTTAGGAGTCTTTATTTCAATATGCCCGATGAATTCCCTTTATTTACTCTAGAAGTGTGAAGCCAACTTGCTGATGATGAAATTACCCATAGCAGCTGAGCTATTGAATTATCATACTCCTCCTAGAAGACCAACCACAAACACTGGGTATGCGTGAGCAAAAATTCTCTAAAAATGAGGTGCTTACAGGTTACCTGATTTAAACTGTTGGGAATATTAATATGGAGGATGTTAATACAGTATTAAGAAAAAGTAAGAAAAAAAAAAGAATTTGAAATCTGTGTTTTACATAGTATTTTTAAGACAAATTTACGATTGATATTTGTCTCCTAAAAATAGTGTTTTTCTATCACAATAAGAAAGATAAGAAAGGAAGAAGAGGAAAAATAATACATTTCTAGAACTTTTTTAAAAATAAATAACATCATCTATATACTAAAAGAAAGAGAAAAGAAATAAATGTGATTTTAATTTCTATTATAGTTACAATTTAATTAAAATTAAATCTGTCTATTTAATTTTATAATTTAAAAAACTGTAAAAATTTAAAAGTTAAATTATGAAAAACTGTCCAGTACCTCACTGTCGCGTATACAAAAGGTTTCACCCACTCAGTATTGCGGGCGCATAGAATTGCAGTTGCCTGCTTGTGATGGTGTTTCACCTGATTTAGTTATATCATAACACCAGTCGCCTATGATATAACTTTTACATAAGCTAACTTTTATGATATAATTAAAACAGTTGATTGATACTCTAATAAAATATTAACAACTGATTATAATATTTTATAAAATATTTTTAGAATAGCTAGAAGTATACTGAACAACTATCAACTGCCTAAAAAAATTAAACCAAATACACTACAGGACTTCTGGAGATATAAATAAATAAATAAGAGTACAAATAAAAATAATATACTCATATAATCCGTTAAAGTTGAAGATTATTTCTAAAGAGTTTTCAATTTTAGATCTCTAAAACAAAATTTCTATATACAAATAACGTCTAAGTCATAATTTAAAATTTACAGAACAAATCAAAGCTATCAATTTAATCAAATTAATAGAAAAGGAAAGTGTGAAAATACATGAATTAAGAGAGAGAGAAAAAAAAGTGTATAACTTGATTTTTTTTTTTCCACAATTATTTTCAACTTCTATAATTCAAACTTTACAAATCACCTAGAAAATTAAAGGAATATATATAAGATGATGAATATTGATTTCTCATAAATGAGTTAATTTTTTTTTAATAATTTTCTTATCAAAAAACTCTAATAGTCTTTCAAATAATGGAATTTCACCTCACCCTCTCCTTCTCAAAATAATTACTTAGAATAAAAAGAAAAAAATTGAAATCTCTATCTTATTAATGACTATTCTACGACTGCATGTGCCTGATATATATATTTGGTGGGGCTTCCAGTAACCAAAACTGAAAATACATGGAATTCATTAAAAACAAAACCCTGAAATTGCATGGAATCTCAAAGCCAATAACTCGTCACTGAGTGGAACCACTGTTTTATCAGTCAAAAAGAGAGATCACAAAAGTGCAGGATTCCTCGAATTATCCTGACCGTTAATCGCAATGAAATCCAAAATCACAAATTCCACGTAAAAGTGGGGCCATACACTCACAGTTCACCCGCAGCTCTCCATTATCCAACTTGACAGGAACCACCACAACCTCATCTAACCAGCATTACCATTCTCATCTCCCGTTCGTGACTCTCACGCCCCCTTCATCTTAAAAAACGCATTACCTATTTTATTTTATTTTATTTTTCTGGTTGATGAAATAAGGAAAAGGAAAACGCAATTTACCCTTGTACACAATAACAACTTGTAATCGATTCTTCCTTCTTCTTCGCATGTTGTCGGAGCTCCGGCTCCCTTAACGGTGCCCCAGCTCATTGCCCATCTTCTACCTCTGGATTTTAATATCTTATAAGCTTAAGATTTCCCCATTTCTTCTTTTAACCTTTTCAGATCTTTAATTTCGTTTTTGTTTTTTTTTTTGTTAAGCAATGTCCAGACCTTGGGGAAGCATCGGCGACTGGGCCGCCGATGTTGAGCGTGAGGAGCTGGAGGCGGCGGAAGCAGCAGAGTCGGGCGCAGCTTCCGAGTCTCAGAACTTCCCCAGTCTTAGAGACGCTGTGAGCGCCAAGCCTAAGAAAAAGAAAATGACTCTAAACGAGTTTTATACCTCTTCCGGCGGATTAGGTGGCGGTCGCACGCTAGAATCTAAAGGCTTAACTCCCGACGAGATGCTTCGGCTTCCTACAGGTCCGAAGGAAAGGTCTGCTGATGAAATGCAGTATGGACGGCTTGGTGGCGGGTTTTCCAATTATGGGCGGACTGGTCCGCCTCCGGGTCGGATGCGTGACCGCGATGATACAGATGTTTCTTGGGGTGGCGGTGGTGGTAGAAGGCAGTATGGTAGATTTGATGAAGAGCGAAGGGGCCCTCCGTCTAGGGTTTCTGAGTATGATCAGCCCTCACGAGCAGATGAGGCTGATAATTGGGCAATGACGAGCAAACCTCTCCCTTCTTTTGATTCTGGCCGGTCAAGTCGTTACGGTTCACTCGGTAGTGGTGGCAGCGGCGGCGTTGGCATGGGAGGTGGTTCTAGGGCCGATGAGGTTGATAATTGGGCGAGTGCTAAAAAACCGCTTCCTACTAGACCGTCCACTTTTGGTTCGGGTTTCCCCGATTCTGGACCGGAGCCTGAACTGTGGACAAGGAAAGGAAGTCGTGAGCCGCCGCGGGAGAGGCCAAGATTGGTTTTAGGTCCTCCGAAGGCTGATGTTGGTGCTAATGAGCCGTTTAAAACTGATAGGGCAAACCCATTTGGAGCAGCGAGGCCGAGAGAAGAGGTATTGGCAGAGAAAGGATTGGATTGGAAAAA
Organism: Triadica sebifera; assembly: GCA_023653625.1. NCBI lineage: Eukaryota > Viridiplantae > Streptophyta > Magnoliopsida > Malpighiales > Euphorbiaceae > Triadica > Triadica sebifera. Next base: position 1,678,433 of record CM042913.1, read on the forward strand.
GCTTGAGATGGAAATAGAAGCTAAGAAGACGAGCTCACAATCCAGCAGGCCTACAAGTGCGCACTCCAGCAGACCTTCAGGTGCCCATTCTGCCAGGTCGGAGGGACCAGGGCTACAGCAGGGATTAGAAAATGTAGTCTCAAAGCCAAGACCAAAGGTTAATCCCTTTGGAGATGCAAAGCCTAGAGAAGTATTGTTACGAGAAAGAGGTCAAGATTGGCGAAAGATTGATCTTGAATTGGAGCATCGCAGAGTTGACAGGTACCTATTCTGTAATGTTGTTCTGTCAGCATTGTGATGTATTTATCTTGTAGCTGGTGGCATTATTTTGGGAACCAACATTGATGTGTTTGTTACATGGGCTAGTGCAATTTGATAGTTTGGGAATGCTTAAACATACTTATTATGAAATCACCATTAAAGAAGATATTTTAATTATCTTTTGTAATTGGGGTTATAGTGCATGTTAGCGATCAGTGGATACTACAACTATACTTTGAGATGCATTCCATTGAATTAGGGCAATTAATATGATATGGCAGATAAACTGCTTTTATCTATGTAGCTTTAGTTACAGTTTGTGGGTAATATTGGATCTCAAAAAAACATTGAATGACTCATACTTGTATGTTAATTACTCAGTCTTGATTTGTATTTCATGTAGAGCATCACTTGAAACAGTACATCTGTGATTGTGTCTCAAGCTGTCTTGTAAAACTTATCTAGGACAATCTGTTCATTGACTTTCTGTTGAAGTAGGAAATGAGGAGGGCACTTCTGCAAAATTTTGGTAGCTATTTAACTTCTCACGTGCATGGTAATGAAAAAAAAAGTATGTCATATGCTCTTATATATTTGTAGTTCTCAGCTAATCTCTCTATACAATAGTTGTAAAACAAACTTTGGGGCACCTAAATCCTATCTGTGACTTGTGCTTTGGCATCCTGTAGTGTTATTGTTTTATGTTTTGCGTTGAAGTGTAAGCATAAGAGCTCTCTACAGAGAAACAAGTTTGTTACCGTGCCACCAAGATGTGATACTGCTTAACTGTTCCAAATTGTTTAAGTGTGGTTGTGACTAAGTTGTATGACATTAGGTTCTGGTAATCTGACCCAAAAAAAATTAATGTCTCGATCTTTTATATATATTTTCTAAACATTGAACTAAATTACCTAAACTTAAGTAGACTGAGATAAAAATCAAGCAGACTATGCTTTTGTTTGTAATACTAGAACTTGAGCTCAGTTGCATCTCAGAAGCATCAGAGTTTTTCTGGCATACTTATCATGTTATTTATGATTCTTGAACAATGTTTCACCCTGTTATCTAACTGGCAATCGGGCTCGGTTTCTGTTCACATCTCGCCAAATTAAATATTGGTGTAATTCACTTAATCCAAGCACAAGTAATAAAGCTCACTAGACAAAGTGTGTGTTTTTTGTTTCCTGATTCTCTCTTAACATGACTAAAGAACTAAAATTTTTATGGACTGATTACCTTCCTTGTCATCCCTAATAATTTCCTTATGATGATTTATCTTTTGATGCTAGAATCAGATTATGCTATCATTTTAGGTTTACTTAGGCATGAAGTAGCACCTACTATGATTATAATGCCCTGGGCTTAATCACATTGAAGACCTTGCTTATTTGCCTAGCTGGTTGATTTCTTGGCTTAATTGTTAACAGACCTTGGTTTTTAGCGTAGCTGATTGATCTTTCTGCAGAGGGCCAACATTTGATGGCTTTTCTACCTATTACCTTCTACTCCTTTGTATGTGATTTTTAAGTGAATTTTCTTGAGTATCAAATTTTCAAATTGATATTGGCCTTTGATAAATTTCTCTTTTTACTACCATGCAATGCGATATTGACTATTTTTCTTATTAGGCCACTCTGTTTTTATTTTTTTAATATTTATATACTTTCCATGGGTTAATGTGGCTATGCATTCATTCATGAATCCATCCTTGCTTAAGCTATTGTTACAATGTTAAGTATTGCACATATTTCATTTGGTTTCTTGTGGATTTCCTTTGCTTCTTCATTCCACAACTTGATAACACTTACCAAGCTCCCCTAAATAGTAAATACTACCAATTACACCACTTATTTTGTTCCCTTCCTTTTTCCTCTAACCACCTTACTGGAGTTGCAATAACTGTCATCTTTGAGGGCTTCTCTTGCTTAAGCTATTGTTACAATGTTAAGTAGTGCACATATTTCATTTGGTTTCTTGTGGATTTCCTTTGCTTCTTCATTCCACAACTTGATAATACTTACCAAGCTCCCCTAAATAGTAAATACTACCAATTACACCACTTATTTTGTTCCCTTCCTTTTTCCTCTAACCACCTTACTGGAGTTGCAATAACTGTCATCTTTGAGGGCTTCTCTTTACGTGACTTGGTTCTTGTGCTCTTTACTTCTACCTCCTTGATGATCAATAACGCTCTTCATGTGTTGCTTCTCATGTATTCCTTATATGGATGCTTGCTAACTATACAAATTGCTTCAGGCCTGAGACGGAAGAGGAGAAATTATTGAAAGATGAGATAGAGCAGTTAAAGAAGGAGCACCACAAAGAACTGGCAATGATATCTAATATGGAACCCCTGCAAGGGCCTGGTAAAGATCAACCTGGATTTCAAGATATAATATCTCAGAAAGAAAAGGACTTAGAACAACTCATCCGTGATTTGGATGACAAGGTTCAATTTGGGCCCAAAGCTGTTGAAAGGCCAGGTTCTGGGGCAGGCAGGGCCATGGAAAGGCCTGCTTCTGGTGCAGGTAGGTCTGCTAGTTTCTCAGAGAGACCACCTTCTCAATCTGGATCATTTGATGAGTCTAGAAGTACAGAGTACAAGGATAGGCCTCGATCACGTGGCACTCAAGATATATGGACAAGGCCTAGTGATGATAGAAGACCATTTGTAGGTGGCAGGGACAGAGGATTTTTGGATAGCAGAGACTTTGAGAGGTAAAAATATACTGGTTTTTTCTAGCTCTTTTGTATTTATGCTCTCCCCTTTTCCACTCTATCAAGGAATGACAGCCTGATGCAACCCTGCTATTCTTGGACTTGGACCTTTTGAATTGTAGAGAGAGGGAGACTGGGGATTATCTATTCAATTATCATTTGTAGAAGGATTTAAATTCAGTTGACTGGTGCCTAAATAGTAGATTGTTCAAATTATAATTATGACAAAGTTCTTGATACACAAAGGGAAGTGCCCTTCTCCCTAGTCTCAACCCTATACCAAATTTGAAATTAACTTGATTATAAAAGCTCTTAGTTTTTAGAGAGTTATTGACATTTGGAAGTCAATTTCAGAACTATATTGCTTCTTGATTTAAGCCTGAGATTGCCAGGCTTAAGGCAAAATAAAAATGATTGTTAACTGCAATTCAGTCACTGTCAATTGGTTATGACAAAGATTATATCACCTTATATTCTTCTTGGTTTTCTTGTTTTTGTTTTTTTGTCTAGATCATTTCATGATATGTTGAAAATTGGTTTATTTGGTTAAGTTGGGGAGTGATTGTGTTTTGGTTCTGAGAAGAATTGCAATCTCTCTCAAAATTTCCCTAACGGTTCTTGAGTGGATGACCTATTTGCTAGTTTATCTTGGTTAAATGCTAAAACACTATGAGTCTGCTGGTGTATCCTGGCAAAAGACTAATAAACTGAGTATTCAATTTGGCAAGCTTATATTGTTTGCTTTCACAGCATGCTCGAGACACTCTTGTTTCCGAATAATTAATACTTGCGAGAATATGTACTCTCTGAGCATTGTGTGCATATCTTTCAAGGAAGGATTGACCCATAACGTTGATGATTATTGCTGTCTGGCAGGTCAAGGTCAAAGGAAAGATGGTGAGCAACCGATGCTGTAGATTCGTCAAGTTCTCTTATGCTTCTGACAACCTGAATCAAATAATATTTTGCCGCGACTTTTTTTTTTTTTTTTTATCGTTCTCTTGTTTTTGCTCTGGGAAATGGAGCAACGATTATTGAGTACTAGAATTGGGAACAGTTGCATTAAATCTATTGTTACATTTTGAAACTAATGTAAAATTTCAAAATTTCCCCGGTTGGTCTGTTTTCAAAACGAGCCTGTATTATTTGGTAGGACTCAAAATTTTTAATGAACATCAAGGGACTTAGTTTATATTTAGTGATAATCATTTTAAGTTGCAGCCATAGTGCACATGAGGAAGCAGCATTGCATCATGCTGTTTATCAAACATCGACATTATCATCAATTAATCGTCCTTCTTATGCTTGAGTTGAGGTTGAGAATGCTTTGAATTATATTTTGTTTATTTTGTTATTGGTTTAAGTTTTCCATTTGTTGGGTTAATGCATATGACTTAATGATTTGTGTAAAGGGTGAAATGTGTAAAAATTATGAGTTCACAGAGGGAATTATTATTTATAGATATATATTTTTTGTACCATACATTTTCAAAAATAATTTATATCAAGTACATTTTCAATCTTAAAAAATTAAAAAATCAATTTACAAATAATTAATATTGATAATATATATGATACAAAATCCCATTTGGTTTTGGTTTATTTAGGAGAAAAATAGAATCAAATTATAAACTGTTATTTTGTGAAATTTTTTAAATCAAAATATTTTATATAATCGTAAAATGGAACCAAATTATCTAATTGCGGTTTAATTTTGAAAGAACGAGGGTTGTTATTTTGAGAAAATATTTTCTTTTTTTTTCTATTTTTCATTTTTTCATTAGTTTTCTATTTTTTGAAAATTTTCTATTTTCTAAATTGAAAAATATATTTATTTTTATTTTTATAAATGAAAATGAATTTTTTTTTTTTTTAGTTTTTTGCCTACCCATATAATTTGAAAATTTCAGAAATATATTTATAATATTCTAAATTAGAAAATAATACAACTAAATAATTGTTTTTAGTTTTTAGTTTTTTCAAGTAATTTTCTAGAAAATTTGTAACCCGACGCGCCCTGAATATCCCGGACGCTGAAAGTGAAGGATTTCGCTGCCTTGCATGGAAAGAGTACTAATAAATTAAACTTGGCAGTTGACACACAAAGATAAAAAACGAACAGTTATATATAGATTTTCATTATTTTACTATCCACTTGTGCACAGCGGATTAAAAATTACATACTCCATCTCCTACAAATCTACAAATAAAAATGAACATACGGATCTCATTTAAATATTGATTAAAGGATTCGAGAAAAGATGAAGAAGAAGAACTACATGAATTCTGCAACTAAGCAGGACTAGTGCAATGGTAATTGGTATTTTTCTAGTTTATCTTCTTCTTCTTCTTCTTTTCTTCATTACTTCTCTTCTCTCCTTCTGCAAGTGCTTGTCATGTTCCAGCAATTCTCAACTTCGAGATTCGAACTCTGACACAGGCAGCGTTTCCGCTGCTTTCGGCCATCTTCCTCTTCCCTACGGTCAGACTTGTTACTTCGGTAGACCTTCCGGTCTGGTCTGTATTCTGATGGCGGCCTAGTCAATGATTTTATAGGTAATTTATTGACTCCTCATTTCTTTGGTTTTAGACCTGAATTAATGTCTACTTAATTACAAGTATGGAATGTATAATTCAAATATTTTTGCAGCCGAAAAGTTAGGGCTACCATACCTGAGTGCGTATCTTGATTCTAAGAATCAGATTTCAAATATGGAGCAAATTTGCAGCTAGCGGATCCACAATTCAGCCTGCTGACGGCAAATTGTTCTGCGCTGGTTTTAACCCTTTATCACTCAATATACAGCTTTTGCAGTTCCAACAGTTCGAAAATCGTACAGTTTGAGTTATATAAACAAGGCTTGATTTGACAGCTTCTTATATATTCAATTGGTCTACCAAGGCCACAAGACTTCTGTAACTCACTTTATACTTTGGATTGTGGGCAGAATGATCTTCATTTTGGGCCTATATCAATGGTGGATGAGCACAAAGTACCGGAATCCATCCCCAACATTATCAATCAGTTTACTCTGGCCATCAAGGTGACATTATCTTCTGCTATTCTCTCCTTTGAGTTCATTAAATCAGTTGAAATTTTATCTAGATTTTACACTTGTCAAGTTTGTGTTTAAAATGCTTTACGTGAATTAGGTTCTGCTAGGACTGTTGAATTATGTTTAAAATGCATAAGTTGTGAATCTTGAATTTGTTTCAACAGAAACTATACCAAGGAGCAAGAACATTTTGGATACATAATACTGGGCCATTTGGTTGCTTGCCCTTTATTGTTTTAAAGCATCCTCCAAAGCCTTGTAATGCAGACCAAATTGGCTGTGTGAAATCTTATAATGAAGTGGCCATTGAGTTCAACAAGGAGCTGAAGCAGAAGGTATCCAAACTAAGGATTGATATGTCTGATGCATTGCTGGTTCTTCTTGATATCTAAGCCAAATATTCCCTTATTAGTGAAGCAAAATAATATGGCAAGTTTAATCCTTCTTTCTTTCTTTCTTTCTTTTTATTTTTTTGGGTTGTTGAATGTGAGTTTAATCTCTTTAATAACAATGTTGGGCCTCCGTAAAATCAAATCCAATTCTGGAAATGTTAGATTGCTGCTGGGGGTAAATTGATGATCAGTGCAAATTGATCCTCCTTTGTTGTATTTGATATCATTAAACGTGTTAAGAGTACCAGTTTTCTACTCTCATTTGTTCTGTGTGTTTCTTGATTCCAGGATTTGATGATCCATTGAGGTACTGCTGTGGTCCTGTGGACACATTGGTGATTACAGATATGAATGTGGAAAGACAACAAAATTAGTAAATGGAACTCAAGTTTATGGGGCTCCTTGCAGTGATCCTTTAAAACACATTAGCGGGGATGGCATACATCATACTGAAGCTGCAAACCATGGGGAGCCGACAGAATCATGGATGGCTCCCTATCAGATCCTCCATTGCCTCTCATTAAACCATGTAGTAGCTAGCCTCTACTTTCTCATTAATTTTTAAGCTCCAAAATGTTACTTGTGCCATTCTTTTTGACCAACAACTTGTATTTTTCCTGGTAGAGGATCTTCGAAATTGAAATGGAAACCTACCCATTTGATATCAATGTAAGGGGAGATTAAGAAATAGAATTGGATTTGGCAGAAACAACTAATTTACAGTATAAGATTGTGTGATGGATATATGTGATCAACCAGACTGACATAAAACCAACTCATCATTTTCGTCTGACTTGAGAACAAGCCAATCTCAATTCCAATCTCTCCTTTTTTTTAAAAAAAATATTCATGTTTGATTTGAAAATTCCTAAAATCTGGATCTAGAGATCGTGGGGCGATAAAGAGAAAAACAAAAAATTCGTCAATTTCTTGATATACTGAAAGCCCAGACTACCGAAGTCATCACCTAACTGAAAACTGCTGAAATCCCTCCTTTGCATGTTTGCTAGTCTTTCTGGATGATTTGACCAAAAGCAGCAGAATCCCTTGCTCAGAACTATAGCAAAATCTTGGAAGCCAATAAACCTACATTAGCCTTCCCGTAAACATGCTTAAATTCATCTTCTCAAATCCTGAAGGTTCGCTGGTAAGTGTCGGCCATCATGCTATGAGGAGCATCTGAATCCACAGGAGGCCACTCATAAGAATAGCTTCCAGAACAACCTTCCTATATTGATTCCACACTAAATAAGACCTGTGAGACACCCAACTCAGTTCTAATGGCTGAAGCACATCCAAATTTTGCAAAATTCCTTGAAGCCAACACCCTTTTGCTTTTGCTGGTACTTTGTTCATAAATTGTGAGAAGAACTTGATGTTATTACAAAGAAAATTAGTGCTTATAGAGTATGCATTTATGGTACTCTTTACTTCAATGATGGCCTGTATTGTTGATCCGATACGGTGTTACATCGATAAATACACCTGCAGACCCAGATGCATTCTCTCACACCATTTGGAGCAGAGCTTTTCTCAGAAAACATGATTGAAGATAACATGACTTTGGAATTTTGTGGCTGGGCTGACTTGCTCGTGAGATACTAGAGAGTTATGGTTGTGTTGTCCGTGTGATATCACCGATGCAGCTCTTGGAGCTGGAGGAACCCGGGTAGAATTCTGGCTTCCTTCATTTTCCGCGCTGTCGAACCAAAATGGCTTTGCCCATGAGGCATAGAATGAAGTGACAGAGTCTCAGCCTTGCCATTTCTCAAAGCAAGCCTCTTCCTAGTTTGTGAAAATAGGAAAAAAAATCATATATAATCAGAAGATGGTCATTCAAACGAGAATTTCTTTTTCCCCAGCGCATTTATGATTTCAAATTTGAGGGGATCCCATATAGGTTTATTGTATTCTTACTAGCTTCAATGTAAATAAGTTGATTGTGTTAAATGGTCACTGGTCAGCTATACGAGGATATTCACTTTTAGGAAGTGTTTGGATTGTGTAAAAAAAACATGTTTAATTTTATTTATTTAATTGCTTATTTTTTTTATTTTTTATAAACTGTTCTTTTCAAATCTATTTTTGAATTCGAAAACTATCTATTTATTTGATTTTCTCCAATAACAATTTTTAAAACTAAAAAAAATTGACTTAATTTTCTAGTTTGGAATGAATTTAAGCATGGAAAAAAGGACAAAGGAGGGAAATTTGGGCCGTAAAGATTTCCTTCCATTCGCAATATATCTTTATTTTTAAAAGGTACAAATATCATTTTATATCTAAAAAAATTAACAAATGAGAGAAATTTGGGCCGTAAAGAGTGCCTTCCATTTGCAATATATCTTTATTTTTAAAAGGTACAAATATTATTTTATATCTAAAAAAATTAATTTTTTTATGAATAATATTTTATTTTATTCATAATTAAATTAAGCAAATCAAACATAATAAAGAAAATACAATTTTATTTTCTTTTCATTCTTCTCATTTTCATTTCATTCCACTCATTAAAATAAATAACACTTTATTTGCACCAAACATAGGCTTAAGATATGAAAGAAAAGTTACAATATAACCATGAAAACATGGAATTGGCAATGATTATGGGCCTTCGGACTCGGTCGACTTGGCATTATATATGGCTTCCCTTTGACTCTCAGGATTAGTTGAAAACTTCAGAGTACAAATTTGGTTGGAAATTTCCAGTTTGGGTATTGGCTGACAAATAATAAATGAATAAAAAAAAAGGGTATTTTCTGACACGTACAAGAATGTATCGTTGTCAAGATACCCGCATTACGATCCAAGAATGGTGCAGCCAACCCACCACTCTGGTTGCTCAATGGCCATTTACCCTTTAGCCATGTCAAAGACGTTTTCATCTTACCTGCCAAAAATTTCACCTCCAAGTTGGTCAACCAAACCTAACATGTTCCAATTTTCAAGCATCCAATCATTAAATTCTTAACTTTTTTTTAAAAAAAAGGGAAAAAGTCTAGTGTTTGATGTTAATAATCAATAATATCATGACTGTTCCGCTTATGACATATGTCCCAGTGGCAAAGAAGTTTAACCCCTCCTAAAAATCTCTATTTCAAGGCCCCATTAAAAATATATATATATATTTGGAGGTTCTCTGGTTATAAATATAAAGAAAAGGAGAGACAATAGAGGAAACATCTTATCCATTAATTTTCCTGTTATGGAAAATAGGACCTCTTGGCTAATTTAAGACAGATAATTGTCTAATTATTCAATGCTAAATTGGGTCAATTTTGCAATAAGGGAATTGATGCTAATTTTTATTAGAATATCACATCACAAGTGAGATTGTTTTCTTTATTACAGAGTTTTATTTTCCGCTATATATTTTTAATAATTAGGTGAATAGTTTATCTTTTACCTAACACATCCATTAACTTAATATAATACACACAAAAAAACACTTCTAAATTTGGTATTTCTATTTTTTTAAAAAAAAAAGGTAATTGTTTTATTTCAACAATTTTTAAAGATTTCGTATCTAGATTGTATTGGAATATAAATTTATGAATGAGTTAATAATATAATATCTTATAAATACTCAAATATTATTTTATAAATAAAAAACTTATTTTTAATCTAAACTATTTAATTGATATTATTAACCCGATCAAATGAAAGAAGAAATTCTGATTAAGAATTTTCCCATCATTTTTAGAGAAGAACCAGAAAATAGGTGAACAATTAAACTAGGTTGGAATATAAGTGGAAAATAATAATGGGAAATTTGTATTAGCCATTAGTCGGCGTGGACTTACCATGCATGCATGGTCGAAGTCAAAGTCAAAGTCAAAGTCGTCTCTCCGACCAATTCCAATTATTCTAGGTTTGCAACATTTTCAGTATAGTGATTTGATGTGTCCCAATGCCCACCATCATCCTTCAATATCATCATCAACTTGTTTAAATTATTAATTATTAGCACATCTTTTATTTGAATATTTATTATTTCAGACAAATAAAACTTTCCTGATTTTCTCTCCATGATTCATTAGAAAGTAAAACATTGTCCTAACTCCTAATCGTGACTTCAAAAGTAAGGAGTTTGTTTGCGTTGGCGACTTTTACTCTTCTTCATCCCTGAATTTGGAAATCAGAAGCCCTCCTCACATAACAATTCACATTCTTGTACTGCTACTCCTAAAATGTTAGACAATTTCTTGGTTACTTCTTATTTACTAGTTATTGTCTTTTTTTTTCTTTTTAAATTAAATTAATTATATATTTTTCTATATAAAAATAATTTTGTATACAAAAATATTTATTGCTATACAAATATAAAATTAATTAATATTTTTTTAATAGAACAATAAATAATTAAATTATTTTATCAATAAACTAACTCATAATTTTATCTATAATTTATTTTTATTATTTTATTTGGTTTCGCGTGAGATGGCCATTGAGGCAAATTTCCTTTAAAATTTTTATGCGATATTAATTTTTTTTTAAATTACATATATGTATCAATTAGGTATCTCAATCAATACCATTATATTTCCTATGAAATAGTTATAAAAATAAAGTAAATCATCCCTCAACTATTATTCCTAGCTTATATTAATATATATCAACTTTAATTTATAACACAAATATTTCTAAATTCTAATTTATCTAATATAAATATTATATTTTTCTAAATCTATAGATTTCATAAGTCACCATTGATGATTAGATTTTACATCACCGTTATATTAAAAAGATGTGGACTCTAATTTTTTTCCATAAATGTACTTAAATATTTTTTTATTTTTAAGAATTGTGTTTAAAGATATTGCTTGTTTACGAACAATTCTTTAAATAAAATAAAATAAAATAAAAAATGAATTTAAACACAATCTCATGAACCACACACAAAAAAAATCAATTAGAATCTATAGGTATTCTATATAGGAGGTGATGTGATATTTAATTATTAAGAGTAACATGAGTAAAAATGATAATTTTATTATATGAGTTAAAATTGAAATTATTTGTGTTATATATAAATTAAAATTAAGAGATACTAAGGTATACAAGTATTAAAGAACAGTTAATAGAATTTACACACTTTCATTTACAAAAATATATATATATATTATAAGTTTTATGTTATCATCATTTTATTTTATTTTTAATTATAAAAATATGATAAATATTAATGATATTTTTTAATATTCACTTTCTGATTGGTTGATACAAAAATAAATAAATAAGAGAGAAAAAATAAATTTTATTTTTAAAAATTTATCATTTATTACCAACTAATCAGAAAATAAATATTTAAAAACATAAAAAATATACTTAGTATTCATCCAAAAATATATAAGTGAAGTAAACTTTCTACATGGAAAATTTGTTAATGGTTGGGGAACCTCAACATTAATTTCTGTGTTCTAATTTGGTTGGCTTTTCTAGCCTACTGGGTTTGTCGTGGTCAAGGTCAACCCTGGCAACGATAGACTTGTCCTGCAAATTAACTGCCGTAATTGATGGTTGGATTGCCCTTTAAAAATAATTATAATTGTTATTTATTAGTAGTATAATTTATAGTTTGGGCAAATTATTATTTTTTGAATAAAATATGAACCTTTATCACAAATAAATAAAATTATATCTTGAATTCTTGATTATAAATATAATAAAGTTTTCATAAAACTTATTTGAATAATGATATTTCCTCTATTTTATAAAAAATGTTTTTTATTTGCCTCAAATTATACTTTACTTTAATTAATTTCTCAATATTTTACCTATTCATAATTAATTTTCTTTTATAATATATATGTGGTATTGTAGATATATCATGAAAATATTTATAAAATTTATAGTTAAACTATATTGATAAACTTTTGAATATGTGAAGGGATGATTTTATTAAACTAACAATATGAGATAGAAAAAACGTTTTACATTCTTAATTAATCAGTCTGAAAATATAAAAAAGATTAATGTATACATATAAAAAGAAATGTAGCGCATATAGATTGACAAAATTTTTAAAATATTATCTCCCTCTCTATTTGGTTTAGCTAACTTGTTACAAAATAATATGATGCTCATAAACTATAAATAATGATTAATTTATAAAATTTCACAAGTTCAGATTCTTGAAAATTAATTAATTAATTAATTAAAAATATATTTGTAAATTACTAAATTATGCCACGTACGTAGCTGACGAACAGCATTTTACTAGAAAATTATTTGATTGCCTGTTAGAAATTAATAAGATCATCATCAACAACCTTGTAAAAGAAAATCATCGACATCAACAACAAGAATGTTGGATAATTGGGGGTTTTAACTTGAGACTTTCGATCAAGTCAATGAGCTCTGTGGAATAAATAATGCTCCACATCTCAATTTATTAATCACTGTTTTAAATGTATTAAGTCCAATAATGTTCTGGCGGTTTCACTTATAAACTATTAATTTTTTTTTTCAAAATAAAATAAAATGAAGTAAAATAATTATTACATAGCAAAAACAATGTTTTTAAAAATAATTAAAATTTAAAAACTAATCTTTTTGATTAATGGTTGTTAAAATGAGAAAATATAATACCTTGTGAATTATGATTAACCCTTTTTTTTTAAAAAAAAAACTAAAAGTTATAATTTGCCTTTCAAAATAAAAAGCTACAAATTGAATAATTTGAGTTTGAAACAATCATTACCCATCCAGTAATTTGAGGTGTGTTTTCAAATTATATTGAAATAAAAAAAAAACACCATAAATAAAATAACACTACAGTATAAATATGTAAAAATGACATTTGGTCAATTGTTTTAATTTTTATTTTACATTCTAAAGAAGCAAAAAAGTTAAAAAATTAAAGTTCAAATATATTCATATTGTTATAGTAGAAATCATTATTTTTTTAGATATTTCTTTCTCATATCTAATTTATGAAAATAATTCATGAATAAGATTATTTATGATCTATCATATCATGTATGGTATGAATGGTGTCATTGGTGTAATGCTTGAATTTATTCATAAATTATAAGTATTTTTCTATTTTTATAAAAGAGATAACATCAAATTCACAACCAAAAAAAAATCATTAAAGAAAATCAAATATAAAATCACATTCATAAATGAAATAATTATTTTACCCATATTATAAAATGATATATATAAGGCAACCTTTATTTTAAAAATAGAAATGTAATCTTATTTTGGTGAGGAATTGGTAATGGTATCTAATGGAATTACTAATAAAGTTGTTTATGGAAATGGTTTGAATCAGAATTTTAAACATTCACTGGACTGCAAAATTCCACCCAAAAAGGAATTCTTTTTTTTTTTTTTAATTTTTGAATTCACTTATATATATATATATATATATATATATATATATATATATATATATATATATATATATATATATATATATATATATATATAAGAGAAAAATTAACTAGCCAAGGAGACTGGTTCGCCAAATAATTTCTCTTTTCAAATCCTTCATCTTCTCTTCTGCAAGTATAAGTTCTTTTCCTCTTAAGTTTCCCATAAAACAGCATACCCAAATCCAATCAGTATTTTCCTTTTTCCCGGGAAATTCCTCGTTCTTATTCTTGTATATTCGTCGTCCTGTGCGTTTTTTTTTCAGACGCGAAAAGGAGATCACGAATTTTCTCTTCTATTTTGATTTTTCAGTCTTTTGGGTTTTTTAGAGCCCAGATTTCAGTTCTTAGAGAAGTGGGTTTCTCGTGATTTACGGGTTTTTATACTCATCGTTTGCCTGATCTTGGTTTTGACATTGAGAATCTGATTATTCAGGTGAGTAAATGCATATTATTTCGTATTTTCTGTTTGCTAATTATGTTTAAAATCTAGCTTTAATTTTATTTTTTTTATTTTTTTTATTTTTTTGGAGTTTATAAAGAACTATTTTTATGTTGAGCTACGAGCGAATAGACTAAGTTCATTTTTTAATCACTTTTAGCAGTTTGGCTTATGCTTTTTGGTCGGTTTCTTTCTTCTATATCTTTCAACCTAAGCAAATATAGTTGTTTATTTGGTCTTAATTACAATACTGCGGATCTGGGTTTTTTGTTGATTAATAACTAAGGCTTAGATGTTTGTCAAAAAAAAAAGGTCTTGAGGGCAAATTTGATCATGGAGGCTCTTGGTTTTTTTTTTTTGTTTTTTCCCCGTTAAAGCCACATGTTTGCTTACCCATTTAGAGTTATGTGGAAATGGAAAGCTCATGCCTGAATGAAATTGGATATTGGAGTAAATGTTTGTTCATTGGATTGAGTAGAGTCTGCAATATGGTTTTTGGTGTTGGGATTTGAATTCCTTGTGTAGCTACTATAACTAGTTTGGTACGTAGGTATAATTTGGAGGAATGGGGATTGAGATACTATAACGTTGTGAACAAGCTAGACTTGTTTATTGAACCTCCATTGTTGCTATTATCTTGTTTTCTTGTTAGGGTATATGTATCATCTGGGTTCATGAGATAATGTTCATGACAGATACTAATATCCTTCATTTTCTTTTATATGGGTCCCGCATTCCACCCTTGAAGGTCTCTGTATGTTCTCCGGAAAATCTGCAGCTTAGGATCTCTTAAGCTGAATTGAGCTCTGACATGCTGCATTGCTTCTCATATCTTTTTGAATATATAGTGGCGCGATTATAAATAAAATGGGAATGCTTTCACAAAGGTTTGGTTCTGATGCTTTTTTCAATGGCAAAGGCTCACCTTTTTTTTACTGTTTGATTTTTTTTAATTCTCTGTGAGAAAGTTTACTTAAATTTAGTTATGACGACAGCTTTAATAATTGAAAGTTTGCATATTGTTACTGCAGTAATGTTCGTAAAAAAACAAATGAAACGATGAGGCTTATTGTAACAACATTTCTTGGAGTAGTTTTTGGCTTCTTCATAGGGGTATCTTTTCCAACTTTGTCGTTGACCAAGGTCTGCAAATTTTGATTTTCTTTCAAGTTTCTATGCTTATCAAGTCTTCTTCTTCCTTTTCATTTCTTTCTCATTTATCTATTTTGATATGACAATAATTTTCTATTGTTTACTTTAAACTCTATGTAAAAACATAACATTGTCTCTAAATTGGACAGCTGAATCTCTCATCCAGCCTTCTTCCTTCAGTTGATCTCTCATACGTTGATGACAAAAAATTAGGCTTCTCAGTACCAACTTTATCCCATTCTTGGACTTCAAGGAAGAAAAACAACTCAGCTCCAACTCACAATCTAAATGATACATCAAAGGTATGTGCATTTTTATTATTCTTCACACTATTATGCTTCTCACAATCACTAGAATTCCTTATGTTGTTGATCTTTTGACCTTATTAAAGAGTTTTCTTGGCATCTGTATATTCTTAGTAAGTTTTGAGAATCTGGTTCATATAGAAGCCTTTCTTATTAGGAAAAAACTGAAGGGAGAAAAATGTGCAAATATGTGAATGATACCTTTCAAATGCTACTTGATCCTTAAGATTTAATCTACATTTTTATGAAGTAACTTTAACAATTATATTTCTTTACAGATGTAGTGGAAAATATTTATATTTATGGTTTTAGGTGGCAGGCAGTGAAGAGAAGATTTTGTGTTGAAATATTTAGCCCTATTTGGCATTGTGTTTGGAAAAAAAATTAATTTTTATTTTTTTGAATTTTAAAAAATGTTTTTTGAGAAAAGAAGTTAAATAGATGTTTTTCCCAATTGTAGGTTTGAGAAAACCTGTTTACGAAAAATTTTAAAAAAATCAATTAATTAAATAAATAAAATTCTAACCTTGTTTTTTTTTTTTTACATCCAACAACAATCCTAAACACCCCAAAAAGGTGCAAATATGCGAATGATACCTTTCAAATGCTACTTGATCCTTAAGAATTAATCTACATTTTTATGAAGTAACTTCAACAATTGTATTGCTTTACAGATGTAGTGGAAAATATTTATTATGGTTTTAGGTGGTAGGCAGTGAAGAGAAGATTTTGTGTTGAAAATAGAATAAAGGACAGCGACATTTTGGTTGAAAGTAATTAAGTAAATCACGAAAGACTTCCATCTTTCACATTGTTCCCAGGATAGAGTATGTGGTATTCAAGTGATTGGCTAGTGTTGATATAATTGTGATCTTGCACTTAAATAGTAGAAATTTGGCTTTTTTTATATGTTTCTTAATTTCCAAAGAATGCTAAAACTCAACTTTACTATTGGTAATGTAATTTGAGACCTTGTAAAAATTTTATCAACAGCTTTTTCTTGTGGCACTCGGCTACGGGAAAACCTGCAGAATTGCTTCACTAGGTTAGAGTAATTAATGACATGACTTCCATGATCAGTTAGGACAAAGCTCCACCTTTATTCTAGTTCATATAGCCATTGCTTATCCCAACAAGAATGTATAGCATTGCAACATGTGCTTAGTAATTGTGACATTACTGTGATACTGGCGGTCTTTATTATTGTTTGAAAAGCATCTTTGATGCATTATATTCTGCAGAGCCCTATCATATACATTTATGTATTGTTTCCTTCTTGCATGAACAGTCACAGAACTACTGGTTTTTTTTGTAATTCTTTTGCAAGTTCATTTGATGCTGTCTTGTGATGTGCCTGTGTAAATATTACATTGCCAATGATATGTGAATGAACTGAGTTGCACTGTTCTCTTTGGTAAATACATGTGGTGTGCATCCATTTTTTTTCAATTGCATGCTTTTTCTCAGATTTGGGTACCTTCAAATCCCCGAGGTGCTGAAAGACTGCCTCCAGGAATTATTCAAGCCGAATCAGATTTCTATTTGCGCAGATTGTGGGGCCAGCCAAGTGAGGTGTGTATTATACCATCACTTTTATATGTAATGTACCTCTAGCTTTGATCTCCCCTTTGAAATACCTTAACCCTAATTTGTATCAGAATTTGATTTCCTTTAATTACTTTTTTTTAAGTGTTCATGCTGACTACTTTCTGTTGTTAAAATGTAACATCTAGATAATCTTTAATTGCAAATCTTGATGTGCTTGATCAAATTGGTAGGACTTGACCAGCACACCAAAATATCTTGTAACCTTCACTGTTGGCTATGATCAGAGAAAGAATATTGATGCAAATGTTAAAAAGGTCAGCCTCTATCTCGTTGCCAGCTCTTGCTATGTTCTTCTACACTCTTAGGCAAATTTGGATGTGCATCTGAATTTCTTCCACTTTCAGTTCTCGGATAACTTTACGATTCTTCTATTCCATTATGATGGACGGGTGAGTGAATGGGATGAATTTGAGTGGTCCAAGCGGGCTATTCATGTGAGTGCTCGGAAGCAGACAAAATGGTAAGGGATATTTGAAAACTCGAGTCACAGGTTAAAAGTCTAAATAGCATGAGTGCATGTTGAATTCTGACAATAGGGTTGTAAGCTTAAAAACTCTCTAAAATTTTGTCCTAGGTGGTATGCAAAGCGTTTTCTGCATCCTGATATTGTTGCACCGTATGACTATATATTTATTTGGGATGAAGACCTTGGAGTTGAGCATTTTAATGCAGAAGAGTGAGTATTAGACTTAAAATTTTACTTTCTTGTTTGTCATTTTTAGTTGGACTAAGAGCTTCATTATATTTTACGCAATTTCAGATATATAAAACTAGTGAAGAAGCACGGTTTGGAGATTTCACAGCCAGGATTGGAACCTAACAAAGGGTTAACCTGGCAGATGACAAAGAGAAGAGGTGATCGTGAAGTTCACAAGTAAGAATGTTAAAATAACTATATAATTTTTAGTAAAAAATTATATTCATTCATGAACTAATTTTTATCTTTCATTCTGAATTCTTGTTAGAGTAACAGAGGAGAAACAAGGCTGGTGCACTGACCCACTTCTACCGCCCTGCGCAGCGTATGTAACCAACTGTTTTTATATACCCCGCCATACTTCAGGGAATTAAATGCTTAAAGAGTTTTTCTTGTGATTGCAGGTTTGTTGAGATCATGGCTACAGTGTTTTCACGAGATGCTTGGCGCTGTATGTGGCATATGATTCAGGTATGCAACAATTGTGCTAGCTTTATTTCCTTCATCACTTTGTCAACTTCTTTCTGTTTCTTTTCCTTATTTTGCTACTTGATTGCCGAACTCTGGAATTTGCAGAATGACTTGGTACATGGATGGGGTCTTGACTTTGCTCTTAGAAAATGTGTAGATGTAAGTAACCCACATCTGTCTTCTTTAATTTACGAATTCTTTTTCCGCATTTAGCTGGTGTTTTCATGATGAATCTCTTCTACTAATTTACTTCTCTATTGAGAACAGCCTGCCCACGAGAAGATAGGAGTTGTAGATTCTCAATGGATTGTTCATCAAACTGTTCCCTCGCTTGGGAACCAGGTAAAGAAATATCATAGGCTTCAGTATTTTCTTCTTCGTCAACCCTCTTCTCCTTTCTATTTTTAAACATGTTCAAAATTAACACTTGCACTCGGTTGCTGGTTACTTATGCTAGGGCGAGTCACAAGATGGGAAGGCACCATGGCAAGGGGTATGTAAAGCATGTTCTCATTTTCCTTGATTTTGTTTTCATTGCGATGTTTACAAATTCTCTCTCCCCTTCCCGCTTTGTGGGAAAGGAAAAAAAAATGAAAAAAAGTAAAGAACATACTGTTGTGCTTCGTGTTTTGGTGCTCCTTTATGTGATTCGTTATACTGTGTTCGGTAAACATTAAGATATTAAAGGAAACTGAGGGTTTTGAACCCTCTGTAAACAAAAGCCTAATAAAACAGTTCTATTTCTATTGAATTCCTCAATAATGCATGTCTTTGTGGTTTTTTTCTGGACTAAGATGCTTTCTCAGCGAAACATTATCAGTTTTGCTTGAATAAGACTGGCATTTGCTGCAAATGTAAATAATTACTCAGTTAACTTGTTTATGACATATGATGCCCTGTGTGCTGGTGCAGGTGAGGGAAAGGTGCAGGCAGGAGTGGACTATGTTCCAAAACCGGCTGGCAAATGCGGAGAATGAATATTTTAGGGCAATGGCAATTGAATCTAACAATTCCCGCAGCTCATTAGGGTAACAGTGAGCATAGAAAGCTGAATGTACACTACCATCGCAGCTTAAGGTTCACATTTGTAGGATATCTTTTTGTAATCATACAGCTATTTATTACTAATGATAATTTTTCACCTCTAAACCAACATGCATCTTATATCCCTGTAGATATAGATTTTACATGAAAGTACAAATGGGGATAATGTTTTAATGTTTTCCATACTAATTTTGATATTATAAAATGTGTATTGATGGGTAAAAAAAATAAAAAAAAATTATCAAGATTATTGAATAATAGTTCTTAGGTCTCGTTTGATTCAGAGTACAAATGGTGATTGGTGATTGATATTTATGTTTAAAAAAATTAATTAAATTGTTGTTATAATATAAAATTACTAATAGATATATAATTTATTTTATTCGAAATATATATTTTTATATAATGTATGAAAAAATAAAATAATTATTTTTATTTATTATAATTAAAATAATAAAATATAATCAATTATAAATAAATGTGATAATTTATGCTTAATATATTAAATGATATATATAGTAATTAAAAATATAGTATCTATTTTTGTCATTTAAAAATGTAATTATAAATAATTTATGGATTGAAAAATTAATTTAGAGAAAGTAAATATTTCATAATTAATAAAAATATATGAGAATAATATAGTTTAAATAAAAAATTAAATCAACTAATCTCAGTGAATGTTTATTAGAATGTTTTACTAAATGACACATTTTACCATACACCATTTTAATAGTTGTTACGCATTAACCATTTAACCAACTATCAGTTGTTTTAAAAAAATTGAAACAAATAACTTCTTAATTTTTGTACTTTTTTAAATTAAAGTAAATCTATATAATATTAACAGTTATACAGATAATTTTGGAACATCAGCAATCATAAAAAGAGTTCAATAAAAAGGAATTATTATTGTACCCAAAAAAAAAAGGTGATTATTAAGAATGTAATGGAATAAAAAATTAAGAGCAGAATTAAATTTGAAACCTTACTCGTGAACGTTTTGCTCTTTATTTCAAAATAAATCCGTTATATCAACTTTAAAAAAGTTAATTATTATTTGTGAGTGTGAGAGGCGTGGTTGTTTCAAGACAGATTAATAAGGTTGTAGATAGTTAGGTTAGCTATAATCTATCTTTACAGGATAAGATTATTTGGTTGGAAGATGAGGGCTCTTTGGCTGTCCTTTGGACACTCTTTTTTCTTTTAAAAAGGGTTTTTCGATTTGAATTTTGCCTTTCAAGATTTTTTAATATTTCTCAGCCTTTTGAATTGAATGTTTTTGTGGTTAAAAAAATATAGTTATTAAATCTAATAAAGTTATGAATAAATTTCAACCTTTTTATAACGATGGTAAGATAAATATATATATACATATGAAGAACAATTTTACAAAATTTAATAATTTTTTTAATTGATGTGTCGTGGATTCAGGGCTCACGCGGCTGTCAGGAATCAAGCAACGTCGGCTGCTAGTCGAAGGTGCCACCAGTGACCACCTCTTTGTTCGCCACAAAGCTCAAAACACACGTGTCATCTTCTAATTTACTCATATTTCGTTTATAGCGTGAAAGGCTGAAAGCTCCCATCTTGACCCCTTTCTTCTTCCCCCCAATTGAGCAAATAGCTTATTATCATCAATCATTAATGCCCAGTCTCTTACGAACCCAACAACTGTCGCACACTTACACACCCCCAATCTTGGTTACCTCAATACAACCATAGCTACCCAACTAGCGTTAATTCGACTGGTTGCCAGTGACTTATACCTCTTATAGGCTGGCCCTGTCCTATCTTCAGGGCCATCCTCTGTTTCTTTGGTTACTCAAAGCTTACATGAGCTGAATTCCTTGAAAAAAATTGATTTTCCTTTGTGGGTATTTTAGGCACAGGAAAAAAGATTAAGACTTTGATATGGGGTTGTCAAGTTTTCCAGGTGCAGCGGAAGGAGTGCTGCCTGTTCTTGTAATGAACACAATTTTATCGGTTGCTCTGTTGAAGAATATGGTGAGATCTTTGCTCCAAATTACGGGTGCTAATTGGGGCCCACAAGATTACGAACAAGACCCAGTTGGGTTTCCTCAAGAAAATGCAAGAGAGAGGAGAATATCAATAACCCAGTTCAAGTCTTTGAATCAAAGTACTAGCTGCGGTGGTGATGGTGGTTTGGTGGCGGCTTGTACGGTGGAATGCTGTGTTTGTCTATGTGGGTTTGAAGCAGAAGAGGAGGTGAGTGAGCTTGCTTGCAAGCATTTCTTTCACAAAGGATGCTTGGACAAGTGGGTTAATAATAAACATAGTACTTGCCCTCTTTGTCGATCTATTCTCTAGATTTAGGGAATTGAAATTTTTGTCCTAAATTAATGTATAGGGTTTTTGAGGCAGAACCTTTTGTGTTTGATTTTTTTAGCAAAATTAGAGAAATGTTAATTAATACTGCTCTTTTTTATTTTTTTTTTCTTTTTCCTAAATGTATGCGAACATCTGTATGCTGTTGTCTTAGCCTCCAAGTGACAAATATTTCAAAAATAAAGCATAATGGAGAGATTTTAGTATTTTTACATATATTTTCTACAATTATCAATTGGTTTGGCTCAATTTACACATATATGTGCAGGTGGAATCTGAAACTAAAATACCTAAATTCTTCTATCCATATATATATATATATATATATATATATACTTCCTGAGTTCCTGTTATTGCTAAAAAAATGGTTGAAAAATCAAAAAGGAATTGTAATTTTTGGCCTTGTCTAATATAATAGGGGTAATTGATTGCAGAAAATAATCTACACAATACCGTCATTTGAGATAAAAGAAAAACCAAAAAATTGTTGATTTGGAATATTGATTTTGTCCCCTTAAATTTCGATCACATAAGTTTAGTATGAAATACAAATCTAAAAAATTAAAAAGCCATCGTAAGAGACTGAAATAATTTATTTTTATCAATTACATTTTTATGGTCTCCAATATATATGTGTGTGGAGAAAAGGAGAGAAATAAGAAACAGAATTTAAAACCTTTAATTTTGGCCACTATAATTACATTTAACGTATTTTTTTTAAAAAAATTATTAAGTTAAATGGTTCTCAAACTTTTATTAGACTTTAATTTTTTTGTTAGAATATTATAAGTTCAACTCCCTAAATTTTTATTTCTAGTTTTAGTTGTTGAATGTTTAAAAGATCGAGATAACATTTGGAATCCTAAGAAGTTAGAAGATTTTGGATGACACCAATTTCAACTAAAATAATTTAGTTCATTTTTAAGAATAAAGATTGAATATTTAAGTGTAAATATAATCATGTATATGAGTGTTCAATTATCACCTTATTTTAAGACTATTAGTCGATTATGAGTTTGTATTATCGGTTTGATTTGTAATTAGTTAAAAAGAATATAAAAAATTTTATGTATCAGAATGTTTTTGTTAAAAAAAAGAATCTCACAAATTTCAATTTACATTATAAACAATTTATTTTTTCTTACAAATAATCTTCAACTTAATTTCATTTGAAACCTTCTGTAAGTTTATTTTACATTGAAGAAACTAACACAAAGCAAAGTGAAGGTTTAAAATAAAAGAAAACAGAAGTTAAAAATTAGATTTGTAATATAAATATATATATAAGGTTTAAATTAACATATAAAAAATAAGTTAGGATTTTCTACATAATTTTTCTTTGTTTTTAGTAGCCTTTAATAATTTAATTCAAGTTGAAATAGTAAATCAATTTATGTATATATATATATACAACAGGAAGATATTCCGAAAACATCCATGGCCACTCAGTACTAACTACTAAGGAAGCATTTTGATTGAAAAATCTATACTTGTTTGTTCTCAAAGCTCTACTCTAGCTGTGACTTTCTTCAGTCAGATGAGCTCAGGCAACTACCTGCTTAACTTCTTGAAACATGTTAGTGGCACGAAGTTGAATGATGAAAAGTAGTTGAATGATGAAAAGTAGTTAAATTCTCAGTCATTTGATCGCATTGGCAAATAGAATTTGAAAATATCACACATCAATCAATTAAAAAAAATTTCGGAAATTTTTTTTAAATTTATTTTAAACAAAATGAATGGAAATAAAATAAAATCAATTCCAATAAATATCTCTTAAGGTTTTCATTATCTTCATATAGATGTTGGCCATTCAGAGAAGGTGAAAGGGTAGAGAAAAATAAAAAGAATAAATAGAACTTAATAAACTTTATTAATGGTCCAATATACAAATCAAAATATCAGAAGGACAAATTGCCACTGCGATACATTGAAAGATCAGACACCAAACCCAAAAAAAAAAAAAAATTTAAAGAGCAGACAAGTAATAGAAGAGAGAGAAGTAGTGAACAGATGACATATATGAGAAATCTATAGCTTCTTTTCAGCACCACAAGATTATTTATTGCTGGGTAGCAGCCAGATTTTTGAAGTTGCTGTAAATATATATTGATGAATTTCAGAATTTTTTATATTCAAACTTTTTATGCTCCAGCTTGATAAACTCTTCAGCAGCAGCATCAACATTTTCAGTACTGGAGATTTGTTGGTCGGCAACCCTAATGAAGACAGGTGCTCTCTCATATTCTGAAGCTCTAGTTCTCGATGGGTGATCAACAAGACGATAATGCTCAAAGCCATTGTTGATTGATGAGACTACCCAGTCATTGCTTGGGTGCTTGGCATGATGATGATGGCTTTGATATCTGGTTTCAGCCTCAGAGAAAGACATTTGTTGTTGTTGTTTTTAACTTATATTTTGTGATACTAGATCGAAATACAAAATGGGTTTTTATAGTTCAATTTTTATTCCAAAATGATAAGATTGAATCTAATACCCTTGAGCTTTTGAAATGGAAAATATCAATTTTGTGAGTTAAAAGAATCTGAAAAGTGAAGAAATAAGCCTGATATTTTGGACCAAATTGTGATATTAAGTGAGGAATTTATAAAAGCTAGAATATTTATATATTTATATCATTTTTATGGCTAACAGGAATATCTAAATTTCTACTGTACTGTGAGAGAATCGAACGAGGAGATTAATGGGGATGGACATAATTAATTTGACCAAAATGTTTTTCGGGCATTGAAAGTACCAGTTTTTGTCATTCTGCACGTAATTTACCTCTTGATTATAGTCTTTTTTTTTTAGATGAATCAGTTGGCTTATTTGACTGTATAAGTTAGGTTCAAGTATATAATGTAATACTCCCTACACAAATCAACAACTAATGGTCAACTGCCTTTTCAGACAAGTAAATAGGAGTTTGCACTAATCTTTCTTATGCTCTTTGTTTCCAGGTTTTCTTCCTTTACCCTGCAAACATGGAATTATTCCCAAACACATTGTACAAAAAAATTTATTAAAATTGGTCATGTTCATGAAACGTGGTTTGGACTCGGAAGCATTTTTATTAAATCCCTAACTACCTGTATTTCCTTAGTTCAAAATATATACACAATATCATCAAATCTCCTTTTAAACACAAAGTTAAGCCTGTTGGGCTGTTAATATTCAGCAAAAAAAGGTAAAGGCCCAGTTGCCCACTCCGATAAGCTAACACGCGGATCGTGCAGAGGAGGAATAAAACTATGGTATCCAATTGCCAGCTTCGCTGCCAGAGAAGCATTACCTAACTCTCAAAGTTGAATTAGATTTCTACAACCTAATATTAATACAGAGATGGTCCACATTACAATCCAAAAGTTCCCGGCATATGGGATCTTGGAGCATGTTCTTAATACCATGTTGTTTGTCCTCATGCTCACTGTTTGTAAATCGATGGCGGAGACAGAGACGCTGCCAGATTCCTGCTTGGATTTCATGCATTCATAATCAAACACAGCAACTACACTTTGAACACAATATAAAACCTGAAAATGGTAGATGTGGAAATTTTTCAGGGCAATTTGTAGTCTTGCTCTGAATTTATTTTCCATTTCATGAGAATCAGAGTAAACATGAAAGACGCACAGAATTTGTGATAAATAACAGATCTTAATGCATTAATATATAATGAATGATGGTGTTAATGACAGGTAAGAATAAATTCTCAGAACAAAACTTCCCTACACGGGGAAATCACCGCAACCTCAAAACTATTTTTTTTTTTTAGAGTAATTGGAGAATCAAGTTCTACCAAAGCTAACAAGTACACAAACACCCAGTAAAGACTTAGCTGATACCATCACAGCAAGTTCCCACCAGGTCAAATGGGTATACGTTCTGCCTTGAATAAAATCCCGATCCAGAAGAAAGATATATACATAATTTGACTCCTCAAAACCCGAGAATAACTCTCCAAGCATTTTCCCAAACTTAGCTGGACTGTACCAGTGACTTAACGCAGGTGTCACATGTTCAGTTGGAGCTTTCATATGGAGCCACACAAGCAGTACATCTGCCTTAGCTTTACAGAAAACAGATACGGAAAGTTATCTTCAGAATTACTCACTTCCTCTCATGCAATTCCCAGGCAAGAGAAATTTATACTTATCCGAGTTTTCTATTAGATTTGCTGGTAGATGAACGGCCGAGTATGAATGAGGAATTGGTCCCATTTTCCCAATGATTTCCTTAAATGTATACTCCTCAGGAAGCATATCAAATAAATCAGCACCTTGGCAGATTTTTTTCTGGACTCTCTCAGGGTTCAAAAAACGCCTGAATCTGACTCTATCAACATGGCTGTAAGCTTTCATCTTGAATATAAACTCGCTTATATGGCGGAAGCAAAAGCTACAATGCCATCCTGCATCCGCCAAAATGTCATCTGCCTGTCGATAATGTGCATACCTAGTCTTTCCCGTCTGATATCGGTGGACTGAAGCTCTCCAGCTGTTATTATCCACAAGAAACTCAAAAGAGTAAAGATAATTCTTCAGCCGAAGGTGAAGAACTTGAGGTATGTCATCACACCATCTTAGAAGATTAATAGTATGCCTGCTCGGAATCTCATCCACATCAGACATTATCAACAAGTCGTCATCAGAAATCCCTGCTATTTTAATAAGTTGATCTAATGCTACTCGCTGATACGCTTCCTCAATAAATGGGTTCTCTCCTTTCCTAAATCTCCCTCCGATTGTCCCATATGTCAATCTGGACTCGACAAACTTGAACTGATCTCGATGCTTGGCAAAATATTGAGGCTTTCCAGTACCGGTAAATGTTGAATTAGATTCAAGAAGAATGAACTGTGTGACATAAGGGTACAATTCTTTCCATCGAATTGTGAGAATGTCCAGCTCATTACTGAACAACACTGCATCATAAACACGTCTGGGGAACTCACGCATCTTCCAACCATGGAGATTGCAGAGGTTCTCCATTGACACATTTTCATGATAATAATGAGGAATTTCATTGAAGCTTCTAGGAGGTTTTTCCCACAGTGGCCTCAGGAAGTAAGAGATCTTCTGCCCATGCACATATATACCATAGACACATGTTGGCACCAGGATGAATAGAAATAAATAGGTCTTCAAATCAATGCCACGGAGGATACACCGAAGTCTGTTCATGCTCAAAACTCTGTCTGAATCCTGCATATTAAATAGAGTTCATTTTCATTAGAAGTTATTTCAGAAGAAAGTAAGAAGCAAGGCAAAATTTTTATCCAATAAAATTTGCATTACTATAAAATACTCATGGAAGTCCAGCAAAAAATAGCCACATTTAAAAACAAAAAAAAAAACAACGGTTTCTTACATTTTTATGTTTGGCACATATTAATACTCTGTTGAATCCAGAAGATGCTTCTTTTACAAACATGATTCAAATTTCATTTTCCCTTTATAATGTTCTCAGAGTAACCCGAAAAAACAGTAAAGACATTAATAATCAAACTTTTCAAAAGGTAAATAAAAAGCCCAAATTCATCAGCATATACATTTTGTATCTATTAATCAAATCCAAGATTTTGGGGATTGATTTTTATCCCAAAAAAAAAAGTAGACAGAGTAAATTATTTCCAACAAATAAAAATAAATAAATAAAAACTCAACCTTGACAATAAAGTCTCTAAAGCTCATAGAAATTTCTTTATATGGCCAGATGAATCCCAAACAGCAAAAATGGAGAATATATTATGACTGTAATGTGGAATCTAAAATACAAATAGCGGACATTGAACTCTCTCGCAAGAGAAGAAAACCCAGTTGCACAAACCCAGAAAAGGAAAATCAAAAGAAACAGATCAATTAAGTTTCTAAGCACACATTAAAACAAATCCAAAAGAAAAGAGCAAAATCCATGAAGATAAAAATGAGAAGAAGTACCTGGCCACAAACATCACCGCAAATATCATCCGTCTTCTTAGAGCAATAATGCCCACCATTTTCGCCCATCATCCACCACATTATTCTTCTGTTTCTATGAAATTTCAATATATATATCCACTAATCTCCCAAACCGCTAGTCGTTAGCTGGTCCAGAAAACCAGATCAGCTTTCACCAATTGACCAAAAAGTCCACCACTTGCCCGGAAACAATCCTTCCCCAAAAAAATAGGTACCCTGATGGGCAAAACTGTACTTGAACACCCTACTCTCCCTCGATCTCCGCTACTCCTCAGCCGCGGAACCAGCAAAATTTAGCCGTTAATGATCTCTCTCTCTCAACCAACAAAAACTTCGCTGCCTCAAAATTATTAAATAATAAAAATTACCCAAAATTAAGAAGCTTAAAAAGCTCAAATCTTTTTTAAAAAAGGGAAAAAAAACGGAAAAAGAGAGAGGCTGTGGCCTAATGGAGTGGCAGTTGTAAAGACTCTATAACCAGAGATAGACTGAAATAGAGAAAAATATATTGGAGAAAGAGCCGTTTCAATTGTTATTATATAGATTAAGAATATTAATTTTCAATTTACTATATTACCCTACTCTTGGCTCCTCCTTAGGCGGAATTAATCTGGATAGGTCGGTAATTCTGGGGACTTACGCGTCTATGACTGGCTCAACACAACTGTCTGTAACTCTGTTTTGCCTTCTTCCTTAATGACGAATTTATATGAGAAAGAGTATTAATTCTAATTTCTAGGGATTTCTCATTTCGTTCCTCTTATTTTTTTATTTTTGTTATTTGTTTAAGGTTAATTTGGTAATTCGACTTGAGATGATTTGGAGCGGAGGTTGTTTAGTTGCACATGGTAACGGAATATATTTTTAGTTTTCCTTTTTTATTTTGTGAAAATATCTAAAAAATATCAACAAAAAAAACAAAAAAGCTAAAGAGGATGTCACTAAAAGTTGTCTGCAATTCTCTCCAACAATTACGAGGTTACGAGATTTTATGGAATTTATTTAGAAAGTAAGATAAAAATTCCTCAATATATATATATATATATATAATAAAGATTAAATTACTTATGATCCGTTTGATATTGTGTTTGGAAAAAATATTTTTGAAAAAAAAAATTATTTTTAATTTATTTAAATTTTAAAAACTGATTTTGGAGAGAAACTAGTAGATAAATATTTTTTTCAGAAGCAGATTTAAAAAACAGTTTATAAAAAATTAAAAAAATTAGACAATTAAATCAACAAAATTATAAATATATTTTTTAAATATCCAACAATAATATCAAACACCTCTATTTTGAAAATCAAAATGACTAATGAACATAGATCCTCCATTTACATGGCTTCTATTTTCTAATTTCATTTCATATAAATTATTTATTATTTTTAAATGCTCAATTTAAATAGGAATTAAGAATCAATTATATACCAATTTCGTCGTGTTGGGCTGTATATATGTAAATGATTGTTTTTAAAATTGACGATGAGATCACCAAATTAACTGTTAAACGTGCTTATAATTCTCCAATTAAAGGTAGAGAATGCATTCCATTTCCCTACCATTATAAATAAATAAATAAATAATGTTTTAGAGTAGAATTGATTTATTTTTAAAGATTAATCAATTCCAACCAAATTATACACAATTTACCTCCATTAAATACTCTATCATATTATTCTCAAATGGAACTATTATTTACTATCATTGATTCAAACAACAATCTTACCTAATTTAATCAGTTTTATACACTGTGTTGTTAGTTAACTAATTGAAATTTCCAAAACTGTTCATTATAACATATTATGTAAATAATGCTTATTTTTAATGCATGACAATTATTTTTAATAGATAAAAATTAATATAAGATAAAAATCAGTTAGAAATACATTAAATATCTGAAAATGTATTAAAAAAAAAGAAAAAAATAGTAATAAAAAGAGAGAAAAGTAAATAATTGTGCTAATTAATTAATTGGATGATTTACCTTAAAATGAAGAAGCTGGAATTATTATGTTCTATTATCCACTTGAATGGGTCAAATACCAGATTGAATTTAATCATAAATATGTTAATTATTTAAGACAGTTGACGCTATTGGGTGAAGAAGAAGAGAAAATGAATCATTATGGTCTTTCTTTTTAAGACTGGTACGTAGATCATAAAGGCCAAAGCAGTTTTGGTTGAATTTCTTTAGATTCTATGAAAGATTAATACTAAACATATTTTCTGTTTTACAACACTTTTCAATATTAGCTTTTTGAATGATTGGTTATCAAGTAAGTTTTTAGTTTTTTTTATTTATTTATTAAATGCATATATAGAGATTTGGAGTTAAAATTTATTTAGTTTTATTTTTCTTGATTCCAAACAAGACCCAGTTATCGGATCTGTCTAAGTAACTATGATTGCATTTCTTTAACAAAATATATAGTTATATATAAATAAAATATTGATACATGTCAAGTAATTAAATAAAAATTATTATAAATGCATACTCAGATCATTCCTGTGAGAGAATTATTATATAAATTAGGAGGCCATATTAAATAATTGCTTAGATTATGATTAAGGCAAATATGGTTGCTTTAATAATTCCCTAGAGAAACAATGAACCACACTCTTGTATAGTATATAATTATATATTACCATATGGAAAGTAATAATTTTATAATCTTGTATATTATATAATTATATATTACCATATGGTGAATGTTTGCCATGTCTCTCCACTTGACATACGAAGCAAATTAATTAAATTAAGGTGAAACAAGAAAAAAACAATGTAAGTATTGAACATATTAGTATTTCTGTAATTAAGGCTCAAATTCTGAAACTTCACCTCACATTTCACAGTCCATACTATGTTGTCCAAAATTGCCTTCGGGTCGGCTATTTGGTCAACGCGTTTATGCGTTTTCTTTCCTATTTTTTTTTGGTTGTCTTAACCTAATAGACTTAGCAATTATATCGAATGAATTCTGATCAAGCCATTTTACATTTAGATTTTTCCTTTTTTTTTGTGCTTTACTATAGATTCCCGAATCATACCTCTCATTAAAAAAAATCATATTAAAATTATGATTTTTTTTTTCAAATGAGACGAGTCTATCCAAAATCAAATAAAAAAAATTCTAATTGAATCTCTAAAACATTTAAATTTATGAATTTACTGATTTTTATATATTTACACTTATACTATTTATAATTTTTAAATACTTAAATTTTGATAAAATTTATATATTTTTTTTTAAAAAAATGTGATATGAAATGCTACTTTAATTGATATATTTACTATGGTCATGATAAAAATTGAAAGTTATAAATTTAATATTCAGTATCTGCAAAAATATATATATAAAAAAAATCACATGGTACGGAAAAGTGTTAAAAAATTATTGAATTTACAAAATGGGGATGCATGCAATTCTAAGTATAGAGGCCCAAAAACATTTTTTTGACAACATTAAGTGTAAATTTAGATATTAACTAATCGAATTATATATAGTGTGGAGTGTATGGATATATGTATTTTTAAATATCTTCTATGTTTTTCAGAGAGTTGATCTATCTTTTAGGCAATAAGAAATTTTAACAAGTAAGCGTTTATTGTGAGTCGTTGATGGTGAAATGTTGACTTGATGAGTTGACGGATTTGAAGTTTAAAGTTTAAAAAAGGATGGAACCACAACATATTTAATATTTGTTTAACATTTGATAACAACAAAGTTTGGATCTCTTTTCCTCACTTGGTTTTTTACGAGGGGAATGTGATTATATACTAAATCAAGGCATCAATTAACTAACAATAATAACTTGTTCCAACCAAAAAAAAATTATATATCGATAACAACAACAATAACAATTAGTATATAATTACATCTATTTTGTGCCACATTCTTTTAGCATTTGAGAAATGCATTTTGTGACTTTTTGTCAAAGAAAAATAATAATAATAAAATTTTGTAGTCTAGTGATTGTACATTACAATGTAAACACTTCATTACTAACTATTGCCCAAAGATTTGAAATCAAGTTATGCGAAATAATTTCTCAAATTACCCGTTTTTTGAATAGGCCAAAAGAATAATTCAAAAACTATATGTGCATGCACCCAAAGACTTAGGCTAGTGGAAGATTCATCTTTATCAGAGTCATAAATCTCAGGTTTGAATTCTCTCTCTCCCATTGTAACTCAAAAAAAACTATATGTGCCTAAATTGCTCCGTTACATCATCCAATTGATTTAAAAAAGAAATACAAGTCATCATCAAAGTAATTCATGCTCAATTGTATTCAAGTTTCCATCTTGATTAAAAGTTATAACTATTTGTTACACTACAAAAGAATGGTTTTAGCGACCAACTTTACCGAAGGGATGAGTATCCAATCGCTACAAGTGCTCAATGATGGCTAAAGTATTTTGTGCTCAATATCGGGCAGCTAGGATCTAGTCGCTCAAAACCAGAGTACGGTCTCTAGATAATAACATGGCTGGTAATGTAACTTTGAACTTAGTGACCAAAAATATCTGGTTTATAGCGGCATATTTGTGACCAAAAATTAATATTCAAGTCTTTAGTGGTTGATTATATAGTCATGAGCGTTGATTGTCTTGTTGCTAAAGACCTATTGGGCATCTTCCATTCATAAGAAGGCTTTTGGTATCCAAAATTTCCCTCCAAAGCTTTTTTTCTTCTGTAGTGTTATGATTGTAATTTTTTTACGGGCAGCGATTATCTTGTTGCTAATGATTGGGAATAGAAATTCACTTCTAGCGACCAAATTTCCCTTCAAATACTTTTTTTTGGTGTAGTGTTATGATCATATTTTTTCTGTGGGCAGACATTATCTTGTTGCTAATGACCTATTGGGAACAGAAATTCATTTCTTTAGCGACAAATTTCCCTAAAAGCCCTTTTTTTTAACCCTAGAGTCACGACCATAATTTGTTTACAAATATCTCCGAAGATTGCAAAAGGAATATTCGGCGACAGCTACCAAATGCTCAATCATTGTCAATCTCGCCAATTTTCTGCGTGTTGGAATCCTTTCGATACAGCCGGCTGTGGCAAAATAATAATAATAATAATAATAATAATAATAATAATAATAATAATAATAATAATAATAATAATAATAATAATAATAATAATAATTAAAGTTTATTACAAAAAACCATTGAGATTAACTTAAAAAATGCTTGAATTTACTCTATAAAATAATAAATTTAGTAAGTAATAACATTAGTTCTAGATTTATTATATTCTATCTATTTTAGTTATTGATTATAAGAATATATAAAATCATAAATTAATGTAGTTTATAATATTTGAAGTAGTATTGCAGTATGTTGGATTCTGAAACTCTCAAATTTAATTATATGCTATAAAATATTTTAGTGTCTGATTTTATCAAGTACATGTTGGGAGAACAAAAGGTGGAATTTGAAACTGAATTATCTGGGAGACTCTTCAGAGTCTTCAACTAGCTGGACGACAATCAAATGAAAATTAAATTAATCCATTATAAAATGACAAAATTCAATTATTTTAAATGGCAAACGCAAGCCTTTTATAAATAATAAATCATTGAGGCTAACAAAGGATTCCACGTGATTGAGGGTGGGCAAGCTATGGCCTTTGGGGGCGATTCAGTTTTTTCTAGGGAAACAAACAGCAGAAAGTTCTGTCGCTTAGCTTTCCAATAACATTTCATGTGCATTAGATTCTTCCTCCACTTTTCTTTTCTTTTCTTTTCTTTTCATTTCTTTTTATGGTCTATGCTAACAAAATACATATAGCTATAGTGTAAGAACTAAGAAATCTTGTGGGTTAGCCCACCTTCTTAAAAAAAAGAAAAGGTATGTCGTTTTGGTGCAAAGCCATTATATATATATATATATATATGAAAAAGGTATGTTTTAATTTTTTTCCTACCAGCTGGATCGATGAACATAGATTGATTTAGAAAGAATAATGAAAACAATAAAATATTTTGCTTTTTCAAATTGTTACAAACAAGTTACGTATTAAGAATAATATTAGAAAATGCAAAATTAATAATAAAATAATAATATCCTTTTACCCCTTTTTTATATTTCATCGAACAACACAAGTTGCATGATGATAATAATAGCATCTATTTTAAAGAAAAATGGGAAGCTAAAACCTCCAAATTCAAATGTTAAAATTAGAGGAGTTAATAGACCAATCAAACTAGAACATCATATAAATAAAATTATAACTAAATTCAAGATTTATGAGTTAAAATCAGAGAGGCTAATAGATTTTAAATTCATTCTCAGTTTTATAAACAAATAATATGATATTTATGACTAAGAATAAGCCTACAACAACATATTTAACAACATTATCGAAGGATGTAATTTAAAGCAATATATTAATTTGATTGTAAAAATAAAATTTACTTTCAAACCGAAAGTTATATTCAAGTTTATTTTTTCTAAAAAAACAAAATTGAAGTAATCTTTTTTTTTTGAATAAATGGATAAATTTTACGTATTATTTCTTAACTTGGTACTAATATACAATAATATCTTCAATTTAAATTTATAATATTAATATTTCCTAACTTAAATTCATATAACAAAAATATCTCCTTAGAATAAAAATCACTTTAAATTAATTCTTAAAAGAATAATAGCTCGATACATGTAATGTGATTTATTTGAATGGAAAGCCTGGTCCATGAGAGCTGAAGCCAGGCCTGCATCGAAATTTTATTTATTTATTTTATTTACGAAGGAAGCCCAACCCATAATTTCGACCTTAACTCCTATCTATC
Organism: Triadica sebifera; assembly: GCA_023653625.1. Lineage (NCBI taxonomy): Eukaryota > Viridiplantae > Streptophyta > Magnoliopsida > Malpighiales > Euphorbiaceae > Triadica > Triadica sebifera. The sequence goes on from CM042913.1 coordinate 1,713,076, forward strand.
ATGAGAAACCATGGATTTAAAATAAATAAAACCATCTGGGTGCTAACTCCCTCCACCAAAAGCTTATATAGACGTAGTTAATAACTTGTTATTATATTATTATTAATTATATATATATAAAATAAGAATAAATTTCTTATATGATAATATATTTTTAATTCAGTTAAAGAATGAACACAAATCTAATTTAGCAAAAAAAATTCAATTATTAATGCGTTATAACTCCAAACTATCCAAGAATTTCAATTCAAAAGCAGTATAAGAAGTTAAGAGTTACTTTTACATGATTGGAGCCATTAAAAAAAGAAAAAAAAAACTAATTTGTTAGTGTATAATCATAAGCAATGGTCCAGTATCTTTTACACTGGGCAAAATGCCAATGGCTGGTGGGTGAAAATCCAAGACAAGGGGGAATATGCTTACAGGCGAAGAACAAGAATGCACGTGCGCAAGCCCTTAATGTTATGGTGGGTATGGTAGATTTGTTAATGTCCTATTACCAACTGGACATCTTACCCCTTACTGCCTTTGTAATGCCACCCAGAAAAATAAAAATAAAAATCTTCGGATTAAATTCGAGAAAATTCAATAAAAGGACAAAATCTTGATAATATATGCATGTTCTGGTTGATGTTTGCTAGTGGGTATTTGTGTTGGCCATGTACAAATAAAGAAGGGTCCATATAGCTACTGCTAAGGGTAACACACCATTCTTTCCCATGGGTTTGCTTAGTGCTATCTTCTCCTTTTATGGACATTATTTGCCTCTATGTTCTGTCGCATGGAACCCAATTTCTAGATCAATCTTTCTTAAGGTATATCTCACATCTCCTACTTACATCCTGTAAGTTCCCTGTAATAGCTCTGCTAATTTTTTTTCCCTTTAAATTAGTTTAAATTAACTTTTTTACTGAGTTAGATTCATATCCATTGTAAACATGATATTAAAGTTATAAATCATAAGATATTGAGCTACATGTATATATTCATGTTTATTTGTGTTAATAAATAGGCCATTCTGCTATTTTTATCCTCTAGATTTTCTGTTTAAGTTTGACTTTGGATGCAAAAAATGTATTGAGGTATATATAAGTACCCCTTATAATAATTTAAATAATTCTTCTAGGTTGAATTAACTTTTGAAAGTAAGATGCGAGATTCATTTTTATTAATCTCCTACTAGATCTATTTACATTTATTTTTATATATTAAAAAATTAATTTTAATAATTATTTATATATTTATAAAGTAAAAAAATAATAATGCTTATCTGTAAATAAATAAATCAGATTTTAGCAAATACTTGCGTTGACAGTAGCTTTGCCTTCCATGATCTAAATGTTAGAAAAATTGAGGTTGGGCTCTCGGTGGATTATTCATGCGTAAATTTCAAGGTTAGGCTTTTGGGTTGGGGTAAAAATTCCAAAATTTGTTGTTGGGTCCCATCAAAGGGACAATTCATTTTTTATTTTATTTGCAATCACCCTAGAAATTTATAAATGTTTAGGAGATTAATTCCTATATCTATAAATTTCTACTTTTATTCTTAAAAAAACTCTAGTTTAAAGGTAAATTAATACGAAATATTAATAGTTTGATTTCTAAAACAAAATTCCTTTCATATATATACCTTTTTAATATACATATAGTATCCTTTTTGTTAAGGTATGAGAGTGGAGGAATACTCATTGCAAGTATATGACCTTGCCAATTACCATGCATAATGTGGTCCTTCACCAATCTCTATGAGGGTTACCTAATTACTACTCATAGTACAATGTTAGCCACAAAGTCCAATTGATAATAATGGGAATTGATAACTCATGCAAAAAGTTAAAACCCTATAATTTTTATTTATTTTAAAAAAAAAAGGAAAACAAAACTTGGATTAAAATTCTAATTTCTATCAATAATATGTATCCTTTCTTTCTATGCCTTACCTATATATAAATATAATAAAGTTGGCCAGCACTTGTTTCTTTGCCATATATCATATTTCTTTAAGAATGGGATAGACCATATGAGTATGATTTTTCTCCTTTTTGATTGTGGGAATAACCATAGTATATTGTCATGTATCAATGGTAGCCCATTGGATTTGAAATTGAATATCCCCCATAAAAATGAAATGGCTTTTTATTAATATCATCACATTGATGGTCATTTATTATTTATTTTTATATACACATGAATTCACAATTTATTTTTAGGATTATTAGATTTTAAGTTATAATTCTAATTACAATCATAACTAAATAATAGAAAAATATGACAGTGAACGTACGAATAACCTAGATGCTAATTTGATTACAGCTGAAATTTAATTACTCAAACTATATATCAAGTAGTTGTTTTTGCAATGGAATTTTAAAGAGAAATTCCATTCATATACAAATATGTCTTAATCTCTCTATATAGCTTTACCAATTATGAAACTACCTTTTCAAAATTAAAAAGAATTCAACGATATGGTAATGATTGAGAAACTTTCAATCCAAAAAATAAATAAAGAAGCAAAACAAAGGTAGAGTCGGATGACACATAGACATGATCTCATCTTCTTAATGATCAAGGTAGAGTTTATCTTGACCGACCAAAGAATAAAAGAAAAGGCCTTGATTCTTGTCTGGGTTGTGTGTATATATATCCTACCTTTTGTTAAAGTTGATAGGAAAGGCACCACTAACTAACTTAATGGTGCTGGTAAGTTGATTAGAGTTATGAGATTTTGAAACTCCGGTAGAATCCTTTATGCTAAAACAAAAGTTGATATGAAAGATGCATACCAGTAAATTAGGAGACGCATTAACAAAAAAATTATCCTCATTGGTTATTATTATGATGTTTAGTTATAAACTCATTCTGTAATCACCACCAAGGTGAATTATCTTGAAATTATGTTATTATTTTGATAATAAGAGATCATATCGGGATAAATATTCAAAATCTTAGCTATCAATTCAATACTATTGAATTAAAATATTAATCAACATAATGGCGTATATAAAATATGGAGAATAATATTCATCTATCATCCTGATAGTGATATTTTTCCAACTTCAATTCATTTATTACGACAAAACTATATTTAATTTTTATAATAGTAAATTAACCTTCTCAAGTGTCGAATTTTCAATATTTGAACCCCATGTGAAATAGAAATTAATGATGAAGATAAATTTAAAAATTTAGGTGGATATGTCACATCATTAATTTAACAATTTTTAGATGACAAATTAATGCTAAAATGATTTGAGAGGTATACAAATTAAAAATAATTTCTGAAAGATGCATTAATTAATTTTTGGCTTAACTGATTATATATAGGGTATATTTAGATGACTTTGGTTTACTAATTAAGGTTACTATATATATTTTCAGTCCAAGTAAAACATCCAGCACAGTGTTAAATTACTAATGGAAGTGCTGAAAATTCTATTTTAATTTAGATTGCTCTATACAAACATGAAACTTGTTAATTTAATTATTTTCATTCTAGCTAGAACAATGTTAATCACACTTTTCACTTTTCAATCGAAATTAAATTATGCTTTAATTCCTAGCAAGAACAACGGATATATATCATTTTCTTTTTCATTTTAGATTTCTGTCGAGAAATTTAAAGACAGACTTTTTTTTTGTATTACTAAAACCATCAAATGATGTGTCTGTGTATTAATTAGTTATGATCTAGAAAATTAACTCATTCATCAATATTTTTTTTTTACTCCATGAAATTTTTTATTTGAATTATGCATTTCTAATTTTATTTATAAAAATTGATTAAGAGTAGGTTATTTTATTCAAGGGAATAACGAACTGGATTAGAGACTCATTTTCACTTTCAGAACATTGCATTTTGATGCATCCAACTTATTAATTATTACACTTTGGTCCGTCAAAATTATTACACTTTTGATTTAAATCAACTTCCGTATATATTATTACATTTTCATAGCCTATTAAACTCTATTACTATTTTTCTTTTTTTACTATCAAACCCATCGGACAAGTTTAATTTTGAGAATGTAAACTTGCTTTTTCTTATATAGGAATTTATTATTTATTTAATTTTGTAAATAAAAATATAACTCAATCCATATAAGAATTCCAAACTTTCTTTTCAGTCCTTGTGTTAAAAAATATATATATATATATATATATATATTATGATGCATACCTTTCATCTTGTAAAGAAGCAAGGAAAAAAAAAAGAAAAGAAAAGAAAATGAGAGTATAAATAATTTATGTGAAACCAAGAATACCCAAGAACAGGAAAAAATTAATATAATTGCAAATTGATGATTGGATTAGCACTAATCATGCACTTAAAACATTTCCTATCAACACATTTCTGTATTTGTTAATTTCTTTTTCCTTTCTTTTTTTTTTTTTTTTTTTTTTTTTTTGTTTTTCACCGAGTAAATAATAAGATAAAGCTGAAACACATTTTGTGGAGTCGCACTCATAGTGCTTATTCATGCTTTGCATGCGAATCTTTGACAAATTGAAGAGGGTGTGTGTGTAAGAACTTAGGGATATGGGTTTTTGTTTTTTGTTATTATATATATCTTTCATCATTTTCCAACTGCAATTTTGTTTTTGTTTTTCGTCTTTCTTTGATTAATTCTTTCAAGCTTTTAAGCTTTATTAGATTAATTTTTTGACTAATTGTCTTAGGAAAATCCACTGTTATTTGTCCTTAATCTACCTAATATTAGACATTAAGGGACCATAAAGATTGTATTTGTATATGATTAACCAAGCAAAATGCTATTTTGGGGTCAACTTTTCATCATTTCCTTCAGGAGGTGGACATTATGAGAAATTTAGTCTTTAATTACCATTTGACTCACCTCCCTTAGACCTTAATTAACCATTGATCGATAAAACTTTCTCTCCTTTTCATGTGTTTACTTAGGCATCTGGTCTCCACCCGTTTGGCAGCCAAGAAAATGAAATTTGCTATATACGTATATATATTCACCGGAATTTAGATTTTCAACCATTTATTTTCTGCAGCTTCAAAGTATATTATGAATTTTTTTTTTATTCAATACAGCAATCGTTATTAGCTCAGTTTACGAATTGAATTCGAGTTAAGGTAAAACCTTATAATCTTAATTAAAATTTAACAGTGTCTAAAATAATGAACCATATAGGTGGACTTCAGTTCAACAAACGGCTACATGAATAACTACAAGAAGAAGGTTTTAGACTGATTAGGCAACACAAAGACCCCACAAGGCGTATGAAAAAATGACTAAATAGAAAAAGGGGGGTACCACATTGGAAAAGCTGAAAGTAACTTTTGTATAAAAATATCTTATATATATATATATATATATGGCCTGTGGCCAATGTGACTGTATACGCAGTGGATGGAGAATGATGCAAACATGGGTTAGGTTAGGTCTTTGTAGATGTGAATGATACAATTCATACAAAAAAAAAAAATCTAGAAATTAGGGGGTTCATGGTTCGGTTTTGTTGATTAAAATCAAAAATTTATAATTAAATTAATAAAATTGGTTTTTAAATATTTCAACTTTTAATTAAGCCAAACACTACTAAAAATATTCAAATTCGGTTTGAATAGTTATTTTGGTTGATTTATTTAAATAAATAAAATTAAAATATTAAAATATTATAAAAATTAGTCAAATATTAAATTAAAACCATTATCAAAATAATAATATAATATCATATAAAATATAAAAATTCAGTACACAATTTTAACTTTTAAAAAATTTAAAATATAATTATAAATTAGTAAAATAAATTCTTACCCAGTCATGGAGTTCGAAATGAAGTTGAAGCGTGTTGATAATTAAATAGTCTATAATTTTAGAAAACTAGAAAATTATTAGAATTAATGCACTATATATATATATAAATTATTAATTCGGTTCAATCTTATTGAATTTATATTCTTTTAATCCAAAACCAAATTAAAAAATCAATTTATAAAAATTTAAAATTATAACCATCTATAAAACTATCTAAATCATAATTTTCAGAATTGAATAAATTTGATTTAGTTGGTTTAGTTAATTTTGTATGCTGTCGTACTAGAAACCCACCAAGGCATGCATGCAGTATCATGATCTGGGCTCCGTTAGTGGTGTGTAGGCTGTATATTCCTAATAAGTACAAAATTTCAAGCTCTAAAAAAAAAAGGAATTATATTACACCATAAAAAGTGATATAACTGATGATATGTGTATATCACTAATGCCTGTAATCTAAGCAACTTGTGGCATTTTTATCTATTTGACCATTTACTACCAAAACAATACAAATTTTCTTTTTCCTTGGCATCATCCCTTTTATTCCATTAATATGTCGGCTATATATAGCCGTATGAATAATTAAGATTACTAAAGCTGTTATAAATTAATGGGATGAATTGGGGGGGGGGGTAAAATCCAACATGCATGCTTAATTATTTAAGAAGGAAAAACTCCTAAATAAGGCCGAAATCTTTGGTTTTCACTAATTTGTGATAAATATGGATCTTTAAATGAATACTCTCTCATCTTAATTAATATATGTTCCACTTTGATTATTATATTTAATGTTGTTTATTACAGCTATCCTATATTGAGAGAGAGAGAGAGAGAGATCAACATTAAATAGTATTTAATTCCATCATTGGGATTTAACCCTACAATTTTGTATTGTCTCTAATTATAATGTTTAATTATTTTCTTTGAAGATTTAAAGATTAGAAGTGAGCCAAAAAAAAAAAAGAAAGAGATATATAAATATAATTATATAAACCATGATTTTGTTTTTCTTTCCCTCCTTATCATTCTATAGAAATTTAAATCTCGATTTCACATTATCTTTATTTCTCAATGTAAGCCCAAATCTTTTTATGCATACCACACGCCACATCCATTGCAAGATTCTCATTAACATCCTATGATTGTGCTTCTTAACAACCTAATATCTCCCTTAATCATTACCCTTTTCAAATTGTTTCCTGAATTTCCCAAATTTGATTTTTTTTCATCATTAAGAAAATTAAAAACTAAAAATAAATAGAGAATTGAGTCAATTATGTATTACAAAATTCAAATTTACATGTAATTGAGTTGAGTTAAGTCGAGTTAATACAATATTAGATTTGAACTCAACTCGATTAAAAAATTCGAAATTCGAATTTGATCAAACTTTTTTTAATCGTTTAAAATTCAACTCGAAAAATATTTGAACTCAACTAGATAAAATTCAAATCAATTAAAAAAATTAATAAATAATATAATCAGTTCGATTCGACTCAAAATCAACTTCAATTAACTCGATTCGATTAAATTTAAATATATTAAAATATTAAAAGTAAAAAAAATTAATAAATAATAAAAAAATAAATATTCGATTAAATTTGTAAAATTTACTCGGATTCGACTTGATTAATTTTGAATATAATTCGAATATTTTATTAATTTTACTTAGTTTAAAACTCTAATTGCAATTAAGTTGAAATATATGATTAGGGCATAGTTCGAAGGAAGAGAGAGAAAGGTCAAGAGAGCAAGTCTGTATCCAAACTGTAAAGACTAAAGCACTATGAAAGAAGACCGTCAAGCTCAAGCTGTAAGCGAAAGCAGAAGGGACCCACAAAAGATTAAGAAATAACATAAAATAGAAGTGGGGCCAGTAAAGTGGAGCCACAAAAGGGGATTTTTTTTTTAATTTATAAATCCGCTGTAATTTTCAAAATTAATTTCCAAAGTGGTGTTTGGATGAAAGCCATTTACAGAAAATAGTGTTCACTGACTAAGAACCGAAACATGTTAAGAATCTTGTTTTTTTTTTTTTGTTGGCGGAGAAGCCAAACATGTTGTTTCGGTTCTTATTTTTTTTAAAGAAAATTATGCCCAGCTTTTTTGCTTTATTCACATATTTTTAAATTCTTTCCATTTTTTTCTTTATAAAATCTGTTCAGCTTTTTTTCTTCATTCATACAATTAGCAAGAAATATTTAGCCCACGTACTCTTGATCTTTACCATTTATGGTGAATGACAACATTAATTAAATTTTCATTAATGATCGCTGTTTTGATATAGACCTTCTTTTAAAAAAATTTATGAAAGAATAATTAGAAAATTTTTGTTATCAAATTTTATACAAACTTAAAGTCAGACATTTAATTTTTTTAAATTGGATTTTAGAAAAAAAAAAAAAAATAGACCCATTCTAATAATAGTAGTAAATGATAGGCGCGTGGGATTAAAAAGTAAACAACTAGCCCACAAGCATAAGCACAAGTATTGAACCAAAAAATAGTAATTCAAAAAGGAGCTGAAAAAAAAAAACCGAAACAACATGTTTCGGTTCTTGGCTTCTCCACCAAAAAAATAAAAAATGGACAAGAAAAAAAAGGAAATAAAATAACATATTTCGATTATTAGTGAATGGACATCATTTCTATATATAACTTTCATCCAACTCCACTTTAAAAATTAATTTTGAAAATTACATCAGATTGATAATTAAAAAAAAACCCCACAAATGAGAAAAAAAAAAATAGAGAGTAGGGCCAGTAAGTGGGACCCACAAAAAGCAGTTATTGTCGGTTGGCCACCCCGTTGGGTAACACTGAGAAGGACCATTACAGCATCTGGTGGAAATCTCCTTTCCCACGATCGGTTGACATCAGTCTCTTGCCCACTTGGCTTTGGCTTTTTAGCTCTTTAATATCCCATCACCTCTCAATTCAGTCCTTCAAGAATGATTTTAAATTTTAATAAATTCACTAGTACATTTTTCCTAGTATTTTTTTTTCAATTAATTGTCCATTAATTACTTTTGAAAAAAAAATAAGTCTAGCTATTTTTATTGCTACAAAATCATTCATTTGAATCAAATAAAAATTTCATTGATTTTTTTTAAATTTTTTTTAAGGGTGTAGAGAATTAAAAATATGAGTTGGGAGTTTTTTTTAAAAAAAAATTATTAAATAATAAAACTTATTTGATGAAAGTGAACCTTAATAACGGCAAAATTTCTTATTCTTTGGGTATGCTTTGAAAGCAATATGGTAGAATTAGGGTTACTATGTCATGAATTAGTGTGTCCATTCCAATGAAAAAATTAGTAATTATTGAATAGTTAAAAGATAAATTTAAAAAAAAAATTATTAGTAATGAAAACTTCTGATTTGTAATTGAAGACTCGAAATTATGAATGGATGATCATTAAGCTTCCTTTTAACGTGGGATGTATTTTTATTTTTCCATATAAGAGTGAACGTATATAATATATATGTATATAATGACTCAATTTAAATAATGTGCGTACGTAGATAAGAATAGGACCAGGGAATTTGTATGAAAAAATTTCAATTGTCAATTATTTTTCACGGTGAGGATTGAAAGTATGTACACAACTATTAGTTGAGTTGTGGGCTAAAGAAAAAGAAAAAGGAAAATAGAGACTGGTGGCAATAGAGAGGGCAGTGGTCATGGAAACACAGGCAATGGGTCATAATCTATACTCGACACTGATTGTGTTGGGTGTTTGTTTTACGTTGTGATGATGCCTAATTTGGTCTAACATTAACTTTGTTTGATATATACAACTCTCCTAACCCACCATAACAAAACTGACTTATATATTGTTTGATTCTCAAAACTAAATGCCAAAGATATTCGCTTAAGTGCTGCAACAATTTTGAACCTTGTCTCTCTTTCTCTCTTTCTTTCAGCATTTGCACTTTAATCCAAATGCAACAAGCCACTAGGATTCTTAGGTTTGTGATCCATCTCTTTCTTTATCTTACTTTTTTTCTTTTCAATAAATAAATAAACTTCTTTGTAATTTTTCTTTATGTCACCATTATGCTTTACTTTTGTTATCATAAGTTTAAGATTTGTGTTTGACATCCAATGATATATAATTATTGACAGAATAAATTTTTTTTCTGTGGAAAAAAAAATTGTGCAAATACAAATAGGGTTTAAAATAATTTTGTCCCACTCGAAGAGTTCAATTTTTAAATATTAAAATGCCAATTTCTTCCCTATTTTGCCTTGCAAGATGTTGGTGGGTGGACCATATGATCATACAATGCTTTTTGAAAAGGATAACGATTCTAGATTATCTTATAACATCAATCTAAGTTATAATTGAGTCAAGATTGTGCTCATTATAAGAAAGATACAAGTGATTTCTTCTCCATTTTACTTGCTCCCTTCAATATAATAAACAAATTAAAAAACAAACATGAAAGAAATCACTTTCTTTTTTGTTCAAGATTTAAGAAAAAAATATGAAAAGAAAATTTTATATGCTAGCTAGCAAAAAAGGAAAAGTATTCATTTCATCATTTAAGTTGATGCAAACAAACTAGGTTAGCCAGCTTATCTCACAAACTCCTGTAGGGTACTTAACTGACAATTGATGGAGTCATTAGAACATAACCGAAGATTACTAAAATCTAATTAAATTTAAATGCGTTAACATATGATTGCATTGCTAACTTTAGATATATAAATAAACAAATACCAATACTAATTAGTTCAACTAATTAAGGCAGGTACAAAACTGTTGATGGGGTTAATTAATTGCATATTAGTAAGTATGATGGACAATTGTTTAGCTTTTCTATGTGACAAACAGCTTGATTTATAAATGAAAACATGAATTTAGTCTACATGCAAGAAATTTTCAAAGCATCATATGCTCATATGTCACTCCTAGGTTTCTTGATCATTCAACTATGGCCCATACATATATATATATATCATAGATCTTAGCTCTTATTAATATGATAATCCATGTCTTAAATGTAAAAGATTTGTATTCTGTTTGAATCCAATGAGAGAGAGATGTTGAAAATGACCCTTAACTGTCCAAACACAAATAAAAAACTTAATCCTGTAGAAAACTCTGCTTACTCTTCAAATAATTGAAAGCAGTTCAAGACAGTACACCTGAGATAATTTCCCTTGAAGAAAACCCAATTTTTCTTTTCTATTATTTTTTTTTAATGTGTTTCATCATTTCATACCAATAATATCAGATAATAATTCATGGTCATGGACCTTATGCCCACAAATGCAGGCCAAAGGGTGTCTTTTAGTATATTCTAGTCTAGTTAAACATTAGGGCAATCTGGTGGCTTTACATTCATATGAAAACTATAGGTGAGAAGAGAGTGATAAAAATAAAAATGCTTTAATTTATTTATACTGATCCAGATCATTTTGAAATCAGTTAAAAAGAAAAAGAAAAAGAAAGAAAGAAAGGCAGCCGTTTAGTTTTTTTTTTTAATTCTAATATAAAAATAAAAGGAGAATTCAATCCATCCTTCTTATGATTTTTCAAAAAGAAATCCTAATGACACTGCCTTTTTTTGTTATTTATAAATAGAATTTAATGATGGGTATAAAATAGTGTTTGACAAAAATAATCCAAAGGGTGTATGTGTAGTGTACATTAAAATTTTTATATGATTTTTTAAGAAAAGAAGGAAAAATAAAAAAAACTGGTGTGGCAATGATGAGAAGGAAGGACACAAGTGGGCGCAGGATAAGCACGTGGGCGTCGCCTTTCTCATTGCACGCTGCCACTGCTGGCTATGGAAATATGCCTTAAGCCTTAAATTCACATTTCTTTCTTCAAATTATCAAACTGCGATTAGTATACTATAGGTGAAAAGATGCTCACAATTTCAGGTCCAGTTTTTTGCTATGCATGATTGGCAATTCTTTATTCTTCTTTGTAAATATATTACTCTATTCTTGTTCAAGAAATGTTGGATTTTATGATTTTTTTTTTCTTAAAAAAAATCTCTCTTTAATTTTTACTAGGCCTTTTTTCTTTGGGGGGATTGGACGAGTTGGTGGGCAGTGAGGTATATCTAATCTTTGATGGGATTGTAGTGGTTTTGATTCTTTGTTTGCATGTCCAAATCCTATTGGGTCATAAGAACTGGACTGATAGGACATGGATTTTTGGAGTTTCTGATCTTCTGGGTTTTCTTTCCTTCGACAATTTATGCTGCTAATTCTCTCTATACATATAGACTCGGATAGGATAGTATCATACCTACAGAGTATAGCTAGTAGTTCTTAGCAGTCTTTTTCTTTTTAGGATGTATCCCATATGACATCTTCTCCTCCTTGAAATTTCTATCCCCTTTTCTTTATCTTTAATGACTGAAAATTACAGCTTTAAATGGGTTTGACGGATAATTTGTTTGTTTGCTAAGTTGAAAATTTTTTGTACAGGAAATAGGTGGTCTTGATGAAGAGCATTTCTTGCTTCTTGTTGAAGGAGAAACTTTCTGTTCCTTTCCTCCACTGAATGGGAACAAGGTTATTCTTTTCATCAAGTTGGGTCTGTCTGATTCAACCAAGTTAAAAGGCAATTGTTGAACTCATAAATCAGGAAAATTTTAAAAAAAAATTCCGAAGGATTAGTCATGAAGTTTATGAAACTCGGATCCCGGCCGGACACTTTCTACACCGCTGAGGCTGTGAGGTAAAAGTTTTCTCTGATTATAGCATTCAAAATATTGATGGATGGAATTTATTTCATGGAAAAATGACAAGAATTGATTTCCTGAATGCAGGTCTGTCTCCTCTGAAGTCTCCAGTGATCTAATAATTCAAGTGAAAGGAAGTAGATATTTGCTTCACAAGGTAAATATTTCAGTTCTGTATTTTTTCCATGAAAAATGTTGAAGGGTTAATCTAAATTTTCTTCAATTATGATCTGAGGATTTCTTCTCTCATTGATGCAGTTTCCTCTGCTATCCAAGTGTCTGCGACTACAGAGATTCTGCTCTGAACCCCCTGAATCCTCACAGCATCACATAGTTCAACTACCGGAATTTCCTGGTGGAGTTGAGGCATTTGAGCTCTGTGCAAAGTTCTGTTATGGTATTACTATAACTCTTAGTGCCTACAACATTGTTGCTGCAAGATGTGCTGCAGAATATTTGCAGATGACAGAAGATGTAGAGAAGGGGAACCTAATTTACAAGCTTGAAGTTTTCTTCAATTCTTGCATACTTCATGGTTGGAAGGATTCAATTATCACCTTACAGAGCACTAAAGCATTTCCTTTATGGTCAGAAGATCTTGGAATTACTAGTAGATGCATCGAAGCTATCGCCTCTAAGGTTTTAACTCACCCCTCAAAGATAAATCTGTCACATAGTTATTCAAGAAGGATGAGGGATGATGTGTCTTGTAATGGAGCAGAGAGCCAAAGGCATAAACCAAGCAGCAAAGGTTGGTGGGCTGAAGATATGGCTGAATTAGGCATAGACTTGTACTGGAGAACCATGATAGCTATTAAATCTGGCGCGAAGATACCTTCTAATCTTATCGGTGATGCATTGAAGATTTACGCAGCTAGATGGCTACCTAATATATCAAGACCAGGAGATGCTAATAATGATGAAGTAGCTTCAGGTTCTGATTCAGACTCGGGGAATGATTTAACTTCAAAGGATAGGCTGCTATTGGAATCAATAGTAAGTTTACTTCCAGCAGAGAAAGGTGCTGTATCTTGCAGCTTCCTGCTTAAACTCTTGAAAGCAAGCAACATCCTTAACGCATCATCTTCTTCCAAGATGGAATTGGCTAGAAGAGTGGCACTTCAATTAGAGGAAGCAACAGTTAACGATTTGTTAATACCTTCTATTTCAAATTCGAATGATACTCTATATGATGTAGACATGGTAATGAGCATATTGGAGCAGTTCATGTTACAAGGGCAGAGTCCACCAACAAGCCCTCCAAGATCAAAATTGGGATTCGAACGAAGAAGGTCTCGATCCGCAGAGAATATTGATTTGGAGTTTCAAGAAAGTAGGAGGTCTTCTTCTGCATCACATAGCTCAAAGTTGAAGGTAGCAAAGCTTGTAGATGGCTATCTTAAAGAAATTGCCAGAGATGCGAATCTGACTCTTTCAAAATTTATCGCTATTGCTGAGACCATACCGGATTTTGCAAGGCTTGAACATGATGATCTCTACAGAGCTGTTGACATTTATCTCAAGGTAAAAATAAAATCAATCTTAACACAATGGCATCTTGGTCTAAACAAATTTTACCATAAATAAATCATTTCGCTGTTGATGTTAGGACATATTTCACTATCACATTCTAGGATGTGGTCATCATTCATCAGTTAGATAACCAACCCTATTGACCACAAGTTCTTGTCACATTCAAAATTTATTGGCAGTTAGGATTAGGCTGACCTAACATTTTCAGTAGGAATGGCTGTAATTCTTTGTGGTATACATGCAAATTTGGAAAATGAATTTGAATCATACCATCATGCTGGTCTCTTTTGCTATAGGCAATTTTCTTGGATTTTACACTTATGTTAATATTTTGCTTTTAGTTTTAACTATTACAATTCGCTTGTAATGAACATACAGGCACATCCAGACCTAAACAAGAGCGAAAGAAAACGGTTGTGTCGAACACTAGACTGCAAGAAACTGTCTGTTGAAGCCTGTATGCATGCTGCGCAAAATGAGTTACTTCCGTTGAGGGTAGTAGTGCAAGTTCTCTTCTTTGAGCAAGCCAGAGCAACCATGGTTGGTGGCAAAGTCACTGAGCTGCCTAGCAACATTAAGGCGCTGCTAGCCTCACACAACATAGACCCATCCAGGCCTACAGCAGCATTAAGCACAGCTACTAGCATTCAAGCAGATGACCAATGGAGTGTTTCAGGCCTTAAATCACCAAAATCAAGGCTTTCAACTTTAAGGATGAAGCTTGCTGAAGACGATGATTTGGATGTAAGTGATCTGCAATCAAATGGAATAGAAAGAACTTCCAGGCATAAGGCTATTCGTGCTCTCCCTGCACATCCCAAAAGGATGTTCAGCAAATTATTGTCCATCAATAGAACTGCTGGGGAGAAGAATTGAGTGAGAATTTTGTTTATTTCCAGGCAACAGATGGTAATTCAAGTGTAACTTATACGCTTTTTTTCTCTCCCTTTTTTTGTCATCCTGAAATTCCCTGTAATTTGGTAACTGAAAACAAAGAATCTTAACGTGCATTGTTGATGTAATCTAATATAATAAGAATCAAGATTTTCCATGTGAGCAAAATCTTTTCAAGTGGATCTCAACGTGGGGAACTAGAACAGAACTAATATTATTACGTGGTAGATCAGAAATTGTAGGACCAATGGTAATATTCTTGTGCTAATTTTTGTCTAGAAATCTGAAACACCTGCCTTTGTCTGTTTGTTGCATTTCCCTGGATCCTCAGCTGTTCATCACTGCAATTAATTTTGATTATGTCCTCTGTCTGACATAATGCAATGCTGTTATCTTGGAAATTTTCTCGTCTTATTCCTTTGTTTTGAGCTGATAATTTATTCTGCCATTAAAGTTCCACAGCATCACAATGTTGTTTTGGCTTGCATCTGCGCGGTGAAACCATGCACTCTGCTCTCCTGTTTGTCAGGAAATTCTTCCTGTGAACAAAAAAAATTATGCATTTCTACACACAACCGCACACATATATTTACTGTAAGATATAAAAACAACTAATGTCACATAATCTTTCTCATCAGTATTAAAATATTTAAAGATGAACTGATAAGCCCCAACTCCAAATCTACCCCTTTTACAGATTGCAGGTATAATTAGCCTAAACAGTTGATAAAGAAAATCCAACAAAAACTTTAATATTATGAAATTGGTGATGCCTTTTCTTCAAATTCTTTATAGTTTTCTCAGATTTTGTTTAGACAAAAGATTATTATTCAGATTGTGGTGATCGAAATTATTAGTCTCATGGTAGGTAAATGTACTAGTGTCTTGCTTTATAATTGAGATGGAATATATATAAATCTCACTGACATGGAAAAGGGTTGGACCTTAGACCAAAAAATTGATGAATGTAGGTTAGTTATTGAGCATAAGTTCCCATCATTGTAAGTGTGGCCATCATTGTCGTCATCATCATTGCAGTCATTATAGTCATCATAAGTTTCCTCAAAAAAATTGAGGGAAAGGAAGGAAGAAAGAAAACTCCTGTTTCCAAGCAGCCGCATGTCTCTTACTCTGCCACTCCTTTTTCCATTAGAGAGCTTACATAGTAGTGCCATTCTGATTCTTTTGAATTTTGTTTCCTTCATGTCCTGTCCTACCTTTCATTGGAATTCCTTTTTACAGTCTTCCTTGTCACTATATTTTTCTCTTATGATGGCTAAATTTGCCTCCAAAAAATTCTTCTGATAGTCAACTTATCTCAAAATTAATTTATTGTAATATTTAACTTTTACAGCTAAATTATCACATTTCATTCTAAGGACTTTTTTTTAATCTTTGTTTCTTAAAATTCTTATCTATAGTGGATTTTTATTTGCAATAAATTTTATAGTTAAAGTAAAAGCAAAGAAAAAAAATACAAAAAGTGTGCCTTAAGTACAATAATTGCCTCTTCTCTCTAGTTAATTGTCTAAAGTGTATAGCTGTCTGCCTTGGTGTATCAGTATAACCGTTCTTGCTTTTGTCTCTTTTCACTCATTAGAAATCTCATTTCCTTAAATCACGAACCAAGCACAATGCTTCTTCAATACTCACCCTATTATATTCTAAGCTAAAACCAATTAATAAATTTGGAAATTTATTAGAGTTGTTTGAAATTGTTGTTAAGTATCCAAAAATCAGGTTTATAATTTTATTTGATTTAATTGATTGATTTTTTATGTTTTTATAAACTATTTTTCTCAAATTTGAGAAAAATATTTATTTATCTGTTTTTTTTCTAAAAGTGGTTTCCAAAACTCAAAAAATTTAAAAATAAATTTTCTTTTTTCAAAAACATTTTTGACAAACACAACATCAAATGGACCTTTACCCATATATAATCTTCAACTACAAACAACAAAATATCTTTGAAATAAAGCACTGGAGTCGTCTCCAGGATTACACCTTAGAGTGCATAATGTTGTGGGTACATTTGCATCAATGTGTCATTTTTTTGGAAATATCTTAATCTCAATCGATTCAATTGTCATTAACAAGTCATTTTTTTTAGTTATTTGGTTAAATACAGCGTGTAGCTTCATTCATAAGGCACTAAATGCTCTGTGTTCGGAGCATGCATAGCTATCTCCTACTACTTTTCTCCAACAATGCCATTTGATAGAAACCAACTTTAATTTAATTTTGTTAAGGGGAAAAAAAATAATCTAAGGCTACTTTCACTTTTCTTGCATTTTATTAATTTAAGCTCACAGTACAAGGCTAACTCCATTTCCAAGTCTATCCATAGAGTTTATCATTCATCCAACTGGATTTAATCAACCTGGGGCACCCTAAAGAAATCAGTATATATAAAACTTAAATTAATGAATCTGAGGCTTAATTCGTACATCACTTTTCAATAATACACTTTTAATATATGAAAGTAGATTTTTTTTTAAAAAATTTCAAGCCTAAAATTAATTATGAAAAACTCAATTACGGGTTTGATTCATAGAGAGTGAACCGAGTCAAATCCAATCCGTAATAGACTTGAGAGATTAAATATGTGTAAAATTAGTTGCGAATTTCATTTTCAGTCATAATGGATTAATTTCATACTTGGAAGAATTTCCTCGATTCTGTCAGCGCCCCAATATTTGCAAGGTATATATCTCAGTGAATGTGTACGTGACAAAGCATTGATCCTTAGGATGGTTAGATTATATGTAGAAAAAAAAAAAAAATTCCTTGTCCTAATCTGTGCACCAAAATTCTTTGATATTATAATTAATTCACATCTTCATTTATAAATCAAATTAATAATATATATATATATATATATATATATATATTTCATTATTTTATATTTTACATGATAACAAGTTAGTGGGTCGAAGATATGAATTGATCAAAATGTAAAACTTTTCTTAATTAGTATGAATGGAGCACAAAATCATACAAGAATAGCAATAGCACAGACGCACACTTGATAGAATTAAGTGAATTGCTGAGGCTCACGATGTTTTAAATGAAGAAGGAAGAGTACCATCAGCTATAGCATTAACCTTAGCAGCAGAGTGGAGCACGGTGAAGCCTGCAGCGAAAAGAACCAGCGTGAGAAGTTGGTGGAGCACGGGCAATTATTCTTGGAAGCAACTGGCTGTCTACTAAGCTTAGAAGAAGTGGGTGCGTCGATGTTTACAGCCTCTGATGGAATCTCCACCTTCATGTTCTTCTTCTTCTTCATTATCTGCCCACTTTCCATTCTTTATCCTGCAAATTATTTAGGCTTAACACCCACTTTTTACATATGTTAATTACTATAGTAAAGATCGAAATGAAATAAACGAATTATGATCTGTGGAAGAAGCCTGAAAGGACTGAAACTGTAAAATGGAAAAGGTATTAACCTTTAAATTAAGCTTAATAAGATAACTTTAATTCCCTTCGCGGATTTTTATTATTAATGCTTCAACCGCTCTTTAAATTAAATAATTAAAAAAAAAAAAGCATCGTCAATTAACATAGGATCCTTTTATCTACAATATTTAGCTTTCTTTTCTTGTTTGAATCATGATTCATGAGATAAAATGCCACTGAGAGAAAGGAGGGGAAATTGAAAGGGTCCCTCCATTATCATGGCAGACTGAATGAATTAAATTCACTCTGTTCGGATACAACCCTAGTCTATATTAATTTTGGATATTCAAATTCGATTTTTCTTCCATTACTTTTGTATAATTAAACTTTGCAAATAATAACAACGTTGTTTCATCATCAGTATTGAAAACTTGGATCTTATAAAAATCTATCCTACTGTGATCTATCTAAAATCATTTTTATTTACGGATGAAATCTAAATATTCAATATTTCTGATACCATATGAAGACTGTTGAAGTATTATACAATCTCATGAATAAAAATAAACCTTACGGCTATCATCATAAAAGATCAGCATTTGAAAAAAAAATTGAATTATAAAATTAATGGTGGATGATGAGATTCTACGCCATCAAAATATTGTAGATTTTTATCTTAATTAATTTAATATTTTGTTTTCATTGTGTAGTTGGTGTTTTTGAAAATTGGGCACCGAGGGTAGTTGGCCCAATTTTGAAAACTTTAAGCTCCCACTTTTCTAATTCCGAGGGCCCAATAAATGATTATTGCTAGACAAGGGGCTGTGCTAAAATGACGATAATTATTGAGGAAATATCGCTTTTAACTTTTTAATTAAAAAATACGGATAATCTTTTTTTTTTTATCATTTTTACCAAAATTTGTTTTCATTTGTACCGTTTCGATGATTTTTAAATTTCAACGATACCATTTTATCTTATTTTTTAATATTGTAGCATGATTTTTTGGTATAGCTTTCCACTTAATTTTTGTATTTTTTCATTTTTTATTTCTTTTTCATTTCTTCTTATTTCCATTCTTCTGACATTTTATTTTGAGATCGATTTCTTGTTTTTATCTTTCTTTGCTTTTTTATATTTCTGAATTTCATTTTTTGTATTTTTTTCCTGAATTTCACTTGAAATTTATTACATTTTTCTTTTTTTTATATGTAACATGTTTTCATTTTCAAATAAAATATAAATATTAGTCGCTCAATATTTGCTTGGATTTTTTTAGATTTATTTTTTAGAGATGTAATGTAAACTTTGGTTAAATATTATGTAAATATATTATTCATCAAAAAATAAAAGTGTATAATATATTAAAAAATGACCTGTAAATATTGGATAAACTTTAGATAAATGTTGGCTAAATATTGTGTAAATATATATTTATCAAAAAAGCAAAAATATACCATATATCAAAATTGGGTAAACTTTAGGTAAATATTAGATAAATATTTGATATTTGTAAGTGCATATCAACATTGGATAAATGTCAAGTGAATCGTTGGATAAATATTTGATAAGTTTTTTTAATTATTATTTACCTAAAACATGTCATTTTTTTTAATTATTTATATCAATATTTGGTAAATATATACTCAACCTTTACTAAAAATCTATTCATCATTTATATAAAATTTATCCCATGCTTGAACAAGGTAACAAAATATCAACTTAAGAAACAAGATTGACCCTTTAGTTAAAGCATGAGAATGTATATATGTATCAAATTCAATGTTCGTATAAAAACTAAATTGACAAACATAATTATATATTTATGTGTGTTTAATCTTTTAAATGTGAGCAGTCTAGAGAAGATTACTATGAGAAACCTAAGATCCCAAAAAAAAAAAAAAAAGGAAATGAATTTCATTCACTTCATATTCTCAATACGTACATATTGAAAATTGTTAGAGCTTTTATTGATAGATATATATATAGTATGTCCATGAATGATGTTGTTAAATCAAATTATTCTGACTTTTTTTTGGTACCAACACCGAATTATTCTAACTTAATTTTATTTTTAAAAAAAGGGATTTTTAAATTGCACCCAAAAACGGATTTTGTCCATTTGGCTAATGAAGATTGATGGATAGCATTTATTATATGAAATACAAAGGCATCATATTCTTCCTGATCGTTGACAGTTCCAAAGGACTATACTAAATATACATGCTGAAAAGGTGGTTCCCAAAAGCTTCAATGAATTTGGAGTAATTATAAGTTTAAAGTGTGGTTATCATTAAATATTTGATTTTCATTTCCCATATCCTCTTTGGTTTGTCAGCTGCATTAGTAAATGATTGTTTTAATTAAGCTTAAATTATTGGAATTGGTGGATTATCTTAATTACTTTGCAGTTGGAGTCTACACAATGGCAAAACTTCATGAGAGTATGGAAGGATCTCAGCCTCCAAAAATTTTAAATTATCTTTTATATATAATATAATTAAAAATTATAAAAAATATATTTTATATATTTTTAATATTTAACTCTCCTATTATAAAATAAAAATAGATAAATATCACCTTTAAAATGATATTTAGTTACCTAATTTTTATTGAATTATTTACTTAATTTTCATTTACATTAAATTAAAAATATATAAGATTTGAGCTCCTAATAAATTATGTCTTTTAAACTTCCAAAACTATCAAAAACTTAATAACCATATTTCCAAAAAAAAGAACAAACAACAATATCTTACAATAGCAGCGTAGTGATTCATGTAAAAAAGAAAACTCTATTATTGATTACTTCAAGATCTTAAAAAATATAAAGTAACACTCTAAATTTGATAATTTTATTTTTTAATTTATAAGTTATCTATGGGTTTTTTTTTTTAGTGTAGTGATTTATATAATTTAGTTTGGCTTTCCAAAATTTAGAGATCCATCACTGATTCTATATGAGAAATTTTGGTATTAGGACTAATAATAAAATATGAAATTTTGCATGATATTCTATTATTAATTCAATCCATAATTAAATAATAATAATAAGAAGAAGAAGAAGAATAAATCATGAATCTGACAGTAACCAGGTTTGATAATTTGTTCACATTCTTCTTTACAATTAATCTCTCTCTACCATTCACTCAAAAGTAAATTGGATCTGTAAATGGACAAATTAAAGAAGCTGTATTCCATTAATTATAGAGTTTGGAATTGTGGCAATAGCTGAATAATATATACATATATCAGCAAGTTACCTTGAATAGGATATGTCACCACACATTTAGGCTGATATGGAAGATATCTTGCTCAATGCTGAAATTTCATTCTTAATTCTTTTGAAAAGAAAGATATGAATGTTGAATTCATTTCCTATTTTACAATTACTTTATAGGTTTTCAATACCAAAAAATATTTTTAAAAAATTTTAAGAAATTAAGAGATTGTCAAAATTGCATATGGGAATTTTGAATTCAACATTTAATCTTTTTTTTTTAAAAAGAAAAAAAGAAAAAAAAGCATCTTCAAATTTGAGCAAATTCCACCTTCAGCTCGCGCACATCCAAGTTTTTGCCTCACCATGAAAAATTCTAGATCAAGACGGCAGGAATTCAAACTCTTCCTTCTGTTTAGCTACTTCCTTGACTTTTTTTGCTCATCCATGGAATTGCATTAATTATTAAAATTCCCCTTCCTTTTTTTTTTGTATTAACAATGAAAATGATTTCGTCTTCATCATCTTTAGGTTCAATTTGGTTTAACTTTTTAACATAACTATTAGCTAATAATTAGCTTGGGATAGTTGATTGGTAGATATACTTGTATTTGATAAAATTAATTAAATTGTTATTAGAATATAAAATTATCAATATAAATATAATTTATTTAATTCAAAATATAAATTTTATTGTAATATATAAATAAATATTATAATATAATACTTATTTAATATAATTATTTATTCTGATAATTTTAAATAATAATAATAATAATTAAATATTCATTAATAAATAAAAAAAATTCAAAAATATATATGATTTATAAATATAATTTAGAATAAATAGATAAAGAATAAATTTAAAATTCATTAATTCTTCATATATATATATTTTTTAAAAATATATTTACTTTCTATTTTTTAATATTTATTTTAAAAATACTCTAAAATATATAATCAGTAATTGAAGCTTTCCATATTTTAATATTTTTTAATATTTACTTCCTAATTGTTTAGTAAAAAAAGATAAATTTTTAAAAATAAATTTTTTCCTCATTTATTTTTTTCTGTGCCAATTAATCAAAAAATAAATATTAAAGAGTATTAAAAAAACTAATTAATCAAAAAGTGAATATTGAAGAGTATTAAAAATGAAGTTTCCTTAATATTTCTAAAAATTTACCAAACACTTATAAGAAAAAACAACTGTAATCTTAATCCATTGAACAAAACACTCTATTAGTATCTCTTATCTTTCTTAGTATTTCATTTTTATATATTTCAAAACTAATAATTAATAGATATGGATAATGGACATCCTTCATTCTCTTTTGAGCTGCTTCGACCTTCTGATTGAATTGTCATACTTAATTATTGTACAAATTCTCGTGCTAAGCATTAAGATCTAACTGAAATGCAACTGAACTGATTATATATATATATATATATATATATATATAACTGGACCACTAAAAACCTGCAATGCAAACCATTGGACAATGAGGTGCCAAATTTTGTCCTCTGTACAAATAAACTTTTATATATATTTATCCTCCTGCCAGCCTCACTTCCCTGTAAAAAATTTTAAGAACAAAAAAAACTTTACGCTTTTTGGGTTTTTCTTGGAAACAAAGAGCTCAGAACTCAGAAAAAAAAAAGAAAAAAAAAAAAGAAAAGAATAACGAGCACAGAATCCTCAGGCAAATCTTCTTTTACATGAAAAGAGGAACCTATTAAGTAAGCCAAAAAATATAGACAAACATACACAAACACTAACCTTTTAAGTTCCAAGGTCAACGAAAAGGCTAATATATATTATATATAATAAGAATTATATGCACACAAAGCCAGCTTTCTCAGCTATTATAGACAAAGGATGCTTTTATGGATATTATCACATGTACAAAATGTCATACCAATGCTTTTATGGATATTATCACATGTGCAAAATGTCATACCAAGAAATTTCAATATTATATATATAAGCTCATAACTATAAAATTTTCAAGAGGGAGAGATACATGATCATATTGCAAAACTTAATTGCACTAGATAATGATGTTTCAGAAACCCTAAATGCTGCCAGATATATATATAACAAAATTAAAAGCATAACCTGTTAGACTTAGGCATAAATGAACTTAAAATTCAATAATTATCAACTAATTGCATAATTAAAATATTGAAGACTAAAATGAGGACCAAAAAAAAATATTGAAGTCTAATAGTGGACTCTAGCTGCAAAGGCACTCATAAAATCTGGGTATCGAAAAGTATCGTCAGAATTGGGATCAGAACCCAACTGATGATGATGAAGATTCAGTGGTGGTAGCTCATGAGCTGCATAAGGTACCATGTGAGAATAAACTCCATTGGAACTCTCAAACTGTGCACCAACTCCATGATAGCGATCAAGATATAAAGTACCCAAATTTTCATTCTTCACGCCCTTTCTCATCCCCTCTAGTGATGGGTCAGTAGTAGCCATTTCTGATACTGCAAGTGCAACTGTTGATTGGTTTCCAGTAAAATTCATGGAGCTTTTTGAAGAGTGATTAATCTTGTCTGAAGAGGGTTTTGGCAAAAACCCTTGAATGATTTCTTGCAACAAGCCAGAATCAGGTGATTCTTGGGGAAAGAAGTCCAGGTAATCTGCTTGAGTATTAGCCCTATCTTCATTAATGGGTTGAGTACTGCTCGAAGTAGAAGCTGCAGACACATTTAAAGCAGTAGACAAACTGCTAGATTCCAGAAGGGAAGACCCATTGCTGTATGGAAACTGACCGTATAAAGCTTGAGGATAACCAGAACCAGAAGATGATGGGTTGAGGAAATCACGAAGAAGAAGCATGTGCGTTGTAGACCCAGAAAAGTCTGCAACATGAGGGTTACCAAAAGAGGGCCAATTAGAACAATCTGTGTTATAACGGCGGGAGGGAAGATAATCACCGATGGGCGGCTGAGCCTGAGATTGTTTTGAGAAATGAAATGGACGTACAAAAGAGTCAGTTGAATGGTGAGGATCAGGATTAGGGTAGACGAAATTTGTACGAGCTTTAAGGCCACGCATAGCTCGAGCTGCACAGTCATAGGCACAAGCCGCTGCCTCCGCCGTGTCGAAAGTGCCAAGCCACCGTCTTTCTTTAGACTGAGGATCCCTTATCTCAGCTGCATAACGACCCCATGGCCTCCGACGAACCCCACGGTACCTCATGGTACCACCCGTCCCACCACTGCCACTTTCTTTCAGTGACCTCTTCGTCGCAGTGGCGGCGGCGTCGGCGGCAGTGGCAGCTACTCCCGTTGAACTCTTTTTTCGTTTGTCGGTGATGGGTTGGTGTGGGATATATTCCAGGTTGTGGGTCATTCCATTTAGCCTTCTAAATGCTTCCTCCATTCTTGAGGAGTTGCTGAAGGATTCTCGAAGAAAGAAAAGGAATCAAGAATCAAGAATCAAGAATCGAGTATCAAGAATCAAGAATGAGGAAATGAAAACAAGAACAATAAAAGCAAAAGGCAGAAGGGCAAAGAGAGAGCGTAAGATTCAGGGTTTGGGGTGAGGCACCCTGTTTCCTGTGGAGTAGTTTATTTATAGGCAGACACATAATCAACCTAATAAAAGTTGTGGAGATATATGGAAAGGGAATTATATACTCATGCATGGGTGGATTTATATAAACAATAAAGATGGTTGCCTAACACAAAATTCTAAAGGAAAAAAAAAAGAGAAAATAATAATTGATATCATTCTAAGGAGTATGATTTTCTACTGTGCTAACATCCTCCTCTTATAAGATGATTCTCATCGTTTCTGGCATTTTCTTGGCTTACCAAGAAAAAATATTCTCTCTTTTGTAATATTATCTCTTAAAACTGAAAAGAATATTTCAGAAAATAGAATTTTAAGAAAAAATTAAAAATAATTATATTAATATATGAAAGACTAAAATTTAATTAAAAATGTATCTTTATATTTCACAATTTAAAGACATGAGCTTATCAATTAAGTTAAATCACTTAGGCAGTTAAAAATAATAATTATTGAGTAAAACTTTTGAGATTTCCATGGATAGATTTAACATGTCAAAGCATTTTCAATTTAAATCCTAATATTTTCCATCAATTTGAATTTTAACATTTTTTTATTATTTTTAGTTTCGACTTTCCATGTATAATCCCATCCAATTCATGAAAACTCCAGACTAACATTAATGATTGTTAGGGTTTAAGAGGAAAAAATTTTCTAAGAAATTAAAAAAAACTTTAGATAGATGAAATTTTAACAAATGGATTGGTGAATGCGATTGGTACGTCTTGAAAATGCTATCTTATTACCGATTTCAAAAATGAATACAGCTAACCTAGTGGTTATGGGGAGAAATGGCATTGATTCACTCCATTGACCGCTAAACTCAATTAAACTTACTTTCTATAAGGTTTTAGATATAATTAGCTACAATGCGAGTAAGAATTTCCCACTCAAAACAAGCAGCCAAATCGATGTCACTAGCTGAAAATTTCAGAAAACTTTGGGCTTTCAATTAATAAGAAAAAATTAAGATTTAAATTTAAAATATCTCTACACTTCATAAAATTTCTTATAATTTTTACTTTATACGTGCAACAAAAATTTATTATTAATTAATTCATAAATAAATTAATGAATTAAGTTAATATCACATGCTAGTTTTACTTTCAACTATGTATTACTGTGGACGTGTAATGTTTATTTTGCTTTAGAAAGTATTTCTTTATGTGATAATTTTTTATTAATTTGGTTTATATATATTGGATTTGTGAAAAAATTTCACTTATTGTGTTTGTGATTTCTTGAGTTCCTTGTGGAACATTGTGCTTGCATGGAATCAATTTTATCACATTGTGACTTCGTACTTACCATTAAATTTAGCACTCGTATTACATATAATAATATGTATTAGCTGGCCCCACTAGGGATAATATTTATTTATTTTCAAGGAAATTATTAATTATATTGACATTATTCTGCCTTTCTTGAAGGCTAATACTGTTCATCCAAACCCATTTTTAAATAAGAGTACATCCCTGCATTAACATAGAAGATTAAAAAGTCAAAAAGTAAATAGTAAGCAATTAATATCAATTTCAACTTTTTAAGTATAGCTGATTTCATTTATTATTTATATAAGATTTTTAGTTAATCACAAATTCAACTCGTGACATATAAAATATAATCCATAAGAAAAACAGCTACTACTAAATAATGAGAATTCAATTTCATAATAATGGGTTCTTTTTTTTTCTTCTTAACATTAAAAAAAAACATACGAGTTTTATTTGTGCAATCAATTTGTTAATTTACATGGGAAATTTTATTTGAGCTCGTTGTTCAGGCATATGACAGCTAAGATATCGATCTGCTGCGAGAATAAAAACAAGTAAATGCCTTAACCAATTTATGTTTATAGACTGGAGTGTGTTGTTGGAAGTATGATTGACATGGATTGAAGATTTTCAATTGTAAAGCAGAAGAAAGAGGAGTTATAGTTTTTTTTTTTTGGCTATTATTTTCCGAAAATAAAAAATAAAAATGTTTTTTTTTTCTGTAAATTTTCTAGGAAGTTGAAGAGTACAAACTCTGTTCCTTGTAAATATCATTCTGAATTATTACAGTGGCGGCGGCTCAGAAATTGTTCCTCCACCTATGGTTTCTGGTTCTTAAAAAACATTTTTAATTTCTTTTAATAGGAATGTAAATATATTAATTAAATTACAATTCTTATTAATGGGATTATTAGTACTAATAATTCAGGGATTGAGATTGAAGGTTAGGGTTTGAAAACCAAAGATTTGATGATCACATGGACTAGTCTGTCGGATAAAGGGCTTTAATAGGGGTCTTAAAAGGTTTCGTAGGGTTTCCTTTGGTGAGAATGGGAATTAAACTTTTATGCTAAGATTGGACCTACCTACTCTTTTTATTGCCTAAAAAGAAGGGAAGATTGTTCATTAACCTCCCAAAACATCTCTTCATTCATTACCCTTAACTTTTTCTTGTTCACTAATCATCCAATTCTAACTACCAAATTAATATTCATAGCTCAATCCCTGTATCATAAACATTAAAGAAATACATAAAATTAACTAATTTAAAATTTATCACAATTGCATCCCCTTATCAAACAATGATATTATTCCAGTAAAAACGTTCTTATCATAATATATTATGATTAATTGATTCTAAAAAAACTAGAAATATATAATAATTTGGGGTGTTTTCTATAATTATTTATACACATCAAATACACTTTATTGATTTTTTAAAAAAAAAATCTTATACCAAATGTAAGTACAGTATTTTTTTAATATAAAAAGTTTGACGGTTGATTCGAATTCTAAATTTTATGCTTCTAACCATCAAATTAATATAATAACGTTAAAACTTATTGGTAAGCATTGTATTTAATGCTACAAAAAAATCACGTAACAATAAGTTTCCCACCGCCAGCGATGAAAATGCTAATTTTACGGTATATAATTTTAAGATTTAAATCATGCTGCCCTTTAATTTGCAGTGAAAAAATTAAATGTTCCCATGTGCAGTTATGTCCTCTAAATTTATAAATTTGAACCATGTAATGGTTAATTTATTTTAAAATTTAGACAAAAAAATAATTTAAATTAAGTTAGCTTCAAGGTTGATTTTGAATAGGAGAATATGGAAATGGAATTTTAATAGCATCACTGATAAAAATGTTGATGATCTCATGGATATCATAACTTGCTATATTTTATCCAGTCACTTCATAGGCCTAAACTATCAGTTAGATACTTGACCCAAGTGATTCAAGAGAGAGAGACAGCAGCCGAAGCAGCAGAAGAAGAAGAAGAAGAAGAAAACGCCAAAACTGAAAGAAGAGATAAGATTTTAACGACAATATGAGATCCTGCCAGCTAAAAAGCTTTTCCACTTTTTTTTTTCTTTTTATTTATTTATTTTACAATTATTTATGCATTTAAATTAATTGTAGGGATTTTTATTTTAAAAAAAAATTAATTTAGGGTATAATAATTAATAGGAAATGTCTTAATATGACTTGTTCATGTCCCATCCATCTGTATCTCTTCTTCCCTAACCCTTTTCCAATGCACCACCGCATTTGTTCATATGATATATTACTCTATTCTATACATGATAAATCTGCCTCCTGTTTTTTTTATTAGTTATGACCGTCCAACATAATTACATTTTTCAACTACTAATTTCTTTTTCTATTTTACTTTTCCATATATAAACTTTGACAACAAATTTTTTTATTTTTTGTACTTTGAAATTAAACCCATTATTGCTTTTTTTTTGAGAGAGAAAAAGGAATATGATTAATTTGTTATATTGAAATGGGAGTTTTGAGATTGTAATTGGCAGTAGTACAACATAATACAAAATTATAACGGTTCCCCATTGTGGTGGTATCTCTCTTAAATAAACATAAGTAAAACAGTACAAGAGAAGTGTTGGAAGATGAAATCTTTCTTTAATTAAAAAACCCATCAATTCAATTTGATTGCCTATTCGTACATTAGCATATCCCAATCACTATCGTGGTGGCATCTCTCTTAAGTAAACAGAAGTAAAACAGTACAAGAGAAGTGTTGGAAGATGAAATCTTTCTTTAATTAAAAACCCATCAATTCAATTTGATTGCCTATTCGTACATTAGCATATCCCAATCACTACCATTTTTGCACTAAATCAAGATACGCTTATCCCTATTAGGAATAAGATAAACCCACACATATACCCTTTGCCTTTTGGGCCTCAGCATTTTTTTTTTTCTGTTCGTTAGGTAATTGTAAATTTATCTAACCTCCTCACCAACCATTCGAATTTGGATTTAGAAATTTTTTTATTTAATATCTTTTATTATTATTAATGAGCCGAATTGAAATTTAAATCCGAGTTTCACAACTTTATTGAACTCATTAAAATTTAATATTATTTAATTTATTATTTCACAAAATTATTTATTTAAAATCTTACAAATATATTCGTTTAAAATTTATTTAAGACTTATTTATATTATATTTTATTATCGAGTTTGAACTCAAATTTTTGATATTATTAATTAACAAGATAAACTCAATTTTCTGCAATTATTAGTTAACAAATTAAACTCCAGTTGTTTACAAATTTAATAATTTTAAAATGAGTCGAACTCAAATTTAAATATAAAAAATTTGAATCGAGATCAAATTTGTGATAAACTTAAAATATCGCTTGAACTCGCTAATATTCGATTCAGTTTGGCTGGACTCGTTTATAATCCTAATTATTTTTTCATTTAATATAAAATGTTTAAATTTGTAATTTCATAATTTTGAAAATAAAATTGAAAAAAACAATAAATATTCCTTCTATTACAATTTAAATATCTATTTTTAATTTTTTATTCCACTTCAAATATTTATTTTAAAAGTTAAAAAGTATTAACATATTTTTTATTTTATTATTATTTATGACAATTAATATTTTTTTATTAAGCAGATATAGAAATAATTTATAATCAAAAATTTTAAAATTCATAGCAATTAAATTTTTTTAAATATATATGAAAAAATCGAAATAAATATTTGAAAAACAAATAGAGAAGTAAGTAGTTCTTAGTAAAACAAACACCACTTGTATATCCTTTCGAGATCCCGAAAGTCCAAGCAAAGCTACGAGTCTAAGAAAGATAAACGTTTTCCCAATAAATCTTTTATCTTAGCATATAAGAAACGCGAAATCACCTCCTTTCCATTTTTTTTTCTAACTACAGTTGAATTTAGTCCTCATTCTTTTACTTTTCTTATAACTTACATTTTCAATCAAATTAACATTTAATATTTATTTTTTCATAAAAATTTTACTTATCATGACAACTCATTGTAATTTTTTTGAATAAATAGTGAAAAACAAAAAACAAGATTGAATATTTTTGAATTGAAATAGAATAAAGTGATTATAAAATTATCTATAAATTGAGGAATGCTAAAGATAGTCTTTTTTTCAGATTTTATAATTGATTAATAAACAGAAATAAAATTTAAAAATTAAGAGAATTTTTTTTAAAAAAATTTTACTGCTTACAAAGTGTTTCTTTAATTTATTTACTCTCTTCATCAAAATCTGATAATTATGCCTATCCTTTTTTTAAAAAAATAAAAAATAAAAACAAAAAATAGAAAAAGAAAAAAGAAAAAAAAGTGTCTCCACTTGGCTGGCGACCTTTAAATCTTTAGATAAGACAAGTATCCAATACACTTGTCGGTTCAGTCGCTCTCTTTCCTGAAACTCTAACCCTATTCTTATTTTGCAATTTAGCTCATGTTGAATTTACAATAAATTCCTTCGGGGAAAAAAAGAAAAAAAAATGTTACAGTCAGTTAATGCCTCTTTTACATTTTATTTAAAATCTAAAAATTAATATATAGGTGAGATTTTCTTTCGTATAAAATATCGATTGAATTTATCAACAAAAATTTTATTAATTTCTGGGTAATTTAAAATGAAAACATTAAAGATGCAATGACTAAATTTGCAATAAAATTTTATTTGTATACAAAATGTTTTAAAATAATTAATTTTGAGTAAAATCAATCATTTACCGTAAGGGTAACTTTCTTAATTTCTCAAAATTTGGACTGAGAATCAAAATTGAGAGTTAACTCCGCCATAATATTAATTCAAATGAGATAATCATTTACAATGATAAGAAAATTAAAAGGAAAAAAGAAAAGAAAAATCTCGTAGATTTCCAAGGAAAAAGTAGCTTTTTCTGTAGCCAGCGGTTGTATTACTTTCACATCTGATCTCTGATATCCTAAACCTTTTCAGGATGTCAAAAAGAGCATTAGCAGATGTTATGACGTCCTCAATATTTGTGTTTTGTGGTGTGTGTGTGAAGGATTTTGAAGCAGATCTATGCTTGCAAAGTGAATGCCTAGCAGATCTATGCTTGCAAAGTGAATGCATGCTTTCTTCTTTTCTGGTCTAGGTCGTATATATAGTCTGCTGCTTATGAATTATACGTCTTCAACACCAACTTTATAAAAGCTGCTGCCTTGCTTCTCTCTACAAATTAATTCACTTTCATAAGTTATATATTACTTATCTAGAAATCAATATTAATAATACTCACACTATATATATATAATTAAAGCCTAGCCTACAAGTAAAGATAGTAAGCCTACAACTTAAACTACTTTAAATTACTTAAGTAGTATAATATTCAAAATGTTGAATCTAATTCATCTCTAAATAATTAATTTAAACCATGCAATCAAACGGTGAAGTATATATGCATATGGAGTAGACAGCCATATCTGTGATCACACTATTAAGTTTTTAATCAGTTGATTAAAAACGTTAATCACTTAATTTTTTTTTATGAGTTTAATCTGTTATCTCTCCTCTATATTTACGTACTATTTCTAGACTTATTAATTATCAATTTAATAATTTAAAATTTAATAATTTAATAATTAAAATAAATAATTAACTACCTATAGCTCTCTTATCTAGACTCCGACTATGACTACATGTGCCATCTTTATTTTTGTCTACACTATGTTGATATTTTCATTCTCAAAATTAATGACATATAAATTAATAGAACTTAATTAATTGATTTAATGATGATTTATACAAACAAATATGAAAATTGGCAATAAATTTTCGTTAAGCAAAACCTCTACTATCCAAGAGGATGGGAACCTAAAACTTGCTCTATATCACCTCTTTTTGAGCTTATTCGGTTGGTTAATTACTATGGTTTAATTGCTCTATGTCGTGAGCTAGCATGTGGACCAACCCATTAATCCAAATCCAGTACTAATAACTCCCATTATTTTTTAGTAGAGAAGTACCATTATTTAATGATAATATTAGTTGTTAATAATATATGTACATATTTTTTGGGATTCGAATGCAAATTCACGAAGGACAGACCATTTTGTTAATGTTGCTGAAATATATATAATTTACAAACAACAATATAATAATGTATATATTTACCAAGGTTACATGAAAATTTTAATCTTCAACCCGACCTGCATGCCGATGTAAATGTTGTTGCTAAAATTCTCATAGAAATTTCTGAGAAAACCAAATCCCCAAATCTCTGAAGCCGAAAATCACATCGAGGACCTTATACTTGGCGATATTTATATGATGATATAAGTCTCTGTTTTATCAAGATCATTCAGGACTTTGAGCATGTATTTATGGCGGCCTCACCAATCAATAGATAAACAAAAATTCTTGAATGTGGAGGGTAAAGGTAAGTAGGAAAAGGGGCATTGACCCTTATATGGAGTCTGTTTAGTATTGATTTTCAAAGCCAAATTAATGATTTTTACCATAATTTCAAACTTCCAGGAATAAGATCCTTAGGCGTGCCATTCTTTCATCCACAAAAATGTGGGAAACAGATAATTAATTTAGAGAAGAAAAATCTTACGCAATAATACTATAAGTTGGAGACATAAAAGTAATCTTAAGATTTCCCTGCAATGTTCGATAGACTATAAAGAGGCTCTCAATTATTTCGTAAATGGGAGATTTGACTCTATTACTATAAAATTCAAAATACAAAAAGAATAAAACAAACTATATATTTGAAATTATTCATTCATATATTTTCTAAGTGAATATGAGATTAGAAGGTATTTTTGATTTTTGTTCATGAATTATACATAAACTTATGTAAGTATTTTCTTGTTTGTTTATTTTGTTAGACTTTATCTATGACTCCATGGCATATCAAGTCAACAAAAAAATACATAACTAAAGGAGTTTTATATAGGAGTTGCTACTTTTTTCATATTACATACTTTATTACCTTTTTTGTGTGATACTTGCACGGAGAACCCATGTTATAGATAAAGGGGGCCTTGCCGCCAGTTTTTTTTCTTCTTAAATTTACATATATAATAAGTGAATATCCTTTAAATTGTATTATTTCACTTAAACGAAACCCTTAAAGTATTTTATTTTCCTTTATTATTTTTTTCCTCAAACAATTTGCAATACAGTAGACAAAATTAAAATTGTATTATAAAAAAAATTATAATAAAGAATTAGTATATACCTTCTTATAATTATCCATTTATAAATATAAAAGTCTTTACATGCATTAATTTATCAAGTCATATTAATTGTTTGTATTATTGTATCCTTATCAGTTATAATACATTTCAAAATCCTATAAAAAAATGTTATATTTTAATTATTGTTTGTAATCCTCAAAGGAAAAATTATTAATATCGACACGATGTCAATTAGGAAAACAATAATATGAAATAAAGAGCTTGATCAAAGAAATTTTTTAATATATGGTTGCTTTATTTCTTATTTGCAAATTAGAGTTGGTTAATCAACTAGATCCTAGAATCAATATGATTTTTTTTTCAATAATATTTTAGAAGAAATTTGTCTCATATATCAAGATATGTCAACCCGTAAACTTGAATGTTTCTAGAAGAATTGAATGATGATTTATTTATATAAAACATAACATAAAAATATATATATAGCATTTCTCATTATATTTTATCAATAGTTAGATTAATTGTGAATTACTTACGTTTAGTAAGAAATTTGTCTTCATTTATATCCTAAAAATGCAATAAATGACCAACGTAGACATCCCAAATTTTTACTATTCCCCTACTTATCCATGGTAAAAAGAAAAAAAGAAAAAAAAGTGTCTATTTGGATGATGATACAATCCAAACATGGTCCCCGGTGTTTAATATAGTCGTGGGAATACAAGAAGGCTTATTATTACAAATAAATATAATTGAAGACATAAAATTAATAAAAAGCCGAGAATAGAAGCAGGGATTTAATAGAGGCAGCTCACGAGCAATCAAAACATTTACTGCTAACTCACAGTTTTACTGACCTATTTGTTGCCTAAAAACTTATAATCATTTAATTTACCTCCGGTAGACAAGCAGCCCTGCTGCAGCTGTAGGCAGCACCCCCACCCACCACCCATAGCCCCCAAAAATTTATCCAGCTTTTTATTTAATTTGTTTCTTATTGCGGCAAAAACACTTAATTCATAAGTATAGAATATATAATCTGGTCATCCTTAACCCTGCAGATTAATGCATGCTTCTGCTTTTGCTTTTGCATGCTTCCTTTCTACTATTTATTCTTTTTCTGTCGTTAGAACCTCTTCTGTCACTTCCATGCTTTGCCTCTTTTAATTAATGACCCCAACATTTTAATTCTATTTTAAACATATTAGTTTAATTACTGTGGGTAGTTCTTGTTTAAATTAGACCAGAGCTTGCTATAAACAAAAGGAAATGAGACCCTAAACTAAAATTTATTCCTTCAATTCAAGGAATAAATTTCCAATATATTATCAGTAGGTGAGATTGAATGATAGATGTTCTTTCTCTTTAAACTACATATTTCAAATTCAAGTTGTGTGTATGATACACCTTTAGAATTGAATGGTTAAGACAAAAACAATTAGAGAATTAATCAGCAATGAAAAAGCCCTACTATTTCTCTTTTTATTTCTTTATATCATTCTCTCTCTCTCTCTCTCTCTC
Organism: Triadica sebifera; assembly: GCA_023653625.1. Classification (NCBI taxonomy): domain Eukaryota; kingdom Viridiplantae; phylum Streptophyta; class Magnoliopsida; order Malpighiales; family Euphorbiaceae; genus Triadica; species Triadica sebifera. Next base: position 1,748,215 of record CM042913.1, read on the forward strand.
TCTTTTTTAAATGTACTTATCAAATAGACAATAGAATATAGGCTTTGTTGGTACATCAAGGGATACTATTTGAACTTGTAATTTGTAAAATTAATTTTTTATGAATATGAATTGAAAAAAATAATTACGTAGCCAAGTGATTGTTTAATTGAAGATAATAAATAAAACAAATAAGATAACAATTCATGTTTTTTTTTTTTACTTTGGAAGAAAGAAAGAGCTAAGAAGCCCATTGACACGTCTACTTCAGACAGTAAACTCAAAAAAATTATAGCAACATGTGATTTAATTTATAAGTTTTACCAATTGAATTAATCATCACTAGAAGCATGGTAGGGGACACACCAAAATTGGCAGCAAAGTGGTACTTGTGGGTATTTAGATGTCCAAGTGTTATTTATGGTATGAAACTATTTGCAAGCAAGAGATCCTTTACCTCAGCTTTATCTATTAGTTCAAGTAAAATTATTTATTCTAAACATTAAATCAAGAACTCTATTTTGTGATTTAAATAAAAATTCGTGAGCTTTACACGCGCATATATACAACTTAATTACAATATATCTCCAGGTATAAATTGAATCCCCACAAAATCTCTCCTACCACATTGGAGATGTAACTATTGACATACTTTTTTTATAATAAGGTAAAATTTTTAATTTAAAATGTAAATTTTAAGATTAATTTTGAATTTTGAATTTCCTCTTTTTAATATATTGGGGCCTATAATTGCCTAATAGTTTTACGATCCTTGTTAAACGCTGGAAACCTAATTGATTCCATGGCGGATCTGAAGACAGAGAAAGGATAAGAGAGGTTGCTTTCATGGGGATTCATTGCCATGATTTTGCCTCCAATTATCCACCACCAATCATGTGCCACGTGTTTGTAAATATGTCTGATAGATAATAATAATGATAATAATAATAGCCTTCGTACTGTTCCTCATAATTTCAATCCTGCAACCAGCAATGGTTGACTTTAAAAAAGGTGTTTTTCTCCCATGAAATCTCAATTTCACAATAACCCATAAACATAAGTCACTTCAGGAGTTAATCAAACTAATAAAATGGTTTGTTATTATTTCGAGCCCATTAATTGTTTTATTATTCTTATTTTCGGTTTTGCTCAATTTATTGTTAATAGATAGAATAGAAATATCGATTTGTTTTTTTTTTAATAATGATTAAGTTTATAGTTGGAGGAAGGTAATAGCTATAATATAAATTATCTATCAATAACCTTTTAGTGATATTATTTAATAATCAGAGCTGTAAATTTTGGATTCAAATTCTAATGAAACCCCTTGTTGTAAATTCTGTTCTAAAAACCCTTTCTGTTAGGATTATTTCACCTACGGGCTTGGGCCTCTTTCTATTTAGCCCTTCCACTAGGCTCACTTTTGGGCCATCTTATTTGGATGTTGTAAATTCGAATGTAAACAAAAACTAATTTTTTATTATTGAAATAATTCAAAAAATACTAAAATTAATATTTTTTTCTTAATTAATAGTTTGCTATTAGATTAATTCATGAATAATGTTATGAATGCTGCCGTTTCTCTAATCCTTATGTATTAAACTTGACACAACATTACATATGTGAGAAGTAAAAGCTTCTTTTATTCTTTTTTTGATCAAGCACATGTTGAAAAAAGGGAGAGTGAAATTTGAATCTGGATTGTTTAGGAAACTCCTAAAGTCATCCACTAAGCTACATATGATTTGAGAAATTTCTTCCATTCTAATCAGGTTTTGGATTGGTAATCAAAGTGGATCTAATAATCAATAAATTTGAACTTAATATTAAATCATATTTATTGACCAAAATATATATATATATATATATATATATATATATATATATGAGATTATATTTGTGAATTTGAGATTTAATACTATGATTCGATGTAGACTAAATCCAATTCTATTTTTCTTATGTTGCCAAAAGGCATTGCTTTCAAGGGAGGGACTTCTGTTATCTAAATATAATGTTCACCAATTGTAAAGAAGTTATGCAGGTTTGATTTGATTCAATTTTGTTTTGCTAATGAATGCTTAAACTGAATATTAAAACAGAGATGGTGAATATGATTAACGATTTAATTAGTTCTTAAATGTTTACTTGCAATATCATTTTTAATAGCTGTTCACATGAATTACGTACATTTAATAATCTCAGAATCTCATCAAATTCAATAAAGTGACAATCTCTTTTTACTTCATTAAAGCAGAGTTTTTGATTCTATAATTCCGTTCATGTTCATCAAGCAGATCACAAAGTTGCAGTGCAGCTTTTCTACCCGTGTCCTGCTGCAATTTAACCTTCGAACTCCATCAAACATATACACTAAAGGTAAGAGAAAGAGAGTGATGAAATTAAGTCTACTATCTACAATTTACATCCTAAAACTCTTCAAGGGACTTGTATCGTCCACTTGCTGAAACAAATTCCTCTTTAGGCTGCAATCTTTGCTGTTGGATCTGATTGATTTTCTCATAATCATTCTTTCTCAGTGCCCAATCAAAAGATGTCAGATATTTTCCTTCAATTTTTCTTTTGTATAGCTCTTAACTACAAGAGCCGTTCCTTTCTCATGCACCCATCTCAAACAAACCTTCCAAGAAGCACCATTAGTGACATAATTGTTTACAATTGAAACAGATGGCTAAAACACATTGGCTTTTTAACTTAAATGGGAGTTTGGATGCATAGCTATGTCAGTTATGCATACATCTTAAGGATTATGATCCATCAAACAGAACGGCAATCTCTCAGATCTGCTAATGCTTTCCACTATCCCCTAAACTATGGGCTGTAACTAAATAACATCTTCTGTTTCAGGTTTTCATTAGCCTTGCAGCATGCATATGGATGTCTATTAAATTGTCCTTTGAATAAACTTATATTTAAGTTGTTATGCATCTGCCTGTAATATAACTAATGATATCAAACACCCATTTTGGTGCCTAAAATCCAAATGAGAAACCACTGAAATTCGATGAAATAGAAACCTGTGCAACAGTCTTGTCATGAGCCTTTGCAATCCCATTTAGCAATTCATTAAGTTTCACCAAACTGCTACCCCAGTGAGTGCCGTTTATTCTGCTCAATCATTACCCGACTCACAAGAACGACAACCCGTTTAACTGAACAAAATTTTCATTTCGATCTTGCAGATTTGGCCCATCAATCAAACTCAAGATATGCTATTTATATATAATTTAGTAGTAATATAAAAAACCATCTCAAATATATAGCACTTAAAAGAGATTTATATGGTCCACAAGGGCAAAAAAGCAATTGTTGGAGAGACTATTAGATCTGTTTTCGTGAAAGAAATTAATTAACCTTGTCTTAATCTTCCTCCAATAGTAAGCATACTAAATCATTTTTCATTAACAAACTAATAATCGTCGTTAATCATCACAATATAATTTTCAATCTTTTGAGAGAATATTTTCTGTTGCCAACAAATTTCACAGTATTGCACAATCAACAACATTACAAGATTACAAAAATAAACTTAAATAAGTTAATATACGGCTTCTTTTTTATTTTTTCCAATTCAGATTTGAAAACACGCAAATGATGATTTTCTTGATTAAAACGCCATAAATTGCAAGAGATGATGCCATTGTTGCTCAATTTCATATGTTTATTATCAAAGCTCCCCATACCATAGCTCTTCAATAGTCTTAAATGGGCCTTCTGTCGAAACAAAGTCTTCCTTAAGCATGAATTTATGCTGTGGGATTTGACTAATCTTTTCATTATCTTCCTTGGACAATTCCCAATCAAATATCTCCATATTCTCCTTTACCCTCTCCTTCTTATAGCTTTTCACCACAAAAGTTGCCCCTTGCTCATATATCCATCTCAATGCAACCGTCATTCAAGAAAATTATGAATTAATTATTCGGTAATTAGTAAAACTAATTAAGCAAGAAACGAAAATTTTTTAATTGTCTAGATCATATTCATTTATATATATATATATATATATATATTTGCTATGGCAATAAATTATTGGTTCGATTATGAACCTATGGACTGGATATAAGGGGAAGATATACAGAATATTAGAACCTGAGCAACAGTCTTTCCATGAGAGTTAGCTATCACTTTCAGCACCTCGTTGTCCATAACTAAATTGGTGCCCCAGCTGGTGCCTTTTGCTCCCAAAGGAGAGAAAGCAGTCACTATAATGTTATCATTTCTGCCAAATTCTAGAAGCTTCTTCTGCTGCTAGACAGGGGCCATTTCCACCTACACAAAAATTACCATCTTCACATTACAATCTCTTGCCCATAAATTGAACCAAATTCACAATATATAAAAATATAGCAGAAGCTTAATCACTTGATTCACTGAAGGAGGAATTGTAGCAAAGGCAGTTATAGTTTCAAGCTTCTTGCAAGAGAAGTTGCTGACTCCAATAGACTTTGTAAGGGCAAGCCTCTGGCACTCTTCCATGGCCGCCCACACAGCTTTGAAGTCCATTGGCTGAAGCTCCTCCTTCGACATTGGATATTCATATCTTCCCGGTGTTGAACTGATTGGCCAGTGAATTAAATAGAGATCCAAGTACTCCATTTGATAAGCCCTGTTAACACAAATCAATTGCCACAAAAGAAAAAAAAAATAGATATGACGAAATTTGCCACAGATTTACATCCATATAAATCCGTCAGAAATATTTATCACGCTATATTTGCAGTTTGCAGAATTCTTGTCGTAGCTGAAAGTTAAAATTTGAAAATGGGAATGTTATATCTGAGGGAATTCTTAAGATCACGGACAACAAGATGAGCATGAGCATCGCTGCACCATAGTTTTGAGGTGATAAATAGTTCCTCTCGAGAATCCAGCAGGCCAAGTTTAAGAGCTTCGGCGATTGCTTCAGCCAGAACCTTTTCTGATGTATACTGCGCCGCCGTATCGAAGTGCCTGTATCCCTGCCTGATCGCGTCCAGCACCGCCGCTCTCATGTTGGTTTTGTCCAACTATCGGCGGCTGTACCCATCCCAATCTCCGGCATGTTTTTTTTGCTGAGGATGAGCAGAGTTTGACCTTTGGGATTGAAATCAAAGGAGTTGCCATTCTGATTGCGCACAAAATTTCGAGAAACCAACTTTAGTTCGATTATTAAAGTTGGATTATTTAGGCACTTTTTGTTAACACCGAGATTAAAATCTAGTTTAATCATTAGTAAATTAATTTATTTAGAAAAAAAATTTAGATTATAATCTTCAAAATAAAACACCATATAATTAATCTTTTTAAACTAATAGATTATAATTTTTTTTATCTTTATTTTTTATTATTTTATAATAATAATATAATTATTTAATACTAATAATAATATAATATTAGATAATAAAAATAAATGTATTTATTATATTAGAATGAGGTGTTTAATATAATTTTTATATTATTTAATATATATATATATATATTATATAATTATTTTGTATTATATATTTAAATCGATTTTATATAATATTTTTAAATAATATAGATATATTATTTTATATTTTTTAATTAATTTTATCAAAATTTTTTAATTAAATTAATTAAATTATTAACTACTAAATTTTCGAACCACCAAATTATAGCTTCCTTTACAGCAGAAGCATATATTCCAAACGATAAAATATCACATCATAGGACCCTTGATAATCCGGATATTGACACTGGCGGACCAACGACCTGATCAAGATGAATCTTATCTAATATATATATATATATATATATATATCTAATATATATATATATATATATATATATATATTAAATGCTATAAAATTAAATTATTATAATTATTTTAAAATTAATTAATTAATACTATTATATTTTTTATTTAACAGTTGAAAAATAATATTTTTAAAGGGATAAATAATGTAGTAACTATTATATATATATTAGACTACATAAATTAAAAATATGAAACAATTTGTTAAAATTAATTCTTTGTATAATGATTTATTAATTCGCGATCTATTTAGATCTTGGTTCGAAAAAAATTCATTCAAAATTATTTATTGCTGTTAATAAGTTAAACTTGAACTTAACTTCGAGTTTAATATTATTTTATTCATTAGCTTGTAAATATATTTTTTAAAAACTCACGAATATATTCGTTTATGAACTCATGAATACATTTATAAACATATTCGTTTAAAAACTCACAAACGTATTCATTTAAAAGTTCAGGAATATATTTAGAGATCATTTATGTTATATTTTGTTATTAAACTCAAATTTTTGTCATTATTAATTAAAAAATTCAACTTGAACTTCTGTCATTATTAGTTAACGAGTCAAATATGAAATAAACTCATTAAATATAATAAATGAGTTTTTTACGAACCGCTCGCAAATTTGATAATTTTCAAACAAGTTGAATTTGAATTCAAGTATAAAATCTCGAATCAAGATTGAACTGAACTTGAGTCTGTGATAAACTTAAACAAGCTGAATTCAAACTCACCAATATACAACTCAACTTAATTCATTTACAACCTTAGATATATAAATTAAAGATATGGACTAATAATTTATATTGGACAAAATAAATAGAGTATTCTAGAACCATTTGTTTCTTGTCTTTCAGTGGTATTAGAGAGAAAAATTAGAGTTAATTTAAATATTATGTACATGTTAAGGTTATAATTTTACATGTAAAAGCACATAAGAAATTATATATAAATTTTTGTGAATTGCATATTATAGATGTGTAAAACTAACTTTTTCTAAAAACTAGTTCAAAAGAGAAAATTTGTCTAAATCATTATAAGTAATAGTTTAGAGTTACAATCAATTAATATGTGAGAAACTTTAACACACACATTCCGTTGTGGAGGTACAACGCAATAGGGGTCATCTAGAGTATAGAAATAATAGATTGTACTGCTCACAGGCTAACAGCATGTGTCTTATTATGCTTTGATTTTGATACTATATAAAATTTATTAAATAATAAATCTTAAACTTAACTCTTTTCAAAAACTAGTCCAAGAAATGAGGGTATCCAAGCCATTGTAAATAATAGTTTAGAGATATTTCCGAAAAATGTAGGATATTCTAACAAAAGGGCATCTTCATGGTAAAAGATTATACTTTTTTTTTAATATCAAAATAGCGATGAAAATAAATATTGCAATGTGCTGGAAATAGAATCTCAAATTGCTCATGTATGAAGGTGCTTCGATTTTTGAAAATACTGCTTGAGATGATAAAAAAATGAATTAATACTTCAATCATTTATTACTTAATAAATTTAAGATTTATTTAGGAAAACAGGATAATCGCATCCTTCTTATTATTAATTGAAAAATAACTTTGCTAGTGATATAATATGTTTTTTTGTTAAAATTATGCAAGACTCGTGATTTTGTACCTTGATAATACTGAACGAAAAGTTTATCGATGCATTCCACAAAACAATTGAATGAAACCATATGTCTGCATTCCGAAGAAGATGGAAGCTTAGTGTATGTAAGATTTATGACACATTGCTCTCTATAATGTATTATACATAGTTGCTAAGGCCTTAACCAACAGGGTGAAGGTGGTGCTCCCCTAACTCGTTAGAGAGTCAGAGTGCATTTGTCTCTCGCCAACAAATAACATTCTTATTGTGTTTGTGATCATGCACTTTCTGAAACGGAAAAACCAAGGTAAGAATAGGTTTGTTGCTGTGAGAATTGACATAAGTAAAGCATATGATCGATTGAAATGAGATTTCTTGAAAGCAGTCTTGACTAAAATGAGATTTAAAAATTCAGATTGGATTGGATTGAATTGAACTGTTTATGATGTGTGTAACTATAGTGGAATACTTTGTTGACAGTAACAATCATCTACTAAGGTTGATTATTCCAACAAGGGGACTTCGCCAAGGTTGCCCTTTATTGCCATACCTGTTTATTTTCTGTGCTGAGGATTTGTCTAGTTTGATTCGCAGGAGGGAGGCTTTGGGTCATTTCCATGGTTGTTATATATCATATATCTTATTTGCAGATGACATCTGTCTCTTTTTTCAAGCTAATGACAAGGAAGCTGCAACTGTGAAGGATATTTTATAGAAGTTATGAGGTTGCATTGGGACAAAAAATCAACCTTCACAAGTCTAGTCAGCGATTCAATACAAAAACTAGGAACCGAGTTTGTGATGCATTGAGAGTTCCACAAAGTAGCAGTACTGAATTTTATCAAGGATCGAGTTTGGCAACTTATGCAAGTGTGAAATAGACGTTTCCTCTCCGGGCAGGGAAGGAGATATTGTTCAAGACAATAGCGCAGGCAATACCCACAAAAGTGTCAGCTTTTCCCATTAGAAACGGAGATTCTCCACCTGAGCCTAATTAGACCAACAAAAGCCCACGAAATGAATTTTGGAAAAGTTGTTCAGGCCCATCTTGGTTCTAGAACTTGCAAGACACAAGATATTCAACTAGATTTCTGTTCATATCAGTTTTTGAAAGAAGGTGATTAGAGATTGAACAATTAACTGTCACCAAAAAATCATTTTTTTTAAACTTATATTGAAATATTTTTTCTTATTTTTTTAATTTTTTCTTAAATTTATTTCAACCTATAATAATTAAAAATATACAATTTATAATTAAAAAAATAAGAATATTAGATTTTGTATTAATATAAAAGGAATATAATTTTCGATTTATTTTAGTTAATTACTTTTATTTTCTGTTTGGCGTGCATGAAGATAAATATTCATATTATGTCGTGTTAATATATTTGTATATTATTATTGTTTCTTATGGTGTGCATGATGATAATAATAATAATAATCCATTTGGCGAACATTTATTGTTGGAATTTATCGTCATGGGTGACGAGTCGACATTGAGACTTTTGAAAAACGTGGTTGTCCTGTTAAATATAAAGAGTAGTATATAAAAACAAGGGAAAACTAAACCTTAATTACTAATAATCCTACAAAAATAATAGAATTTAATTTGTTATTAAGCACGTTTTTGTTATGTAGGGTGCTAGAAAATTAATGCCTTAGAGAACACGTAATCGTTTTTTGAAAAGGCATCAAATTCAGAATCTTGAGTTCTGACGCATGCCCTTAGATATGGATTAGACAATTGCCTATAATATTTTAAAAAAAGTGTTTTTCAGATAAAACTTTATATAGATTTTTTTGATTTATGAAAATTAATTTATAAAATATTAAAAAAAATCAGTGAATTAAATTAAAAAAATTTCAAATTTATTTTTTTAACAACTAACAATAATTCCAAATACGTTTTTAGAATTGAATTAATACGATACATATAAGAATTTAGACTCGTGTCTAGTTGAGTAGTGAATTAATTAACTCATTATTATTTCAAAATAAAAATTATTCCAGATTTCATGAAAAATAAATTAGTCAACTTAAAAACTATAGTCGATAAATGTTATTTTTTGATATCTGTTATCTGAGAATTTTTTACGCAAGGGATTACGCTATTTTTTGACTGGTTAATTTTGTTTTAGTTATTGTATTGAAGTTAATGTATAAAAGAAACTTCAATATATGAATAAAATCAATTTGAAAAAAAAAAAAGAATATCTAAATCGTTGATATTTTGATTTGGATTTTATTTTTTTATTTTAATTTCATTTACTTATTTTCAAAAATCAACAATTTTCAATTAATAATTAACCCATGTATAAGTATCATATATTTTAAAAGAATTGAAATATAGTTATAATATTATTTATATGTAATTTTATCAAAAATTAAATTTAACTGTGAATTCGAAGTTCAAAAATCATTTAAGATGATGTTTAAACTTCATTTGCATAAAATGATTCCCAGGAAAAGAGAGTCTGTATAATTTCAAAGTAAATTCACAATGAGATTCACAACATTAGAAATATGAATAATATGAGTATTTCAATTTAAAACAGCAGTTTATTTATCAAATTGTACAGATTATTAATCTTAATTTTTATTCAATATAAAATAACTTACATAAAATTATAATAAATCCAGTAAAACATTTTTTTTTTCTTTTTAACATAATTAATCTATTTTTTTAGAATAATTTATTTAAAGTCATCCATACTGTCATAGGATGCCTATCAAACGTTGGTCAATTTGATTTTTAAATAATTTTTATTCGATATTTTTATTTTGAATGACGCTCAATAATTTGAAATTTATAAGAATGATGGCTATTTTCTAATGTTTAAAAACTGAAAATAATTGCTAACCTCTAGAGCTGATTAATCAATTATTAGTTAATTATACGTTTATGTTTGAATTTTTCTTGAACCGAATATAGAATTTCCATTCAAAAAAGTACTTTCATGGATTGATTAACCACATGGACTTCTTCTACTAAAACCACTTTATCCTAGAAGAATAATGAATCAAAATAGGATAACATTTATCAGAACCGATTTTATAAATTTATTAAAAAATTATAAATTAATGATAAATTATATAGTAAAATACCTTATATAGTAATTTTTTATTTGTATATAAAATAATTTATCAGTAATTTGGTTCATAAATGTAAAATCCTAATTAAGCAAAAAAAAAAAAAATTCCAGAAAACATCTCTTCCCTAATCTTTACCTTCCTCTCTCTGTCTCACCATATATGGGTTTTATCCAACAATAGGATACAACACACAGAAAGGAGTCATACCTTCCATTAATTAATGGATATACCCCAATTAAATTAAATTAAAAAAAAATTATGCAATTATATATATTGTGATCAGTTACTTGCACTGTTATTTATATGCCGCAAATTTAATTTACATATAGATAGTGTAATTAATATTTAAATGTCGTAGAAAATTACGATATATAGTTTTATTTCACTAATTATTTTTTAATAATATAATATTAAAAACAGTATCCTTTTGTGTGGATATATAAGCATGCAACCTCTCCTTAGTGGTGTAGGTGCAAACACTTTCTAATTCTATAAGCAATTATTAAAAATGGCATCCTCAGAGCCTTCAGTTGATGAGAGTTTCGGGTCAGTGGTTAGTGTGCAGGAACTCATCAAAAACCCAATGCTATCAATCCCACACAATTATGTCGTTCGACCTGATGGAGAAAACCTCTCTAGTTTTCCAAATACTATCCCCACTATTGACTTCAATCTCTTGCTTTCAAATCAAACCACAAATTCTGAGCTTCAAAAGTTGCACTCCACTTGCAAAGAATGGGGCTTCTTCCAGGTTTTACTTTCTATTTTCTTTCTTTCTTTTTTTTCAAATTGACATAATTACTATAATGGGGTCGTTTTTGATTTATTACATGTTTTTTAAAATATAGTAATCTAATGGGTGAATAATATGGTACGTAAACAGTTGGTGAACCATGGAATTAGCCCCACACTGCTGGAAAGTCTGAAACATGAGATTGAAGAATTTTATAATCTTCCCCTAGAAGAGAAAATGAAGTTCAAGGTGAGAGCAGGTGAGTTTGAAGGTTATGGTACAGCAACCAGATCACTAGGCAAACTTGACTGGGGTGATAGGTTCTACATGATCATCAACCCTATTGCAAGAAGAAAGCCTCACCTTCTTCCAGAGCTCCCTTCATCTTTCAGGTGACAGATGATAGCTGGAAAAAAAAATTTTAATTGTTGCTTAAATATTTAGATGTAAACCTTTTTATATGTGTTTTATTTATGCAGAAATAATTTGGAAATTTACATATTGGAAATGCAAAGTCTTTCAATGAAGCTGCTAGAGTTCATGGGTGAGGCTCTGGAAATAGAGAAGAAGGAGATAGAGGGGATGTTTGAAAATGGAATGCAATCAGTGAGGATGTCATATTATCCTCCATGCCCACAACCAGAGAAAGTTGTGGGAATAACTCCTCACTCAGATCCAACAGGAATCACAATCCTTAACCAGGTCAACGGAGTTGATGGTCTTGAGGTTAAGAAAGATGGGGTTTGGCTTCCCGTGAGCTTCCTTTCTGATTCATTACTTGTAAATGTGGGAGACATTCTTGAGGTTTGTATTAGAATTATATTTATCTTAGAAACCCTTTGTTATAATTTCATTATCAAAATTTATTTTGTTGGTTCCATATCAATCATATAATAATAAAAGCTATATATATGATAATAAATTAGTTTACTTTATCATCCACGTCTATATATATTTGATAGCGTTTACCAAAGTCTAAACTTACTATTTCATATAATTATATAGTTATTTAATTTTTCTTACTGAATTGCGATTTACAGTGTGAATTAAACTAGTAAATGAATATTATATAATTTTTCCTTAATTTGATCTAGCTAGGTAGACTCGATCTAAACAACATGTGTACCTAATCAAAGAGGATATTATATAGTAATTTATATTCTTGCCTTTTCTATCTACTCTTTTAAATTAACAAAATCTAAAAAAATTCAAAATGTCTTATATATATATATACATATATGATCAAGTAGTGAAGTTTCATTTATGAAAAAAATAAAAAATCAATTCAATTCAAGTGAGTTTGAACCTAGCAATATTAACACGACTCAATATACAATTTTTTTTTTCTGTAAGTATATATATTCAATTATTCACATAAATCATGCTATAATCTGTACAGATGTACCCCAATTTTCTATATATAACATTATATTCATCTTATGTGTCTTTTCTTTTTCTTTTTGCAAGATTTTGAGCAACGGGCTCTACAAAAGCATCGAGCACAGAGCAACAGTAAATTCAGATAAAGAAAGGATTTCCGTTGCATTTTTCGTAAACCCTAAATTTGATGCAGAGGTTGGACCAGCAAATAGTCTAATCAATCCACAAAACCCACCAATCTTCAGAAAAATCGGAATGGAAGAATATGTCAAAAGTTTCTTCTCTCGTAAGCTCAATTCGAAGTCACACTTGAAGCTTGTATATATATAGAAGAGAAAATTAATTAAGATTGATATCATTATAAGATATTTCCTTATACATGTCGTCTAAGGGATAGACCTTATAATGAAGCAATAAGTAAGGGTTTGCCTTTATAACATATTTTATGAAATAATGGTGTGTATCAGTATCACTACTGCTTGATGGTGCGTCAAGCAAGCCCTGCTGCTTTCTGCATATAGGGCCTTTGGTCGTGCACAAAATAGTATGTTTGATATATATATATATATATATATTGTGTTTGATATGTGACATCAATGAATAAAAGTATATTTGGATTTGTTAAATTTTCGATTTATTATTTTATTGAGCTAACTTCACTTGAATTTAATTAATACTGAGAACTTTTAAGAACCTAAAAACATTGATGAATTCTCAATTTGTTTTATTAGATTCTAAAAGTTCTCAATGTCAACTAAATATATTAAAGAGCTTAATTAATAAAATAAAAATTCAACTGAGAAACTCAATAAAATAAAATCGAGAAAAAACTATGAGCTGCTAAATATGTTTTGCCTAAAAAAAAGAATAACAAACTTCATACTCTTAAGCCAATATCAATAGCATAGCTGCGTCAATATCAATAGCATAGCTGCGTAGCACAAGGGTATATGCTTATAAATTATATCATGAATTCAGACGTATAATGTTTGGAATGCTATTAATTGGTATGACTCTATTTTTTTTATTATATTTTTTTATTTTTCAGCTTATTTTTCTTCTAATTTTTCTCTTTTTCTTCTTATTTGTAGAGATAAAAAAAATTTGTAAATTTTAAGTTTGTTTTTAGAGAGTGAAAATTTTTTAATTTGATTTTTTTAGTATTTTTAAATATTGTAAAGATTGTTATTATTGTTTGGGATAAAAATATTTACTTTTTTTTGTGAAAGAAAAATATTGAAAATGAAGATATTTGAACTAAAAATAAGTAATGTAGAAAGAGAAAATTAAGTTGTTGAATGTTGAATACGATGAATTTGGTAAAAATAATGAACCTAAAAGTAATAAATCTGTTAGTGATAAACTTATAAATTTAAAACGATGAGTCTATAGTTTCAAAAAGATAAACTTGCAAATTGTAAACGATAAATCTTTAAGTGATGGAACAGTAAATTGTACACAATTAACTTGCAAAATTTAAACCATAAATCTATAAGTTTTAAAATATGAACATGTAGCTTTAAAAGGATATATAAATTTAAAATGATGAATTTGCAAGTTGTAAACAATAAACATGTAAATGATAAGACAACAAATTCTAAACAATAAATCTTTATCTTCTAAATGATGAACTTGCAAGTTTAAAATGATAAAATTGTTGCTTATAAACGATTAATTTATAACTTCTAAATAATGAACTTGTAAATTATAATTGATAAACTTATAAATTTAAAAACGATAAACATATAAGTTATAATCGATAAACCTATTTTATATTTATTAGTTTACAAAAATCTAATTTCGTAAAAATGTGTGTTTTTATGAAAGAATGATGTGCATAATGCAATATAGATCTGGATCTGCTAACTGATTTATTAAACATTTTGGCTAATCCAACTATTTTGTTTCTCAAAAATTCCAAACCCAAATCTAAATGTTAAAATCAATTAATCAACAAGATTTGTTAAAATCTTTGGCTAATCCAACTGTTTTGATTCTCAAAATTCCAGACCCAAATCTAAATGTTAAAACCAATTAATCAACAATAGGTTAATATTTTTTCTTGTACACATGACCTTCCATTTTAGCTTATGACTATTTCATGGAATTGGTTAGTTCATTTAATGAATTATACTAACCATTATTTCAGTTTTTAACTAAAAAGAAAATAAATTAAAAAAATAAATCATCATTTTACAGTATAACAATTTATTTAAAAAAAATAAAGATAAAGACACAAATAAAAGTTTCAATATCTTCATCATCATCAATGTTGATAAGAGCTGCCTATAACATATTAGGGTTTCTGTAGCAAAAAAAAAGCCTGATTCCATATTAGAAAGAATATATAATTGCTTCTGGATTAAGACTTTAAGAGCCCTATTTTTTTTTTTTTCCAATTCTGGATGCTTAAATGGTTATTTCTTAACTGGGGTTTTTCTTTATAGGAATCTTAATATATAGTAACCAATATAAAAATCAGAAATTTCACACATGAACAACAGCAAAGTTCGATGTTTGGGCTAACTGCACGTCTTAAAAATTGTTTGCTTTCTTTTATTTCGAGCATATGCTCGAGTGGTAGATATATATAAAAATCTAGTTTTAGCAACAAAACTTAAGCTCTTGCGAATAGCACCAGCCACCAGGTAAGCATTTTTCTCGGGATAAAGTGCTAAGAAACCCCTGAAAAAATAGTACTTGCTACTTGTACCTATTCTACGAGAAAAATCATGGCAAAAATCAATCAAACACAACACGTTCCTGTCCTCAACCAATCAGATCCCATTTTATCTCGCTCTCTCATTCTCTCTCTCTCTCTCTCTATATATATATATATATATATAAGCGAGAACCAAAACAACCATATCCAGCATTCAGCTATCAACTTAAACTTCCAAGTCAATAACAAAACTACCAATCAAGAGGAGCAAATAAACCCAGAAACTGGATCATAATCGATAAAAAAAAAAAATCACTCCTTAATTTCCATATAATACAACATTTAGAATCAACCATTTCAAACTTATTTTGAAAAAAAAAAAAGAAAAAAAACGATCTCCACTTCATTATAATCTTGTCATCATTTACAGAGCAATATGTAGGAGGGATTCTAGAATAATGATATTAGAATCGTCTCTAAAACCAAGCAGCAAGTGTCAATCCCCATGTATAAAAGAACATAACTATTGATAACTGGATTTCATGTTGCAACACGATTAAGAACATTACAGGCTACAAGAATAGCAAATATATGCCACAGAACCATCATTTTATTGGTTGAAGTCCTATGAACTGCATGACATAGTGCAGTTATGTGCTTAATTTCATAAGATTTACCATCAAAGCTCCCCATCCCAGAGCTCTTCAATGGACTTAAATGGCCCATTTTCCGAGACAAACTCATCCTTAAGCATGAATCTTTGCTGTGGAATTTGCTGGATCTTTTCATTATCTTCCTTTGACAATTCCCAATCAAATATCTCCATGTTCTCCTTTAGCCTCTCCTTTCTATAGCTCTTGACAACAACTGTAGCCCCTTGCTCAATTATCCACCTCAGAGAAACCTGCAATGGATTGGATACCATCAAATAACAATCTTAAAAAAAAATCATAAAAACAGATTTTAAAATTAATTATGAGCTAACTAATCCAGTTATCCATAAATTTCTATATCTAGGTGCAGAACCTGGGCAACAGTCTTTCCACGAGCTTTTGCTATCTCTTTCAGCACCTCATTGTCCATAACTAAATCGGTGCCCCAACTGGCACCTTTTGCTCCCAATGGAGAGAAAGCAGTCACTATTACATTATGATTCTTGCAAAATTCTATGAGCTTCTTCTGTTGCCAGACAGGGTTCAATTCCACCTAAACAAATCCATAAATCATTCTATTACTTGAACGAAATGAAAATCATTATAAATGGGATTTTTATTCGAGTTCAAGTTCGCAACTTCACAATCCTGACGATTACAGTACCAAAGAACAAAATCCACACAGAAACTTACTTGATTTACGGAAGGAGTAATGGTAGCCAAGGAAAGTATGGTTTCAAGCTTCTTACAAGAGAAATTGCTGACTCCAATGGACTTAGTGAGGCCAAGCCTCTGGCATTCTTCCATGGCTGCCCACACAGCTTTGAAGTCCATTGGTTGAAGCTCCTCCTTATGTGTTGGATACTGATACCTTCCTGGCGTAGAACTGATTGGCCAGTGAATCAGATAGAGATCCAAATACTCCAATTGAAGAGTCCTGTTCACATAGATCAAATCATTAAAAAGAAGAAGGAAAAAAAAAATAAAAGAAAAGAGAGAATTAAGTGAAATTAAGATGGGAATTTCAAACCTGAGAGATTTCTTTAAAGCAGAGACAACAAGATGAGCATGGGCATCGCTGCACCATAGCTTCGAAGTAATAAAGAGTTCCTCTCGAGAATCCACAAGGCCAAGTTTAAGAGCTTCGGCAATTGCTTCGCCCAGAGCCTTCTCTGATCCGTACAACGACGCCGTGTCGAAGTGCCTGTATCCCAGCCTGATGGCGTCGAGAACCGCCGCTTTCATGGCTGATTCGTCCAATTGGTCGACGGCTGTGCCCAACCCGATCACTGGCATTTTCCTTTCTCCGGAGGATGAGCTCAGTTTGACCTCTGGGATTGGCGTCGCCATTTCTGATTTCTCCACAGAGCTTGAGAAACTTCAGTTGAATAGCTGTTGGATTGTTTATTATCTATTTATAGCAGGACGTACTTTCCAAACGACGTCGTTTCCAACCGCCAACATGATTCAGTACGACATACTTTCATAACGAACCTCTTATAGTATCGGTTAATTGATTGCTTTTAAATCGATCTAATTCAGTTAATATTTGATTTTTTTATAATAAACAAATTTTAATTTGAAATATAATTAATATAAACTAATATTTTACTAATAAAAAACTTAAAATTGTGATAACTTTTCAATCCAAAATACACTTATATATTTTACTAATAACATAAGTTTCTTTCTTTTTCTTTTTTCAATACTATTTTATGATAATTATAATGTAGGCTAATTTAAAAAATGAGAAACTGCTCTTCTAAGTTTTAAATGCCATCCATAAGAGTGCTCATAGCTTCAAAAATGCGAGTGGCCAAATTCTCATCAGGAGCACTGACTGTTGTGCTGTTTACTCCAACTTCTACCAATGCTTTTCCTGGATCATGAATTTGTATGATCCCAACACTCTCTGATTCAGTATCACTCATGCCTCGTTCTTTTATAGATCCATTAATACCAATTTTTGACAACACAGAGATTAGCTTCTCCATATCTAGCGAACCCCAATATAGTAATGGTCTGCTCTGCAAGGAACTGGACAACTCGTTTCCAGAGAGTAACCAATATTTGCTGTCATACATCAATAGCTGTCCTTCAAGTCTTGTAACATCCATGTTTTCCTGTTTCAATTTTCTCCAATTGAATCGGGTAGCCAAGTCTGTTGCAATCGCTAGATCCCCGTCGTCCTTCAAGCTGTGTGCATCTAATGTTTCATTTTCGGTGTAGTACTGGACTGCAAATGAATGTGAACTCGGGTTTGAAGGATCGATCTGCTGCTTTAACTGCTCCGGAATCTACATTGTGCAAAAAAGAGGACAACTTAAATAGAAAGATTTTGAGGAAAAGGGAGGGAAGAGAGAGTGTGTTTATGGGACAAGTAGATTGTGGTTACCACAACTGCTTTTGGCTGCAATATCTTCAGCAATGGCAGAACTTTCTGTGCACTGCAGAGATAAAAGCATTGATAAATCAGCAGTGTGGTTGAACCTAAAAATAATCTCTCCAACAGAATTACAAAAGCAGTTGGGCCTTTTCTACCCTTCTAAAAATTAGAATTGCATGTGTTGGGGGAAGGATAAAGAAAGCAAATCAACTTTGAGTAGCAAACATTCTTCCAGAATAGTGCATATATGGCTACAAGATCAAAATCCGTTTTAAATAATGAAGAAAAGAGTATCAAAAATCCAGATGGCTCACTTTCTGCATATGCAATATGATCCTAAATCAGCAAAGAAAAAATGTTCCTCAGGATCCTATTCCTTGAAGAAACGGCAAATAAGAGCAAAACAAATGTAGCATCACGAAATGGATATGATCAGTGGAACTAAACTATCAAACAGCATGTGTGCTTACCATATTTCAGAAAGAAATGAACAATTTAGGACCTTCATTGCTATTGGCTTGAAAGGCAAGAGAGCAATATCAGCATCCAATCCATTCTGCAAATCATATGATTCCTTCAGCCATTTCTCCAAATCAGTTACACCAAAATCATGGTACCTTTAGTTTCAGTACAGAAAAGGATGGAAAGCAATTACAAGAATATAATTATGGAAGCAAATTTCATATGTTTTAGCACCTCTAGGACAAGTAAAGAGTTCTGATCACCACACCAACGTCGAATCAAAGGAACAAGAGGACCAAGACGCAGGCTCCAGTGAGGAGCAAATATGATGCATGGTTCCCTCCAATTGGTTCTAAATACAAAATAATGTCAATTAAAGAAGTGAATGCAACATAGGCATGGACAGAAATTCATTGAAAAAGCAATACCATAGGAACACTTCTTTCTCTAAAATCATTGCTTCCTCAAACATTGAAGGGCTACACTAGGTTCTAGTCTTGGCAATTCTTTAGGAAAAACACATTTTTCAAACATCATGCAAAGGAACACTTAAGGGTCTTTAGAGATGTAATGACCCACTTTGGCAAACATGTCACATATCAAGATATCAAAGAACATTCCCAATAGAACAAATGCTGGGAAATACACATTGGACATAAATAGACTTAAAAGACATTAGATAAATGATAAATCCTAGGAAATCACAAGGTAATGAAAGCAATTTGCAGGAAAAAAAATTTCTGGGACCAGGATGGAAATCCAATTGTTATCGATGAAACACTTTCAAAGTATTCTTCACACTTAAATGTCAGAGTCATCAAGCAATGGGTAACTAGGAAGCAGCAACGTTTGCAGGAAGCAAGTCATTTGTAAGAAATATATTTGCATGAAAAAGAAAGCCACATCTTACATTAAATTGGGTGAATGAACAGCAGGAAACACATGAAGCTTCTTTGCTTTAATTAGCTCAAGGTGTGAAAACAATGGCTCACCAGAAAACAGCTGCTCTATCATCAAAAAAGAAATCAATAAACACAAGAGAAATGAAAAACAAGTACCAACAAAAATAACCCAATAAAATATGACAGTACCTTCTCTTGTCGGTGCTTGCAGAGCCATTCTGGTATAATATTGGTGAAAGCCAGTAGCTCTGATGCTGTGGAAGAGATGACATATATTGGAACCTAGTGAACAATGAATATTGTGATTGAAAATAAAAACAAGAGTAAAACCAGACAGTTTGTACATTTTGATGATCTTGAATCTAAAAGAACCAGATCAGTGATCAAATCTTATGTTTGATTTTCATAGGCAACTCAATATCTTTACAGAACCAATAAGCATAAAATACAATAAGTTTGACCCCTAAATCTGGCATCAAAATTACAAAAGAAAAACACGGCTGGTTATTCGAGAAGCAAAATTTCACACCATTTTGTAGTAGATAAGTTTTCCATTCCCAATCATGAGTTCTAGACAAAAGAGAGAAAAGCATTGCAATCTGTCATACTTGACACGAGTACAAGTTCAAAAAATTGTTGATTAAATATGTGGGCAGCAGGATGGACTGAATTAACCCCTAATTAATTGTAACGCACTTCAAGATGGAATACAGCAATTTGCACATTGAATATTAACTTACAAGAAGTCATATCAGTTTCTCCAAGCTCATATAAGTTTACAAAGGGAACTTCGTTGAGGAAGCAAAATGTAATAATTGCAAGTTAACACTTCTTTAATTAAAAATGAATAATAGTTTTCCTGCCCCTAAATCACAAAACCAGACCTCACTCCATACTGCTTATTTTCCTACACTCCAGATCAGAAAAGAACTACTTCAGTTTCAGCAATTAATTCACTAAAGATTCAATCAACAATCTGAGATGAAGATTACTTCATTGTTAATTCTTTTTGGATGTCTGCATATATGTAAAAGAAAAGGAAAATCAAATTTACCTTCACAGAAGAAGATTCAAGGAAAACTGCTATTTGCTCCAACAGCTGCAGAAAAATTCCAACACGAACTAAAGGAACAATAACTGAACCACCAGCTTTAATGGAATCCACAATGCATGAGCATATAAAAGTTAGTTTCTCATTTTCCTCTAAGCTCTCATCAATACTAAGTAAACAGTCATTGAATTCTTTCCAATTATCTTCATTGGCACTGCAATGCAGCTAAAATAACAGTATGACAAACTGCACCATTTCAATAAATAGAATATTGTGAACTATAAATGAATTCCTGATTTCCATGGCCCAAGTAAGGAATCTACCTGCTACCTCATTCAAATCACTGGCATAACTCCATGAAGC
The DNA here is from genome assembly GCA_023653625.1 of Triadica sebifera. Taxonomy (NCBI): domain Eukaryota; kingdom Viridiplantae; phylum Streptophyta; class Magnoliopsida; order Malpighiales; family Euphorbiaceae; genus Triadica; species Triadica sebifera. Next base: position 1,769,275 of record CM042913.1, read on the forward strand.
AACTTTACCTGAGAGTTGAAAAATTGTTACTGGTTGGAGCAGAATAGTTATCATGATGTTCATGATCTTCTATAAGATCCTGGGATGAGAAGTCTGAATACAAGATCAAATCAGATCCTTGCAGTGCAAGATAATCAAACTCCATTGCATGGGCAGACACAAAGATGGAGCTTGATACACATGAAATGTTTCCTTTTGGACTGCCAAGATTCCAATTACATGAGCCTATTTCTAAGCCTGAGCTTAATGCCTTTATCACCAATGCCCCATTATAGCAGGTAGCTTCTGCATATTTAAGTGTTTGAATCTTCTGCATGCAATTCTTGACATCCTCCAAACTAAATAACAATCAAGTATTCAGGGAATTAGCTGATCAAGTATATATTGTTAATGTAGAAAGATGCAAATGAGTAACATATATGAGTGTATCTGGCTTTGTCATTTACTTGTACAATGGCATCCATCCACCCAGCTCTGAACCATCTTTGCCCAGAACCACTTCCTTCATTGAAGATGGAAGCAATTCAAGTTCTTCCCACTTCATCCATTGAGGAGAGTTGGATTCCCCAGATCCGTAAAATTGTCGAAATTCCATATGCATCGAAACAAGATCCTCCATCATAAGTTTCCCAAGCCTTGCAGTTGCTTCAGTTGCATATATCTGACCCAGCCAAACATATACTAATTTAACAAGTTACTAAAGAACAATAAATGTTCTGCCAACTTTTTTTCTTTTACCTTTGCAGAAAAACCCTTGCTCTGAGTAAGAAATGGCAGCCCAAGCATGCCCATTGTGCTTGAAATCAATACAATGTCAAAAGAAGAAGGATCCCAAAGATGCAGGTTCTTAGCAGTTTTGTACCAAGGCTCTGCATGGATTAAAGTTCTTGCATCAACAGGTGTTTTTATTTGAGTCTCCACTTCCATATCCAAAGAATCCTGGAGTGAATAATTAGACAATTCTTCATACAGCAGGGGACAAAAAGCAGCAGGAATGGGAGAGAAGATTTTGAGAGCTGAAAGATCCAGTGGGCAATCAAGTAATATCCTTAGCCCACTCACATGCAGAATGAAACATGGTGGGAAATGATAACCATTCCCTCTGCTCAAGCATGTCTGAAAAAACAAAGGATAGTCCCAATAATTACCTAGAATAGGAATCAATATTTGCATATGTGCATGTGCAAAGGTGGTAATATAGAGAAAGAAGAAGGGGTGAGAGACTTACAAACTTCATGGATGTAATACACAGTAAAATTTACAGTGCCAGGACAACAAACTTATGCCTTACGGATTACCTACAAAGATCAGATTCAACCACATATTTAGTCAAAGAATATTTATATCACTTGGAAGAAAGATATTAAAACATGGAATAGCGCAGCAAAACTTTAACTGACATCTCAAGCTTACTATACTTGAAACCAAATTTCTATCTCATACATCTGTAAAGATGTTAATAAGCCTTAGAGGGCTTCATTGGGAGATACAAACAAACCTTCTTAGAAGCTGATAAGAATTTCAGGAATAAAGAAATATCAAAATACCTTTAGCTACAAGAAATACACCAACTATTGATCAACAATTTCAATCCAGCCACAGTGATTAATATTGCAATATAAAAGTTTTGTTTATTCAATCAACAAAATCAAAACAGTACTGAACAAGTTGCACATTCATATCAAAATGCCTCAATTTGAATATTAATAACATTAAGAAGTAGACTGCCACCAAAACCTTTTGATCATTCTTTTTCCCCCTTGATGAGAATGAGTAGTACTAACTCAAACGAATATAGAGTATTTAATGGGTATCCCCTATAACCCCATTGACCATCTTGCACAAATAAGTACTCTTCTCCGGCAATTAAAAAGCGCAAGACCCAACCTTAAATTTTGCTATAATGAAGTCAATGTAGGTTAAAGATTCAAAATTTTCACCTAAAAATATGAAAATATAATACCAAATAAATAAGGTACAAAATTGCCCCGAAGTATACCCCAATTGTCAACATTTTCCTTATTTTTTTAATCAATAATGCCCCCTAAATTTTAAAATTGGCTCAATTATAGCATAACTTAACTAAAGGTGTCAAAATGGGTTGGTAGGTTGCGTTTGTATCGTGTCAACCTACTCTGGTGACACGATTAGGGTCAAACAAACACGATCCATTTACTAATTGTGTCTATTACAATACAAAATTAAACAGCCGACACATGTAACACACTTAATTTTCATGTTATGTTAGGGTCATAAAACCCGACACAGCCTGTATATCAATATGTCATCTCTTTCTACTTTGTTAGGATCACACAACCCGACACGTAAAATGAATTAGAATATTAATTCTTTAATTAGCAACAACTAACATATATACTTAAGTTGATCTTAAAATGAATTATAATATTTTGAAACTCAAATTATCAAAGAAAGACAGATTAAAAAGCATTTGATTTAGATTTGAAAATCAATTATTTTTTGAAATAAATATAGAGACATCTATGAGTAGTAACATCTATGAGTAGCAATTAAGTAGGAAAATTAACAAGCTAAAAATAGGAATAAATTCAGTTAAAGATTTCCCAAATTACAAAAATAGTAAATGAGTTGCTTATATATATATATATGTACATATATATATATATATATATATGGAAAGCCAACAAGTCCCATTATCTCAGACAAAACAAAGAAATTAACACATAGATAGAAAAATAATGATGGGCTTGAAGGAAATAACATCTATTGCTTCAATATCTTTGTTGTTATCACTGAACAGAAAATAGGAAACTAAACCAACTTTGACAGAAAATGAAAGTACACAGCAAGAGGAAGAAATGATTTTCATAGTGTAACTTTCAGCTATCTTCCAGCCTTCCCAGAAAACAATGGCTCAAAGAAAATAAACAATCAAAGTAATCAGAAAATATAAAGACAAAAACTGATCCTAGATTATTCAGAGAATATATATATATATATTTTATGTAACAGCAAAATTCCCATCAATACAAAGCCCAAAATTTTGCAGATTTTAAATCAAGCTTAATAATTTTGCAACCACCACAAAGATGAGTAATCCCATCTCAGATTCAGAATAGAAAACAAAGATAAAAGGTAAAATAAAATCAGGATAGAAAAATAATTGAAGAGCCAGAACACTTGCAGACATGACAAATTCAAAATCAAACTAGTGACTGACATACCAAATTGACTTGTGTTTTAGATTTTACTAACATGACCAACAGAAGAAGGTATTGGAAAAATTAAGCAATATAATGGAACCCATTTGGAGGAGATATGCGACTCGTGTATTTCCATTTTGTATAATTCCAATTCGTATACAATTAAGGATAGTAAACCCATGCTAGATGATATAAATCAATCAGAATGGACAACCCTCAAACGGAACCAAAAAGTAAGTTATCACGATTTGAGTTCTCAAATTTTTTTTCTTTTATATAAATTAAGATTCTTGGTCCCCGTCCAGATTTGCCATTTCTGGTTTTTCAATTGATGTGGATTTCCTTTTCCCACATGTATAGTGACTATAATTCGTATGATTATCATATCTTACAACAGAAACTAAACACTAAATATTTCAATGGATAAGATGCAGTTTTGTCTTATGAATCAAAATATTTTTCACAGAGAAGCAAATCCCAACAATCCATTAACGTTATGATCTAAATGCTGTCCACAACACCTAGAATTATAACATAAGCATTATCCTTTACTTGTTTCGTGGAGTTCAGCAAAACCCACAGCCCCATTATCAGGAAGCGCATTAACAATGAAGATGATCCCATAACCACAAAGGAATATCAGAATATATACATTATGACTGAGTAGCTTGAAAAAATTAAAAGGGCGACGCTCATCCAGTCAAAGAAAAACAGAGACCACAAAATAATAGGACATAATCAGCGGTTCAAGAATGGAGAAGCAAAATGAGATAGTATGAAAAAACAAATAACTGAGAGGATCTTGAAATTATCCTCACAATTTAGCTTCAGAAATAGAGAGAAAGCTCGTTCCTGGTAATACACTCTCGTATATTAGCTTGTTAGATGCAGAAGAGGAGGACCGAGTCAGGCGATGGGGCAGATCGCGAATCAGAGAAAAGGGGTGATGGCATAATTTTGTACCTTATTTCTAAATTAAATTACATTTCTTACCAGAAGCACCGTTGCCATCAAGAGCAACTGCGGGCTCTAATTTCTGTGCTCCACCATTGAGCATGGAGTATGAAAACTGTTTTAAGCACCTAATGGAATGGCGCAAATCCGAAGGATATTTACTGTCATTGAAACTCGAGAAGCCAACAGAGAAGAACGAAGACGACAAAAAAAATGAACTGTTTGATAATCGAAAGCTTTTGTTTGCAGCAGCAGTTATCGAGTTTGATAGAAAATAACAGGTTTAAACCTAGGAGAAGGACGAAATGGAGCAGCAATGAGTTTAGGTAAAAATTTAAACCTTTCCGGTGAATATAGAAAATTATAATTTGTGCGGGCAATCAATTCCTTATAATACCCTTCAAAATTACCCCTTTTTCTAAATCTAAATTGCCTTCTCAAACAGAACACCTTTATTTTACCCATTGTATCCTCGCAGACGCAGAGTCTTCACTTCAGCACCGATTAGACAACCTCAAGTACTCGAATTTCTATATCTGATCTCTAGGCTGGTCTTTCCCTTTTCACCATTTGGTGCTCAACATTGTAAACTAGTGAAATATTTACTCAGATAGTTGGAATTGGGCTTCTCCTTGCACTTAGGGCCCTTTACTTTCAGGGTGAAAATGAGAATGAAAGTGAAGGTAAACGAGAGTTATTAATTTTATCATGTTTGATTAATTTTTATTTATTAAAAAATGAAAATAGAATTATGTATGTATAATTTTAAAAAATTATTGTAATAAAAAATAACTGTATTAATTTATAAATTATTAAAAATAACAACAATAAAATTCTAATGATACCTAACAAAAAAAATGAAATTGTAAATTTAAATAAAAAAACTAGAAAATCAACAAACACAATATTATCCAATACAAAAACATTGAATAGTCACCCATTATTTCTCCCATTACCGCACCTATATATGTTTGTCTATATATGTCTGTCTATATATGTCTCCCATGCCAGATTTCTCTCTCAACTTACCTGTTCCTGATTTTGACAAAAAACAAATATTTCAAGATATGTTTCTGTCTAGAATATTTCAAATTCTAGCCATATTATACATTTTCAATTAAAAATTATAGAATATTCTCATATTTTTCATGTCTATATATGTCTAACTCAACAAGAAAACAAAAATTGCAAGAACTAATATCAATGCAACAAAAACTAGCTAGTTCTTTGCCTGGAATAAAATTTCAGTGCAAGAACATTTTGATTTTTCTATCTCAATCTCTTCTTTCATACATAAGAATCACAGGGGGATAGATGGTAGGGTGAATTAAAAAGAGTTTATCCAAACCAAGAGAAGAGGCTACGAAATGGCAGTTAAATAAGTTGACTGTAATTTGCTATAAAGAAGAAGACCTTGATGGCCAAAACTTGTTGCAGTGGTTATTCCAAGTCAAAAATTCCAAATATTGGTTGCAAATTTTAGGTCTTTTTGCAAATATTGACCATAGCTGATCAATTATCTCCACCACCTCTAAAACATCTACATCCTTGTATATGGGTACCTTTTTTTTAGTCAAACAAAAAATTTTCTGTGGAATGCAGGTGACAGCATAATAATTACGTAAATCGTACCCATAATCCACATTTAATAACAACTAACAAGAAGAATTTGTTAATGGAATTTTCGTAAGATACGCTAATTTTAGACTATTTGCGGACGTTCTTTCATGGAAAAAATTAGACATGGCCAAAGCTAGTGCAGCAATCCAAGCAAATTGATGTTAAAGTCAAAAGGTAAGTACTGTCAATAAAACCCACAAGCTTAATTTGTCTAAGGCATTTTGTCAACTACCTTCCGGACTAAACAATATGCACAACATTGAATGATAAAATCATCACATAGTAGCATGAAATACTAGCAATTTCAGAAATTTTATGAGGAAATTCAGGAAAATATCTCAAACCTTGATTGTAAATTAAACAAAATCTCCCTTACAGTTCCAGCTTATCAGTTTCTTGTACCAAATCTCTCTCACATAGCTTTTTTCAACTAAATATGTTTTCCAGGTATATGTTTTCTTGGTTGTCGCTGCGAAAAAATTGAGGGGTTAAACGGAAGCCTGCTCTGCGTTTTAAATTAGAAATGGAAAGCGTTGAAACTGAACGACCCTGGCCTTAGTTTTTGGGTTTTCACTTTGAGCAGCAGCAGCAAACAAACTCAAGATTTTGTCCAATCAGGAAGTGAAAAATCTTTCAGCTCGAATGGGTTCTCCATCAAGAAAATATAAATTTGAATCTGTGGCTCGCCCACAACTGCGCTGCAAATTTTCAACAAGAAACCAGAGAAAAAAAAAAAGAAGCACATACAGTGATCGACCTTTGATGGTTTGGATCGATATGTATGAGTATCCAGAGATAGCAAGATCTACGAGTTACAAGAAAACAAACACAAGTCAACAAGAAAAGGATAAATTCAAATATTTACCTTGTGATCCGACTCGGAGGAAAGCACGGGAGAAAGAAGGAGGAATGAAATGAAGGAGAGAGGGAGGATGGGGGATCAAACAGCGGTCACTTAGAGGTCTCTCTCTTATGGAATAATTGGCCGTATTTATAGATTCTTGCCCAGCTCTCTCTGATTTAGGCTTTGATTCCTGCAGGAATGATTTTTGATTGAGGTGCTTATGTGAAGGAATGACTAATTCTTATGGGTGAATGGGATTCCCACTGCTGCCTATATTTTATTGAACTAAACATAAAAATTAAAAAGAAAAATGAGTCATTCTCTTTCCTATTTCTGGTCTTTTTTTCAGTTAAAACAAACAGATCCTTAGTAGTTACCCGGTTGAAAATGAGGAACACTTCTCCTGTAAATATGGCACGTTGTAGCTTATATGTTATTATTTTAATTTGATTACTTGATTGTGGAAAAATAAAGGAGCTCAAATGAAATTCCCAATAACTTCAAATACTCAAAATTTTACTTCTCATTCAACTACTAAATAGTGATTGGACAGTAGAAGTGGTTTAAGTGAAACGTAGATGTTATGGAAGAGTGGGATCTTGATTCATGCAGCGGAACTTTGTACCCTTAGAGTTCATAATTCTTTTGTGAAATAATTTCTTGATTGCCTTGAAAAAGCAGGGATAGAAAGTTTTCAACTTTTCTAGTCACAGAAGAAGGTGATGAAAGAATACATTCAGTATGTTAACAAGATAAGATAATGAAATTTAATTCCTAAAAACATAATAGGAATAAGCATCAAATAGAGAGTTAAACATTAATTTAACTCAAATTTCTTCTTCACCATCCTCCTTGTTCCTTCTTGCTTGTAAAATTCCTGAAGAAATTCTGTATAACGGTAGTGTCGGTACACCGGAGGATGTTTCTCGTCGATTAAATCCTCAATGGGACCGATCATGGCATCCCTGTCTGGCCCATAAAATGTAGCCAATGATATCCTCTGATGTACCTTGTTCGTCACTGCCCTATGGTGCGCACTCTTGTACCTCCCATTGCTCAAAACCTACATGATAATAACATTATCTAATCTCCTTGAGTAATTATTGATGCTGAAAGCTAAAAATAACCTATAAAACGTTACCTGAATCTGATCACCCAGATTGATGACAAATGCATTGGGAATAGGATCAACAGCTAGCCATCGGCCATCTTTGATCACCTGGAGGCCACTCACTCCTTCTGATTGTCTGACTATGGTCAATGCATTAATATCAGTGTGAACAGCCAGCCCCAAGGTGAGCTCCGGCTCAGGACATGGTGGGTAGAAATTTGCTTGTGCCTTGCACAAGGGCTTCCCACCTAGCCTTTTCTTTAAGCAATCCTTTTCTAGCCCTAACCCTCTAGATATCAACCCCAAAACCTTCCTCATCAATTCACCAATCTCCTTTGCATATTCGCTAAAAACTTTTCTGTGCCAATCAAATAGAAAAATTAATAGCAAGAAATCGATCATTCATTCAAATTTGATTTAGATTCATGTCATGTATTATTTATTGCTAAGTTGGGTTAAAACCTAACAATAACTGAACCGAACAAAATTTGAACAGCCCAATTAATACGAAGATAATAAGGAGAAGAGGAAATACCTGTATTGAGGAGGATTTTCAGGCAAAAGATGGATGATATCATCTAAGGGATGCCAGGGATGAGAAAATGATTCACTCCACATTTGGACATTATCTTCTTGGCCATCAACTTTAAGATAGTAGTTGAAGAGCCTTATCTGTTTGGTGTGATCAGTTGTAAAGAAGTTTGCTCTTTGTCCAGCAGGTGATTCAAAGAATTCAGCAATAGTTGAAATCATTCTTTCACATAATTCTTGAGGGATTGTGTGGTTGATAATCTGAAAGAACCCATATTCCTCGCAAGCTTTTGATACTCGTTCAATTACTTTGGGCTCCTCCTGATTAAGGTCAATGATAGGAATTGAGGCCATACCATAAACCTGTGACAGGTTTGGCCTTTTGTGCTCAGGGAGGATGAAATTAGGAGATAGTGAAAGAGAAGTGGCAACATTGGCCGATTGAAAGGATCCCTTCTCCATGGAGAAATGGTGACTTGCTCCAGATGAATGAGAATAAAGATTAACAAATTCTTGATATAAATGAGTGCAAAGTGCAGCACAAGAATACTGCAAAAAGAAAAAAGGAGTCGAAGTTACTTAATTCTATTTGCAAATGATGCTTATGAATAAATAATCACTCTTACTTGAGTTTCTTTGAAGATTAGATATTGTGTTATCCCATGAGGACTGGTGACATCTAACCTCACCATCGTCATGAGTCAAAGGGAAAGTAGGTAAATTGATTCCTAACTAATTTTCAAACTCAAAAATAGTTATAGAAGACTCAATGTAGGTTGCGAATCATTTTATATCGAGACCTTTTCTTTTTCTTTTCCGGTAACAGTTGAATTATACAGCAACAAGCAATTTAAAAAAAAAACACTTTTTTTTTTTACTCTATTGAATTCTCTTTCAAACTTATAAATTTTTATTCCTTATAATTAAGTTGTCTAACTTTTATTTTATCAAAATTACACCCATATTCAGGAGAGAATAAACAAGTTAATAATTGGACAAAATCAAAATTGGAGAACTTAAATTAGACAAAATCAAAGTTGAAAAGCCTAATTTAACAGAATAAAAACTGGACAATTTAATCTAAATGAATTTGGATTAATAGACAAAACACATATAATTCAAAAGTCAAAGTACAAAGCAAATCTATAATTCAATTTTGGATATTTACAGAAACGGATAACCAGAAATTTTACATTCGAGTTGAGAAGTCATTCCTTTCTCAAAATACAGGCAAAATTTTTTGGATTCTCGAATTGGGTGCCTGAAATTCTATTCTATCATAATATCAAATACACATGCAAGTACGCACTCAATTATGCACAAGCTGATATTCTTATTTTAGCATGACCATCTTTCGTCCAAAATTCATAGAGAATCGCCAGCTTAGAGAACTAAAAGCAACCTCATCAGTTTTACAAACTGCAAAAAGGTATATACTCACAATAACAAAACCCAGACGTGCAGTAAAATTTACAGCTGTTATTCAAGGAATGGATCCCGCGGAGCCTTCCCCCTTCCAAGGTATCCAGAAACACTATCAGAAACACCAGAAACAAAGTTATTCAACAAGGAAGTGCCCCATACCAGCCATCCACTCTGATCTTGTTGCTGATTTGACTCAAGCAAGCTCTTTTGCTGCTCCTCGGCTATCGCATATAGCCATCTCTTTTGCATGAACTCTCTGACAGCTTGAACACCCCTGTTCACTATCTCCTTTGGAGGAATTATGGGTGGATTTTCATCCAAGTTTAGATTGGTTATATTTTCAAGCCTACAAATGTGTCAGGAAGAGCTCAGAATTGGTTGTCGCTCAGATTGAGCTCCTTCAGTTTATCTAGATCACCAATTGTTTCAGGAAGCTCAGTCAAGTCACTGAAATTACTGCTCCCTCAAGCGGCAGGCCATGAAATTCATTGAAATGAACATCCAAGTATCTCAAAGACTTCATTTCACAAACAGATGACAGAAGGAAATGGATCTTATTCAGCTGGATCGTAAGCCTTTCAAGATTTACTAATCCATACCCAATATTTGTTGGTAAGGACATCAGGTTGTTAAAGTTTGCATCCAATTCCACCAGCGAACTACAACACATTTCAAATCAAAAGCTTTCAGAAACATATCAAGCTATAAGAATAAAGAACCAAATAAAATAGAAATGTCCAGAAAAATTGTGATTAGGTAGACAAGCTAGGAAAACAAACAGAAAATGCTCATCACCAGCAAAGTGCAATGCACTCAGGAAGATAGTTCGGCTTGTTTCCAGACACATTTAAGACTTTAAGATTACACAACAATCCAATAGAATCAGGCAGCAACTCTTAAGAGATTGGATGAAATATCAAGCTCCTTAATTTTCTCAAGCCCAGTAATTGAATTGGGAAGGATCTGTTTCCACACAAAAAAATGAACCAAATATCAATAATAACACTGATAAACCAAAACCCCAATTGGTAAATTAGTGCCCAGAAAATTGCAAAAAACATGACACGAAGGTTATTCACCCGTCAAAGCACCAAGGACACCAAGTTCTCATGAATCCGTTCCAATTGTTACAATATGCTTCAAGTTAACTAAGAGTAACAATGACCGCATGTAATCCTATGACTTGTTCATCCAATGACAATTAAAAAAGGAAAATATTTGTAAGATTATGAATCATAATATAATCATAAATATACTTAAACTGAAAAATTAAATATAAATAGTCCATCCTATTGATAATGGATAAGAATTATAAACTGAAAGAGTCAAATGCAGTCATATACGTATATAAAACAATTATTATTTTACACACATAGCATGTTGTAATTGTTTTACTCTATAAAAAATTTTATGATATGATTTAGATAAAAATTTTTGACATTAATAGTACTTCAAATTAGTGGAAATCATATTAATTAGTACTTATTTCACAAAATTTGCTAACATCTTTTAATAATACAAATTTAATTTTAGCAACCATTAGTGCTATTGATGCATCCAGCTATCACTCTATTTCGGAGATGACAGCCAACTCTTGATGAATTGGTCTAGTAGCAGGGGCTCCTGCTTCCATTTGCCGATGGACAGTAGAGGCAAAAGGATTAGGAGGCATTGCTAAATCATTTCCTTCTCCTTCCAACATCTGGACAACCATCGTCATTGATGGCCTGTCCACCGGCAACCATTGGACTCACCATAATCCAACAATTATGAGTTTCCTCGCGATTTTAGCATCACCTTCTTCAAAAATTCGGATCCGTATCTTCTCCCCTGTCCAAGTGATCGTATATCAACTTGGGAAAAAACAACTGCTTAGTTTGCTGTTCATTAGTATTTATGTGCTTCCTTCCTCCAACCATTTCTAGCAACAACATTCCAAAACTATAAACGTCTGACTTATAGGACACTTTTCCAAAGTTCCTGGAGAAGAATTCAGGTGAGATATAACCCATTGTCCCTCTGGCTGTGGTCATGGATATAGCACTTTGATCCTTAGAGCATACCTTGCCAAACCGAAATCGGAAATTTTTGGAGTGAAATTTTCGTCAGGCAAAATATTGTGAGGTTTGATATAGAAATTTAGAATTCGCTGGTCACAACCTTGATGGAGATATTCAATTCCCTTGGCAATGCCGAGATCGATATCTTGTAGCTTCTGCCAGCCGAGGGAATTTCTGTGATGATTATTGTCATCATTCGAATAAATGAATTTTTCCAGTGATTGATTTGGAAAGAATTCATAAACCAAAGCTCTACGGAATCCTTCAGCACAAAAGCCTACCAATCGAACCACGTTCACATGGTGGATGGTTGTTGCCACTTCATTAATGAATTCTTCCCCATTTGCAGTGGAATTGTTGAGGATCTTCACAGCCACGAGGATCTCATTGGAAAGCTTTCCCTTATACACTGTGCCGTAAGCACCTCTGGCCAACGTGTCCTTAAATTGATTCGTAATTCTTTTAAGATGAGAATAAGAGTATCTTGTGGGTGTAAGAGCTTCATAGTCTTCCAAAAATTTCTCTATCCTTGCTTGGTTCTCGTTTTCCTTTCTATCAGATCTGTGGAAATAAAATCCTGCAGCAGCCAGTAGTAAAACCAGAAGAAACGAAGTTACACCTGCACAGAAAAACAATCCTTCGCATCAAGACCCAGCCCATATTTGATAAGTAAAAAATTAAAGTAAACTAACTATTAACATTTCCCTTTAAGACAGATTTCTCTTATCGAGTTCAAATAAATAACATTAGATACAGAACTTCCGACAGTTCCGTAATATTTATACATCTCTACTCTTCTCGTCTCCTCTTTATCGTTCCGATATGGGAAAACTAATAGCTTTCAGTCCCTATATGATCTCCCTTGTGTTTGCTCTATACAGATAAGATAATGCACCTGCCTGTGATGATTAGCTTGATTGAGATGATGGAGAGATCTATAGCGGAAATTTGACGGATCTCTCCCCCAGATCCAATATATGCTATTTAGAACACAAAACAAATCAGTTTAATTGAGTAAGAGGAAGATGTGTACCTGATTTGACCAAATTCATCGTCTTAGAAACGATCCAAGAAGCTTTGCACCAAAATCTTCTCTCGTTTTCTAACCCCAGAATGATAGAATTTTTATCTTCGTTATTTTCCTTATCCTCTATCCTCCTTTATATTGAGATGATGGAGAGATCTATAGCGGAAATTTGACGGATCTCTCCCCCATATCTAATATATGCTATTTAGAATACAAAACAAATCAGTTTAATTGAGTAAGAGGAAGATGTGTACCTGATTTGACCAAATTCATCGTCTTAGAAACGATCCAAGAAGCTTTGCACCAAAATCTTCTCTCGTTTTCTAACCCCAGAATGATAGAATTTTTATCTTCGTTATTTTCCTTATCCTCTATCCTCCTTTATATAGAGGAGCTTAATCATCAGGGTTAGCAATAAGAGAGACTTAGCTCACCGGTATATAATAATTATGGGTTATCCATCATACCCATATTATTATCTGAGCCTACATTAATTCTCCCACACTTAATTAATAAATGAAGTCATGTCTAAATAAAGAATTGATCAAATTCTTAAGACCCTTTATTTGTAATTTATCCTGATATCTCAATTAAAAGCCCATAAATATAAGATATTAAAATTAAAATATCTTACATGAGATACCTGCAAAAGAATATAATTAGTTAATGTAATTAATTTCGAAGGATGGCCACATATCAATTTATAAAGACGGACAATGAATAGACATTATACGTACCTGGTGGTGTTTGGGAAATCTTGGAGCATTTACTGCTACCAGCCTTCAATTCACATTTCCCTCCCTGTGCTTCACACTTTCCACATGCCGGTCGGGATCGTTTCTATTGAAGATCTTAAGTTTGTTCATACGAAAACTTTTCTTCTGGAAGTGATAAAACGTTGTACATCTTGGTACAAGATATCAGATCGGGGGGATCAACTGAACTAGAGTAACTAATGCTACACCATTTAAGACAGGCGTAAACTTGATAGCCAGGAACGCCAAGGCAAGGCACAAGGCGTTGTTTATCGCGTGATCTCTCTGTTGATGTTGAACAGTTCAACAACATGAAATCTTACAGGTATTTTGCATTAAATTGGAAAGGAGAACTGGAAAAGCTAATGTTTCTAGCCTGTCTTGGAATCCAATTATCAGGGTGAGACGCATTAATAACTCGATTAACATAATCATTTTTTTTCACATGTAAGAATACTGAATTTTGGAGCTCAAGTAGTGAATGATTCCTGGGTGTGCAAGACAAATCAAACCCAAGATACCCACAGCGCTCAGGTTGCCGATCTTTCAGCCGGAATGGGAATCGGATTATTGGGCCAGCGCCACACCTAGATTCTTCACAGTATAAGCTAATTAGGCTTTGTTTATGTTGTTGTCGGGATTAATTATGTATTTGATTTGGAAGATTCATCCAGAATCGACAGGATTTTTGTTCCATCTTTGCTGCTAAATAATGCGGACAACATTTCCTATGAAGAAGTGCACCTTAGTTTGGTTTATGGGGTTTGAGATTTCATGGGTGTCTTATGCTTGCTGTGACAGTTATACTGACACACAAGAAAACCTCTGCAACCTTGATTTTAGAACCTTCATCCAACATTGCCCATCAGGAGGAATCTGTAAGTTGTTTTACTTTTTTGTTGGATTTTCAATTTTTAGTAATTAATTAATTTCTTCATTCTGATAAATTTCCGTTTTTCTTTTTTATATATGTTAGATCAATATAAATATCTACACTCTATCCTTTCCGCACTGGAAAGTACTCCTCTTGGTGATCTGGTCTATGGTCTCAAGCGTAAGAAATAATTAATATTCTACTTTTCTTGGATGGAGTGAAGTATTGAATTAATCAGATACAATCTTTTCTTGAATTGAAATTTCGATTTCTTGTATGATTAACATTTTACATCTGATCTTGCACGAACAGTTCATTATGCTTTGTGGATCAGTTTTAAGTTTATGGATTTCGCATTATAAGCTGACACATCAGTTTCTCTTTGCAATTAATGCAGGGTTGCCATTTGTAGGTATTGGCTATGACTGCGTTGGTGCGTATAGAGTAATCTTCTTTTTCATTTTGAATTCTCATTGAAACTTTATTTATTTATTTTTTTTAATTAAGAAAATTAAAGATTCAAATTCAAGTGGCGACACTATAAATTTATTCAGGTGGCGAAAAAATTTAGAACTGCATGTTGTTGTTTATTGACTCTTTTTATAAAATGAGCCGCTATTACAGTGACATAGCAACACAAAATTGGCAACGTTTTAGAACGCGACAGCAATGAAATATTCGTCGCCATATATAATTAAAATGAGTCGATAGTGCACTGATTTTATAAATTTTGTAACTTTTTTTGTTGTTGTTTTTTTCTCCTTGCAGATTTAAAAGATTATATAATTGGGCTCCTCGATTATGCCTTTATCCTCTTTGGTACGTATAAGTTTCTCCACTTTATCATATTTTAATAAACACTAGTTTGGTTCCAACTTTAATATTAAATAATTTAAAATTTTATTCAATGCATATCTGTAAAATCAATCTTTTTTTTTGCTATTTATAGCAAAATTTCTTACTTGTAAACCTATATGAAGGTCAATGATATAATGGTGAAATCAAAATTGATATTGTTCTGATATATATTACTTTAATATTGAATTCATTTCAGTGATGGTCCGTGTTCTGATATATATTACTTGTAAACCTATATGAAGGATCACGACGAGCTCTTTTATATGAATGTATGCCTAATGGATCTCTTGATAAGCATATATTTTCTCATGTAAATGGGACTACAATAAACATTGAGAAAATATATGAAATTTCTCTTGGAGTAGCTCGTGGAATTGAATATTTACATCAAGGTTGTAATATGCAAATTTTACATTTTGACATAAAACCTCACAACATTCTTCTCGATGAAAATCTCATTCCAAAACTTTCAGATTTTGGACTAGTGAAACTGTCTGGTAGATGACAGTATTGTATCTCCAACGGCAGCAAAAGGAACAATGAGTTATATGGCTCTGGAATTAATCTACAAAAGTATTGGATGTGTCTCTTACAAATCTGATGTTTATAGTTTTGGGAAGTTGTTGATGGAAATGGCTGTAAGAAAGAAGAAAATCAATACATCTGAAAAGCATATGAGCCAAATATATTTTCCTTTATGGGTCTACGACCAACTTAATGAAGGAAAAGATATGGAATTAGAAGGTGGCACAGAGGAGGAAAGAGTAATCACAAAGAAGATGATTCTAGTAGCATTGTGGTGTGTGCAGATGAAACCTAATGATCGCCTCTCAATGCACAAAGTTGTAGAAATGCTTGAAGGTGATATAGAAAGTATAGAAATGCCTCCAAAGCCTTATTTCTCACCACCTCTAGAGCTGCCAAATGAAGGTTTTGAAATCAATGAAACTTAAGGATTCACAAATATACCAAAAAGTTATTTGGATTCCATTAGTTGGATGGTGAATGGCCGCTAAATTTTGTTTTATTATAATATATTAGCATTTTTTTTGTAAGATAAATTTTTATTAAGTACTAATATGATTTCCTTTTGAAATGCAATAATTAATAGTTGGAATTATAATGTTCATGTAAAATTTTTCAGATTGTATAATGAATTAAGAAATTACAAAGGTTTACTCAATCCCCCAATAATAGTTGGAATTACTTTCAATAATTTACAAGCACTATCTCATCTTTTTAGGAAGAAATAAGCATGTAAACAAGCCGAATCGAATATTAGTAAATTTGAATTTGTCTTATTTAAATTTATCACAAATTAAGACAAATTCGAGCTCAGCTCGAACTCGATTCAAACTTTATATTTGAATTTGAACTCGACTCATTTAAAAATTATTAAATTCGTAAGCGACTCGACCTCAGTTTGTAAAAAAACTCATTTATTATATTTAATGAATTTAACTTGAGTTCGCTTGTTAACTAATATTAACAAAAATTCAAATTTGAGTTCAACTTCGATAACAAAATACAATATAAATGAGTTCTAAATAAATATGTTCACAAGTTTTAAATGAAAATATTTATGAATTTTTAAATGAATACGTTCACGAACATATTCGTTTAAAAACTCGTAACGAATATGTTCATAAACTAACGAACCAAATAGTATTAAACTCGAACTCAAAAATATTTTCGAACGTGAATTTGAGTCCAAGTCCAACTTATTAACAATAATAAATAATTTCAAACGAATTTTTTTTCCAAACTAAGATTAGAATAGATTGCGAGCATTTAAATTCATTTAGTCCTATAAATAAATATTATCCTGCTCTAGGTCATTATTGTCACTGTGGGCTAATTTGTGTCATCTATGGGCCCAAATGGATATTAAAAACTAGTGTTGTGTATAAACGTATTGTGTCGCTATACATGTCATTTTGTATTATTAATTATTTAACATATTTATAAATATATGTTAATTTTTATATTACATTAATAATTTATATATATATATATATATATGAGCATGTGTTTGAGTATTAGTATAATAAAAACTAAGCATCTAATTATCTATAAAACTATTACTAATACAAATTATAATATTAATTTATTAATCTTAATTTAAATATATTAATATAATTCATTATAATAAAATGTATTGTAAATTTAAGAGCTTATATTTAAAAAGATTGATACGAATATTTAAGTATACTGATATACTTATGACATAAATAAATTCATACATATTGGTTATCCTTCTAAATACAGGCCCACCCAATTGGGATCGAAACCCATTGCCAAATTATCTTAAACTATTGTAATGACAATCTACATAGTTTTTTAATATTTCAATTATCTAATCAATTTTTACCTGAGAGTTTTTATGTGTTTTCAAGGTTATCTGAACATGCGTGTGTGTGTGTGTGTGTATATATATATATATGCTAGAAATTTATGATACTCCATAATCTGGATATCAATTTGCTAGAGTTAAACGAGCGCAAGTACATGGTGTATACATCACTCTAATTACGGTATCTTATGTGTACAGGTCAATTTGATCGCTTTTCACTGCCAGTAATGGGAGTTAATTTTCTTGATACTCAATCATATAGGATTTTAATTTCCCAATAATTCAGTTAGAAATTTGAATTCCCTATAATGTATAAAAATAATACTACTTACATTAATATAACTCTTTTTTTTAACTGATTTATAGTCTAATTAGGTTGTAAGATATCTTCTTTTTTTTTCTTAGTAAGATGTGGGATATCAATTTTTAAAATATTAGTTGCTTATTTGGTACTTGGTAGTTCCTTCGTGTCTTTTTATATATATATATATATAATCAATTTGGTGGTTCGTGTCTTCTTTATTATTCAAGACGTGAAATGCACCATTCAATTATTAATTCTGTCGATGGTACCTTATAAGGACTCCATTTATACTATATAAAAAAGCGATGATAATTCTTATTCAAGACCAAGCAATAAAGCACCCAGCTAATTTCAAGCAAATTTCTCAGTCCATAATACATTATCATACAAGAAAGTTAATTCTTTTTTTTACAAAATTTAAAATTAATTGTAAAATATAACATAACAATAAAAAATTATTAATTTCGTAAATAAAAATTTAAACAAGGTCTAAATAAAAATTACAAAAATACATGTCATACTTATGTGCTATATATGTGTTAATGTTATATCCCTGAACTTGTAATATATATAATATCATCTAATTGAATCTCAAAAGCATATAATCGTTAGGAAAGAGTCAAGAAATAGATAATTGCTGGAAAAGAAAAATCTCTCTTGTACCCCACTTTGAAATTGAAACATTGAAGGGTCCCCTAACAATGATTCCACCAACAACCTCATCATCACTTCCAGTTTCACTAAATAATTAAATATTTTCAACATTATCCTAGGATGCCAATATATAGGATAACCGTGAAAATTATTTTATCTAAATCTGAATCTGATTATTTATATATATATCTAAATTCGTTCCGAATCCGTTTAAAATTATAATATTAATATTCGTACATGTCCCAAATCCGATTAACATTACCCGATTAATACTCAAATCCGAATAATTACACGTTTATTATTAAAAAAATTTAAAATAAAATAAAATTTAAACTAATTAAATAATTAAAAATCTATAAATATATAAATAATCTACCATAAATAAGTATAAAATCAAATAAAATATAAAATTTAATTCAATACATTCAAATTAAAATAATTTATCTAATTATTCAAAAATAACAATAAAATTAAATATTGTTCATTATGACATAAAAATTATATTTCACATTTTAAACTTCCATTATATTTGTAATTCATCAATCTATAAAAATATATGAAAAAATAATTATATCATTATATTCAATAAATTAAAATAGAATAAATTGCATAATATATATATATAATCGGATTTATCGGATAGATGGTATCCGAAAGTCTCTACCCGTACCCTATCCAAATTCGTAACGGATTTAAATATTACTATATAAATCCGTCCCAAAACCGTAATAGAATTATTCATTAAAATTTAAACGAATTTGTATGGATGCGGATAACTATAAAATCCGTACCATTGAGACCCCTAATTATCCCCCCACATCAATATTAACTGATAATATTAATGAAACACTGACCTTACAGTCTCATACGCGGATTGAACGCTACGCATCGTCTGTGGGATCCATGAAATTGCCGCTTGACAAATCAAAAGATCATTGTGGTTTGGGTTGGCATCCTTCATTATGAAGAGGTTTAGAAAGAAAATAATAATAATAATAATAATAATAAAGCAAAGATGGCCATATGGTGGTGGGGCAGGATAACCTTAAATCACTTTTATCGTTATCTTCCAGAAAATAAAAATAATATAACTCCCTTTCATTATATTTGTTTTGGCTTATTAATTAATTAATTTCATTCTGATTCTTCATACATCTCTCCAAAAATTTGGACAGCTATGAGATTCTTTCTCATTTTGAATGCAAAGTGTGAGTGGGGAGACTTCTTTTCTAGCTTCCTCCTCTCCTTGGCAAAAGGGTCCCTTTCCCCAAGTAGATTTGTTTATTAGTATCATTTGAATTTGACAGTCTCCTCCTTTTATGTAGTCATTAACTCCGCCAATTTTTTTTCACTACTAAATTTGCATTTGCAATCTCATCTCCTTGCAAATAAAATCCAAAAGTGTGGGAATTATGGAATTATCTTCATTTTTCAAGTCATAATATTTATGCATTTTAAGTATGGTGCTCCATATATGTAAAGCTGTCATTTGGGCCACCACCTTGGTTATGTCTTTCCCATGTTCAATAAATTCCAGTTGACATGGCCTTACTCATGCTCAATTATGGTCCCAGCAAATATTTCCAGTTCTATAGCTATCACTTCCAGAATTATGTATTCGTCATGAAAGAAACAACCACTGCTTAGGTATCTGGTCCAATTGAAAAGCCTCTCATCACCTGTTAGTTATGGCCCATAACTCACTATCACATAAAATAAGTGCAAAACTAGCATAAATGCGGAAAGACAATATGATATCATACAGCTATTCAATTTCATACCTGTATCATTAATTGGTCTCAATTAAGAATCTAAAATATCAAGTCATCTTAATAATTATAAAAAAAAAATTGAGGTAATAAGGATACTTAATCAAACTGATGCAAATCCACATCTGGTGCCACATTATCTGCTAAATGATTGCTTCTTTCTGCTTATTATGTGACGGGTAACTTTCGGTTCACATTCAGGTATCAGCAATGAATGCATTATTCCTAATTTCAATTTCTTATTGGGATTTAAAAGCAAATTCAATACCTAACAATGATTAATGCATTTGTTTGTACCTAAATTCACTCAATTGTCATTTTGTATGATAGGACCTCTTCTCTAATACGTAGTAGATAGAGACAAATAATCTGAAAATCAGCCCTGCTACAAACAATGTTGAAGAAAGTGGTGATAACATTAGGAATGGAGATTTCTGAAAGTTTTCTTCCTAAGTTTCGTTTTCCCTTAAGCAGTGATTCAAAAAAACTCACGCCTAAAATCTAAAGTGATGAACGGGATCTAGGCAACTAAAATTCCATTTGTAAGTCCAAGTGAATTTCCACCCAACACAGCAAGTTTCCACTTTTGAATTAAATTTTTTTCTTTTAATTTTGAGAATTTTCAACTTCAAAGCTTCAAAACGGGAAAATACTCAATAAATTTGTACCACCTTTAACACAAAAATATCAGCGAAATGTGAAGTAATACTCTGTCATTAAGGAAGAAAACAGAGTTTACCTCTTGACTGCAAACTCCAGAAGTAGAAACGATGAAAAACGCCAAGCACATCAACAAAAAAGTTTGTCGGGTCTTTCAGGTGCTTAGCATGTGCTTCCACATCGTCTTCCAGATTAATCCATTACAATCTCCTCGTCAACCTGCGCATCAAAATTGGTACATAAATTAGGCAGGATAAAAATAAATAAATAAATCAAAACAATACTATCGAATCACAAATGGAACAAGAAACAAATAGATAAACCTAAAGAAACCGAACAAATCTGTAAAGAAGGAAAAAGAAAAAAGAAAAATAAACAAAAGAAGGAGAAGAAAGGATGTGAATGCGGATGACGGCTAGATGAGATAGGCCATCACATGATAGGCACGTGCACGGGCAACTAACGGAGAAACATAAGTGACACGCAACAATGGAGGAATCTGGCAAAATAACAACAGAAAAAAAAAAATCATTTGCAGTTACACTCGAATGGATACAGACGATGGGAAATTGGCTGGCTATGGTTAACTGAGCTGTTATGCGAGAACTGGAAACGAAATGGCAATCCAACGAAAACAACTCACCATCAAAATAATTGGAATTTTTTTCTGAGCAAGGTGGGAAATTGGACTGAAAATTCATTAATGTCCGCGGAACCAACAAAAAGCAAATCCTTCTTAACGATTTACAGTCCCCAGATTACAAAGTCATATATATATATCGGCAAGCTCGATTCCTTTTCTTTTTTTTCTTAATATATTTTTCCCCTTTCTTTTTACCATTTTATATTTTAAATGCTTCCCATAGTATCCATTTCCATTCTCAGTTCAGTTCCAGGGCAGTTATTGCCAATGACTCCCGTTGTTAACCATGTAGAAAAGTGAAGGATGATAACCATAATGAGGAGGAGGAAGAATCTTCTTCAGAGGATACGCTACCGGCTTCGAGATATGATGGTAGCTTCTTGGTGTAGAAGTTGAAGCCGC
The DNA here is from genome assembly GCA_023653625.1 of Triadica sebifera. Classification (NCBI taxonomy): domain Eukaryota; kingdom Viridiplantae; phylum Streptophyta; class Magnoliopsida; order Malpighiales; family Euphorbiaceae; genus Triadica; species Triadica sebifera. The sequence continues at coordinate 1,791,301 of CM042913.1, forward strand.
TGCACCAATATGAGGAGCATAGCTCTTAGGAGGTGATGATGATGAAGAAGACGACGGCGACGATGAAGAGGAAGGAGAATGATAGATTTTTTTAGGCATGGAAAGGAAGGCCCTGATCTTTGGGGCTGCCGCTCGATCGTATTCCTCGATGAGATTGGCAAGATCCTCATCGGAGGTGATCGATACCAAAGCATCTAAATCCTCTTTTGGCAACTGACAACGAAGACTCACTTTTGTCCCACACAACTCTCCAAGCTTCAATAATAGCTCTGTATAAACCACACAGCCAATAATTCCACTCTAAATAAATCATACGCCGATAATCAAATCAACCGACATAATCCATTTAATCTCAAAATTTCATATACGAAACACAAATAAAAGAAGTACAGAACAGGGAAGAAGTCTAACCAGAGAACGAAATGGACCGGTCTACGGAGAGAACACGGGTTTCGCCACCGTGATAACGGAGTTTACCGTCTGGATAACGGGGGATAATCTTTCCGCCGTAACTGCAAAGAAACTTGATGGCGGTGGTGGAGGAAGGGTGGAAGTGGCGTTTGGCGGTGTCAAGAGAAGGTCCGACCATACTTTTTTGGTGCTTATGTAAAATAAAAACGGAGTCCAGTTTTTGAGATTTCAAAAAGAGAAATTTTGAAGAGAGGAAGAGAGCCAGAGAAAGTAATTAGTTAGATTTGCCTCTTCAAAGTTAGATTTGCCTCTTCAAGCCTAAGCATGGTGCTCTTCACCAGCTATTTATAGAGTTTTCTGGAGCAAGGTGAAAGTGGGTGTGGGGCCTGTTGACGTCAATTCGATCCCTTTGGCAGACCACAGTTCCTGGAGATGGTAAAAAAGTCAAAAGCTGATGAACAGACAGGGAGTTATGGTCTAAAAACACCGTATATTTATAATTTAAAGTTAGCAATTTTGGACGATATAGAATTTATATGATATAACACGAATATGTTTAAAATACAATGAGACATATTTACAAATTTATAAAATATTTAATTTAATTATATATTAATATTTTTAAATATAAATTATAATATATTTTATTATAATTAATTATATTGAAATAATTTATATTTATAATATTCAGAATTAAATATTTAAATTTTATTATACTAACAATTTTTATTTTATGCACATATGAGTATATATAGCATATAAAATTATTAATATATTTATAAAATATTATATATATGTATAGATATTTAAAAAAAGTATTAAACAATTATACATAATACGAATTATAAGTTTTATTATAATTAATCTACATAATTAGTTCCTGTCATTAAATCTGATAATAAAATTTAGTGAATAAATTTACCATTTTATTATGAATATTCAACTGGATCAATTCTTTTTGCCGAGCTAGCCAATGGTACTTGTTGTAAGACATTAATTCTTGTTGTCAAGCTCCAACAATAAGTGGGAGCTGGTATTGAGCTAGCTTCTATTGTATTATTTCGTATTATTTAAAATTACTTATAAATTATAATTTTTTACAAGAGTTTCATTAATTTTAATATCTGAATTTAATTAAAATTGATTTTGAACATTTTAATGAAGATAGTCTAAATTTATAATCTAACCGAAAGTCTTACCCGCATATTCGCATCGTATGCTTTATGCCATAAGTCCTTAACATCTTTCTTTCATTTTCGTCAATAACTCAATCTGACAAATAATTCTGTTAAATGCTTTTTCTTTCTCGCTTTCTTTCTCTCCTTTTTTTTTTCTTTATTTTACTCAGTATATTTCCCGTTCTTTCGTAAGTTAACGTTAGGAATGAGGACGGAATTTTTCGTTTTCTTTTGCGATTCTGAATTTCATTCCGTTCTTTCAAATTTTGCTCTTATCTCTACTAGAAAAAAAATCAGGATCTTTGTCTCTATATCACACTAGAATTGAGTTTTCCAGCTCTGTCTCGTTCTCTAATTTTTATTAAATTTTTTTATTTTATTTTAATATTAAAAATATTTTTTATTTTAATTAATTAGTTAAATATATAATTATTTAAATAAAAATATATATATTTACTTTAAATAAATATTATATTTTTATTTTATTATATTTTTAAAAATATTAATTATATTAAAATATAAATTAATTATTTATATATATAAATAATAAATATATACATTGGAATGGAATGTTACAAAAAAAATTTGAAATCAGAACGGAATTGAGACAGAAAAAAATATAAAAAATCTCTCTTATTAAGGACATGATTAAAATAAAACACAACAGTTCTATAACTAAATTTTATAGAACAAGAAAACGATGTGATTATGTGAACATGATGAATTGAATTGCAACAAAAGCTTTCATTTCATTTTCCTTTTTTTTTCTAGAATTCAAACATTAAAACTCATAACCATGACCTTACGTATAACTAAAACAGAACGAAAATTCTACCAAATGCTGAATACTAACAGTGTATGAAAGCTATATGTCTTTTTATTTTTTTGGTAAAATGGTAGGTTCCGGTTGTTTTTGAAAAATATTATTTCAGAAAATATTTTTTTTTGTTTTTTTATGTTTGATTTACTTCTAAAAAATAAGTCAAAAAAATATTTTTATAAATTGATGGAAAATATTTTAAAAATAAGAGAAAATAACTTTCAATTCTTAAAACGGAAAGTCATTTTTTAATATTTATCAAATATAAAAAAAATATCAATTTATTTTTTTATTTTTTTCCTAGTATTGCAATCAAATATATAAAATATTAAATTTTCTTGAAAAATATTTGTTTTAAAAATTATTTTTTAAAAACAAACAGAACTTTAATTTGACGAACTTTACTCCTTATTAGATGAGTTGCAATTTTCTTTTTCCCTTTTTTTTTTCCTAGAATATGAGCATAGTTAATTCAACAATAGTTTTTAAATTTGTCACATTTGTTTTATTAAATTATTATTTTCTTATTTTATTTATTCTATTAAATTTTTATATAATTTTTTTATTTTTTATTTCCATTTTGAATTTATAAAGAATATATAAAATTTATTAGTCTATTACAAATAAAATGAGGTTTTGAGTTTAAGACTTATTGTCAGCATATACCAATATTAGTAGGAGTTTAACATACAACTGATAAATTTACATTGTGTCGTATCTCGATTGAATATAATACGATTATACTAAATACAAGCACAATATAATTAATTAATTATGTCGTATCGTGTCATATTAGTACGAATTTTAACTGAATTGTGTTTGTATCATTAAACGTGTCATATATAATTATGTCTAACACAATTAACTAATCGTATATAATTAAATTGATTATATAATTAATTCACTTAGTTATTCACAAACCAATTAATTCAATTGATCAATTTAAATTTGTCCGATTGAATAAATTAAATTTCGATTGTTCACGATTATTTTTTTTATAGAGTTTTATAATTTATCAGTTCATTATTTTTATCGATATATAATCAATTATTGCAAACGAGAAAAAAAGAATGTTACACATCATGAAGTATCATGAGATTGAATCATTACAAAAAAATAATTTGTTTATATTATATTAATAGTAATAAAATAAAAAGTTCATTTTAATATGAAATTAATTAAAAATATTAAAATTTGTATCTACTAAAAGATCTATACATGATAGTAGAAAATAAAATTTTATATCTATTTGTATTGTTAAACTTTAATATTAGTTAAAAATAATGAATGAAATAATTAATAACAATTTTTTATTATATAATATTTATATTAACTTTTGTTTTATGATCATATATATTACTTAATAAAAATAATTTATTTATATTTATTTATATATACAATATATTAATATAAATAGTTTTATTAAAATATATTATAAATCTTTTATACATAAATAAATATTATAATTATTTATTATAATTATACATATTTAAATATTTTAAATTTTAAATATTACTAAAATTATTAAATATTTTATATATTCCATCACCATACATATTCATTTAGTTTAAATTGCATCGTTTTAAAAAATTTCACCTTAAAGTTTAATGCTTTTATTGTGAGGAAGAATAACACGCCACTGTAATGAACTCAAAAAAATAAAATATCCTTATTTTATAACGAGTTTTTGCGCCTAAATCTTCATTCAACCAACGGAAGCCATATGGTCCAGCACTTAGCAGGTTGGCCCCACCTCTCCAGTCATGATCAACCCACGGGGACCCACAACCACGAGGGAGCAGGAAGAGGACTCGGACTGAGGTGCTATTCTGTACTAATGTCGGGCCGTTATTGGTATTCTTTTATTCCCCTAGAAAATGTAATTATTATTTTTATTTCTTTATTGCTTATATAGCCTTACACTACTAATATCTTCAGAAATTACTTATCTAAATTTAATTGAATTTTTTTTATAAATAATATAAGTATCATACTTCCATATATAGGTTATGAATAAATTAATTTTTTTATAATTATTGTATATGCAACTAAGTAATGGTATTTAGTTGGAAATGAGAATATAAATCAATCAAATTGATTGTAATTATTTAGATATGAGTTCGGAAAAAAAATTGAAATTATTTGTTATTGTTAAATAGCTAAATTTGAACTTAATATTATTTAGTTCATTAGATTGTGAATATATTCGTTATTTTGTGAGCATGTTCGTTTATAAGTTTACCAATATATTTATTTAAAAATTTGTAAATATATTAATTTAAAACGTTTATATTTTATTTTATTATCAAGTTGGAACTCAAATTCGAAATTTTGTTATTATTAATTAACAAATTGAACTCAAGTTAAACTCGTTAAAAATAATAAATGAGTTTTTTATGAATCAAATTCGAACCACTTAAAAGCTTAATAATTTTAAAACGAGTTGAATTCGAGTTCAATTATAAAAGTTTGAATCGATATCGAGTCTGTAATAAAATTGAACGAGTTGACATCGAACTTAAGTATAAAAGTTTGAATCGAAATCGAATATATTATAAACTTAAACAAACTGAATTCAAATTTACCAATATTTAGCTCAGTTTAGTTCGTTTAGAGCGATAGTTGGAAAATTGTTTACTAAATGCCCGTCAAGGATTCAAGATTCCACTCAAATACTCAATCCTGTACAAACTCTAAACAATAACCCATAAAGTTTTGCTTGACATTAGGAAAGGAAAAGGAAATTTTTTAAGCTAAATGTAACCATCACTAATCAAATATTAATATGCAATTAGACCAAGTAGAAAACGTGTCATTATTCTATAACTTTGTCAAAATATAAATATCCCTTCTAATTAACGCCCTTTTTTTTAAATACGGGCTGCCTTTTAAAGATAATTGTGTACAATTGGGGAAAGCTCTAGATAGATGATCAAGATTTAACTTAACTATTATTTTTTGTCATTTTCTTTGATTATGTCATGCAATAATCCATACTAATTTGGGTCCTACTTTATATTCGTAGTTGCATATCCTAAAATTCCATGTATTTTTGCTTAATTTTGTAATGGTGAGAATATCCAAAGCTTTATCCCCTTATCTTTTTTTATGAGAGAATCATGCACTTAGCTTGGTCCATTATTTCATCATACATATGGAACTTTTTAATACGAGTATTTTGTAGATTAGAATGAGGTATTACATATTGCCTTCCAATTTTAATCAATCACTATATATGGAATTTTCCCAATTTAATTTTATTTTTAGCAAATTACAAAGTACTTGTGTGTTTAACATTGTTGTTGGGTGTCAAAAAAAAATGTTTTAAATTTTTTATTTAATTAACTGATTTTTTAATTTTTTTATAAACTTATTTTCTCAAATATAATTCTAAAAAAATTATATTTATATGCACAATTTTTATTTATTTTAGGTTACAAATCATAATTACATTTTTAGATTTTAGGAAGTTTGTAGTACGATCATATATAAGTAAAAAATATTTTATTTTTTGATCGGATTGGGGGAACACCCTTATTCAAGGGAGAATTAATAACTTGGCATATAATAAAAAAATGGAAAAAGGAAAAAAAAATCTTTTATATTAAGGATCCCAGCATGTAGGTAACTAGCTAATAAAAATGGAAATATAAAGCTAACAAAGATGATCTTATATTAATATTATGGCATTAAGTAATGTTTTGCATCATTGATCGCAAGAAGTTTTGTGGATATAGAAAGACCAAAATTGAGAATATATATCTCTTTGGTCAATTACTTTCAATAGCTAGGCTGATTTCCTTTTCCAAATCTACATACTGCCTATTTTTTCTTTTGATAAATTAGAGTTTTTTTTGCATATTAGAGTTGTATATTTATTTAAAAATCACCAATAATAAATAATCATATAATATTTTAATCTTAAAAATATTATTAATTTAATTAATAAAAAAAATGTTATTTGCAACTTTTTCTTTTTCTTTTTTTTTTTTCTTTTTGTTGGCCGAGGGATATATATTAGGATTGAATATGCGATTAAAATGGTGGCCATACAATTTATTTTCCACGTGGCATTGACCCATCTTACCCGACTTGTCCAATAGAAATTAGGAGTCCTTATTGTCCAACACGCAACCGCCCAAACTCGGTTGTCGTTTTGCGTGATTTTCATAAGCGTGTGAGCTCACACGTATCAGCATAAAGACCAAGTCATATTTCCTTTTTTTTTGTTTTCGGCATTTAACTTCGGGGAATCTCAGACCCCAACTTTGGAAGAGAAGGCAAGGCGACCGACGACCGGGGGCCCATTTATGGAGGATATTGGATGTGTATTATGTACCTAAACATTTGGTGTGCATGGTTCTGGATTTTATCTCTGATTATGATCTGTACATACTGGGCCCCACATGTCCCACTTCCTACCACATTGCCCTTTTTCTAGGATTCATGAACTGCCTGGTCTGTGTTGGAGCTCCCATTACTGTCAGATTATAATTTCTCTAAACGGAAATTTTCTTGAAATCCATACATAAATAAACTCTATAATATTTATAATATTTAATAATTAGAATATTCATCTTCAAAATAATAAAAAAATGTTTTCATTTAATAAATCTGACCGTGGAGGTAGACCTTTGACCGAGTCGCAACTCCCTTCTAAAGTTCTACTTTTTTTGCATTGAAAAAGAAAAAGGAGTCATAGTACTTTTAATTTTTTTAATGACAGTAGAGAATATTCTAAACCGCATAAAATTTACTTTAGTGCTTACATATTTTTCACATCATAATAATTTAATTATAACTTTATAATAATATCAATAATACAACAAAAGTGTGGAAGACATATATATTATTCATTTATAGCAATATAATAAATTAATCTTTATCGTTATACTCTCTCTAATTTTGCATTTCAAAATTATGTTACCTAAATATAGTCCTAAATTCGCCTAAAGCAAAGTTCAATGCTACAAATATTTTTTCGTATATTTTTAATATAAAAAAATAAAATAAATGATATTTTATAAATAAAAAGATAATTTTTTTATATTAAAAATGTATAATAAAAAATAAATGAAAAAATATTGTAAAACAGATGATTTGATTAGGATGGAGATATTACGGATGTATAGCAAATGAATATGAAATATAAGGATTAAAAAAAAAAAAAAAAGAATCCTTAAAGGTCAATTAAATACTAAGTAGTAGAAAATGATAAACAAGTGTCCATTTATAATAATGAACTCCCGCCCACAAATACGTTACGGTTGTTTATTGGTTCACAGAAATTGGACTGCTTCAAATAAGGTTTTTATGCCAAACAAAAATATTTATTAAGGCACTATTTTATAACATAAAAAGTTTACTAAGACTAATAATTTTTATTTGATAAAATAAAATATTTTAAAAAATATTAAAAAAAAAATTTGAAGCTTCAACCAATATAAAGTTGGAGGATGGGTAGAAGTATGGGCAGCATGCATGGGGTGATGGACGACCTTGACCTGACCCCAGACCTGTGAGCTAGCTGAGCTGAACACAAAAAGTATATACTAATTAGTTATTTTCAGATTCAAAAGGCAAAAGCTAAATGGGGGAATGGGACCAAAGTCATCCCCCATTTTATGCCTGCCTTGTGTAACTGCAAAAGCTTCTTTGAATATTTTGATTGGTATTGGTGGTCTATTTATAATTCACCAACCATCACTTCTTTTTTTTTTTCCCTTGATTTTAAGGGTCATAAAAAGGAAAATTTTTTCTTTATTAATTTTTTTTTAATTTCTTCAAATTCTTGTGAATCTGAAATTATAAAAGCTGCTGCCTTCACATGCGTTTTGATTCTTCATTTTCTTGATTTGGACGGTGGATTGCTCATGGTATAATTCGATTTTTCCTTTTCCTTTTGTTTCAGAAAACATGAAAAATGACATTTTCATTCCTTTCATTGCCGTCTCATAAAACAGCATACTATATATGCGTTGTATGATTTAATATTCCTTTCATAAAGGGAAAGGAATATTATCAGTTACGTTCCAACCCCAACACTCAATGTGACCCTATTTTAGTTTAAGGAAGATCCAAAATGGGCCGCAAAATGATTTCTCTCTGAAACTACTTCTTGAGTCTTGACGGCACGATAATAATTTAGTGTGCATCATGAAACTATGAAATTAGCAATCAATTTTATATATTGCAGGTGTTCCAACCTTCTCTATGGTTGCTTGGATCTAGTTCGCCGCAACTGTTGTGTGAATGTTAAACATGTATACAGAGAAGGTAATCAAGCGGCTGGCTTTTTAGCCAATGAGTCTTTAAATCATGCTCGGTGCTGCACTATTCTCCATAAGCCTCCTGCTAAGCTTAATTCGATCATTTGGCAAGACATGGGTACTCCATGGCCTAGAAAGTTATGACTATTTGTTAGCTTGTTTTTGTTTTCTTTGTGGGTGTGCCCCCCCTCCTTAGTATAATATATATATATATATATATATATATATATATATATATATATATATATATATAGCAAAACTAGAAAGAGCAAATTATCTATCATTAATTGCAATGAATTCTATGCGCACTTTAGCATAGATTAAAAAAATAAATAAAAAGAAACTTCGATAACTTCTTGTAAACTTGGATATGCATAGAACTAAGTAAGCTTTCATCTCCCACTTTCTTACATTTTATTTATTTCATTCACCACACACTTAAACATTCAAGTGTCAATATGAAAATACGCATTGACATTTGATATTTCTCGTATGACTTTTTTTTTATATATATAACAACTACGTTACACCTTGATTCATAATGGAAGAGTCCCTGAGCATATTGTCCCATATAACAATTTATTACATATAAACTTACTACTAAACTATGAACTCAAACTCATGTAATTGTTCCTTTCATCTTTATAGCTGGTAGCTTATAACTCCTCTAATTTCAGCTTTACCTATGACCTTTTGGTGATAAAGAAATAGAGATACCAACCCACTCACCTAAAATTGCCCTACATGGATGTCCCATATAACCACTGAATTCTAACAAGAAAAAAAAACCAATTTGTAATATCAATTCAATTTTTCCATCATTCATTTCTTTTTGCCTTTTGGTGCAAAATAATCCTAATTTTGAGTTCAAAGTAAAATTGATGCATCCATATATAGTAGCAGAACTAGACTAAAATATTTGAGAGGGCAATACATATAGTGTATAATTTTTTTAGAGGGGCCACACATTATTATCAAAAACATCGACCTAAAATTTTTTTTTGAAGGGCCATACCAATAATGTCCTCAGGAAGATCCACTGGTATATAGTATTCATCTAAGAAAATAAATAAGCTATTATTTACTCCTAATCTTGAATTCATTTTTTTTTCTCCAACCATCAAGGCCTTATTAAACAGTTAGAATGAAAGAATAAATATTTTTACCTAACCGTGAGTTTAAATTTCAAAAATAAAAAAAATCTCCACACACAAAATATAAAGAATTAAAGAAACAAATGCAATGTAATGTAATATAAGAAAGATTAATTTTTGTTTTTTACATATATAAAACTAAATTGTAATGAATTAAAACATAAGTTTTAAGAATTTTCCATTGCCTCTGCAAGCCCTGCCCATGCAACATAATTTTGGGCAAAAGATATGAAAATGAAAGCTTATTTTGGTGGTAAGTGACTATTGTGGTAGTTGGATAATTTTGAAAATTTTATTTTCTCATAATATTTTCTGAGTATAAACTTGTTTGTGGGTACAAAATGGAGAGAACTCTGAAGAAGCATAGCCACCACCCATTTTGAATCAACCAAAGCAAGCAGCCAAATATCCCTCTGCTTTCCACCTAAAAAATAAACACACACACAAAATTCCAACTTTTCAAAATTCTAATATGCAATTCTTTCTTCTCCCCTCCTTTCTCCACTTGCTTCCATGGCCAAGAATCTGCCTGAATAATCCCTTATCCATTTTTCTCTTTCTCTTCTCTTTCTTTTGTACTAGACATGACTTCCTCTTATTGCCTTTCTTCTCCAAGAAACACTGTCAGTTCTCGTTTCTATCTAACCAGAAATCTCTGGTCAAGACAGACTTATCTCTTCAAGCCTCACCAATTACCATCAAAGCCTTGTCTTCCCATTTTGAGACTCAAGAATTCTAAAATTTCGCACCCTTTTGCTAGTATATCCTCTTTTGCTGAAGCCGGTGGAGAAGAAGAGCAGAAAGAAGGAATTCAAATTGAGAAACATCAAGAAAAGCTGAAAAATTATGAAGATGACTTGCCTGGAATGGCTAAGGCATTTCATATATCTTCAAGCACAGCCTCTGCTATTTCTATATTTATAGCATTTGCTGTTCTTAGTCTTCCCCTATTTATGAAGTCCTTAGGGCAAGGTTTGGGGTTAAAGACAAAGATTTTATCATATGCAACACTTCTATCTGGGTTCTATATGGCTTGGAATATTGGGGCTAATGATGTGGCTAATGCCATGGGGACTTCCGTCGGGTCCGGGGCATTAACTCTCCGGCAGGCGGTGGTGACGGCGGCTGTCCTAGAATTCTCCGGGGCACTTTTGATGGGTACCCATGTGACCAGTACAATGCAGAAGGGAATTCTTGTGGCTAATGTGTTTCAGGGGAAGGATACTCTTCTCTTTGCTGGGTTGCTCTCTTCTTTGGCTGCTGCTGGTACTTGGTTGCAGGTTCACTTTCTCTTGCTTTTCTTGTTAAGTTCTTCCATTTTCTTTATTGATTTGATGCATTGTTTTCTTCATGATAGAATATTAATTTGATTGTCACTTTCTCCTTTAATTATTTATTTGAAGCACAAACACATTAGAGACAACAGAGGGAGATAATAACAAGAATTTGTGTGCAAAGGTTCTTAGATACAATTTAACTTTTATCCATACTTGATTCATGGAACTATGAAATTAGTGCCAATATCATACAGAACAGAGAAAAATGGCTAGAAGTTTCTCTCAATATGTAAATTGAGAATATGCTGATAATCTGGAAAGCTGGCAACAAAAGTGAGCTTAGGAAATTTCAGGTTCTGTATGTATCAGCTGGTCTTATAGTTTAGGGGGGAAAATCTCCCTAGTGCTTCACTTATTTATTTCATTAATATTATCATTACTTTGGAATACCACCATAGCAGGCATTGAAGTTTCTAAAATGCGGCTGTTCATTTTTAGTATTATTTTAATAGGCAAAGGCTCTAAAATGTACAAATATTTCCTCTTATTAATAAATAGTAGCTTTAGAAAAAAAATTTGTACCTTGATGTAAATTTCTTGTCTAGACAAGATTTATATATCCATTCATGAACTGAACTAAATACGACGTGCAGTTATACTACATTTTTAACATGAGAACAAATTATTGCAATGGAAATATATAGACCCTATTTAGGTTAGAATTATCCGTATTTTGATAACTACTTTCTACTCACTCAATTCAGGCATAAGTGGTACATATTTTTACAACCTATTATCATCTAATAAACGACAACAATCAGTTTTCTATCTTCTGTAAACAAAATAATCATGGTTTCCACCAGATTAAGAATATCTTAATAATATGAGAATATATTAGTCAACTTGAAAGTTAGAGATGACAGTTGGACCCGCCCCCGCGGTGCCCTGCTCCGACACACCCCGAACGAGGTGGTTCTTTTATGATTTTTATCCTCCGCCTCGAATATTTTATTTTAAAATAAAAAAAATTTTAATAGAAATTGGGGATTGTGTTGGGAATTTCCGTCCTAGTGTGGTGCGGGGATGGGGATAAAAAGAAAAAATTTTCCTAGCGGGAAACGGGGCCGGGTTTTGGGGTCGGGGAACTCCGCCTTGTCACCATTTCAATGAAAGTTCTAAGAAATTGATAATCAGTTCTGAGTCTACAGACTATTTTTATCCCGAATGAAATTATGCACTTTCTTTATGAGAAATAAGGGAAACATCAAATGTGTTCTTCTCTGTTGTATACATGTGTAACAAGCTTGAGTTCTCTTTTCATTGATGCTATTATATTGTCTTATCCAGGTTGCTTCATATTATGGTTGGCCTGTCTCCACCACGCACTGTATAGTAGGATCAATGGTTGGATTTGGTCTTGTGTATGGAGGAGCTGGTGCTGTCTTCTGGAGTTCACTAGCCAGGGTAACTTCATCATGGGCGATCTCACCATTAATGGGTGCAATTGTGTCATTCCTCGTCTACAAATGCATCCGGAGGGTATGTTCTTACTAGTTACTGACTTCAAACAATAATGCTTTCTGTATGCATCCTACATGTGTTAGGCCTAGCTTGTGACCAGCTATATATGAGAATTTACTTCTGAGAAGGAAAGCTTTTAGTTTTGCTTGGTGGAAGTTCTTAAAACCCCCTTGCTTGATCCCGTCACTTTTAAGGATGTCCATTTTTGCTGGCAATGAGCAATTCCTGGTTCTCAGCATCCTTAATTTTGCAGTTTGTGTACAGCGCTCCAAATCCAGGACAAGCTGCAGCTACAGCTGCACCAGTAGCTGTTTTTGCGGGTGTAACAGGAATCTCTTTTGCAGCATTTCCTCTAAGCAGGATCTTTCCTTTGGCTCTGACACAGGCTTTAGCCTGTGGTGCTGCTGGTGCATTCTTGGTCTCCAGAATCATCCACAAACAGCTTGGTCATCTCCTTGTGACAGCCACTTCAACAAAACCGGAGCCAAAAGAAAATTCAACCCAAAACAAAAATATCGGCTTTCTCTCTGATTTTGCAGGACCAACGGGTGCCCAGTTGGAGTTAGTTTATGGGGTTTTTGGATATATGCAGGTACTCTCAGCTTGCTTCATGTCATTTGCCCATGGTGGAAATGATGTATCCAATGCAATTGGTCCTTTAGCTGCAGCATTGTCTATTCTCCATGGTGGTGCTAGTGGAACTGAGATTGTTATTCCGATTGATGTTCTAGCATGGGGAGGATTTGGCATAGTCGCAGGGCTGACCATATGGGGGTATAGAGTGATAGCAACAATTGGAAAGAAGATAACAGAACTTACACCAACCAGAGGGTTTGCGGCAGAGTTTGCTGCAGCTTCTGTGGTTCTAGTTGCATCAAAGCTCGGACTACCTATTTCAGCGACGCATACATTGGTGGGTGCAGTCATGGGTGTAGGATTTGCGAGGGGACTAAACAGCGTTAGAGCGGAAACAGTGAGAGAGATTGTGGCTTCGTGGCTTGTAACAATTCCAGCTGGTGCTGCATTTGCAGTTCTCTATACATGGATATTTACCAAGCTATTGTCTTCCATATTATGAGTTTACATTTACATAATTAAAATGAACATTTGAGGTATGTGATTAATCAAAATCACTCCTCTTTTTTTGATAGGATGTGCCAAGTTATTGCGTCCTTTATGAGCTGATATAGTTTCTTTCGATTGGAAATCACAACATATATGGGACTGAGGAAACGAAACTTGTTTTTCTTGTCAGTTAATGTATTTGAAAGTCCGTTGTTGTTATTCAATCTTATTTTGTAATATAGACTAGTTCAACCATACAAAAATGAAATATATGTACACAAGGAGACAAGCAACCATCCAAAAAGCAAATTTATCATAGCCAAAGCACAATTTCTATTAACAGCCAAAACTCAGTATTATACCAGTAAATACACACAATTAAACGTTAAAATGTTCAGCATAAGTATGATGTATGAAATATGGAAGAATAACAAATGAAAAATAGCTCAAACAGCTTCCATAATCATAAAAATGGTAGGTTCTGAAACCTGGGAAACAGAGCCTGAGCAGAAACTAGCATTGGTGCAACTCTTAAATACAAAGACAGTAAAAGGAAATTTCTTTAAGAATCACATACCATAATACACAGAGATGCAAGTCATCAGGCAGACAAAATGGTCAAGGAGAGACTTCTTGTACAGAGGTCAGACTCGGTTCCCACACAGGTCCCCAAAAGATCTTTGCTTTTGGAAGTGGTGGAACAAAAGCCTTCTTTGATTTAACACTCCTTTTCACTGAACGTTTCAAGTATCTTGATTCTCTTAACCACCTACATTCAGAGGTATAGAATTCTTTTGCTGAAGAAACAGATTCATCTGATATGTCTCCACCTGCCTCCTAGGTGATATTTACATCTGATGTCTCATCCCTGCCATTAGCATTTTCTGTAATTTTCCCCTTCTCCATATGTTTACATTTCAATTTCCAAGCAATAGTGGATGGAATAATCAAGTATTTGTCACCGGCAACAAATTCTCATCTGGCCATAACAAGGATTGCTTGGGATTTTTGAACACTTCTAGCCGGGCAACACACACCAGGATATTTTTCCATCAAGTGAGATGCAGGAAATGCATGTCGATACAGCTCCTCTCGCCCACCAGCATGAACTATTCTGACAAAAAATCCTTGGACTGTGAGTGAAAGTTTAATCACATGGGAGCTGCTCTCAATTCTTCTTTCCATGGGGACTTTTTGTGAGAGCTTCGATTTTGGCCTAACATATGAACACAAGCCTTCAGCATAGCTGGCAATCAAAAGCTGTTAGATCCAGATGTTCATTATGGTAAGGAAATATGGATAGCTTTGAGCCAGCTACAGCTATTTCAATATTTTATTTCTTGCTAAGGTGGATATACTTTTGTTTTTCATGGCCGGCTCTTTCTAATTTGATATTCTCCCACAGAAACCAAGATACAACGGAGGCATAGGAAACTCATAACACAGAAGAAGGGAACAGGCTCTTATTTTCTTCCCATCCACAAGAAAATCAAAGTTACCCATGAACAGATGACACAAAGAAAACATAAGAAAAACACTCTGATTAGGTTGTACATCTAGTCAATCTACCAATTTACTACAGTAACAGCACATTCTTTTGGCATTGTCATACTCCCACAAACCTGATAAAACCTGACGTTCCAGCTTCTTCATCCTTCCACTAATCCAATTGTTATGAAGAATGAGGCAGCCAATCTTTCTACAGTCTTCTTTTACTTTTTTTTTCTGCCATAGGTCTAAGTATGCACCATTAGGGAAGAGGTTTCTATCCAAGACATGAACTGTCAGATTTGTTTCAGGTTCCAAACATCCATCATCACCAATCCGATTGGATCCACCTTCCCCACATAATATATCGTAGAAGCTAGGCTGCTCAAACAGGCCTGAACTTGCTGCATGCTTCACCACCTTCTCCATAGTAGTAATTGTTGATCCATCCGAATGAGCAAAGTAAAATCCAGAGTTCATGTGCCTAGGCAAATTCACAGGTCCTACAAATAGAAACCAGCACAGAGAGGTCAGGGATCAATATTATATTATTGGGAAGAATCAAAATGATGGATTCGTTTTCCCTGGAAACGCAGCAGTATAGCCTTAATTTTTTTTTTCAACTATACCAAACACAGAACTTGATTATGGAAAGAAATTCCATACAAGTAAGTTGCACCAAAGTTCAAGAGATATTCTTGTAATTTAATTTACTATTTTTTCCTTCCAAACTTTGAGTGCAGGTGCAATCTATACTTCTATGCATCATAAAGAAATTAGTTATTTGGCGGTTCATGGTGGTGGGAGTAGCACCTTTATTGTATTCATCAGACTGCCAAAAGAACAGCGGGACCAAAAGATGAAAGTAATGGCAATGGATTTGAAAACCAATAAACATCTACATCGCTCAAAAGTACATTATATCCCAGCTTCAGTATCTTCAGAACCAGTCTAGACTTGACTTTGGTTACCCTCTGAAAGCATTTGGTTCCAAAGTGACAATCATTAAAGCTAATATTACTTGGGGCTGATGGATCGTACAAAACAGGCAGACCCTGGCAGAAAACAGAAATATTTTAGATCAGACACACAAAGAGATGGCACAGTGGGTGAAGGGAGTCCAAATGCCAAATTCAGGTTCACTTTAAAGGCAATTCACAGAAAACGAGGAACATAAGCTGTAGAAAACTAGAAGTCCAAACAAACAGCAGAACCTAATTGAAACTGCTCAGCAGAAAGTGTTTTAATATATAGTTGGTCTAACAAATAGAAGCTTACCAATTACCGAATACTTAAATTTACTAGAAATAAACATAAACTACTATTTGCTTAAATATCCATATCCTCATTGTAACAGATAATCATACCCAAAATTTAATAGCAATTAGAATAGAAATTGAAACCCCAAAAAAAGAGAAAGCAAATTTGTATTTACCTGTAAGATAGAGAATTCATATGTTTCCTGGTCAAGAGCACATATTAAGAAGTTTGAGACCTGGAGGCGGCGCAGTCTGCAGACCCAACTCATTAGCATGTCCTTGTAACTATATCCAGCAACAGCAAGCACAATTGTTTGATTCTCATCTGCAGTTACCGAAAGAAGCGAATCTAAGGAAAATGTACCATCTAAAGGTGCCAAGTACTTCAACTGATTTCTAAAAGAACAATCTAACATTCTTTCCTTTGATTTAATATTGTGAACACAAGCCATATTTTTCTTCTTTGTCCAGGAATGCAAAATCCTTCTACTCCATAAACTTAGTTTCTCGTCCCTAAATGGATACATGATGTCTTCTTTTGTGTCAGCAAATAAATATTGTCCATCACATTTCACAAGTTTTATTAAGCTAAATTAATCAATTTCTTGGAAAAGCAATGATCCATACGCTGCACCAAGATGTGAATAGCCAACATTTTCCCAGCTTCTATTTTTGATATTTGGAAAATGGGAGCTCTCTACTTTGTAATTAGACTGATCTCCATTGTCATTGAGATAGAAACATGAGATGGACCAACTTGCATAAAAAACAAACCTAAATTCAGATGATACAGCCTCATTAATGATCCAGTGGTTGTGAATCCCCTTGCTGTATAAAAAAGGTGGAAGCACTCCATTATGTAAACCTACATTCCTGCTGTTCCATGCCATAAGCATTCTATCATCACAATCATTCCATTGCCAATTCTGACCCAGCATCACCTGCAACTTTCAGAATGAAGAAATGAAATCATTGTTGCTGTCCATATGAATTGGGAACAAACTTTCATTCTCAAGTCGTAGGTTGGTCCATACCTCCTGGAGTTTGATCCTTTTGCCGTCCTCTCTGAGCCAATGTCTCCCAGAATCATCCAAATGAATGGGGAAGTAAGAAACGTTTCGTAATGATGCCACTAGAAGCCAATCTCGGTCTAGTTTGTAAGCATAATTTAAGGTAGAGGTGAAATCAGATACAAGAACAGTTTCTGGGTTCACAAAAACGGATATGTCTGTTTTAAATGCCCGCGATCTTTCCACCATGGAATGAAAGAAAGGGGTACCAAGAAACCTATGAGCAATACCCAATATCAAACACCATAAACCAAGTCCAAGTAACTTAACGAACTTACAAAACTACAGAATTGAAAACTAATAAATTTAATAAAAATATGAAAAAAATGGAATTGAAAGCTAAATAAATTTAATAAAATAAGAAAGAAATGGAATTGCATACGTGAAATCGATACTTGAATCGATCAAAACACGAGAACCAAAGGAAGAGGCAAAAGAAGCAGCAAAAGGGTCTTGAGTGAAAAGAACCGCATTAATTTGAGAGGATAAAGCAAGCCACGATCGAATAGCAAGACTCTGCCATTTTCCAGTAGAGCCCACTGTGAAGATTGTGATTTTGGGATTGCCCACGTCGCTGAAGCCACTGGGTGTGACAATGAGGGATCTCTGGATTTCATTTTTGAAGGGTAAACTCTGAATAAAGTAAAGAGAGATAACAACATAATCCCAAAGAGCCAAATAGACCACAGCCCCACCCGAATCGCCTGTCAAATCAAAATGAAAGAACATACATTGAGAGAACTGCAGTGGAAGAATAAAAAGAATAAAATAGAGAGGAGGGAAAGAACCTTCATAGTTCATAGTTCATAGCCCAGCTGAAAAATTACGGGTTTTTGGTGGTGTTGTGAGTATGAAATGGAATGAGAGAGAAAGGGTTTGGTGTATATGCGCGAGAGAGGAAAGAAGCAAGCAGAGAACGGAAGAATAACAAACTGGAAACTCCACTATATTAAGAAGTTGGCGACGGGGGCGACTAAGTTGATGGATTCGTTAATTCATGGGGCATGTGAGGCCTTCAGTCAACCACACGTCAGCTTTCCATTAGTTCTCCCACTCCCAGTTTTTAATAATCAATTCGCATTCCCCTACTAACTTCCACCAAAGTCAAAGACCGCCCATATTCAACGTCGTTGTTTTGTCACTTAGAGCTGCCGTTTCTGTGTGTGCTTATTCTTCTCTAAATATGAACAGATAATCAATTAAATTTATAAATTTATTCACAAACCAGTTATTACAAAATCCTCGTGTATACAAATTAAGTTTTACTTTGCATGATATGAAATAAATTTAAGCAAAAAAAAAAAAAAAGAAGAAAGAAAAAGGTCCGAATAAGAAACATTAAACATGAGAGCTACCAGTTTTTTTCCCCTCCCTATTTGTTTAATATGCAAATCCTTGACAATGTTGTAAAAGTAAAACTTTTTTTTAAAGAAGAAGAAGAAGACGAGAAACTTAGACTGACATTTCAAATACAAGCTTCGAGCCATAACCACTGATACAAGATATCAAGAACACCAAACAGCCGACATATATATATACACACACACACGTGGTCAAGCACTGAGGCATCTGATAAAACCTAGTTTCTCGCAGGGGGCTAAGGTGAGAATGTTTCATCATAAGCCTCCATCCCTAAGCTAATTTGGTATGTCAACTAAACCTGTGGCGGATACAGTAAAGCTATGACTGCATAGATATTCGATCCAAGCTCCACCAATTACACTTTTCTGTATTATTATTGAGTTTGATAACGATCAACAAATAGGGAACTTATGCACGACCAATCACTATGAAACAGTATATGGGAACTCTTAGCAATAAGCAAAATAATGCACTCTTAAACGCTAAACCAACAAAATTTCTTTCCTTGAAAATCATAAAACAAATATCAAAACTACTTACCAGTCATTCAACTATAGATCTCATATTACATTTATAAAACTCCCATTAGCGTCACTGACCTCCCACCCCCCATATCAAAGATATTAACAACCTGCCTGGGCACCTCATAATTCCAAATCCCAAGATTCTGCAGCATAGACCAGTGAGCCTCTCCGACCAGACGAAAAAAACCGAGATTGAACACATTCCTCCTATGCTACAAGATAGCTGACAGGCCATAACCCCAATTTTTGGGTCTATTAGTTTTTCATGGCCTAATAGATCTTCAAGGACCTCCAAACCAGAATGTCTTACATTTCATAGCCCATATCATCCCAATAAATCACCCTCTTGAATCATCTGTGTCGCCTAACAGGTGATTTGGACCTTGACCTCCTTCCCCTGCAAATAATTAGTACGGTTACTGAACCATGAAAATTTTCGATTAAAAATTCTGAAGCCTGATGCTTTCACCTGTTGAGCATGTACGTCTCAAAAATATTTATACAATCTTTAATCTCATAGAATGCAGGCAACATACCTCGTCATCTCAAGAGAAGAGTAGGGGGAATGCCTGCGCTGAGAATGCTTGCTATGAGGTGACCTCGAAACTTGTCTAGAAATGAAAACACCCATCATACTTGTATGGTGAGTTAGACATACACAACTCAATAAACTCTTAGCCTTGAAGATACTGAAACTTGATAACATATTTTCCTGAATGTAAGCTTATCTACTACTAATGGCAAAGAAAAGGATCTGTATGAACCACAAAGTATCCAAATTGTGGAATTCAGTGCAATTGCAAGTGAAAAAATTACCCATAAAGAAAGTATCAACTATATTATACCAGACCTACAAGATGGTTTAAGTATAGTTCTTTGCTGAATATTAAAGACGTACATAATACGCCCATTTTGTCATAGGAGGATTTGAAATCTGGTACAAAGGGGAGATATCGCAACAACTTACAACATCCATCCATCAAAATCTAGCTCTTATCTATCTATTATTTTATTTTCCAAGGCAGAAAAAACAAAATGGAAAAAGTACTAAGAAAATTAAGAGTGTGATACTAAGGACATATAAAGAGCAGAACAAAAAATAAATAAATAAATGCAATGGAAGTTTGAATGAATGAAGGTGTTGGGCTGTAAACGGAAAAGTATAATGCAGTCCCCAATCGCTGCACATCTACAACCAGCTGAACAGATCTGTCACTAAGAATTTCATGACTATATACAGCAGTCCTCTGACACAGATAATGTTAGTCTATTCATGCAGATGCAAAGACAGAAAAGAAAGGGCATGAGAGATTTACGGTGATATTCAAACAAAGATTCAGGTCACATATCTTCCATATACAAATAAAACAGTCTTGACACAACATCCAGATAATATAAACAACACAAATGGGAGATAAAAACTGCTGGAATTTGTTTAAATTTTCGTGTGACTTGGCACCATTGCATTAAATGTTGGTTCATGTCATGCATGTATAGTCCTCACAATGAACATGCACAACAAATTTCTCAATAAAAAACTAACGTACACAGGAGGCATAGGACATCTGTTTTTCACCCTACTCATCTCTTTATCATGACACCAAAATAGTTTACACCACAGCATATTTTCTTGTAAAAGAAAATGCATCACCAACTGAGTTTCAATGCACACATCACAGGAAACTGAAAAAACAAATTAGCAAGAAAATTCATTCAAAATTTCCAAGAGCAATAAAGAATAAATGCATAAGTTGAAGTAGGAGATTAGCTAAGCAATCCATTCAGCATTAACAAAATAGAACCTATGTCCAAAAAAAGGCTATCAAATTCATCAAAAACCATCCCACAAATAACCTATGGATGGAATATATCAATTGATTGATAATGTACTCACAATATGATCAAATAGTAAAATGAAAGTTAAGTGGGACTTCAAAATGAATCCATTCTATTTCTCTACAAGTGAATTTAATTGTTTGCCACTATTTAAAATGAATAACAACCTTTATAAGTTGTTTACAGATTAATATGAAATCTCCTTTACTACAATTTACCAACCGGTTTTTCCCAAATTTTATCTTAACCATGAGATAAAGTTGATTTCATGAGAAATCATTAGATAGAAATAGAAGTTGACAAGCAAATTTGTCAAGAAAAAAAAATTGCCACTTAAGTAAGAAAAAGAAAAATCTGATAAATGGGTACCTTCTCCTAGATTTGACAGGTGATGGAGATAAGTTCCGCTTTCTTGAACGTAATCTTCTGCAAAATTGAAAACAGAACGAGGATATGCATAAAAGATATATAAAAGAACAAGGAAAGATACAACATCTTATAGGAGAACCTCTTAGAAAAATCTGATGCTTCATCACTTGAATTGTTATCCTTGCTCTTTCGACCTCTACTGCTTGAGTCACTAGTTGGTTTATGTGTTGCTCTATCTTCATCCATATCCTTTCCCTGCCCTCTTTTCCTATTGTCATCTTCTTTGGCACTTGATCTGTGAAGTTTTTCTAACTCTTTCCTATCCTCTACATCAAGATGAGAGGGCCTTTTCCTTGAATCAGATTCTTTTGCTTTTTCTTCAGTCCTATCACCTCGTTCTTTCGTTCTTTCTTTTGAGGCATTTTGATCATCTGTCTTTTGTTTTCTCAGATGCTTTTCATCCTGTTTCCTATGATTGCCATCTCCTTTCTCCTCTGCCCAACTTCCACGTTCTTCCTTTTCTTTTCCAGAATAACTCCTTCTTTGCTCATGCAGGTGATCTTCATCTGGTTTTATCCTAGTTTCCCTAACTTGAAAATCACCTGCAACATTTTCGCCAAAAGTAGCTTTTGAACCAGACCCATTAGAAGTGTGCAATATTTTTCCACCATCAACGGTAAGTTCAACATCACTGGTTCCAGATACCTCCTTGGAAGAGTATTTATGCTCACTCAACTCGCTAGTAACAGCATTAATTTGTCTTCTGGATTTGATTATATCAGTCTCCAAATCTTTCCGTCCCTCACTGTTCGTTCCAATATCTACAAGTGAATTGCCATTTTCTGTTGCATCATGCAAATCTTCTGAAATCTTTGGTATGCTAGATTGCTGAAGCACATTATTTTTCATAAAATTCAACATGGTGGAACTCTTGATTTCTTCTTCATCATCATCATCTTCATCAGACGCATAATTAGCAAGGCCCAATACATTTCCAGGGGCACTGGAACTAGACTTTTCACTGATATCTTCAGTCCCAGACTCTTTGGCTTTTACTGGAACTAGTACCTTTCCAGAAGCCATGGGAGTTGGGACTTCTGGAGGAGATGGAGATACCTTGTTATTTGATGTCACAGTATTGTGGTCAACTGAGAAATCAAAACGTACATTTTAGAAAATCAGAAGGAACTTCACTTCAGTAGTTCTACCAACATATAGAGTAACATAAAGCCCACAGGTAATAGAGCAATCACCTTCATCAGTCAGATCATCTTCATGAAGAACTTTTGTCGCAATTTCATCAAACAGCTCATCAGTAACCTATGCAAAACATGGAAGTCAATATTACCATGCCAGAAAAATAAGTAAATTAAAGGAACACTAATGTTTATGCAGCAAACCTTTAGAAGCACTTCAGTTAAAACACGTTTTATTTCTTGATTTATGGCTGCAGTTCGAGCAACTTCTATGTCATCCTGCAGAACCAAAACAAAAGGGCAGAGAAAACAGAAGGGAGTAATTATTTGCCAGAGTTAAATGGAAGTGAAACGTGAAAAAAATTGGAGCAAATCAAAATAAACTAAGAGCTAATAAACTTTCATAGAAGAAACAAGAACCTCATCTTCTTCCTCTTCTTCGGTTGACCTTGAAGAATCTATACTTTTGCTATCTGCCTGATCACCTTTCCCAAAAGACTTTTCAACACCCTCATCCTCAATGGACTGTGTTTCCTCTTTAGGATGCTCTAAAGAGGATCTCGGGATAACAGATGCATTCTTAATTATTTCTTCTTTAAGCCAATTAGGTACAGAAGCCTGGAAATTTTCCACATGACTTAATATAGATCATTTTTAAAAGTAGAAAACCAGTCTGAACAAATACAAACCTTTTTTGGTCGTTCTGATACATTAGAAGCCCCATAAGCATCACCAGGAAAGCCAGTCGATGGGAGAAGTACAGTTCCTGAACCAAGACCGTAAGACGCACCAGCAGATGGAATTGCCGGCTGAAAACCTGGTCCAGGGAAGCTTCCAAAGGGTGGTGCAGTATGCCCAGAAGCAGGAGAAGGTATGGCTACCAAAGGATCATGCTTAAAAAACAGAAAAACTATGTGTTAAAAAAACAGTCATTAAATTGAAGGACATCCATAAAGCCAGAATCAATACCTGATGCCCTGATGAGAGACCAGGCGGGATTGGAGGATAAACAGCACCAGTTGCAACGGCAGGAGTCCACGAATTAATCGAAGGTAGTGGTGGGACAGGACCATGGCCTCTAACACTTCCTCCTGAATCATGAGGAGTGCCATAACTTGATTGCATATGTGGATCATGATCAAGGCCAAAGCTGGATGCAAAATCCAAAGGCTGGTTGCTAAGATCAGCTCCCTGATTGCCATACGCAAAGGGCTGTTCCGTCAGAACAGATCCACTAAGAGCAGAGGGTGGTAGTACATGATGCTGTCCTTCTTGTGTAGAGGACATGGGCAAAGGCAATGATTTGTAATGCTGATCCTTTTGATCTGTAGTCTTTCCTTTACCTGCTATATGGAGGTTAAGGAGCTAAGATGAGGTAGTGGGAAGTAGTGAGTAAGAGGCTCTATATCTTCATGAACCAGTAGCCCAAATTGAGAGGAAAGGAGAAAATGGATCACTATAGCCAACCACAAATAATTTGGACAAGGCTTCCTTAGTTAAATTGCCTTAACATGGTACTATCTTCAGCCTAGAGCTCAATATATGAAGTAGAACAATGCACCATATGAACATGTGCTTTGTCCACAACTAACCCACTCTTTAAACTGTTCATCATATCATAAAAGGAAATAGAAGGACACATTCATGCTCATGGCAAATCTATAGGGAAGAAAGAGGTACAAGCAGGAACTTGGTCCAATGGAAAGGCCTAGGATGAATAGGTGGTGGCATGCAAGTGCATATAAACTTCAGTAAAATACCTCTTTATCAGTGTGAACTCTTCAGATTCAGAAAGTAATAGATAATTGGAGAACAAAGGCATACAAAATGGTCTACTATACCATTAATTAGGAGATCATACTATGAAACCATCAACTGGTTACAATTTCCTACCTAAAAAGGCCCAACTGCCTAGACCTGATTAAGGATATGTTGATCATACATAATGAGCATGCTATGATACCAAGGTTACTAATTCACAGCCTACCAATTCAGTGCAAATGGATCATTTCCAGGAACCAAAAACGTATAGGAACAGATTATTTACATGCTATGCAATTTAACTTTGGACGAAAAATACATCTTGATATTCAACAGTTAAAAATCATCTATGCAACATAGTTGAACACTATTTCATATATAATTATACAATACAATAATTTTTCATTTACTTGGAAATCCTTTCAGAGTGCATTCCCTCAAATCTAGCCCCTCAATTGTTTTTTTTTTTGACATTAGATACAAAAGGAGGGGAATAAGCCGGTAGGAAGATAAAAAAATCAAGACCTCCCAGTAGCTCTCAAAGAAAGCTTACCATCAGGCCAAAGCCTGATCGACAAATCTGGTCCCTCATTTATGACCCCGATTTCTTAACAAAGTGATTAAATGGCGATTAAGTTCAAACAAGTCCATATGAACCAAGAACAATCAATAGCAGCAATACAGGCCTGCACACGAATCAGAATTCTGGAAACAAAAGTATATTTCCTTGTTTAATTCAAGTTATCCTTGTGAACAGACAGAAAGTAATATCATGAGAACAACAGAACTTCCAAGGAGAAATTATAAACAGACTAAATGATAAAAGGACATCTGATGAACTTTCAGGAAAATCATGTTCATATGTCAATATCATATTAGTAAACTGCTTACTAATATCTAAATAGATAAAATTGGGAAAGAAGTAATTGAAAAAAGCCTTAAAACAGGGAAAGAAGCTTTTCCTACTCAAATTCCAGAGTTCATATCACTTAGGCATGAAATTACCACACAGTACATTAGGAGAGGTGTCTCTAGAAGGTCCAATTAGTAACAACATACATAATTGATAAGGTAGGAACCTATTTAAAACAGTTGTTCCCCATATGAATAGTTCTTGAATACATGCTTCACATGCAAAGAAAATATGCTAAATCAATTATGATTACCTGTAACAGAAGAATAACTAGAAGGTACCTCCTGCTGAAGAACAGATGGACTTGTAGTTGGTGCTCCAATGTAAGTTCCTCCGCCAACAGTGCAAGGAACACGTCCATCATTGGATGATTGTCCAGTGTTGAAAGATGCATTCTCCTGTGAATAAACAATTGGTGGCTGATGTGAAGGAGCAGCTGAAAATGGAAATTGTTGATAGCCTGATGCAGGAAATGCTTGTTGTTGAATATCTTGATAATGAGAATCAGCAGTCTGATGGTTCTGGTCATGATACTGATTTTGTTCTTCCATTCTGCTGACTTGAGTAAACTGCAATTGAGAATCCTCTATTGCAGCCTTTTGTGCTGCCCATGCTCTGGCTCTAGCAGCCCAATCCTCCACATTGTTATGAGCTGCAATTGCAGCATGTCATGTCACCAGGAAAAGATTAAGATAGCCATTAAATTTAAAAAAAAAAAACTAAAAAATAAATAATAAATATATTTTCTCTGGTTAAGATAAAACCCAACAATGTTCTAATAATAAAAGATCCAAATCTCAATGGACGATAGATTTACCGTCAACTAGCCACACATAATGATTTTCCCATTCCAAGTACATACCCCAAGTGAAAGTCGTCAGCTTTCTTATTAATCATTGCATAACAAATTGTCACCATTAGTATGCTGAGGCTATGTCGAAAAATGTAGGTAGTAGTCCAAACTCCAAAGTGTCCACTAATAAACATGTTCAATTTCAAATTTATAAAGAATTTTGGACGCAAAGAATCATTCATTCTAAACAAATAAAAAAACCAGACAGTGTGCACGTTCTTCTAAGATTTTTCCATCAGAGTCATAGCAAACTTGAAGTACGAAATGGGCAAATATAAATAAAATAACTAACCTTGGTAGTCCCATCCTTGGTGCTGATCCCCATTTGGATTTCTCCATTCCTAGAAGCGGCAAGGAAATAAGCAAAAAATCACCAATTAAATCCTAAAACACGAAAAAATAAGAAGGAAAAAGAAAAAGGTTGTAGTATGCAAGTAACACTAGTTCCACAAGATAAATTAATCAATGCATTCGAACTGGTAGGAAGAGTGGCAATCCTAACAGTTACAACAGACAACAATAGGCCACAATAGATTAAAAAATAATAGTAATAAAGGATAGCTGAAATTACCTGATTAACCTGCGGATAAGATTGGGGAAACTGAGAATGGGGAGGAGCAGGCAAGTGAAGAGGATGTGGAGGAGGGGTAGGGAACTGATAAGAAGGATAGGGATGAGGAGGTGGAGGAGGAGGAGGATAAGCCGAAGAGGGAAGAGGAGGAGCGGCATGGTCGGAGTGGAGAGGAGCGGCCCACTGATGAGGCGGTGGAGGAGATGGAGAGTGCGAAGATGGTGGTGGTGGAGGTGGATTGTAGTGGAATTGATTGGAAAACCACGTGGCCTGTGGAGGAACAGGTGGTCTTGGTTGGTGGTGGAGATAGCGGTGGGGATCCGCAGACGACGGTTGAACCACTGACTGTGGCGGTTGAGGTGGTCTCATAAATCTATGGTGCTGTTGCTGGTAAGCATCCATGATCGCCTGTGTAGGTTTTGTGGGTTTGGAATTTCGATTTCTATGTGAAGGTTTGGGCCTTTGACAGAAGACGAAATCGAGGATGCACGTCAGCCTCTGTGAAACCGATCGCAGCAGAT
Organism: Triadica sebifera; assembly: GCA_023653625.1. NCBI lineage: Eukaryota > Viridiplantae > Streptophyta > Magnoliopsida > Malpighiales > Euphorbiaceae > Triadica > Triadica sebifera. Next base: position 1,818,719 of record CM042913.1, read on the forward strand.
ACATTGTATTTTGAATTCCGTCATCCTCATGACGAAGCGGATTTCTTCATGGGCCTTGAGGCTTGGGCCGTATTTAACTTTATATTTTTAAGAGAAAAACGAAAGCTTATTACGTGGAAAAAAAATACTCATATAAACCGAAATGAAACAAAATTTTCAATATATGTGTTTTTCACCAGGTGGACAGTGATGGAGTGTTGTCCTACACAAGATCGCCAGTATACCGGCGATATGCAGATAAGCATATGATCGCTAGTATACAAAAATAGGACACCCAACATGTAGCTGGAGTGCAGACGAGGAGGCGTGGAGCTCACTGAAATCGCTGGTTTAATCAGCGATGATTTTTTTGGCATGCAAATGTTTGTCTTTATTTTAAAAAATAATATTTATGATTAAAAAATAAAAAATTAACATTTCAAAGATCGCTAATCATATGAGTGACCTTACCTCAAAGACTGTTTAGTTTTGTTAGTGTGGATTTTTGTTAAAATTTTTATATTTGATGGATAATTAAATATGAATTTAACCTAATTCATTGGGTGTTTGAAATGTATTATGACATGAAAGGAAAAATGGTTTCATGCAGCATGCATTTTATGTTTTTATATCTCAAATTATCTTAGAAAAAATAAGTCATACACCATGGCTTAAGTTAGTAGCTTTCTATCATATATGGATGTGATTACAAAAAAATTAGTCCATATTTGACTGAAATCGCTAGTTTAACTTGCCATGATTCACCTACTAAGCAAATATTTTTGTCTTTAGTTTTTTTGAAAAAAAATTAACATTTCAAATATCGGTAGTCATTCTAACAATTTTGCCTAAGACTGCGCTCTCTGCTCTCTACAATACTCCCAAAAATAAATTTGTCTATCTAATTTTAATTTAGAATAAATTATAGAAATTTTATCTAAAATTTTAATAAATTATAACTAGAAAAAAAAATTAAAATATTAATAATTTACTTCTATGTTATTTGAAAAAATGTTAATTCATTTAATACTGTATAAATTTTAAATATTATAGTACAATATATTACATAATTTTTCTATATTTTAGATGTTTTTGTATGAATTTTTTAGAATTTCATATATAGTCTAATAATAATAATAATAATAATAATAATACTTTGCTCTCACAACTCACAAGCTGTAAAAGCATACAATATAACACCAAACTATAATTATTTTCTCACATTACAACATTTTGTCTCATATCATCTTACTCTGCCCAGTTAGCTCAGAAATTATCATGATAAGCTAATTAATTTGTGAACTTTTCTTTCACAAAATAACTATACTCATTTCAATCGAATTTTTGCAATTCATTTTGTTTGAAGCCAAGTGCCATATAGAGAAACAAGCTATTATTAGTTAGGTTTCTATTTTTTTTTGGAAGAAAATATTCATTACATAAATAAACCTAGGGTTACAAGAACCTCCATCCATGGAGGTGATAAGCTACATGTAACTGCATGTTTCAAGCCGAATATGGTAAAAATTGAATCTTCCACAACAAGATTTTTGATGTTACAATAACTATAGAACTGCAAAAATAAAAAAAAAAATTACAAAGGAAATTAAATAGATCCAGCAACTTGCACTGCATATCTGAAGTGGGGTAGTCGCAGGTAGAAGAGAAAAGAAAAAAAACTTTCTTAGCACATATGGCTCCAAATCCTCGAAAACCACCGGATCTTGAGACTATTTGCAGAAAAATCCTTTTTGGTTTTTGAAATACATCTCAAATCTGAAAAATTATATCTTGTAAAGAAAACATTTTAGATCTGGAATATGCAGCCATGGAATCATTAATATGCAACCACCGGATCCTAGAATGCAGAAATGTCTTCACCAATTCCTTATTAGTGTCAACTTTCTCATTCCAAGACATTTTAAATTTGGAACAGTATGATGAATAGATAGGTCAGAAATTAAAAAGTCCCTCGGTTGAGCCTCAATACTACTATCTGAAGCAAAAATTAAAGGCAAGATGAAGATCTAATATGCGAAAGCTGGATGTTATCATGCCATAGCATCTGCCTGTCTTCTAGTCAATCGTGCGTACAGGCCATCTTGATGAAGAAGTTCCCTGTGACTGCCCATCTGTAGAAAAATAAAGTGAGTGGATGATGAACAAATCATTTGAGTTTCCTAGTCACTTAATCCCAGACAAAATTTTCAATTTTTCCGCATTTCAACGTTGTCCTACTACACCATCGGGATGTAATGAGATAGACAAAACTCAGAACTAGCTTCATAGAGCTGAAAATAACAGCAAGCATGATCATGAGTTCCACATCCAAGCCCTTCTCTTACTAATTCATGGTGGGCGATGAGCTGTATGTCCACATAACAAACAACAAAAGGGACCAAGTCATTGCCATACGTTCACCCAGGTGTGTGGATTATGCTTTCCCAAGACAGGGTTCAACTAACCCACCCGATGTTAACAATTTATAATTAAAAAAAAAAGATCTGCATTATGCTGACATGACAAACTGTGGGTTAATCTTATTCAAGGCTTTATCCAACTGGGTAAGCATAATGCTTTTCTAAGCAGCATTTTATGTGAGTAAATATTGCAAGCAACATTATGTTCAAATGCACAATAGATAGAATTAAGGATGGAATCAACATTAAATAGTTCAGATGAAATCGTCATAGTGCCAACCTCGACAATTTGACCACCATTCATCACCACTATCCGGTCAGCAGCTTGTATTGTAGAAAGCCTGTACAAAATGAACCAGTCAAACTTCATCTAAGATAAAAGGCATTTGAAGGAGGGTGACAAAGGCCTACCTGTGTGCAATTATTAAGACTGTTCTCTTTGTTGACAAGTCACTTCTAACAGCACGAAGAACATCCTAGACGAGGTGGCAAATGACACGTTAAATACAGAACTCATGTTACTTCCCTATTCCTTTTTTGCCATTTTTCTAATTTGTTAATATCGATTTTTTCTTTTTGTGCACACATCAAAAGAGTATAGGAAGAAAATATTTGCCAAAAGTAGATACCTTAATATTATGCTCACTCTCTGCATCCAGAGCACTGGTAGCTTCATCGAGGATCAAAATGGTTGGGTCCCTAAGAATAGCCCGGGCAATGGCAATTCGCTGCTTCTGACCCCCGCTGAGCAAATCATCATCAACAATTGTTTCATAACCGTTGGGCAGAGATGAGATGAAATCATGAGCATATGCCTGTTTGGCAGCCCACTCAATATCTTTCTTGTTTATATCTCGTGTGCAGCCATAACTAATGTTCGAACTGATATCCATTCGAAAAAGTTTTGGTTCCTGTTCAAAATTGTTTGTTTTAGGGAGGAAATTTGTTGAATTTGCGGAAATTCATTAATGCTAGAAGTAAATGAAGGACCTGTCCCACATATCCAATTTTTTCCCTCAACCACTTGATATCCAACTCTCTGAGAGGGCAACCATCAATTAAAATCTGCAATTAGAGCATCAAATACTTAAGAAATACTTCAATAATACACAATTAGACATTCATCATACACTCTCCAAGAACGAAACCATATAAGCAACAAGTACAATTAGGATGACAGTTATTGAACATCAAGAAACCATTTGTTTTCTGTATGAGGCAGGAAAGAAAAGGTTCTACAGTTAAGCAAAATGTTTGAAAAATTGAACACAAACAATTGACATAAGAGCCTGACAACAACATGGGAAAGGAAAGGTGGAAGATATCCTTCCTGTATTAATTGATTATTCTACCATAAGTAGATCAGACAATGTTAAATTTAACTCTTAACCTTGGAAAGCTGAGAGTGAAATAAATAATTGCAGATGCTAATAATGCTACTACGAAGAAATACATAGCACAGGTGAAGAACAGGCATAGAAAACTTCACCCAAACACTTCTTTTAAGTTGCTTAGACAAGTAGTCCTCAAACTAATTCAAATTTGTTCAAGGTTCAAAAGGTCAAAATTTTTACCTGACCATTTGTTGGCTCATAAAGACGAAGAAAAAGATTCACCAATGTGCTTTTCCCACTACCACTGAGACCAACCTGACAAAATTAAAGAAAATGAAAACAAATTCCAGTATTCGTTAAAGAAGCAAAAGATGCTCTAAGAGAACTAAAACACTTACAATTGCAATGATTTCACCCGGATGCACCACAATGTTTACATGTTTAAGTACAGGTACCTGCCAAACTCCGAATTTCATTACAGATGCAAATTTCAGAAAAATAGAAAGCACCAGCAGAAGAGGTGACAAAAATATTGTGAGAGAGAGGAACTGAAAAGGAAACTAGAATAGCTCTTGGTCGGTTTTTATCACATTCTCCCATAGTTATAATAATTAGAAACATATTAAACCCCTTTAACGAGAATGTTAACTGAGGGGCAGTAAACTATTGCTGCATGCATGCTCACATCTACACTCTAGCACATTACTCCATCCAAAGGTAGCATAAAAGGGTACAGTAAGTCAATAAGAAAAGATAAAGGGCACAGTATAAGAAGCCAGATGCAGAAAGTAAAGAACCGTACTTCTGCTCTCGATGGATAATGAAAGGATACATTTGTGAACTCTATATGCCCCATCAACCTCTGCAACTTCAAACCTATAAAGGTGTGATATTCTCAATCCAAACAACTAAAATAATATGATGGAGATTCGTGATTGATCAACATGCGACATGAATAAATATATATCCTTAAATGCATCTCCAGGAAACTAAGCTGTTCACTATAACAGAAAGAAACAAATTAGTGAAGAAGAAAAAATTTACTGATAACCAAAGCAGATGCCTCTGCATTTTTTTTTAACAATCTATAAGGCCTCATTAGTGACAGTTATTTCATCAAGCCAGCTCAGGAATAAGGTACCAACCCAAAGTGTATAGTTGGGAAAACCTGAAACCGCCACAAAACATCTGGAGGCATTCATTAAGAACACAAACAGATGCATTGTCTTTCAATTTTTGTTCCATATTTTGGAATACCATACAGAAACTTTTAGGAGGACAATAACATGCTTGTGCATTTTATTATTGCCATCTCTAACAACAAAATAGATCAATCCACAAATCATAGAAAGCACATAGAGACCAGCTCAAAGCTACTTACCTTTTGATATGAATTGGTCACCTGGCAAGAGATCCATCAATCGGAAGACCTTTTCACTTGCCCCAACAGATTGCATCAAAGACGATAAATTATCGCCCACCCACCATGTAGAATATATTAGCCATTCACTATATAATATGAACTTTGTAAGTTGCTCTGCCGTGATATGACCACCCAGAATAGACATTCCTCCTACCAGCACAGCAATAACCTACAAAAAAATTATACATCAACATAAGCAAATGTAAACTCCAAAATACAAAAAACACCAAATAGGCATTACCTAAACCTATACTTCATATAAATAAGTTTTTTTGTTATGTTTAGTGCGATAAAATCTAAAGCATCTAAATGTAAGATATACTTCACTCAGAGCTGAGATAGATACCAGCATGATGGTTGATTCATCAAAGCAAAAGGTAATGCATCACAAAATATCACAAATGATAATGGATCGTAGCAGGTGTCATATTCAAATGCTTTATTAGCATCCAAAACATCAGGCTGCAAATAGAGCTGGAGATGTCTCAGACCAAGCAAAGCATACAATCTACAGGATAGAAGCTGCCCACAAGAAACCTAGAGAGACATTTACAATGAGGTACTCCAAGAAGAATTAATCTAGGTGAATATAGGACGGCATGTTCAGTTAAATAAACCTCTATGATGAATCTATCTTTGGAACAAGTTCTACAAGCTAGTGCAAGAATACTGGGACACCAGAAACAATTTCTCGGGTCAGTGAAGGATACACTAACTGAAACAGTAAAAGGATAAATGCAGAACAACCAAATCATTGTTTCATTATAAAGTTGTTCCTGTGTTTGAATAATTTACAATATTAAGTCAAAGTCAAAGCACAGAAATAAAAGGCAGTAGACCATATAAATCAAATGATTAAAAATATCTTTCTAATAACTTCATGAAATGGCTGGCTAAATTAAAATATCGAATGCTGTATAGCTTAAAACAATGATAACAAAATTTTGATAATCAGAAAAGGAGCTGCACCTGAGTTGAGTGATAAAGTGTGTTGAAGCTGAAATTCCAAAATCCATATGCTGCACTTTGCCGCAAGCTTATATCAGCCAACTTCTCAAGCCACAGCTTGTACCTATGGACCAAGGATGTAATATATCTTTCTGTCAAAGCCAATTTAGCCGTAGCAGAGGCATAAACTGTTGGCATATCCTCTCCAAATATTGTGGGATGTGTTTAAAATTGTAAATACATTTACCTTTCAAGTTCTAGTTTTTCCGTTCCATAAATACGAACTGTTCTCATCAAAGAGAATGTCTCTTGTGCTACCTACATGAAAACAATACAATTTAGAATAACCATTGAAATAAAAAGCATATGTGTTAACAACATAAAGATAAATCATCTTAACCTACTTCATTAGCAGAAGCAGTGAACTCTTGAATTAATTTTGCTGCCTTTTTCTGGTACCTAACCAAGAAATTGCATTACAAAAATAAGTTCACAAATATACAAGAGGCATAATATATTATAGACTAGTACATCTTAAAGCACTCAATTTTAAATTTGTGTCTGTGCAAACAAGCATCAGCATTTTCCTTCTATAAAACCATAAGATACAATATTTTTCTCAAAAAAATTCTCAATTCTACTTCTTAATGTTCCTCTTTCCAATTAAATACGTACTTAAAACTATATCACACTTAATGAAATCAGTCATTGCCTATATGGATATTTTTGTTTCCATTTCTTGACTAGCCATGAAGAAACCTCATTTCTATCAAACTCTGTAATGATTGGCCATCTCAAGTGCACTGGAAGAGGAAAAAGAATGAAAAAGAGAAAAATCTCACATGCCATATATCAGCATTACAGCTGCTAAAGTTGAGCATATAACCAATGTGCATAAACCAAGTGGCCAGGACAAAATAAGCAGGTAGATCAAGGCCCCTGTACCCTAGAACAAAGGCATAAAACAAGAAGATAAGTATATTGCAAGCATATCAAGTAGTTTTGATAATTTTATCAGAAAATAACCTGTACAGCATTGCGTAGTATCAAATTAAGATCATTTCCAATAACCCGAGACACTTGCTGACAGTCTGACCCAAGCCTACTTGTCAAATCACCAACAGTTTGAGTGTCAAAAAAAGATATTTCCTACAACAGATGTACAATATAAGTTAATCCATAAATAAAATCAAAGCAACTCTAGCTTGCGACAATATTATTGGATGCACATAGTAGCATAATGATCAGAGGAAATGAACCTGAAGAAGAAGAGCAGAATATAAAGTTTCTCTCATTCGCTTCACCTGCAAGATGTTACAGGAACAACTCAGCATCATAGTCATACTTCAAGGGGAAAAAAATGTTTTAAATTACATTCCCTTGCCTACCATCTAGTAAAATTTAATTAATCTAACCTAAACAAAACATTTTGAAATGTGGAACAGGACTGAAAACAATAAAAAATAGCCAATGTACATCCAGGAGGGCAAAAAATAGCATGTGAAGTTCATAAATTAAAGTGGGAGCAACTCACAAGGATCATATTTGCAATACCAAAACAGCAACCTCGTAGACCACTGAAATTCATAGAAAACATAAGATAAAATCATTAGGAGCATCACAAGGTTCATCAAGAAGGCTCAAGTTCCTATTATAGGGCATAAAAAGGTTTCATTGTCAGGCAAAAGTTCAATCTGATGAAACAGAAAATAGTACAATATTACTGGTAGGATTGCATTTGTTGCACATTTGCAGCCAGATGACAAGTTAATAATTTCAATAATATGGAGTAGTGAACTATTTGATGTATGCAGATACAAACAGAAAAAAAAATCTAAACGAAATTAATGGATTTAAAAAACGAGTTCAAAAGATGAGCAGGTGTAACGAAAAGGACCATGCTGTAGTATATACAACTTAAGAAGGGACCTCTGACCATACAAGATTTTGACCTGGATATTCCTGCTATAAGACACAGCAACATCAAGAGACGCACATTTCCGTGGAATACTGCAATTTGAGTAGTCTGTGCAGAAAAGATGGATGCTGTCAGGAAATGTGGTATTGAGATCTCTGAAACCTGAGTCGTGCGCATAAAGAAGTTAGTTAACAAAGAGAATTACCAAAATAACTATGTTGTCAGAGCTTAACTCCAAGTTAAAATCTCCAAACAGGATGCTTCAAAGTAGAGCCGCATAACCCCAATGCAATACCAAAATCCACAGCAAAAGAATAATTACAACTAAGTACAATACCTAAAGCAACCAAAAATTCGAACACGAGACATTATTCAACTGCAGATTTTGCTTCAAATATTTTTGATACTGAAATTATGCCAGTAATGAATTCTTCCAAATAAATTGCTGGCTGATAGGTAAACACTGATTTCATAGCACAAAAGATAATCAAACAAAATCGACGCACAAAAAAAAAACAATTATCTTACCAGTGATTTACCCCCGCATTTCTAAACTACAATTAAAGTATAAAAATAATGAAATTCGAACCACAATTCAAAAAGCAGAAAACAAAGGACGCAAAGAGAACACGCACAGCAGCAACAAATAGAGCAGAGAAAGAGGCAAAAATGACCCAACGATCCTGAGCCACCAACTGCCACATCCGACCAAGCGCCCGCCACACGGTCACTGGTTTGGCCACCAAATTTATCTCCACATCCTCAGAAAAGCTCCACCAATTTCCTCCAGGCAAAATTGACGGAAGAAACTCAAAAAATTTCCGAATCCTCTCGTGTAATTCAACATTGTCTCCTCTCTGCTCTCCTTCAAACTCTTCAATATTATCATTTTTCGTTATAGAATAGCCGTTAATTGAAGAAGCGCACTTTAAAGGAGACACACTACGTAATCTGTGACGACGGGAAAAGGTAGAAGGAGAGAATCGGAGTTTGGCATTGACCGCTGACCGGCAGCTGAGAGGCGGCTGTTGCTTCTTGTAGTGAAGCGCAGAGAGTAAATGACGCTGAGTATTGCACAACAGCAGCACCATGATTACTAGGCAAATAAGCAGAACTGCAGAGGACAAATTTCTTCAATTATTATTCAAATACATATAAAAAGCTGTTCTGGTTTGCTCTGCTGCCTGTGGTGCAGAGGAGAAATCGGGGAAATTAGAGGACCGCCAATGCTTAGGAGGCGTCAAGATTTTGCTAATTTACGTCCAAAAGCAACAACGAGGTGGGACCCATAGGATCCAGCTTCTTCAGCCGTCCGATGATCCAGATCATTAGATATAAACGGCGTCATTTTGCGAGCGGGATATAATGTAATGACGTGTTTGACAAGAGTACATGAATTAACGTTTGGCTTCCGTGAGCTAACGAACAGACTTCAACAGTTGCCAGACACGGCTCTCGTCTCCATAGCGCCACGTTCATTTTCCTCCAGACAAAAGTACCCTCCACGATTCTATAGACCGTTTCCGCTACGACAAGGATATTCTAGTCATTACATTTTTAAACCCTCTAAAATATCTTCACTACTGTCTTGTCAGCTAAAGAAACCCAAATCACACTTCTCTCTCTCTCCCCTCTCCGGCAGCGCCTCCATGGCTGTTGTTGTAGGAAATTTAGCTTTATTACTAGACGTTGCCTCGCCCCGGAATGTGATTCCGGACCGGAAGACCCGCCCAGTTGCAATCGACGTCGTTTTAAGCTTACCAAGGAGGGATTTGCACGGCTACGCTGCTTCTCCGGCCAGCAAGAGCTTCGAATCGGATGGCGAAGCCAGGAGCCAGAGAGTGGTAGCGAGAGGGAAGGCAAATTCGAAAATGAACGGCGTGGATTTCGATAGCGACGAAGAGAATGGAAATGGGATTGAGAGCGGAGGGGGAGAAGATGAGTCTTACGATTGGGAGAAAGAGATGAGGAGGAGAGTGAAGGAGATTGAGGAGATGAGGGAATTGGAGAAGAAGGCGGAAGAGTTGCAAAATAAAGTGGAAGAAAGCGAAGGTGAGGGTAGAGAGGAAACTGAGGAAGAGAAGAAGATGAGAGTGAGAAAAGAGCTCGAAAAGGTTCCTCCTTTTTCCATTCGAACCAATTCTTGATGCTGATTTAACTTGAATTTCGCTGATTTGATTGATTATGCGCGAAACAGGTGGCTAAGGAGCAGGCAGAGAGGAGGGAAACAGCTCAATTAATGTTTGAATTGGGACAAAAGGCTTATGGTAAGGGCATGTATGCACGGGCCATTGAGTTTCTTGAAGCTGCCCTAACAATCATTCCAAGACCAACATTATTTGGTGGTGAGGTCAGAAGTTTTAACAACCCATTGATCTTCTTTTTCAGTTAACTATATTTGATCATCTACTTATTAGAAAATATATTTATATGGTTGTTCAGATTCAAATCTGGCTGGCTATGGCATATGAGGCTAATAACCGCCATGCAGACTGTATAAATCTTTACCAGCAATTGGAAAATAGTCACCCGAGTATCAGTATCCGACGCCAAGCTGCAGATCTTCGCTATATTTTGCAAGCACCTAAGCTGAAGATATCTCAGGAGGAGATGGTTACTATTCCACTGATCGGTTCAAGTTATGACAGGTAAATTCTTTTGTTCAAATTAAGATGCCATTAACTCGTGACCGCTGAATCTCCGCAGTAATGATAAAGAACAATTTGATTGATGCATTTCGGGATTCCTAACAGCTTAGAGGATGTTTGTTAGGAAGCAATTAAATAAACTTCAATAAAAGAACTAAGAAATCATATATTACCTGCCCTTGTCACTGCTCACATAGCATGCACTTCATAAATCTTTTAAACAGAAGCGTGAGTATTTCGTCATGTACGCTACATTGTGAGAGATTGATAATTCTTTTTAAGTTAGCAATAGTTTCTCATTTATCCAAGATGGCAGGAATCTTTACGATTGTTTCAGTTGGTCGAGTGCTACTAATTCAATTAGCGCATAGCAGGATGTAGCTTTTCTATTTCTTTCCTATCTAATTATTTTCCTTCTTGAAATCCAAACGCAGCTATTGACTTGTTTCTAGTTTTCATTTGTGAATGTCTCGGATATGCCGGAAGTACTATTTTATTACTAGCTAGTACGTATGTACAAGCAAGGGCGGAGCCACAGTGGGCAATTGCAGCCCCTAACTTTTTAAAATGTATGTAATAATATGCAAAATTATACCATTTTTTAAAAATTTGCTCCCTCTGAAGGATATTGGTAGTCTAATATATAAATTTTTGCACCCTGAAGAATTTTTGCACCTCCTGACATAGGGTCTTGGCTCCGCCACTGTGTACAAGTGCCTGTTTTCCTCAATTGCATCTGTTTACAGTACAACAAATACTGAGAATTTACTCTGCTTAAAAGCGTCACACCTTAGTGATATCGTTAGCATTCAACTGAATTGGATTCTCGTTTCCGCTTCTGTTCAAGCCTTCTTATCCAGTTTGCTTGAGTTGAGAATTGAGAACGATTACCTCATATTGAAATCCTGCCATCCTTGGTTTATTTTTTGTGTTTTCTGTTATATCCTGATTCTGTTAATGGCTTGGTTTCTTGACCATGTAATGCTGTCTTTGCACCTATGGTTCAGTGGGGATTACTCTTTTATTATTTAGTTGCTTTCTTTATGGCCTTTTCATCATTAGAAGTACCGTGTTTGTGGAAATGCTGTTGTATATTGCATCATGAATTTTCCAAAATAAGAACTACTATCATGCCTAGCAACTTTTATCTAATCTTATCTAAATGATAAATTTTTTTGATGAATTGGTGTTTGATCTCTGCATAACCAACTATGTCGCACGGACATATTTCTAAAAAGTGTAGGATACAAACACGTGGAGAAAACGTGTAAATATTAAAAATTTAGGAGCAAATTTATAAATAATTAAATTCAAGGGACATAATTATAAATTTTTGTTTTTATATAAAATTAAGCAAAAATGACATACGATTAAGTGTATTGAGCAATTATTATTCAAGCATAAAAGAGCATAAAAACATTATCATGATAATAACTTTATAAAAGAAAAACGAATTTCATAATTGCAATTTATAAATTAAGTCTAAAAGTTTTATAATTATAATTATAAAATATTTTGAACTTTTTGTACTTCCATCAGAATTCATAAATTTTAATAATATGAAAATTAATCTAAATACAAATTAACACTCAAAAGAATCAAGACCTAACCACGAATAGAGAGAGAAAAAAATGTTAATTTACATGATAGAGAGAGAAAAAAATGTCAATTTACATGATCGGAGGTGATGACGACACATGATCAGCGAAGGAACAACAAAGGAATGGTCAAAAACAACAAAGGAATGGTCAAAATGGTGGTGGCAAACACATGAACAATGAATCAACAACTGGAATGATGCTGAAAATGGTGGTGACGACACACGAACAACAAAGGAATGATCGTAATGGTGGTGATGATGACCGGACAGCGACAAATTTTTCAATCGCAGGCAGATATATGAATGAATGTTAAAGAGAGGAAGCAATTGGTATTAGGCAAAACTTTTGGATTTTCTAGGGAAAATGTACTTCTAATTTTTAGAAAATTATAAAATGCACCAAGAATATTTTGTATCTATATTTGGTGGGTGTCAGGATCGGAAACGCGACAAGTCGTGCTTCATATATAACCAATATCAACATAAAATGTACATATTTGTGTTACAATTGGAGCAAGGTTTCTAGATCACAATACCATTTTTCCGTTCAAAGAACCTTGAAGATGCTTGAAATGGCTCACCTGTGTCTTCTTAATAACTATGCACAGTCCTCGACTCTATTTGGTTTTGTTTTGAGCATTGGATATCGTTATTCTGTTTTTGCTCCGATGTTAATTTCCTCTTTGTCAGAAACGACAATGAATTCCTTAGTTTCTATATCTCATGTCCATGTGGTTGCCTTTGTGTAAAAATTGCAGCTATGCGGTAACATGGACTGACAAATACAAAGACAATGATCTAAACACAACCAATCAGCTACCATCATCAAGAGACTATTTAGCGGACTTTCTGGTGTGGCGACCTCCTGTTGGCCTGGAGAAAAACACAGTTTTTTGGGTAGCTTTGACAGTATGGCTGGGCTTGGTTGGAGCTGCCCTCCTTCTACAGAGATGAATCATACTGAACAGACATCAAAATGAAGTTATTTACTTTATTGTGTTCATTCGATTGTCTATATGTTGTCCGCGTATCAATATCCCGATTTCATTGTGACAATATCCTATGTATAAAGCAGAAAGAAATGTCTTTTGTTAATTTTCACAACTCTCCCTCCACTTTGTGGTCTCTCTAATACTCAAGAGCCCTTTTCTTCTTTTCTAGGGCAGCGTATTTGGAAGCACAGGCCAGTTATCCATCCAGCTGAAGGTAAATTCACAGAAGTAAATAAATAAAATTGATCTAGTTGAACAATTTGTTAAAATAATCATTGAGAAGGGTATTCGTATTTTGGACATATCCATTTTGAATCTTTTTTCTTTTTTCTTTTTTTTGGTGCAAAATACATTTGAATCTTTGATACCCAAGTTAGAGAGGTGGTGCTAAAATTATAGAATATCCAAAGCAATGAAGATGACCGATATTAGTGCAGAATACCATTACAAGTTTATCAGGATTTAAAAGAAAAAAAAAAAAAGAATTGATGTTAATCATAGTTCATACCTATTGTAGATACTAATTGTGCAGTGAACTATCAATTGATATTATTGTATATCAAATTATCATTATAATTATAGTGGATTTTATATTATTATTTTGATAGGGATGTCAAACTTTTGAAGATTGTTTTTCCAGCCAGCCCCCAGAAGAAAATATAACGATAATTCAATAAAGCTTGATATTATTATTGACTGTGAATTGATTAGAACTCCAAATGAATGAAAAATTAATCAAATTTTAAACTAATAATATTGACATCTTACTACCAGTTTGCACATTTGCTCCCTTGTTCTCTGAATTTACAAAAATACCCTCCAACACTTAGCACCAACTATCAGGCTTAAAACCGATTATAAAGTTAAAAGTCGAGGTCCCAGTGCCGATTGAGCCCATTTGAATTAATCCAAAACCCTATTTTACCCAAATCCCGAAAATCTAGAGGACAAAATCGTCAAACAAAAACTCCAATCCGTTTCATCCACCAAATAAATTCCACAAAACCCTATAACTTCAGTCCTCATCCTCTTCCCTGCCGCGCGAAGACAAGCCACGGCTCACAGATCCACTCCTCTCATCCAAAAATGACAACCCGCTTCAAGAAGAATCGCAAGAAGAGAGGGCATGTGAGCGCCGGCCATGGCCGTATCGGCAAGCACAGGAAACACCCAGGTGGTCGCGGTAACGCCGGAGGCATGCACCACCACAGGATCCTCTTCGACAAATACCATCCTGGGTACTTTGGGAAAGTTGGTATGCGCTACTTCCACAAGCTCCGCAACAAATTCTATTGCCCAATCGTCAATATCGACAAGCTCTGTTCCATGATTCCTCAGGATGTGAAGAATAAGGCCTCTAAGGATAATGTGCCCTTGATTGATGTTACCCAGTTTGGGTATTTTAAGGTTTTGGGGAAAGGAGTTTTGCCTGAGAATCAGCCGATTGTAGTCAAGGCCAAGCTTGTTTCCAAGATTGCTGAGAAGAAGATCAAGGAGGCTGGTGGAGCCGTAGTCCTTACTGCCTAGGTTAGGGTTTTTGTTTCCTTGTTATAATGATGTTTTCGAGTTGTTTAAGAGATTTTTATTGTTATAATTGCTGGAATTTTAGGTGCAACGGTGGATGACTTTTTTTATCCTTGATGATTTTTTTTGCAATGATAATTATTCGGATTTTGCTTATTCAATGCTGTTTGTGAATGGTAAGCCTTCTTGTGGATTTGTGTATAGTTAGGGAAACTTTTATATGTATGTTATATTGGTTCTTGAAAGTAAACCATTAAGGTGTCATTATTCATTTTGTTTGGGATGATTTGATTTAGAAAGTTTTATAGGTTGTGGGTATCAGGATATCTTTAGTGATTTTAGCTTTTCTCATGGCTTGTTAAAATTTGCGTGAAGTAGAAGATTCCCTTTTGTGGAGGTTTTTATCTTCTTGGGCCTGAATTATAGGGTCTAGAGGCTTTTCCTCAAGTATTTTGAGAGAGACAGGATAATTTTTTCTGAAATTATCCTGATGGGTATTCCCCCGTCCTTTTGCTAGAGTTGTATGACATTCTGGCATTGAGTAACGGCTATGCACGACTATGTGTCTTCTTCAGTGTCCATGTTTATCTGTATTATGACTTTATTTGGTTGACTAATGCCAATTACTTTGAAGGCATAATTCATTATATGTTCATATTTGGAATGTTTTATTTAACTATCTCTCTTAAAATTTTTATTTATGATGTCGTGAGCATTGTTATTTCTAATGGTCGTGCCTTTGGGTTTTGGTTCTTGTTCATGTATGGCTGTACTTGGTTAAATATGATATGCACATAGATATCGCTGTCTGCTGAATATCATTCTTTCTTTTTTTCACTAATAAAAACATGCCTAGCCAATTCTCTTCCATAGAATGCATCCTCTGTTTATAGGAATTTTTTTTGAGCTGTCTTATTGTACTTGGCTGAATATAGCTGGTATGCGTTGGGGAGACTAATGTTACAACTGCATGGCATGTATTATTGCTCCTTAACTCTGGTTTTTTCCTTGCCAAAAACTGCTTCTCAATCATGATAGTTATTTGCAGGCGTAAACTAATAGATTGATATTATTTACTTTCAGACCTGTACTCCTTATCTTGTCATCTTCACCTGATTGAAAGTGACTCTTTTTTTTCCTGGTTTTTTCTTTTATTTCTTGTGGAAGAGACCAAATAGATATGTGATAATGAGTAGTTAAGGGTCAGGGAAGATGGCAGTTGATGGGTATGATGCATATAGTATTGAAATTATAGTTATTTTACTATCCTCTTTTTCTTTTTTTTCCTAAGTGCATTAGTTTCAAGTCAGATGCGTAGTAGAGCATAGAGGAGCAAGGATATTCAGTCCTTATCACGTAAAGGTTTGTCACAATGTTAAATTTTTGTATATAAACGGTTGAAATTACTAGCCAAAACAGCGAAAACTTGGAATTACTTTATGTGGGTTGAGATGAATAACTTTGGGCTGTTCTCCATGCAATGATTAGTGAATGACCTTACCGAATGCAGGCTCAAATCAGTGAAGTAATCAAAATGAATGCAGATCTCTCATGAGTGATTTTATCAGAACAAATAACTTCGATGATTGTATTGAGGATTCATTTTGCGATGGACTATGGCTTAGAATTTTGTTTTATATTTTGAGATGTCCATTGGTTCAGATTAATATGCATGTAATATCTTACTGATGTTAAGTGTTAAATTTGTGTCTTTGCTGTTGGTGGTTTGGACATCATTCGCTGTTTTGTCATTTGAGATGGCCTATGCTTTACATTAGCATGCATATAATATCATCTCAAGTTCAGTGTTGTTGAATTTGCATCTGTGCTGATAGTGGTTTGCCCATCACTGCTTTGGACGATGATTCCATAATTGCTCGAAATCCTGTCTCTGTACTTGGCAATTTTCATATTACTCCACCAGCCATTTTCTTCAGTCGGTGCAGGAATTTTGTAGTGTGGATATTGTTAAGATGATAATTGTAAATTAAAAGAATCTGACACGCCAACGTTGATAGTTGTCGGGTGATACTATTCATACCACAATCAAAACTTGCAGGTGTTATTATTCATAATTTATCTTCATGGAAAAAGGAATAAAAAATCCATCACCATTCAAATACCGACATGCGAGTCCTGGCCTGCAGATCTCTGCTACCGTTCAAAATTATTTTCTCTGGAGTCTGGAAGCCCTCCCCATGCCCTTATTCTCTCTTCGGCGGAAGAAGCCTGCATGGAACCAAAACTTTTGACCCTTGTTCTTTTGCGGTTGACTGGCCATTACTTTTGAACAAAATACAAATCTTACCTCTCTGTTCCAGTTGGTTTTACCAACCATCCAAAAAAGAATACAAGTTTGTAGGGCAGTCCCTGATAGCATTCCATACCTTATTCCCTGCATATTGCCATTTTCACTTTTAAAACAGAGTAAATTATATACTGGTTAAAGGATCCTGATTAAGAAAACCTAACAGGGCATAGGGCCATACTTCCTATATTCCTATTTTGTTTTTTTCAAATTCCTTTTTGCAGTGTATGTCTTTAGGGGCTTGCAACGAGTATGGAAGTTGGCCCTTTTAGAAACTTGTTGAGAAAGGTGTGAGAAATTACCCAGACACCCATGTCTAGTTTATAACCCAAAACAAGACCCAAGGGGATTCCAATTATACAGTGGCAGCCAATGTTTACATAAGCAACAGCAACTTGCCATCCTGCTCCGATGGCCACACCTGTCAAATATTATTGCTGTTAATACAAAGTATTATGTTTCCCAGACAGAAAGCAAACAAGAGAAATGAAGTTAGTCACCAGAGAGAACAGGCTGAACATTGTTGATGAGAATAGAGAGCGAAAATAATGGTGTCAGCTCATTCACAAGATCCTTAACTTGTTTATCTCTGGAAAACAAGATTGGGTACTCGTTTTGTGTTATGATCAAAAGCATTGAGATTAAGACACCAATCAGAAAAGAAGAAATTACTGCTACAAATAATGAAAATTTTGCTGTTCTTGGATGTCCTACCCCTAATTCATTTGAAACCCGAACACAGCAAGGTGAGTTTTTATTTTTATTTTTCTTAAAAAAAAAAGGAAAAGAAAAATCAGTCTGAAATAATGGACTTATATTAACTATGGAAAATTTCCAGTATAGATTAGGTCCATCTATTTATTCATAGACCAACTCAATAATACCGATAATTGATTTTTACTTGTGCAAATATAAAACTGTATATGAAAACTATTTTTTTACATGAAATTCTATTAATTGATCCAATTATAAATAGTAGTATGAATTATATTAAGGTAAATAAAATCTACAAATTTGTTCTTGAAAAAGATGCAGTATTATATATGTATTAGCATACTAATCTGTCCCGGCTAAGAGTTTTATTCGCCAAAAAAATCATCTGTTTTCAAACCTGAATATATATATATATATATATATATATATATATATATAAATGAAAAATGCTTCATGCTAACCTAAATCCTTATTAATATGTAACAAATAGAGTTTAATAAATATGAAAATTTATAGTAATTGGATTCCAACAGAATAATGTTTATAATGCTCTGGAACAACAAACCCAATATGTTCATGCTCGCCCAGCCTAATATGTTCATGCTGCAAATCCAATCATTAGACCGCATAAATTAAGAAAAGACAAACTTATTTACCTTAGCAAGAAAATCCCCTGGTAATAAATTTCTTTAATTTTCTATTTATTTGAAAGAAATTACTAAAAATCCAGCACGAACTTTTCATGAAATTATATGATAAAATTAAAACATGAACAAATATTAAATTAAAAGATAGTAACAGGTCCTTATTTTTAATGAAAAGAAAAATTATGAAGAAGAGGCAAGAAACCAACCTTGTGGAAAAGGCATCAACAAAAACTTCTGCAGTCTTTAGATATCCCAAATAAATTAATATTTATAAAACAAATAAATGACTTAAAATAACACACAAGTAAAAAAATATAATTAATTATTATTAGAATATAAAAAAATTAAAAGTCAGATGTACTAAAAAAAAAGGTGAGAAGAAAATAAAAAAATCTAAATATATTTTATTATTATTTTTAAAGTAGTGGGGCAACGGCCCTAGATGCCTCTTTATGTCCGCCACTGCCTTCAGGTAAAAATTTTCAATGATTTATTTTGACATTCCTCCTTATTAATGTACATCAACGAATTTTTACCAATGCAAGTGACGACGAAGCCTAATAGGCATCGCTATATATACAAAAGCGTCGCTAAATGTAAGTAAAAATCTTCTCAAGTACCATTTTTTTTCTTTAATGCTTTTCTATATATAAATATATCAGTGTTTTTAAAAATTAAAAAAAAAACTTGATTCATAATTTCATTAAATTAATAAAAAAAATATCATATAATGAATATAAAATTAAACCTTGACACCTATGCCAACTTTGTAACTCAGTACGAGGCCCAGAGGAATCCCAACAACGGAGGAAAAGCTAACAAGCTATGTTCACAAAATGCTATAATGAATTAGTTTTAAAATTAATTTTTTGTTTTATGAACTAAAATAAAATTTGTGTTACAGTGTTTTATTGGGTCTGCTCATAAATTAAATTGTCGATTTGATTCATAAATAAATGTATAAATTAAATCTAAATAAAAATTATTCTGCTTAATTATGAGATTAAAGTAAATTTTCATATTTGATTTTAATTCGGTTGGAGAGTGGTTGCAAATGAAACAATTTACTACATCACCAATTTGCTAGAAACTGCTTAATGTTTAATACTTAATTTTTATTTGGTTAATTTAAGACAGTAAAAAAAAAATTTTAAAAATCCAACAGAGCTGGTCGGAATCTATTGCTTTCAGCTTTGTCTATTCCGTAAATAAGTACATCCTTTGTACTTATTAACGTCATTTTCCATTATTAATGTAATTAGAAAAAATCAAAAGCATAAATTATTAAGAAAAATGATGATGATGATTTAAACAACTGGTGGAGGAGACCTAACCCTAATTGGCTAATTATTTATTTTCCTAAAATAATTTAACAGTTCCTGATTTTAATTATTAACAAAGCAAACTGAATTTAAAAATCAACCTACTCTTTTTAATAAAGAAAGAAAGAAAGAAAGAAAGACAAGTACAAGGTTGAAAACACAGCTGTTGCCCCCACTTGCTATAGCTGAGGCTGTTAGAAAATGCGTCACTTGGGGAAAAAGAAAAACTCATGTTTAATGTTTTTCGTATTGAATATTGTTGAATTTTTTTTACCTTTATTTATCAATATTAAATTTTTTTATTTTTATTTTTATCAAAATTAAATATTGTTGAAATAAAAGTAGATGAGAAAAAAAAATTATAATTTGAGATTTAAATTAGATGAAGGTAAATATTGAAGGATAAAATTTAATTTCAATAAATAAAATTTCATAAATTTTGAATTTGAAAGAAAAAAATATAATTTAACAATAAACACTAAAGAGTCAAAATAATAAATTTTCGAGGAAAAAAAAGAAAATATTGTTTTGATTGCGCATCACTTCTTACGTATGGGAATTTGTTGTAGGTCGGTGTTGAGATGCCTCCCATCGCTGGCATTGAAAGGGATAGCCATAATTTTCTCAAAAAAAAAAAAGATTTTATGATATATGTAAGATTGATATTTTGGGATTTTAATAAATTTTTTTTGTATGTTTATAAAATATAAATTGAAATTTGATTTTTACACATATTTTTAGAATATAAAATATTTTATTTAAAAAAATATAAAAAAATTAAATATCAATAAATTTAAAATAATAAAGATTTTTTATACAAAAATTAGAATTTTATTCTCAAATATTTTAAAAATTAAATTCAAATTTGAAATAAAAATCTTATTTTTATTAAAAAATGAAATATATCAAAGGTACATATTTATTATTCTAAATTTTAGAATAAAAATGAGAATTTCAGTTTAAATTTGAATTTAGTAACAAGATTTTGATCTCAAATTTGATAATAATTAAAATTTTCTGTATTTTATATAAACATAAAAAAATATTGAAATTTTAAAACACTAATTTAGAATTTCATTTCTTATAGAATTGTATTCTTTTATAGAATTTTATTCTTTTAGAATATACTAAACATGAATTTTTGGATCAGTTCAACTGAAAACCCACGGTTAACCATAGGTCCATAGCCATTAATTATCAACCATTAAATAAAGTCATCGACTATCGGTACATGATTTATAATCAATTCTAAAAGTGTGTAGTATGATAAATATTGATAATTTTTATGTTATATTATATTATTTATGGAATAAATATACCCATTTTTATTTTTAAATATAAAACCATAATAAAAGATATATTTTTTATCAATAAAAATTATTATAAATTGATATAATTATAAATAATAAATAAATAAACTTATTTGTAGATATTAAAGTTAATTTTTAAAATCTGCCACTTTATCATACTGAAAATTTAGAGTGAAAAATGGAAAAAATTAGAGACTTATAAGGGGCTAATTGAACAAAAATTTTAGTATTAGATTACTACATACAGCTAATTAAACCAAAATTTATCATAGAGATTAATATACTTTTTAGCCCATAACTAAAAGTTCACCAAAATTGTAAACATCTTACCCTTATTTTAATAGTTATTCAAATATATGTATGGTAAAATTTATGAACAAATAACTAATAAATAATCGATTCTAATGTCAATTAGCTATTGATTTCATTAATTCTATTTTTTGAACATTTCTTCATAAATTGATAGTTAATTTGATTTTCATAACAATATATGTTTCATATGACACATTCAACACTATAGTATTGATTGATCGATATTCTTATTCTTGCACACCATGTTAAAAGTAAAGAAAGAAGAGGACCAAGGAGGAAAACATGAATGTCCATGATCTATGTTTGTGATGAAAACAAAATCAATACATATAGAAGAGATAGAAAGGAAAAAGCAGGAAGTGAAAATGCACAATTCTTAGTGCTGTAAATAAATCAAACGGTCCAAACTGATCGTAAACTATTCGGATATCGATTCGGAAAAAAATTCATTATAAATTGTTTATTATTATTAATGAATTGAGCTTGAATTTAATACTGTTTGATTTAATACTTAACGAATATGTTCGTTTAAAAACTCGTGAATATATTTATTTAAAAATTTACGAATATATTTATTTAAGGTTAATTTATGTTATATTTTGTTACAAATTTTGATATCGCATTCGAATATTTGTCATTATTAGTCAACAAAAAGAATTTGAGTTAAATTCATTAAGTATAATAAATGAATTTTTTATGAGCGGAGTTCGAATTGCTCATAAACTTAATAATTTTTAAATAAACTAAATTTAAATTTATCGATTCAACTCGGTTCATTTTTAACCCTAATTATTCTTACGATGTAAATATACGTTAATTGCATGGTTCCCCCATGTAAATACAAGTTCATCACGTAATACATTAATTATATCACGTTTGAAAGCAAACTTTTTGAAGGTAAGATGAGGTACACCCTATTTGGTATTTAATTTGGAAAATATACTTATTTTTAATTTTTTAAAATTGTTTTTGAATAAAAAGAGTTTATAAATAAATTTAAGAATAACAGTTTATAAAAAATTAAAAAAATTAATTAATTCAATAAAAAAATTATAAATTTATTTTTTTTAAAACTCAACGTTCAACAACAATTTTAAACACTCATATTTGGACTAATATTTCAATTTAGTGTAATGGCATTCACTAAAAAATTTGAGGTAGAAAAAAATATAAGAATAATAATTTGTGATATAAAAAGTAATGTGTTTGTCTTTTTTTTTCACTCATGTTTTTAATTCCTGTTGTTTTAAGAAGCAGATTCTAGTAATATAAATTTTTATGTCAAAATTTTATTAATTTTATCAATTTTAGTTTTACCGAATAGAGCTAAATGAATTTGAAAAATAGACAACAAAATTCGTCTAAGGAGATGCAGCAACTGGAGTCTGGGATTGCTCCATCCTTCTTGCAATGACAGTGTATAAGACGAAGAAGCCAGCCCATAGTTTTCAGCCTTTTTGAGTCACTATCAAGTATCAAGGAGGAGGTGGATGCTGAATCCTATCACATTAAACTCCATTCCTAGATTGTCGTCTTCTATTTTCTCAACAATTCTTTTTCTTTTTCTTTTTTTTTTGGGTAGGATTCAACTTCAATTATTGATTGGCCTTGACAAAGATAAAGATAAAAACTTCTCCTTTTCTAAAAAAAAAAAAACAATAAAACCTCACCTTTTCTTTCACCAAAAAAAAAAAACTCACCTTTTCTTCTCTACAGTGCATCCTCTGTGTATATAATCACAGCGGAAGCCATCTTAACATCACAATTATAAGGGGGGAGCCAGAAAGTGCGAGAAAGGTTAGGTGACTGAAGAGCCAAAGTTAAACAGATCAGTAATAAAATTTTGCTGTATGTCAGTGAAATACTACAGTGACAATTGCTACGGTGGATACGGTGAAGTTGCTAACCCTTTACAATGGCCACAACTCAGGAAAAGGCGACGCCTTCTTGTTGCTCTGGCATCACCTCCTCCACCGGCCCTTCCTCTGTCACTGCTCGAAAGGCCGCAGCTGCTGCCACTGAGGTTTTGCGGGATTGGAGCGTTGCTGCTGAATCTGATGCCGCTCAGGATACCATCCGCAAAAGAGCTGCTATGGCGTCCTTGATCCGCCCTGTTGAATCACTCTCTGATACTCCACCAAATCCTACTTCTGCTAAAGGTAACAACATCATTCTTCCATTGGTAAAGATGCTTCTTTTGGACAGTAGTATCTATCTTAATTTGCTCTTAAATAACGTTTGCACTTGCAGGTTGAGCTGGGATTATTTTATTTATTTCGTGATTTTATAGATTTTGTTGTTATACTCTTCTTATCCTAGGTACCGAAGCCATTAGTGCTCTAAATTTATTTTCATTCGATTTTGCTTTCTTCTATTTATCTAAGGAATATGCCTCATTCAGAGCTAGGGCACTTACTTCTGAGACAGGTGTCCAAACTTCAAAACTATCAAGCTGTGAACTTTCTTCGTAGATTCTTTTATTGGATGAATTATAACATTAATCAGATTTGGACTAGCTTTTGACTTTGTCTATTTTCTTGGATAGGAATCACAATGATGGCAAGGGCACAAACCAGTCACCCTTTGGACCCTTTAACCGCAGCTGAGATTTCTGTTGCAGTGGCAACCGTTAGGGCAGCTGGAGCAACTCCTGAGGTTAATTTCAACATGATTTTCTATATAATTTGAATAGTCGATTTAGTTTATAATTTGGTAACTTGCAACAACACCCTAAGGTACCCTTCTATCACTCAAACTCTCTTCTGATTAAAAAATGCACAAAAACCCACTTTTAAAGAATTCCTAAGATATAATTTTTTTCTTTTGTTTTTTGATCAATGAAAAAAAGAAAGAAAAAGCTGCCACTATTGTATTTTTGATTTGTAGGCAGAAGGTCGGTATTTTTGTTGCAACAATAGCTTTCAAGTGTCCATGGGCCAATAACTAGTTGGCAAGTGCTTGAGTGTAACTGAGAAAAGTTGAATCAACTAGTATATTACTCAAATTTGGCTTGATTAGAGAACTCAAGGTTGGAACTTAACTTGGGCTCAATTGAGTTTTACTTTTCATGCTTAAGTTCCATTTGATGTAATAATTTAAAAATTGAGTTTGACTCAACTCAATTCCATTACCATTAAAAGAATAGGTAATTCTTGAATGAAAGCTCAAATAAACTCGAGTCAGTTCAAGCAAGCTTAAGTTCATACTATTATTTCAAAATTGTATATGATGCAAAATGTATAATATTACATAAAGAAAAAAGCTTGTGAGCCACTTGAATTGCAAGTTGCCGTACTTGAACTCAGCTTGACTCGTTATTTGAGCTATTTAACCATGCCTGAGTTGATGAAAATAGAGTTAAATTTGAATATTTTATAACTCAAGTTCAAGCAGCTCATGAGTGGTTAGATTCATTTACACATATTTGCTTCATAGTGCATGAGATTAGGGTTCTAGCTGTTGGCACCCCAATCTTGTCAAATTCCCTATGTACGGGAGAGAATTTCACTATAAAGATACCTCATAGTGGTCTATTCTTAGAAATTCATGTAAGAAAGAGATGAAATGGTTACTTATTTTCAGGTGAGAGATAGCATGCGATTTGTTGAAGTAGTTTTACTGGAGCCACAGAAGCATGTTGTTGCACTGGCAGATGCATATTTCTTCCCTCCCTTCCAGCCTTCATTACTTCCTAGAACTAAAGGTGGACCTGTAATTCCCACCAAACTTCCTCCTAGGAAAGCAAGACTCGTTGTTTATAACAAAAATTCAAATGAGACAAGCATATGGATTGTTGAACTATCACAAGTTCATGCTGCAACTCGAGGTGGCCACCACAGGGGCAAAGTCATTTCATCCAAAGTCGTTCCAAATGTTCAGCCCCCCATGGTACATTTAAAAACTTTTTTTTTGCACTGTATGCTGAACATTTGTGGTCAATTTTACTGCTAAGTGATAATATATATAAAAAGGAAAAATATACCATTGAATGTTTTTGGTGGTCAAAACTTTTTTGTTTAAATTGCTCTAAAAAGGTTTAATGATTTGAGGGAATAGCATGGTTTGGAAGATATATAGAAGAACATAGGTTCTATAAAAGATCATGAATTTTTGAAGTACAAATTGTCATTTCACTCTAGAAGTATTGTTTTTCCTTTTATTTAAGTTATTCTAAGAACTGACTTTTACTGTGAAAAACTTTGTGCATGTTTGCACATTTTACGTGAAAAGAAATTATTTATATCTCTTACAGTGGTATCGTTGATCAGCAGTATTCTTTCTTCATCTAAACCATTTCCAATAAATTTCCAAAAACTTGCATTCTCAAATGTGAACATTTGACTTTTGAGTTGTCCAACAGGTCTGTTGAAATCTGTATCTTGTAGGGGCTCAAATAAATTTGTAGATCTATTCTGTTAGGGATGAAATTTTTGGTGTATTTGAAGTAATTATCCAAATATAAAATTCCTTCCTCTTATTTGTCTTTATAATCACAGGATGCTGCAGAATATGCTGAATGTGAAGCTGTAGTGAAAGATTTCCCTCCATTTCGGGAGGCAATGAAAAAGAGGGGCATCGAGGATATGGATCTTGTGATGGTGGACCCCTGGTTAGTTTACTCTGATCTTCTATGACAAATGTGTTCCCAATATTTATATTATCTCCTCTTATAGATTTTTTTTTTTTTTTTCAGGTGTGTAGGATATCACACTGATCCTGATGCTCCTAGCCGCAGGCTTGCTAAACCACTAATCTTCTGCAGAACTGAGAGTGACTGCCCTATGGAAAACGGATATGCACGTCCCGTTGAAGGAATCCATGTTCTTGTTGATATGCAAAATATGGTTGTGATTGAGTTTGAAGATCGTAAACTTGTTCCCCTACCACCAGCTGACCCCTTAAGAAATTATACTGCTGGTGAAACTCGAGGAGGTGTTGATCGAAGTGATGTGAAACCTCTACATATCATTCAGCCTGAAGGTCCGAGCTTTCGTGTTAATGGACACTTTATTCAGTGGCAAAAGGTGCTTGCTTATTTGTGGAACTGCATCACCAACTAGTGTCTTCGTTTCTACACATGATACTTATTAATTTGATTTTGTTTGGCAGTGGAATTTTCGCATTGGTTTCACCTCCAGGGAGGGTTTAGTTATCTATTCTGTTGCATATGTTGATGGTAATCGAGGTCGGAGACCTGTGGCCCACAGGTTAAGTTTTGTTGAGATGGTGGTACCCTATGGAGATCCAAATGACCCTCATTATAGGAAAAATGCATTTGATGCAGGAGAAGATGGATTGGGTAAAAATGCACATTCTCTTAAAAAGGTGGGAGCTTGTCATTTTTCTCCCCCCTCCCCCTTTTCATTAATGGAATTATTTTTCTTCTGTCTTTTTGATGTAGAATCATCTGTGCCTTTTTGTCCAATTGACTTGAAAAAATGGAGCATTGACATAATTGTTTTGCAACAGAATTGCGATTGTTTAGGCTTCATCAAATATTTTGATGCACACTTTACAAATTTCTATGGAGGCGTTGAAACAGTTGAGAATTGTGTTTGTTTGCATGAAGAGGATCATGGAATCTTATGGAAACATCAGGATTGGAGAACAGGATTAGCAGAAGTCCGTCGTTCTAGAAGGCTTTCTGTATCTTTTGTTTGCACTGTGGCTAATTATGAGTATGGATTCTTCTGGCATTTTTATCAGGTAAGTCTGTGTCTGAACTGAATTCTTCTGAGATTTCGTGGAGGGTTTATTGTATTGGCTTAATTATTCAATATCTTTCCTGACTATTTAGTCTCTTCTTAAATTTATGCAAAGCCTTTTGACCTTGCTGCCATCATGATGGCAAAATGAGGTTGTTGTTGACTGAGGAATATTTCTATGTTTTTGTCACTCCTTTTTACAGTCTGCTGCCTCCTTCAGCTTTTTAAGCAAAGTTATCTTAATGAGATTCACTTTTTCACTTTTAGGATGGGAAAATTGAAGCGGAGGTTAAACTCACAGGCATTCTTAGCTTAGGAGCATTGCAACCTGGAGAAGTAAGAAAATATGGTACAACAATTGCTCCTGGGTTGTATGCACCTGTCCATCAACATTTTTTTGTGGCACGTATGGATATGGCGGTTGACTGTAAGCCTGGAGAAACATTCAATCAGGCAAGTTTGCTGTAGTATGTATTTTTATAATGGTTTTATTTTTATCCTTTATTATATTCTCCTTTTCAATCAGGCAAGTTCACTGCAATTTATTATTATTATTATTATGGTTGTCATTGTCATTTGATATTTATCTCTTGCAAAACATGAATATTTTAGCATTGCAGATGTATCTCCCTTTATTATGTTTTCTCTTTAGCCAAAGCATTTTTTTCTTTTTCTTTTTGCTAGGTATAACGTGTGTTTGAATTTACTAAAGGGTTATACATTCCTTTTCTTATAGGTTGTTGAGGTGAATGTTAAAGTTGAAGAACCTGGGAAGGATAATGTCCACAATAATGCATTCTATGCTGAAGAGGAACTGTTGCAATCAGAATTGCAGGCAATGCGTGATTGCAATCCATTAACAGCTCGCCATTGGATTGTATGTGACTTACTATACTGCTGTTGAATGTCTTCTTACTGTCGTGACTCTAACTTCCAACATCTGAGTGCATACATTAGGTTGTGCACAGTGAGTTGATTTGGTGTTCTTGTACGAAGAAACTGGTGTGCCCCATTAGGTCAGAATGGCCATGTAAACAAAATATGTTCATGTCTCATCATAGTTGCATGAAATTCAACTTATTTAAGAAATTAGACTGAATAAATTTTACGTTTATGCATTAGTTAGGGATGATATATATTTTTTTCTAATCTAATTTAAAAAATGACAAGTCTATCTTTCCAAATTTATGATATTGTTTTTCATCTTTTTATTGTTTTGCATACTGTGGTAGTGGATACTTCAATGCTCTTCATGTTATAGTCTGATTTGAGAAAGCACATCTTTGCATTCCTTTTTTCCTGGACATGCTAAGAGACTTTTTGGAGTGTACACTGATTGGTGGTAGTTAATGTGCTGCTATTGATGCTGAGTCAGATTGCATGAATGGCTTGTTTTGATGTTACCTTGTGTGGATTCTTTTTTTTTCCCCTTTTTGGTGGGTAAATTACTGTTTTCTTAGTCTATACTCCCATTTCGTTACTCAGATCAGAAACACAAGAACTGTCAACCGGACTGGGCAGCTTACTGGCTACAAGTTGGTACCTGGTTCAAATTGTTTACCATTGGCTGGTTCAGAGGCAAAATTCTTGAGGAGAGCTGCTTTCTTGAAACATAATCTTTGGGTAACGCCTTATGCAAGTGGTGAAATGTATCCTGGAGGAGAATTTCCCAATCAAAATCCACGTGTTGGAGAAGGACTGGCTACATGGGTGAAGCAAAATCGACCACTTGAAGAAGCAAATATTGTTCTATGGTGAGTGCACCCAATCTTGTTTCTTTCCTCCATTTTTTCTATATAGAATATATCGTATGCTTACATAAGAATAGAATGTGCATTCATGTTTTCGGTGGAAGCATTTCCCAAAATTTTCTTATCAGAGTATCATATAAGTATATAGATATGTATATGCTAATAACGCCTAGTTATGGTAATAAACTACTGCAGGTATGTATTTGGAGTGACGCACATTCCTCGCTTGGAAGACTGGCCTGTGATGCCAGTAGAACGCATCGGTTTCATGCTAATGGTATGTTACCCTTCATAATACTACAAAATCTGTTACATCCTTAATAGTGTTATTTTAATTCAAGACTTGACATCATGCATGCTGTTCGTGATGTAGCCACATGGATTCTTTAACTGCTCCCCAGCAGTTGATGTTCCTCCAAGTACAAGTGATTTGGATCTCAAGGACAATGGGGTCACAGCTAAACCTATACAGAATGGACTGCTTGCTAAGCTCTGAAGTTATGGGGGAGGCAATTGGTGAGCCACTGCTACTTAGCAGCAAATTCAGTTTGATTAGCCTTATATACTACATATTTTGAACGGGTCTCCAATGTTATATCTTAAAACATTATGTTATCTTATTGTTTGTGGTGCGAGTGTTGTAGTAGTTTCCCTTGAGCATGTACTTTTAGTGTTGGTGTGTTTGTGGGAAGATGTCATTGTCGGTGCATATCTGAATTTGGTGTAAGATTTGGGGATTGGATTATGCTAATGCAGGCCAAAGCTGGTGATTGAGTTTTCATAAAAACATATTTGAAATGAAAGTAGTGTATGTAAATTGTAATCGTCTAATGCAGCTGGAGGATTATGTGTTTATGTAGCGAGCATGCACGGGATTGAGTTGACCAGTTTGTCCATTTGTCGTCTTACAAATATTCTTATTTGTTTAAAATATTTCAATTTTTTAATAACATAATTGATAAAATGCTAACGTGTGGTATTGGGAAAGAGTAAAATCAAATTAAGGTAAACAAGGGAAAGCAGACGTGCCCTCCACATCACATCAGCCTCTAAGGTTTTCCATTTTTCCTCCGAGTCAGAAAGTTGTTTATAAATAAATAAGTAAAAATAATGGATGTTGATGTAAAATGATTATTATGTTTGTGACCAATATGTTAGATTTATACAATTGCATCAATTGAGTTTATATAGCGAATTAAATTAGTTAAGCCCGCAATAAAATGGCAGCTTTTTTTTTTATTATTATTTTGTTGATACATAATTTTTCTTATATTTTAGTATTTATACAAAAATAAATCATTAAAATAATGTAAAAGATATAAAAAAAAAAGATACTTAACACCCATCTTAGCTGAATGGATTTACAACCATTAAAAATAATTATGACATAAATGTTGTGAAAAAAAAATATTTCCGATATTTACTTACAATGTCCTAATAAATAAACATGTATTGTATACCATGCACTCAATCTCTCCTATTGAGAACTAAGAAGAAGAAGAAAGAAAAAAAAAATTCTTTATTCCTCATCTTCTTTAGGTTACTTTTCTAAATTGGATCTAATACTTTCATTTTAATATTTTTATATAAATAGTTTTTATTTTCCATTTATATATGTAATTAATTATTTTTTTATTAAATAAATAGATATTAATTTTTAAATAAGTATTTGTCTGTTAAAGTTTTTAATTTTTTTGTTCGTTTAAATTAAATTTTTTGATATTAAGTTGTCCAACTTTAATTTTATCTAAACTAAATTCATAAATTTTAATCAATTTCAATTTCAAATTTATCTTATATTATGTTGTTTACTTTTAATCAATAAAAAATTATTTTTAACAAAATGAAAATTGAAAAAATTAATCTGAAAAAGTGAACAAATTATAGAAAAATAAAAATAAGCATGATTCAAAAAATCAAGATAATAGTTATCCGAAATATAATTTACTCATAATTTTCTATTTTTCTTACATAAGAAGAAAGTTTCCACTAGTCTAAGCTGCGAGTAACTCCCTCGCAGTTTCTCTTCCCATTACTCACCCAATTATTCCTCCGTCTGTCTCAAAAAGTCTGTTTCCCTTCGAACTTACTAAAACGCAAACGCAACGGTAACTTTCCCCTCCCTCCCTTGCTTGCTTCCGTCCTCTTTCCGTCCAAACACTTTCCATCTCTATAATATTAAAAATAAGAAGAACAACACTATTCCCCAGAAAAGAAGCACTCAAACATGCGATGCCAACAAAGAATGAAACTACCTGCCAAACAAACACACCTTAAATCGCACAACATCCCCCTTCCCTTCCCTTTCCCCTTTTGTAAACTTAGTAAATTAATCCAAACAAGGTAGAGTAGACGGACCAGTTACTTGTCTGATCAACGAGTCAGTGGACTCGGTCACCGCACAAGTTGATGGAGGAGAAGCGAATCCAGGAGGAACTCACTGTCCCGATTGTGCTCACAGAACGACTACGGTCAGCAGTCGAGGAGGCTGACTCCTACAAGCAAGAGTGCTCTAACATCGGTAATTATGCCGATATGCTCGCCGAGAAGCTTCGGTCTCTCGTCCGGTTCACCGGCTCCGTTCAATCTTTCTATGAGCGGCCGGTTAGTCGGATAGTTGCAGAGGTTTTCAAGAATCTCGAGCGTGCCCTAACCCTAGTCCGCAAGTGCAAGCGGCGGAGTGTGCTTCGCCGGGTTGTGACGATCATTAGCGCCGCCGATTTCAGAAAAGTGCAGAGTCTTCTCGAAGCTTCGGTTGGTGATATGAAATGGCTCGAGAGTATCTTAGGCTTTGGGGGTAACGCTGCGGGTGATGATGTTGGTATTGATCTTACTCTCCCTCCGATAGCGAGTAACGATCCAATTCTTGCCTGGGTTTGGTCATTAATCGCTTCTATTCATCTGCGTCCATTGCCTGAAAAAATTGAAGCAGCTAATCAACTTGCCCCGCTTGCCCAAGATAATGATCGAAACAAGCAAATTATAGTGGCAGAAGC
Source organism: Triadica sebifera (assembly GCA_023653625.1). Lineage (NCBI taxonomy): Eukaryota > Viridiplantae > Streptophyta > Magnoliopsida > Malpighiales > Euphorbiaceae > Triadica > Triadica sebifera. The sequence goes on from CM042913.1 coordinate 1,850,570, forward strand.
CGGGGTGCCGCCGCTGTTGAAGCTATTAAAGGAGACTGGTTCACCAGAGGCGCAAATTGCAGGCGCCACCGCACTTCTTCACTTGGCTAATGATCAGGAGAGAGTGAGGACTATTGTGAATGAACAAGGGGTTCCAAATATTGTGAAGGTTCTGGCGGATTCTCCAATGAGGGTTCAGACTCTGATGGCCAGTTTGGTGGCAAGAATGGCGAAGCATGATTCTCTTGCGCAGGATGATTTCGCTAGAGAGAATGCAATTCGACCACTTGTGACGCTGTTGTCCTTCGAGACTTTCTCTGATGATCAAATGGTTCTATCGGGGAAGCAGAGTATTCATTCTATTGTCCAGATTAATAAAGAAATGGAGAAAATTTCGATAAATGGATCAAAGACTAACCACCATTACAGGCCATATGTGCATTCATTTTCGAGTTTTCATTCAGATGGGAGTAGCAAGGGAGGAAATAGGAAAGAGAGGGAGAATGAAAATCCTGAAGTTAAGCTTAAGTTGAAAATTAGTTGTGCAGAAGCTTTATGGATGCTTGCTCGGGAAAGTGTATCAAATAGTAAGAGGATAACAGACACAAAAGGGCTGCTTTGTTTAGCAAAATTGATTGAAAAGGAAGGAGGAACATTGCAATATAATTGCTTGATGTCTATAAAGGAAATAACTGCTGCAGCTGAATCCAATGCTGACCTTCGACGTGCAGCCTTCAAAACTAACTCCCCTGCTGCCAAGGCTGTTATCGATCAACTCTTGAGGATAATCAAAGACCTGGATAGTCCAACATTAAAAATTCCTGCTATAGAGTCCATTGGCTCACTGGCTAGAATTTTTCCGGCTAGAGAGACTCGAGTTATTGGCCCTTTAGTTGCGCAGCTTAGTAATAGGAGCCAAGAAGTGACAGCAGAAGCTGCCATTGCACTGGGGAAGTTTGCTTGTTCGGATAATTTTCTGCATGATGCACATTCAAAGGCAGTAATCGAGTTCAATGGTGTACAACCTTTGATGAGATTGCTGAGGGGAAATGATCGGGCACAATTGCATGGGTTAATTCTCCTCTGTTATCTTGTATTACATGCTGGCAATAATGAGGCTTTGGAACAACCTAGGGTGCTGACTGCCCTCGAGGGAGCTGACCGGACGGTGGTAGCACAAGATCCTGAGTTGAGAGAATTGGTGTCCAAGGCAATATATCATATCAATCTCTATCACACCAGTGCTCCTTCTCAAAGGTTTTCATATGTGCCTTGACGTTAGGGCACTCACAGTAGTGGTGTTTTTTTTTTTTTTTTGGGGGGGGGGGGGGGAATTTTTTTGTTGTTCATTGTACCTGTTTGTTGCATTTTAGAAACAAGTAGTACAGAATCATATAGTTGGCTTCTTAAGAGAATTGATAGTTAAATCAAAATTGAGTTTTCTGCAAAGCATTGATAGTTGGTAAAATTTGTTGATTTCTTTAGGCTTGAATTAACTTAATTTATTAATTCTATCAAGCTACATATGAATTTCTGAACTACAAGTTCTGCATCTCGAATAATTTGAGGTATTAATTTACATGATGGTCATAAACTTAAAGATTTTCAGCTTCTGCATGTAGTCAGTTTCTAGGCTTGAAAATGTTAGGCAATGGAATTATAATTTTTGATAATCCTTGATTGGTGGAATGCGAAATTCTGCATAAATATTCTTGAAAAGAAATTTGTACATTTTTCGAGAGAGTTTTTATTAATTTGACGGATCTTTATATGGGAAACCCGTTTTGTTTCTTTGAATTGCATTGTGCCCTATGCGTGTTCAGTGCTTCAATACTTGTGCATAGCTTTGCTCTTCTCATGCCGCATCTCTGCATCAGCCCCATATTTTTAGGTGCTTGAATCCTCATTATTAAGATATAATAATTTGGAAGAGGGCCCTACGGCGGAAGCTGGAGGCGCTGACTGTAACAAGCTTCTTTAATGGGGCCTGTCCATAACCAGGACTAGGCTGCATCTTAATGAAGATTTGAGTGGTGGTTTTAGCCGGTGCCATTTTGTTTTCTTCTTTCAGAGGATGTCAATTTAATGGGTCTGAAGTGTCTGTATTGCTGGTATTTGTGATTAAGTTTAATAGATTTTGAATGCAAGGGTAGGGTTTAATACGGTTTAAGTTCAAACCATTTCATTATTGAGCCGATCGTTCTGTGCTTTATCTTTCTTTTGGCCTCGGAGTCATTCGCCTCCTTGATAGAAGACTTAGACACAGGAAAGGCATACTGGATTGTCTACTAAGAATACGCAACCAAAAAATGGCGAGAAAGAAACGGCGAAGGGCCAGAAGTATTAGTCGAGTGGCAGAAATTCCCAGTTCTTACTTCATGGAACTGGAATAAGACTGTCTTTTATGCTTGTTACGTAAAACAGTCTTTTAAATTGTTAGAAGCGTCTTGGATTTCATTTTTCTCTCAAATCAATAATTTATTTTTGCCAAGATCCAGTTTTGAGACTAGAGCTGCAACTCACAATCCTCAAACTCTAGTTCCATAAAATTTTGTCTGAAAGGTAAAAAGATAATGGTCAGCTTAGCAGTTGTTCGACATTCTTGTGGCATTATGAGGCTGATGACATAATTAGTTCCGTTGCATTTTCTATTTAAGTAATTCAATACGAGCATGTACAACTGCAATCTCTTTGTTACGTAACAAAACTCCACAAATTTATACATCTTTTGATAGGCAAAATAATCAATTGTTTTAACCAGAGAAACAGGAACTTCGCAGAATAAAGTCTTTAGCAACTAGCAAACTTTTGGTTTCATGTTTTAGTATTACACATCCAGTAGAAAACATTCATGAATCATTATGAAAGTTGTTTTCCAGATTCTTGATAATAAGTTTGCATAAGCAGTATAATCAATAAACTATCTGCTAGTTCTTTTCCAAAAATAAAGTATTTTTCATAGGCCGTGAACAAAACAAATCCGTACCCTTATATGATTTTATCATATTACACAGTAGCGATTCACTTTAACCAACAACAGTTTACTCCCATCCCCTTGTAATGCCCAACACAACTAGGAAATGGAAATCCCTTTTCACTCGTAAGTTAATAGCATAAAACACAGCAGTTAACTAGTATTACCAAAGAGCAATACTACCCATTTACTACCAAATGGAACATTTAGCAGCTGTCATTGCAGCATCTGACACAGCTGGCAGAACCAAGTTCGAACAGCAAATATGAAAACTGAACCACAGTGCAACTGTTCCCACAGCTTTACATTATGCCTTTTCTTTCTTAGGCATATGAAGAAAAGGCAGCGACAGAAGGAAAGATTTTGGAACTCATCAGCAGGTGACAAATTATGCTCTTCGTTAAAGGATGGTAAGTCAAGGTAAGATCTTGGCAGATATTAAGAGAAGACAACAGAGCGAATTTCTCTTTGATATCTCTCAGTTCTACAATCTGAAGTCCTGAGTTGAGTGTCTAGCAGTAAAGGCACCACATCATAATCTTGTTCACAAAAGCCAATCACAAAATCAGTTGACTGGCAAATTCAGTTGTAGAGGAATGTCCTTTGCCATTTCACAAGCAACAATTGTCAATAGATAATATGTCACTAGAACCTAATCCTAAACTAAAATTAGGATTACTGCTCGAGTAGAATGCCCAATAAACAATATGGAAACCATACACTCAACACAACCCAACTTCTCTTGGATATGTCAAGGAATACATTGGTTACTAATTACTTCATATACTCCTTAATTTAGTCACTTCAAACATTTTAACATGCAAATAACCTAAGTTCTGTCTCAATGCAAAACCACAAGTAGCCAAGCTGGCTCAACACAGCAAGCATAAAAGTTCACTCCTCTTCACTAGCATCTTAAGAGCTTAGGTAATTTAGCCCAGCAGATCTACAACTTGACATTAGTGGGCACCAAGACACTAGTTCACAGTTGGTTAAGGACACTGAAAATTCAAGGCAAAAGAACATGAGGGGATTACAATAATGTCAAAGAGGGATATGAAGGTTTACAAACCTATAATTTTGATTAACTCAGTGAGATGAGGGCAAGGCATGCCAGTTGACAGCAAGAGGCATTACACAATCACATGAAGGTGCTGACAGTTGCTGGAGAATTACATTTTATTACATGAGCAGCTGCTGTTTCACCAGTACGAGTTGCAAGTTCCGGGTAAACTACAGCTTTCATCATCTCCCCTTCCTGTCCGAAATTTTGAATATCAAAGCCTCCATCAAATATGAACCCACAGTAAGTTATAAAGCCCAAGTCTAGTAATGAAAGTCTCTCTTTTTTTATCTGTGAAAAGAAAAGGTGCAAATACACATCATTCCAACCCTCTCAACATGAACAGATGCCCTTAATCTCTAGACTCATATTGATGCATAAATTAAAAAGTAGAAGAAGAAGAAGAAAGCTATATGTCATTCACCAAGTCCAATCCTTTGAAAATGCAAAGATGCCAATAAACTCCAGGACTAAACAATGCAATAATTTACCACACAAAACTTTAATGAGAACAGATAAGGGGCATGAATAAATGCGCATTTGTTTTCATCCAATTTTTCTGCCCTTTAATCAAATTTCTGATTCTCTTTCCACATCAATTCAATCTTTCATCATTTTGTGCTTCAAGAACAAATTAAATTGATTTATTTCCTGCTCTGCAATTCCAATAATATTCAACATAATGGTAAAAAGTTAGACTGCATACCAGAGAATAGGCCAAGTCCATGCTCAAATTGTGCTTTACTGTGGCCAAAATCAGCAGCTTGTTTCATCCATTTCCTAGCCAGTCGATGATTCTAAGACAATCCTTCTCCAACTGAGTAGCACAGAGTAACAATGTACATTGCTCGCACATAGCCACCAGTAACTGCTTTTAGACAGCATTTAGCCTGCATCAAGGAAAAACTACGGACAATTCTGAAGTGCAAAGCAAATTCAATGACAATCCACACTGCCAAGTTTGCAGTCAGCAGGAAGGGGTATGCATACAGCCTTCTCTAGATTTTGATCCGCCCCACGACCTTGAAGCAGACAAAGAGCAAGTTGGTATTGAGCACGAACACACCCAGCAAAAGAGGCATCTGATAACCATTTTGTGGCTTCCTTTGGTTTCGGAGGTTCAGCTACAGACAGCGCATTTACATTATCAATGCCTTCTAAACTACATTCTTCATCGTTAGCTAAATATTCCATGATCAAATAATAGTAGTATCTGTCAACCTAAACCCAATTTCACTAACACAGATAATCTAAAAAATCCCACGGCTAAAATAGGATAGGAAACAACCATGGACAAAATCATACATAATTATGAGCAAGTATCTAAAAAGTTTGCATTATATAAAAAAAATTGCATCGACATTGCCAGCACAACTTAACAATGCGAAAAGAAATTTTAAAAATATAAGTTACCTTGCAAGTAAGAAATTCCCAAATTACACTGTCCAACGGGGTCTCCAAGCTCGGCGGCTTTATGATACAAAGCAATCGCCTTTTCTTTCTCATCCATTTCCCAGTACACAAAGACCGGGGTCATCCATAGATAGGGTAGAGCCACGAGCCGCCCCTTTTAAAAAAAGAGCGGAGAGCCTTCTCCAAATTAGGGCGGAAGCCGCCACGGCCGTGCTTGAACCGCTTACCCCATCTGAGAAACATCATGGCCTCTCTCTGGGGGCGAAGCGCGTCCCTCCATGACCTGCACACCAACGACGCCGCCTGAAGGTTCGGCAGCGTGAAAGCAGCCGAGATTTTAATCAAAATATCGAAGGGAAGAGTGGAGAAATCGTGCGCGTCCATAGAAGACAAAGATGATGAAGATAATAATCTGGTTGATTTGCGAGGAGATGAAGGCGAGGGGAGGGAATCATCGTGTTGTCTTTTAGGTATAAATTAGGGTAAAGGAAGAGACTTGAATAGGGAGGCGTATGATCGAGAGGGCCATGTTCCCTACTTCATCTTCTTCCTGATTTTTGAGGGATGAGAGTGAAACTGAGGCCTGAGAGGAAAGAGGGCAAAGGGTGGATTTGGAGGAGGAGGAAACAGCGACAAATACGGGAAATTAACCCTCCTTGAAATTTGCCCCTTAGTAAATTAGGAATGTTGCTTGGAATTACTGTTTAAAAATTTAAAATTCCCTAATTTAATTTATTAATTTTTTATAAATTATTTTTTAAAAATTTATTTTTAAAAAAATATTTATTTATCTGTTTAATCTCAAAAACAGTTTTTAAAATTTTAAAAATTTAAAAATAAAATTTTTTCTTTAAAAATATTTTTAGTTATTTGTCTATCTTTCAGTTTCATCGGAAAAAAATTAATTTAGATAATAAAGAGAATAAATAATATATAAACAAAATAACAATTATCAAATAATAGTTAAAAATATTAAAAATTTCATAGTATTTAAATATAGTTAATATTTTATAAAAAAAAATATAAAGCGACAATAATGTGATAGCTTGCATAATGATTAGCAAACCTATAATGTTTAAATTAAATAATTAATATCTATCATTTTAAGAATATTTTTTAAAATATATATAAGTTTTTCAAGTGTACCATCTTTTAATATATATATATATATATATATATATATATATATATATATACCTTACTCTTAAAATATAAGTAAAATGTATTTTTGAATCTGAGTTATTCAATTAAATCCTAATCAAAGTCTTTAACTTTCAATTTTGTTCATATTCACAACTTTTAACAATCTCATAAAAAAACGTTTTTTAGTCTTTTCTATTTAATCTTGATTTTTTATTATATTTTATTAAAATCATTTTGTGATATTTTATTAGATCTTTAAATAAGTATTTTAGTAAGTTGGACCCAAATTTAATAAATTGAACAATTATTTAGAAGTTTAATGTGTTATTGTATTTCGATAATATTGCAAATTTGGGTCTATTATTATTATTATTAGATGCAATGTAACTAAAATAATGTTTTAAAAATTTAATAGAATATAATAAAAATTTATAAGCTATATAAAAGGATACTATGATTCAGAAATCAAAATATACATTTTGCTTAAAATAAAATTGCAGAAATAAATTATTTGTTTATTTTATCAAATTCTTAAAGATTTAAATTTCAACTAAACTCAATAAAATAATAAATCATCTAAAAATAAATTAATAAAATTAAATAAAAATGGAAAAAACTGAATATTTAATTAAAAGATAGAATAATGAAAAAGAAGTTGGAGATATCCAGACTTGAAATTGAGAAAATCGAAGAAAGGGAGCAAATTATTTTTTTTCCCACTTTGTTTCTATCGCTTCCTTCTCGCCCAGTTTCAACCCCTACCCCCACAAACTTACTAAAGAATCACAGCACTTTTCAATTGGCAAATAAATTTCTGAGAGATTTTTCATTCCTTTTTGCAAACTAATTGTGTATTTTTTTCAGATCTGGTTTGACTTAGTCTCTTCAACGCACAGTAAGACAGAGAGGAAGTCAAAAAAAAAAAGAATGAAGCTGGAAATGAGGCCGTTTTACTGTCAAAAGTTTTTTTTTTTAAATATGTTTTTTTCGTATAATTTATTTTATTTGTTTCATATCTGGTTTGATTTGGTCTCATCTGCTATTTCTTTTCCTTTTTTTCTCAGCACACAATGAGACAGAAAGAGTAAGGCAAAGAAGAAGGAAGTTGGAGACGGCAGAGAAGCAGCTCGCGATTAGGAGAAGGAATTTCCTTTTTCCTCGATTAGACAGGGAAAAAACGGGATCGTTTTGTAATTGGATTTTTCAGAAATGCACTGTATACCTTTTAATGTATTTAAATAGATGTCTTATAAATTTTACTTATATATATATATATATAAAAAGTTAAATTTTATTTCGAATATATATAACAAAAAACAAAATATATATATATATATATATATATATATATATATATATATATATATATATATATATATTCTATCACTTTTAACTACATTTCATGACACAAATATAAATTTTACAGACTGATAATTTTCTTTCTTTTCTTTTCTAATCTTTTTTTTTTTAATTTTTCATGAGAGTAGTCTGATAATGCAAAATTCATTGATTATTTTTATTGGGATTGATGACACTTTTTTTTTGTTTAATATAATTATTAAAAAACAGATTACTAATTTTAAAATGTAAAATGATACTATTGAAGAGTGAAACTTACTTATTAGTTATTACTTGAATTAACTCTTAATAATTGTTATTGATTGCTTCCTAGTTTAGTTTTAATCAAGAGATCCAAATTTAATACTCTTTTATCTTTTAATAGGTTTGGATTAATCAGATTTGTACATTAAAACTCCGTAATTCAACTTATATGTAAATGGTGGCTGAATGGCTGAATTTATTCTTTTGTTCTTCCGTTTTAAACCTCAAAAAGCCGAAAATAAAATAAAATTATATAATTTTTTTTTTATCCCTTGGTATTTTAATTTCTTTCTTATCCTTATTTTTCTGTCACTCCATCTAAATGAAGTCAAACATGCAATTCCCTCATCCCATAAAATCATTTCAATTTAAACCATTTTAATAAAATATAAAGATTTTCAATACTAAACAACTATCAATATTTTATTATGCAAAATTCTCTAATATATAGATAAAAATTATGAAATATTTTCTACCACATAATTTACTAATATCCCACTGGAAGAAAGATACATATTGGAATCAATCGCATGTTTAGGTGTTTTTATAGAAAAAAAAAATAAATACAATATTCAAACAATTTTTTTTTTTAAATATTGGCATTAAATTGAAAAAAAAAATTATAGAGGTGAGCTGTATGGAACATTTATTTCATTGCTTGATTTGTATCTGGAAATAAAGGCCCAGTGGGAATATTGGGTGAGAAGGCCTAAGTGCAGTCCCCACAAAACTTTACACAGTGGGTTTTCCTTGTTCAAACTGAATTGCAGATGAAGCCACAACCATTCCTTAAAAAGTACACTGAAGAAGTTGACAAATCAATCTTTTTGTGTTTTGCATATTTCACTCTCTTTATTCTCCAATAAATTCCAATCTGACACTTACGCAATTTAATTCTCTCCAACAAAATTCTTTGTCCAATTCTCTTACCAAATTAATATTGTGAAAGGAAACATTTTTATATATTTTTTTATTATCAATTAAGTCAATAATTCGTTATTATATATAATCAGGTTAATTTATAAAATAAGAATTAATATTTTCCATCTTAGTATATATAAAAAAATTCCATTTACAAAAAAATGCGATTTAGATAAAAAAAAAAATCCAAAATTGAGGTTGATTAAATAGCTACCACCCCAACCATGATTTCGACCGTTATTTCCAATTTTTATAGATGTTAGGCGCTATTCTGGTTTTGTATTATATGATTTAACTGAAAATTAACTAAACAAGTTCATGATACTTTTCAGCTTTCATGCTCTTGAATTGCTGAATGGATGAATTTATCAAACAATTCCAAATGTTTTACCCCAACTGTCTCAGGGATGTTTTTTCTTTCCTGCATATCGTGAATTTTTTTATTTAATGATACTTTATTCTTTTTATTAAATTTAGGAGGAAAATTTAATGGAAAATTTGACACTCATGAGCACTAATTAAACTCATTTAGCTCTCCAATTCTCTGATTCTTAGTCTTGAAATTAAGTTTAATACAAGTAATATAATTTAAGGTTCTAGAACTAGCTTGCACCCATTAATCCAAACTTTATCCTAAGCATATTCTCATAAAATTCATATTATTAAGAAAAAAAACAATTTGTTGCTCGTCTTTGATAGTATTAAAAACAAGAAATGTCCCAAAAGCATACTAATAATATATATATATATATATATGCACATGTGTATATTGAGCCTGTTCATGTGGTCTCCAATAATACAAGCACTTAATCCACTAATTTAAACCAGAAATTAGACGCCAAATGACAATTAAGGTTCGCAAACTTTTCTTAGGCACGTTGCGACGCTATTTGCCTTAATGACTTAACCGATCCCGAGGAAGCTTTGTTTAATCAACAAAATAAACTCAAAGATTAGGTGAGCCTCCCCTAATTCTCTTCTTGCTCAATCATACTCACATTCTCTACCCATAAACATTTGGGCTTTTTTTTTTCTTTGTTTTGTACTTTTTTACGATAAACATTCCATAATATTCTATATATTATATAGTAAAATAATAAAATATAATTATCAATTGAAGATTAGATTAGATGGATATATGAGTAACATTGTCAATTATTGGACTGTATCAAAGTTTGAGATTGGAAGTGTTAAACAATTAGGTCCATTCAAAACTCACCTAGGATTCTAATCTATAGCAATCCACAAGTTACTTGTCCTTTTTTTATTTTTCAAATGATTTATCACAAAAGCACTATAGAGAGCCTTCCCACTATAGATCATAAGAGTCCAATGTTAGTGGCACGCATTAAAAACTTTTTTTTTCCATTACTAACCGATATCTAAAAGCTCATGGATTAACACATAAAACACTAAATTAAATTTCTTAATTTGTAGTTAGGATAGTGATATTGAATTTATTTTAATTAATTAATTTTGATATTATGAGATTATATATTTAAATCCCAGCCAAAATTAAATAAATGACTAAATAAATTGAATGAAGAGTGTATGTTAATTAAAAATATCATGTGATCGTATTATGTAGTTAATTTTTCATGAGAATTTTAATGTATAAGAAAAGAAAATGTATGTGTTTAATTTGTAAGTCAATTATATGAAATTTAAATGGAAATTGTTATATCTACAAAGTTTTGGCCTAAATAAAGAATATGGTAATTGAGAGTTGATAAGAGGTGGGTGGTTTAAATTGAGAAGTGGATTGTGTAATTAATCATATATATATATATATTCCGTGCAGCATCTTCTTACCATTGAAAAGTATTCCCCTTTATTTACTTTTGCATTTTGACAACTTTTGGCTTCTTATCTAATGTTGACTTGCATGTGTTTGATTTGCTCCGCATGAACATGAACAGTATTAGAGATATAAAGAGAGCAGAGAAAACATTTTTTTTACAGTTAATTAGTAAGAAGATAACAACAACTCAAACCCATTACCCTCTTTAACTTCAAATCACTAGTGACAATATACTCATTTCATTAATTATTTCAAACACTATTGATACAGTTTGCTTAAGCTGGAAGAAGATTGATTGCATTTTCTGTACTGTGTAGTACTGATATCACAAAGTTTACAAACCGCAAACACATTCTTTTGTTTTTTGAAATTTTTGGAAAAGCAGATCAACAAGAATGATTAATGGGTTTTGAATGCACAAGTAAAAATTGCATAAAAGAAAATTAATAATTAATAACCATAATAAGAAGCTAGTGAGACTGTGAGAGAGAGACAGGAAATCTAAGCTAAATATAATTCCAGCTTTTATTTACCTAAACAACCTGTGCACAAAAGCTTCTCCTAAATTAAGTTAAACACGTACTAAAGAGATGATGCCCTAACTGAAAAACCAAGAAAAGAAAGAAACTGTAATTAAGTAATTACTTAGCTATAGCAACTTAAAGAAAAAACAAAACCTGCAAATCAGACATAATTAACAAATAATCAGTTAATTAGCCCTTTCAATATGGCGTATGAAAACAGTTTCCAAGTCAGGAGGAGTAAAGAACTCTCTAGCACCAGAACTGTAATTACATTTCATTGTAGCCTTTCGTTTCTTGGGAGCCGGTGGGCACATGAGCCTCGCCGGAATTATAGCTTCTTCACTGGTCGGCGTAGTTGAACATTCGTCATTTTCACTTTCTCTCTCCACCGGATTCGTATATATCGGCTTTAAAGGAGCTCTTAAAGGAATTCCGGCGATAACCCATTTTTTACCATCCAATTCTAGCCCACTATCCACTTGAGGCTTACCTGAAAACCCCATGATTTGGATCCAAGCGCTAACCTTTCAACTAATAAAGGAAGGAATAAGAGAATAAAGCATACAACAAAGTGAGAATAATTAAAAGATGGGTTTTTTTTCAACTTCGTTTCGATCGTGTGGGGATTGTTTAGAGAATCAAATGAAACCAGAAGGAAAGTGAATAAGGGAAAAGAAAAGTTGCAAAAGATTTTTTTGTGATATTTAGAGAGAGAATCGAAAGAGTTCTAAAGAAAAAGAAGCTAACAAGCTGGGAGATGAGGAGACATAAGTGATAAATCAAAATGAGAAAGATAGAGAGAGAGTTTCAATTAATGGAGGGTGGATTTATTTTTTTGAAAATAAAAATTAAAAAATTCAATCTTTAAATGTTCAATGTTCTGTGTTTATAGTAACAAATAGAGAGATAGAATGAGAAAGAGAACCCGAGGAAACTCGTGACATAAGCTTATTCAAGATTAAATAAGTAAAGATTTTCTTTCTTTTTTCTTTTTTTTTTTTTCTTGAGAGGGACAGAGAAGTGCCCGTGAAGTTAGCTGACCGACGGGTAGCACCAAGCTCAGAAGTCAGAATCTTAAGATCAAAATTGACTTGTAGTTTTGGCGCCAAAATTTTGACGCTTTTATGGGAATTAATTTATTGACTGTACGTTACATAAATAAATATTATTATAATTTTTAAATAATTAGAGCTCATAACTTTGACCTAACTTAAAAATTCGGTTTTAATTTATTTGAAAATTATCTTAAATTTGATTTGATTTCAAATATATATATATATATATATATACAATCCAATTTAAATTTTTTTAGGTTATTTTGAAATAATAATTGACAACAAATATTTAATTACTATTTTACTAAATGGAGTGTAACTCCAAGCTTGATTTTAGTCTGTCTAAACTTGAAAATGATTTAATTCAAATCTGATTAATCTAATTCAGTTGTGAAGTCTTGAAAATAATTATTACAATTCTTGATGATCTATAATTTAAATTCTCAATAATATATCATTGGTTAAAACTTAGTAATATAAGAAAAATACTATGATATTAAGTCGTGATATACAAATGTTCTTCAGGGAAAATATATATATATATATATATATATATATATATATATCTTCTTTAATATATTATACATGAACTTTTTGATGAATGTTACCAACTATTTTCTTTAAATACTTATTTTATAATTGCTTTATATTATTAATTTAATTTATTAAATAAAATAGTAAATTTTATAAATTAAAATTTTGATGATATGCATCAATTATAAAGCAAGTGTCGAGTAAAATGTTAAAAAAATATTGATGATATTTCTCGATACTTTTAAAATATGTACTATTTTGTTTTTTACATATATAGCATACATTCTAAAAAAATTCAGTCAATCAACGGTCAAAGGTCAAGTGATTAATCTTCCTGTATTTAACAATTTTATAATGACAATATTGACATTGTAACGGTTGTAAGATGATGGAGGCGAATCTGTATTGAAATTTTTGATCAAATGCCTAAATTTCAAGAAGAATTCATTTTCCGGTTTAAAAACGAAAAGAAAAAACAATTTCTATGCTGAAGATATGTAGACGTGAAAGGACATAAGTAAATTACATGTCCCAACCCTTCCTACCCAATAACTTTAACTTTTGATGAGAATATTGAGTACTTATAACCTAATTCTTAGGTTTAACTTTTCGTCGCTATTCTTCACTATTTGGCTTTATGTTTTGATGTGATTGTGGCAAATTACAGATTTTCTTATCAAATTAAAATAGCAAAATTTATCTTTATGTACGTAAAGTGGGTCAAAATTAAACACCTAATAACAATGAAATAATGAAAATAAATTATTTACGCATCACAAGATAATATTCTTTTCTTATTCTAAAAAAAAAAAGAAGATAATATTCCTTTCTCTGCTCGTTTTGGACAAGACCTCATTTATTGTGTCATTGTAACTAAATAATAATAATAATAATAATAATACAAGACACCAACCAATGTCTGGTTTTTTAATTATTCTCTTACTATTGTATTTATCTTCTTTCCTTCCTTTGGCTGTGATGTGGCTGTGCTGTGGCATTATCTTCACTTTGGCTTTGATGCTGACCTAGCTAGTACGAGTATATAGCTAGGTTCCTCATTTTTTTTGTTGAAAAAAAAATGAAATTCGAAATTGATTTTTCAATTTCTCAATATGAAATTAGAATTTGATTATTTCTTTATTTCTCAGTGAATAATGTAGAGATTGTTTTTTCTTTCTTTGGTTTTTTTTTAAGAAATGTAGATATTGATTGTTAAATGTGTATATGCCTTTTGGCTAATTTTTTGTTATAAATCTCATGATACTGATCTAATTTCAATTCCTTGGGAGGAATTAAATCAATTAATCTCTGTGGTATGAATGGTCTGTAAAAATTAATGTGTACTGATTTCCTATTTTGGTTTATTATGGCTAAAAAAGGACATTTTGACATGGTGAATGCAGAGTTCCGAATTGATGAAAACGAAATGCAGTGTACAGATGAGATTGTTTAAGTCTTACTCCATTTGTCTATTGTCCAAACTCAATTTAATTGGACGTGAAGACTAATATGCTTTAAAGGGTTATAATATATAATTATATGGATTATCTCCTTGGGTTTAAAATCAGATAAATTTCAAATCAGAAGTTCCAAAGTTAAGAAATTAATGGTGGAATTTTTCCACCTAAATGAACTATACCATTTGAAAAAAAAGATCGGTTACTTTTACTTAATTTACAAATATGAAATTGATTATAAAAATAATTTGTTGGCCTAAGAATAAATTATTGACTTAGTAAATAAATGAAATATGGATCAAAATTATATAAAATTTTCTAATAGATATAGACAGTTGGTTAGATATATAAATGAGCACTGTAACTGTTGGATAAATTTTTTTTTTCCTTTTGGTCATTAACTAATAATGCAAATAAGCCCTGATGCATTTATATCTTTCTACGAAAGAGGAAGTTGTTTTTATAGTTTGATTTAAAGACAGCGGATAACTAAAATCAAAATAATGTTAAGTATAGAAAAAAAAAATTAGAGTATGTTTGGCAGAGGTGAGCGGCATTTGATTTTTTCTTTTTCTTTTGATGCAAATTATTTTTCTTGGAGTCAGATTTTGGGTGAAAAA
Source organism: Triadica sebifera (assembly GCA_023653625.1). Classification (NCBI taxonomy): domain Eukaryota; kingdom Viridiplantae; phylum Streptophyta; class Magnoliopsida; order Malpighiales; family Euphorbiaceae; genus Triadica; species Triadica sebifera. Next base: position 1,865,656 of record CM042913.1, read on the forward strand.
GAAAACTTGAAAACATGATTTAGAGAAAGTTTTACTGTATCTTCTAAAAAAATCCTACTACTAATTACTAGCCCATAGAAGTTCCTTCATAAATGGAGATGTTATTACAGCTATAATTAGGGAAAAAAGGCTTCATTTCGTCTTCAAAAGTTGCTTCTTTTTATATTCTTTGTTAAATTTCAATGGATTAGTTGCTTTTTTAGATTCCACATTCCATGCCTTTAGGTTCATAAAACAGGAGTTATATTCCCCAATAGATGTCAAAGGCACCTTTTTTGTATAAAATGTGATTGTAAGCACCTCTAAGTTGTAAAGTTGCCCCAGTTCAAAAAATAAAAAATAAAAAATAAAAAAGTTGTAAAGTTGTGCTTTCAGCTAAATAATGTAGGTCCTGAACTGCATAAAATCAAATAACAATGCCTACCATCTCTTCCCCCTCACCCCACTGATTTCTAACCGAAACATGGACATTCGACTACTAAACTGTCGGCCAACATGCAATCGGAGCAACTCAACTATCGATCAAATTGCAAGCATAGCAATCATTCATGATGGGTGAAAGATGTGGAATTTGCTGGTATGTGAGGTCGCATTCTTGCAATACTTAGAAGGTAGAATTCTTAGCCATGGATGAAAACTGAGGCAGACTAACAAAACATGCTCCAGGGAAGATAATAGGTGTCCTTTCGGAAGAAGTATTAAGGAGGTAAGGACTGCAATTAATTTTTAAGCAGGGATGTGATAAAGGGTCATTCACAGTTCCAATTCCTGAACATACCAATTGTTTTACTAGATTTCTAAGATTTGTCTGTCAAAAGTAATCCTTATATTGAGGAATGGGACCACCCATATTCAATGAAGGGCAGTAAAACTTCAGACACAAGTAATAGGAATCCACATGGGTAATTCTAGCTAGCTTTATCGGATAATTTAGTTCTCAAATTCTTGCAACACTCGCTTGAAGCTTGTGTTAAATTAAATCATTTGACAAATTAGATGCGCAATGAAGTGGGGATTCTACCAGAGTTGATACTATGAGGCAGCAAAATGAAATCTTCACAGAGTTAAGTTTATGGCCAAATAGAGGCAATTCAAGGAGCATTTATCAAGACGTCAAAATCTATGATACAATTTGCAGAATAAGAAACATTTCTTACATCCTCGAATAACCCCTGTGGTCTTCATATTCCTCCATGAACTCATCATTGAACTTCTTGAAACTAGCCATGATTGCCGGCATGTCTTTCTCAGCTGGCAAAATGGTTGTTCTCAAGTGAAAGACCCTACAAGGATAACGGCTGTTTAGGGACAGACTCATGAGAAATCACAAACAAACAAACAAAGAAAGGTGAGACTTGAGAGAGAAACCATTTTAAAAACCAAAGGAAATAGAAAACCCTTCCTTTGTACTTTTGGAATAATTGGTTCAGCTTGAGACGTGAACACAAATACCCCGTTGTGTATAGGTGAGCAAAACCAAACTGACCCAACCAAAATGCCAAGTTCAGGTTGGTTTATTCAGGTTGTTCAGTTGGTTTAGGCAGTTTTTTGTGGGGCTAAGCTCGCCTGTTTGGGTTGGATCAGACAAGTTCTTTGTTGTTTGGCTCAAAACCAGATTACCCAACCCAAAAAATTGGTAGTTTGGGTTGGTTCAGGTTAATTTTAGTGGGTCATCTGGGTAGTTTGGGTTTGAGTTGTTCAGGTTCGGGTGCCCGATAGTGCTCACCCTTGCTTATGTAGAAGCAAAAATGGGCATCCTGATAACAGAGGAGGAATAAAGAGAAACAATTTAACATCAGAATAAACTAGTTAAGTACCCTTCTTTTTGTCCAAATCCTGAACCAGGAACTGTGGAAATGCCAGTGGCTTCCAAAAGCTTGAGACAGTAGAAAACATCAGGAACTTTTCCAGCCCTTTTGGCAGCCTCTATCGCTCTAGGTGGCAACCGTACTTGAGGAAATGAATACATGGCACCTATAATCACATTCAAAAATGTTCATGCAACCAAAGACAGTAGAATTGGAGAAACCACAGAATTCAAGAGATAAGTACCTCTAAGACCAGAACCATTTACCTTCAGTGAAATTGCAAACCACATTTCTGCAGTTGTTGAATCCATCCGTCATGATCCTTGCTCTTCTCCTCAGTGATTCAAGGATTCCTTTGCTGCATGTTTTGATAACCATAAAAAAAATTGTCATAAACTTCTCCAAGTGGCCCCTTATTAAATTCAGAATGGACAATAGCATTCAGAAGTCAAAAATGATTTTATTTATCCTTTTTTTTCCCTATGGTCCAAAATGAGCTTGAAATAACTATTTTTTTTTAATAAAAATATATCTGTGGCATCTTACTACATCAAAAGCTTCTACATGAAAACACAATAGCCGTATCAGATTTTAGTACTTCATGAAAATGTAAAAGATGTTTAACTCATCAAAAGCAGAATTAGAGATTCAATTCCAGAGGAACTAGATTCTAGACGGCATACCTTTCCCTAATGAATTGCTCATATGAAATATCTCCTGGTTTAGGTGGGTTGACCATCAAACCCATCTGTAAACAGAAGGGAAATTCCTTTTTACTGAAATAACAATTTGAACAGAGAACTAAAGCACCGTGAATAAGAGCGTTTCAGCATAGCAAATTTAGCTCCAACTTACAAATATCTGTGCAGGCACATTAGGACTGAGTGATATGGACGCAACTTTATAAATCTCATCGACTGTCTGCATCATCAAATCATGATAGACAAATATGAATACAAGCTTCTGTAGTTTAAACATTATTCAATTGAAGGATTCCCATGATATTTAATTTCTATGCTGCAAGCCACATTTTGTTAGATCAAAAGGAGAATTATTAAGTAAAAGAAACTCCAGAAAATATGACAGAATCAACTCGTGTTTGTAACTGGTATCAAAAGGTATAAGCTGACTACTGTTTAACTGAAATATTTGAAGAATTCTGGTTGACAGTAATTTGATATTATTTCACATGTTTTCAAAGCATATATATGAACTAATGAAGTCTCAAAATTAAGTTTTTTTTGGCTATGAACCTCAATTAATTTATGCAAGAAAACTGGTTGACAGTATTTTTATATTATTTCACATGTTTTCAAAGCATATATATGAACGAATGATGTCTCAAAATTAAGTTTTTTTTTTGGTTATGAACCTCAATTAATTTATGCAAGAAAATTCTGGTTGCAACTCAAGGAAACATGAATTATTTTTCCAAAAGCAAACCTGTGGAGGAATGTTTGTCATCTCAAAGTACCCACCCCGCTGCCCACACTCACCCCAGTATCCTTTGGACACGGTGTGGAAAGAAACAAGCTGGACTTCCCTGCTTATGGGTGGTCCCATGTCCATCAAAACCTTCAAACATTGTGAGGAAAATAAAATATTAGTAACCTAAAACCCTAACAAAAAATAGTTAGATCTAGCAATAAAAGAGCATTTAACCTTTTTGGCACTAACAAATGGACGTTCATCCTGGTATATGTTCTGCTGATAAACTTCATCTCCAAGAAGGGCCAAATTTTCTTGGTAACAGAAGCGCAATATTTCCCTTAAATTAGCTTCACTGAGACACTGACCAGTGGGGTTTCCTGGGTTAATAATCACCATTGCTCTTACCTGATCATATTAAAACGCATAACAGATTTAGTGGGTGATACTAAACATTGCAAAAAAAGTTGGCTCAGCAATTCAATTAAAGATTACTAACCAAAAAGTATATAAGATCTCATATGGAAGAAAATAATATAAGAATCTCCATAAGATGATACATGAATCTTAAAATGAGTTTAATATCAAAGAACTAAATAAACCAACTCAGAACTAAAATCTCAAAAGTTTATAAGAGGAGTAATGCAGCATCCTTGTTATCCATACAATCTTTTGGTTATAAAAAGAATTCTCATACTTGTATCATATAAGGAAGAGTGAAAGCATACTAACAGTTATCCCTTTGGAGCGAGCATCTGAAACTGCATTCCGCAGGTCGCTAACATCAAGACCCCAATTTGCTGTCTCTTCTAGGAAATATGGTACTAGGGAACCACCATGAAGAGATATTGCAGCAGAGTAAAGTGGGTACTGTGGTACTGGAACCAAAATCTGCCAAAGACACAATTCAAACACATGATGAAATGGCACTAGGATCAAGAAAACCTCTAGGATCATCAAGAGGGAAGGAGCTGATATAATTGAAGAATAGACACAATCTATTAAAGATATCTCTAGTGTTGCACATTTAGGGTAGCCCATTACCCCATCTCCTTTGCCATGGATTATTGTATTCAATATCTGCATCACACCTTTGCTGGCACCATCAGTGAGAAATATGAGTTCTGGATCACTGTCAATGAAGCAAGAATGAACGAACCCTTCAGCTCAGAACAGCCCACGACTAGATTGTCCAAAAAAAAAGGAAAGAAAGAAAGAAAAAAGTATGACATCTAGCATTGTCACCTTGGATATCCATCACGCCTTTCAATGAATTCTGCCACCTCCTTCCTTATTGCAGGGATACCTCGGGAGTCACTGTAAGCACCTAAACAGACAATTAAAGGTTAGTATTTGATCTGAATTGAAGGTAACTATTTGATGGAATTATATTGTTTTTGGTCGAAGGTTGAATGATATATTATATAGATGATCTTTATGTAATATAAGCTGGAAAATGGAATCATTTTAAGCATTGATAATTAAATAAAATAAGCAACTGAAGTGCAAGTTTAAGATAAAAAAATGGAAACAGAAAGACCTAGAGCAAAGTCTAAACTTTCATTGTTCAAGACAAAATTTGGCACTTAACAAATCAAGAAGACAGAAAGCCAGATTATCTGCACAAGCTGTTGTCTGATTGGTTCAATTTTCTTGTTGCTTAAGTGGCTTAATAAAGTTCTATCCTCACATGCACATGGGTAATACAATCATTGACAATGTTAATCTGGATCATCTTATCCTTTCCTATAATAATGAAAGCAAAAGGCTAGCCAAAATTATACCTAGACCTCCAATAGTCGTTGAAAGATAATGTTTAGCTCTTGCAATTGCATCTGCGGGGAATAACAGTCCTACATTAGGATCATCTAGCAGAAATGGAGCTTGGCAGATAGCGACCACCTATAATAGAACATTCCTTGGTTAAACTCAGACAACATAAATAACAATGCGGAATAAATTTATGCACCAATGAAACATATGGCAATTGTACCTGGCGAGGAAAAGTGAGTGGCTTCTGTCCTAGAGCATGAGGATTTCCGACATTTGTAAAAATAATCTGATAAACTCAGTCCGATTAGTAAGACAAAGAACCACGTAATGGATAACAAATTTTACTATGAAATAGTCAAATTTATTTTTAAGTAATCAGCCTTTAAAGATGTAAGTACATAGTAATCCCTTCTTGTGTCTTTACAAGGAAACTAAATAATCTGCAAAGCAACATTCTATAGCAAAAGATTATATAATAATTTGCCTGAAATTCACATTGCTTTCTCGGTGCAAGAATACATAGAATTGTATTGGGTGATTGCTAAAAATATTTGCAACTCTGTGTTTCCATGTAATTGTATTTTAATAAGACACCAACAAAAAGCACAAGTAGAATACAAAACATAATTTGTGTGCATTCCTTGTATGATCAAGTTATATTTTTCCACACAGGAAAGTATGATCCTTGTCAAAATTGTGACTATTATCAACTGATGAACTTTATTTGATAAATACTCAAAAGAATACAAACAAGAGTTGCAGTGATAAGCGAATAAGCAGCAGTCTGCTCCACCATTACTCGATGGACATTGATTGAACCCGAATTGCAAACTATCATTAAATGCAAATTAATGCTTTTACAAAAAATCCAAGCAAGAGGAGCATAATAAACATCTCAAAATATCTGAATCTCCAAAAAAATCAGTAGAAATCCCTTTTATCATAGTTAGTTATAAACTGAATTAACATCGGTCAAAAAACATCTGAACTGGCTGACCTATTTTCCAAATAGACATAAATTGTAAATTAGGTGCAAGGCAGGCCCAAAAGAAATGCTCATAATAATAATAATAATAATAGTAGTAGTAGTAGTAGTAAAAAAAACTCAAGCAGATCAAAACAATTATATATACCTTTTTCCCTTCCTTCTGAAGCTCAGAAGCTCGAAGATACAACTCGCCTCTAACAGCATACTGAACCTTCTTCACATTTTCATTCAATGATTCATAATCTAAGGGTTTAGGTGCCATGATTTATAATAGTACACCTTCTTATTGCGAAACAAATAAATCCGCAAACTCAGTTCCTAACCAGAAAGTTTGAATGAAAACAATCCATTAAACAAAATACAAAGATGAGCATAACACTCTCAATCATAAAGAAATGACTTAACAGAGAAATTCACCATATTTCATCCACAGCAAAAAAATTATCTCCATTAGCTCAAATTGCAAAAACGTTGACACCTCAATCAAATTAACGAAAATGAAAATTTACAGAGATAGAAAATAATCAGGAAAAAAAAAAGGAGAGTGAGAAAACCCCAATCCAATACTACAGCTATTCATGAATCAGATTAAATAGCAAATAAGCAAATCAAAGAAACAAGAAATGAGAAATGAAATGAACCAATGATCTCTTCCAATCGTAGGTGCCCTTTAGGCATCACTAAAATCAAAATTCATACTCCGGGCTTCAACATACAAAATTCCAACACCCCAAAAGTTCAAAGAAAAAAAAATCACGAAACACGAAAGATGGACGTTACCATCCATTGGGCAGCTGCCGACCATCGAGAGGAATTCCAAAGCAGAAATGACTAAAATAAATCGGTGAATTAAATCTATGGTGCAAGTGGGTCGGTACCTCTGCGAGATTTACAGGGGGAGGACTGAGGAGCCAAGTATAACTCAAATCCAAAAGTGAAGAAAGAATGTGAAAGTCTTTAGTGTACTTGTCAGTAAGTATTATTTGTGTCAGACAATAAATCTGCGGGATGTGCGATGATATTTTGTGGTAGCAACGGAATCACCAGAGCCACTGAAAATTGGCAGATAGATTGTTTGCGTTTTTTTTTATCTGGTGATTTACAAGACAAAAGGATAAACTTGGTGATACATTGAAGTGTGGTGTAGCTTCAAACTATGGGTTGTTGGTCTATAAGGAGAGTTGTTGGGGTATTTTCTTGGAATTACTTGACATTGCTAATTAGGAATAAGAAATGTCACAATCAATGACAGAGGGTCAATGACAGAGGTTGATTGATATCATATGGGCTTGAGTATTCATACCAACACTACAAATATGGTATAAATTAAAATGCATATACCATGCGGGAGATATATATGAATGGTGGTGTTCATTTTTTATTTTCTAGATAGTTGAATGACTTGGATGGTTTAGATTAGAGAGCAACCTTCAAAAAAAAAAAAAGAAGAATTTTTTTTCCTTAATACATGAATTTAACTCTTCAATCTTATATAGATATGAGTATTTTGACTTTTTAATACGAAATTCATTGAATTTATTGAACTTTTGCAAAATCATGCAACTTTTAGCATGATTTAATTTATTTCAAGATGTCTTTCATTCATTCATTCTTTTTTTAAGCAATATGTCATTCTTTTTAACTTTAAAAAAAAAAAGTTGAATTGTAACATTTTATTCATCTTCCAAATATGATTTCTTGTAGAAAATAACTTAATTAAATTACATTTTGTATTTTAAATATTTTCAACTAGTCATTCGTTAAACACTGAAATAAACTATTAAAAAAAGTGCACATTACATTATCATTCAAAAGAATAGTAATTTGCACCTATTAATTAAAGTACCAGTAAAATTGAAATTTACTTGTTAGCCCCAAAGTTATTGTTTTCTTAAACGTTAAAATCGTTTGTGCAAAACCCAGTATTCGAATATTATGTGAAAAGTTTTGAATGTTTTATGGTTACATATATGAAAATTCTTTCTGAAATATTCTTTGATACATCAATTTCCGCGATTGAACACAATGTAAATAGCTAACTTACCCAATATAAACAAAGAAAAAAAAAAAGATAAATTTGAATGCTATTTATATCTAAACTGCTTAACAAGTTATTAATTTTTTTAGGGATAACAATTGGATTCGGACTTGCCTCTAATAGAGTAAAATTTTTGACTTTTGATCGGAGTTTGGTTGGATTTTGGAGAAATCCGAAGCGACATTTAATGGGGATGATATTTGTATACCCCTCATATATATATAAATAACATAAAAAATACATGTAATTTGTATTTTTAAAATCTTTGAGGTATATAATAGTATTTGTATAGCATATATTCATTTTGCTAGTTATGTATGTATTGATTAATATTATCATTTTCATGATGTTGAATCTTTTATAATTTCTTTTGTTGTTATATTTGGATTTATTTTGATGTAAATAAAATTGATAATTTAAATAAATAATATCAAATATAAATTATAAAAATAGATTAGGGATACCCAACCTCATTTTTGAGTGGGAGATGGAGATTAATAATATTTTTCTGTTGAGATATGTGGTGGAAATAAAAATATAAATTTATAATCAGAGATGGATAAGGGAGGATGAAATCCAATCCCAATCCGCCTTGTTCCTAATTATTTTTTGGATAGACAACTAATCAATTATGAATGATGAGAAATGCTAACAATACTTTTTTAGACGCTTGTTTTATAATTAGCTCATATCATCAAAATTTTAATCTACAAAATTTATTACTTGATTTAACAAATAAAATTTAATAATGTGAATAAATTATGGAGCAGAAGTATAAGAAAATATTGAAAAAAAAAGTATTAACAGCATTACTCTATGAATGATTAGTGGCACACAATATATGCTTAAAACTGTATGTTCTTGTAACGTCATTAATTAGAGTCTAGTTAAAATAAATATGTGATATATACAAAAACAACAAGATAAATATTATAAATTAAAATAAATTGAATAAATAACTAAATTAGAAATTAAAATAAATTAAATTGATTAATCGAGTAATTTAGTTATATAGATCAAATAATTAAATTACGATTTAATAAAGATTAGTAGAATTAGGTATATAAAAAATAAAATAAAAGATAAAAATAGAAAAAAGAAAGAAAGAAAAAGAAATAATGGAAATAAAATAAAAAAATAAAAAATGAAAATAAAGAATAAAAAAGTAAAAGAGGAAAAGAAAAAAAAAGAGAAAGTTGGCATAGAAAAAATAAAGAAAGAAATTGATGGGAAAAGAGGAGGGGAAGTACGTGAGAGGTTTACTTTCGTATATAAATCTAATTTTTACACTCTTTTTCGACTTCCTTCCTATTCTTCTTCTTTCTTCCATCTTACAATCCATTTTCTCATTATTTCACTCATAATTTATATCAAATTCACTATAAATTAATTAATTCTTAGTAAGTAATATTCTCTCAATTTCTCTAATATTGTTTAGAATTGTTAAAGATGTATAGGATCCGTATTCTAATTTTGATGACCATAGATATTAAATTTGGAAAAATATCAAACATAAAAGTTGTTCATTTATATTTTATTTATATGTTTATCAAATGACATTAAAATATTTTAAGTATATAAAGAGATAAATGGTTTTAAATGAGCTTAGTTTGTAGAAGTGTATCAACATAGTACCTTGCTGTTTTGGTTATTTTAATCATATTCATTGTCAAATTTAAGAAAATTCAAAACATAAAAGTTGTAGTATTATATATGCTCTATGTTTGTACCAAATTTCGTATAAATATCGTTTTTTAGGTTGAGTTATAGTGAAATAAACTATAACTATCTCTTGATTGAACTACTTCCTTGTATCTGTGTATATTTGATGAATTTGTATTTATTTCTGAGCTCTTTATAGACCGAATTAACCAAAATTTAAAATATAAAAATTTTAGGTCTATTTCTTAGATAAGTTTCTATAAAATTATTACCTTAAAATATTGTATATTTTGTGAGTTATGATCATAATAATAGACATGAATCTGATTGTCACTTTATGTTGAACTAATTATAGACTTTCTAGTATTTAAGGACTTTAGAGAAAGAATTTGGAAAAGTGTTGTGCATAAAAAATGTTTCAAATTATCTTATCTAAGTTTATAAAAAGTTTCATAAAAATTAAATATACAAGTTGAAAAATATGAATTTTTAAATGATGTACCCCAAAATTGTCTAAAGGCAAAAAACAAAGCAACAGTTAAATTTTCACTAAAAATTATGTAATAGTCCAAAAATTCTAAAATTTTAATATGTTATAATTTAATTATAAGAAATAATCACATAAATTGGATAAATGTAGAAAAATGTGTAGAACTAATAGTTTTAAGAGGTCATGTCATAACTTAAGAAAAATTCTTGTTATTTATCTAAACTATATTTAGAATAAGTATTTTAACATGTGTTGATTAATTATATTTTCAAATTAGTCTCTCAACAAAATGAAGAACAATAAAAGTAGACAAGTTTCATATTTTAGATTTTAGAAAAGTTCCATTGAAATTTATATATATATATATATATACATTTTAGTTTACCTCTATTGCATACTTATGTGTTAATTGAATAAATTGTATATTTGAATGAGGTATTAAAATGTGTACATGTGAAATGGTTATCAAGGGATAAGATGATATGTTAGAAAATATAAATGAGTAAAAAATGCACATGACATATAAAATATAATAAATAAAGTGTTAAAGAATATATATATATAGTTGTTGGGACATACTTTGAGTCATAAAAATATTATTAATCATGGTTATATATTAAAGATTTGTTTATTTTATTGTATGGGAGATTAATTTAGGTATGCCAACATTATTTAAATAGTTAAATATAATGAAATATCGTTTGATTTCACGATTTTAAATTTTATAATTATATTTTCATCATAAATGTAAAGTGAGTATTGATTTCGACAAAATTAACATATAAAAGAAATAAATAAGTGATAGCCTTAATTGTCCAATTGCGGGGATAATACGGTACTGATATTGATATGATTTAAGAATAGAGTAATAATGGCTCTGAGAGCATCATTAATCTTAATTACACACACAAATGATGTGATTATATTCTGTTAATAGGCTAAATATCTGCGAGCACTCTTAACATGAGACTATGATGAGTAGGATGCTAAAACTCAACTAGTGCCCTACTACATGTCCTATATTCGGACAGTTCGAGAATTAAATTTAGGCAATTTATATTAAAATATTATATAATAATTAATTAAAAGATATAAAGATATACATTAAAAGGTAAAATGTATAAGGTAACATGACTCGTTTATATGAGTTTTGGCAGAATTATATGAATTATAAGTATTTAATAAGATCATTGAATTTAGTAATATTGTATAATTATGTGTTTATTCTTATATTATATATGTTGGATTATTGTGAATTATCTATCATTCATCCTTATAATTATATATTAAAATTTTAACGCTTATATAGAATGAGATTTGAGTTAATTAAATTAAAATAATTTTTAGAAAATCAATTAAATTACAATAATAGGTAAAAATTTATTTAAATTAAGACTATATATGAAAATTCATTAAATGAACTCAAGAACACGATAAGAAATGTGATAAAATATGGTAACATGAAACAAAATAGTATATTTAATATTTTATATATTACATATGGTTGAATATATGCAATTCATGTCTTGATACAAATATAATGATAATATAACGACACATTAATTTTTTTATAATATTTTCTAAAATTTGTGCAATGATTTATTTAAATTAAGTTACAATATTTATACAACATGCTTGTGTGACTATATGGAAAAATTTAAATGCTTATATACATCACTAAAATATAAATGACTTAGCATAAGTTTTTTTCCGTTCAGAAAATAGGAGCTTACAAATAGTAAAATGTGAAGTTAATAGAGAAAGTACAAATCTATACTAAAAAAACGCATCAAACTCAATTTGAGGGTCAGATACAAGTCGCTTTTGTATTTTTATCTACGATCATGTATATGAGTTTGATAGATATATTTTGTATATAACTAAGAATATATTTTATATTTGATATTGTTTATATAAAAAGTCGGATGTTAGGTTTTGTAAGTCATAAGCCATTAATTTTTTATTATTATATCAAGTATAAAATATTTATATAACATTATAGTATGTTTTGATAATTGAACTCATATATATATATTTGGATATAAAAATGTCAATTAAGTTAGTAAATGAAAAGTTTAAACTCAAACAAATTTTATTTAGTTCGTTCGTGTCATTTTACTTATGTAATGAAATTATTTTTATTATATTGGTGGAGTATCACAATTCTAATATGATAATTATTATTGTAAAAATGGAAAAATATTACATAAAATAGAAGATTTAAATTATTAATCTTTGTCTAGGAGTGACAAACGGGTGGAGGTCACCATTTTCTTGTTTGATTCCAAAAATTCCACCTCATTTCTAAAGAAAATAAAATTTGAATTTCTATCCCTGTACTATAAGGGAATAAATTTTTTTATTTTAATATTAGAAATATTTTTATTATTTTTGTTAATTACATAATTTTTTAAATAAAAAACATATTTTTATTTTTAAATAAAAACTATATTTTTATTTCATTATTTTTAGAAATGAACTTTGTTAAAGATCCTAACCCAAGATTTGTTAAAAAAATACCTGAAAAGAGATACTTATGAGTTTTATTTTTATTTTGTTTCTTTTTTTTTTTTTAATAAATAACGCAACGCAAACATTGTCCGAGTCTATGATGCAAACCCAAAACCAAAAAGGCCGAACATCATTGGACGCAGAACCCATAAAGCGAAAAACGTGCCTCTGTATATCAGTAGTCCACCAGCACGCAGCTCTGTCTCCACCTGCAAACGCTACTCCGTCGTTTCGGATTCTCCACACGCACCCTGAGAGAGTTACACGAAGCAGTGCCCTGCCGCATATGGCGGCGACTTCATCGTTCGAATCCTCACTCAAAAGCATATCAAACAACACCGCCGCCACCGCCAAGACTCGAAGTCCCAAACTTTCGTCTCTTCTTCGAATCAACAATCCATCATCACAATCCACTTGTTTGACTAACTGTATTACTATCAGATGCGATAATCATTCTCAAAATTTCAATCTCGGATTTCTATCAGGAACCGATCACATTTCATCGATGCAAAGCTCTCCTCTTTCTCATTCTTCTTCTGTTTCGATGGTCGCCACTTCCGTCTCCAATTCAGCTTCCAAGAATGTGAAAAGAGTGTGTCTTTTTTACTGCGACGAGACCAGAGCATTAGCTGAGCGAATCGCCACCGAGTCTGATGCCATCGAGCTCCGGTCCATCACCTGGAGGTGATTCTATCATTTCTACTGTTAATATGAATTAGTAAAAATTGGAGATAGTTTGCAATGAATTATAATTGAATTAATTGTAGGACGTTTGAGGATGGATTCCCAAACTTGTTCATACCCAATGCGCAAGCGATTCGGGGCCAGCACGTAGCTTTTCTGGCTTCGTTTAGTTCTCCGAAAGTGATTTTTGAGCAGCTTTCGATAATCTATGCATTACCCAAATTGTTTCTCTCTTCTTTCACTCTTGTGCTTCCTTTCTTTCCCACCGGAACCTCAGAGCGCATGGAGGACGAAGGAGATGTCGCTACTGCGTTTACTCTCGCTAGGATCTTGTCTCACATACCCACCTCGAGGGGAGGTCCTACTAGCTTAGTAACTTTCGATATCCATGCCTTGCAGGTTTTTACCTTCTGTCTGTTTCTTTTAACTTGTGCTTTCCTGTGTCTTTTTTTTAATAATTTTTCTCAAAAACTATTTTTTGGCTTTATTTTAGGAGAGATTCTACTTTGGTGATAATATTTTACCCTGCTTTGAGAGTGGGATACCTTTGCTTAAAAATCGGCTGCAGCAGCTCCGTGATTCTGATAATGTAAGATTTTTGTTGTGGCTGACCATGTGAGAAAGTCAGAATTTTTAATCTGCCTAATGTATGTAGGATTCTTATTTTTCTGTTTTGAGGTGATTGTTCATCGAATTATTTATAAGGTGTAAAATTAAATGTAAATCGGTTTTTTTCATTCACATGCACAATGTCTCAAACCGAAAATTTCCCCTTATTTCGGTACATGGTGATTATATTTTAATGAGATTTAATTACTATTTCCCATGCTGAGATTTTTCTGTTTTTCCATTTTTCAGATAGCAATAGCTTTTCCCGATGACGGTGCATGGAAACGATTTCACAAGCAGCTGCAGCATTTCCCCACGGTATTACAATACTCACTTTATCTGTATGACAACAGATACTTTGCTTTCAATTGTGTTAGCATCAAGACATGTTTGTGCGGATGTTTAATTCTGACAGCCTGGAATGCTTCGAATGACAGGAATTGGATTTACTGCAATTACCTAGTGTTAGCTTATTTTATCAATTGTCTAAGCTTGTTCCATCTCTTGATTGTTAATGAGTTAGATTGGACTAGTTTTGTTTCCTAAGTTGAGCATCTGTAGTTCTTAACTCACGTATGGACTAATATGGTGCCAAATTCTGTCCATTTGTTCAGCAGAGTAGTGCTATCTTACAGAAGGTGGTGTAGCCGACATAATATATCAAGGATGTGTATAATTACCTCAAGATGTCCAACTGAAAACTTTTTTCTTTGTTTTTACTAGTGTCATCAATGAGTTAGTTGCCCTCCACGGGTTATTTCATTATTTTCATAACAGTATGTTCTCATTGTGCATTGGCTGCTCGCATAATTTACAACATGCAGATTGTTTGTGCTAAAGTTCGGGAAGGCAACCAAAGAATTGTGCGTATCAAGGAGGGAGACCCTCAAGGAAGACATGTTGTGATTGTTGATGATTTGGTTCAGTCAGGTGGCACCCTTATTGAATGCCAGGTACCAAATACTTATACTTCCTTTCCTTTTCTACTGTATTGATTTCTTCAGGGTTTTTAATTTAGAGTTAGATTCTAATCATGCATCTCAATTCCTTGCTTGATTTGTACCGGATTGCAAAATGTAATATTAAAAGGTTGCGTGAAAAATCAAATTACGTAATAAACATTTAGGATACTGCTTCAAACTGGATCGTGCAAATTAATATCGTTGGTTGCACAGTCGTACTCTTTCAACTCTTCATTCTTAACCACTTCCCAATTTTACTGGTGCTGTTGTGTATAACCTTGCACAGTTTGAATGGAGATAAGTATCTGATCTGTCTTCATTTTTTGCAGAAAGTATTGGCCGAGCATGGGGCAACTAGAATAAGTGCTTATGCGACACATGGGATTTTTCCTAATAGGTCATGGGAACGCTTTGAGTTTGACAATGGAGGTATCCCAAACGTTTAGTTAGTTACTATTTTATCGTTGGAGCTAAATTTCTTTTTTTTTTTTTTTTTTTTTTCTCTCTTGGATAGAGATGTTGAAAGCAAGATGACAATATTGCTTTGTGGTAGGGCTTGGTTCAGTTGATAAAAGTCTAGGGTTGGAGATGCTCAATCCCAGATTCAAATATGATTAGCAAAAATCATTTTGCGGTGTTGACTTGCGTAGCTTGTTCATTTTGTAGGAAACTTCTTGAAAGTCTGAAAGCTTAATGTACCCTGTGCTTTATGTTCATGATTCCCCATGATGCCTGTCTTTGTCAAGGCACGAATTTTGCATTGTATTCCTATTCTTGAGTACTTAATTCTTTATTTTCACTTTTTCTATTCAATGATTGAGTGTTTTCTAAGAATTATATCAAGCAACCAGAAATTTCCTGCACAACTTTAACACCGATGTGATAGCATCCTTGTTTTTCCAAATCCACATGTAGGGCTTTCATTATAACTATGAGGAGCTAGATAGCAAAGTAGGAATCCTGCATTTTTCCTTTTCCAATAATACACTCGTGTATTGGAAGCCCATGGAAAGTTTCCTTTCTAATTTCAGTACTGGCTCTTAAGCATTTTGTTTCCTTTCGGATTTCAGTGTGGAACAGACTGTATTAAGATTGATATTATTTTCAATGTCTGAGCATCTGATACTTCTCTCTTTCTTTGTCTTTGTTCTTCTTTTAATGGCACAGGCCATCCAGGAACTGGGATGACCTACTTCTGGATTACAGATTCTTGTCCATGCACAGTGAAAGAGGTGATGAATAAACCGCCGTTCGAAGTTCTTAGCCTTGCTGGTTCAATAGCAAATGCACTTCAGATATAAACAGCTTCTAATAATCTCGATGTATTTGACATATATGGTGGAAGTCGATAATCGAGGTTTTTTCTTCCCTTCCCCCTTTTAATGTTTAAATTAGTTCTTTTCCTCATTTTAGTAATTTAGTTATTTTCTTCTTTATCCCTTCTAAACATTTTTTTCTTTTTAATCTTACCCTTCGTTTAGTTTCGTAATAATGCAAGGGAGAAAGAAAGAAAATTAGATAAAGAAAAGAACATTAGATAAAGAAAAGAATGAAAAAAAAAGAGAATTTCTTTCTTGAGTTGGGATGTATATCTGTTATTCTAGTTAGTTGCCAAATGGATAGGAGAATGCTTTGTAGCTAGAATTGGCAATTATGATAATCTTACGTTTAAAAGCCGTTTGATAGTATCGACATTATTGACCAATTCGGATAGTTTGTACGAGGCACAATTCTTATATTATGAACGTAAAGATGCCTGATAGGACCGTTATTATTGACCAATTCGGATAGTTTGGATGAGAATTCTTATATTATGAACGTATATCTATGTTGCATTATGAATTCAATCTCCTTCACAATGCAAAAATGTATTTATTTTATATATTTTAAAAAACAAAATCCTTTATTATTTATGAAATGGTACATTATTAATATGGATGTATAATATAATTTACGGATAAAATGGGACCTTTATGAGTTATGGCTTTTTTTCACTAGAAAGTGACGGCATGAAAGACACGACATGTTTCAATTTAACCAATCACTTTCATGACTACCAGGAATTCTGTCACATTATGCTAAATCATCTAAAGTTCGCAATCTCTCACTGTCAAGCATTCTTTTTCATTATTATTATTATTATTATTATTATTATTATTATTATTTAATCTTTTGAGGATGTTTCATTGTCAAGCTTGAAGCACCAGTATCATACTTTTCATTAACCACAAGCTTACAATTACATGCACATCCTCAAGATTATTCATGAAAAAACTTATATAGAGCAGGATCTCAGGTCATTACAAAAAATGCTATAAATAACAAAATTTTCCACGTTTATACATCAGCAAATGACACTCGTGTACGACTGATTAAGAAGCAGACGGTAACTACAAAACAACAATAACTCAAAACAATGAGGTTAACTGCTAAGCTAATTACAAATCAAACGAAACAACTGTTCAGCAGTTTGGAAAAAATGTAAAAATTTACAATACCCACGTACAAAATCTTGAAAACCAGTTGGGCCTCATTCACCTGACGTTCTGTGAGATTTTTTATGTAATTCAGTAGCTTTTTAAGAGCGCTTCCCCTGTCAATGGCCTCTCTGGCTCTATCCAGGGCTGAAGAGACATCTTCCGCATCATCACATCCCAGAAAGTGGTCCATCATTCCGGCATTTAGCACAATTCTACCATATGCTGGACCTCTTTGGCAATGAAGAGCTGCCAAACCCAACTCTATATTCTTGGAGACCTGAAAATGGAAAAACATGTGGGGCATCAAAATACTGTTGCTGCACAAGAAAGAGAACAACACCGGGAGATTGAGAATGAGACAAGGCAGTGAGATCATGTCGGTTGAAATGAGAAATTAGAATGTTAATTCAAGACCTAGTAGCAAGTATTGCACTCACCGGAACAGCATTCTCAATGAGTAGATTTGATGTGTACTGGTCAGAAACATGAAGATTTAGAAAATTATATCATAGGACAACAGTTTAGGAGCGAGAATGAAATAAAAAACCACTGACATAATGAGTCGAATGCACCCGAAGCACGAAGAATACATACTTATCCCAAATATCCCAAACTCCCACATATTTATAGAATTGTAGATTTGGACCAGTACTAGCTCAGAGATGCCACAACTATTCGGAAGCAAAGTATAAAAATTTACTGCTTTCAATTTCTTTCTCTCAATTGAATTAAACTAGTGTGAGAAAGCAGTTTGCTTCTTTCTTATTTATCGCAAGACACTTTGCTTTTATGCTTTGTTTTTTCCTTTTGCTATTATTGTGTTGGTTACTGAGCCTCTGCTTGATTATATGCACTGCATAGTGCCGTAAACTGAGCCCCCCTTTTTCTGTCAGTTTCTGAACCTCTGTTGGTCTATTTGATTCTTAATGCAGCATGTTTGTACTAGCATGTGCCATAAACTGTTTCTTTTCAAAAGGTGCAGCTCTATTATTTGAATTCTAAATTGATCAAAATTCAATAAGATGCAGGAAGAACACTATGTTTCCAAGCTGCATTTCACTTGGCCACAGGTTTCGTGTCTCTCTGGATACCCTCCTAGGGGTAGCAGCGCTGTATTTGTGAGCTACAAAGACTCTATTGGTGAGGTACTATGCTATCTTTGAGGTTTTAAATTTGTATAGCGATAAAGAAGTAATTTAAAATGCAGGGAATATTTCTATGTTTTATGTGTGAAGAAAAGTCAAAAACTGGAAAGAATTTTTTCTTTGCTACATGCTTTACCTCTTAAGTAACATATGTTTGTCTCAATGGAAGGTGGGGGGAAGAATGAGAGAAAGTAATATAAATATTGAACTAATTTCCTTGATTTTCTAGTTAAATGAGTAAAATAAAAGGAGAGGAAGATAAATGAGAGAAAATTAGCACATTTAAAATTTCATCTCAAACTGGAGGCAAACAAAGTGTTCTACTCCCAGTTAAAACTTGGACATTGTTTTATGATCCGAGTCAAAAGAGATAATTTCCCTCAAACCTGTTATAGTTAAAATAACATTAGATTTCCCTTGCTCATCCAAATAAATTAGAAGTTTAACTTCATCTTTTTTCTTTTCCTTATAATTTTTGGTTACTCAAACACACAAAGCCATTCCAATTACATTATAGCAAATAGAAACTTGTGACTCTAATGAAGTTAGCTTAAACTGGATTGGCTAAGTATGAAATGAACACTTAATACTATTTCAACCAAATGCTTTATGCAAGCTAACATCTGAGATAAACTGCATTTCTATGATTATTGTTGTGTTATTTCTCAAAAATGACAGATTTTTATGTGTTCTAGGACCAACTTAGCATACTTTCAAATCATAAAGTTTTTAGACCTCATTCTTTCACTATGTTGACTGCTTGTAGTTTGTGTTTTCAATGGTGGCACTATGTGAGGTTGTCTTGAGTTATTAACATCTACATATGAGTTGCATTAATATAGCTCATTTGGAAGCAGAATGTAACTTAATCTCTGTGTTGTCATTTGTTACTACAAGTTAATTAATTTCAGTAGTTTCTTTTACCTAGGATCAGAGTGTTTTTCTTTTGTTGCTGCTGGACTAAAATATCCTTTTTGCTTGATCGCAGATTCAGAAGTTTGCCTTTCGATTTACATTGATTACAGAAGCAGAGAGATTTATAAATGCTTTGAAGGTTAATAAGCGCTCAAATTGCGTTAGTTGATGTATTAAATCACGAAACCTTCTGCCAACTCTTTCTTGAAATGATGGTGGTTTTGTTTCTTTGTCATTTCAGGATATCTTGAAGCATTCCGCTGAAATTGCTCCCCTGAACAGTGATTTTCAATCTGAAATTTCATTGCAATCTGTGTTCCTGTACCCATCTAGGTGAAATGTGAAATCTGTGATTACCTAGTTAACTTGATGCATTATCTATTTGATCAAGAAAACTTACAAAGAATGGGCCCAATCAAATGTCATGCTGTGATATTGTATTTTAACTGGAAATGGTGCTTGCTGAGCTTCTGAGGAGGAATCAACTGTAACGACTCCCATTGTAAGTAATTCTAATATACTCCTGTTGTCCAATGAAATTTGGGAAGAGTCTCGCACTGAGGAAATAGCGCCAAGTCACCAGTATGAAGTTATTGTTACGGCTCTGTCTCCCAACTTTGCTTCATTTCTAATCAACTGTAAAGAAATGAAGTTGAATAATGTTGAGGGAGTGTCACGTACTGAGGAAAAAGCACCAGATCACAACCATGAAAACATTTCTACGGAATTACCTCCCAGCTTTACTTCATTTCTGAGCAACTGCTATTCTGAGGTTTAAACAAGGTAGATAGGGTAGATAGGTAGCCTCATCTAAGATTAGAAAATTTCCAACAGTCATTAAATTGACCCTTTTCCCTGGAACTGTTGCAGCCACAGCCCAACCAAGTTCATCAGAGGATGTTGATCTCAAATCTCAAATTGCGGTATACTCTTGTATTTCTGGTTTTGTATATAAATATGTTTGGTCACTAGAATTATATGGTGGTAAATTGTATTATTGCGTGGATAGTTGGAATAACTTCTGAGATTGTTCATTACTGATTTAGTAAGCTAGTGCTTTATGGTAGGGCTGCACAAAAATCCTAATTGATCCAATTCAATCCAAATCCAAAATTATGGTTTAGGTGGTTTCATGGATATTTATGGTATTGAAATTTTTATAAACCAATTTTTTTTTTGTTTGGTTTTGGATTAAGAAAATATAAATCTAATAAAAGCAAAGCAAACCAATAATCCTATATATATATATATATATAGTGTATTGATACTAATAATTTCTTGGTTTCCTAAAATTATATATTTTTTTAATTACCTACAGTTTTCAACTTCTTTTGAGACACCATGATTGAACAAAAATTTACTTTACAAATTTACAAATTATATTTTGAATTTTCTAAAAGTTAAAGTAGTATACTAAATTTTTATATTTTGAATGATATTTATATTGTTATTTTGATCATAATTTTAAGTTAATATTGATCAAAATTTTATGATATTTTAATTTTATTTATTTATTTATTAAACCGACTATCTAAACTAAATCTAAATAGCATTAGTTTGGATGTTTGTAGTAGTATTTGGTTTGGTTAAAAATTAAAGTGTTAAACCGACTTTATTGGTTTAGATAAAATTTTTTGGTCTAAACTGACCAAACCTAACCATGAACACTCCTACTTTATGGCAGTAGTGTTTTGTTAATGGTTTTATTTTCTTGCAAAGATATATGGATGATTCCTCCTTCCAAGGTGCACTAACTTTTTCCTGCCCATATTCTCAATCTAATTTTTGTGAATGTCTGTTGATCTATTTCTTTCACTTTGTCTTGTCAACCATACGTATTATAGAATTCAAAATAACTATGTTAAAACCAATGTTGTTTGGATAATTGTTTAAAACTATTTCTCTAGGAAAAATTATGTTGCATTGATTTGATGATTTGTCACGGTTATGTTTTGTTATTGCCAGAACTGTTGATTGATGTCGACAAAATTATTAGTGAAATAGGAGATGATATATTGTTGTGATTGTCAATCCTCTTGTATTTACACATAAATAATTCAAATACCCGGAGCTGGTTGTTACTAACCTCAACCTCTCTGTCTTGAGAATTTTGTGTAATGATACTCAAATTACTATATCACCTGTAGCTTAGCCATACGGAGAGATTGAGGGAGAAAAATAGAGGGGGAGAAGGAGATGTATGTCAATGGCATATTTTGTTGCATATTCTTGTAAAAACTCGGTTTATGTCAAAATGACCTCACTTTATATCGTTCAATTGTGTCATTGGCTTTGTACTTCACAGTGTAAATCCAACAATATTCAACTGATTTTTTTTAGTGGTAGATAAACCAGCTCTCATGTTCCATTCTTTTATAAGGCTTTCATCTCTTCGTTCATAACAACTCTCCACATTGGGTTTGTTAAGGCTTCTTGCACACTATTAGGAATATATACATAAGATAATTGATTCACAAAAGACATATTTGATTCAGAGAAACGATGGTTAGACACATAATGGCTCATGGGATATTTAACCTTACTAGATAGTTCAAGTTCATATGTGGGTTTAGGGATACCTCTATTTTGACGCTGTGGCAATTGTCTTTTGTATAACTCAGAAGCATCTTTAGCAAGAGATTGGTGTGGCATGTCAGATGAGGAAGGAGCCATTTGTTCAAAAATCTCAATTTCAGTTTCATCATTATGAGTTAGAGGTTGACTACTTTGATCCAATGTCACACCATCTAAGTCTTGTTCTCCATCTCCGGCTTGTGTGTCTTCATTACTGGAATCCAATGGTATATTGATCACAACATCAATACCATTTTTATCATAATTGAGAGTCTAAATATCCTTTTGATATTCCTTATGACCTTCAGACTCGAAAGAAATATATTTTATCTCCATGGAAAACAACATCCATTGTGATAAATAGTCGACATGTTGGAGGATGATAACACTGATATCCTTTTTGATGTGTGGCATATCCAACAAAGACACACCGTAATGCTTGTGGAGTTAACTTGGTGCATTGATGTCTGTGAAGGAAAACAAATACCACACATCCAAAAATACGAGGTTGCAAATTTAGAACAACTAGAGTAGTAACCTGTGTCATTGAGAATCTGGAATAGCGTTTTAAAGTTGATGGTGCTGGAGGGTACTCGATTGATCAGATATGCTGCAGAAGTAAGAGCTTTTCCCCAATAAAATAATGACATTTGAGCTTCAATTAACAAAGTTCGCACAACCCCCAACAAATGTTGATTTTTTCGCTTAACAACTCCATTTTGTTGAGGTGTATATGAACAAGTAGTTTGATAAATCATTCTTTGTGCTTCCAAGTATTTTTGAAATTCAGCACCCTGATACTCTCCACCATTGTCTCTTCAGAGAACCTGAATCTTTGAATTATATTGAGTTTCAATCATTTTATGAAACTTTTGAAAAATTGAGTTCATTTCACTTTTGGATTTCATCAAGCACAGCCATGGCATCCTAGTACAATCATCAATGAAAGTTACAAACCAACTTGATCCACCTAAAATGGAAACTTTAGATGGACCCCAAACATCAGAATGGATAAATAAAAGGACGTGAACTTTTATTCAATTGTAAAGGAAAGGAAGTACAATGACTCTTTGCAAGCTCACAAACATCACATTGGAAAACAGTAACATCAATTTTTTCAAATAAACTAGGAAATGATTTTTTGAGATATCCAAAAGAAACATGCCCTAACCGACAATGCCATAACCAAATTTTTTCCATTGTTTTGTCCTCCCCAAAGTTGTCCGTTTTAAATCTTGTTGTAGATTTTCGGTGCTCTTTGATTCCAAGTCCAAGTGGTATGGCCGCTTAATACCACAACCAATCATCTTCCTAGTTTTGATGTCCTTAAACACACAAAAATCAGGCAAAAAAATCACAACACAAGATAAGGTAGCTGTTATTTGGGAAACAGACAAGAGATGTTAATCCAAAGATGGGACAACCAGAACAAAATCTAAATTTAATGTATCAGTTAAGGTAATAGATCATTCCCCAACAACTGCGATTGAGTTTCCATTTGCAGTTGAGACAAAGTTTTTGTTGGAGATATTGAGATGGAAGATCTATCTAGAATCAAATGTCATATGATCTGTAGTACTAGAATCAATTTTCTATGTATTATTCAAAACTGGTGCGGAAATATTTAAAACCTTACCACCATTGTTTGCAGCCATTACCAATATTAATATTTTCTTAGGTCTTAACTTCAACAACTGCTGCTGAGGAAGATTTTTTCTGATTTTTCTTTGAACAATTCTGGTCCCACTATTCTGGATATCCTATCAGCTCAAAACAACCAATTTTGGTATGACCTGGTTTGTTTCAGTGAGTGCATTTAAGTAAAAACTTGTCCACACCACTAGTTGTTTTGCTATTTTTATATTGTGGCTGTTGACTTTGAGTTGATCGATTTCTAGCTACCATAGCACTGGAATCTCATGCTCCGAAATCACCTTTCAAAATAATAGCTACTTGGGTTGAAATCCCATGATTGTGTTAAATCATTTGAGCCCACATGAAAGTAATTATTGAGTGGACCTATTTGTGCAATGGTCCTGCATATGATGTACAGCTTCCCTTCGAACCAAGGAATAAGACTCATCAAGATTTGGCACTGGATCTTTTCGCAAAATTTCCCTTTAGATTTGATTATAAATCTCATCCAACATGAAAAATATGAACTCTCAATCGTTCAATGACATCATTTGGATCATTCATAATCACCTTATCTCGATGGTCCAATTCCTGAAAAATTTCATTCAACTCTTCATAATACACGGAAAGAGTCCTCCCATTTTGTTTTGCTGAGAAAGCCATTTGATTTAAAGTGAAGACCTGTAATTCATCACTTCCATCATAGAATGTCTTTGACAAGACATCCCCAATTTCATAAGCAGTGGGTGGGCGTAAATAATGCCTCATAATTTTTGGAGTCATAGACTGAGCCACCTTTTGACTTTTTGATTTTTAGCATACCATTTCTCATAGCCTTCATCTGATTCTGCAGGTGGCTTTGTTTTGCCATGGATGTAGGAGATTTTAGCTCTTTCAGTAATTTACATTTCCATCAGTTGAGACCGTATGTCGTAGTTTGATTCAATAAGAGTAATTCCTGCATTAAACACTCCTTCAGATTGAATAATGACAGGAACATATTTGGAGCTTGATGTTTCAATTGTTTTTTCACTCATTTTTTTATTATTGTAATACACTCACAAGATTAAGAAAGAAGATAGCATATGAAAAATAGTAGTAGTTTAGAACCATGCTTTGATACCATCTTGAGAATAGATGATAATACTCACACACATTTTATTTCTTATCACATCTGAATATACATAGAATTACAAAGATACAATCTCTATAATAAAGCTATAATCCCTCAATTATAGCTCCTTGATTATACAAATCTAACCCCTTAATTATAGCACATAATCTCTTAAGAATAATCCTCCAAATTAGGAAGGAGAATAACTCTAAATAAGAAAAGACAATAACATGTCTCAACAATATATAGTTTGATTTAGGATATCACATATCTAAATGGAAGTTTCCATTGCATTTTTTGTCGAGAAATTTTGGGTCATTCGATTTTGCGTTTCAAAGACAGAGGAGGTTTAATTCATCTGAATTGGTTAAGAGTGATAGTAGAGTAAGGACTTATTTGTTTGAATCTGATGGGGGACTTATAAGATTATGTTTCAAGGGTTTGACATGGAAGCATTCAAGGTATGAATGGTTGAAGAAGACATGGGTTGAGAAATCAAGCCTTGGTAATAGAGCAGCCATTGTTAACTCCTCATTATCTTTTTCAGTTCCAGCATTGGGGGAAGCTAGTGAATATGCTGACAAAGTGATCGAAAGAAACGGTGCAGCATATTCTTTCCAAATGAATGAATATGAATATCTTGATCATTTTGATGTGTTGAGCAATATTAAAGAGGATATGGAACAAACTTGGATTGTACCTCCTCAACTAAAGTACTAATGCTAGTATATATGTTATTTATCGAATCCTCATGTTGTTCGTCTCAAAGAGTTTTAGATTGGATTTTTCAAAAAAAGGCTTTTGTTTGTACTCAGGATATCACATATCCAAATGGAACCTTTTATTGTTATGTGGGGAACAAAAGTTGCTATTTCTATCGGAGAAGTTTGGAGGCGGAATTCAATGTTGTCTTTCAAAAATGGAACGGGTTTATTTCAGCCAAGCAACTTGATGTTTACGAGATTGCAATTTAGAGGTAGAAAAGTAAGCAAACTTTGGAGGTTCGAAAGGTTGGAGAAGACATGGGTAGGCTCAGTATTGGTGGAAGCTATTGAATATGCAGATACTGAGATCTAAAATTTAGGACGGGACGGGGATCCATTGATCGCCTATTCATTGAAAACCAAGCAACACAATCATTTGGAAAATTTTGTTGTCACATCCAATGGTGATAAGGAGATATTGAAAACAACCAGGATTTTTACACCCTTAACTATGGTTGTAGCAGCATTATGCAACTATACATGCAGTTTCCAATATGACATTTTAGATAACCTATAAATAGCGTTGAAGATTGATTCTAAAATTGACACAAAGTATAAAATTATTTGAATGGGTGCATAATTAGTTGGTACAAATTTGAAATTATTTGAACTAGTCTTAGTTATCATATTTGAGAGGATTTAGGTTTCAAAATTTTCTGATTTATTGCCAATTATCTCTCTTGGTTAGTGATAATTTCTCGTTTATAATGCCAGTCTATACAAAGACACTTTTATATTGGCTGCAAAGCAATTAGACTTGCGTTTTTTTCAGAGATTTCTTTTTTCAGTTTGCAATTCTTTTTTCACAATAAATAGATATGTTAACTTGTAGGTTCCATAATTATTCCAGGGGAAATTTTGTCCCTTTTCATTTTTCTTACAATGTTGTTCTATAACTCAAATTCTGTCATCCTCTTGTTTATATATGGTTTTCTATATGAATGTGGTTGATCACTAGCATAACTTCCTCATCTGTCTCCAAGAGTACTGATACTGCTCTGTTAATATATTTCTACTCAGTTGAGTTATCTTAATATCAGATTGGAAAACCCACATTCCTTATGTTCTTGGCTTTATTTTATTCACATTATTTTCCCCTATAATTTAGAATATCTTTAACTATAGTATTCACCATAGGAAAAAAAACAGAAAAAGAAAGTCTTTTATTGAGTCTTTTTAGTCTAATTAAGTCAAGGTAAAATGAAGATGCAATAGTGATTAAAGAGTGAATGTTACATCCTAGATATAAGCTTTATTTCTTCTCACAAAAAAAATAATATTTCTCACTAATTTTATACAATATATTAAGGAATAAAAAAGGCTGATTTCTATAAAAACAAGTCAATTTATGAAAGTACAGATGATGAACTAAAGCTGGCAATACAGGCGGCCATGGGCAAAAACAAATAAAAAAGAACTAATTATATTGTGCAGCATAGAACGGGAGAATCCCACAAGAAAATTTTCTACTTTGACTATGCACTAATTAAAATTAACCTGATTTTCAAGTCACAATCATAATTGTTTTGTATATATCCCGCTAATTAATCCATCAACTCCTGCATAATTACTTGATCATTTCATTTTCTTTTTACGAAAAGCTATAGCATCTCGCGATCTCCTTTCATCTCTCATCAACACTACTGGCACAAGTTTTGGCTTCAGACACTATGTTTCCTTTTAGCTGCTTTGCAACCATAAATAATTGTAATGCTCTACTCTATCATATCAACAAAGGTCTCAAACCCTACCAAATTGCAACCTATTACAATGTCAGCCCCAACCTTTTAACTCCCATTTCCCCGTGCAACAGGGACGACAATTTGGTTTCTGTTGCTGCTGCTTGCAAGATCATCAATGGCACTACATCATACCTCTATGATGTGCCCTGTTTAGTAAAAAAAGGACACATTTTTTGGTGTTTCTGATCATATTTACAGTGGGCCCGGAAAGTTTGGGAAGTTGGATTTGAGCAAAATGAATTTATTGCAGGAAATGTAGTTACCATGCATCTCTTGTCTGGTTGTCTGGAAAGTGATTCCCAAATTGTTGGAACTTACACTGTTCAGCAGAATGATACTTTATCAGACATTGCTACCAGATTATCCTCTACTGTTAATGGTATACAGAGCCTGAACCGTGTTCAAATTCAAGATCCAAATTTATTGGTTGCGGGTTGGGTGTAGTTTGTGCCCATGGAGCCCCTGGCTCTATCCCCAGTCCTACCCCCTGCGTGAGTATTTGATTTCTTTCTTTCTTTTTTTCCTATTTTTTTTTTGAAAAAAAATACTTTATAGTTCTTAGACTCACTCATATTTTCTTTTATCAACCGAATAAATAACTTATTGCAATATATCATCTGTTCAGTTCATAAATAGACAAATCGAGAGTTCTTATCCAAGTAAGAAATTTCCAATAAAATATGACACTTTTGATTTGAAAGACTATTTTAAGGTAAGTAGAAATGATGTTTAGGAAATTAAGAAGTAATATACATAAATCAGTAAAAAATCATTGAAAGGCTGGATGGGTCCATAAAGATGGTTTGGCTGTGGAAGCTAATTTGATAATCTTGGATTGGAGAACCAAGATCTAGTGCTATATATTCTCAGGTGATTTGGTTGTGCCTAATAACATAATATTTCCAATTTAAAAGTGTATTTGTAATTTGATTTTTCTTACTTAGATTGGATCTTTGTAAATTAATTTAATTGTAATGTATAATGTATGCAAAATAATACTACTTTATATATGTGATAGATTATAATTAGATTGAACTATAAAGGGTCGGGTACTTGTTAATAATTTACAATTACTAAGTCTTCCTATGTTGTACACATAAAATAACAACTTAGAAAAATGCTATTTCATTTTGTTTTCTCTTTAGACAATGGCAATAATTATAATAAATAATGCTTATCCTAAATTCATAAGAAATTCAATTTTAGATTTGGAATTGAAAAGAGACAAGATTGATGAATTTAATCTTTTAAATGGAGTAATTGTAATTTTTTTTATTGGATGAATAAGGAATAATGTAGTAGGTATAGTTCGCATTTCTATAAAATCCTTTTCCGTTTCCCAAGAAAAATTCTTGATACAAAATTTCAAATTTAAGTTGGATGGTTTCTTTAATATATTTATCAAAACCTCCCCTGTTGATAGCGGATGAGCAAAGCCTGAATTTTTATTTAGTTCGAGTAGATTAATGGCAAATACCATAGTTTTGTACGTTTACCTTTATGTTTACCCTAAATAGATACTGTCGCTTTAGCTTAAGCCAAAGTTTCATTTTATTCTAAAAAAAATTACATAACAGTTTAATAACAATTATAAATGTTGGACTTGAATGTATTGGTTGCCTTACAATTACAATAGTTGGTAACGAGCAGAAATTTTAAACTCTTATAAAATATCATTAAAAATCACACAAAAACATCTCAAATATAGAAAAATCATGTTATATTGTACTATAATGTTTGAAAATTCATACAGTATCAAATGAATGAACATTATATCAAATAACATGAGTAAACTGTTAATTTTTTAAAAATTTGTTTCTGACTGTAATTTGAAAAAAAAAATTTCTGTAATTTATTCTTATTTTAAATACAAGTTTATTTCTTTTTTAAAATCATGTTCATATATCCGTTCATGAATCTAGCTGATAATAAATTGTCATAATTGCAAGTGTGAAACTAATTATGAAAGCTATTTACCTTATATAGCAGTCTATGATTGACATTGGTCCAAAAATAAAAATATGAATCATGTGTAGACAACTCTCCAACAATTAGCAGCTTGCATCCTGAAAATTGTATCAAATAGTTATAGAAGGAATATGTCAGCAGAAGAACCGAAAA
Organism: Triadica sebifera; assembly: GCA_023653625.1. Taxonomy (NCBI): domain Eukaryota; kingdom Viridiplantae; phylum Streptophyta; class Magnoliopsida; order Malpighiales; family Euphorbiaceae; genus Triadica; species Triadica sebifera. The sequence continues at coordinate 1,895,099 of CM042913.1, forward strand.
AACGAAATACAATTTTTGCATCTTCATCTTTTCTTGATTTTTCATATTCTCAAATCTCAATACAATAAAGATTCCTTGCTGGGGTAAAGCATAATGCATTTTACCTAAAAAAAATGTAGAAACTAAGGAAAGTAACAGCAAAACCACTGTAAAATTGGAAAACATCTCATATGATATATTCTTTTTGTTACATCTTCTTTTCTTAATAACCAAATAATAATGTATTCCAATCAAATCGGACATTGTTCCGTTAAAGAAAGAATCTACAAACAGTTACCAAAACTGTCTAGACGGAGAAAACAACCACCTTCCAGTTCATTTTACCCAGGCAACTGATCATGCTATTGAAATAAATAATATTGATAATAAGTTCATGAGTACCATGTTGTAATAACATCCAATGGGCTTATGACAGTGCATTTACGCTGCAACCAAGTGACAGGAGCCAGTTGCCTTTCCTGCTATACACACAAGTACAGCTCGAGAATAAGAACTCCCAGCAAATAATACACTGTCATGTCAAAAAAGTAGTTTTTATTCTCAGTTTTATATTTGCAAAGTAAGAATTAGTTCTTGAACATGATAGTGTATTATTAAATTTCCATAATTGGATTTACGAATTCGGTCTAGACCAAAAATGTTATATTATTAAACCTTAATGATTAAACAACTTGATAATATTCATAATTTGCAGATCTAAACTGAAGCATGTAGCTGTCATTCTTCAATGCCATTTGAAAATAGACAAATTAAGTCGTCTCAATCAACAAATTGTAAGCATCGACAAAACCATGTCGTCTCATATGCCAAGGAAGAGGCTTTGTTAATCACAGAAACCATATGATATAGGGCAAATTGTAAACCCTCTACTTTCACTTTAGTATCAAAATAATTCTATTTTTTTTCTTTTTTACTTTTAAATATAAATATTTTCAATTTCATATTAAATATAACATTGGAGGTATTTTAATTTGGTTGGAAAGTAATATAACACTCCGAATCTAATTTTTTTTATTTGATATTGCTGACATATATTAATAAGTTAAAAAAAGTATCTAGATTTATGCAGAACTAGCCCAAAGTTCAAAATGAACTAGATCTTTGAAATATATCTAGATCTGCGCAGAACTAATCATCAGAGAATTTAACTAAAAAATCCAAAAGCAATTTAAGTCTGTGTAGATATAAATATATCTACTCAAAATTAGTCATATGTGGGTAAGATCTACGTAGATATAACTAAATCAACGCAAACGTATTTCTATGGGATTTATTTACATAACTGGATCAATGCAGACCTATTTTTTTTATAAAAAACTAAATGTCAGATATACATATTAATATATGTCAACAGTGCTAAATAAAAAAATATTAGATTTGGAATGTCATGTTACTATCAAACCAAATTAGATCCCTCCGAGATTATATTTGATATGAAATTGAATATATATATATATATATATATATATATATATATATATATATATATAAAGTAAAAAAAAAATTATTTTGATACAAAAGTCAAAGTAAAAGTTTTTTTTAATGAAAATTGCCCAATGATATATAATCTACGAAGTAGTAAACTAAAGACTAGAAACTCTCCTTGTTAGAACCTATAGGAGAAGCAAAAATTCACACCATATGAAAAAAACAGTCAATCTACACCAAATAATTACCTATTTACAATAAAATGAATAACAAGTAATGATAAAAACAAAAATCTATCGTTGCTGCCTTCAATATTTCAGTTTTCTTTCCTTTGCCCCTTAGGAAGATTCCCAAGCCTCAGTACCAATGACTTCTGATAATTTCCTTCAGAGTCTCCTCCCTTTGTTGTTAACCCTACTTGTTAGAGTTTTTGCCGCCAGTGATGAGAAAGGCATACACCCTTTCAATTGCTCTAAAGAGTTCAAGACATGTAATGCCTCGCTGTACCATATCAACAAAGGTCTTCCGGTAGAACAGATTGCTTTTTTTACTTTGTCAACTTGACCCAGATCACTCTGACTCCATACAAAGACAGACAAGACCATCTGATAACAGTACCTTGTGTTTGTGAAACTGTCAATGGAACCAGAGCATACTTTCGTAATACTTCCTACACTGTGATACTTTCTTCATTGTGAAAGCGAATGAGACATTTTCAAATGTTTCAAATCAGATTTATGGTGGGCAAGCATGGGAGGTTGGAGACGAAAAATATAACTTTAGGGCAGGATATCCATGAACTATGCATCTTTTGTGTGGATGCGTAGAAACTAACTCTGGCCCCATAATCAATGGTATAATATCAGCAGCAATATTACTTCTAATGATCACATTGACGACTAGTTCTCAAGTGAAAAGGATCTAAAAAGAAAGGTGAGGAAGATAAAAAACAGTATCCAAAAGCAAGAGTACAGAGGAATTTCCCTGCAGGCTCAATATGGAAATAATGGAAGGTCAGAAAAATTCATGCAAAATTTCTCATTAAGTTGCATCATTATAATGATAATAGTAGGACACATTCAGCAGAAAGCAGGAATACTCGCAATGAATTCACATTCTACAGATGGAACAGCTTTTGAATTAGACAAACCGATCATATACACCCAAGAAGAAATTCAAGAAGCCTCAAATAACTTTGATGAAACCAGGAAAATTGGAGCTGTTGGATATCAAAGCGTGTACTTTGGAGTAATGGTTGGGCAGGTATCTCCTTTCTTCGTTCTCCTTCCCCATGCCAATTCTGAAAATTAGAAAAAGTTAAAATGCAAGCTTATTGTTCAATTGTTCTGAAGAGTTCAAGACGTGTAATGCCTCACTGTACCATATCAACAAAGGTGACAGATTGCTTCTTTTTACTCTGTCAACTTGATCCAGATCACTCTGATTCCATACAAAGACAGACAAGACTATCTGATAACAGTGCCTTGTGTTTGTGAAACTGTCAATGGAACCAGAGCATACTTTTGTGATACTTCCTACACAGTGAAAGCGAATGAGACATTTTCAAATGTTTCAAATCAGATTTATAGTGGGCAAGCATGGGAGGTTGGAGATGAAAAAGATAACTTTAGGGCAGGATATCCATATACTATGCATCTTTTGTGTGGATGCATAGAAACTAACTCTGGCCCCATTGTGGTAACTTACACAGTTCAGAATCAACACATATTGTCAGATATCGCTAGCAGGTTATCATCCACCACAAGTGGCATATAGAGCATGAACGGTTTTTTTGAGTCCAAACCCAGACTTTATCCAACCAGGTTGGGTGCTGTTTGTGCCTAGAGAGGTGAATAGTCCTATTCCACCCCAACAAAAAGGTGAACAGGAACTCTTGCCTAAGATTCATGATTTCTATTATGCAGAATCTGTATAACATCTTGTCATGGAACCCATCTGCATATGTAATTCCAAATGTTTTTGTTTCTTATTTGTATTAAGCTAAACTAATCCCAAATATTGGTGCATCATGTACTATCACTACCGCATCCCATATCTCATTCTCCTATAACATACCAAAGTTCGAACTTTTTATCTATCGAACCTGTTTCTAATGGCTAATCAGATTCCACCTTGTTAACTTCTCTATCAGCATTTGACCCTCCAAGCAGCATCATTCCTCCACCCTCCCAACACAAAAGGAATAGACATTCTTTATTTTCCCTTCTTTTGTTCGAGAACTTCATAACATTTTATGTTATTGTAATGATCATTCCATTCTATGCTAGACACAACATTTAAGTACAAATGCTAGCAGAAGAAAATTACTAAGGAAACCTCATGTTCTCAAGCACTGTTGAAATTCAACAGAGACTCATAATTTAATTGTAAGTACAATTTAACATTACCTCTCTTGGTTTCTGTGATTCATCAGAAAAGAGAGACAAGTGGCCCATAATCATTGGAATAATGTCAGCAGCAATATTACTTCTAATGATCACATTGACGACTATAGTTCTGAGGAAAAAAGGATCCAAAAAGAAAGGTGAGGAAGATATAAAAACGGTATCCAAAAGCATGAGTACTACCAGAGGAATTTCCCTACAGGCTCTGAATATGGAAATAAAGGAAGGTCAGCAAAATTCATGAAAAATTTCTCATTAAGTTGCATCATTATAATGATAATGGTAGGACACATTCAGCAGAAAGCAGGAGAGAATATTCACAATGAATTCACATTATACAGATGGAACAGCTTTTGAATCAGACAAACTGATCATATACACCCAAGAAGAAATTCAAGAAGCCACAAATAAATTTGATGAAACCAGGAAAATTGGCGCTGGCAGATATGGAAGCGTGTACTTTGGAGTAATGGAAGGGCAGGTATCTCCTTTCTTCATTCTACTTCCCCATGATAATTCTGAAATTTTGGTAAAGTTAAAATGTAGGCTTATTGTTCAATGTGTGATTTGTTTCAACATTCTAGAAAGTTGCAATTAAGAAGATGAAATCTAACAAATCCAAAGAGTTCTTGGCAGAGCTTAAAGTCTTGTGCAAAATCCATCACATAAATGTAGTAAGTAATCATCAGTGTTACTACTAGAAAGTAGAATGGTAATTGATTTTTGATGCAGCCTGAAAGAGAGGGTGTCACACATTTCCTTGGAATAAATCATGTTGCAGGTGGAACTATTGGGGTATGCCAGTGGGGATGACCATCTATATTTGGTTTATGAGTTCATTCAAAATGGATCACTTAGTGATCATGATAGAAAACAGCAAACAAACACACAAAATGACAACACAAATCAGATTCAGCAAACGAAATGAGGTAAAAATTCCTTCATTCAATTCCTTCCATCAACAGTGGAGGGTCAAAACTGAACAAGGAATACAAAAGGAAGCATAAAACTAAAAAATAACAAAAGAGAACCTCTGTGTGCAGAGCACAGCCCAGGGAAGTTTCCCTTTCTCCAAGCAGCCACTGGAGACCCAAAAAAGATTCCTAATACCAAAAATCTACTGCTCCTATTCCCCTTCACCTTTTTATAACCAAATTCTGGTATATTTAATTACCTAACAGCCCTTCGTTCTATCCTTACAAGTCCCACTCTCTTATTTCTAGAATATTCATAACCTCTAGCTTTTCTCTCTCAGATCATCTTCATGACCCATTGCTAAAAGGTATTCAAATAACTAGCATGCCTCCTTTACGTTTACTAAGGAACTCTTGAGTAGATCAATTCGGTAAAGTATAAGGCTGTAAGCATAAACTCAGAGAAACACTTGGGAAATTGCAAGATTGCAAGACTGTTTCCAATTATAGGTAAGTTCAGAAAACAAGCAATAAACAACATCATATATGCACTTTGTGCTGGACCTTCATATGATGCCTGATAAAAAGATACTCTAGCATGTTAATGACTGTATATCATTTAAAACCTTCATAAGTTATTTGAAAAATCAAACGGAAAATTCTTACCTAGACCCTGTCTGTATCTTCATTCATGGACTGAGCAAATAACTTGTTGCCATGTCAAAAAAGTAGTTTTTACAATCAGTTTTTTATATGGCAATGTACTATTGGCTTGGTTCATGAATGAATATATGAACATGATCTATGCAAGAAACAGTTGAATGGGACCTAAAATTAGGTACTCTATCAGGTTATCAGCCCCTCTCTTGGACAGCGAGAACACAGATAGCTCTTGATGCTGCAAAAGGAATTGAATATATTCATGACCACACAAAAATGCGCTATGTGCACAGAGATATAAGGAATAGTAACATTCTACTCGATGAGGAAATATGAGTAAAGGTACTTGAAAACATAATTCACCTGATTTAGAATTCTGTCATATTTGACTCATTAAATAACAAGATCTCTACGCACAAGAACTCCACCTTAACTTGGTTAATGAAATAAAGATGGAGCAAAATTCTTCCCATTCTCTTATCAATTGGATTACACTGCAGTTCATTAGCTTAGTGGCTGTTTATGAAGGTAGCAGATTTTGGATTGGCAAAGCTCGTTGAAAGAACCAATGATGAAGATTTAATAGCAACACGATTGGTTGGAACACCCGGCTATCTTCCTCCAGAGGAATTTCCATATTCTGATTCTGCCATTATATAGATTCTGCAGAAAGAAATAATCTGATTTTTTTTAATATAATTCACGGAAAGATCTGTGAAGGAGCTACAGGTGACCGCCAAAACTGATGTATTTGCATTTGGCGCGGTTCCAGCGGAGCTGATAACAGGCCAGCCTGCACTTGTTCGTGATCACTGTGAGCCCACCAAGTTGAGATCATTAATCACAGTAGTGAGTCAAGAAATTCTTAAAGCAAAAGAAATAAAAGAAAATTTGAGCATGGAATGGTTGACGAAACTAATTTCTATAGACATGCTCCATTTCAAAAAATTTACAATATTTAACCATCCGAAGCACATAGATAACTTGCACTTATTTTAATCAAGATCACCTGCAACACTATGAAAACCCTGGAAAATCTCTTCAAAATTCCCCTTGGAATTTATTTGAAGTAGCTAAAGGCTGCATGGAATTGATAAATTTAGGTTTGAAGTTATTAATCAAACAGTTAGATGTGCATTTTATTTTTTTGGTTGACTGATTATGATAATCAACAAAGGTATTCGTTCTTGCTATGAAACAGCCAAAAAATAAATTTGCTATATATACATATGTTTGTGTGTTAACATATATAAATAATTTTCTATACTATTTTTCCTCTGTAACATGGCAGATATCATAATTCAGTATGATCTTGATTATGATGACCAGGCCAGTTTCCTTTCTGTCATGCTGTCAGGTTTACAAAATTTTTGAAGATGAAGATCCAGAGACTGCTTTGGAAAATGCAGTAGATGGAAATCTTCGGGGTAGCTTCCCTATGGATGATGTCAACAAGGTTAGCTTGATTTATTTATTCCATATGCAAATAGGTTGAAGTTATAGCCTACACACTACCCTATAATGGCTGCATGAATCATTCAATTTAAGCTTAATTACCAACACAAACCACACAGCTATCATAATCATACAATCCACAGCAGAGGCAGAACTAGAACTTCTAAATTGAGGGGCCAAATCTAACTTGGGAGGAGGAACTACGTTTGATGTGCCTTAACTTTTACTATTTAAAGAGAATGTTCTTTGTTTTTTTTCCCTTCTTTCTTTAGCGCAATATAAGGATAGTATAATTAAACTCTGAAATCAAAAGTGGCAAAGAAGGAAATGAAAGTGAGAAAGAAGATAGATTAGACAAAGCATAATCAGAGTTCAAACTTCAAGCCCTAATTAACTTCAAAGCTCCAGTTTTTTAGCTGGGGGAGCAGTGGCCCCCGGCCGTCGAAGTAGTAAGTCATAATTTTTTTAGCTTAATTATTTTTATTTACAGATGGCAGAAATTGGAGAGGGGTGTTTGCACGAAGACCCAATTAGGAGACTAGAAATGCGAGAATTTGTTCCAATTCTATCCAAGATAGCGGCATGCTCAGTAGAGTGGGAAGCATCGCTAGGAGGCAACAGCCCAGTTTTTAGTGGGATCCATAATGGAAGATGAAAAGTACAAAAAAAGTGCGTCTAATGTATGTGTTAACTATAGTAAAAATCCCATGATATGCTAGCCAGTAGCTGACTATTTACTCCGGAAAAGTCAGCTACAAAAATCAAAATTATGTAAATTTTTTTTTCAGTCTCCAGCGACTTACTATCCCAAATTCTTCCTATTTTGTATGCAATAACACCACAAGATTTGTCAAAGGCAAAAAAATTGACACAAATTGAAGCATATCTAGCAATACTAACTGAGCCAATTAAAACCAGTTGGCTAGTATTTAATCAGTAATCAAGTTTTGAGAGTTCAACATACCTGCATGCTTTTCCCTACCTATTTCCAGAACCAAAATATTCAATATTTAGAAATACACAAGCTATGCTCCAAGGGAATTAAAAGCCGAAAGCAATTTATATTGTCCAAGTGATTATAGAGCGATCAGTTCCAATACAATAACTCGGAATCTGCTAACATTCATGTACCTATTTTGTACAGAAGATTGTGAAACTCATGACTGATATTAGTTAACCCCCATAATCGCTGCTCATGGCTTCTTCTGTGGAATTGAATGGTAAGAAATTAACTTGTACAAAGATGCATCTCACTCCTGGTCAATTTGCACAGCAGCTTGCAGCAGAAAAATTCAATCTTCGACGGATCCAGGCACAGCGTTATACCAGAACTAAGCTCCCGTGGGCACACAGAGAGGGGTTTTTTTTATCATTATTTGAAATAAGCAAACAACAAAACATTTTGTTCATGATTAAAGCCTCAAATTCTGTCAGTTTCCGCTCGATTGCGTCAATCTTCTGGTCATACTCATCAATACTGGAACTTTTGCACTGCAACTGCTCCGCAAAAATCCTCAACAAAGAAGCTACATCCGCCAAAACTATTATACTCTTCAGCAACTCTTACCTTCATTTTCTCCTAAAGTTCCAGCAAATTATTTGTCCCCTGAAGTTCACCCTTGACCATGGTTGAAACACTGGTGAAGAGATCGTTGAATGAATCAGCGAGTTCATCTCGAACGTCAACTTCCTTTTCCTCTCCAGCAGCCATGGCTTTGCGAAGATCTGTTCAGTAAATATTTTAGTAGAGGAACAAAATTTTAGATAAAAAATTTAAATGGATATTTATCTAAATTCAATAAAATAATAAGGCAAAATTATTATAGTACCTGAAATTTTAAATTGTCACTTTTATTTTATTTCGGGCTATATATTTTTTATAATTAACAAATTTTATAATTATCTCTTAATCTATTTTTTTACTATTAAAATAAAAAATAGTAAAATATATTTTTTTTCATCTCATCCTATCTTTTTTTTTTATAATTTATATTAAAATTAAAGTGAAAAATGTTTGGGTAATAATGAAAGTGAAATTAGAGGAAGTTAATTTGATTATTTCTCAATATTTTAATATTTTTTTTAACAAAAAAATAATAATATATCATACTGATATAATATGATAAAATGAAAAGCTACATGAAGTATGATTAGAGAACTAAATATTTTTAAATTTCGCTACATTACCATAATCTAAATCATCATATTTTATTTGTGCTGTGTCCACATAATTTATCTTCTATTGGCATTTTGAAAATTGTGCATATCAAATTCGATATCTGATAATTAATCTTTACGCTCTAATGTCATTTGAGTTATAAAATTTATGTGTCATAGTTAGAGAATCAAATATCCTTAAATTTCGCTATAATATCACGATTCAATCATTTTAAAATATTAGTGTAATATATCAATTTTTAAAAATAAATAATAATATTTTCAAATAATAAATCATTTACACAAATGAAATTCTCTTACTATTATAAACAAAATTCCCTCAATGAAAAAAAAATTACATAAAAAAGTTTTTTTAAAGAAATATTTAGAATTGCAGTAAAAAAAATAATTAAAAAATTAAAAATAAATGTTTTTTTTCAAAACTATTTTTCCAAACTCAAACCTTCTTGTTATCGACTAGATTGACCATGAATTTTATTGATATTTTCTCACATTGCCCAGGGTTCGACCGTTGGCTCAAAACGCTGTCGTTCCACAGTGAGTGTTTTAGACCAACAGGTAAGAACAGTGGCGATTTTAAACGACGTCGTTGTAAACATCAAACCATTCACGCAGAAAGCGAACTCCTCTTGAATCGCAATCTTCTTCAGGTTGCAACTTCCATTAGAATCATTTTCACTTGCTTGTAAAGCAGAGAGGTAGATCACAGATTAAACTTTTACTAAGCCTACCTTGTGAAAGCGATGACTGAAAAGCGCATCATCTCCTATTTGTTTCCACTTGAGGTCTCTGAAAATCATCAGATCTAATACGTGAAATTAACGCAGCAACAGAGGATCAGAGAATTATCAGTTAATGGCTGGGGCAGCCTCTGCTCTGTTTCTATTAGATATAAAGGGGCGCGTTCTGGTGTGGCGAGACTACCGTGGGGACGTCTCTGCCGTTCAAGCCGAACGTTTCTTCACCAAGCTCATCGAGAAAGAGGTTTGCTTCTTTTCACCTATTTCCATAATTCATAGTTCCCAATTGGTCATTCTTTGCCCAATCAGGCTCAACTGAGTGAAGATTTTAGGTTCTTTCAGGTCATTGTGTAATTCTCTTCTTATCGTTTTGGTATTTCAGGGAGATCCGCAGTCTCAAGATCCGGTTGTATATGATAATGGAGTCACTTACATGTTTATACAACACAGCAACGTTTACCTCATGACTGCGTCGAGGCAGAATTGCAATGCTGCTGGTCTCCTTTCCTTTCTCCACCGGCTAGTTGATGTAAGCGCCTATTGGTGGTAATCATAGCTTCAACTATGTCTGTTCATTTTTGTTATTCATTGAAGTGTTGTTTCGTTAGTGTGATTCAGCTTTATGTTACAGGTTTTTAAGCATTATTTCGAAGAATTAGAGGAGGAATCCCTCAGAGATAACTTCGTGGTAGTGGTAGGTCGACAATTCAATCTTGGATTTTTCTGTTTTTATTTGGTTTCAGTTATTTAAAATCTTATAATGGTTTGAGACGATGATAGTTCTCCCTTTCTACTTTGTTAGTACGAGTTACTTGATGAAATGATGGACTTTGGCTACCCTCAGTATACTGAGGCAAAAATCCTTAGTGAATTTATCAAGACTGATGCCTACAGAATGGAAACTTCGCAGAGGCCTCCCATGGCTGTTACAAATGCGGTCTCTTGGCGCAGTGAAGGGATATCTTACAAAAAGAATGAAGTATTTTCTTCTCTTTTTTCATTAATTGGGCTGGATATCAGTGTCAAACATTTGTTAAATGAAAAAAGAATTGTTCTTATATTTTCAGGTTTTTTTGGATGTGGTGGAAAGTGTTAATATACTTGTCAACAGCAATGGACAAGTTATTAGGTCAGATGTTGTTGGGGCTCTCAAGATGAGAACCTATTTGAGGTGTGTTATGTACTGAAATTTAGAATATCTTTTACTTATCTGGAATTGGATGGAAAAATGATTGATAGATTTTAGTGGCTTGTTTCTTCTTTGTGTTTAAATCCGTGCTTTTTATCCTAAAATGGAAAATGCTTCCATGTTTTCTTAGTGAATATAAAGGTTATCATATATTCGTTTTACCATGTCAGTTTGATGTATATTATTGTGTTAGGTAGTTCGTTAATGGCTCTGTATATCCTAGAATCAAGTAATATGTGAGGCAATTATTTTGCATGTGTATATGGTATAATACTGTGCAAAAGTTGTTGTTTTGCTCTATAAATGGAGTCATTATATACACGGTTGTAATAACAGAAGATAGGGTATTGAGAAGGGATATATGGTGATGTTGCACAGTTAGTAAATTTACTTGAAGTTGCTGCCTTATCCTATAAGTATAATATGTTGACCTCTTTAACTTTTGATGAAATACTTGTAACAGTTCTACTTTACTCTGTCTGATATGACTGCTGAAGTATATAATGTATTTTTTGTTTTAACTTTATGCCATTAGGATTTATTTATTTTTTAACATGTAGAGTCTATTAGCTGAAAACTAAATGTATTTATATATTCATTTATTTTTTAACATGTAGAGGCTATTAGCTGAAAACTAAATGTATCTGTGAACTAATTGGTTGCAGTGGCATGCCTGAGTGCAAGCTTGGCCTAAATGATAGAGTATTATTGGAGGCCCAGGGTCGTGCAACAAAGGGAAAGGCTATTGATTTGGAGGACATCAAGTTTCATCAGTATGTTGCATAATATGTAGTTCTACTAGAATTCTTGTGTTGTTTTCTAGCTGTCAGTGCAAATTCTGATTTAGTTGACCAAGGTTACTTGTTTCATTTTTTTTACTCCACTACTCATAATAAATGCTGGATTTTGGCTTAGATGCGTGCGTTTGGCTCGATTTGAGAATGATCGGACAATATCATTCATACCACCTGATGGGGCTTTTGATTTGATGACATATAGACTCAGCACTCAGGTTCACCTATAGTTCATGACACACACACACACTTTTTTATTTTTTATTTTTTTGTATCACATTTGATGAGTTTCCATATGGCTTTCCAGGTTAAACCTCTGATTTGGGTGGAAGCTCAAGTTGAAAAGCATTCAAGAAGTCGTGTTGAGATCATGGTAAAAGCTAGGAGTCAGTTCAAGGAGCGGAGGTATTAGAATTTTAATTAATGGAGACTTAGTTCATTCTTTTTTTGGAGCTCTAGGTGGGCTGATGTTTAGGTTTTCTGCATGTTATAAATTCTAATGATACAGCACTGCAACAAATGTTGAGATCGAGTTGCCTGTGCCAACTGATGCTTCCAATCCTAATGTTCGGACATCAATGGGGTCTGCATCATATGCACCTGAAAATGATGCATTAATGTGGAAAATTAAGTCTTTTCCTGGTGGAAAGGTATGGAATTTTTCTTTTGATAAATAAAGTTTTGAAACCATAAAATTATTATTTGCCTTGAGAAATTATAAATCTGCCTTGGTTTGATACTATTTGCAATCCTATATTATTCAGGAGTACATGTTGAGGGCAGAGTTCAATCTTCCAAGTATAACTGCTGAGGATGGTGGCCCTGAGAGAAAAGCTCCAATACGTGTGAAGTTTGAGATACCATATTTTACTGTTTCAGGGATACAGGTATGCCTAGCTTGTTTGTTGCTTTATGATTTTTGAGGTCTTGTGGTGAAAGGCATAATCTCTCTCTTTATTTGAGAATCAAGTTCTGTTATCAGAAAATTGAATTGTCAATTGGTCCATATGGTATATATAGGAACAAGAGGGCTAACCTTAATCTTAACTATTTTGTTTCCTTTCTCTGATTGACTTCAATGTTGTGAACAGTGTTTTACAACAGGGAACGCATCCTCTTTATATCTCCTCTTGAATAATTTGTATTCTTTATATTCTATATCCAAATGTGCACCTTTACCATTGTTATCTCGTGATTATGCTGAAGCTTGAGGAGAAAATAGTGAGTTTGAGCAATATAGATAGAGTGCTTTGATGGGGGAAGAAAATGAGGGGAAGGGAAAATAAGGAATACATGGCATGGGTCTACTAGATTCATTGGAGAAGAAAAAAAAATGAGAGAGAATACATGGCATGTCACGGGTCTGCTAGATTATTTTTCCCCAATTTGCGATCAAATTGGGGTGAAAATCAATTTATTTATCATTTTGCCCTTCTACATATTTTTTGTTTGAAAGAACTTTAGGGCATTATTTTGGTGATTGAAGCAACAAAACAATTATTTTTTATTTTCTTTCTTGTCCTTTTTGCTTCTCCTCCCAAACTAGAGTAAAGAAAGTACTTTTCTCTCACTCCATTTCTCAATTCTCCACTTTCTCCCCTTCCTTTTCTTTCTTCTCTAAAAATATTTTCCCAAAGAAAAGTTAAGTGTCCAAAACGAGAACCAAATAGTTGAATAGCATGAGAAATTGTAGAGTTTTTTTTTTTTTTTTGGGTGCATACTGGATAGCATTTTTCTCCATTTGGATGGGATTGATATATAGGTGGAATGATCTCTTTATTTTGGTCACTCAAATCTGTTGAATTTGATGACATGTTTAATCGAACTCTAGATGAATGACAAGTAGTCCGTAACAGCAATTCTTGTAGGGGACATTGTTGGGTAACTACTTGTCAAAGTGCGTGTTTAACTTTTAATACATAATAACAGGTTACTGGAGACACCAGAAAGCATCTATTGAAATTGTAAAATAAAACTGATCAACAAGAAGGTCAATGTAATAAGAGTTTGATTTTGGAGATTTTCATTTTTCATGTCTGAAGATTATTGTATATCTGTGCCCAGCACGGTAAATTAGATGATTTAATCAAGTTTGTAATCAAGTCCAATTAAATATCATAAATTAAATATCTTTGTTTTATAGGTCCGGTACCTGAAGATTATTGAGAAAAGTGGTTACCAGGCTCTACCATGGGTGAGGTATATAACTATGGCTGGCGAATACGAGCTTAGGCTTATTTGAAAAGAAAGGAGCGGTGGGAAGTCAATTTTTCATGGTCCAATGCTTTGCCGAGGATACCATTTTACTTCGTAGTCTTATGCTGTCTATTATATGTGCGTCACTGTATTATTTAATAGGGTTTTGCTGCAGATCCCTGCCTAGAAAACTTACTCAACCACCTGTCCAAATTATACATTACTCTTTGTAATTCATATTTTTAGTCTGTATTTGATTGGAAATTGTGAACTATTGTCAAACCAGTGATTCTTTTCTACAGCTTTTAAATAGAACCAAATGGTGCTGTATCTTATTATTATTATTATTATTATTATTATTATTATTATTATGAGGCCAGCATTTTATGAAAGAATTCAAAGAAGCCTTTGAATATAGCGGCTATATCTTTTTTTTTTTCCTAGAGCTCTTGAATATTTATTTATTCAGATTATTTTATTAGATCGAGTCCTTTTTTTTTTAATTGCCTAGGATTTAGGCAAATTATCTAAACAAATGCATTCACATTCTTATCGATCATAGCTCAAAGATAACCTCAAAATATAGGTGTTAAAGTTTGACATGCTAATAGATCATAATCATAAATATGAAAAGTGGGATTAAGGATAAAAGGCCAACGTATTGAATGATATGTTCACATACTTGTTAAAACTCATTTTCGTTACCGATTCAGAAATTTTATACAGTAGATATATATATATAGAATATAAATTTCAATTATACAGTGGATCCATATATAAAATATAAATTTCAATTATAAAAATATGAATGTGATAATAAAACAACAAAATAAATTCTTTTATAATATTTATCAATAAGTTTTTATATTTTAAAAATAATACATAATTGCATAATTATTAATGCTATCAAATACATTATTTTCAATACATATCACTAAATAATTATTCAACCACTAATCATTCATTTTGTTTTATAAATTATTTTTTATCAATTTCATTGTGGAAAATGCTCTTGTTTAAAAAAAAAATTATTCAAAAGTTTTTTTAAATTAATTTTTCATGATCAGTGTTTTTTTTTATTTTTTTATCAGTTTTTTTATCAATAGTTTTTCTAAATTGAAAAAATTTATTTTTTCAAAATTTTGTTGGGGACTTATTAAAAATAATGGGGTATATTTCATTATATTATACCTATGCTAAAAACTTTTAGAAAAAAATTGTTTTATAGGTAGATCCACCCCTGTAGAACTGCTAATTCGTATCATATAATCATATTGTATTACTATTCGTATTGATTTAAATGTATAATATAATTGTGTAATATATTTATAAATATATATACATACACGTATATAACAAGCAACTCAAGTTAATATTTCATAAAAAATATATTAATTTTTATAATGTATTAATAAGTTATTATGATATAAGATATATAAATATATAAATTTACCGTATATATACACAAAATAAAATTTATTATTATAATAAAATTTAAGTATTTAATTATTTATATGAATATTAGACAATTTATTAATTTTTTTATATATATTAATATAATTAATTATAATATATTATTTTGTAAATATATTCCTATAAAAATTTATATATATTTAAAAATATTAATATATAATTAAATATTTTATATATTTTTAAACACATTATATTATAAACAAATTAAATGTATTTATATCTTATCATACAAAAATTCATATTGTAGTATTGTCACTGCGCCCCTGCTCATTTGTGTCCAAAAGTGCTGATACAAGTCACAAACTCATAATAGCGGAAATTACAAGACGGGTGCAAAAATTATCTTTCAATTTAGACTCTGAAAATTGATGCATATATAGACTAATTAGTTTGTTTTTGTTAAATGTCATTGTTCACCTAACACTGAACACTAATCCGTGGGTGCAGAATGACCTTTTACCCAAAGTCTTAAACTCTTGAAAATGGATGCATATATATATAATAATTTTTTGGGGTTGAATTTCAACATCCACCTAAAATTAAATATTGGAAATTACTGGGTGGCTGCAGAATTATCTTTCAACTTATACTCTCGAAATTGATGCATACATACAGTAGCTAGTTTCCCTGTTTTTTTTTTTTTTTCTTTTGGGGGGGGGGGGGGGGGGGGGGGGTTTAATGTCATTATCCACTTGAATAATGGAAAGTGGATCCACTACATGAATCCAACATTTTAAGATCATGAAAAGCAAATTTGATAAACACTTCTCTCATTGATCACATTAAATTTCCTATTTGAAAATAATGCCTTACTTCAGGTTCACTTGTAAATTGAATAATGAAGACTCCTTCATTGAAGATATGCTGAAATGCAAATCTCAAGTTGAAGATGGAAGCTACTCATCCAAATCCAGTATCTCTAGCTACAAAGAAGAGGAATCTTGTTTGGAAACTCTCACATTGAAGTATGCTAACCTTCCTGATCATCTCAAGCACTGCTTTGATTACTGTTGTATGTTCATCAGTTCCTCTGAAGAGAAGGGAAAACTAGTTCGGCTTTTGTTGGCTGAAGGTCTAATTCCAGAAAAACCAGGGGATATCATGGAGGATACAGCAGCAAACATAATCGCAGAATTAATTGGCTTAGGAATGCTTCAAGAAGTACTTGATAGAAGGGGGGATGAATTGAGAGTAAATAGATTTTATCACCAATTGTCTCTTATAAAAGTTGAGAAACAAGATTTTGTTGCTAATGCTGCAAATACACCTCTGTGTGTTGTGATCAGGGATGATAATACAGGCATCGATCCTAACATGAAAAGCCTTCAGATTCGATCGCTGTTCGTGCTTACTGCTGAAAGATGCGGGTCATCATCTTTTGGTTCTACTAGAGGCCTTTCTCAGGCTTCGATGGAAACAATTTGTGCGTTCCAATTTCTGTTCGTTTTGGATTTGGATGGTGAGATAAAGTATTTACCTAATCAATGAGCTTCCACAGACATTAGGTAATCTTCAAAAACTACAGACTTTGGACATACGAATGTGTGGAAAACTTCAAGAATTACCAGTCGAAGTTCTAAATATTCAGCAGTTGAGGCACCTGCTGATGTCTAGATCCACATATATCAACCATACAGGCGTTAAAGTCCCAATGGGAATCGGAGCATTGGTAAATCTTCATACTTGTACCGGTGTTTATGCGGGAGGTGGCATTGCTAGTGAATTGAGCGCCCTAACCCAGCTAAGAGTACTTGGTGTTAACGGTGTAAGTGAAGATCATGGCAGTGAGCTATCTGCAGCTATCATGAAGATGGAAAACCTCATCTCCTTGTCGCTTGAAGCAGAGCTCTACTACCATGAAGATGAAAATTTAACTTTCTTTCCTGAATTTGAATCATTTTCCCCTCCACCTCTTCTTCAAGAGCTTCATTTAGATGGTGGCCTATTTGAAATTCCCATTTGGCTAGCCTCCATGTCAAACCTCACCAAGTTAGACTTATACTTTTCTTATCTACCAGCTGAGACGCCAATTTCAGACTTTCAATTTCTTCCCAAATTAAAACATCTTACTCTATGGATGGCCTACAAAGCAAAGCAAATTGGTGAAGAATTTTGTCAAGCAGGTGGGTACCCAGAGTTGCAAACTTTGACAATTGATTCTTCTTTTCTGGTGGAGTGGACTGAGATTAAAATTGGAGCATTTCCAAAACTAAGAAGTCTCTGTCTTAGGTGTTGGAACTTGAGGTTTCTTCCTGAAGGTCTAGAAAACATTTCTACACTTGAGGAACTCACTCTCACTCCTTTGCATGAAGAGCTCGCCTATCAATTAATTGGTGAAGAGAATTACAAGATCAAGCACATCTCAAAACTTCACGCTAGCCCTCGATTTCAAAGTTTTCCATTATGTATTTATGTGGGAAGTCCACAGGATGTGCTGCTGCGAGTCTACTCTTCTCAGAATTGAGAAACAAGCAGCAGTGTTGGAGAATTGAGATCTTCCTTGGATATTTTGGAGTTGTTGAGAAGTTTGTTGGATTAAGTTGATTTGCTGAATGTTGGTGTCTTTAACTATTTATCTAAGCGTGACTCACCATGCTGTAAAGGATAGGCAGAAGTATGGCCAAACATTGTGTCATTTATCGGATACTATAAGTCTATATAAACGTGCTCGTTTCTTAATATGAACGATATTATCTTTCTTTTCTTGTTTCTTAACTTGTCCAATGATATGTTCTACACTGACTTGGCTCTATTCTTCAACATTTGACCTGCATTGTAATTGTGCTTTTTCTACATTTTATAACAATATTAAAAATTTGGGTTATCAGAACTTAGAAGCACTGGTTTCAATTTGATTTATCAGAGCATATCAAAAAAACAATGCCTCACTTCTACTTCAGTAATAAACCAGATAGTAGAACAGAAATGTTTTTCAAGGAGATGAAAAGAACATGTCAATATGATATTATTGGTGGGCAAATTGGATCGGACCATCATATTCCAACAAATATTATCAGAGCCCAAAAAGCCTCGCGACTCATGAAGATCTAAGTTACACTGAAATAAGTGCTTTAATGCATACCCATTTTACAGTTTGGTCCTTGCTCTCCTAATCTTATCCAAGTTGGACTGGGGCCCTCATGCTTCCAACATTTCTTATCATCTCTAGTTCTGCTTAGATTCCTGTGCTATTGTTTCCAAAAGATATCCTGTAGGCAAGAACAAACTGATTGGACTCTTGGTGGCCAAAGATCTAATACCCGAAAAAACAGGAGAAATTGTTAAAAATGAGAAATTTAAAGAAATTATGAGTAGAGATTTGTAGTAAAGCTGCCCATTAACAAGAGAAAATGAAAATCAAAGTGAATACGAAATCTGAAAAACAGAGGAGAGAAAGGAAAAATGGGAACTAATCATATGAAAATTAATTTGCAGTAAAAGATCACTTCATCATTCCCATAGAATTCATTATATACAGGTAATCTTTTACAAAAGTGTGCAGATCTTCTCTTAACAAAAAAATATTTGTCAAAGTTCCAATCAAGCACAAAAAATAAGGTATAGTTGCCCAAACTTTATCAGAGACCATTAAGTCAACTAAAGTTTACATTTAACTAACATTAGCCAACTAAACTAACCAAAACACTTGACTTTGAATTTAATATTCTCAAGCAAAGTCTCAAAATCTCAACACTCCTCATTGAGGCTTTTCTTGGTTATACCAAGCAAGTTTCTTAGCTTCTCAAATCTAAAAATTTGCAGTGACTTAGTGAAGATATCAGCCAACTGCTCTTCAGATACACAATGCTTCAAAGTGACTTCTCCATTTTTAATTGCATCTCTAATGGCATGGAACTTAACTCTTATGTGCTTAGTTCCCCCATGTTGAACATGATTTTTAGCAATAGAAATAACAAATTTGTTATCAACTTTCAATATAGTTGGAGATGATTGCTTGAAATTCAGATCTTCAAGTATTTTTTTGAGCCAAATGGCATGATTGGCAGCAGAGGCAACTACTACATACTCAGCTTCAGCAGTTGATTGCGCTACTACTTCTTGTTTCTTGGAACTCCATACAAATGCACCTGAACCAAATGAGAAAATATACCCTGAGGTGCTTTTACTTTCATCAATGCAGTCAGTCCAATCACTATCTGCATAGCCAATCAATTCCAAATTTTCTTCATTGTCATACCAGATTCCATAATCCCAAGTTCCCTTCAAGTACCTTAGTACTTTTTTAGCTATTACAAAGTGGATGTTGTTGGGTGAAGACATGAATCTTGAAAGAAAACTAATAGCATACATCATATCTGGCCTTGTAGCAATTAAATATAATAAACTTCCAACCAAACTTTTGAATTTTGATTGATCTTCTATCTTCTCACCATCATCTTTAGATATCTTTTTGTTTTACACAAGTGGAGTTTCAACTGATTTACAAACCCACATTTGAAACATTTTCAACATATCACTTGCATACTTCTTTAGAGTGATGAGAATTCCATTTTTGTATTGAACAATCTTCATTCCTAGGAAATAATGCATCAATCCCAGATCTGACATCTCAAACTTATTTTTCATTTCATTCTTAAAAATTTTCAACTCTTTTAAATCATCTCCGGTGAGCAACAAATCATCAACATACAAAGATATTAGGATGCATTTTCCACTTGAGCTGGTTTTGACATACAAGGTGGCCTCATTGAAACTCCTCTTGAAGTCAAGGCTGATTAAATATGAGTCTATTTTGTTGTATCAGGCCTTTGGTGCCTGTTTCAAACCATAAAGAGCTTTATTAAGCTTATAGACCCAATTCTTATGGCCTGAAACCACAAAGCCATTTGGTTGCTCAATGTAAATTTCCTTTTCCATCTCTCCATTCAAAAAAGTTGACTTGACATCCATATAAAATAACTTCTAGCCTTTATTAATAGCCAAGGAAATAATAAGTCTAATAGTATCATGTCTTGCAACATGAGCAAATGTCTCCCCAAAATCAACTCCAAGTTATTGTGCAAAGCCCTGAACAACTAATTTTGCTTTAAATTTGTGAATGTTGCCATCAGGATTAAACTTTACCCTGTACACCCATTTAACTCCTATAGCTTTCTTGTCATTTGGTATTGGCACAAATGTTCATGTGTTATTCTTTTCAATCATTTCCAGCTCTTCCTTCATTGCGGCAACCCAATCAGCTGAAATAACAGCTTCATAAAAATTTGTTGGTTCAATTTCAGTATAATTGCATCTCTCATATACATTAGATAAATGCCTCACTTTAGTAACATGATCATCTGTGGTCTGCTCCACTTCTAAGTTATTGATGTTGCTTTCAATTGATGGCAATGAGGATTCAGAATTATATTTGTTATCAGAACCAAAGGTACGACTATATTTTTAATATTCACAATTTGCTGCATTTGGAAATCCCAGTTGCTATCTTCATCAACAACGACATCTCTACTGATAAATACCTTTCTATTGTTAATATCAGACACTCTATACCCTTTAGCTTTAGTTGCATATCCAACAAAAATCACCATAACTGATTTATCATCCAATTTGCTTCGATTTTTAGCAGGTATGAGTGAAAAACATATTGAACCAAATACTTTCAAGTGTTTTGCAAAAGGTTTAAATCCAGACCAGGCCTCCACAGGAGTTTTCCACTTATAGCCTTAGT
The DNA here is from genome assembly GCA_023653625.1 of Triadica sebifera. Classification (NCBI taxonomy): domain Eukaryota; kingdom Viridiplantae; phylum Streptophyta; class Magnoliopsida; order Malpighiales; family Euphorbiaceae; genus Triadica; species Triadica sebifera. The sequence goes on from CM042913.1 coordinate 1,916,220, forward strand.
AGGAAGTCTATTTAGGAGTTAGATAGCAATATTTACTGTCTCTGCCCAAAACTCTTTTGGCAAATTTTTCTCAAAGAGCATGCACCTGGCCATTTCCATCATTGTCCTGTTCTTTCTTTCTGAAACCCATTATGTTGAGATGAATAAGCCACTGAAAATTGATGATCAATCCCATAATCTTCACAAAACAAGTTGAATTCTTTAAATGTATACTTTTTTCCATTATCAGATCTTAAAGTCTTCAGTTTGCATCCACTTTGTTTTTCAACCAAAGCCTTAAATCTTTTGAAAGTAGAAAAAACTTTATTTTTACCAATTAAGAAATAAACCCATGACATTCTGGTAAGATCATCAATAAAAATGAGAAAATATTTACTGCCATTTAGAGAAGTTGTTCTCATCGGTCCACAAACGTCAGTATGAACTAATTTCAGCTTATCCTTAGCCCTCCATGAACTACTGGTTGGGAAGGGCAATCTATGTTGCTTTCCTACTTTACAAGTGGCACACACATCACCACAAAAAGAAATCTGAGGCACATCTCTAACTATGCTTGTTTAATGCTTGTATTTAAAAGACTTGAAATTAAAATGGCCAAATCTGATATGCCATTTAATGCTTTCATTTGTTTTGACATTAAATGCATTTTGCTCATTCAATGCTGAGTTAAGAGAAAATGCATCATTTTTCATATATATTGCATCAATTTCAGTGCCATTAAAATCATAAATTGTGCTGGAATTTTCAGAAAATGTGAGAAAATATCCATTTTGCATAAGCTAGGCCACACTGAGCAAGTTGTAAGATAGAGCAAAAATGTACAAAACTTGTTAAATCTTCTATGTGCCTCTTTTTTTCTTGATTACAACCGATCTCATACCTTCAGCTTGAACTGAATCTCCATTTCCCAAAATAACTTTTGTTTTGATTGAATCATTAAATGAAGTAAAGAGAACAAAATTACTTGACATGTGACAAGTGCAACCACTGTCAATAAATCAAACTAGGTTATTAGCATGTGTCTCCTTGTGTGAAGCCATAAACATTCTTACTTCTCTCTTTTGCATTTCTTCAGTAAAATTTGCTTGTTGATTTGTTGGTGGTTGATTTGAAACTTGATGAACATGCTGATGTTGTTGAGTTTGTTTTGCTCTACAAAATTTTTCTATGTGACCAATTTTATTGCAATGCTTACACTAATATATTGGTTTATTCTTAAACCAACAATCAGATTCAGCATGATTTGTTCTTTTACAAGTGCCACATAATGGATACTTTGCTAGTTTGTCCATCTCTTTGCTTTGATCCATTGTTTTTCCTTTGTTCTTAAAGTCAAATGAAGTCTTCTTTTGATTCTTGAAATTACCCTTCATTCCTTTGTGCCTTACTTGAAATGCATTTTCCATTGGTTCCTCAGATCTGATGGAAATTCTTTGCTCATGAGCCTGCAAATTGCCAATGAGCTCAGTAATGGTAAGTTTTTTTATATCACACGATTCTTCAATTGCTGCAATCTTCGCCTCATATTTATCAGTGGCACTAATCATAATTTTTTCAACAACTCTCTGATCATTCACAACTTCACCATAGAGTCTCATTTGATTCACAATTTCCATCAGCCTGATAGAGTAATCTTTGATTACTTCCTAATCTTTCATCTTCAACATCTCAAATTCTCTCTTTAAAGTGAGAAGCTTTATTGACCTGACTCTTTTGTTGCCTTCAAACTCTTCTTGAAGTTTCTCCCATGCTTCCTTTGCAGTTTTGAAGGTTATGATCTTTGAGAATATTGCATCAATCAAGGTTGTATGAAGACAAGTTAGGGTTTTAAATTTCTTTGCCCTTTCTTCCTCAAATTTTTTGATTTGAGCCATGGTGGGGTCTCTACCAAGAGGATGAGGATCTGAATCATCTTCAATTGATTCCCATAAATTCATGGCTTTCAAATACGATTTCATCTTTACCACCCATATCCGATAGTTCTCACCATTGAAAATAGGAGGAGCTATTGGAGGAAAAGAACTTGAGGCCATTTCTTGTTCTCAGAAATTAGAAATCTTAAACTTTTCAATATAATCACAACTCTTAAGATTCAAGCTCTGATACCATTGTTAAAAATGAAAAATTTAAAGAAATTATGAGTAAAGATTTGCAGCAAAACTGCCCATGAACAAGAGAAAATGAAAATCAAAGTGAATATGAAATCTGGAAATCTAAAAAACAGAAGAGAGAAGGGAAAAATGGGAACTGGTGAAATGAAAATTAATTTGTGGTAAAAGATCACTTCATCATTCCTATGGAATTCATTATATACGGGTAATATTTTACAAAAGTTTGCAGATTTTCTCTTAACAAAAAAAATATCTGCCAAAGTTTCAATCAAGCACAAAAAAGAAGGTATGGTTGCTCATACTTTATCACAGACCATTAAGCCAATTGAAGTTTATATTTAACTAACATTAGCCAACTAAACTAACCAAAATGGTAACCAAAACACCTGACTTTGAACTTAATGTTCTCAAAAAAAGTCTCAAAGTCTCAACATAAATCATCGAAGATGTAGCAAAAAAGATCATTGAGGAGTTTATTAAGGTAGGAATGCTTTAAGAATCATGTATGTATTCTGAACTACTAGTTCCTGACCCGGTATAGCAAAATATGTCTTGTTGAAATAGATGAACACGATTTGTCGATAGAGTTGAGAATTTTCCTAGTCGTGTAGTAATAGAAGATGATGGAAAGAATATCCCTCCTAACTTCAGGACTCTTCAAATTCAATTCTTGTTTGTGATAACTGCAAAGTGTCACAGTTTATTCAATGACTCCATTGAAGGTCTTTCTCAAACCTATCTGCAAAATGTTTGCAGGTTGCACTCTCTTTTGGTTTTGGATTTGTAAGGGGAAATAGAGTCCTTGCCTTATGAAGTGGGAGAGATGGTTGAGCTGAGATATTTGGGCTTACATTAATCGAATTTGGATCAACTTCCTCTAACTATGAGTAATCTTCAAAATCTGCTGACTTTGGATATAAGAATGTGCGCAAATATGCTTGAAATACCAATAGAAGTACTAAATATGAGAAAGTTGGGGCATCTTCTGATGTCGAGAAGATTTAATAAAGGTGAAATTAAGTTTCCAAAGGGATTGGGAACAATGCTGAAATCTTCAAACCTGCGAAGGCCTATATGGTGGAGGTGGAACGAATTGGGTACTTTAATCTGATTGCAAAAACTTGGCTTTAAGCGTGTGTCTGAATATCATGGCAATGAACTACATTCAGGCATTATGAATTTGAAGAACCTTGTCTCCCTTTTATTGGAAGTAGAGGCAAGCATATCCGAAACTAGACTTCTTCCTGACATGGAAAACTTCTTTCCTTCACCTCTTCTTAAGGAGATTAGTTTGGTCGGTGGACTAGTTGGAACCCCCAACTGGGTTGCCTCCATGGAATACCTGATCAGCCTAGATTTATGCTATTCTAATCTACTGCAGAACCCAACTACAGTCCTTCAATGGCTTCCCAAATTAAAACGTCTCAATCTAGGGGAAGCCTATAAGTCAAAGCTCATTGGTAAAGAATTTCGCAGCCTAGGGGTTTCCCTAAGCTGGAAATTTTAGTAATTTCTTCTGGTACTCTTATAGAATGGACTGAGATTGTTAATGGTGCTTTACCGAGTTAAAGTATCTTCACTTTCGTAACTGCATGAATTTGAGGTTTCTTCCTGAAGGTTTACCGAACATTTCTTCACTTAAAGAATTGTGGCTGCTTCCCTCATATAATGACATTGCAAGGCGATTGACTGAGTGAGGAGAATCACAAGATTAAGAACAATTACCCTTATAGTACTTGAACGGTATTGAAGTAATTATCCAAAGATTGGTGTAGAAAGAAGTGGAATTTTATATGCCTGTGCTTTGTTCTTTTTTCGTTGTCACATATCATTGTCAATTTCTATTTTAACATTTTGTGACAATAAAATTAGTTGTTAAAATATTTAATTTTATTTCTCGGTCATTTGTGACAACATACTATAAGTGAAAATATATTTACTTTTATCTATAAGATCAGTCGTCACAAATATTATTGAGACAACTATTTTCTTGTCACAAATTATATTTTTCTGTGACAAGAAAAGTTTTTAAATTGAACTTTTAGTTACAAAAGTGTACATTGACAACTTTTGTTGTCACATCTATCTGTGACAATGTTTGATCAGAGCATGAAGGTCAACAAGAGAGATAAGAGTGCAGCCCCACTCTCTAAAACCTTCCCCACATTGATGAATAGAGAAAAGTCATGATAGAGATGGAAATGCAGCCTTTAAGCCAATAAACCCATTTCTCTCTTCTATTAATTGCTCCACTTTAGACAAATAAGTCGAATTGTCAAAATTGGTAGTTGAAGACTTTGATCAATTCAGAAGAAAACTTCAACAACCAGGATATTTCCAAAGAATTGATAATAAAATCTTATTAATCTAAAGAAATTGTCACTGCTCCAATCACACATTTCGGTTCTTATTCCCACTACGACTTCTGTATGCAAACTATGCCTTGCTTGTGTTTCAGTTGTGAATCAGATAACAGAAAGGAGTCATTCTTCTTGGAAATTCCGAGAAGAAATTCTCACTGTGATGATGTTCCAAGTACATGTACTGAAGATGAACATAGCTCATCTAGTGATGTTCTAAGTATTTCTTCAGAAAGTGCCACATCCAATCATGCAGAACTTCCTGATTATCTCAAATCCTGCATCTATTTCTGCTGTTGCTGCATAAGATATGATGTAGAAAGGGGAATGCTAGTTCGGCTGTTATTGGCAGAAGGTCTAATACCAGAGAAACCAGGGGAAATCATGGAGGATGTTGCAGAAATGGTTATTGAGGAGTTAATTGAGCTTGGTTTTCTACAAGTAATATACCACTATGGTGCCATTGGTCTTCTAAAAGCTGCAGATCCTTATAAAAGATTATGTATTCGCGAAGTGAAGGAAACAGATTTCATTGCTATAGCTGCAGATGCACCCGTTCGTGCAGAGGTTGAAGATGATGGAAAGAACATCCCACCTGACTTCAAAGGCCTTGAAATTCAATCACTGTTTCTGATCACTATCGAAAGACGCTCTTCGGCTTTGCATTCTTTTAGAGGTCTTTCACGGGCCTATATGCAAAGTATTTGCAAGTTGCGATTCCTGTTAGTGTTGCATTTGAATGGAAAGATAGAAGTCCTGCCTGATGAATTGGGAGACCTTATTCACCTCAGGTATCTGGGTTTACATTGTTCATATTTGAATCTGCTTCCACCAACTCTGGGTAATCTGCAAAATCTGCAGACTTTGGAAGTACAACCCAGTGGACGAAATCTGCGGCAACTGCCAACAGAAGTACTGAAAATTCAAAACCTGAGGCACCTTGTAATGCGTAAATGCATCAACGATGGTGAAATTAGACTTCCCAAGGGGATTAAAGTACTGGTAAATCTTCAAACTTGTGATGGTGTATACGCTGGAGGTGGCACTGCTAAAGAACTGAGCAACTTAACCCAATTGCGAAAACTCGGAGTTAAACGGGTCTCTGAAGATCATGCTACTGAACTTGCTGCAGCCATCATGAAGATGGATAAACTTGTCTACCTGTCACTACAAGCAGAGGGAAGTTTAGGTCGAATGTCAAGCCTTTTTCCTGAATTGGTAGCATTTACACCTCCACCTCTTCTTCAAGAACTTCGTTTATCAGGTGGTCTAGTTGATATACCCAATTGGATTGCCTCCTTGGAAAACCTGACCACGCTAAGTTTATGCAATTCTAATCAATTGGATAACTCAACTTCAGTCCTTCAGTTTCTTCCCAAATTAAAGCACCTATTTCTCTTCCACGCCTTCGAGGGAAAGACCATTGGTAAAGAATTTTGCGAGGCAGGCGGGTTTGCCAAGCTGGAAACTCTCACAATAGTTTCTCGTTTGCTTGTAGAATGGACTGAGATTGTTAATGGGGCTTTTCCAAGCTTGAAGCATCTATGTTTTCGTAATTGTTTGAAGTTAAGGTTCCTTCCTGAAGGCTTACAGAACATTTCTACACTTGAAGGATTGAGTTTGATGCCTTCGTATAATGACATTGGAAGGCGATTGAAAGGTGAAGAGAATTATAAGATCAAGCATATTGCCAATGTTATAATTCACGAACTGTATTAAGCATAGTAGAAGTTGCTCTACTTTTTTTCCTACTTGTTTGATTGTTCATCTCAATATCCAGACTTTTTCTTCTATCAAAATTTTTTTTTCCATTGTTGGACATGAAATGCTGTTAACAATGAATGAGAAATTATAACTTCTTGTCAAGGCAGAATACTAACTTAACAAAATCAATGAAAAAGGCGAGACTGATAAATCTTCCAACATCATCGACCTCCGGATGTGGTTGCCCCCCTGGGTGCTTATTTCTTGATTGCTTGAAGAAGAACAAGAAACCGAAGCATAAAGACCTTTTCTTTCAACAAAAGCTGGCAGTTTGGGGATCGGAAGGCTCGCAATTTCACTGCTGAGCAAGACAACAACTCCGACATGGTAGGAAAATCACCTGGGTCATCTTGTGCGCATAAGAGTGCGACATTTAGACACTTCAAGAACTCATTCGTGTTACAACTTTCCCATAGTTTTATGTCCATGAATTCCAGCGCTTTGTCTTCTCACCACAATCTCCATGCCTTGCATTTTCCAACTAAGTTAGCATCAATAAGTAAACTTAGAATTGTGGAAAAAAGCAATTATATCAACTTACATAACCAAGAAGGTTCATGGCTTCTTCAGGATTAACCGTTCTTGTGTTTCTTCTCCCGCTCAGAATCTCAAGCACAACAACTCCAAAGCTAAAAACATCTGATTTAAAGGAAAGGAACCCATCTAATGCTTACTCCGGGGACTTATAACCACTTCATTTTAACAACTGTAACATGAAAATTAGAGGTACATACCTGGAAATTAATAATCAGCAGCAAGTATATCATAAAACTTACCAAGTGCCAACCACTCTGTTTGTCATTCCCTCTGTTTGTTTCCCTACAAAAATCCTAGCCAAGCCAAAGTCAGAAATCTTTGGGTTCATTCTGAATCTAATAAAATGTTTGCTTGTTTTCAAATCCCTGTGAATAATCCTCAACCTGGAATCTTGGTGCAGATAAAGTAGCCCTCAAGCAACTCTGAGGAATGCACATTCACCCTTGGCATTAAATTGGAGAGTAGTGGAGAGAGAGAGATGAAATTACTCAGTTCTTCTATACATAATAATCACCGGAAAATCTAGTGTTATGTACTTTCAAAGTAAATTGGGAATAATAAAACAATTATCCCTTAAATACCAAGTGCAACTTATTCACTAATCACTGGAAAGTCTAATTTTATTGTCTTCTAAAGTAAATTGTGAACAATAAAACAATTATCCCTTAAATACTTTATTCAAATAAACTAATTGCAAAAACTTGCCAACTAGAACTCCTTGATATTACTCCTCTGAGTTTACATAAACAGCTTACGACGAAAAAGACAAGGAGAGGGGGAGGAATAAAGGCACATTACCTAGACATTCTAAGCATTTTCTCTTTTCTGAGTTTTCTGAGTCCCCACACAGACATACAGATATGTGATGATAATTAAAAACTAACATCCATTTTCTTTACTTATTTTCTGAAGAATTATTTTTGATAATAAAGGAAACTTTATCGAAGGGGACTAAACCATGGAGAATGAGGCATCTTCTGAATTAATCAACAAGTTTACAAAAATCAGCGAGAAAACAAGAAAAAGAAATTCATTTTCTCTTTTCTGAGTTTTCTGAGTCCCCACACAGACATACAGATATGTGATGATTATTAAAAACTAACATCCATTTTCTTTACTTATTTTCTGAAGAATTATTTTTGATAATAAAGGAAACTTTATCAAAGGGGACTAAACCATGGAGAATGAAGCAGCTTCTGATTTAATCAACAAGTTTACAAAAATCAGCGAGAAAAGAAGAAAAAGAAATTGTAACTGAATCTTAAAATTAGATGGAAAAAAGGGGGAAAACAGTATTCATAGGACATCACTTTCGATCACTAAGCTCTTTCTAACTTAAACTGACAAGTCTCCTAAATTTTTAGACAGATCCAATTCTCCCAAGACAATATTGACAAGAAGACTTAAAATCGCCCATAACACCCTCACAATATAAAAGAAATGAGAAGGAGACTACCACACATACACCACATAACAAATTAAGTGGAAGAAAAAACCTATCAAGTTACATCTGATTTAGCATTTAGCATATGGAAGAAAAGCCTATTAAGTCACAGCATCTTCAGCAAGCAACAAGTCATTCAGCATTTAGCCTATGAAAAATATAAAGCTTTTTGATGTCCTGATTCATTCATGTCATTGTGGTTCAACTTCAATTCAGTTGGCTTACACTCACTCTAGCTGCCTCAATCCACAATGAACACAACCACCTTCAGATCAAGCGTCAATCATAAATTTTGTTCGGACCCATGCTTATGATTTGAGTTCAAATTGGACTTGAGCTTAGCTAGACATCTAGATTTACTCAGCAAGTCAATCTCAGACTAAAATCCAACATCCATTATTGTATTGTCTATTCTCTATCACAGTATCACTATGCAATACATGACTTTATAACGACACATGCGATGTCTGACCACGGATTATTAAAAAAAAAAAAAGAAAGAAAGGAGTGCACAAAAAATACAATATCAAAATTTTTAAACCATTATGACCATGAATGAGCAATAAAACTGAACCCTACAAAGTTAATGAGGATTTGAGGAGGGCGAAAGATGAACATGCCGCATATTTCGTGGAAAGCGCGTACAAAAAAATTTACTATGAACATGGCTCAAATATACATTTATGTTATACAGATTACAACATTAGGAGAAAAGAAGATGAACACTGAGGTTAGTACAACCAAAGAAGGAAAGGAAATCCCCTCTAATCCAAGAAATCACAGCAAACGAAGCTACGGTAAAAAGAATGGCGCTATGTTGGGGTGCTAATCTGTATTTTTGATTTGCATATAACAAAGTGGCGTTATGAACATATACAAAAGGGTGACTGGACATAAAATATTCCATACCTAATCCAATTGAAGGAGGTGGCTGCTGGGAGACGTCGGCGACAACGTAGGTGGTTACGCCAGCGACGTTGCTTCTGGGTTTGGGGTGGGGCGGCGTCCGGCGGGGACAGAGTCACCAGAGAGAAAGATTGGCGCGGCAAGGGGGAGAGAAGTTTGAAAAAATCCATTAAAAACTTGTGTGTTTCAACCTATTTTTTGAAATTTAAAGTGTTATTAGAATTTCCAAATTTGTATTTACTATGAAATCTTTCAATTTATTATTTTTTGTTCTTTTTACAATTATTTCATCGAAAACACTTATTTTAGTACTAAAAAAATTCGATTCTATTTTTTTCTCACTAATCAATTTATCAATTTTTCTCTTATATCAATGATGACGTTTAATCATCTTTTTTTTTTCAAAAAAAAAAGTTATTTTAATTTTGGCTTCGTTGTTAATTTTTTGATTAATTTCCTATTCTCTACTACATAATCAAGTGGTAAGATAATTCAGTTTGGTTTTTCCAATTGAAAGAAGATGTTCATTTTGGTTGTCTATTCCAATTTCCGTCCAATAACTTCAAAGATAAATAATCATTCTGATTCTATTTATTTATTTTTTTGTGTAAATTCTTTTTCAAAATTTATTGTAATAGTGAATTGCAAAGTGGTTAATTTAAATTATTTTATATAGAAAGGAGTTGCATAGGTTGCAGACTTTTTTGGAGAGGAGACTTTTATTTTGCTTTTTAAAAAATAATTAAGACATGAAATTAATCTGATTAGTCTTCACTTAAGAATAAATAGACAATGCATATAAGTTTTGGCCCAAGAACATGCTAACCACCATTCCCCATTAACATGGAGTGATGCCAAGAAGAAAATCTCAAGGTGATGGTACTTCTACATCAATTGAAGGATCCGAAGCCACCTCTTCCAATATCACCCACACCAAAGATGAGTCTTCTTCTTTAGCTGCTTTCAAATGAAAATATGAATCGCTTCCTGATCGTCTCAAATCCTGCTTAGATTCTTGTTCTCTCCTCACCTTTAGATATGCTCTTCAGGAGAAGGACAAATTAATTCGGCTTCTGTTGGCCGAAGGTCTAGTGCCAGAAATATCAGGCAAAATCATGGAGGTCGTAGCAGAAATGATGATTCAGGATTTAATTGGCCGTCCAATGCTTGGTGAAAACAAATGGGGTGCCCTACAAGTTGTTGCTTTTCTTTCTCAAGGCTATTAGAAAACCAAACTTCAGTCCTTCAGTTTCTTCCAAAATTAAAACATCTCACTCTGTGGAATGCCTATGAAGCAAAACACATTGGTAAAGGATTTTGCGACGCAGGTGGTTTCCCAAAGCTTGAAATTCTCATTATTGCATCTCTGACTCTAGTGGAGTGGACTGAGATTGTAAATGGTGCTTTTCCAAGTTTAAGGTGTCTCACTTTTACAAATTGTACGAAGTTGAAGTTTCTTCCTGAAGGGTACAAAACATTTCAACACTCCAAAAATTAATGTTGGATGAGCATAATGACATTGGAAGACGCTTGAAAGGTGAAGAGAATTACAAGATCAAGCACATTCCAAATGTTTTGCTTATTTCTGTAGAGAGAGGAAGACTAGTAGTAAACTGGCTTTAATTAATTGTACATGTAGCTGATCTCTTTCAAAGGGCATGGAAAGATCAACTATGCTAGGCCTGGGCCTGTTTTGCTTGACAAGTGTCTTTTCTTTTTTTTTTTTGTACTTTAAAAACGTAGGAAAACATATTTCCTGTGGTTCAAACAAGCTTGTTTCCTTCTCATCTACAAATTGTTTTCCTAGCTCAGGAATCTAGGTTTGCTTTCACGAGCTATGACTTCTGTGCCCACAAATTTTTTTCCCTGATTCCCAGATGTGTTAATGTTTGTGGTTTGTCTCGATACAAGAATTCAAGATTGTAAGGCAAGGAGAATCCTATCTGATGGCATAAGACTCTTTCTAGTAATTAAATTTTAAACACTTCTTCTGGCATGGTTGGTTCAACTCAGAAATGGAATAGCAACGAGAAATTAATGCTTGGTTTTCAGGGACACGATTCCAATTTTGTTCTTCCAAAAAAGAATTTCATAAAAAAATTTTACACTTCAGTGTGTTTAGGTGCAAAACTCTTTAAAATAACTTGTGGAATTCTTTTCCTGATAGCTTATTCCTAAATGGTTCCTTTTAGTTATTGAAATTGAAGAAGAGTTAGTTTATATGAGGTCCATTAATTGAAAACTTTGCATTATGGTATTGTTTGATAAGAGATCTCTATTATTGCAGCAAAAACTTGCAGGAAATTGTAAATCCTGTCAACACTGTGTTTACACACATACAAGGGCGCACCAGCAGTGTTGACCTAACAAAATTAAAGCTGAAAATCAAACGACCTTAACCTCCAGATGGATGATACTTATTAAACTCTCATCCTCGGGGTTCTAATTAAACATAAAACTACCCTGCTTTCCTGATAATCAAGCTTTATAACCCCTGTCCAGTCAGGTCTCCGCACTATAATTAAACATGATTTTCCTTGACAACCCCTTCGATTGCCGATAACGTCTCCAGGAAATGATTAAACCCCTCTTCTCGACTGAGCATACTTATCCTGACATATTCTCGACTAACTCCAAAACGTTCTCCGCCTCTTGCCAGTATCTTATGTGCTCTCAGGAGATTCTCGCAGTCTGCGTCCGCCTCGCATTTCAACCAAGCAAAGGCTATAGTAGAAGACAAACAAAAGTATTAATTAGAAAATCCTTCTGTGAATTAAGCTTGACTGATTGATACAAGCTTGTAATATGTATTTTACCAGGATGTGATTCAATGTACTTTCCATTGAAGTTGCACCATTCTTGTGGATACTTAGGCAGGCTGAAAATTTTACTATCTTTAACAACATCTCGCAATTTTTTCCATCTTTCAGCCATCAGGCACTGGCCGTACTCGAAGAAATTCTCCGAATCATTAGCCCCGAAATGCTGGCAGCTTTCAGTAACAACTCCGAGAATCTTGGCAGCACGGAGCTGCGATTCTTTGGAGACACCAATGGAGCTAAGCTCTATAAATTTAGTCATCTTCCTAGCCACCTCTTTATCCTTAACCAGAGCCCATCTTCAATAAACAATAATGAAAAACAATGTATCTTTATATCATAATCCGCTATTACAAGCACAGAAGAAAAAAAAATTTCACATTTTTCCTTACCCAATCCGGGAACCAGCATGTCCAGTGTTTTTGGAAAATGTAAAGAGCATCATATCATAATCTGCTGGATGAGTAATTGGCGTGTAGTGTGGCCAGTAATAGGCAAGATCATGAATAAACTTTCCTTCCCCTCGGTTCACAACAGTCTCTCTGATAGCACCGTCAGGATTATTTGGCGAGGTGACAATCTCAATGTAAGGTCCATCCTTATCAAAGGCATATGCATCTCCTGCCCATTTATACAGCTCTGAACGCAGAAACTCTGTCTCCTCCTTGTATGACTGCAACCAAAATCAACTTAATCACATAATTGATGCTTGAAATTCCTCGAGCTATAATGAGAATTATGCTGATCTTTTCATTGAAATGGACCGGGTCTAACTCAACTCCAAAATTTACTTGGTGGGGAGGATTTTTCTAGTCATTACAAAAACATTAATGTAAAATTTTAATACAAGCAAAATTTGGGCAATTTATAGTGGTATGGGCACCAAATCAAAATGGGTTAGGGTATTTTGGATATAAGGCCAACCCATCATTTCAAAGCTCATCAAATGTCGGCTCTCTCATTTATGAAATGCATTGGATCATCAAAATTCCAACATCTTTAATCTCATTAGTTAAAAACAAAAAAATTCTAATTAATACAGAAAGTGGAACACGAGATTTTGCAGCTAAGTTTGTGGATAATGTGGACAAGCAAGAAGCAAGATGAGTGGTTCTAGTAGAGTTGACATTTCTCTGTCTGCTATTGCATAGAACTAAAATGGACTCGGAATCAATCATCTTAATTCCTGCTTAGCGCCACTCAATGCGGAAGGATTAGACATATCATGATATGAGTGTTTGTGCAGCCAACACCAAAAGACAGCTCCTTCACCAACTTGACTTCAAATCCATAAGTTATAATAATCTATAAAGGCAGATTTGGCCATGTTACCATGTTTGCCTGGGATCTATCTAGTTTAGAACATTGCACATGTTGTTTTCCTAAATATTTGTGTGTGTTTTTGAAACATGTTTGTTACTTTGTCTCTCATTTAATATTTATTAGCACTCTATCTTCATGCCACAATGTGTTATGAAAAAATTAAAAATTCCAATGCTTCATTATTCATCTTTCTTATAAACTATTATTAAATGTGATTATTCAGTGACTATTTATCAATAGAAATTTTTGCATACATCGAATTTATATAAACCAAATAAATGAGAAAATATCACGTAAATAAAATAATTTACATAACATTTTTCCGTTAGTTTGATCTACACGATAACTTTGGTTTACTATAGACATTGACTCTTATTTTAGCTCGGTAGAAACAAAATATTTTTTCTTAAGAATTCTCTCAAATAGAAATAAAAAAACAAAATAACTAGAAAAATTATTAAATTAAAATCTCACTCGTTTAAGAAATCATTTAGAAAGCACTTTATTTTAAATACAGAAAAAGCTAAAAGGTCCGAATGATCAACTCTGAAATCAACTGATAGAACCAATAGGTAAGAATTGCTCATTTAATAAACCCTATAGTAAATATGCGTATCCATCCATTTTAATCCTAGACCACCCATGAACCTATCGACTTGTTGTCTCTAAGTATTCTGTTGACTCCAAACTGAAATTTTTTAAATCTGATTACGATCGAATCGTTATAACCTTATTAGCAAACAAGTCAAATAGGTCAGTTTTATTCTTTTGGTTATTTTAATTTTGTAAATTTCATTTAGATCAAGGCTATATAGATTTTTTAACTCATTCAAAATATTATTAGGTAAAATTAATTTGAAAATTTTTTCATAGATCAAGTTGATCATATAATGCACTATTATATAAAAAAAATTAAATTTTTACCTTATAAACATGAAATTGAATGTAAAAATTATTTTCTTATAAGCAAAAACTAGAGATTAATGGTCGATTAGTCTCACCGAATAATAAGGAGAAGCGCAGACAACGCTGACGGGCTGGGATCCACCCGGGGAACAGAGAGCATAGAGAGCAGCCTGATAGAGCTGCGTTGAGCCTGTCCCCACCACGACGTAGCGATCATCTGATACTGCGTTTCCAACCGTACGATGCAGCCTCTTGATCGCATCTTCAAGCTCTGGATCTAAGAACCAGCATACATTTCCTACATCGCTGAAGTAGCTCATCAAATCACTCCCCGAAATCACCACCCTACACTTCTCCCCCATCTTCCTCCAGTATGACTCGAACACCGTCGGATCTCCACTGTTCACAATAAACATTTATTTATTAGTTAATACTACGTTAATTACGCATGCTAGATGATAAAATCCACACCCACCTGAAACTCGCACCCAATTACGTGCACTTATAGAATTTTTCCGTTAAAACTAACTTTATCTTAATTAAGATAAGATAATATAACCTAAAAAAATAAAATTTCCGAATAAGAATGAAGAATGATGAACTTACTGGTCAAGATTGATGATGGTATCAGGGGAGAGAGTTTTCTTGATGGCATTAGTAGAAGGAATGGAGTTTTTGGAGGCATTGATGAAAGAAACGGAGCTTTTGGTATCGTTTGCTGCGTTCTCTAGACCACCCATATCTGATCTCCTATGGCTATCTTATTCTTAATGAACTGAAAATAGTTTTATTAATGGCTAAGGCTGAAAATGGGAGATGGGTTCTTGCCTGTGATGAACTGGTACGCACATATATATAGGATACAAGGGATGGGGGTGCATGAACATGAACCCTCGTGCCTTCACAATTACCTAATCTCAACATTACTTGCCATATATATTTTTCTGCTTTAGATGATTATGCATTAATATAATTACTTGCCTAAATAATTTTATACTATTAATTCGTCAAATATTATGTAAAATAAAAAAAAATTAAGATTATCGGCACAGACTAGGAATAAAAATATAAATCTGAATGTAGATTCATCAATAAATTAAATATAATATAATGAATTAGTGATCTCATAATTTTCATGTGGGAAGGGAACTTCCGGTTTTTACATGAAACAGGTCCACTGATTGCATTCTATATATGATTCCTCTTAATTACGAGGACTATAAGAATAATGTCCAACACCTTTGGTTTTTTTTTATAAAAAAAAAAAAAAGAATAATAACCAATTTCATTAACTCAGAAATTTTTTTTATTAGACTTGCAACTAATTTGAATTTTAGGAATTCTTTTTCATATTATGCTATATATAAAAAGTAGGGATATGTAAAAAAACTTTTTCAAATTATAATACATTTGAAAATTTATTATTCATGACTAAAAGATTATTTTAAAATCATTAATATAATATGGAATGAATAAAAAACAAAATAGGAAGGAAGACTTAAAGATTGTTCTCACTTCTCAATGTCCAAATAAGAAATAAATAAGTTCCAACACTAAAGAGGAAAACATAATTCAAATTCCTAAATTAATATGACTCCAAATTTATTTCATTTTAAGAAATAAATATATAGAAAAAAATGAAAAAAAAAACAATTCTAGTGCCATTCATATAATAGGAAATAAAAAAATAAAATAGAATCTTTTAGTGTCCAAATTAAAAAATTTAGTGCAAAATAATAATAAAAAATATACAGTTGAAAAAATAAATTCAAATATTAAAGGGGAAAAATAATTTATAATTAATTAACCAATATCTTTGAGTGGACACACATGATTTGGGCTGCTATAGAAAAATGTATAAAACCCCTATAATTATTCATGCTTCGTCGTCTAAACATCATGTGAATCCAATGATAATCCACAATTGTTTTTTTTTTTGTTTTTCCTTAAAATGCATGTGGTATTTATTATAACACATGTGATATGCCCTGTTTATAAAGTTTCCCATCATTATTTTTCTTCAATTTAACCCCCAAAACTATACAATCTATAAATACTAATCGATAGCCAATTATTAATTAATAATGGGTTATTTACCTCATAACCTAAACTACCAAAATAATTAATTTATGTCTATCAAATATAAATAATTAATTTATGGTTCTTGTTTGCATTTTTTATTAATAAATTTCATGTCGATAAATTTTGATAACATGCCTATCATTTTTTCTTTTCTCGTAATTTTAAGCCATTAAACAAGATTGGTTTTAATCGGGTTGGGATCATTGACTAAGTGCCACAAAATTGTTAGCAGACTTAGCTTAGCTCAGCTCAAATTAAGTTGAGTGGGTTTAAATCATATATAATTATTTAACTTTTACTTACAAGTATTTTATATCAATTTTCAATCCTTAAATTTAATATTTTATATATTTATGTTATTAGACTCCTATATTTTAATTGTATATTATTGAACTGTTAAAATATCATATTATTCATGCTCAAAAAAATATAATATTATTTTACAATTTTTAAAACACCAAGAGTGAAACAAATTCATTAGTATAGCATAAATTGCAGTAGGAGATTTTAAAAAAATGAAATATGAAAACTATATATATATATATATATATATATATATATATATATATAAGAAAATTTTCGATTGTTAGATTTTATTAACCATTATAAATTTTATATTATAGAATCAATTAGATGCATTAGATTTTTAATTTAATAATTGAAAAAATAATACGGATGAATAAATAAATAATATAATAACTTTCAATAATACAGATGAATAAATAAATAATATAATAACTATTAAAACTTTATATATGGAGAGAGAGACCAACTTTCAGCTAGATAACTAAAAAAGAACATAGATAAGAAACAAAAGTACTATCCAAGTTTGGCCCATATTGAAGTGGACAAAAATTGAGTTTGGACCAAAATTATCCTTGCCCAAAATGTCAATTAACAGTTCTGTCGAAATAACAGCCCACAAAAATTAGATTTTGTTGAAATTCTTTTTCTTGTAAAAAAATAATCATTTGAATCCCTCCAATTATTACTTTTTTCTTTTTAATTTGTGAAGTTTTTTATCCTATTTTACAGAGTATCTAAACATTAATTTCAATCCGCATTGGATTTAAAAATAATGATATGAATAGAAAAAATAATGATAGTTCAAAATCCAAGCGTGTGCTAAAATATTATTATTAATACAATTAGCCAAAATTAAATTAAATAAACCAATGCTAAAATGTTAATTGTGTCTTAGTATTTATAAAACCAATACTTAGTTAAGGCAACAATCTCTAGCGTAGTCTTGTATCTGAGCATTGGTAAACAAGAAAATGAGGAGACAAAAAGAGAAAAATAAGATGGATGAAGTAGCCCACTTAATCCTTGATGGAATCTGCATTTACAGGAAAATAAGAGAAAAAGTATGGAAAGAATATTACCACTGCAACTTGATAACCTAGAAGAAATTTGTACACATACAATGTGATAAATCTGATAATTCTAATTTTCTTTCCTCTTTGATTATCTCTTCTAGTAACAGGGTGACTATTGGTCGTGGGATTCGCTGGGTAAGGTTTGTGGAGTCTTCCTAAATACATGCTTTCTGCAGCGCTGAAAAATGCTATCATACATAAGATCAAATTGAAGTCCTGCTCTTTCCCTGTTTATAATGAAAAATATATGATCTGCTTCCACAATCTTGTAGTACCTGCATTATATTTTATGCCACCTCTATGTTAGCATGTTGAGGGATGAACAGACAAATAATATGCATTACTTGATATCAGAGCATCACATTCTTGAAAATTCACACAATCAAATTGTTGAATTGCAATTTAAATTTCGAAATATGCATTTACAGTTTCATTCGGATGAATTCGCACACATGGGTGAAGCCAAAACTACGATGTCTTATTCTTGTTTTCATCTTTGTCTATTTTGTGAAAACCAGCGATATGACAAGAGGAAAAATTTAAGCACGCATCAGGCAAACAAAATGATGACATATATAGGCCCTAGCGCAAACTGAAAAGAGAATGTCTTTTTTCTTTCGGTTCATAGTGCTTTTGACTGTGACTTGAACTCGCAAGTAGGCTCTTGTCCCACCAAGTCAAAGCTCATTGGGTATTGAAAAAGGGAATGTTTAATGACTTTAAATGTCATATTTTAAACCTTCGCTGACCAGCATTCTAAAAGAAAACGATAATGGAACTACCCTATACATCCAACATTAATTTCTTATTTGCGTGATCAAACTTCATTCTCCAAATACATGTGATGCAGCTAGCTAAAAGAGACAGCCTAGACTGTAAGTATATGAGTGGGAAAGAGAGAAAGGAGTGTTATAACTAACCAGATTCCTGGCTGCAAGGATTCACAATCGAAATCATTTGCAATGAAATGGCTTGGGTGTTCAATAGGGAAACGAGGGTGAGTTGTTGTTATAGTATTAACAGCTCCATCATTGTCCTGCCAATCTTCATCCCTGCACATACATACACTCGACGTGTGAATTTTGATGACATTGGATTTGTAATGAGTAAAACAATGAGATCTATTTTCCTATACAGTTGTTATTAAAGGAAAACTTGCACAATGTTCAACAATAAATTCATGTCACAAGTGCAGTTTAAACAAAACCTGTATCCTTTGTAAGGAGGAGGGACGTCTGGAGGGAAACTCCATTGGCACATCTGCAACACTCTTATGAAAAGCAATGGATGGATACCAAGAATGCTTGAAGGAACTGTAATACCCATTATTTTTCTAGTGCGCTTGGTAGCGTAGCTGAAATAGTATGTATTAGGAAAGGTTTGAAGATGGCAGTTGAGTTGCATAGACCCTTGAATGGTAAGATCAGGAAGTATCCAATCCCCGGATGCGAATGGACCAGCATTCCCCAAAAGGCAATTCAATAGGCCCCAAATTCCCATTTTCTTTCTCGACATGTTAAAATGATCAAATCCAAAGTTGTAATACGCTTTCAGCCAAGGTATGTCAATCCAATCATAAATGATAACCCCTAACCGCAAGACTTGAAGCAGACATAGCGGTTTCATGGTTCTTCCATCTTCTGGCCTAAAATAGAGAAATACGGCTACAAATTTAGACAGAGCTATCAACCATATTCATCATCACATTACGAAACAGAGAGGAACTCTACGCTCAAAGCATTAAGGCTGAGATACAGGCTTTGTAAATTGAAACAGTAGCACCATTTGGGCAAATCTCAGTGCAACAAAATGAATATGGAACATTTGATTAACTTCTAGATTAGAGAAATTCCAAATAAACGACCAAGTTGATAAAATACTCAGTTACTCACTGCATCCCATCTAAGTATGTTCTTGTAGTGCCATTGAAGGCTCCAGATAAGGATGTGAGGCTTAACACCCAATTCGCTGAAGTATTCTCATGTCCTTTAAAAGCCTGAAAATACGTCAACAACATACAATCAAAACAAATAGCTTTCAAGAGAATATTTGGCTGTTTCAAACATTTTAAGACAAATCACACCAACCTTATCTGCGAGCATTTGCTGCAGCACTCGAACCACCTGTGCTCCGGCCGAATGACCGACAAAGTGAATTGGATGATCCTCATCCCACTCAGGATAATGCCCTGCAACCCAAATCAAAACAAACCATTTCACATTTGAACCAAGTCTAAAATGCAGGGAGTGATCAAATAAAACAGACAGAATAGAGATTATTAAGCCTAATAGAAAAAGGACAGAAATGCCAACCTTGTTCATAAGTCCGTCCAAATTGAGAGTGTCCATAAGCTTTGCTGTGTTCTTCACCATAATCAACCTGCCCGCCTTTCAGGTAATAGAACAACTCTCGAGCCCTGAAACCCAATACCTCTTAATAACTAGCCGAAACCGAATAGACAAGAACAAACAATAATAACCAAAAAAAATGTTAAACAAATGATCATAAAGCTGCAAACTTTATTCACCCACCTATCATATATGCTGGTTAA
Source organism: Triadica sebifera (assembly GCA_023653625.1). Lineage (NCBI taxonomy): Eukaryota > Viridiplantae > Streptophyta > Magnoliopsida > Malpighiales > Euphorbiaceae > Triadica > Triadica sebifera. The sequence goes on from CM042913.1 coordinate 1,936,402, forward strand.
AGAACCCAAATCAGGCACCAAAACCTTCTCATCTTTCTTCTCAGCCCCTGCGAAATAGGATAAACCTCCCAATCTCTGAAACCAATAGAAAATCAAAAACCCACCCACATAATAACTACATGAGATTGATTTACAGGCATAAAATAAAAAACAAGAGAACATAAAACCCGTTTTGAGATTGAAATAAGAATGAAAGTTTACATACCCCTTTGCCAAATCCGAAAATTCCATGGACCAATACAATAGGAGGAAGATCAACAGCATTGGTGCTTGTTTCATATGTCCCTTGAGACTCTTCTTCTTTCACCACGATGCTAGCATTAGGCTTGAAAAAAAATTCATTCACGCCTTGTAAAAGATCGCCAGCTACAGCTGTGCTAAATATGTAAAACGCATATATCATATGCACTATAGTACTCACAAACAGCTCTGTTAATTGCAGAGCAGATATCCACCATCTTATCATTTTCCTCAAACCAGAAAAGAAAAATGAAATTAAAACAGAGCCTTCTTCAAAACTGAAAACAATTAGAAACCCAGAAAGAAGGCTATTTAAACTTCGTTATAAATAATCAGAAACCCAACCCACCAAAATCCCTTGTATGTTATGATATCCTAGAAGGGGACAACAAAGGGGTTATAGAAACAAAACGGAAAAAGAAAAAGAAAAAGAAAAAGAAAGCAGCTCTCTCTTTCTTTTTCTCTCTCTCCCTCCTGCTAATATAATTTTCTCTTGTTTGGCTTCAATTCAAACTTTGAAAATGGATAGCCTGCCTCAATTTTCTCATTTCCTCCATTACATAAAATTCTAAACAAATAGGAAAAACTCAAAGTTCATTCATTTCTTTTGTCCAGTTAAAGGGCATAGGCCAAATTACACAAGAAATTTTGGTTTGGGATTGCACCACGTGTCATGGTTATAACCGCACCCACCCGCACAGAATCTCTGAGAGACCCCACTAAATATAGGGAACCTAATCCAAAAAATATATAAATACAAAAATTTCCTCTGTATTAGTGTTGATGATTTTAGTAATTAGTGATAATAGAAAATTATTTGAAAAAAACAGTTAAAGATTATTCTCTACTGTCTTTCACCAAACAATTACTTTTATTTAATTTTTTTCATTAATAATTGTTGACATTGTGTATTCTTATCCCTATATGAATAGCATGCAAAATTGATTTGAAACACAATAATCTCAAAGATGAACTACGTTAAATTATTAGTATTATTTTTATTGATTATTTTATAAACTTAATCTAAAAGATGAATTACGTTAAATTATTAGTATTATTTTTATTGATTATTTTACTATGTATGTTGTGTCCAATGTTCAATCATGCATCAAATATTAGTTTTTTTATTAATAAGAATGTTAGCATTTAAAAGCTATAAAATTTAATGCTTAATTTTAAAGAAAATAATTATTATTATTTGAAAAATGAATTGAAATTTTATCCGAATAAATTGTGCAGATATTGATCCCATCACATTCAAAACATATATTTGAATCAATTGGTATGGGTATTAACACAAAAAGAGCCAATTATGAATTATATATGACATTTTATACTAGTTAAAAAAAATTCAATATCCGATTCAGCACATATAATTAGATGGTTACTGATTGAGATTTGATTTAATTTAATAAAATATGCATCTTCATATTAATTGCTCTGCTCTGAAGAGTGTTGTGTAGTCACTCTCAATACACATCGATGCTTTTATTTTATTTTTTAAAAAAAAACAAAAATTCAATTATACACATTTATAGTTATCTCAACCAAAACAAGAGAATATCATTTAAGTTTGATTTACCAATATTCTTTTTCCCAACACTTCAATCACTAAAATTTTAATTTATAAAACTTGTTAATGTATTTAATAAATTAAATTTAATTATATAACAAATTATAAAATAAATGTTAAAAAAATATAGAAAATAAAATATTTGTGACATTTCTCTTCTCAAATAATTTCACCGAAATCACCCAGTTATTATGCTGTCTCATTACATATTTATGAGGTGTTCAATAATTTTTAATGAAAATTTTTAAAATTTATTTTAACAATTTATTTTTAATTCATAAATACTACTTTAATTGTAATTAATATAGCAATAAATTATTTATTTTTCGTTAATGATGATATTTAATGAAATAGATAAAAAAAATTCATATTTAATTAAAAAGTTGGAGATATTTAAATAAAAAAATTACTAAAATGCATTATTTGTTTGAGTATATGGCAAAACGTTGCATCAAGACTCAAGAGATGAGTTGTTATGTAATTAATTATTTTACTTAATTAAAGTTCCAAATTTTTTATTCCTAAAATGACATTTACATTTCATAAATATAATTGAGTTGAGAGTATGTAGAAAATTCCAATCATAACGCGGTGTATGCTTCTAGTCCACGGCTGCGTTTCTTAAATTATGATTTAAAAATAAAACATTGGAAGAATCAACTTTTTATTGCTGGAAGCTTCTAGACATATCCAATTTTAAAAATTAATAAATAAATAACCAAAAACGTCACCGTTGCCAATTTTTCAAACTTCCTGGCAAATATCAAGATTATAATATGCTATCATCAGTGCACAGAATTTCATCTTGAAAACGTGTTCTGTTCGATGGCCAACTGCTTTTACTCCGCCGTCCGCAGAGTCTCATTTATGATTGATTAAACGTCACCGTCTCTGTACACAATTCCATCTTAAAAAACGTGTTCTCATTTATGATGAACGTGTACCTTTGGTTTTTGTCTTCTCGTTGTGGGGGTTGAATGTAGTTTTACAATTTTACCCCTATATTTTCTTAATTTAATCTTTAAAACCTTTTATTTTAGAGATTTAACTTTCCAATATTTTTTGTCATCACACACTCTCTAATCTCTATTTTATTATCGTTCATTATGTTAAGCTTCATTATTTCATTATTTGTTTGGTTTTATGGGACTTGAGTATTGATTATTAGGGATGGCAACGAGTAGGATATCCGTGAAAATTGTCCTATCCGAATTCGAACCCGATTATTTATATAAATATCTGAATCTGTCTCGAATCCGTTTTAAAATTATAATATTAATACTCGTACTCGTTCCAAATCCGATTAATACCCGAATCCGAATAATTACCCGTTTATCATTAAAAAAAATTAAAATAAAATAAAATTCAAACTAATTAAATAATTAAAAATCTATAAATATATAAATAATCTACCATAAATCACTATAAAATCAAATAAAACATAAAATTTAATTCAACACATTCAAATTAAAATAATTATATCATTATATTCAATAAATTAAAATAGAATAAATTGCATAATATATATATATATATAATCGGATTTATCGGGTAGCGGGTACCCGAATGCATCTACCCGTACCCTATCCAAATCCGTGACGGATTTAAATATTACTATCCAAACCCGTCCCAAAATTATAATAAAGTTATCCATTAGGGTTTAAACGGATTTGCATTGACGCGGGTACCCGTGAAATCCGTACCCGTTGTCACCCCTATTGATTACTAAACCAAAGTCTGATTATGATGCCTAACAGGCCATGTAATCAAATGTCTGAAAATGGGCTTTCAGAATAAACACAACTTTGAATCTATACTCACCCATTTCATAATCGGGTCAGATCTTTCTTTCACTAAATAATTCGTTTGTGTTGTGTTTAAATATGTTATATCATTAAATATGCATGATATAATTATATTTAATATGAATGCAATTTATATAATAAATTGCGACCAAGAGCGAATCTAAAAGTTTAGTCAAACTTAGTTGATTAAATAAATATTTAACATATTAAATATTTAAGATAATATATAATCACTTCTAAATTTTACTTGAACAATTAAGACAAGTGTTCCATTTGCTCCACCTCTGATGTTAAAATCTAAAATTAGTACAAGATACGATTATAATCCACATTCATATGACAATAAATTAATAAATATAATTATCTAAATGTGTACCGATTATATAATATGACAATAAGTTTACATGATAACAATATATTTAAATATGACATATAACAAAAATACAAAAATTATAAAAAGTAAACAACAAAATTTTCATATATAAAAAATATTACAATAATAAATAATTTAAATAATACAAAAACTATTAAATATTTTACTTTCACATATGTTTAATTGTATTATAATCGAGATAGACAAATAAAATTTGTTCATGATAAATTTTTTTGTCATAAATGTATTAACACATAAATTTAGCTTTTATATATATATATTGTAATGGTCATTAATTAGAGTCTAATTAGAATAAGTGTATAATATGTATAAAAACCATATAATAGACATTAGAGATTAAAATAAATTAAAAATTAAAAATTAAAATAAAATAAATTGATTGACATGATAAATTTAATTAAATTATACTGGATAATTAAATTTTACTTTTAGTAAATTAAAAAGACTAGACATTGATAAATATATAAAAATAACAATAAAAAAATTAAAATAATAAAATGAAATAATAAAATAAAAAAAAAAGTAGACAACCAAAAAAAGTGAGAAGAAATAGGAAAATCAGTCAAGATTTTCTTTCGGTCTTATATAACCTAGATTCTACATATTTCTATCAATTTCATCTTCATTTCTCTCTTTTCTCCCAACAACAACTCCAAATTCCTCATCATCCCACTCAAGATTTGCATCAAAATCACTCAAAATAAATATGTTATTGGTAAGTAATTTTTTTCCATTTGTTCTTATATTATTTAAAGTTATTAGGGTTGTGTTGTATTAGTCTATTATACTTTAATTTTGATAGTTTTATTGACCGAATTTGGAGAAGTTCTAAATATAAAAGTATTTATTTATGTCTTATTTATATATTTGTCAAATTGAATGGAATGATTTTGAGTGAAACTATTTCAAGGAGCAGTGTTAACAGAATACCCTACAGTTTTTACTTAATTTGATCATCTTAAATGCTTAATTTAAGGTAACTTAAAGCATAAAATTTATAGATCTATATGTGATATATGTCTATAAAATTTTGTATAAATATCTTTTGTGTAGGCTGAGTTATAGTGAAATGAATTATGACTATTCTTTGATTAAGCTGGTTCTACACCCTAATAATTATGTCATCATATTTGATCTGTTTTTCGATCGAATTAATCAAAGTTCAAAACATAAAAGTTTAACTAAGTTTTTATGAAAATATTACCTTAAAATGTTATTTATTTTATGAGTTATAATCTTAACAATTGAACTGGTCAAATTATCATTCTATTATGAATCAGTTATAGATTATCTATTGTTTGTATACCTTAGAGACTGAGTTTGAAAACATAATAAACATAAAAATTGTTCCAAATTACCTTATATAAGTGTACACAAATTTCATAATAATTAAATATATATGTTGAAATATATAAAATTTTGAATATAATATATCAAAACTGTCTAAGGATATAAAATAAAGTAATAATTAAAATTCTACTAAAAATTATATAATAGTCCAAAAATTCTAAAATTTTAGTATGTTATGGTAATAAATGTTAAATTTATTTAGAAATAAAAATTATATAAATTTGATAAGTGTAGAAAAGATTCAATAGTCCTAAGATGTCATGTTCCAATTTAATAGTAAATGGATTCATATGATGAAATTACTTGGGTATGTCATGCATACACCTTAGACATGATTACTAATTAATGATTTTAATTACTCATTTATCTACGAGAATTAATATAGGATAGATTGTGCACTATTAAGGAGAAGTTACGGTATCGATATTGATATAATTTAGAGATAGAATGACTATAACTTCGAGAGCGCTTCTAATCTTAATTACATGTATGATGTGATTATATTCAGTCAATGTGATTGAAGTTTCACAGAGCACCATTGATTTGAGATTATAGTGAATATGGTGGCTTAAACTCTGCAATCGCTCCTATTTCACACCTCTTATTCATACAACGCGGAAACGAGATTTTTGTCTAACGAATTATAAAATGAAATATAAAAAATTATTTATTTACGTAAGTGGCAAATTATGAAATTCTTACATACAGTAAAAAGAATTTAATTATTGAATGAAATTATTATGTTTATTTCTTTTTATATCATGTACTTATTTTTTTTGTATGTCAAATTTAAAATAAATTTTAATGCATCATAATTTATTTGAGATATTTATTTGCGTGACTAATTGGAAAATTTTTTAATACTTATATATACTATTAAATTAAATATAGTTTAGTGTGAATTCTTTTCACACAAATATTAAGCTTTACAGTAGATCATAAAGTTAGTCAATAAGAAATCCAACCCATATCAAACTAGGCACAAAAGACTTAATTAGAGGATTAGTTAATTATCATTTTTTTGAATTTAACCATGTATATGAATTTTAGTAGACATATTTTATATTTGATTAAGAAACATATCTTATATTTTAATGTTATATTTATAAACAATTATGTCTAAAACTAGTATGACACGAAATAATTAACTAAATAATCTAATGCCACATATATGCATGTATTTAACTCTGTTTCAGTATTGTTTTATTTTGTACTGCAGATAATTGTCAGCTATACACTTAAGCTTCTTGCTTTTAACTCTGATAACCCCAAATCACACCCAATTAAGATCGAAAATGGCGATGACGCAATTGTTTGGGCGGACGAAGAGCGTAACAAAGAGGTCGAAGACATACTTAGAAGAAGCTCTGTACATGAGGCTCTTCAAAGAAGGCAGCTCTGAAATGAGCGTTAGACATCAATTGGATCAGTTCATTAAGAGCTCGAAGCGTGTTTACAAATGGGAAGTTGGCGATACTATCAAGAAGCTTCTGGCTCAAGTAGTTAACTCAAGTTCCCAATGAGTACCAAGCAAACTTTCATAGATTCATTCTTCTTTTCCATTTTTTCGAATTTCTGAATTCTTTATTCAATTATCACAACTTATTCAAACAACTTAATCAATTCTCACAATTACGACCTAAATAAAATGTGAAATTCTTGAGTAGTCTACTTCCCTTCGAATGATGAATTCCCAGTACCTAAGCTTTATTACTCTGCTCTCAAGGTTCTTCCTTTACAGTACCTTCAACCAAGCTTATGAGCATTTTGTGTTTTAAAATTATTAATTTTCCTTTTTCGGCTGCTTTTCAGACACATTTTTATTTTCACGATATGATGGATTTGTTAATAGTTGACATATTCCCAGTAAAATTTTCCAGTTAGCATTTATCTTAATTACTTTATCTCTTGCCTGCAATTAAGCTATTGTCATGTCTTTCAAATTAGTGGCATCCCAGAAATTCAATAAAATTTCTCTGAGTTTTATATGTATTAGCTTAGTTGTAAAGATGGTCAGTTCACTGGTGTATCCTCCTTGTCTCTAAGCGTGTTCAACATTTTAGGAGGCATGGTATTTTTGCCATTTTTCTATGTTATCCATCTATGCTTATTTTGCTTGTTACTTCTGAACTGACATTGCAAGGTAGTTATAAATTCTGTCTGGGTAGGATATACATGTATTTTATTTCTATTACTATAAAATTTTTCAATTTTCAGTTATCAGAAATTATGTCTAAGAGGGGTATGAATAAGATCGTCAGTGATCAAGCTATTCATCTTGATCTACTTGCCAAAACTTGAGGCATTCCTGCTGCTGAAAATCATTTCATGGATCTTCCTGAAACATCTAAGAACCATCTAACGAATGGGGCCCTTCTGAACAGTTATTGCAAAGACTTTACGACTGAAGAAGCTGAAGCTCTCATGGAAAAGAAGAAGGAACTCAATCTTGATTTGAGTTCTGTCTTACAACAGCCTAATGACCCTATACACTAAAGCTGCTCAACCTCAAAAGTTTCCATCAATCATTCAAGAAATGAAAGCCAGCAAAATCATGCCAGATAAATATACGTACAATATCTGGATGGGGGCTCTGGCAGCTGTCAATGATATTTCTGGTGTTGAAAGAGTATTGGATGAGATGAAGAGGGACGGTCGAGTTGCTGCAGATTGGAAAACTTATAGCAATTTAGCATCTATTTATGTTGATGCTAACTTATTGGAGAAGGCAGAGAATACACTGAAAAAACTGGAAAAGAGAAATGCACATAGAGATCATTCTGCTTTCCGGTTCCTAATTACTTTGTATGGTCGAATAGGAAAGTTGACTGAGGTCTATCGAATATGGCGTTCTCTGAGACTGACTTTTCCTAAAACTTCAAATATAAGCTATTTGAATATGATCCAAGAGCTGGTTAACTTAAAAGATTTACCAGGTGCAGAAAAATGTTTTAAGGAGTGGGAATCCAGTTGTTCTACATATGATATCAGGATTGCAAAAGTTCTCATCAGAGCTTATGCTAAAGAGGGTTTGCTAGAAAGGGCATAAGAGCTCAAAGCAAGGGCCTGCAGCAGAGGAGTCAAGCTTAATTGTAAAACCTGGGAAATATTTTTGGTTTATTATTTTGAAAATGGGGATATCAAATTGGCGACTGATTGTTTAACCAATGCAATATCTACTGGTAGAGGGAATTGTCAGAAGTGGATCCCATCACTTGAGATCGTGGGTTCTTTCATGGCACACTTTGAGCAACAGAAGGATGTTGATGGAGCAGAAGGTTTGTTCATATTTTGAAGAAGGCTGTAGATGATGTAGGTGCAAATGTGTTCGAGTCATTGAAAAGAACTTATGCAGCTGCTGGAAGGACAAGTCCTGTGATGCGTCGCCGATTGAAGATGGAGAAAGCAAAGGTGAGCTAGGCTAGTCAGAAGTTGCTTGAAGTAATAAGCGTGGAGTGAGTTTTAATTGCAATATCATTATTGTTATCATTTCAGCTCTTGCAGAAGGAATTTTATGTGGTTTTAACTTGCATTTTTTGTACAAGAATTTTGTTAGATGAATTGACATCAGTGATAGTATGTTACTGCGGCTTCACTGAAACTAAAATGGCTTCCAGTTCATTTATTTTTTTACTTTTCTTGTTACACATAGAAATTAAATGTTAATGACCCCTTCTTAACTTCTCTTTTATTTATTCGGACACTCTAGTCAGCTGCAGATCAATGTTTCTCAGCACTTAATCTGCCTTGAATCTTGGTTTAGTTTGTTGATTCTAATTTTCATGAAATCACTTTGATTAGTGACGGTGAGTATTTAGGATGACAAATTAAGAAGCCTAAAAATTTGGTTAGAACTCGACCATTCTTGCTGAATAGTAGTCATATGAGAGTTCGCTTCAATTCCCATATAATGGTGCATTGGATTGTGTCTTGGTATTAATCTGTGGTAACGCACTCCTGGGCACATAGGCCAGAACTGTGGCTCTTCGTAGTATAGTTTCAAACTTTCCATAGTGCTGTTTTTAGTGGTTATACATTTATGTGGGTCAAGACGACACAGTGCTTCTATGATGCTGTCCTTGTGTTTTTACATTGATGTGCGGTCCATTAATATGAGCATCTTTTCCCATTCTTTGATGAAATATTCCACTTCTTACAGGAGCAAGAGCCTCAGACAGCCAAAAGATACAAATCTCTCTCATTTTCTGATGATGCCTGAAAAAATACCATATTTACTTGTGGAATCTCTCCCACTCTGTGGCCAGCTAGTCTGGTAATGAATGTCTAATGGTACAGCTAGAGGATTTAGCTAAATTCAGCTGCTATCTAGAATTGTGAGATCTACAAACTTGTGAAGGCTTGGTTTCCAGTCAATCCCATTGTTGCTTTGGGACTATCAAAATCAATGAAAAATTGAGAGCTAAAGAAAGCTTTTATTATACAAGAAAGATATTTCTTCATCTTGAATTTTCATGCTCTTTGATATAGATCAATGGTCGTTTGATCTTTAAGTAAATTTGGATTTTTGAATTGCATCCAGCTCACAGGTAGGCATTTGAAGCTAGTTACCTGCGCTTGGTGGGGTATTAGGTAAATTTTTGGCTGGAAAATTTGATCACATGACTGTATATATTATGAAACACAACTTGACGCAATTAACTCATTAACATGACGAGAAAATAAATATTAGGTAGTGTTCCTCAAGTTTTCTTTTCCCTAGACTTACCTTCATTCAGTAAGCTGTTTGGTTGCATACGCACTTACCTCTGCATGACAACTAATAAACTGCAGCATTAGTTTGACTATTTGAGGCATGAACTATCAATTGCACTGTTCTATCCGAATTTCCAAGGTAAGCATGTCATAGAATTCTCCTCAAAAGTTTTAGCCTTGTGCAAATGATCAATCATACATCAAGAAGTTTTTGCAAAACCTAAGCACAAAATATTAGTGATATAGACATATGAATTTATGCATAGAACCGACGTCAGGGGGCCACAAACCAAATGCTTCTACTTTTATGGTCCTGCTCTGGCGATTAGGCACAAAAGGGTTCCAGGTTAAATTGCTTATTCCTTGTTGGCCATTGTCGGTCATTATCAGGTTAGCCACCATTTTTATGGTGGGTTGGTTGTTGGATTCAATTAAGAGGAAGCAGAGAGTGGTTGCTTCATCCATTATTGATTTCTTAATCTAACCATTGAAAGCTCTACCTGAATTTACTGCCCACCACCTCTCCATTCTTTCTTGCTGGTCCATGTTTTTACTTTTGATTCCATTTTTTCTATGAATCTTCTTCTAATTTAAGGGAGTATGTATAAAAGGTTTTTATAAATATGGTATTAAAGTGTGAATGCTTTCATAGGTAAAACTACAGCTTTAATTCTAGGTCAGTTTTCTTCTGTTTCTTTATTTCTTTGATGGTGTTATTCTGCTTTAGGGCATTATGCAGATTTGCAAATCCTACCAAATTCTTCTTCCTGATAAAAATCTGCTATTGTCGGTTGGTACTGTGACCTAAAGATAGTTCTTAAGCAGAAAAAATGTCTACATAGTTCTTAAGCATAGATAGAGTAGTTTATGACGTACTATCTTACTTATTCTGTATAATGTGGCACTGTAATATTGAATTATACTTGTTGTCTGTATATGCTAATAGAAATAAATTGACAGTAATATAAAAAGAATTTCTCTTACAAAGTCCTGTACACGCTAGATGAAGTAGTTATGCATCAGATGTACATATCTAACAATTATGTGGGGATTCCATAGAGTAGACATAGACAATCAGTTAGGTTGGGAAATAAATTTCCATATGAATCCTTTGTTTAGGCTGTGGAGAACTTTCATGTCCAAATTTCTTGCTGAAAAGTGTCCGTGAGGAAGAAAAAATAAATAAATAAAAAAGTGGAGTAAAGTTTAAGTTGGTGCAGTTGATTTTTGTGCATATGCCCTTTGAAAAGGAAACATACAGTATGATGGGTCTTGGTCCTTACAAAAGCAATACTTAATGTGTATCACAAGCTACTGCCACATGTGCAGTAGGGTATCCATCTTTGTTGCCTATATATATACACACACACTCGGAGAATCTTAATTTTTTGTGGGTTAGATTTCTTTTATGAGTAAAAAATCCTATTATCATGATAATGTTGGTATCTTTTTCGTAGTTGAAGTTGATCAATTAGCATTTAGGTTAAAAACGTAAACTTCAAGAGAAAGATAGCTGGCAATGTATGCACACATGCATAAATGTATAATTACATTGGAAGTGGACTCTTGAGCACTGCAATAATGTTAATTGCTTCGATAGGCTTCGTTTTCAAGTAATTAGTTAATTTGCAATCATACTATTACTCATTTGTTTAATGCTTATTGTTTGTTTAACTTAAGCATTCCTACTTTAATGTTATAACGCCATATCAATAAACATATCATTCTAAAAACAAATTAGTACTGTAATGTACAATGACTAGGAGGATTAATTGGTATGGTAGAAGATGAAAGTTATGCAATAGAAAAGGGCAATGAAATGCCAACATTTTGCAATTATACTGGTCCACTAATAAAGCTCTAACTAAATAAGAAAGGGTCATGTTAGTTCTTGGGACCCAAAAGGCATTTATCAAAGGGAAGGTGGTTAGAGTTTTGCACTTTGCTGTGGTCCCTTAATTGAATGACCTATTTATTCATTTTTTTTCTCTCTAATTTTATGGCACAAAGTAGCCAATATATATATATATATGTAAACTCATAATTCTTGAAAAAAATTTCCACAAGGACGAGAGAGGGAATGAAAAATCACAAGCTATATAGTATATTCACTAATATTTTTTTTCCCCACATTTACATAAAATCGCTAAGGAGGTACTGGTATAATTGATGGATCACCTGTTAGTTGAGAGGTAACAATTACAAAGAGAAGGGAAAAAATTGGATTAACATGGCAACAAAAATAAGAATAACCCAAACTCACCAATTGATCTTAAGAAGAAGAACCCATTTCACCCAACATGAAAAATAGCCCAAAAAGATTGGAAAAAAAAAATTCCCATCCTATGTAGTATGTACCCATTTTCCCTTAGGGACATCTCACATTTCTTCCTGGTCCACCATAGTAAAAATAATTACCCCATACTCTGTTAATCCCTCCTTGAATATCGTAGCAATTAGGGTGATCAGCCAATACTCTTAGATTTGATAAGGGAATTAAGTTATTATCCCAATCAACAACTTGTAAATTTCTGAAATATGATGCTTTTCCAAAACCTTCTCCTGCAAAATGTCCACTTCCCATTTGGGTAGAAGTATGAAATCCTGATGACCTAGAATTAACAATTTCTCCTCCAAATTGTACCATACTTGCATGATCTCTTAGATGAGTGAATAAAAATGATGGCCAATACCCAACTAGAACCCCATTCCCAAATTCTAGCCACCAATTTCCATGCTTTGGATCCTACATACCAAAAAAAAAAAAAGTGGAATTCATTATAATTATTATTGTTATTTCTTTAGTACTCACTTAAGCTCATACAATAATTATAACCATGTGCAGTGTCAAATAAGTACGGGAAAACAAAAGGGTCAAAATTAAATTTGTAAAAAGAAGGTTTTTTTATTTTCTTTCCAAGTGGGCTGTTGAGCAATTATGTGAATAATTGCATATATCACTAAAAAAAATAGCAAAAAAGAAAAAAGTGTGGAGGGTCAGGATTCAGGAATAAGAAAGCTCTTTTACTAGGAAAATATGAGAATCTCACAAAGCAAAAAATAAAATAAATAAAAATCAAAGGAATTTACAGATTACTGATACCAAATTTGTTTTATTTTTATTTTTTGAGCTAAATGATTTTTTTAAGGTTATATTGATGATTGTCAATTGTTTAATATGTTCTTAGGATTACATATACCCTGAAAAAAGGACCCATTGGAACCTAAAGAAAAGTAATCGTAATTTTTTCTGTGGGACCAAAAAATCTTTGCAGTAAATGCTGGACTATAGTCATAATTTTTTGTGTTCAAGTTATTAGTTCTACTCATATGCACCACGCAAAATTCAATGAAATGAAAATTACTTTTTTCCTAATAAAGTTTTTAAATAAACTCTTGTTATATTAAATTGAAAAATATTTGTCCAGATCAATTATATTTTATTAATTATATAAAATAATCATTATTTTATATAATGATAATATATTATTAAATTGATTCATAAATATCCTATGTAAGAAATAAAAATTCTACTAATTATTTAACATTGTAAGATGACTTATCTTTTTTTTTATTATTAATCTTTTTTTTTTGAACAAAAGATGACTTATCTTTTTTTTGGTGCGAAAATAATGATGATATCTACTTTTATTCCACAAATATATATGTTTAAAACCTAACTGATGTGATTAATTTTCGTATTTTTTTGATAAAATTAATTTTAGTATTTAATTGACTATTTTGTATATTTTGATTTTTTTTAAAGTGGATTAGAAGAGACAGGTTTTTGAAAATAAAATGATTTTTTTTAAAAGTTTTCTACTAAAATAAGAATTTAATTTACCTTCCAAACTAGTAAGCTGACATCAAATTGTCCTCCATCATAAGAAGATGTTGGAGAGATGGCAGCCCCAATTGCAATTTTATTATTGGTTTGGACAAAACCTGAGCACAGTAAATTGTAGCATCCTGTTGCTTGGTAAGCATCAGTCTGTGATATAAATTATAATAATAAACAATAATTAATAATTTCATCTTATAGTTGAAAATTAGACCTAAAAAAAATAATTGCAAGAAGAAAAAAGCAAAATTTTACATATTATATATACTCACAGTCCAATATGTGAAGAACCTGGGATGGCTGTCCCCATATAGTTCTGGGCTAACCTGCAAAAATTAAATTAAATATAAGTAGAGGATTAATATCTATTGCCACAAAAATTAAAAAATACAAAAAAAATAATGAAAATGGTTGGGGTGAAACTGCTTTAAATGTGAAAACCAATATTTAAATATGTGTATAAATGCCTTCTTTTCAAGATTTCTATGTTTAAATAATCTTGGCTCTAAACTTAAGTTTCATATATTCTCATATTTAATCCTTTTTTATATAAAGAAAACAAAAAACTGCAAGAACCACTCTCATATTTAATCCTTAATCGTCAATGTTCGCATTGTTTTATTGACAGAATACAACATATGAATATCAAATAATCTAGCAATTTGCATTTTATTTTTATATGCTCATTTTTATTTTTATTTTTATTTTATTGAATTGAACTCAATTACCTAGAAACTAGTAATAGAATATCACACTAATACGCCTACATGACAGGAGCTAAGAGTCAATTATGAGTATGTAATTGATAATCTTGTTTAGACTAGGCTCACTATTTATTTATTTATAGACTGAAATAATAATAAATATATGAAAAATGTTTATTGTTTGATTTACGAATAAAATTTGAATGAAAAATTTAGAGACAGACCTGCCAACCAGCTTCAATGGTATTAAGATCATCACCAAAAGAACCAGAAATGACCCACATTTGTGATAAGCTGAATTCATATTGATTAGCAACAATGGGTGCCCATACATTTATGCTTGCTTTCGCACCATAGTATTGATCTCCACTCACATACCCAACTGCATGCTGTGACCCAACAAATTTCAAAAGGAAAAATGCAATTAAATATACTTGGAATATGAGTTGTATATATGTCACTATCTACTGTTAGACATTAGTATTTCCTAAGGAATAATTTTGGGAAACCTTATATATTTCTTGATGCTACAATACATGTAGTATGTTTTGTGATTTCCCTTTCTTTATCTTTGAAATTATTAGGTTTGTCATATTCATTTCCGTATCATGATTAAATAATTTTCTTGAGAAATAATTCAACATAACCTTTCTTGATTATGTATTTCATTAATTATACTTTGAAGGAAATTATTCTTTAAATCAAATGATATAAATATGAAAGAAACTAGGCTTGAAATTGTACAAAAGATAGAACCCAGAAATCTTAAACGACCAAACTGAGCCTCATTTCAAAAGGTAAGCAAGAAAAAGGGAAGAAAAACCTTACAAGAATTCAAAAAGCAGTTTTTTGTATCATTACTCTTTTAAATATATGTGAAGAAAAACCTTACCAGAATTCAAAAGCGGTTTTTTGTATCATTACTTTTTTAATCATTCTTTATAATATTTCAGAAATTTTTTTAAAAAAAAAGGAAAAAGAAGAGAAAACAATTGGTTGTCTTCAAGAAAAAGTGGCATGGAAAAAAGAGACAAATTAGCAGGCCTCATTCACCATTTTGTTTGACCACACTCCTTTTCAGTTGTTGAGTTGATTAAGGCTGTGACTCTTCAATCAAAAGATAAAATAAGAGTAAAGAAAAGAAAACAAATTTGGGATTCATTAATTAATTCCTCCTATTCTGAATTCTCTTCTCTGTAAAATTTGCATTTGGGCTCATACCTCATGGCCATTGCTGTTGGTGTCTCGTCTAACATGCCTTCTTAGTTTTCTTCCAAATCTTCTGACAGAACTAGCTCTTAACATGTCTACTTCTTTTGTTCTTCTGATTGGTATTGTTCCTTCTGGACATGCCTCACCTGAAATACTCCATAATTGATAATTTTCAGAAATCATGCCTGTTGGATTATGCCCTTTTGGTCTTTCTGGCGGCTCCTGCGATTCATGCACGGAAACAAAATTAACATCATAGATTCAACTGCACTGGATAAATTCCGAGAATATCCCACATTCATATTAGCATAGTAGAGTTAATTGAAGTACCAATGGTTTTTTTCCTTTCAATTTCGGATGATCAAAAGCTATTTGCTGATGAGACAAAACACAGTCTATAAGATCTCCATCAGGACTCTGCAGCAAAAGAAAGAAAACAGAACTCAACCTAAAAAACAGAACAAAAACAGGGGAAATTGCATAGTGAAATCCCGACAAACATCTGCGTGCCTGAATTGTCTTAACAGCAGCCTTGTTAATCTTCTTAAGCTGTTCTCTTATAGTCTTCAGCTTCTGTAGCTCTTCCTCCGGCCGGAAGGTTTGATTGGTCGGATGGCTGTTTCCGGTCTCCGATGAGAAAACAGGACAAATTAAAGAAAGAAGAAGAAGGAAGAAAACAAAAACGGAAATGAATTGTGAGATCTCAGAACAGCAACTAGAAGCCATGTATGAGAAAGTTCTTCCTGTTGTTGTAGTTGTTGTTTCTTCTACGAAATCCATATGTGTTTGCTTTCTTGTACATTGTTGTTGTCTTCTTCTGTGATCAAAACAGAACCACCATTTATTCCTAGTTTTTGTATCCATCCAGCAAAAAGTTACCATTTTGAAGAAAACCCCACTATTGAAAATTCAATCCCTCACCATTTCCAACCAAATAAAAATAAACAAATAACAGATAGAATTCTTCAGCAGCTTCTAATACTCTCTCTGCCTTGGTTTTTATATTCTGACAGGGTTGAACTTCTATGCACGACCCCAATAAAAATACAGAAAATATAGGGTTGTGATTTTCTTAAAGTTTTGCCCATGTGGGTGTGGAGTTTTAAATACTGGGTATATTAGTTTAAAAAAGAAAGAAATTTGAAAAAAAATAAAAATAAAAGATGGGTTGGGCTAGAGAGAGAAAGTGGGAAAAGGATAAATGAGAGGGTATGTTTCCAGTCTAGAATACAAGGACTGAAAACTTTAGCTTTTGTGTGTGAATTTTTATAGGGGCGAAATGGTACTGATGGGATGATTTCTGTTATTCTTTACTTAGGGTATGAGGACAGATAAGAATTACACTTGGATTCATTCTGGGTTTCCAAAGTTCTTTGCTTTGAGTTACTCTTTTCTTTTTCACTTCCCTAGATGTTCTCTGTGTCAGCTTCTCTATTTTCCTTTTCTATTTATCTATCTTGTAATTTTTTTTTATCTTACAGAAAACTAAATTCTTTCCACTTTATTTATAACCTAAATTTTTTAGAATTAATTATTATTTCCATCTCAGATTTGACATAATACATTATTACTTCTTAAAGTTTTAAAATTATATTATTTGTCTTTTTTATTTTATCATATTATACTAATAAATTATTACATTAGATTTTCTATTAGAAAAAAGCATTAAATTATTATGAGATGGCAAAAAAACCATTTTATAATATTTTTTTCTAATAATAAAAAATTACAATTTATCTTATAAGATTTGACATATTACACTAGTATTTTCCGATATTTTTAAATTTATATTATTTGCGCCCTAAAGTTAACGGTAGTTTTTGGATTTTTTAATTATCTAACTCTCATATTAACAGTAAAATCATTAAAATTGACAAAAAAATTATATAGTTTGACAAAAATAATATAATTCTAAACTCAAAGAGTATTAGTATATTATGTCAAATCTCTAATCAAAAGACCTTCAACTAAGGTTTTAAGACTCATATTGATCAAATAATCGATCAACAATAAAGAATTATCGATCAAAAATTCAATTAATCAAGATCTAATCAGATTAAATATTAATGAAAATTTATTCAAAATGTCATGTTTAAAATTTAATTATGTTCCATATGCTTCCATGGCAATAATATCTTTCAATTCTCGTAGTAAACTATGGTACATATAAAGCTTGAGAATTGTCCAGTTTTAGGGGGGTTCACTGTGGTAGGAGAATTCTTAATATATAGCATTTGAATTTTTTTAAAAGGAAAGAATGTGAAATGTGAATAGAGAGGGAGAGACAGTGTAATGTTTTTGACTTAAAATGGAGTTTTAACCCATAAGTACGACAACTTTTTAAAGCTGTCGTTTTCTATTTTGTTATGGGGATGGGCCTGCTTTGTTGCCACGCCTACTATTTGCTTATTTTACTCCCACCATTCAGCATGCTTACTCTCATTCTTGCATATGCTTTCGTTGAGTTCTGTTCTGCTTAATTTTTGGGGGCTCAATTCTTTTTTTTTTCAATAATTTTTATTGTTTTTCAAAAAAGAAAAAGAAAAAAGAAAATCTAGTTAGATTGCTTGGTGAGTGCAATTCCGACAGGAAGAAATCTTGGATTAGAATATTGTTGGAAAATTCTTCTTTAAATTCAGGTTATATCTTCATTTATAAAAATATATATTTTTTACATAATCAATTCTATTCATGCATAAGTACATGAAATATTATTTCAGGAAAAGAAAAGAAAAATGATGTCAGATTTTAATGATAATTTCTTATATATATATATATATATAACGTTTAAACTTCATACATTTTTCAATGTGCTTTAAAAAATAATTTGGTGAGATTGAGGATTTGGAGGACGAAATAATTAGATAATTTGTTGCATTATAAATTTATAATTATTCAATATAGAAATACATAAAATGCGACGATCAACTAGCAATGGATTTCCTAATACTGCGTCGCTAAATTTTGACGAAACGTCGAACAAATAGCCGTAACCGGCGAACGGGATTTCTTTTTCCGTCCATATTAATCGGCGACAGTTAGTATTCGTCGTTATTTCCATCTAATATGAATATCTCTTGTAGTGAGATATATTTTTTTCTTTTTCAGTGGAGTAAATTTTTTTAATATTTTGAGGTTTGAATTATGTTGTTAAATTGAACTTGAAATAGCATAAACTTTGAATAAGGGAAATTTATTTCCATCAGTATTAATATCTCAGTTTTTCTTATATGGTGGAAAATCTTTTTTCTATTATTTTAAAAATTGAAGTCCAACAAACAGCTGAAAAGTAAATTAGTTCTCTATAAAATTATAATTTATTTATTTTTACATATTAATGTAACTAACAAACTGAGATTTACTGATAAAATGAGGTACGTAATTCATAACTGAATATACGAATATGACCAAGAAAAAGGATAAAAAAAAAAACGAAGACCATTGAGATCATGGTCAAATGGAAATGACATCACTTGTCACTATATATATATATATATACAGAGCTTAGGGTTTCGGACTTTCATGTTTGTCCACTCTAGTCTGTACTACCAAGTATTACACCTCTTCCACTTTAATTGTTTTAAATTAGTGTCTATAAAGAAACAATTAGCACAATTTTAGCTACCTATAATCCTCATGCATATATATATATATATAAACAAAAGATTACCCTATGCTTGAATTCATTATTAATTAATAAAATTCAAGTTAATTTTGTGACTAAGAAATTAATTAATTAATGGAAGGAATGTGAGGGCAGGGCAACAAGGCTGGGGTTTTTGCCTTTCTATTTTTTCCATCCAGTACTTTATAGGGTACTGGCAATGATGCCTGCCACTTCCCCATCTGTCTCTTTATGTTGGTTTTTTTTTTGGGGTACATCCTTTATGTTTATGTTATTATTATTATTATTATTATTATTATTATTATTATTAGAAGAAGAAGAAGAAGAAATTACTGAAAATTCTTTAAATTTTAACAAATTATAACAATAAATAAATTTTTAAAAAATGAACAGTTTAAACTTGTGGCATTTGAAATAATGTGTATTCATTTGATATTGTATGAATTTCAAATATTACAGTTTAACATACTACATGATTTTTCTATATTTGATATATTTTTGTGTAAATTTTTTATTGTTTTATATACAATCTAATGATATTTTAGAAAAGTTTAGGACTTACTAAAAATTGTAACTGCTGAGCAACCAGTACATTTAAATCTTAGTTTTTCTAATTGTTATCTCAAACAACATTTTTATCAAATGACAAATTGTAAACTATTAGTTTTATTAAAATTTGTTTATAGTTGTAATTTGTTAACATTAGAAGGCTTTGTGTAATTTGTTGTTATTATTATTATAAAATTTGCAACATCATCTCATTTATCTGCAAAAAAATGAAATAGTGGGAAATCATCTAGAAGGATTATTGGCCTTTCTTGCGTCATTCTCAGATGAAGCCCTATTTACATAAATAATTTAAGATATTAACCCTAAATAAAGAGTCAGCGTTCTATTTTTCCAATAATTTTTTTAACAATCAACATATATCAGCAATTAACGAGAAAAAAATTAATTTAATAAATAGAGTCTTATTGATCACAATATTTTAAATCTCATAACTAATGAAAAAGAGTTATCTAGACCCCCCTTTTTAAGACTTTTTACCATTATAATGAGGAGGGGAAGTTTCCCACTAACCTCTCTCCTAATTAAGAATTAGCAATTTATAATTTTAGTTTGTGACATGAATGATATTGTTTGAGTTAAATTAAAACAAGAAAAGATAAAATTCAGTTGAATTTAAACTGACTGATTATAAATTATATCTACTTGATTTGACAAGATTTTTCCTATTTAAATTGAATCAATAGAATTAATTTATATGTACTTTAAGTTTCAAAAAACTAACTAAACATGAAAATTTCACCAGTATAACATAGGGTTTCAACAAAAATCGTATGAATTAATTTTGCTTATGCTTTTCTAACATTTCAGATATAATAATTCCTTTTCAAACTACAGCTTTCTTTTTTAGCTTATTGATATAAAACAAGTAAATTTTAACTCAATAGTGTTAAAATTATTTTTTGTGCAGCCGATATTTTTGATTTTTTAGAAAAACCAATAATATAAAGCTAATTAACACACACACACACACCCATATATATATATATATATCTATATATATATAATTTGATCTCCAAATTTATAAGACCAATTGATCAGCCCTTGGTGCTCAAATAGCTAAAAAAATGGCAGATGGTACCCAAATTTGAGCTAATTTGGGTTCGTTTCAGTTGTTTCTATCATCTCAGTGAGCTAGAATTTGTCATATCATAAGAAGCAATCGCCTTGTTGTTGGGAAATGACGTCAATTTCCCTATAGTCAGATTTATGAGAAAGCGAAGAAAATGCGAACTAATAAGACAGACAAGTTGATAACGGAGTTCGGCCAATTATGCCTACGTCTCCGGACTGCTGCAGATCTTTTACTGAAAGAAAAGAAATTTACCAAGTGTTTACAAACACTCACAACTCACAACCTCTCACTAATGCTACTCTCTCACTTTTTGATGGAATTACATTACAAATGAATTTCTAAGGCTATATATAGGCCTACACCTCCTCAATGGACGGTCAAGATTAATTCTCACCTACTTTGATGGATGGTTGAGATTATTTCTCACCTACCGTCTCACCTACCAAATGTATGGTCAAGATTAATCTTCACCTACCATCTTACCAACCAAATAGATGGTCAAGATTAATCCCCACCCACTAAATGGATGGTCAAGATTAATCTTCACCTACCATCTTACCTACCAAATATTTTGTCAACAAAAGATGCACCGTCCATCTTTATTGTCATTTATTTTATGGTGCATGTGTAGTTTAACCAACACTTGTCACAAGATTGTTGGGTTTTATTTTAACTTTTCACTGGATTACCTGCCTATTAAATAAATATATTTTAGAAATCTATCTCATCTCAAAATTTAGTTCAAATGAATAGATATATCCAACCCATAAGAAACACTTAGAATAATGCATCCCCTAACATCTAGGTCCGAACACATGCAAAAAACTTGAAACATAAACTTTCTAAGATTGGATATTTATGAATGGTCAAATATCGAAAGACCGACAGTTCTAATACCATATTGAATAATAACATAGAACTCATCTGATAAAAGATATCAAAATTATTATAAAAATCACTTACATTTTATAACTAACGGACGTTGGATATGATATCCACAACCCTAAAAGGCATCATTTTCAGAGTTTGGTCTCCAAATGACTTGGGTATATACATAATTAAAAAAAAAAAGATTATTCCGAATTATGGTGAAAGTTGAGGGCAGAAAGGCTGCTGAACCAATATAATAGATTTATATATGTACATATAATTTTTTTCCTTTTTAAAGAAAAACAGGAAGAATTTTCCTTTTTTTTATTAGAATAAAAAGGTTTTGGGTTTATGATTAGTGAACTTTATGTGAACAGAAATTTTAAAGATCAGAGTCACAAAGTAAAGTCATCAAGTGATGGGGCATGCGTGTGTAATGGAGGATGAATGGATGTGCTTCACCAGAATATTATGAAATATTCAAAAGTAATATTAAAAATATATATTTAGATTAACAAGGAAAAGGAGATATGTTTAAATTAGCATACATTAATCACAAATTTGCATGGAAAAGTAATTATGAAGTGAAAGAAATTAACATTCGAGAAGTAATTGATCTGCAGCATATATTTATATAATTACTAGGTTTTTGTAGTAATGGTTTCTGAATTTTAACATATATTAATGACAATAATTTATGCTAGACTTTAGTTAGAAGGATGTTATCAATTTTTCCTATCATTACTGTCAAATAATTTTTCAAGTAATTAACTGAAAAAGAAATTTTTTGAAGGTTTAGCTTAAACGTACGGTTAAAGATTCTGACCATGGGGATACAGATAAACCCTATAATTAAAAATTGTTATATCAGATTGTGAAGTATGAAGTTTGATTTTCTATCAGTTAAAAAAGGAAAATTAATTATTAGATATCCATAATCCATGCATGGAATTTGCGTGCGTTATATTTTTCCTTTCTTTGACCACATTTTTTCTTCTCCACATATTGAGAAATTAGGAAGCAAATTATTTATGAATTAATAAGCAGTAGAGAATAATGGAATATGATTTGCCTCTTTTGGGGTGAAGATCAGTAGGCGATAACTACCACTTTGTTCTTTGAAACCATAAATGCATGAGATGTGTTGCCTTTATAATTAATTAAGTGTTTTATGTATATAATTATATATTTCTTGCTGAAATTTATCTTTGCCCTATGTATTTGATATATTAAATATTTTATTTAATTAACTAAATTTGTCTAAAATAGCTTTTGGATTTGCCACTCTAGATGACTATAAACAAATGCAAATTGATAATAGCAACTATAGCTACTTTGCATAGTAATATACCTTAAATATAATTAAGATTATCTTGCAATGATCTTAATTTCCATAATTCACAAATACCAAACCTAGCTAGATAGCTATATAACTGAATTAATGATCAGTTTATAAGAATATATATGGAGAGATATATGCATATGTGTGGGTCTGTAATTTTCCTTTTTTTTAAAAAAATCTTATATCACTCTTTTAATGTATGTAACCTTTCTAAGTTTTTATAACCTATAAATATAAACTATTTTAAATTGACCTAGGCTACTAATTAATTTTGCATAATTAATCTATATGCATGCATGATTGGAATTTTTTTTTTTTTTTGCCTGATGGATTTATACCTAGATGTAATCATGGTGTCTCCAGCTTGAAGCTTAATAGATAGGCTTGAGGCAGGGTATTCAAGTATAGGGCCACAATGTATGGTATATAATAGCCACTTAAAGAGTGGGAGCGGAAAAAAAATCCTCTCTTTTTTGACACTGCAAATGCTGGTGGGGGATTGCATTGACTCTAGAAGGTGACTTGAATGCCATGAAAGGTCACTTCAAAAGAATTTTGATTTTTTTTTTTGGCACTAATTCATTGTTCATTGCGCATTTAATTTCTTGTACATTTTTTTATTAATAAATAATTAAAATGAAGTGGGTTGCTAGATTTTTGTCTGTAGAAAATGTTGATTATACACATGTTTTGAGAATGATCCAAAAGAGAAGCTATTTTAATTCGATCCATAATTCCAAATTGACCAAAACCCATTTTTTCCTGCGGTGATTTTTGAAGCCAATTGACCATGACCTTTCATTATATAGCCATATATGACCATGGCCTATTCTTGTTATGATAGATTGATAAAAATTCCACAAACAACCAAAGTTGAGCTTTTTAGGATTTGCTATTATTCCTAGAAACCTCGAAAAAGATGAGACACTTCATGTAATTTTAGTGTGATCTTCATGTTCAATACTCTAACATGATTGTAAAGAAGTATCTATACAATAATAAATGTACATTTGTTTGGTATAAACAGAAATTTTGAGAGGGGGAAATTAATTGAGTATAATGACTGAAATTTTAATCTGTATTAATCTAATAACAAAATTATAATAATTAATTCAGTTTATTCACAATTTAAAAAGGATAACGATTCTATAAGAATGTGCGCATATAGTGCCCATAATCCTAGCTATACTTATTTGAGTATCTTACAAGCAAAAAATATCCACCGAATGATATAACAACGTACACTTTAGCCCTACATTATTAATGAATGGACTTCGGAAAAATTATCTTATAAATTCAAAATATAAATTATGTAAGTTTACTTTCACTTAAAAACTTTTTGTAATATGAAATCTTTTAAAATGAAAACTCACGTTGCTAATATATAAAAATAATAAGAATGTATAATTGTAATTAAACTCACTTTGAAATGATTTAAATTATTTTAAACTAATGATGTATCAAAATTATTATTTCAACTCAAAATTTTGTAAATACACTTGAAAATATTGCGAAAATAAAAAGAAACGAAAAGGGTTGTACTTTATTAATGGTAATATAGCTGTAATTCTTGACTTTGATTTACACAAGCCACTAATTTTGGTCAGCCTCTATGGTCCGCTTCAATTCAAAAAGATACCCTTGACAAACCTTTACATAAACTGTTGAACCCATTAACAAGAAGATTGTTGAAATTACAAGGGAATATTATGATTCTAAAACTTCTCTTTTTCTTCCATCAAACAAGGAACCAAAATAAAGTGAAAGCATAAACATATATATGTGCAGAAAGAAGTTATGTATATCCAAAGGATTGCATATTTCTTGTTAGAATTAAGAATAATAGCATCAAAGCATCTATAATTTTTGAACAGTAGTTAAAAGGTGGAATAATAATAAAGCGAATTCCATTTGAACCTACATGAAAAGAAGAGAATATAATCATTATAAAGAGTGGTAGCAACGTATAGAGCTTAAATGATGAATTTACAACCATTAATTAATTGGACATATCATCCCTCTTTAGTGTGTGTGTATATATATGTCAATTTTCAAAAATCCCTCTCTCTTTCTCTTATTTTATGTAGTTGGAAAGTTAATTATTTAGTGAAAAAGTGTGAATAAGAATTGAATTAATATATTTCAATGACAATATATTGAACAAAATATTCTCTCAAAATTTTCGATAAGATTCATTATCAATATATAGTATATATAATGTTTTCTTAACATATATATGAGTACATTATATGTTTTTTAAGAAAGAAGAGAGTTTGAAAGGTGAAGAAAAGAAGACAGCATAGGAAGATTAATGTTATGCAATGATTTTGTCCAAGAGAGGGCAAGTCGGCTTTCCGAGCCAAATCAAAGTATATTTTTACCCAAAAATAATAATAAGAGGAAAAGGAAAAAGAAACCCAAAAGTGTTTGCAAACAGACATAAATATTGAAATATGTCGCTGACCAGAGACCAACCCCTAGTCCTAAGTTCACATATATAAGCCTAAATCATCATGATTTAAGAAGGTGGGTAAAAAGAAAGAAAGAAAGAAAGCAGATTTATATACTACGAAATCCTTTTTATGGAGCTTTTAGCATGCATAAGGCATCATTTATATGGTCCATCATCTTAATTCCTTGATGCATCACAATTGTTGATAATGAAGATGTTACTCCAAACAAGTACATTATTTTCTGAACACAACCCTTTATATATTTCATTGCTGCCTATTTACACTACAACTTATTATCAATTATGTTCATGTTCGCTTATGCATGTTGTTTGATCACATCACTCTGTGGCACAAATTGCAAATTTTAATTTAGATTTATGTTTAAATTGAATCGGATTCAGCTTAATTTATGTCCCAAACTCGATAAAAAGTCGAGCAGGTATCACAATGACTCAATTAATGTTGATGAGGGTAGGATTATACCTATACTCACATTTCTTATAAATAGTCCCTTTAGTCGTTATACTCAACTTTACCCTTAAATATTTGTATTAGTGGCTAACTTAATTATATTAGGGAGGATGCATATATGGGTCTAATCGATTAGCCGGTTTTTTAATCTCCTTGCTTTGCAAGAATTCTTGGAGTCTCTCAGGCAGGCTATTTGGATAATATTGGTATTCATTTTATTAGAAAAAGAACATGATATATCCACAAGTATTTTAAAACCTGACTGACATTGTCAGCTGATCAAAAACTCAATCTATATATGTCATTTAAAATTTTAAACTATTGTATAGTTGCAGTATGTTGATAAAACCGTAGTTGAGGGGGGTGGAATCCATGTTCTTCGAAATATCTCCATTTTAGGATTGGAGGTCATTCCAATTTCCAAATCCATGTGTTCCTTAGTCTTTAATGAATAGGCCCACCCAAAAATTGAAATCACTTTATCTGCATATTTAATAGCCTTCCTCTATTGCTGGAACTGCAAAACATACTGAGCCTGAGCAGTGCAGAAATACAACTCTATTCCCTAAACTTGATTCCTTTAGGCTCGCTTCCTGTCCTACCTCTGAAATGTAATCTCAAATTCGAACAAATAAAATTTGGCATGAGTATCAAGGCCGTTGGATGCAATTAACCTGGTCAGCAAAATGTAGCTTTAAAGGTAACCCTTTTTGAATTTAGGCGGTTTAATGACCAGAGTAGGCAAATAGGAAATGGAAGGAGTCCCATTCCCACCCCCATGCTTTTGATTTTCCAATAAAGAACCCAACCATTCTTTGAATCCAAGACTCGTGCGTGCATTAACAAAATACCCACTTCAAAAAGAAAAAATCCCTTGTGTTTATATGGCTAACCCAATTAAGTTTCTTTACAAAGTTGTAGTCCACTTTTCTAATCCAAATTAATGTCTTTTTATCGGCCCAGCCTGATTATCTTCCGGGCTTCAACATACACTTTGCCTTCAGTTTCAATGCTCAGAATTAATTTAGAAGGGTAAAATATTTTTGAATGGGATTGAAAATTCATTTTCTTGCAAGGCTAAGCTATGCAAATCAAAAGATGGGTTAATGAATCTTTTTATTCTCTTACTTCCAGAATAAGATTCAATTAAATAAACTCATTGAAAAAGATAAAAGAAAGAAAAGAGACCTTTGTATTCCCAAAACACAGTATATCTCTATTCTCCTCTTTTCTCAACATTTTTCTGTTTAAGTTTTTCAATAAGAGATTTAGGGTGATATTTGAGGCTAGCACTTTTGGTTTATCCTTATTTCTTTCGAAATGAGGATTGATTGTTCAAGTTTTTGCTTTAAGTGTCTTTTTTTTTTCTTTTTTTAGTAAAGCCAATTTTATTAAAATAAAATTGATAAAAACATATGATATCTCCTGACCGAAAAATCACCCCAAAACACCTTAAAAAGACCTAAACTTCTATATGTTATACTTCGGTTAATTTTCAAATCCTTCTATTTTATTTATTTGTAAAATAGAAGTTTCATAATTCATGAACTTTTTGAAAAATAGAGAGAATGAATAACTAGATGAAAACTTTGACCCTTTCACTCTTTTTTAGAAGAGCCTATATCATCATTAATCCACAGTTAATATAATATATGCAGCATCATCTGCAAAAATATATTGATTTATATTATAAGAATTCAAAACATCTGAGATATTAATTTTTTTTAAAAAAATAAATATATGATTTCACTATGAAATAAATCCTTGACCCACTAAAATTTTTGGGTGTGTTGTATGCTTGTGGGCGGCTGGAAAATGCAGCTGATTTTGTACTCTATTATCTGTTAATCTAATATTGGACATAATTTCTATTAATCTTACATGATCTGCCTTGCTCGTGGTCTGTCTATGATATTTAATTATGATTCTTAGTAGGCATATCTCCATCCAACATAAAATAATGGCAATTCACATTCCTTTTATATGAAAGTGGGAATAAACATAAGTGAAGCCACTCATTATATTATTTATAGGATTAAAATCACAACTTTATTCTTAATGTCTGTCTGATGTTATAGTTAATATGATTCTATTTGCATACAATGGGCATAGAAATCTAGATTTGTATTTGTCTAGACTCAATTTGCGATTTTATTGATGATTTGAGTTAATAATTAATTATCACATAAAAAAAATTTACAATTGAATTTATATTTGTAAAGTAAAAATCAAGGTTATTGAATATATTATCAGCTTGTTTATGAAATTTATCTGGAAAAAAAATAAATTTCATAGATCGTCCATCAACTTAGCACTATCTCCTAAATTTAATTTATAACACTAATGTCATCTCATATTAATTCATATAAATGTTCTAACTTGTTTTTACATGTTTACACTTACTCTTGATGGCTAACTGTTACATCACAGTCTACTTAAAATATATTTGATAATTAAATATCACATTATCTATATGGAATATAAAATTTTTTAAATGTGCTTAAATGATTTTTTTGTGATTTAGTGATTTTGATAGGGTGATATTATGATAATTATACAGTATAATGATTTTTTTAAAAATCATTTAAGCACAATTCCGTAAGCATAAAAAAATTATTTAAATACAATTATTTAAAAAAATTATATATTTTATGTAGGCAGTGATGTGACACTTAATCATTAAGTGTATTTCATACAGAAAGTGATGCAATACTTAGTCATCAAAAATAACATATAAAGCTGTAAAAAAGATAAAAGGTACATTTTTACTGCATGAATTAAAATTGAAAAATATTAATGTTAGTTAAATAATATTGCTGTGTAATCTGAAATTTACCCAACTTATCTAACCAAAAAATTTCCAATTACTCGTTTTTAGAGCTAAAATCTGTGGATGGAAAGGAATACTAGGTGCTATTCTTTATCAATCTAAAACTTCATATTATGATAACTGCAAATTGAATTTTTTAATAATAAACTTTAATAGGTACGACAAGTAATTTAGAAATTGAATATGCTGTAGTGCAAACTTAAATAATGAAAGTCTCGTTTAATTTTATGCACTGTGTACCAACGTACCATAAAAAGATTAACCTCAAAATATGATTCAAAAGCTTGAATTATTATCATGCCAAACTAGCTAAGACGTGTTGGTGCTAGAAGTAACAAAATGAATTATTCAAATTAACCTAAATCCTATATTTTTTACTCTAAATTTTAGTGGAGTGTAATAGTAAGTGTGTCATTGCGATAACCTTAGGCAATTGGCATGGTTTGATTAATTGTCCCTCTTTACTTTAGTCTATTAAGAAGCTTGCTAACAGTAGTAGAACTTGATTAAAATATTTAAGGGGCTTCACATTATATGTATTTATACAGGGTATAAAATTTTTTTGAGGTCATACATTATATTATAGGTATCTACTAAAATAATTTTTTTTTATTTTTTTATTTGGGAAAGCATGGCCTCTACATGCCCTCATAAAGCTCCGCTGCTACTTGCTAAAAGATTTTGTAGAGATTCAATTTAATCACATTTATTGTGAGACTAATTTTGTTGTTTATTTCCTCACTGCTCAAGTGAGAAAGTATAATATTCCATTTTAAATTACATGCCATTTTATCATTATTTTTGGCTTCTCTATAATATTTCCGGTGTCTCTCTTATAGTCGTTTGTTTTTATTGTGAGTTTAATTCACCATTATGTACCAAAAGGGGAAAAAAAGTTAAACTTGGAGGATTAGAGAAAGAGAGCTGGGGCAAAATTGACAATCTATAAGATTTGGGTGGATTATAAATGCGAGTGCCAAGATACTTCCATTAGGCACAGCTGAAAAATGGAGTGTGGTTTCTTAACAGTGGTGTTATTTGAGTGTCTTTTATGGCAATGCAGCTGAATCTCCCAAGTACACATTGGTACACACAGGATAGGATTATGAAATCAGACTCTATAGAGAAGTTACCTGGATGTCTGCTCTTGTTCATGGCACATCCTTCCAGAATTCTACCAAAGATGGCTTTCACAGGTTTTTTTTTCAATTTTCAACCCACAATATAAATTATATTTTTTATAAATTCCTTATTGATTAATTGTCAGTAAGAATGCTTTTGTTTTTATTAGGATTTACCAATACATCCATGGATCAAACTTCAACTCTTCTCGGCTTGCAATGACAGCTCCTGTCTTAACTAGCATCGCACCTCCATCGTCCTCCGGCTCTGGGACTGTATACTACATAAGGTTGTTCCTGTCGAAGGGTAACCCTCCTCTGCCCAATCCTAAACTGAATTTGCAGTTGGAGAAATGGAAAACTAAATGTATAGCTGTTAGAAAGTTTTCAGGTTTTGCTGATGATGATAATGCTAAGAATGAAATGGAGGCTTTAGTGGCCACTCTAACTCAAAACAGTAGAGCTGTTATAGATGATACCCATCCCTACACGATTGCACAATATAATTCTTCACGCCACCTTTCAGGAAGATTAAATGAAGTATGGATTGATGTCTCAGGTTTTAATACAGATGAATTCTTACCCCATCAAAGGAAATTTTGATTTGGGTAAGACTCCCTCTGCTTCTTAGCAAGGAATTTGTGTGGCTATGTACATACAGAAGAAAAATAATATAAAATTTTACGGAAGGATCAAGACTAGAGATTGCTAAAGATGCAGACAGGGATTAGTGCATTATGAAAAACTGTGTTTGGTTCAGAAATATGAAACCCCTGCCTAAAGATGATCAATAATTGTAAACATGTTCAGACCTAAAATCTGGCTTCGCCTTTCGTTTGCGAAAAATGCACTCTTTGTTGCCGATGGTGTCAGTCGCATGCTTACAAAAAATTAATAAAACTGTCACAAATATAATTCTCTATCATTCTTTGTCCGTTGCAATCTTTACAAATGCATAAAAGTGAAGAATGAAATCTTGCTTTTCTTGGAAGGGATCAAACAGGCATCTCAATCGACCACTGGAGACAGTAAAAATATTATGCAGAGTCCAGAAACTTATAAATAGAACAGTAGCTGGCATTAAGGCTTAAGCCAACAAGATGGCAAAGTTTGTTTTTCAAGTAAAGAAGACGATGTGGGTAACTTTGATATATTAAATTAAGTTTATAATTTATTTTTATTTTCATTTTCTCCTCATTCATATTTTCCTTTTTCTAAGTTTCCCTGTATCACATCTCATTTATACAATGTCCATTAGCTTAATCCAATGAAGAAGAAAAAAGGGAAAAAAGAAAGAAAAGAAAAGTATATTTCAAGATTACATCTGGGGTCTTGTCTGAACCACGTAGATTTTACCGTCTCTGACTACACCTTCAATGTCTTGTGGAGATCCATAGAGGTCCTCAATTGCACTTCCTGCACGAGCAATGCTAGAGAGGATTGATTGCCGAAAGTTGTTATCAGTAATCAACGGATCAGATGAGTAATCAATCACGATCTTCTCTTCTTCGTCCATTGGTACACTGCACGATAGAAAGCTTGTAACTCAGCACAAATATTAAGCACATGGTGATACGAGTTTAATTAGGTCTTAAACTCGCACCAACTATAATTTGACTGATTCTTATCACAGGTTTTTGAACTTTATAGAGACAATGACGTGGTCAAAAAAAAAAAAAATTCCGTGGCTGCATTGTACAGAAACTAGAACAATCTGAGCTGGCATGCTTCCCCTTTTTTGTCCCCCATGAAATTTCTAACACACAAGAATTGGAGTAGGTGAATTCTCAAGGAGAATACCTATCGTAAAGGCCTGCACCAGCATAACCTTCCAGATCTTCACCATTGGAATCTGATCTGAAGATAATGGAACGTCTTATGAAGAGGCCAATGGGTTTGCTTGGATAACCTAACACCTGAAACATGCCAACCTTACAGTCAGAGCCAACAGTAACAATTCATCAAAATGGTTGATGTACAATGAATGAACAAAACGTAGATTGGCTCTGAACTTTTTTCTTCGCTCAAATTTTGAAATATGAGAAGGTATTCTGTTGCACACAAAATTAACAAAAATTCCTGTACTACTTATCCTTCCCAGTAGTTAATGGAAAGATAATTTACCTGAGGAGAGTCCAAATTGTTTTTCTTGCAGATAAAACTCAAAGCACGGCCAGGATAAGCTCCAACTAGAGTTTCTCCAAGCCCCTTCACCACCTTCAGTAGCAGGGATTGTTAAAACAAATTTCTACCCCTTTTTTAAGAAAATAAAATGAGTGAAAGTTCCAGTATGGAAGAGTAAATGGCTGATCAGGATATCAATACCTCAGCATATATCTCCGATGAGTCACCTGAAGATGGATTGGTTGTGTGGATAACAAATGCATAATCAGCATTTATTATCTCCTGAACCAGCACAGCCATGCAGAGGTAATCATGGTCTAACTTCACTTTTCTTGTGCTGAAGTATGCTCTTTCATTCCATTTTGAAGCCCAGACCTGATATGGAAGTATGAAACATATCAATGCCATGCAAAAAGAAACTTTACTAGAAGCCAAATGTATGAAAAAACAACATAAAATAAGGCAACAGTTTTATGGAAGTATGGCTAACTTTCCAGCTAAGGAACCACTAGTATACCGCTTCCCCACATCTAGGAAGTGACACCATATATTAACTATAAAAATGAATGTTTGGATCTCTTCTAGGATAGACAGAAATATTTTATGACAACATACTCATGGTGCTTGTAATACCATCAAGATTGGAAGGAATAAGAAAACAGGAATATAACCCATTGTAAGGATATTTGACTTATCGACTAATTGATAAAGGTCAAAGGGCAGCACACTGACAAGAAAATACCAGGGCATTGAAATGTTGGTCTTGAAGAAATCTCCATCCCAGGAAAGAAGTTTACCTTCTTTATCGCCATCCATGCCTGTTGCCATCGCCGTTCACCTTCATCACCGGGCCAAGGCATCCCTGAACTTTTCATCTTAGTCTTCAGTTCTTGCACCTGAAATAATTAGAGCCCATTAAGATATCATTCCATATCAAACATCATAAAGGTTCAGGCAAAATTATGTTTTATAGGGATGCTCCTGAAACTAAGGCAAAAAAGGAGCATAAATAAACACTACGACGCAAAACTACCTGCAAGCTAAACCAAAGATGTGGTCCACTGTCCACCCTTAATTTGGAAGGAAAGGAGACAGGACGGCGCCTGGGAGTGAAAAGTTACTCGAACCAAAAATTATTTTCAAAATGAGGCAAGTAATATGTTAGAATTGTCGAGTGTCCATGGACTAAACTTGGTCGAGAGATTTGGAGAGGCTAGGACCTAAAACTTAACTAACACAAGTTTGGGCTTCTCTTTGTTAATAGACTCACCCCGTACCCCAACAGGACCATCTTGTTTAGCTCAACCACTAACTTATATGCTCTTTCACTTTCAGTTAACTCACCCATGCAGGGCAAATGTTCCAACAGCAAATAAATTACCTAAAATTACTAGGAAGTTGTAGATTATGCTAGTTTGAAGTATGTTTTTTTCCAGGATAATATCACGAACAGAAAACACATGTAAGGTGAATTATGTTTTCGGTGCTACCAGTAAAAAGAACATACCAACTGTGGTGGTGCTGCCAGCTGTAAAACAGTCTCACGAATCTTCTTGAGGACACTAAACTCTCCTTCCCCCAAATTTTTCTTCAACAATTCTAACTTCTTGGCCACTTCCTGCCAATCAGAGGGAGCACAGGGGGTCCAGGGGAGAGGGAGAGAGAGAGAGAGAGAGAGAGAATGTATCAGATGAATCCTGAATAGTTAATATGGTGAAAGCAAAGTCACAAAGTGAACAATTACAACACAAACATTCAACAGCTGGAACAAACAAAAGTAAAAATAGTCTCCAGAATCACGCAACAAGCTAAAAATGCTCCTGAGAAGGATGTGACTCTAGTCATGCAAAATTTACATACTTAGAATAATTGATCTTGAATCAGTTGCATCCTGTACACCTAGCAATACCTTGAACGAGTAAAAATATTTTTTTTGAGGCATTATATGTTTACCCCCTATCACATAATACTTTCTAGGAAAACACTCACCAGTAATTATCAAGAACTGCTTCTGAAGATAAGAAAGCTGGATGGTGTCATCAAAATTTAGTAGTGGATATACATGTTAGACACATACTTCCAAGTTTTCATGTTAGGACTAGATTTTCTTTTCTCCAAAATTTTGACTGACCGTTACATTTTCTAGTTAGTTTACAAACTTTAAATCCTTCCAAAAAAGAATTTCTCCTCCCATGCACCCAGTCATGCAGGTATAAGAAATACAGGACTCAGAATTCAGTACGAGCACCATTTCTGTTCTAAAGAGAGAAATAAAAATAAAAACTGAAAACAGGTTTTAAAAGAGAAATTCCTCATATAAAACACAAATTAAAACATTCCAAATGAGCAGAGAGTGGAACATTGTTGCCACAAAAGAAACTGAAAATGTATGAGAGCTAATGGATATATTGAAAATCTTTACCTGATTTGAACCATCTAAAAGAACCTTCTCGAAAACTCCAAATGGTAAGGCAACAGATGTAGGAATCCCAATCCAGGATGGCACTTTACCTTTAAGGTGTGATATATTGCGTGATTTGGCACCAACCTAGGAAAATGATCAGCAGGCTTTAACAAACTCATGAAATGATAATTAGCAATATTTGGTTTATTCAAACCCTTAAAAACTAGAAAAGAACAAAGAAGGAAGGAAAAAAAAAAGATTGTAAAACATAATGCTATAAGCCACTTCACAAGCCCAACCATTTCACTAGTAAATTCTTCAGATGATATGGCATATCTACCATTGAACTGCTTTCTGACCAACTTTATAGGTGAAGCCCCAACTTCTTTCAAGTTAGTTGAACTTGAATTGGCTAGCTCATCCTCCTTTAGCTCACTGCAATTTAGCTAAAAATTGATTAAATCTGAGTTTATGCAATTTATATGAGAGATGTAGGAGTATTTGTAATGCACGCAAAGAGTTATATCTGGATTAGGAGCCTTTGTAATGCTCGCCATGAGTCATGATGTAACCACAAGTCATGATGTAATGGGGCATTTCCACAAACAACTTAGGAAAATGCAGGATCACCTATAGACTATATCTGCTGATGTGGGTTTCAGACGCAACAATTTCCCTTGTTCTGTTTGCAGCTTGTCCAGAATGTTGTGATCAAAGCATGTGGCAAAGCAAACCTGCCATTGTTATGCACATCTCAACAATTGCCCATCCAAGATTTAGACATTACAATAAAGCATGTAATTACCTTGCTATTTCTTGCCCGCACAGAAACATGGGACAAGACATCTGGCATATCAGGTGTCAGCACAGCAACCGTACCATCTGGAATTTCTTCTTCTCCTTTTACTCTTTTAGCCACTAAAATTGTAGGGCGGTCATAAGATTTATTCTGTACCGAGAGTAAATCATCGACAACAACAACATATCCAGCAGCTTCAACCGGGCTAATAACCTGCCAACTGTTTAAGGCAACAAAATTGCATTTGAAGATCAGTCTCTTAAGTGGCAGACACCGCTAAAAATCCCATCATATTGTAGAGTCAGCATTTATTCATATCAGATTAGAATTATATTATGTTATTATTTTACAGATCAAAAAATACAGCACCAACCTTCCAAGATGAGCAGTCTTTCGAAGAACTGGATCAAGTCGATTAAGAAGTGAGGACAAAGCTGCAGCTGATCCAGCACGAACAATTTCTTCAGTGAATATGTTCACCTGTAAGAATTGATTATGAGTACAACGTACCATTGAAAAAAAAATGTTTTGAACTTGAGAGAATTAGAAACATACAGCCCACTGGTCCACTCCAAGCAGTGATCCAAGATATTCTGCTGATGGTTGCAAAACTTGCTGATACCATTCAGCCTTGCTAGTTAGGGCTAGGCGAGTTCTGTCAAGGACTGCTTTTGCATATAATGCCCAATCATCACATTTATTTTTTGACATACTTATGGCATGATCCCATCCCTGCACAGCACAAAACAAAAGAAATATCAACAACACTAGAAATTGTCAATCATATGCATAGGAAAAATAAGCTATATGTTCTAACTGAGACATCCAAGAACATTCAAGTTGAGTTCACCTTCAAACAATATATCAGATCTTCATTGTTATCTGACGAAAGTGCAAGATTTTCAACAAGAAGGGTGATGAAATACATAATTTTCTGCAAAATAAGCAAGCAGGTAATCAATAATATACAAGTCAGAGATGAAACAAAAAAGACATGCATTACTAAGAAATTCCATGATCAATCAAGAATGACAGTAAAAAAAATGCTTGAAGAGATACAATCATCAATGATAAATATACCTCTGGTCCAGCATTATTTAATTTCTCATAGCCTCTCTCAATAGCTGTCCTAACAGCGGAATCCAGTGCAATGTCCAAAAATAAAAGATCCTTCAGACGATCAGTAGATTTAAACAGCAATGGCCTAAGCTCCTGACGAGCCTCCAGCAAACCCTGCAATTCAAAGATGAACAGAAAAAATTTTCAAGGTTAACGTACAAATACAACCAGTTATTACACTGATAACTATGTGACACTTAAAAATTTCCTTGTACCTCAAGAAGTGCTTCTACATTTTTATCTTCAAGATGTTCCAAAACAAATTGAAGTAATTCCTGTTCCAAAACATGCAAAAGAGAAAAAATAACTTTCATATTCTTTCACACAGATGGCATCTAGAAGCACATTAAAATAAAGTCGAAATATTACAGGAAATCCAGATGGCAAGCCAGAAATGGGATTTATTAGCACTCCAACCATGAAACCTTGACCCTGAAGAGAATTGGAATTAAATAAAATAAGTACCGTAAATTCCTACAAGAAAGAAATTACATAGGAATCTTCAGACAGGATATGGCATCACCTCAGCTCTATAGCCCATACAATTTGTAATGGCAGACTCAAGATCTGCACCTGAATGAACTGCCTACAATCAAATTGGACAGAAATCAACATTGTGAAGCTAATAATGAGTATCAAAGGAAATTCACCAACATCTAAAGAGAATACAATTCATTTATTCTGCTTAATCAATAAAAATATTAGGAAAAAAATTGAGAATATGCATTTCTAATACCTCCATATGATCATGATCAACTTCATATCTTCATGTACTACATGACATCAATATATGTATGTATATCAGCAAGCACGCATATCTGAACCATTTGGTTCTCTTGCAGTTCTCAAAATGCATTAATAGATAGAAGCATAGTTGTTAAATCGAGATTCGTATCGAGAATCGAATTTGTCATTTTGTAAATTGTGAATCAAGAATCGAATCGAATCGTAAGATTCAGTTTAAATTGATAATTAATTAGAAATAATATATATTCATTTTTAAGAACATATTTTATATTAAGAACATATAGAATCAAACGCCTAATAAAAGGATGCGTGTCTATCATTTTCTACTATTGGGTTTAACTATCTTAATCTTTCTCTCAAACTATACAATAAGTTTCCTTCTTCTCTTTCTCTATCTCATACCTGATCCTACCCTCTGTGCATATTAGTGAGTATCCTCTATTTATGCATCTCATCATTCCCCTTTATGGCATTTAGTTAAACCTATACACCCCAACACCCCATCATTCCCCGTTGTGGCCTTTAGTTAAACCTGCACACCCCACTATTATTCCTCTTCCAAACCCTTCTTCTCATAAAATTTTTTCTTGATTTTTTATACTGATTACTATCAATCTCAAGCTCGTGGAGGCTATCGCTGATTCCTCACTTGTAACTCTCTTGACTCAGCAGATATCGCGACCGAGCTTGAAGAGTTAGTAGATTCTTTGTCTTCTCCTTCTCTATCTATAAGTTTCCTCACTCTGCTTAATATTTATTTGTTTATATGAATTGATAGAATCGGTCGATACGCTATTGATTCATGCGATTCGCTATTGATTCATGCGATTCGCTATAGATTCATGCTAATTTCGATTCATACTATAGATTCGAATCGTTATATATAGGAATCGTATCGATTCGGAAGATTCGAATCGAGAATCGGACGATTCTAACAACAGTGGATAGAAGGCATAAATCAGATCACATTAAGAACATTATTGAAAACCCATTTCCCACATGAAGGAAGGCATATGTACCATGCAATGCTTAAAACATGAAAATGTCCAATATAACTGAGCATATTAACTGCAACTTTCAAATAAAACATAAATTTATATAAAAATGAATAGATTATGAATCTTTTATAGTGAAGGTTTAGATAACCAACCTTCAAAGTTCTCATGTAGTTTCCAAGATCACGCAAAAGACCATCCTTTTGATCTCTCTTGAAGTTAGGTTCAGAGTGGATGGCACGGTCATAACTTAAAAGTCGTTCTTTCGTTATCCCATTTTCGTTCAAAGTTTTCCAGTATACATTGATGTCAAAGTCACTTTTAATGTAATCAATTAATGCCTGCATGATGATGTGTTCTTAATAACTATTGAGATTGTGAAGGTCTCTGACTCTGCATGTCTAAAATTCATATTTCAATACCTGGCAGATTACAACATCATCAGGACTTGTGTTGTTATGCAGCTTCTGATGCCATTCCTCCATCATTCCACCTTTGCAATCATTGTTTCTCTAGAATCAATACAAATCTATATCATTCAAATTCTGAACTCCCAGAACAATACAATGAAAAGAACATGACGACTTTCAATAATGACCTGGATAACCAGAATTTCATCCCGAATACGCTGTCCAACATCACCTTCACCTCCTCGACCAACAGTAGACATAATCATCCTCAAAATCTCCCGATATTGTGGATGACTTGAATAAATATTTTGGAGCAAGTCTGTCAACCTATCCTGTGCCTTACTTATCTCACTGCAACAAATGAAAGAAGTAAACTTGAATGAAGAGAATTATCACATGCTGTCACAAGCACAATAGAGAAAGATAACTTATGTATTACTTCCAGAAAGTAAGATAGGCATGCAAGTATCAGAGAAAAATTAGGGTTAGACATCACCAGTTACATTATAGTCATTTCCAGGAATGAAATATCAGAAATTTGCATATCAATTGACTTAAAGCTCATAAAAAAGAATGAACCATCCTAGTCAAGCAATTAATCTCACATGCTTACCGTGGTTTGACATTGTAGTTTTTGTTCCAAATGAGTTGTCTCGTAGCCATGAACCTCATCCAAACCAAGATCCCTGCAAGTCCCAATTCACCAGCATCCTTTGCTTGCTCCATCAAATCTGCTGCAATATTAAATCTAGGAAAAGAAACGAAAATATGACACTTATAATTTTAGAACTATAACAAATAATATATTTACAGAAATAAAGATATAAGCCCTCAAGTGAAATCAATAAATTAATGCAGCAAATAAATTTCTAGGGAGAACTTACACACACATTAGATATTAAGCAATCAAAATAAAATCATATTTTAAATCAACATATCAACGTATGCATGTTTTAAGGGAAAACAAAATTTAGAATCAAAATGAATAAGAATAACTATGTGATAATATTTTTAGAATTACTAATTAATTTTTATTTTGAAACTTTAACAGAAAATAAAAGCATGGAAGAAAAGATGAGAGCAGATGGATTCTGATTTTCTTCACTCTCACAAGAACTCAATACACTGGGCTCATAACATTGCTCATATTGATGCATCTAGCAAGTTGGTTTTCTGATTTGCAACAATAAGAATGCAAATTTTGAGCAAGAAGTAGCTAGAGACTGGAAATGCAAGCCTGATCTTTCTAGCTAATGTTATAATTTAACAATTGACAAGTAGTTAAGTTTATTTTTATAAATAAAAAAAAAGAAAAGAAAAGAAATGATGGATAAGTTTAACTATTACAGCAAAGACTACAAAAGTTCCAACCTATAAAAACAAAGAAAATATATGGCTAAACAGATCTCACAAAAAAAAGAAACTTTACAGACTCTGCACCCTAAAAAAGTGGCTGTTTTTCACACACCAATACACATCATAACTATGACAACACTTCCTTGTTTGTTCTCCTGCTGACAGAATCTAAACAACAGTTTTTGGCATAGCTGATTTCCAAATAATCCAAATTACTACATAAGACTAGAGACTAGAAGTCCCTGACAAATGAATACAACATACAAGACCCAATAACTCACCCCCCGATTAACACATGGAATATCCAAATAAGATTGCAAAATGTTAATAGAGGATGAAGTCAGATGCTCTTCAGAAATTTCAATAATGATAAGAACATGGGAAGATTACTGACCGGTGCATGAAGGACTTCTCTGCCTCACTTTCCATTTCTGCAATTTTATCTAACAGCACTTTGGCTGTACCTCTTCCATCACCAGCATCCTTTTATAAAGAGTAATCTAGTTAATTAATACAGAAAGGTGATGAAAGAAAGAGCACAATATGATCCTTTTAGAATGCATCTACTTAGAATATCAAATTGAAAGCAACCTTTTGGACTTGCTTAGATCCACCATTAAATTCGATATAGTAGTCAGTGCCTTTATTCTTTATCCATTTTCCATCAGCCAAGAGCACAAAAGGCATCCCTACAAAAGTATCTCCTTCAAACTCCATTTCGAAGGATTGGACCTGAAAAACAAATTAAGAATTAAACATATATCAATTTGATGAAGTTAGGTAGAACGTAACTTTTGCTTCTTGGCCCAGTAACAATCTTCCCTTAAAAGATGGAATGAAATGGTTTCAGTAGCCCTGTGGCAATTAATGGAATCAAAGTTACTTTGCACACCTGGTAAGGAATTTCAGCAGAAATATTTTTTGTAAGTTGTGTTTCAGCAGCCTCACTCAGCGCAACTGAACCAGGAGGCAACACATTCGAAGGTGGTGCCTGCAGAAAATCCATATATTATATGATCTATTAACCAAAAGCTGGTGACTACTTATAGAAAGGAGGAAATAACCAACTCCAAGGATCTGCCTACATTGTCTTGAGGACCATGTCTAAAATTAGAAGTTAAAAAAAAACTTACCAACCACTCTCTTCCCTTTCTAGATAAAGCCCAGTGAAGAATGACTGGCTCTTTGACATCAGTGGCAACATAAACTTTTGTCTTACCAGCAGCAGGCTTTATCACAAGTGCCTTCACAATGGGTAAAAGGTTTGATAGTTAGAATAATTCATGCAAGTAAAAAAAAAATACTGTGAATCTGAGAGTAGGATAAACAGATCCATTGTGAATCGTCATTCATTCTCACCAGCAGTTCCCCGTCAGCAAGTTTGAAGATCTTCTTGTTCAGGACAGCATCACCAACCAGTTCTTCCTTTGCCTTCGCAAAAAGTTCCACTGCCTTTAGAGCTTTTGGCTCTGCTGAAACTTCTTCGACTGTAGATTTACCAACATATTTTGTGACAAGCTGTGCTAAGTCTCTCTTCTTGCGCTGAATCCTTTCAATACTGAAATATCTTTTTTTCTCCAGCTGCTTTGAAACCTTGCTCTGGATCTCTCCTTTAACAATTTTCTTTCGTATCTCATCAAGAGAAACACCTCTTTCCAGTTCTCTTTGTAATTCTTCTCTTGCTTCCTCAAATTCATTCTACATATGAAGAAATTACAAGAACAAATGCCAAGGATAAGCAATTATAACAATCTCATGACAAATGCAAGGCTTTAAATGAGAAACTTATTATATTCATTGTTTACAGCACAAGAACTTCAAAGTAAAACATTGGAGAAACTAATCAGGTAAACAGAGGTGGTAAATTTACCAATTGCTGCTCCGGAGAATAAGAGGGTTTCCCTGCTTTTTCCCATCTTATATAAGCCTGGATCTGTATAAGATCCTCAGGTATCTTGTCTTTCGTAACAGAAACAGATGGCTCCTTAATTTCTTGTCTTTCATTTTTTTTTGTCAGTCTTGCTCGTAGGTCCTCAACAGAAGTACCCCTGGCTACTTCTTCCAATAGCTCAATACGAGCAGCTTCATATTCTTCCTATAATAAGGAAAACATATTCACTATAACCAGACAAAACACAACAAATTTTAAAGGCATACTACAATTGCACAAAAAGCATAAAGTCCAAAATGCAACTCATAATTTATATCTATCTGCAAATAAAACCATTCTTTTCTATCACAATTTTCCAAATGAAACTGATTTAATAAATGTATAACACTAAATATCACAAATTGCAATGTAAATTTTTGAACAATTAGACACTTACCTTCTCTTTCTCAGGGGAATACATTTGTTTACCCTTTTTTTCCCATCTCAGATATGCCTGAATTTGTACAAGGTCCTCAGGAACTGATACATTTGGAATTATCAATTTCTCTTTTGCAGGTAACTTAACATGAAAGTTCCCGCCATTATTTTTATACCTGCACATATAAGAATCAATGAGAAAAGAAAGAGAAATAGTGCATCCATTTAATTAGCTCATTTTGATATATAGTCGTGAAAAAGAATTGACAATAGAAACGTACCATTTATTCCGGGCTTCGTCAAGTATGAGAAACTCTAAGGCTTGAATTGCAGGATCATCAATCTCTATTTTGAGGTGAGAACTTGAACCAGACTAGAGAGGGAAGAAAAATGCATCAACAAACAACTAGCTAATTTTTACTTAGTCTATCAAATCTTTTGTTTTCTAAAATAACAGAGAATTAATGATATCAACATGGTTCGCTTT
The DNA here is from genome assembly GCA_023653625.1 of Triadica sebifera. Classification (NCBI taxonomy): domain Eukaryota; kingdom Viridiplantae; phylum Streptophyta; class Magnoliopsida; order Malpighiales; family Euphorbiaceae; genus Triadica; species Triadica sebifera. The sequence goes on from CM042913.1 coordinate 1,979,337, forward strand.
TTGACACCTACTTTAACAAAAGGACTTCTAAGGGCTCTGTTCTTATAATCTTTGGTGCCATCTGGGCGACAAGAAGGAAGTACCCACTTTCTAGCAATAGTAAAAAGCAACACAAGAAAGAAAGATGCCATGAATTGTAACAACATGAATAAAGACTTCAACAAATTGTAATGTAAACAACAATGCTCACAACTAGGGTTGCACTTACTCCCTCCGATCACGTATCCCACCCCAGTGTAGCAGCAAAGAGTCGCTACCATATGCTATCTGTATATTTACTTGCGTTACAGAACCAGCAGCAGCATTGCTAACAGAAGCCTGCTCAGTTAGAAGGAAGAAACTTACATGAGCATAACAGCCTCCTATATCAGATTTACAATATGCTAAAATACCAAAAACTCTGCTCAACTTATTGGAGCATCATTCATATATCTAGGGTTGGCTGCAATATACCTGCAATTTGATATTTCCATCAAGGTTGAAAGTCGCTACAACCTGCTGCAAGGAAAGATTTTGTCAGCACCTCTCAAGCATTCAGAAGAAATACACAATCTCTATCTCTATCTTTCCGAATATATAGAAATTCTGAGGCAGAAAAATATTGGTCTATAGCAGTAAATTTTCTCAGATTTCCAAAATAAAATTGAGGTAAACAAAGCCACATGATTGATATTCATGGAACAAAGGATGCAAAAGGACAAGACCATACAATTGAGTGACACTCAAACAATTACAATCTAAAACCGAAGGCATGTGCTGGACTAGCTGCACTTTTTACAAAAGAGACTCCATAAATAAGTTGAATAACAAGCTTTTAAGTTTTAATAGAAAACGCAGAGCATCTCCACAATAGCAATTAGTTCAAAGAATCTACATCAGTCTGGTCCACAATATTTTTCCAACAGTAAATGCCGCTCATGTTAATTAGAGTATCTCCTCCCCAAGTTCAAAATATCCTAATTCATTAACTTCTCTACAAGGTTAGACATAGAATTAACTTCTAAAAAGGCTATACTATCTCAAAATCATTAAAATCCCAAATTAAACAGTACTGTAGCAGTGATCAGAATGTGAAATTACCTCGGATGCCGGATCCATAGCTAATACTGCACGTGGTGTGACCGTAACAGGAGGACGAGTTCCAATTCCTAATTTAGATTTCCTCACTTTCAAACTGTTTCCATAGAAACCAGTGGATATCGGCGACCTGCTTATCGGTGGTGCCGCCAATCCTTGACTCACAGAAGGAATGCCGGAAGTATTTAGCTTGCTACGATATTCTAAAACAGCAGGACGTACCAAACTCTGTTGGACTAAATTGTGGCTTATGGTATTATTCATATTCCTTGATTCACTTCTTAGACCTGAAGAAATCTCAAACTTAAAAAAAGTGCAAAACGACAAAAAAAAAAAAAAAAGATCATCCCAAACTGAAGTACCACTAGAATTCCTAACAAGATTCACAAACAGATAAAATCAATTAACAAACACTATAGAAAGTGTCTGGCGGGAGCAAAGCAATCAAAACTTTCAAACATTCAAATTTTGTTCATTCATCATTTCCTTCTGCTGTATTTTCTCGGCAACCAAATGGAAAAAAGGCCAAATTGAAGAAATGATCAATTACCACTTACCAGAATTCAGAAGCTGGATTCAAAGCGGAGAGAAAGCATACAATCTGAATCTTTACAAGGAATGGATACGAAGGTTGTAGAGCTGAGAGAGAAAACTGAGGTATGGCTATTTTTGGAAGCTGCGGAGCAATTGAGTGAGAAGTATAGAAATCGGGAGCGAAACTAAACGGACAATTAACGTGATATGGCGCTTTATCGTGATCGGTGGAAACGTGTACAGATCTGATACGACCACGTTGCGGAAAAGGCCCTCTAGAGCAGGAGATTGTCACGTGCGAATGAGGGAGCGAGGGAAGCGTAGGGTCCGTGGCTTGTTTTAGAGACTTCGATATTTAAAAAATTGTGGTACTCATTGCCCTTATTTTGGATGAAATTTTCAAGATTGACCATTTCTCTTTTGATATTTTTCGAGCGCTTTTTGTATTTGTCTGCCACCTACTGGTGAAAAAGGTTTGATGCCCATGACACTTCGGCTCCGGTTTAACCGGTGGTTAGCTTGATCATTGATAGTGATTGGATATGGTAAAAATAATTGATTTATTACTGTTATAATATAAAATTATTAATAAATATAATTCATTTAATTTAAAATATATAGTATTCTATAATATATAAATAAATAAATATATTATAATATATTAATAATAATAAATAAATAAATTCAAAATTTGTAAAATATAATAGTAATTTGGTATTTATATTTAAAAAAAATTTAATTGTTCAGAAAATACTCCAAAATTGAGCTTTTAAAATTTTTCTAAACAACTACTATTTAAGAAAATTTATTAAATATTTTAACAACTAAACCAAATATCCTTTTCGTAAGAAACTCGACTCTAAACAAATTTTCCGAACGCCTTGTAGTTTTGGTATTTTATGGACAAATTATACATCATCACCATCAGTTATTGAAATTTTAATAGAGAATAAACTTAATAATATTTCTTTCAGAGATGGTTGAAAAATTACACTACCTCTCTTAATAGTTTATTGAGCATGTGTTTAATAAATAAATTTCACAGAATCGGTGAAATTAATTTATAATTTTTTAATAAAAGTTAATATATTCAGTATTTGAAACTTGCAGCTGAAGTATGAAATGAAATGGGGAAATGGACCAAATGGTATTTAAGTAAATTCAATGTGGGCTGCTTCAGATGCATTGCACTATATTGTTTGTACTCATTGAAAGATCCAAGATAGCGAAAGGTTCATACTGAATCCCATGCCATGATAAATGAATTATTATTATTGCCAATATTATCTAAGCACTGTGCGGAGCAATTATCCTATGACCTAACGTCCACCGTAAAGTTAGAACTTCCGTCCTGAATACTGAATATCTTCCGCGTATAAGTTTTGATTGAATATTATAATCAATTAATTTCTTTAATTATATTATTTCTCTGCCATAATATTTATTTTCCAAAACTACGCCAAGAATGTGTAAGGAAAACGAAAAGCATCTTTGAATATCTTAAACTTTTGGAAGCATCCACGAAGTGGGAATCGAAAGTTGATAATACACACCAAAATTATGATTTGTGCTTTCTGCTAAATCATGTAGTCCATGTCTAATAAATAATTTCACTTGCCATATACATATATATATATATATATATATATATATATATATATATATATATATATATATATATATATATATATATTGAGTCCATTATAAATTATAAATTAATGTTTTTTTCAGTTCCACCTTGAAAGTTCATTTTAAAAATTAATGGGATATTTAACACTTTATTTTTATTATTGATAACAACGAATAAATTGTAATGAAAAATTTATAGGGTAATTAATCATTTCTTAATTTATATGAAAAAAATAAGAATGAACATTTCAAATAGAACCGAGAGAGTATATAGGATATGCTTATAAACTTAAATGTTTTTTTTTATTATTAACCTATAAGCTTTGGATCTCTAATTTCAATATTTACATTTTAGATCTTGAGAGCTTTTACTTTTCTAAATATCTTGTGCACAATAACATGCGGAATAGAAATCATGCAACTAGATCTTTGTTACCCTTAAGATGATTGGTTTAGGGCTCTTGGATATTGATGCTTAAAATTTCTCAGTTGCATTTTGAGAAGTTCAACCACATGCAGCAATTTATCCATTAATGGATTGCATACATGATAATTGAATAAAAAAAATTTCAATTTTTCTTAAACTCGAATTAAACGAAAATCACAGGAAAAAAAATTATACAATAAAATGTTGTTTTAAAATTAAAATGAATTTACATCACATGTTAATTTTACAAACGTTGTAGTAAATAATAAAAATTAAAATCCTCAGATAAGGAAGAACAAGATAGATAGATATATAGATATATATAAATAAAGATAGAAAGAACCAAACAATTCATGTTCCTGATATGATCACAATAGCCTGTAAAAAAGATAATTAAAATGAAATCATTTTTTTAATTTAGTCACAAGACTCAAGGAGTTATCGACCAATTTCACAAGGACCTCATTAATGTCAGCAAGAGGATTGGCAGCACCGGATTCACCAAAAGCATCGTCGCAGGTTGTGTAGTAACTTATAGCACTAGAAAGATTGGTATTAAGGCCACCCTTATCATTTTGGTACAGATACTGAATTGCTTCGGTGAGATCCGAAACCGCATCATCGTACATTTCTCGGCAAATGTTGAAATTATCGTCGGTGCCCATTGCCCTCGACTTTATGGATGCGTGATTTGTTCTGAGAATTGCGTAATTGATGGATGTCTCTAAGGCCTTTTTTGGATCGGTGATTCCCTTCACCACAAATTGACAGAGGGATTCGTAGGCGGTTTTCGAGCACACATCGCCGTTAACTTCGCCGGCGTGGAAGAGGGCTGCCGTTGCAAGAAACACCAATGAGAATGAGATACGAGGATTCATATTTGCTATTGTGATTTCTCGCCCAGGGCCTCTTTGGATTCAGGGTGGCTATTTTTATTTAATTTATTTATGGTTTTTAAGAACAATTTTTTTCCGTGGGGGATTAGTGTTATTAAGTTTATAACTGCCATATAAGGAAATTCTATTTTTGTTGACATTTTTTAATCTGTGGATAAGTTTGAGTGTGACAGTTAAAAGATTGTCTATTATTGGAGATCTCCCTTCATTTAGAATTCCAAAAAAAAAAAACCAATTCTGTGCATAGGTGAATGTATTAATTTAAAATTTTCATTTTGTTTTCTAAATCATTCTATACCATAGATCAATTAAAATTGGCAAAAAAAAAAAAAGATTGATAAAGCGAAAAACACTTCTTTCTAAGTTTTAAAAATATTTTATACCATAAATAGAGATTCATATCATATTATCTCACTTATAAAATACATTTATAAAAGCAAATTAGTTTTTTTTTTTTTGCAGATTAATTAATTTACTATAATTGCAAGTTGCGAAGTTGAAAAGCTTCAAATTGTGTGAAATAATGTCGCTGTCAAGTATCCTCTAATAATTTTAGTATGTACATAAATGGGATTAGTATTAATAGTAACAATAATAATTAATTTATAAATCAAATGATTATATACGAGTAAATACTAATAGTGCTTTTTTTTTCCTTAGCATAACTAAAATCTAAATATAGAAAAAAGAAACTCGTCAAATAACTATATAATTTTTTAAAAAAAAAACTAACTCCAATTTTATCACCAAAAAAAAAAACTAACTCACTCCAATTGCAGCCAATGAAAAAGGTTTGTTGTTTAGAATTGGGCCTCGGCTTAGATCTTCAGTAGAAGCCTAGTACAGAAAAACCAAATACCTTAAAAACCCAAAACGGTTGCTTTCTCTGTCGTATGACAGATTCATTTTTATGCAGATAAAATGGAGAATTTGGAATTGGAGGATTCATTCAAACCTGAATTGATCAATATGTACACCATTTTGAACTCTGATTTCAGGGACAGTGAAAATTTATAATATGAAACAATTTCAAAATATATTGAAATGTTTGATTCGATTTCCTATGCAATTTTAATTTGCCATTGGACTTTAAGTAAATTTTTTTTTCCCTGTCTATAAATTATTTGATTTATAAAATTAGCAGGTATTGCACACATATAAAAGAACACATGAAGTTTTAAAAAATACATATTTTTAATATTTCATTAAAAATTTTAAGTTCCAAATGTTTTTTTTTTAATCATAAAAATTTATAGACAAACATGAAAATGCTCAAACAAAGTTTGAGTGTGGAGAATCCTCATAGTTGGCTGTCAATTGTCAAATATGAATACGTCTCATAGGAGAGTTTTCCTGTTTTATTTTTTAATAATTTTAGAAAATGATTAAAAAAAACTACTTCATGTACTCGAATTACTACAGGACAGGACTAAGTAATTACCATACCATGTTTTTAAAATTAAGCACCACACCAGCAATTAAAATAATTTAAAGGTGGGAATTCAGCATTGGAATAACATAAATCATTTTTAGTTTGAAATTGGAAAACCCTCCTCCTCTCCACCTTCCTCCACTTCCGCGACTGATCCCTCAAGCTTTTGCAAAGTACATAGTCAATGACTTCATGGAAATTTTATCTTGCTTAAAATAAACCTTGCTTTGAATAAACAAATTATTTTCTAAACTAAATTTACTTTTCAATTACTTAATCAAGCTAACAATACTTAACATATAATTTAAAATTAATTCTTATTTTGTAAAAATAAATTTACTTATTGAATTTATATTATTTATTATATGATAATAAGTTATTGATTTGATTTTTGTATATATATGTGTACAAAAAATTAAGAATATGATTACAAGTAAATCACATGTGGTCAAAAATAGAAGAAATTGATGATGTTAAACATGGGTCCTTCAATATTATTTGTGAATTATATATCTTTAATGGATTCCCTCAATTACATTAAGGTGCACAAAAGAAAACCTACCCATTACCTCATTAATTTATTAATTTATCAAGCAAAATGGTTACTTCAAATCATCCGTAGTTATAGCTAAATACATTGCCCTTATTTGTTATTAATTCGACACTTCTCTATATATCTAAGAGGTTGAAAATATATACCATCATGATTCTTTTTTCTTTTTTTTTTGCCATTTTAAAAGTTCTCAAATTATGAATAAATACTCGACCATTGAATTAATGCGAAAATTGTGATGATGTATTACTAATTAAATTCCAACACAAGTTTGAAAAAAAAAAAAAAGAAAGGAGAGAAGAAAAAAATAAGATATGAAAAGTTATTCCAAATCCTTTTTTTTTTTTTTTTGGGTTTTGGTAGAATCCTTCCAAATCGTCTAATTGAACTTCAAAAAGGATAAAAACAATATAATCGATCATTTGATTTTTTTCCTTTCCCGTGTAAACTTTTCTGCCCAAAAGAAGCCAAAACCCAAAAGTTTGCAAAATTTTAACCAAAAACCATTATAATTGTCATATATTTATGAGAGGTAATAATAACTTTTTATTCAATAATTTCTTGTACTCTTATGAAAAAGGTTAATAATTGGTACTTGGTAGAGTATTAGACTGTAACTTCAATTACATACAAAAGCTACTTACTTAATACATATATATATATATATATATGGTTGGATCTAAGGTTGATAATTTAAAAAAGATACATGTGAAAGCAGTAACTGCCCAGGAATGAAGGTTATTATTATATATGAGTAGTCAAACAAATCAAGTGATTTACATTTTAGATGCTTTATAAAATTTCAAAAGACGCAATCGCTCATTCAATTTGAAAGTGACATGAAAAGGGCACATACTAAGGCAAAATATATAGATTAGTTTTGTTGGGTCAATTTGCAATAGGCAATGACATTTATCTACGTAGCATGAAGATGGCCTGAGGAGGTATCAAAAGAATTGGAATTATCATTTAAGAGAAAAGTCTTGCATGTAGTTACATCACGGAAAATGCTAACAATTTTCTCTTTTTTTTTTCACTTTTCGATACTAATTTTTTAATAAGTTAGTGAAAAAGCGAAAATTATAAAAATTTTCTTTCAATTTATTTTTAAATTTGTCTTCTTTGCTTCTTTTAGTTAATAACTTTTTTTATGAACCAGAATAAATTGATATATAAGTAAAATGATTTAGATATTTTATTATTAATTTTATTCATAAAAAATTTATGATCGGCACATATTTTTTTATCATTTAGTTATTTAAATAGAATTGAATATTCCAACTTTTTCAGAGTTGACAACAAATTGATTCCCTCAAGATTCGCATTGAATATTCTTAGGCCAAACCATTTGATATTATGCTATCAAATGACCAAATTACTCCTCGCTGATTCCCGCCCAATTTACCAGGAGTTAGAACTCAGATCAGTAGTGTACGATCATATATCTTTCAAGCACGGCAAGACAAGAAAAAATATCTTTTTCTTTTTTTTTTTTTCTTTTGCTTTTTCCAATTTTTAGATCTTGTTCAGGTGTTTGAGAACTTTTCCCTAGAAGAGGGAAAATAAATAAGAAAAATAATTTTTTTTCTTATTTTTTTCTATTATATTTGACAATTTTTCTCTTAAAAACAAGAAATATGGATGAAATATAAATTTTATTTTTTTTATTTTTTAATTATATTGGAATTAAAATAATATAATAAGAAAAATGGGGATATTGACTTTTCTAAGAAAATTTTTTAATTATCTATTGGATAATTTTATTGTAAGAAAAAAATTATATTATTATATATTTAACATTTTGTACATCATTTTATAAAATAATAAATATTTTATTATAATGATTAATGATAAAAATAATAATTTTTAATAGTAATATTGACTTTTTTGTCAAATCTCTTAAGTTTTTTCTCTGAGAGAAAATTAAGAGTGAAAAATAAATATTATTTTATCTCATTTTTTTATTTTTTTCTTTCTAAATAGAATAAAATAAAAATATTTTTTTATTTTACTTATTTATTTTTTATACTTTCATTTTTTTTTTCTATCCAATCACTTATTATTTTTTTTATTACCAAATAAAATAAAATGAAAATAACTCTTTCCCACCAAATGTTATCTCTTATCTTTTTCCCACATATTTTACCTCATCCGAGGCTTAGTGTCTTTTCAATTCATGCAAAGGTACTAATAAAAATGAAAGTTGGTTGTTACGAATGACCCCCAGAGGACTAATGAGTCATTTCCTACTACTAAGAATAAAATTTATAATAATTTGCAAAAATCTCTGACGGAGTCAATAAATGCGTAGGAAGATTTTCTGCGCTTCCGCACCTCTAAAGTCAATGCTTTAGTTCAACTTAAACCGTAACGTCTCTTTCTATTTGCACATAATTCCTTCTCAGGCCAAAGCTTCTGCCATTAAAATCAAAATTGCAAGCGCAACCCTTTCTCTGTCTTTGAATTCCATGTCGATTTCTCGCCTTTCATTCCTTTCCTGTTACAGTAATTCAATGCGACTCGGCGAAACTTAATTAAATCGATACCTTTCCTTTCTATAGCCTTCAAAAGCTATTAATTCCTTACGATTCTTCAATTCTTTTTCCGGATAGAAAATGGAAGTGGAGAATCCAGGTATGGAAATTCAAGATAAAAAATTTGCTCTTCCTGTGGATTCAGAGCACAAGGCAACTGAATTCCGATTATTCTCAAAAGCTCCTCCTCATATGCGAGCATTCCATCTCTCTTGGGTTTCATTCTTCGCTTGTTTCGTTTCGACTTTTGCTGCTCCGCCTCTTCTTCCTGTAATACGCGATAACCTTAATCTGACGGCTACAGACATCGGCAATGCTGGTATAGCATCAGTTTCCGGTGCAGTCTTCGCTCGAATTGCTATGGGAACTGCTTGTGATATTTTCGGTCCCCGTCTCGCCTCTGCTTCACTCATTCTCCTCGCTGCACCCGCAGTTTACTTCACTTCCACTGTCTCCTCCCCTATTTCTTTTCTCCTCGTCCGGTTCTTCACCGGTTTCTCCTTAGCCACTTTTGTCTCTACCCAATTCTGGATGAGCTCCATGTTCTCAGCCCCGGTAGTCGGCACCGCAAACGGTGTTGCCGGTGGGTGGGGGAACCTCGGCGGTGGTGCCACACAGTTGATTATGCCACTTGTGTTTGGCCTAATCCGAGATATCGGTGCAGCGAAATTTACCGCTTGGAGAATTTCATTTTTCATCCCTGCCCTGTTTCAGACACTATCAGCATTTGCCGTATTAATCTTCGGCCAGGACTTGCCGGACGGGAACTTCAGGCGGCTACATAAATCGGGCGATAAACATAAAGATAAATTGTCTAATATATTCTATCATGGGCTCACAAATTACAGAGGATGGATCCTGGCATTGACTTATGGGTACTGTTTTGGAGTGGAGCTGACAATGGACAATATAATTGCAGAATATTTTTATGACAGGTTTAATCTGAATCTCCATACAGCAGGAATAATTGCAGCAAGTTTTGGATTAGCAAATATAATTTCTCGACCAGGTGGAGGAATTATATCGGATATAGTAGGGAAGAGATTTGGGATGAGGGGCAGATTGTGGGCTCTGTGGATAGTACAAACATTAGGTGGTGTTTTCTGCATAATTCTTGGACGAGTGGGATCTTTAAGTGTGTCGATTATAGTGATGATTGCCTTTTCATTTTTCTGCCAAGCTGCTTGTGGATTAACATTTGGAGTGGTTCCTTTTGTCTCCAGGAGGTAATATTTCTATTTTTGAAGTAAGAATCGATATGTTATTAGTGCTAAGAAATAGTCTAATGATTGAATTGAATTGTGTGTTTGTTCAGGTCATTGGGGCTAATATCAGGCATGACAGGAGGTGGTGGAAATGTGGGTGCAGTACTGACTCAATTAATATTCTTCAAAGGGTCAAAATACTCAAAAGAAACAGGGATCACACTGATGGGTATTATGATTATATGTTGCACTCTTCCAATATGTTTTATATATTTCCCACAATGGGGTGGAATGTTTTGTGGCCCATCATCCACAAAAATTGCCACGGAAGAAGACTATTACATGTCAGAATGGAACCCTATGGAGAAAGAGCAAGGTTTACATCTTCCAAGCTTAAAATTTGCCGATAACAGCAGAAGTGAAAGGGGTAAAAGAGATGATGCCCCATCTCCCAATGTCTAGTAGCTCAAAATAATTTCAACCGCCCATGCGTAGACAAAGGTGATATCTTCATTTAGTAACGGAGCCAAGAATTTATTATTATTTCAAAAGAATCGTGCTCCTATGGTACTCCGACTGTGTGGTTAATAATTACCCATTTTAAAAATGTGGTTATCTATTATTTTTATATATAACTGTATGATGTATTATTGACTTATTTCATAAATAAAATAATAAATATGCATAGACTTGATTTTGTAATGTTGTTTTTTTTATGAATTAGTTGGTAGCTGCACTAAATAATATAATTTTCACTTAAATTTTTTTCATATATCAAACTAACAAAACTAAAATTTCAAGCAAATTATAGTTTCAAACTTTCAGACCAGAAAATAGTTCCTCCACATTGCAATGATTTAATTTTTTTAAAACAGTGAGACAAAATTATAGATCCCCATGTCCCATTAATCTCCGTAAGAATTTCTTTTTCTTTTTCTGATCAAGAATTTCGCTTTCTTACTTTCAGGAAATAAATGAATTTTATTTTTTTAGAGGTTTGGTTTAGGTGATATTCTGTCTAGTCAAAAAATTAAAATTTCTTCACTAAAAGACAATTTCAGGATAATTTTTTTAAAAAAATATATCAAGCCAAATAATCGATGCCAGATGATCATCTGGGTGGGGATTTTTTTTTGTATGTGTAAACCACATATATTTTCATATATTTTATGATATGAGTTTAATTTTATTCTTATATTTAAAACTCTTCATCTCTCTCCAATGATATGTTTAGTGGAGTATATTCTTGCATTGTAGATACTTTATTATTAAAAATGAAAAAAAAATGAATCTTATGATTTTAATTCTAACATGTGCATGAAATTTGTACAAAAGAGAAATCAAAATCTTTTATCCTAGATTCAATAAAGCCAAGATGTAATATTAAGAGGGATAAAATTTTAATTATTTGTCATAAAAAATAACTTTTAGAATGCATAAAAAAAATACTTAAACACAATTAAAGGGGGAAATTTTGAATTTTTGCTAAACCTTTTGGAAGAAATTAAAAAAAAAAAGATAAGGGGGGAATTGCCTCTCTTGTGCAGCATGTGGCTTCGCCCCTGCCAGTAATAATCTTTATTTGAGTCAATAATTCATTGTGATGCTAAAAATAAGAATTTTTGTGATTAATTTATATTAAAAGTTAATTTTTTATATAACAGTATATTATTAATTAAATTCGTAAAGGAATATATATCTGATTTAGGTTATAGTTTTTTAAAAAATAAAATAGTGAAATTAGGGGCGTATAACTTTTTTATTTATCCCTGAATTTATCGTTATGCTTCTAAGAACGTATATATTGGGCCTTTTGTGAATGGGTTTATTATAGAAACCTTTCTTCTCGCAGACTATTTTGCAGCCCATTCTGTTCCTTTAGCCTCAAATACAAATAATTTAGAAAAATTATATGATTTATAATTTTAAAATTTTTATTTATACACTTCTTTATCTTTAAAAATACATCATTTTAAATTTTATTTTTTAAAATTTTTTTCTTTTATATATATATATATATATATATATATATATATATATATATATTTTATGTTTCAAAATTGGTTTTTTGTCCTAATAATAAAAAAGGTGAATGTTTGAAACAACAAATTTAAAAAAGTATATTTTTAAAAGAAAACAAATAAGAAAGTATATTTGTATATACTTCCTTTTTATATTTCATAGTATTTATGTACAATAATTTTGGAGTGGGCGGTGGTGCACCGCGGCCACCACCAGAAACTTCCATCACCGCCTCATATCCAACTTAAAAAATAAAGGTAAACTGATACAGGACTTGGCCATGTAGAATTAATTATATAGATGAACGAGTGGAATTTTGTAAGGATTGCTTTGCAAGAATTCAGTCTTTTTTACCGAGAGGAGAAGAAAAGTTGGAGAAAATTGGTAAATTATACTGATAGTACTCTACTTTTTTAATGCATAAAAATTCAGTATCTAAACTTTAATTTGTAATATAATTTTTTTTAAAATTTTTTAACATAAAATATATTCCATCACTCATCCGTTAACTCATTTAGAGGTGAATTTTCCACATCAATAATATATTTAAAATAAAATATGATGTGGCACAAATAAATACAAAATTAATAATAATTTATCCGTTTTACCCTTATTAATTTTTATTTTTTTGCCATTGATTATAAAATTAAATGAAAAATAACATTTATTTTTTTAATCTGGTAAATTAAAACTCTCTCTTTCTCCATCATTCTTCCACCCTTTGTACAACAATGGCAACTCCTTCAACCAGATTTATTCTTTGGGAGAAAGCTAATGAACTATACACACCATTTATTCTGTTAAATGGTTAATACGAAGAATAGAAATATAATTAATTATGTTAGTTAGTTTGTACGAAGAATAAGAATAAAAATGATGGCGATGAGAAAATTAACCATTTAACCATTAACAATAGCTTTCCTGTTCGTCATTTATGGAGTCGCCATTTTTCAAAAATTTGAACATATATACTGCATATATTTTATTGTGTATTAAGCACACCGTACCCATCATTTATTCAATTTTAGAATTATATATATTGCTGATGTAATGGCTAAAAACACCATTTATTCAATTTCTTGTTCGTTCTCTTGTTCTTCCTTCATCTATACAACAATGGCAACTTCAACTGACCATTCTCCAACTCCTTCTTCACCCAGACCACTGCCGCTCGTCAACATGAAATTTATTTAGTTTTATTCTCTGCCCAGATATTTTATACGAAGAACATGAATAAAAATTATGCTGATGGCAAAAATAAGTAGCAGATTTGGGTTGCCTTTGATTTTGATTTGATTTGCCTAGAGATTTATTTGAAGAACATGAATAAAAGCCCACTTACATACTCTCCCTCTTCCCTTCTCTTCCGACATGGAAAAACCCATTACAAAGCCATGACGATCGGAGCTATCCCTTTTCCAACCCCTCTTCCCTTCTCTTCCGACATGGAAAAACCCATTACAAAGCCATGACGATCGGAGCTATCCCTTTTCCAACCACCGGAGACTCCACGCGAGCCCATGGTTTTCTCTTCCGTTCATGCAAACAAACAAGTATATTACTTTGATCGCAGCTCACAAGATTCAGGCCCAGTCTCTGTTCTTGATCTCGATGAGCACCTTATTCATCATTGAACATCATTGTCAGGTTAGGGTTTCTGACTTCAAATGGATTCTCTAAAAAGAGAAGATAGAATAAAATATTATGAAAAAAAAGAAGTTAAGAGAAAAGAAAGAATGATTTTTTAAAAGGTTTAATTATACATCATTATTTTTTTGTTGCCGCATAATTTACACTTTTAAAAAATAAGTTGGTGTGAAAATATCACATCAGCTTCACTGTTAACCCAACAGGTGACATCCAACGAAAAGAGTTTTGTTTTACAAATAGAAGAATACAAAATTTTTTTATTATAAATTAAAATTTTTATAAATTGTATAGTTAGATTATCGTTAATATATTTTATCCGGAAGAAAATGCATGATTATATTTGCTCTCTCTTTCAATATTTAGCTTTCTAATTTCAAATTGTTTGAAATCATGCTCTAAGTGGGTTATGAAAAACTAGGTTATTTTATCTACAGTCGTTCAATTTTGTATTATTTGCTATAAAATAACTTTTAATTTTTTATAAAAATTACTAAACTAATTCTTTTCTCATAAAAATCACTCAACAATTCCAGCAGAATTAACAGTCAAATTACTAATATGAACAGTGACTAGCACCGAAGTCTTGCTACATAGGATAACTGTAAGCATATATACCTAAGTGTCACATTAGATGTCCACGAGATATAAAATTAATTTTATCAGAGATCATTGAACTTATATTCTAATTGTATTTCAGTAATAAAAAAATTATTTTTCAATTACTCTTAATTGTACTAAAAAAATTCAAGTATTTTTTTATTATTAAATTTTCTTTCTTAACTAAATTGCAATTAGAGTATAAGTTCAATAACGTAAATGAAATTGATTGAAAGTATGAATAGGAGAAATATTTGTCTTTTGTGCACATAACATTCACGCCTAAATATTTTATGTGAAGTTTTTTGCTTTCGTGTCATTCCATGTGGGATAATGTGACAAAACTCCTATGCCATGTCAACAACTATGTTACAATTGCAATTACTGACTCAACCAAATTCACCAAAAGTGATTTTTATGAAGAGAAAAAAGTAGTTTAGTGATTTTTATAGGACAAAATTTTAAAATTATTTTGTAGTAATACAAAATTGAGTGACTGTAAAAATAACTGGAGATTTTTTAAGCTTTGAATTTAAAATATTTAATAATGATTCTTTATTACAATTTAATTGAAATAGCAAAATATAAATTGTTGGCTAATTATTCAATTAATGGCTAGTAACCTTCAAAGATCCTTCATTTCTTACTGCATATATAAAGAGGCAATGGTAATGGTAAACAATCTGTCGCTGAAAGTAATGTCGTGGCCTAATTTGACGATGACATTATATTGGCGACGATTTTTATAAAGCTTCGCAACATTACCAATGCATAGGTTGACAAATCGTCACCTTTTTAATATTCTTCGTTATCTAGATAAATTGGTGAATCATATGTATTTTTGAAATAAACCCATTTTCTTCGTATTAATATGAAGTTTAGAGAGAACAAATAATTGAGTGTTGTTTCGTACTTAATTGAAAATGGGTTTAACAAGAATATAAGAAATTACAAATTAAAATTGAGAAATATTTTTATTACAAATTAATTTAGCAATAACCCTATTGACTAGTGCGAAATTAAGAATACACTGGCAAAAATTACCCTTTATTTATATATGAATCTTTCTTTTTCATAGATGGTCCATAATTTAATCTAATTTTTTTGTCATCCTATGCTATGACTCTGAATTTCCATAAAACATTGCCACACAAGTTGACCATATATACAGACTGTGAAGTTAGAATTTTGAGAAACCTTTTTGCCATTTTTGTTCTGCCAGAGAATGAAGGTTTGTGCTTCCCACATACTTCTGCCTCCCCACTCTCCTAGTTTGAACTTTCTTTTCTTATTCTTAGGAAATCTCACATAAACAATGGAATCGCAGAGTCAGTCATTTTATTTATAATAATTAGTAGAATGACTAGAAGGGATCTTCTGCCTATTTAATGATAAAATAACAAAACTTAATTTAATTGGTTACAAATTCCAGTTGCCTAACTTCGACTAGAAAAAATTAAGTTGCCTAAGAGTTAGTACCAACTTTAACTGCTGCCAATAGATTGTGGAATCAATATGTTCAAGAAAAATATTCTAAAGATGGATATCTGATGTGGTTTTTACTTTTTTACCGCTCTCTTTAATGGCTTCAAACTCCACTTTCAGATTTTACCAAAAAAAGAAAAAAAAAAAAAGAAGTAAAATATACTCAATGGGTTGTGTAATTCAACAATACTTATAAAGTCGTTTCTAAAATTATAAAATCATAATATTGTGTGTTCAAAAATCAAAAATCAAAAAATGACTTCATAAGCAACATTATATCTTAAGTTTAATTTAGTACGCATTAAGTTTATTTCGTTTATTCGGTAAAAATTTATGTTCTCATATATATATAATAGCAAGAAAATTTATAAAAAACCTTGAAATTTTTTCCTTATAATTTGGTCACAAACGATTTTTAAAGTTTTACTTTCTACTTTTGTTGATAAAGATGAAAAATCCAAATTTAAATTTTTAGAAGATATACCTGCTATTTTTATGATCTGTTTTCTAAAAAAAAGTATTTTTTCATAAAAATTTTTAAAGAAAGGGTTTAATTGAAATTACATATTGAACTGTAATATTACATAAGAGATTACTGATTTTAATTTAACGCAAAAAAACATAAATTATGATGGAAATTTAGTACCTGAATTAGGTTCATATATATATATATATATATATATATATATATATATATTCATGGGTCAAATTAATAATTCAATTCTCACTTAGAAAAAAAAATAATGACATTTGTTGAACAACTAGTACAATTCATCACCTTCCCACATTAGAAAAAAATAAATTGCAGAAGGGAAGCGCCTACAACAGAAAATTTAACAGACATCAAACAAGAAAAAAAGAAAAGAAAAGAAAAGACACTAGAATTAATATTAAATATATATTATAATGACTAGCAAAGATGTTCATTTGAATCTTTCTAATTGTTGAACTTACATAAGCAGTTTAAAAAATTTAGTTTAATAATGCTGATTTTAAGACCTTCAGATCTCAAAATTTAAACTTCGAACTAATCATTAAAAATTATAAATGTATATTTTAAGCGAATGCATATGATAATTTCCTTTACGATATTGAATAGTAACTAAGTAAAATGCAAATAAATAATAAAAATTTCATTTGGCATCAGCCAATAATTGATTATACCTTGCGTCTTGTTAATTAGGGCAACCAATCATTGAGTTTAGTGGAACATGGATAAGTCATGCCGTAGCAATATAGTATGGATAATGTGGCCACATTAATTCATCACTAAATTCCACATTTCCATTACATTCAATTATCATCATTTTTTTTTTACATTTTTATTAATTTTAATAATATTTCAGTCATTGAAATCATACAGAAAGAACAACGATGTCTACAAAAAGGGCAATGGCGATTTGATGACAAAAGGAATAACTAATAAGGACTTAAAAGACCCATTTGCTGATGATAAAGTTGCTGCCTTTCAGCTGTAATTAGTAGGTGAGGATCCATTTTCACAGGCTTTGATTTTTTTTTTCCTAAATCAATTTTATCTATTTAGATATGTATGGAATTAATAATATATTATTGTATGAAAAAACTTAATTCTCATTTTATAAATATAAAATTAATCGTATAATTTTTTTTTATATAACAATGAATTGGCCTAATTAAATTTTTTTCAAGATTTACAGTATATATCATGAATATTCACAATCCTATCTAGCATCACAGTGTATATAATTGACAAGGAACCAATGTTTTTTTTTTTTTTCTAGCACGCCGTGGGCCACGTATGTGGGGATTGTAGGTGCTATTTTTTTTCAGTATATTAAAAAATTTATTAGTTTTTTTAATTTAAGAGTTTCATATATTATTAAGATCGAACTAGAGACCTTGATTTAAGATAAATAATGAAAAAACACTACAAAATTAAAAATTAAATAATTATTTTAGATGGGAAGCACTCGTGTATTTCGTAAGAAAAAATAAATTATTTTAAATAACTAAAGAAAAAAAACAAGATCAAGATTCAAGAGTAGAACTAAATTATTATAGAAAATTCCATAAACCAAAAGCAATCATAGTATTTATTTACATAATGGTAATTAACCAAATTAAACTTCCAATGAAAAATTCTAATCCAAAAAACCTATAACTAAAAATCGATGAATAAATCCAATAATTAACTAGAAGCAGTCATATTGGCTAGTGGCTAAATCAAATTAAAACCAAATAACTAATAATTGTTTGAACAATATGCTCGCATAGCAGGCAACAGAGTTTTGAGGGCATCAGAAATAAAATCATTGCATTTGTTATCGAAGTAATTTAAGGTAGGGCAGCAAAGCAATCAGTGTCCATGATGGTAGCATCCCCAAAGAAGCTACCTGATGTAACTTGTACATAGCAACTAGTTAACAGAATCTTGTATGCAGTTAGGAAGTGAAGGATTCTGATGAGATGGAGGAGAATATTGGTTGTGATGACGGAAACTTGGGAATGGTAAGAAAGGGTTTTCATGCCGCAGGTGGATTGGGGTTGCCGGTGAAGGGGTTTGAGAATTTCTAGGGGTCTTCATCCGGCAGTGGGATGAATGAGGTTGAAAATACTTCTCCCTGATCCTTCTCTTGCTAATTAAGCTCATGATCATTGATATCATCTAAATTGAAACCTTCATTTTCATTTTCCTAATCCAATTCTTCTCTTGTTATTTGATCTCTCTTTTCTCTCTACCCAATTTATAATTTTTTTTTCAATTTCCCGAATTGGTTTCTTGGCTTTTTATATTTTTCCTACTTATCTAGATAATAAAAGTTTCAATTTGTGTAATTCATCTAAATAAGTTTGTGTTTTAGTGCTTTTCTGTTAATTAAGTGAGATTTATGGACCGCAAGCAAATAAAAATATTTTATTTTATTTATTTTTTATCGTAAAGTTTATGATAAACAATATGTATAAAATAAATAATTAAATTTGAGAAAGTTAAATTTGTATATCATTTAATTTAAAACAAATTACAAAAAGTCCCTTAAAATTTTTCTAATTACAATAAGAAATAAACTTTTAAAAAACTAACAGTTTACTCTATTGTCATTTGAAATAGTGTTTACTTATTTAATATTATATTAATTTTAAATATTGTAATGCGATATAACATATGATTTTTTTATATTTAAGATGTTTTTGTGTGAATGTTTTATAATTTCATATATAGTCTAAATGATATTTTATAAAAATTTAAATTTTTGCTAGTGAATAATTGTAATTACAAAACAACTAATACATTTAAAATTCAATGTTCCTAATTGTTATCTCAAACAACATTTTTATTAAATACGAAAGTAATAAACTATTAGTTTTTTACAAATTTATTTTTTATTGTAATTTATTAAAATCTCGAGATTATTTTATGTAATTTATTCTTTAATTTATGATTATTATTTTTTTAATCATAAAAACATTAAACGAATTGCTGGCAACTCCGTCGCAGATAAAAGTTTATTTCAATCATTAAAAGCGATAACTTGCGGCGCTTTGTGTGCATATCTCTCTAAATTTTTGCGATGGTAAAATTTGGCGACGATTAAGTTCGCAGCCAAAATTGAGGATCTTCATAAGTCTATTTGTCACTAATATCATGACGCTTTTAACAAAACGTGACTTTTGTGACAACGCTACTCTACAGTCTAGTCTAGCGATAGTTAATAATATGTTCGTGGATATTTATTGACGATTAAAGGCTGATTTTTTCCTTTTTTTTATAATCATAAAATTTCTCTCCCTTTTCTAGGTTAAATAAAGAATTCTAAATTTTTCAACAAATAACAAAAGTTATTGTAGGTCACAAAAAAGTTCAAGAAGGGGATGAATTGAAATTTCTGATATTTGTAAAATCAACTCGTTTTATAATATTATAACACTATGTTAATACTGACAAAAAATACATATAAATATAATTTGAAATTTCTTTTCACAAATTAAAAAATTTATAACTAGAAACGTTAATCAACCTTTAAAATTAGTTTGTCAAATTAATCATTTCTTTTATTTACAACAAAAACTTCAATCATATTAAGCACAAGTGAGTTTTGCAAAAACACTTCTAAATATCTTTTTGACATAAAAAATAAATCTTAGATTTTTCAAGCAAATCAGAATGTTAAAGTTGAAAGTAATAGAATGGAAAATAGTTTAACATGCTTAAAATTTATACTAGTTCGGCTCATTGACTACATTTACTTTTCAAGATACAATTTTAAGAGTTTTTTTTTACTAATGATTATTTTTAAGAGCAATAATCAAGTCAACTACAACGTTTGAGTTTTACCTAAACATGAAAATACTTAATTAAATTTTATTCCAAATGTGCTAAACAAACCAAGAACTAAGTTTTTAAGCTTAATTTTGAAACTAACCTAGAAATAAATCACTAACAAGCTCATAAATAAAATACACAATAAAGAACTAGAGTTAAAGTAAAAGATATTTAAGAATGAACCTCAATATGAAAGAAAATAATTTTAGGAGAGTAAAATACTTTTTTTTTTGAAATATTTGATTTTTCAACATTCAAAATATTTTTTCAACAAATATTTATAGTTTTAATATGAAAAACTAGCCAAGTAGAGACAAAATTTCATTTTACAAAAACTAGCCGTTATTTTATTTTTTAGTAAAATCTCTCCGTTATAAAATTAGAATATCCAATTAAAATATTTTATTAGAATACTACTAAGTAGAGACAAAATTTCATTTTACAAAAACTAGCCGTTATTTTATTTTTTAGTAAAATCTCTCAGTTATAAAATTAGAATACCCAATTAAAATATTTTATTAGAATACTATGTTAGAATACTACTTTTTCTGACTAGTGAAAAATGTTTCACATGTGTCTATTTTTTTTGAATATTCATTTTACTTTCAATTTTTTGCACATTAAAATCTGAAATTAAAAAAAAAATATATATATATATATATATATATGTGACAAATTCTAACACTTTTTAAAATCATTAAAAAAATTATAGCTTTTGAGCCTGTAGTTATTTTCATCAAAATTCTATCACTAGTTAACAAACTTCTGCACCCCTCTCACGCATGGTTATGTCAGTTCTGAAAATTTTCTGCAAACTTTGATGTTCTTAATTGAAATAATGGAAATTGAATTCCTAATATTGAAGGAACTAAAGAACAAACAATAAAGTAGAGATAAATAATTAATAGAAAAATTCCTTAAATCAAAAGCAATAACAATATTGTACTTAGGCCCTTAGGCAAATCCTTATAATCTTTAATTAAAAAAGAAAAACAAACTAAAATAAACAAAAATCTAAATCTATATAATTAAATCCAATAAATTAAATAAAAAGGAATAATAATTTAAGGATGAGCTGCACAATATTGTCGCAAACCAGGCAACAAGCCCTTGATAATATAAGAAACGACATCCAAGCAATGGCTATCCACGATCTTTAAGGTAAAACAGCATTCCTGTGTCATGTCAGCATCATGAGATAATCTTCCACCCACCCCTTGTGCCCAACAACTTGTTAACATGCACTGTATCTTGTATACATTTTGGAATTGAAGGTTCTTCCGATCCCTCATCAGATGGAAGCGGTGGTGATTGCACTGTTTGCGGTGGAATCCACCCCACTGGTGAATTCCTCCACGTTGGTGGTGGATTTTCTACTACCCGCTTATGAAAAGGCTCTGAACTTTATGGCACTTGATCTTCCTCCGCAAGTGAATTGAGATCAACGTTGAAGGAGTCGCCGATCATTCTCCCTGCTGACTACCCTACTCTTGCTATGAGCAAGATCGCCATTATCATCCAAATTGAAACCTTCATGTTAACTTGTTACTATCAAATTCAAAATATATGATTTTTTTTTTCCCCAAATCCACGGATCGACTTGGTTTTTTAATCTTTTTTAGCTGCCCAGATATCCTAGTTTTCTTATTTATCCAAATAATTAGAATTTTAATTTGTTTGTAATCCATCTAAATTAGTTTGTATTTTGGTATATTTCTACTGTCAGCTAAATGAAATTACTGAGGGAAATGGGTCCTAATTAAAATTATTTAACGCATAGAATCATTATTTTATTTTTCTTTTTAATCATTTTATATTATAAATATTAAAACATATAACTTTGGTAAAATTATATACTTTATCGTTTTATTTAGTAGAGTTCTATAATGCTTCAAGTTTTTTACATCTGCCAAATAAATCGATTATCACTTCCCAATATAATTAGCTGAAAAAGAAAAAAAAATGATAATGGAAATTTCATAATTCTGAAAAATATATAAAAGTGAATTACTATTATTTAAGTATGTAGGTCTCAAGCAGTAACATTTTATGTTTTTATTTTATGTATAGTCTCACGACAAAAAAAAAAAACTAATATAATTCCTTTAAAATCCATCAACGTATATTAAACTAAAAGCTTTTTAATATAAAAATTCCAATTCAAAATTTCATATTTGGTCATCAAATCAATATTAATAAACAATTTTTTTTATTATTTACAATAAAAGTAAGAATATAAAAGCAAAAGACAAATATTAATTATAATATGACATACAGGTCCACAAAATTTGTAATACTAAAAAGAACGTGTTTTAGGTAATTAAAATCAAAATGAAAAATCTTGATTATTATGTGAATAGGACCATCTAATTTTAAAATAGTTTGAACCATTTAATTGTTTCAGAATCACTTCATTATTGGATTTCATTTTCATGTTCGAAGAGAATGTCTTTGTATCTTTTTTTGGTGAGAATCATTTTGTGTCTTGAGCTTTTCTATAGGCAAAGAAGCCTCGTTACCGAAAAACAAGTGGCCAATTAATCCATTGGATTTCCTCTCATAGGGATTCATGGATATCAATACGTCCAACTTCCATTATTTTTTCGTATATCTCATTGCTCTTTTTTCTTTTCTTTTTTCTTTTATAAATCATTGCTCTTTTAATATATAATTTGCTTCTAATTTTTTTTCAATATAATTTAATTCTAATTATATGTTTTATAATATATTGCTCGCCTTGAATTTTATTTGCATTTAATAAACCCTAAAACGACGCCTAGTAGGGAGGAGGAAGATAAGTTAGCTAAGTTTGTTTGGACTTGTTAGACAAAAAAAAGTATTTGGACTCGGAATTAATGGAAGATTCAGCGTTATTAAGACTTAAAATGGTGGGTGGTGGCGGTTGAGCCCCACAATTTCAGCCACTATGACCGCACATCCGCCGTCAATCGTTTCAAACTTCAATTCCACATCTTGAGTTCACCTGCACAAATTAGTCCATCCGCACCCACCCACCCACTTTTTTTTTTTTAATTATGCAAAAAGATTTTTTTCATACTAAACTTATGAAATTCCTATTTCATAATAAATCTACCCATTGAGTTGAATTTATATTAAAAAAGAAACTATCAATAACATCAAACAATATAGACTAATTAATATTTATAATTTTTTTAGGATCCATTTGGGTTAAAAGTATAAATAAAAATAAAGAAAAATAAAAATAATTGATTTTTAATATGTTGTTTTGATCATTTTTATTTTTTAAATGATATTAATAAATTTTATTTGCATATATTTGGTTAAATATTGGAATCAATTTATTTTTTTAATTTATTTTTAATATATATATAATTTTAAAAAATTATTGTAATAAAAAATAATTATATTAATTTATAAATTTA
The DNA here is from genome assembly GCA_023653625.1 of Triadica sebifera. Lineage (NCBI taxonomy): Eukaryota > Viridiplantae > Streptophyta > Magnoliopsida > Malpighiales > Euphorbiaceae > Triadica > Triadica sebifera. Next base: position 2,003,085 of record CM042913.1, read on the forward strand.
TAAATTATTAAAAATAATAACACTAAAATTAAAGAAAAGAAAAGAAAAGAAAAAAAAGAAAAACACCAACATAGACAATTGTGTACAAGTGTCATGTTATCAATCATACAGGTTGATGATGAACGGATGCGTGAGTATATATATAAAACAAAACAACAAAAAAATTATTTAATTAGCCTGATAAATATGCATTATTTTAGTTTTTTATTTGTCATATATTTTTAATTCATTTGTAATGATTTATTTTTATTTATAGATTATCAAATTTAAAAATAGAAAATTTTTCTATTTTTTTAACTAGTTAGATTTATTCTGATGGGAATGAAATATAGAAGAAAAGAAAAATTGGTGATTCCCATTATATTTTATTTTTTTACTAACCAAACATTAATAATAGAAACCACTCATTCCCATTCACATTTCCACTCTTTTTTTCATAAACAAAATGCTCCCTTGTTGTTTTCAATAATTAAGAAACATTCTCATGTTCAAAAAAAATTAATAACAATAATTAGGGAACATTCAGGCTTCTTTCGGCAGCAAAAAAATTGGGGCATGGATTTAATTTTATAATTCATAACCTCTTTTATGATATTTATTAATTTAGTTAGAAATTGTTGGCAAGTTGAGAATAATACGCGGATTAGTGAATTTATTTAATATTACAATAAAACAAATATTTAAAAGAAGCAAGTTGGCATCAATAATTTGTTTGGTTCTGTGATGCTTCGGAAAACCCCATCGTCAAAGAAACAAGTCGCTATTTACTGTTCTCAATGAGTTAGCCATTTATTACTTATAAAATAAAACAAATAACAAGTTATTTCTGTAAATTTTCTCTTTGGTATTTATCATGGTCACTCATCTATAAGTACTTATGTTTTATTTAAATATTTTAACTTGAAATAGAAAAGAAGGGATTTTAATTTAATGATGTATTTGAATCTTATTAAATGGGTGTTTGCTATTGTTGAAATCTGGTTTAAATTTTTTTGATTTAATTGACTAATTTTTTAAATTTTTTATAAATCTATTTCTGGAAAAAATATTTATTTACCTGTTGATCTCCAAAATCAGTTTTTAAAACTCCCCTAAAAGTGCTTTTTCAAATTCAATCAGATCCTAAGAATTATACAAATATAATCAAACGCTAATAGGAATTGCATAATCTAAATTTAGTTTGACACCAAAATTCAAAATTATAAAATGAATAAATTGTGAATAGATTATATTATATATTATTTTATTTGTAAACTTGATCTAAGAATAAAATTATAATTGTCTTATGTTTTATTCACATCATAGATTTAATAAAATCATATTATTTGCTACTAAATACTATCTAAATGCTTGGCAACTTCTTTTGCTAATTAATAAATGATGCTTTTCTGATATATATAACCAAAAAAATAACAAGCTCTGCTGACTCAATGCATTACATATTGAACTTTTCAGTAGTATAATATAAATCGATCATTTTCATATTGACAAGTTTATATGATAAATTTTATAACCAACCCACAACTTTTCACTAGAAAACTAATTTTAATATAAGAAAATTTTATTCTTACTTTTGTGTGTATAAGTATAATTAATAGTATACCATTATCGACAATCGCATATGGGCCAATTGTTTAGAAGTCTTTAAACAATTCATATTTAAATCACACACTCTCCCCTCCAATACGTACTTAATTAAAATTTATAATAATAAACCTAAAACTAAAAAAAATAGTATACTTTTATCTTTAACATGATTTTATTTGAATGAATAAATAAAAACACAATATTTTTTTAATTTCAATTTATAAATAAGTCAGTAATAAAATATTAAATAAATTTAAAAAATTGCTATATTAATGAGCAGTTAAATTAATAATAGAATATCAAATAAAAATGGTAAAATCTGCCTTAGTTATATGGTGTTTTAAGCTCAAGTAATTGTTGGTAGGATGTAGACAAATATTGTGGGAAATCTGAAGTTGGAAACGGAGTCTTTATCCAAAGATCTTTTTGACTTGATAATATTAATGGCGAAAGAGATCCAAGTGCAAACGCAACTAATCAAGAAAGATCCATCATCCATTAATTGACCCATTTGGTCCCACTCTCATGTGAAAATCAATCAACTTCATGTCTTCCTTCGACCTGTACTGAATTTCATGGCTTCTTTGTCCTCTCTGTTTCTCTCTTTGAACCTTCTCTCTCTTCCACGCGCATGCGTTTTGAAAGTCTATCAGTCAACCCTTTTGATTGATACCCCTCCCTCCTCTTTGCAAAGCCTTTTTGTTAATTTTCTTCTTCCTCTGTTTGGTCCCCAAGAAAACAGAGTAAAAAAATTAAAAAAGAAGAAATGAACCCTTTTTATCCTTCTGGGTATTTTCTAATCTCTCTGTTTTCTTGCTTATGTTTCTTGGTAAAATTCTCTCTTTCTGATCCAAGAGTTACTGAGGCAGCTATGATGTGCTCAAACAAAACATCAACAATGTCAGGGAGGCAAACTTTCATAGCAAATTTCTTAGCTACAATGGATGCTATGACTCCTTTAATTTTAAGGCAACAATATGGAGCTGTAATTTATGGGACAGGTAATGCTACAACTTATACTTTTGGGGAGTGCATGAAAGATCTCGATCAAACAGATTGCAATCTCTGTTTTGCCCAATGCAAAACCCAGATTCTAAGGTGCCTCCCTTTCCAAAGAGCCATTCGCGGAGGCAGACTTTTCTACGACGGTTGCTATTTGAGGTACGATGATTATAATTTCTTCAATGAGACACTGACTTCAGAGGATAAAACTGTGTGCGCTAATGCGGATTTCAGTGGTGGAAATAAGACTGTTTTTAGTGCTAATGCTGTGGAATTAGTGAGGAATTTGAGTGTTGAAGCTCCAAAGAATGATGGGTTCTTTGTGGGATTAGTGGATATAGAGAATGTTACAGTTTATGGATTGGCACAATGTTGGGAGTTGGTTAATCAAAGTGGTTGTGAGGCTTGTTTGGCGGATGCTGTATCTAATATTGCTAACTGTACTCCTAAAGGAGAAGGAAGAGTTTTGAATACCGGTTGTTACTTGAGATATTCCACTCAGAAATTTTACAACAATTCAGGCCCTTCAAATCCTGATGACGGAGGTAAATTTGGATTTCTTTAATTTGTTCTTCATTTCCTGTTAATAAATTGTTCTTGAATTCAGTGGATTTTGCTAGCAGGAAGTAGCCATCTACCGATTATATTAGCTGTGACATCTTCCTCTCTGGCGGTTGTTTTGATTGTGACGACAGTTGTTTTCTTTGTGAGGAAGAGAATTGCAGAAAAGAAGAGGCGTAAGTATATACATAGGGTTGATTACAATTTTAACCATTTTTTTTAAAAAAAAAGGGAAAATTATCAATAATCAATAATGTGGTACTTTAATCTGGAATTTGGCTCAGAAAGGAAAGAACTCGGTGCTCTATTAACCATTGTGAATAATTCCAAGCTCAATTTCTCATATGAATCTCTTGAAAGGGCCACAAATTACTTTCACCTTTCGAATAAGCTTGGACAAGGAGGATCTGGTTCGGTTTATAAGGTAGAATATTGTTGTTAAGCTTTTTATTTGCTTTGAAGGGAATTTAGTCCTTAATTATTGGAGTTTAATTCATTCTAGTTGGTTGATTAGGGAACATTGGCTGATGGGACAGTTGTTGCTGTAAAGAGACTTCTATTCAATACAAGGCAATGGGTAGATCATTTCTTTAATGAAGTCAACTTAATTAGCGACATTCAACACAAGAATCTTGTCAAGTTGCTTGGATGCAGCATCACAGGACCAGAAAGCCTTCTTGTTTACGAATACGTGCCGAATCAAAGCCTTCATGATTATCTTTTTGGTGATTGCTTTAATCTTTCAACTCTTAATTAAGATTTTGATCTCATTCACTAAATGTACTTACTGATAAATTTCGACTGATTCCATTCAGCTAAAAAGAATGTTTCGCCTCTCACATGGGAGATGAGATATAACATTATACTGGGTACAGCTGAGGGTTTGGCCTATCTTCATGAAGAATCCGAGTTGAGAATAATCCATAGAGATATCAAATTAAGCAATATCTTGCTCGATCAAGACTTTACTACAAAGATTGCCGATTTTGGACTTGCAAGATTGTTTCCACAAGATAAGACTCACATCACCACAGTAATTGCTGGCACGTTGTAAGTTAAAGCCCGTCTTAATTTGATCTTGTTTATTAATCTTCTATTATCGATAGTAATCTGTCAATTTCATTTTACAGAGGTTATATGGCGCCGGAGTATGTTGTTCGAGGCAAACTGACCGAGAAGGCTGATGTTTACAGTTTTGGAGTTGTTTTAATAGAAGTGGTGAGCGGAAAGAGGAACAATGCTTTTGTTCAAGATTCATGTTCTATCTTACAAAAGGTAATTCTTTCCCCATATATATTTATATCAAAGTCAAACAAATAGCTACCATTCATTTACTTACCATGTCTTTACTGTTTTCTTATTGTTAACCAAAAAATAAAATAAAAAAAGATTTGGAATCTTTATGGAACTGGTAGATTGTGTGAAGCTGTCGATCAAACGTTAGATGGTAATTATCGACAAGATGAAGCGACTCGATTACTTCAAATAGGCCTACTTTGTGTGCAAGCTTCTGCAGAACTGCGTCCAGCGATGTCAATTGTTGTTAAAATGCTTAAAAATAGCCATGAAATTCAGCAGGCAACACAACCGCCATTTCTTAATCCAAGTAGCAGTTCAGAAGTCAGCCTGCGTTCCAATGCTGCCACTTCTACTTCTCAGCCTGAGTCTTACACCCAGTCTTCAGGAAATAGCTTGACACAAAGCTGGATTGACCCCAGATGAAGCCGTTTTGTTTGCCTGCTCGATCGAGTTCTGATTCCGGCTTCTTCTTGTTCAGTTGAAGAGAATATGATATACTCACTTGATTCAATTTTTTATCGACCCCCGATCAGCTGGTTATGTTGATCCTTTGTTAATATTACAGCAATACTTATAGCATAACAACCTGCTCTGCTGCTAGTATTTAGTCTCGACTCATGTAACATGTATAGTCATGATTCTTGTAATTTGACAGAGCTCATAATTTACATTTTGTAAGCAAATCGTTTTTCGCTTAATGATATACTAAAGTTGTTTTCAGATTGTGAATTGCGATTCAAACCTCGATATAATCTTGATAAAAAGATCTGCCCAGAAAGCAATGTTTATTGTAAATTGAATTCCAACATAAAACATTTCAATTGATGTGGAGGTTTGTGAATCTGATTATTTAACTAATATCATGGACAGTGACAGGTACCAATATTTTAGCTAGACTTGTTAACCAGCAAAACTGTTCGATTTCAAAGAAATCACATAAAATAACATGTTCAAGATCAATTCATGCATATCAATTACACAATCACATTATATATAATAACTAACTGTGTAAAATTGATTCATAGCCTAAATACCTGCTGTAGAGACCCAAGCTTTAGATTGAGAAGATAAATGGCGCTTACAAAAACCCCAAAGCTTTTTATAGAAAATATATCTTCAGAGAGAGTGAACTTTAATTTTTTACTCTGGTAGAAGTTTTATTTCTGAAGTAGGATTGAGGATGTAACCTCCTACGATATGGGATTATAGTAACTGTCAAACAGTTACCAACCCAATCTCTTTATTTTAATTCAGATTTGAATTTAATTAAATAAAATCGGGTTGGTTCCCATCACGAATGACCCACCCAAATCCAATATAAACTAATATCCAACTAACTAAAATAATATAATAGATGAAACATAATTTATAACTGTATGAACAGAAGATTAGAATTATTAGATAGTGATGATTCTTGTAATTTGAGAGAGCTAATAATATTTATAAATAAATAAATAAATATTGACTCTATGATAATGAAGTTATTTATATTCTATAACGTTACTAATTAGATCAGCAATCTAACCCTTATGAAAAAATAATGTTTCCAGTAATCTATCAGTACATCTGTTTCATATGCTGGTTATTTACTTTGATCTAAATGTAATTTTTTTATTCGGAGATTTGGAGCTTTGTGAATATGATTATTTATTTAATTTGGAGAGTAACAGAAGTAGATTTGTTGAACAGGCAATTTGAAAGCTAGCTAATGCCAAATGATTAAAAGAATATTAAAGGTGGAACATGATGTATGACTTCAAGAACTTGAATCAAGGTTGGAATAATTATGCAGTTTGGTGGTGTTTAGTATAAAATCACATATTAAGGCCTTTAAAGTCAATAGTGGTTGGTATTTTGACCCTTTTGGAATTAATCCAACTAATTTAGAGCGTGTCTAAAAGACAACGACCCACTATTTCAAGAGTATTTAAAATAGTTGCATATTTAAAACTTGAACTCGAGATTTCTGATTAAACTAAATGAGTCTCGTATCAATTTATTCATATCTTCTTGAGTTTTTTTTTTAATAAGAAAAATAGCAATCTTCTAAACTGATTTTTACCATAAAACCAGTAAACCATAAGTTATAAGTTGATAATTATAAGTATGTAATATGAAACTAATGATAAAAAAGGAATTAAGAAAAATCAACTGCTCATCTCTATATCAGTTTAGGAATAAAAGAGACTTTGATATAAATATTAAAAAAAAATTAAAACCAACCTCAAAATTCAATAATCGAAGCTGTATGGACTACTAGGTCATTAATAGACCCTCAAACTTATTAGTAGTTGATGCAAAATTAATGACAAAAAATATATATTTAAAAATGCTATTGATTTTCTTGCAATTACAGGGTTTTTTTTCTTCCCTTCTCATCTTTCTTCTATTCAATCATCCCTCGGTATGTTGATTTATGGTTTCTGTTCTGCCCACTTCTCTCTAACTCAAATATTATCTTGAACTGGCAGTCTCATAACTGAAATTATTCAGCTGAGCGAGTAAAAGTTCATCAGGAAGATGCCGAAAACAATCATATTTCTTCACTATCAATGCATTTTCTTGTATCTCGTTGGACATGGAAGAGTAATGGCGGACCCTAGAGCCCAACAAGTGAATGTTACATGTGGACGCCAACTCGAGCACAATCCGACCATCTTTGTACCGAATTTTGTTGCCACAATGGAAATATCAGCGAGCAAATGCGCACTTCAGGATTTGGAGTAGCAGTTGCAGGTTCAGGACTTCACATTAATTATGGCTTAGCTCAATGTTATGGAGATCTCTCTTTACTTGACTGTGTATTATGCTATGCTGAGGCACGTACCGTTCTACCTCAATGCTATCCTTACAACGGGGGACGCATTTTTCTAGATGGTTGCTTCATGAGATCTGAGAACTATAGTTTCTTTGAAGAGTATAAAGGGCCAGGAGATCACGTTGTGTGTAGCAACACAAGAAGGAAGAGTTCAATATTTGGGGAATCTGCAAGGCAGGCTCTTGCAAAGCATGCTTGGAGAATGCTACCGCATCTATATCGCAGTGTTTGCCTTGGGTCAGAGGGTAGGGCACTCTATACTGGGTGTTTTGTAAGATACTCAGATAGAAACTTTCTCAACCCATTGCCACGAAATGGACGTTCAAGAGGTAAAGGAAATATATTTTCTTGTACTGGGAATTTGCGGCAGGTGTTTGATTTAGTTAGTATGTTTTATTAGGGCGTTAAACTTGTTATATATTATATAATGGTGTGACTTTTGGCATAATGAATTGCTGGCAGCATTACGGTGATAGTAGTTTCAGTTGTCAGCTCTCTAGTGGTCTTGGGAGTTGGCGTAACTACAGGAGTTTATATCTGGAAACGCAGATATATACAGAAGAAAAGAAGAGGTAATATATCTCCTAATATTTGCTTCAGCAATGTGAAGTCTCCAGCATAGCAGACAATGAAAGACTCTGCAAGAAATACTACGTTTAACGGAAATTGGTCGTTTATTTAATTTTTGCTTATATTCTTGAATGCTATTGTCTTTATCTTCAGGGTCAAATGACGCACAAGAGTTGCTTAAAACCCTTAATGACAGTAGCTTGAACTTCAAATACTCTATACTTGAGAAGGCCACAGGATCTTTTGATGATGCCAACAAGCTTGGACAAGGAGGATTTGGATCTGTTTATAAGGTAGTTTTTCTCCTTTGCATTTTTGTGTTTCACACCGCCCAATATGTATCGGGTTTATGGAAATCACTTCCTGTCTTATTTATTGTTTCTTATTTCACTACAGGGAGTTTTGACTGATGGAAGAGAAATTGCTGTAAAGAGGCTATTTTTTTAACAACAGACATAAAGCAGCAGATTTCTTCAATGAAGTTAACATGATAAGTAGCATGGAACACAAAAATTTGGTCAGGCTGTTGGAATGCAGTTGTTCTGGACCTGAAAGCCTCCTTGTCTATGAATTCCTGCCTAACAAGAGCTTTGACCGTTTTATCTTCGGTAAATACTAGAAATTTTCACATTGTAATTCTTATCTGAGTTTGCAAAAACTATTTCTACCAGTGGTAACAAATAAAGCTACTGTACTTAGCAGATGATTTGCTAGCATTGAAAGACCATGTTCTACTACCTAAGTACCAAGTCAAGCTGAAATTGACAATGTTTTGCATAATGTGTAAATGTGACAGATCAGAACAAAGGCCAAGTACTGACCTGGGAGAAGAGATATGACATCATAATTGGCAAAGCAGAATGTTTAGTCTACCTTCATGAGAACAAGACAAGGATCATCCACAGAGACATAAAGGCCAGCAACGTTTTATTGGATTCGAGGTTTTGTGCTAAAATTGCCGACTTTGGCTTGGCTAGGTCTTTCCAAGAAGATAAGAGCCACATCAGCACAGCCATTGTCACAGGAAAGCAGAACAATAGGAGCAAAGGTGCAGAATATTTGGACTGTCTACTCACAATTGTTAGTTCCAGAAGTCTCACCTTTTCTGAATTTTTTTTACAGAAACCATCTTCATTCAGAATATAAGTATTAAATACTGAAATTATTTACTGATTATTATTTCCTCCGGAAAACAGACTTGGAAGAAATTTCAGGCAGGGACTGTCGAGGAGCTTTATGACCCTAATCTGATGTTGCACAATCACCATAACAGCAATGTGAAGAATGATGTTTTCATAGCAGTACATGTAGGACTCCAGTGTACACAAGAGATGCCATCACTTCGACCAACAATGGCGAAGGCACTACAGATGCTAACAACAGAGGGAAACCTTCCTGCACCCACTAATCCTCCTTTCGTAGATGAAAGAACAATGGAGTTTAATGACACGTGAGAGGACCCATGGTATCCACTTAATGCAGGACTTTCAGCATCAATAGCAACAGTCACTCATAGTTCCTTCCATCCAAGATGACCAGAAGAGGGATATGTCAAATGCCAAGAGCTAGTGAAACCTGAAAAACATCACCAGCTAGTGTCACCTCAACGAAGGATATGTTCCAGGCATTTGCCGGAACCTGAGCAGCTGGCAGATGACTTTGTAAATATGAAGTTGAGAATAGTAATGCCAAATTTTAAATATTTATGACGAAAGTATATAAAATTACAACATTTTGAAAAGTTGTATCATCACTGAGTCAAACAGTTTGGGTTTAAGGCAATGAATCTCAGCTTGTCCAAGCCTGGACATTACTCTGCAAATACAAGGTCCCAAATTTCTCTCAATCAAAAATTGCTCACGTATACATTAGCCACCTTCCATTTTCCCTTTTACTCATAAGAAAGTAAGGATAAAAAAGGTAGGACATTAAAAGGCAAGGCTCCCAGAAGAAATCCTGCAAATAAAAGAGCCAATCTTATCTAACGTGTAGCTACAAGGTTCCCCATTATGCCTCCACTAATCTCATAATATATGGCAGTAGAAAATCCAGCTTCCAGAGCAAGCTCCTCCAACTCTTTTCCTGTATCAAGATCATACACCATTGTCACCCAATCAACAAAGTTCACTGAGAAAAAGCACAGCGAACAAGAAGTTATAGCAGGTGGAAGAAAAAACCTGTTAAAAATTCTCTGATCGAACTCTTCAAGTACTCGTACTCCTTTTGAAGGCCATAACCAGATGCCACAGGAACAACAACATTGTCGATCATCCATTCCTCGCAATAAGAAACAAAGAAAAGATTTTGATTTTGCATATTTTCAAACAGCGAATAATTATTACTGAACTTTAACCAGATGCCTCAGGAACAACAACATTGTTGATCATCCATTCCTTGCAATAAGAAACAAAAAATAATATTTTGATTTTGCATATTTTTAAACAGCGAATAATTATTACTGAACTTTTAAGCCTGTGGCAGATAAAATTAGCTGATATAATAAATATAAGCTTCAATTATATATGGAAAGTGTCAATAGCCTGCTTTTCAATGCAAGTATCTACCAGTAATCAACATTATGATTTTTATCATGCAAAAAAATGCGTTAAGAAGCATTTAATTTCAATTGCCACATTACAAGTACACACATCAAATGCACAAATTTTCAATATTAGAAGTACAAAAACAAAGCCTTTTAATTTGTAACCAAATACCTGAAAAGAAATAATAAATGGTTGAGTACTCTTATTAAAGTCAAGAACTGATGCTTTCGCACCTGCAAACCAAAGCTTGGATAAAAAAATTCTGATGAAGCTTATAGTTAATGGGATACTTTTTGGGCAGAGGGAAAGAAAAGTAGGACCTGGTCTCAAGACTCGAAATATTTCATGCATGGTCTTATGCTTATCTACAACATTCCGCAGCCCATATCCCATGGTAATAGCATCAAAGTGGCAATCAGAAAATGGCAAATTAGTTGCGTCACCCTCAACCCATCTGTGATCAATACAAGAATAAATCTGTAAAGAAGGATACCATATAATTCACACTGAAACCTCAAACTCTATAGTTCTATGTATTCATAAGAAATTTGATGAACATAATCCAACAGAGGTTTTTTTTTTTTTCTGTGCCAAACCTCCTTAACCATCCTCCTAAATCACTCAAGATAAAAACATCTCTTCGTTCACCAAAATGATGTATACCAATGCTCACTCGATGTTCTTGTAGCAGTCCCTAGAAAGCATCTGTTGTCGAGATGAAGCAATCAATAGCTGCTCCTTTGAGAAATCAACACCAGTAACCTAATTATTGTTAAAGAAAAGGTAAGATTACATGATATAGCTAAGCTACATAACTCAAATATTGATGAGACAAGCATAGCCGAAGGCAAGATGCAAGATATTGTACCCATTATATGAAGTTACAGCTGAATTCTCTTAAATTCATTCTTAATGTTATTTACAAAACATTACTAAATGATTGTACGAAAACCACACCGAAATAACGCCTTATTACAAATACTATCATTTGCTTTGTCCACGACACGAGTTTAAACCTTCCAAACCTAAAACCCGTACCCCCAAAATCAACAAGAACGTATATTTGAATTTAATCCCAGGACTTTCACTTGTATCATCATTATTGAATAAGAAAGAAAAATTCGCAGAACCCATTTCACAACTTTGACGGCACCAGCAAAATTAAGCGTAATTGCTCCTTAAGGACACTTTCTGTTCAAGAAAGTATAAAGAAAATACAATAAAGGAGAAAGATGAAACCTTGCCATTGGAGCCAACTTTCTCAGACAGGAGAAATGCTAAATCCCCGCTTCCACAACACAAATCCAACACACTATCTCCCATTTTTGCCCTGTTTCATTATTCCCAATAATATGATTTAAAAAAAAAAACAATAACATAATAATAATTTAAAAAGGAAAGAGAAAGAAAATGCACCCAGTCCAGGACACAGCCATCCGCTTCCATATTCGATGCTGACCCAAACTTAACAAGTCATTCAACTGATCTTTCCAACAAAAAAATAAAAACAGAATTATATAAAAAAAAAATTGATATTAATTTTTTTCTAAAAATAAAAAACAAAGGAGTACATTATCATAAACAGGAGCAATGCGGCTAAACAGAGCTTGGCGTTCGTTACTGCATCGAACAGGTCCGCGAATGAACAGGGAAAGTGAACGACGCGGTGGACCGTACGAAGATAATAAACTCATTTGGAGAGAAGAAGACATTAGCTCCCTCGCCTTTAATCCCAAACTTCAGAATTTTGATCAATGGATGAAAGGAAATAACGATAAGACGAAAACAGAAATACAGAATTATGAACATGGGCCTGCTTAAGTAGAACATGAAAAGCCCATCATACCCAATGGGCTTTTTCTTAACCTCAGAAATACACTTGCTTATAATCTTGGTTTAATTGTGTTTTTTTATAATTAATTACAGGCCTGTGCATGATTTTCTAGTCTTAAATATATCTAACATCAGAGATTTAAATAAAAAAGAGGGTACTATAATTTAATTTCATATTTTTTGCTTGAAAACTATTTTCTTATCAATCAGGATTTATTTAGTTTATAAAGTAGGACTAAACTCATATCCAGAGCAACATGTGCTGAGCATCACATCCATGCCATGCCAAATCAATGGTTTGCTATCAGTATGATTTTAGATTAAATTTGAGAGTTTTTCATGTAAAATTCATGATTGGTGGCATCTCATTTTTGTTTATTTTGTTAAAATAGGAAAGAATTTTGAGGAAAAAACTGTTTTTAAAAATTAAAATATTTTATGCAAACTCATAACAATAAAAAAAAAAAGACAAATTAACTCTCAGTCCATTTTATTTTTGTGTAGAAGTAGAAATCCTTTCCAGCTCAATTTCTTAAGTGATGGAGCACTCTCATCACAGGACCCAATTTAAATATTAGAGTATACTGTCTTCTACTAATTAAGTATATCATGACTTATTATTAGGTCAAAAGGTGGCTTAGTGGGAATGCTCTTCCTTACTTAAATATAATGGTAAAATATAGCAGCTAACACCTTCCAAGTTTTATGTCACTTGCACAACTTTTGCCTTCCAAAATGCCTAAGAGCAACATATTACTATCTCCTAAATTGGCTATATATATATATATATATATATATATATATATATATATATATATATATATATATATCCCAAACTAATAAAAGGAAATGCTATTTTTTATCACTTGAATAAATATTTTAATTTATTTAAAAAGATTCAAGGTATTTAGAATTACTGTTAGGTGTCCAAAAAACAGATTTAAAATTTATTTGATTTAATTGACTGATTTTTTTAATTTTTTATAAACTGTTTTTTTTAAACGTGCAAAAAACATTTATTTAACTGTTTTTCTCCAAAAGCAGTTTTCAAAACTCAAAAAATTTAAAAATAAAATTTTTTTCCTCAAAAAACGTTTTTACCAAATATAATGTCAAACGAGCCCTCAATAAAATTTTTAAAGAAATTCAATAACCAAAAAATCATGTATTTTTAATATGTTATATGAGATATAAACTATAAAGTCTACCTAATACATAAATAAATTCGTCTCTGAAGTTGACGAAAATTTTAAATATTTCAAATTGAATACATTTCACATCGATCTATATCGGCATATTCGATTTATTGTAAATTAATCATTATGCAACAAGACAACTAAAAAGAAGTGAAGGAAAAAGGTATTAGAACTCTCAAAAGTGTAATCTCCTATAGTTATATTCCTTTGACTGCTCTTAGATAATGTCCCTCCAATTATCTTATGCCTCAACACCAACATAATTTAGGACTTGTCTGCCTTAGAATAAAATAAAATGCCAAAAGACATGGAAACATTCATGAAATTATCATCTTCCTATTGTTGTGCTTTAATTAGACAAAATTCTCAACAAAGCCGAAAGTCTTAATTAAAGAGTGAAATTAAACGCATTTGAGATTTGAGCCATTTGACCCACCATCCAAAATCTTTTATATATATATATATATATACATTTTGTAGAGACGGAGTGTTAAATTTAGAATATCTTATTTTTATCATAACTATTTCATAGTAAGTTAATTGTGTTTTGTCCAAAATCAAGTCAGATTATGCTATGACTAGAAAAAGGTAAATTTGGGTGGCATAACAAGCAAATAGAACTAAACATATGTGAAATCATGGACAAAAAAATTACACAAATATGAATATTTGAACTTAATTAGAGGTTAATAACAATTGTTTCAAAGTGATGTTAAACGTGGCTTGAAGTTCACCGTTGTATGTGCTTGGCAAAGTCAATTAGTAAAATAATTTATCTTAGCAGGCTATCTTCATCACATGGGTATCTCTTTGATATTTGATAAGGACTTCTAGCATATGAATTTATGCCACGAACGTACTTTGACTTGTAAATGTTCCAAAATGATGATAACAACTTTCTTAAAATCCAGCATTTAAGATTGTGGTGTCTAGTGAACTTTTACTTTCTTTTTTTTTAAAAAAAATACTAATTAGATCTAAAAATGCCTTGCTTTGACTAATGATGACATATATAGAATATGATCACCAGTGACGATGAAATATAAGTGAAAGGCAATTCGGAAAATTTTCTGTCTAAATTAAATTTATCATTAATTGTAATTTTTTTTTTAATTTTCAATGATTCATTGAAAATATGAATAAAATGTTTTTGGTAATTAAAGATTTCAAGAAACGAAATCACACCCAGTTTGTTGGGTTAAATTCTGAGTTTAGTAAGGCACAAAGAAACACTTTTGGTATTTATTAATTAGTCATATATATAACAAACTATGAATCTAATATTTGGACCACAAGGAGTTGGCCAATTTCAACAAATCATTAAAAAGTTGAGGAACACGTGCTTACTTGATTCCAGTGTAGAATTAATAAGAGGAAAAAATTATAAAAAATAAATAAATTGCTTTATTTCTTACCATTAAATAAATCATTACCAAGCCTTCTTCTTCATGAAATTAAAAAAAAAAAAAAAAGCCTTCACATAGCAACGCACCCTTAAACTCACTTCTCTATAGGGACAAAACTAAAGTGGAAAATAAAAAAGAAAGGTATTTGACAAAATGCCACAAAGAAGAGAAAAGTGTGTATTTAACAAAAATTAGTCTCTTCTTAATATCTCATGAGCTAATTTGTAATTTCAGCAGAACATTAAAAATTTATATAAAAAAAACTAAACTCAAATCTGAAATTAACTTATTCCCACAAATGACTAGAAACAAGGAAAATACAAAACAGAGAAAATCTTATCATCTGGTAAGATTGGAATATAATACTTATCTATTTTTTGAAGATAATTTAATTAGGCAAAAAAATTCATTAATTTCATGAAATTGATAACTTCTTTTAAGAAAAAACTTGATATTTGTTAATAGGAAAGAACACAAAACATTACCGTTTGTTTTCCAATTCAATGAACAGTTAAATAAAGCTAAATAGAACTTTAGCATCGATAACCATTTATTCTTCAAGATAACATAATTAAAAGTATTTATATAAGTTGAGTTTCATAATTGGTGGAATTCAAAGAAAAAATTTCTTCTAAATAAATATTTTCTTTATTTAAAAAAATACATAATTTATTTTAAAATAATTGTATATATTCTATTGATAGAGTCCCTGTCAAATATTGAACTTGTAGGTTTTAGGGAAATTACCTTATTCACGTATATGTCAACATTTAGTTCCTTTTGCAGTTTCTCACAAAGTCACTGATAGGACTTCGCAAATATTTCATAGCAACAATGCCTTAATCCAATACCAATATAATCTTAATACTAAGAAAAGTAATTGATTTGTGATTTTTACTCTTCTCTTCTCTCTTTTTTTCCTTTTTCTCTTCTTATATAAGTTGGTGAAGATGTCTTTTAACCTTCCACTCATGATGAGCATTTATGATATCAACTTGTATAATAGGATAGAATAATTAACATTTATAAAATAAACTTAGAGGATTAAGTTATTTCATCTCTCATTTATGATGAGCTATTAATTAATTATGTCCATTAAAATTATGTAATCCTTTCTTATTCATTACAATAAGTTACATACTTGTCCAATAAGTAACCCTCCCTTTAATTGGATATGGGTCAACCACATATTCTAACAGTCTTTATTTTTTATTTTATTTTAATAAACTTTTTAATAATTATTATTCTATTGAGTAATTAAATAATTATTTTAGCATAAATAGAGAACAAAGTTAACAAAATTAAAAGAGGAGAAAATATTCAGGTTTCTATTTTGTTATAATTTATGCGTTTGAAAATAATTGCTTAGGAACTTAATACAATAGAATATAAAAATAAGAACTTAGTAGAATAAACGTGAAATATTCAAAGATCAAAATAGGTATTTTATGTTATTTTTCATGTGTTTTTTTATTGAGTATCAAGGAAAAAAGGGATTTTAAGTTGGCAATTTTTTTTTTTTTTAAGAAAAAGGTGTTTATGTGGGGATGGAATCAACTTTGCAATCTATATAAAGAGACCAAAACATCAAAATCGCCCGTGAGTGAATAACACAATCTCTATAGACTATCATACTTTTCCTTTGTGGTAGTTCCAACACAATTGCGACTTCCTAAAATTGTCTATCTTTACCCCCAAAATAGTTAAACCCAGATGTTATGCTCTATTTCTGGAGCTGGGATATTGTGCTCTACTTCTGGAGCTGGGATTTTGTGCTCTATTTCTGGAGTTGTTATCTAAATTTGAGATCCCAGGTATGTTGTTGTTGCTTTTGATTTCCATATTGCCTATGGATTTCTTATGCCATTGTTCTACCTATAATTGTTTTAACTGATTCTACAATTTATGATGTTGTATTTGTGATTTCATTTGATTTTGATCAAGAGCTATTACTTGCAGTTGTTATTGTTAATTGCCAAAACAACAGTTGTATTCGTTTTAGGCTTTTTCCCATGTAAAACTCTCAGGTTTTTGTGCAAAGACATCGTAGTACAAAAGGCAAGCAAATAATTTTATAGGTGAACTTGAATATCAAAATGAGAAGCCCAAATTGAGAGAGGGGGGAGTGAGATATTTTGCAAAGATACATGTTTATATGGTATTATAGATTCAACTTTCTTTACAAGTGCATGAATGTTTTTATTTTTTTATATATATAACAAAAAATATATTTTTATCATTTAAATAAAACCACACACGATGTATTATTAATAAATTTTCATAATATAATTTGCTAATATTTTGGATGGAATGAAAATCTCTAACCTCAAACTCTTGCTACGGTTCTAAAATTTCTATATTTAAACTCTTCGCATGTTAAAAAAATTTTAAGAATCTCTCAACCAACTCAGATTTGAAACTCACCCTCTCTTCTTTCAACATATACTTGATTTTATAAAAAAATTATATATATATAATCCAACTTCTTACGTATTAAAATTATATTAAATTATATGTATATAAGTTTGGGAAAAACGAGTGGATCGGACCCATACCAAGCCCATAAAGAGATATAGGCAGGGGCTCGTGAAAAATGAAAACCAAGGCTAGGGCCTGGGGCCCCGGGGTATAACAATCAACGGGAAACTGTTATTGTTATTAGGAAACTTGAAATGGTAAAAACGACATATTGAGGGTAGCCAAATCAAATGCGGTTGTGTTGATTTCTTTAATCTTTTTCGACCGTAGGATGGCCCATGTGCTATTGGAGATGGATCAAAGGGTTGAAACAAATTTCTGTAGTTTTAGACTTTTAGCTAAGCCAAGCAATCAAATAGATTTACCTTTTCGGTTGTCAGTTATTTTGCCCCCTCAAAACTCACCCAATTTTGATAAGTCAATCAATCAATCAATCTGTCGTTTTTGACAATCACCAAACAGTTGCTTTGACGTTTACAGCTTGCAAAGCAACAAAAACAGTCCCAGCACCAGCCTTAGTGTAAAATGATAAGAGCTCCAGCTTCTAAGATTGTTGTTTTTTAAAGTTATTATTCAACACTCCTCAGTTTATTAAACAAATTATACAAATAAAAAATAATAGTATAAATTATTAAAAATATATTTTCTTACCATAAATTTAATTAATAAAGTTTTGTCTACTTTTAAATTGTGTTCTTTCTATCCAGTTACACATTTAGCATAGTAATATGATATGATATTTTAATCTTAATTAATATATCAATTCAGCATTCCATCATTAACGGTGCCAATAAAAAAATAAAATATTAAGGTACTAATTGATAATAAATAATTATTAAAATTTAAATCGAATTTTTTTATATATATAATTTCTTTATCTTTCTTTCACTTCACTGTTGTAGAGTCCAACTTTCGACCCTTCTCAAAATGTTAATTATGTCCCCATCGAGTATATATTTTGTGGTATAATAATAATAATAATAATAATAATAATAATAATAATAATAATAATGATGATGATGATGATGATGATGATGATGATGAGAGATGGATGCAATTAGGTCATATGTTGAAACAGAGTAAAGTTTTTTTTTCCTGCTTATAAAATATTTATAAATATAGCAAATAATATATTAAAATCCAAAAATAATTAGTTGTTATAAACTGATGATTATGAATTATGTGAATCCAAATTATTCTTCCCTGCATTTGACTTTTAGCTTTATGTTGCAAAATTCAAAACTTTTGATAGAAGAGAGCAGGCATACCATCCGGTCCAGGTGATTTAGCCTCACTGGATTTGGCTACTTATGGACTAGTTAGGATCCAATTGATATTACGTTTGAAAAAAAAAACTTTTAGAAAAAAATTGTATCTTTATTTTTTTTAATTTTGAAAACTGATTTTAGAAGAAAAACAGTTTATAAAAAATTAAAAAAATCAATCAATTAAATAAAAAAATTATGAATCTATTTTTTAAATATTCAACCGTAATTTCAAACAATCCCTTAGAGAATTCGGTTGCAAGAGGTTTTATATTTGGAACTTCCTCAATGATATTTCTATGTTCTTTATATATTTTATATCAACAAAAATAAATTTAAAACAAATATAAAATAATCTCGTTCATAATAATGCAAAAATTTTAAGATGAGATAAGATTATTTTTGGCATTACGTTTGGAAGGAATTTTTTTTTTTTAAAATATTTTTAATTTTTTTTGAATTTAACAAACTGTTTTTAGAATTAAGTAGATAAATATATATTTTTTTTAAAAGTAAGTTTGAGAAACTCATTTTATAAAAAATTAAAAAAATCAGTAATTAAATAAAAAAAATTATAAATCTATTTTTTGAGATCCAACCACAATTTCAAACACTCCCTAAATTATTATTGTTGAACTTGGCCAAGTCAGTTCAACGGTTTAATTGAGAACCGGTCATGAAATCAGTCAGATTCTTACCGTTAAACCATGGATATATATGTTAGACAGGAGATAAAATCGATCATTTGGGTTATTAACATGTGAGTCAGTCAACCCATATGGTTTATTGAGTTCAAACCATTAGAAAATAAACAATTCCAAACACTTTCTAAATCACTGTTGTTAAACCCAATCTAGCCGGTCCAATCAATTTAATGGGGAACCGATCATAAAGCCAATCGGATTCTTACCATTAACTAAGGGTATGTTAGATCGGAGAAAAAATGGGTCATTTGGGCAGTTGAACTGTGAACTTGTCGACCCATACGGTTTATAGAGATTAAACCGTTAGAAAATAATGGATAATTTCAGGTGTTGACATTCGAACCTGGAACCAAGGATATTGCATGTACTGCTTGCCACTCAGTTGCATGGGCGCTCGTGACTTCACAAAATTTATATTTGATATTTTGTTATTCATAAAATTATTATTCAACAATTGTGTTTTAACTTTTAAAAAAATTTATATAATATTTCACTATTATTAAATTATATATATATATATATATATATATATATATATCTGATAAATATAAATTTTATTGTTTATAATTTTATTATTAATAATTATTTTTATTTCTATAAAAAAATATTATTTTTAATTAAAAAAATAATATTATAACATATTTTTTAAAAATATTAGTATCTATTTTTATTTTAGAAGTTAAAATTTATAAATAAATAAAATTTATTATTTATTAAAATAGTAAATAAAATATATACATTATTATATTTGAATATATTTATATATTAATTTGAATTAAGAATGTCAATATATTGAACATATTATTTTAGATAAAATATATTTAATCTAATTATTTTTTATATTTTAATATGTATGTATATGTTAAATATTATATTTTGAAAATTTTCACTTCAAATTGTTTAACTCCGGTTTAATTTTTTTCCCATAACTTTTCACCTTTTTTGTTTGTTAATGGGCTAGCACTAACAATATTGCTCTAAATATTTTCCTATGGATCAATAAAAAATTATCTAAAGGAAAGTCACATATCGACTTAATAAATTTTAATAACAATTTTATTAATCTTAAAATATTATTCAAATAAGTGAGCTCGAATTAAAAAAAATGATGTTGTTAGGATATAAATAACAAGTAAATAAATATTAAACATAACATATACTATATTTAAATTAATATAAAAATGGCTCAATTAAAGGTGCGAATTAAATTGGTCTAATAATATATTTTAATACTCGATTTCTGTTTTAGTAGTTACAAATTTAATTTGATAAACATTTAATTAAATTTGAGTATTTTTAAATTTACTTTTTTTTTAATGTCCCTAACCAAAGCCGAGTTTCATGATTTGATTACAGGTTAATTCAGTAGGCATTAATGCACCGAACTGCTGCCTTCCAGGTTAGTTATTTATTGAACCACTATTAAATAAAAGGTGTTAATTTTTTGACATTTGGGGGAGCCTGCTAGCTATTTGGTTC
Source organism: Triadica sebifera (assembly GCA_023653625.1). Classification (NCBI taxonomy): domain Eukaryota; kingdom Viridiplantae; phylum Streptophyta; class Magnoliopsida; order Malpighiales; family Euphorbiaceae; genus Triadica; species Triadica sebifera. The sequence goes on from CM042913.1 coordinate 2,023,826, forward strand.
TTCTTTTTTTTTTTTTTGGGTTACAAATGTTATTTAAGAAATTTTAAAATTATACTATTTATTCTCTTAATTTTATAATATTATATTAATAGATCATTCAATTAAATTTTTCATTGAAAAAAATTAAATTATTATAAAATGACAAAAAAATCTTTTATAATAATATTTATTTTATGAGATTTAACATACTACATAAATATTTTTTCTGAGTTTTTAAAATTTATATTATTTAATCCTAAAATTAATGGTAGTTATAAAATTTTTTAATTATCTAACTCTCTCATTAATATAAAATCATTAAAATTGAGATAAAAACTATATAGTGAAAATAAAATTAAAAAAGTAAATAGCTAATTTTAAAACCTGTGATACTATGACATTATATGAGAGATAAATAGTAATTGTTTTTTTTTTCCGTAAAATGTACCATTTGACTTTGAGTGAAAATTTTTAATTTAAAATTGGAAAAAAATACATCATTAACTTACCGTAATTATATTATTAAGCATTTTAATTGAATTTTTGTTTCTCTAAGTCTTTGTACTTCAAATTTCTACTTTTAAACTTTATATTTTTCAATTTTAATTCTAAAAATTTATCTAACCAAACATTAGATGATATTAATTTTTTATTTAACTATAATGTCAGTAAAATCTACTAATTTATATAATACCGTCAATATCAAAATGTTAAAAACATCACATTCCGAGTTAAAAAGTTTCATTTTATAATATAATAAAATATTATGATAAATATAAATAGCATATATGATAAATATTTTTATATTGAATATGAGAGTTGAGACTCAATATGTGAATCTCTCTCTCTCTCTCTCTCTCTCTCTCTCACTCTCTCTCTCTCTCACACACACACACATATATATATAAGGTTTAGGTCAGTTCAATCGATTTATAGTTAGCTATCCCTTCTATCTTCCATATCTTTTTCTTGTTTATACTACATTTCATGTCTTTGTTTAGAGGCATTTGGCTTTTCCAAAACAAGAACTACTGTTGATTTTGTTAATCCCCTTCAAGAACATCAATTGTTTGCGCAACTTTTTTTTTTTTGAAAGAAGGTAGAAAAAACCCACAATAAAACAAAACAAAACAAAACAAAATTTATCTAAAGTAGACTAGACCTACAACATCATAGAAAATCCAATAGTTTACATTCGTAGGACGAGAAAGAAGTAGATGGAATCCTAGGGGATAACTATAAGCCAAGTGCGAAAGATGATCAACAACAAAATTTCCTTCTCAGTGCAGCGACTAATGGTAACAGAGGAGAAATAAATTAGGAGGCTTTTAATGGCTCTACCAATGGAATAACTAAAGGTATTAACATTGTGCAAACCTGTAACCATATTAACAGTCACTAAAAGATGCTTGATTCCTTGATCGATAGCCAATTGAATACCTTAGTGCATAGCCCAAAGTTCCGCTCGGAGAATAGGGCAACGACGTTTAACTTGTTGAAAGCTTCTACAGAAGATTTAGCAACCCGAGTCACATCCTCACACAATTGATAAATCGAAGGACTGTAGCCTCTAATAACAGTTGAATTTCTCTTATTCCAAATATTCCAACAACCCAAACTGAAGACAATGGGCCACTTGACCCCTTCAATCATAAAAGCTAAAAGTTTTAGATTTGCAGAAATCCACACCTCTAACTGCATATTAACATCAAAGAAATTAGACATAAAATCAAAAGGGCTAAAATAATTCCAAATTTGAATAGCAATTGGATAATCTCGGAGGAGGTGAATACTAGTTTCAGAAATCTCACTACAAAAGTAACAAGAGTTAGAGCTGCTAAAGTGTCTTTTACATCTCTCCACATTAGTCATCACTCCTTAGTTAAGTAACTACCAAAAGAATATTCACATCCTTTATTGTCCTGACCAATGCCAAACATATTTCCAAGGGAAGCCATTGTCAACTGAACCATCCCTAAGAAGCATATTATATCCAAATTTTAAAGCAAAATCATTTGAAGATAAAAGACCCCAAAAAGTTGTATATGCACCTAATTTATCATGGATTGTGTTGGTAGCTCTCGAGTCTTAACTTGTGAGTGGTTGAAGTACATAAAATTCGCTTTAATGCCTTTTGTGTCTATTTGACGAATTCTTCAAGTTGGAGCACTAAATCCAAAAGTATGGTGTATGAACATTGAAAGATTTTCATATAGGCTTTCTCAAGCCTTTTGAATATATAATTTTTTGTAACGAGTTAATAACACAAATGATATCAAAATTTGTCAATTTATTCAAATTGGTACCAAATCTTTTTATTGTTAAAAATTAGTTTAAAAATTTTAAAAATATTGTAATGTGATATCTAAAGTCAATTTCCGGCAAAAATAAGATGATGTAGGAGCCAAAATATATTTTTAACATATTATACGCCATCTTTTTTTTACTATAATTGACTTTAGATACCATATTACAATATTTACAAAAATTTTGGTACCGATATGTAATAATTAAAAAATTTAGTAGTAAAATGAAATTTTTTGATAATATTTATGTTATTAACCCTCTTATATCTTTTCTTAATAATCCAATGAAATGTAACTTTCCTGAACTAAAACTTTTGAATTTATAATTTCACAGTTTATCAAGGATTTAATAGACCAAATTAAAAGTTTAAAAACTGAAATATGTATTTTTTTTTTCCAATTTTGTAATCTTGTATTTCATTCTATTTATTTGAAAAGTATTTTTTTTATTGGGTCAAATAAGTTTTTAATAGAATCAATATTGAAATAGAACAATTTCAACACGTTGGGTAGAAAACAGGCATTCTTTCCAAAAGAAATTAACATATAGGTAAAAAAAATGATTTGGAGCAATGATGATGTATATTTTTATCGAAATCTATTGAAGATCCTTCTACAGCTAGGAGTAATAAGTAAAATCTCATATTAAAAAAACAAGAAGTCTATTTTTTGAAAACATCAGAATCATAGAGTAATTTCTTTTAATTATATAATTAATGATTAAGTTTTTTTTAGAAATAATTAACAATGATTGAGTTAACAATGTGCCAATTTTTTGCACATAAAAAGAACAATGGGCGAAACATGATGTGATTTAATCCACTTTATATATTTCTTATAAACAAATGACAGAGAATATGAATACCTCTTATTCAGAGCAATAATCTTAATTTCAAAATTAAGAGACAAAAAAATGCTTAAATTTAATAAGTTGGTAGTATCCTTTTTGTAAAAAAAAAAAAGTATCAATTGGGTTAATGATATTCTCTAACTTTGCCTAATGTCCACAAAATCAAGTTAATATATACATAGAATAATCAAAATCAAGTTGGTTTGGATAATATATATTGGGTAATCAAAGTGAAAGAGGGAGTGACTCCGATCCTTCCCGGTTTTGGATACAACTTCTTTTTTTCTCCCTTTATTCTAAAAAAAAGGTAAATTTCACTTTTTGCTTTTTTTTTTTGTCTTGAAATATAGTATGTTTTACTATTTTTACATTACAATTAATTTGTGAAATATCTTTCATATTTATATTTAATTGCTTATAATAAGCAATCTTTTATTTAATTTTTTATAGTTTTCAAATGACTATTATTTTTAATTCATGTGATATTTAATATTTTTCATTTATCTAAATTATTGATGAAAATTTAGATTTTCTATATATCTTATATCAATGTTAGCCATAATTTTGATTGTTGCAATAATAATTAGCCATCTACTATAAATGAAGGGTACAATAAGAAAATAATAGGAATTTTTTTATCATATGATTACAATATTTGAATTTTTTAAAAATTTATAAGAAAAATATATTTTTTTTAGATGAAAAAAGTATAATTTTATTTTAACTCGTGTTTTCTTGTTTATTTCTCCTCAAGAAAACCATACATGATGATATTTGCTAGGTTCGGCAATAGTTGACCTCCCCTTAGAGATGGGGATGATGAATTTTTTTTTTCCTTGAGCGAGATAGGGACGGAGGATGATATTCTCCACCCCCTCTGATAATTATTTTAAATATATATATATATATATAAATTTATAATATATTTTTGTTAAAATTAAATGATCCAATAACTTTCTATTTGAAATTAATTAATCAATTCAATAAATTTAAATCGTGACTAGTTAACTAGTTTAATAATAAATTTGTTATATTAGTTAATAATCTTTTCAACCAGTTAATTATAAATATTTTGACTGATTAATAATTAAATTGATCGGATTAATTATATAATTAATTATGTTTAATCGTATTAATATATTTAAAAATTATTTTGTTGATAAATAAATCCATAAGATCTTATTTTTTTATCTATTGGTTAGATAATTTAATTTAATAATTTATTATATATTATTTTTTAAATTAAAAAAAAAATATTGTGGGATTGGGAATCTCCGCGGGACGGGGATAGTGTAATAGGGACTGGGACGGAGATGAAGATTTCCCGTTATTGCAGGAACGGAGTTGAGGATCAGTCCCCCACTCTTACCCTGCCTTGTTGCCAAGCATAATATTTGTTACGATCTCCGAGGAAATGATTTTGACCAAACCATCCCAATTTATGAAAATAAGACATGAAAATAAGACGAAAGCTATCAAAGAAACTATTGATCGTAAATCAATTTTGATTTTTAATTTATTTTAGTGTTAAAATATTCTACATTAGCTAATTAAAAAATCTAATTTGATTTTGACATTCTTCATCTCTTAAACTAGCTTCTAGAATAAATTAGACCAAATATTAATTTATTCAATATAGTATTAGAATCACCAATCTTGCAATGTTGGACCACCAGTAAATGTCTTATTTTGCAAACTCCATGTTCCAAATTTTCAATATGTATTCGGTTCTAAATGTGAGATGATGTATTAAAATATTTTACATTAATTAATTAAAATATTTAGATATCTAATTATTTTTTATAATGACTTGAATATTCTTATATTTTAAGCTAATTTTTGGAATTAGTTATGTTTAAAACTCATTTATTCAACATTAATTTATATAAAACGTTAAATTCACATACTTGTAGCGACTTTTCAATTATTTTGCGTTGGAATTAGAACTCTGGAATAAATAATTTTTAAGTAATGAGATAGTCATTTTGATTTTTTTAACAGGTCATTTATAATTGTTTTAATTAATCAACAATTATTTTTAATTTACTATATATATATATATATATATATTCTAATTCAGGGAGTTAACCACCATTCTTAAAGCTGATATGCCAATGACATGGTATTAACTAATTAATTTATCTATGCATAATTGCATATTCCTAGATAACTGTATGTTTCAATTTTATTGTCTTTTGGACAGTATATAATTAGGGCAATCTATCACTAGAGTTTACAGCATAATAAAAACATATATTCTTTGCTTCCATCGTGAAAAGAAATAAAAAATTTAGTAGCAACTTGCATATTTTGCTTATATTAATTAGCAAATTAGCATAATCATAATCACAATAAAGTGAAGAATATGATCATCCAATCTAACAGAAGAACACATAAAAGGGGATTTGAAGAATATGATCATCCATTGCAAGTCACTAAACGAGAATAAATCTCACATCTTGAGTGATTTTTGTTGAGTTTTTTTTTTATATCTTCCTATTAAATAATAGTAGAAGTGAGAGATTGAAGAATAGGGGGAAAATATATGTCTGAGTAGATATTCGTATAATAACGAAAAATAAATCAAACAATACCAATAAATTTTAATTTAATAGTGTTGATTTAGTGATTAAAATGATGAGATATTAAATTTAAAATTTCAGTCGGATCATTTGAGTTTGAATTAGTTGAATTTTTTTATATCGAATATTTTAATCCTTACCGAGCCCTATTAATTTAACCATACCTATCATCATCATCATCATCATCTTTCTTTTTCTATATCATAAAGTTGAGAAACTCTTTAAAATATTATCATTTTTTTTTAATTTCTATATTTAAATTATGATTATTTAATTTTTTTTGCAATATCAATCTCATATTAATTACTTACTTACGGGAAGTCAGAAATTCCATTACAAGTTTACAATTAATTTAAATATAAAATATATTATGATTTAATTAATCTATAAATAGATACATTTTAAATAAGTATTACTCAAGCATGAATAGCTAGTCCTTGCACAATTTCCTTTAAACCATAGAGTTAACTTTCTAATTAGTAAACATATTTAAATCATGTGTCAGCCAAAATGTGCATAGGTTGAAGGAATAAAAATTTTAGCTTAGGCATAACTCATAAGCATGTAGCCATTTCGACAAAAAGGAATATATAATTGCTATATACTCAAATATATATAATATATTTTGTTTATTCAATAAATTAATTTTTTTAATTTTATTTAACAACTCGAATGTAACATCTCTTTCCAAATTAGGCGAGTAAGGCCATACTTACTTCTCTACCTGTATTACTTAATTTGTTATATATTATTACAAATCATGGCATCATAGGCATCAAACATGTGGTGCACTTGCACTCACAAAAATATCAAACATTTTGCATATACACATTGACATTCAAGACCTTTTTGACATGCTTTGAATGTTGTTTGTATGTTTCTTGTTGTTAAAAATGAGTACTTGATGCCTTGGACACAAACATGATGAATTGATGAATGTATGTATGTATGATAAAGGCATAGTTATGAATTGTTGTGGCCTTATGAGGTATGTATACATGTTATAAAATTATTTTTTAACTAAAATAGTAAAATTTTTTTTTGTCAAACTAAAATTTTTATTTTTCAGTTGCATCTCTATTTTATTTCAATATATAGCAATGACTTAATAATTATATGTTATATTATAATTTTAATCAAAAGACCAAGCAAACTTTTATTTATACTCCATTCCTACATTAATTAATGGGTAGAATTGATAAATTATATTTAAATTTTATATGAGAGTATGATATATTGATTTTAATTAGATAGCATAAATTCAATAAAGAGAAATTAACGAGTGAGAAAAATTCTACTATATAAATATATATAAAAGAGTAAGAAAAAAACTAAAACAAAAAATAACAAGAAAAGTAGTAGTTTCTCATTCCACGAAGCTTAAACCTGTGTCCTTTCCTAGTTTGCCAAAAGCTCAGTACCCAAACCACCACTGGCAGTTCCTTTCAGCTCCTCCAATTCCAGCAAATCCACACTTGCAGTCCTTTTGAATTTGCTATTCTTAAAGATCCAAAAGGAAAATTTGAAAGAAAATGAAAAATCTCTGACTTCAAACACTTCTCTTCAGTTATATATCTCTACTACTTGGCTTTGTGATCACTGGCTAGTTTTGTTTTGTTTATTGTAACCCCCCCCCCCCCCCCCCCCCCCCCCCCCCCAAACAAACCAAAAAAAAAAAAAGAAGGGAAGAATAGTACTATGGATGGAATGTATGGTCTCCACACGACGGCGGATTACTCTGATAAAGCGTTGTTATCACCGGAAAATCTAATTTTTCCTTCAGATTACGGCCACAACTTTCTTTCTTCCGAAATTTTCCAGAATCGAATTCCACTTTTTATATCGGATGAGCTACTATCGGCTGCCTCCGCGATTTCGGAAATTCCACGAACCGAAGACATGTTCACTCTGATCAAGGCTAAAATCGCCTCTCATCCTTCTTATCCTCGCTTGCTTCAAGCTTACATCGACTGCCAGAAGGTGAAACTACTACTGTTAACAAAAATTTCAACTTTCCTCTCCTCACTCTTCACTATTCTCTCTATTTTTCGCTCAAAGGAGTGAGCGAGTTATAACTTTTAACGAGAGTCCTTTTCGTTGCGAGCTCATAAATTGTATTTATTTGGCTAGCTACTATACCAGCTGTTTCTCAGATTTTGAATTATGGAGTTATGTATCAGAATTATCTGGCTAAGTACATGTTGATGGAAGCCATAAGAGGGAAAAAAAACTTAAGAGTTGATTATTTGTGCTCTTAAATTCTAACCTAAAAAAGATAGATTACTTTCATTCCATGATCAATCTGCTGTTTGTTTGCTCAAACTTTTGAGCATTTTTCAAACTGCGTAATTTTGGAGAACTTAGTTGTTCCCTTTCGTCTAGTATTTTCTTTGATTTTGAAGATCCAAGGAGGACAAAAACGGTTTTCAATCATTTTCCAGGAAACATTTCATCATAAATGAAGGGAGCTTTTGCTTATAATTCTTTAAAGGAAACTATATGTAGAGTTGTTTATTTCGCTGTGGTTCAGTTTTTTGAGCTGCTGATTTTGTTTATCGAGGCCATTTTTGTTATACTTTCAGGTAGGAGCTCCGCCGGAAATAGCGTGTTTGTTAGATGAAATCCAGCGAGAAAATGATCTCTACAAGGGAGACGCTGTGTCCACATGCTTTGGAGCTGATCCCGAGCTCGACGTGTTTATGGTCTCGCCCTCGCTCTTGAATTTTTTTTGGGCTTTATATTTGTATTTTAAGCCTCAATATCTTATCCATCTCTTCTTTCAAACTGTAAAGGATGCGTACTGTGACGTGCTGATGAAATATAAATCTGATCTCGAAAGGCCTTTTGATGAAGCAACTACCTTCTTGAACAAGATTGAAATACAACTTCGCAATCTCTGTACAGGTGCCTCCGTTAGAACTCAGTCTGGTAGTAATCTCCTCTTTCTCTTCTTCCATTTCTTTATTCATCACTTTTGTTTTTGTTTTTTTTTTATGATTTTACTGATAGTCATTGATTTTTGTGCTTGAGATTTTGTTTTTGTTTTTTTAAATTATTTCCTTTTATTGCATCATCAGCGCCACTTACACAAAGTAGTTAAGAAGCACAAATAATTAAATATCCTGTAAAACTTCCATTCTGATCGCTGATACTAGCTGGCAAATTCTTGTATGTTTCTTTGATTTCACTAATGGTGCGGTTCGGATATAGAAAACCCACATGAATAATGAAGCGACAAACATTTCTTTCCTAGTTATAGACTCTACCCCTTTTTCTTTTGCTGCAAGAATCCACCTGTGACGATGACACTAATATTGCCAAAAGAACAATGCATAGCTCTTACGGGTATGACAATAATGGCACAAACAAACAACGAATGCCCTAGACAATCGGTAGAGATCCTTGTCATGTATGGTAGAATAGCTACAGTTCGGAATAATGATCTGAAAATGCTTTGTTTTCTATATAGGGTTTGGATTTGGAAGTGTGTAATCATATGTTTAATTTATCATCATCTTTTGATAAATGAAAGGGTTCTTGCTGTAATGGACTTTTTAACAGTTGTTCAACCTCTTCTTTTTCAGCTCAAATGTTATATATGACCTTCAATACACTTGCATTTCCAGCACATATTTTCTTTGTTGTGTTTTTTCCTTTTGATTTTTCTTTTTTATCCTTTTTTCTTGTTATTTTTTCCCTTTTTGGTTTGTGTCAGAAGAAAATGAGACTTGAAAGTTAAACCTTTTGTTATTAGTGTGATTCTAAATTTGACATCTCAATAGTGTTTTGATGGATTGAACACAGTGACATCTCTGATATCGATAGCATATTTCCAAGAGACCATTGATGACCAAGTTACTGGTTTACTGCTGCTTTTCTAGTTATGTCTCTTGGCCTCTTCCTAATTTAAAAAACTAATCCTATTTGTCCTAGTTAAGACTTTCTGCTGCAAACACTTTAAAGACATTATCCTACATGTCTTTCTTAATCACATATGAGAGTTGAAAAAAAAAAGTTGAATAGTCTCATTACATAAATTAATCTCAGCTTTAAGTTTTACTTTTCTACAAGATAAAATTTTGCTGGTAATCTCTGGCTAAGAAGTTTGTAAGCTTCTAATATTGTGCATTTACTCAACAACAGTCACAAATCGTTCTGGGAAATCACAGATGGATGCTTCATCAAAAAAATGGTTTAAATCAAAGTTATTTAGCTTTTACCTTTGACCTTATCTGTCTCTATTATATGCGATTACAAATTAAAAGAAGAAAAAAAATGATTTTTTTGGTTATACCTGCTAGGTAATGTACTTCCGCTAAAGAAATAGATGGTTAACCTCGAAGAAACTTTGTTTTTATTCTCAACCAATAGATTATAATTGTAATTAAATTTTGCACCGAGCTTCCTTTTAGTTTTTAATTCATTGCAATTTGGTTATCTTGTAATTTTCTTGCAATTAGACCCTCTTGATTCGGAAAAGATATCTCTAATAGAATTCTAATTTGTCGTATAATTAATAAATTATAATAGTAGAAACAAGGAATAGACTCAAAACCAAATTGATAAAACCTTAGTTTTTCGTTGCCTAACCAAAAATTTAAATTATGTCAAATATTTTGTGGTTCTGCGTTTTTGCTTCAAATGTGTAATTAAATATTTCTTCAGAAGCTCAATTAAGGCACAGAAAAACATGCAATCTCTCATAGAATGAAACGTAACCAGATATCATCTTTTGGATGCATGATCGTTGCAGCAACGTTCTTATATTTTGATAAAAACTAGTAGCACTGTAGCAGGTTGAATTTTAATATCCTCTCATGAAATCGTGTATGCAAGTACTGCTCTAATCCCAATCTTCAAAACAAGAAATGTACACCCGGACTTTTCATTAAACATCCTGTATTTTTTTTTTTTTTTTAACTTTAGATCATGAATAAGTTTTTTGATTGCTTGAAATTACTGAATTTTCCGTTATATTTATATATAATCTTTCATCCTACTTCTTGCTAAAATACACGCTTCCTAAATTCGGTGGGGTGGTTGATCTGTAATGATGTCTGATGTGGTTTCTTTAAGCTTGCTTCAAGTTCCAATGGATCATGAATAAAACATTTTCATACTTTGGAAATTGTCTAGTCGGGGATGACTGACTCTTCCTCTAAAGTGCTGCTGCCTCTCACGGGTATATCTTCCTTTGGTGTATTAGTTTTAAGAATGCACACACACGCACATATAATTATATTAAACATTGTTCTTTTTTTTCATCTTATCTATATCAACAATAGATTGGCACATGCGAATCTTACCAATCACGTGGGCATGGGTCAGTGTGTCTTTCTGAATGAACATGTATTGGACTTTGATGATGAGCTATTTCCATGTTGCTTGTTTGATATCCACTTCCTTTTTAATACGTATTGAATTCTTTTAGCCCCTTTCTAGGCTGTATACATAACTGTCTAGCTGATATCCAAAGAGTTGAAAAGTAGTATTAGAACAAATCACATTTGTTAATTAAATTTGGATGACAAATCTGGATGTGGCGCATATTGTTGTTTTCTTAAGAATCTATCACAGAAAAAAAGCTGCTATTGTTTCCATTCAAATAGGAGTGAAGATCATGCAAATGGCATGGTATAGCAGCCTTACTAGTCCAAAAGATATATTCAATTTAGACGTGGTTAGTGTGTGTAAAGATTGAAACTGATGAAGCTTTTTATAGATCCATCTAATCTGGTTTTGTATTGGTTGGCAACTGCCATTGTTTTTCTTTGAAAGTACAAATTACTTTTTGAGTAATGTTCTTATCATATTTTAATTAGTCTCATGTGTACTTTGTTTCTCGTCTAATTAGGTGTTGTTTGTCCTTAATTTTCTTCCATAAATCTAAGATTCTTCAACTTACTGTAAATGGAAAAGGACTTAGATTCTTTATAAATGCCTCTACGGTAGATGTCCACTTCACCGTTTTATATATATAGAGGCGTGCAATGAATTGACGTGCCGGGTTTGTGTTAAAATATGCCTGAGCCATTTTTATTAAATCGTTAACCATTATCCGAAGTTTAAGTTTTATTGTTGCATTTCTACATGATTTTCATTTAAGATGACTGATGTCTTGCTTATACTTGCATATATGTTGTTTACTTTTACTTACATATCAATACTAGATCAATTGATGTATCAATCATGCCGAAATTGCTTGTGTTTAACCCAACTTGTTGCATGGTTGTGTATGAGGAATCCATAAAAAATTCAATATTTCTAAGAGGTATTTTATGAGGTCTAGAGAATGTGAGACAGACTAAGATTTAAGATATTTTTATTTTTTCTTAGATACCCACAGGTAAAGAAAAAGGAAAAATCAATATTTCATGTCCCTATCGTTCTGTCTTCTACCTATCTTGAAATATATATTTGTTGGTCTTGGCGATCTTGAATTGGAAATTTTAATTGGTGCGAAAGATAGGCCTATCTCTTGAAATTTTTGATATTTTCACCTAAAAACTGATTTTAACAGTGCTTATCTTGAGAAGTTTATTTTGTTATGAACAACGAAAGTCTTCCATCTTGAAATCATGTTATTAGTTTTGAAGTGGAACCTAAAATTAAGAGCAGCAACACGCTTGAAGGGACAATATAGGCTAAATTTTCCTTCATTCTGTAATCTTTTCGTTTTGAACCGACATTTTTCTATGATCTTCACTTTTTCACTTTTTAGCGAAAAAAATGATGGGCAATTGTCAATGCTATTCTGTTAAACAGGAATGGTAAGGATACTTTCTAATTTTGACACTCTCCCATCCTCATTTCATGATTGGTTGGCTAGGCGAAAATTTTTCAAAATAATTTTTCTTTTTTTCTCTTTATTTTTATAATTTTTTCTTTCCTCATTAATCAATAATAAAGTAAGTGTTGGAGAGTATCAAAATTGGAGATTGTAATTAACATTCCTCTTCTGTTTAATCTTGCGAGTCTGTAAATTTTCCTTGCAATTTAAATTTCAGCATCTCGGCCACAAGGGTAAGCAAAAGCCAAATGTCATTCCAGAATACTTATTTTGCTTAATTGATGTGCATGTGTGGGAGTGCGATGGTTGAACAAGGGATGGATTCAAGGTAGTGCGGGAGACTGAAAACAGTAGTTTGACTGAGGGCAGGTTAGGTTTATACGTTTATTTGTTTATGGGTCAGTAGACAGTAAATTTAGGTTTGATCAATGAAAGCTTACGAGTCTTTGTGCCCGGCTAGAGCTGGTGGCCGGAGTTCACATGGCACTCCTGCTGTCCTGAACATTTCGCTGGGAACCCACCAGCTTTTTACTTTAGATTGAGAGAGAGAGATGGAGAATTCGTGAACCAATGCCACAGCTGAGCTATACTGCTACTGTTTCTGGCTTCTATTAGTGCTACCCGTTGTATTTCCATGGGCATTAATTTGTTTCCTTGTGACAGTCGTGGGTCTTGGTGCTTATTGATGGGCACCCCACGTGTCTGCATCTTTTTGGCTTGGAACTTGGGTTTGTAGCGGGTCCCAAACATTGCCACTCCATTATATTCTTTCTTTTAGTTACATTTAAAACATTATTATTGTTCCTTTGCCACTCATATATGGGTATGGCCGTATGGCTTTATGGCCAATGAATTATTTTCATTTTCTTCATAAGACTATCGCTGTCATCAATTCGGTGCTCAAAGATTTGTAGGGAAGTACTGTTTCTTTCGAAAAACTTTTGGTAAAAAAAAGTTTAATGTTTGTGCTCACAAGGCTCTTTACTTTGATTCTTTTGTAATAGTTTAAGAAATTAGATTTTAGAACATGTCCAGTATTAGATATCTGGATCCAATTTAGTAATGTTCAAATACCAAGAAGAACCAATAGAATAGAATATCATGTGCGTTTTTTCATTAAATAAAAAATTTCTCGTTGATTCTATTTAAAATTCTATTTGATTTTTTAAGATTTTTTTTTTAATTTAAACTTGATTCGGGATAATTGAAGATACAAATCATAAATATGAACATGTATCCGATTTTCTAAAGTAAATATATGGTCAAAAGTATTATCTATGTATTGGGGCAAAGTAGGCTTAGCGTTAGCGGGCCATCCTTGACATTATGGATTTTTCTTTAAAAAAAGGAGTTGTCTCTCTCCTTTCTAGAAGATATGAACCATTGTCTGCAGGCTGCAGCTGAGTATTGGCTTGCTAATTGCTTCATCGTCTAAATCCTAGAAATATTTGACAAAAATAATAAAAAGAAAATCCTAGAAATAAATATAATAATCGAAATTTTTATCTATTTATCTCTGTAGCGCCTAGAGCATACGAGTATATGCACACTCATCCCTGTAAGTTAGATTTTGAAAGCTGCACTATCCTTTCTATCTCCAGTCTGGTTATGGAGACTGGAGCTATCCCTCGCCTTTTCTTCCCTTGGGTCTAATCTATTTCCTGTCCCGTTGGCTGTCATAGAGGTTCATGTGGGTCCCTTCTTATTTTACCTTTAATTTAAGAGATTTCTTGTAGTAAATAATTTTTTTTAAAAAATGTTTCCCTAGGAATTTGTATTCCTAATTTATGATTTAATAATTGCTGACTCCACTTGAATACTACTAAATTTGAATTAATTACAATTAAATATGGTTTAGTAAATAACCCGACTGATGCTGATTAGTTTGCTTTCCTAATTTCCTCTCACGAATTAGTATTACTTCGATATCATTATGACTTTATTTTGAAATGAATCAATAGTAGAATGTTATTTTCAAATTAATAACATTTATATATGAAATATTTTTTTTGTTCGCTCCCTCTATGAATAAAGTCATGACCTATCTAAACAACAAATTGGCCTTGAGTTTTACTTTGCTATGGATTTCAGATGAAGGTGCACCTTCATCAGACGAGGAAGTGAGTGGAGGAGAATTAGAGGTACAAGAGGCGCAACCGAGCAGCGAAGATAGAGATCTTAAAGATAGACTTATTCGCAGGTTTGGAAGTCATATTAGTACGCTGAAATTGGAGTTTTCAAAGAAGAAAAAGAAAGGCAAGCTACCGAAGGAAGCTAGACAAACCCTACTTGATTGGTGGAATGTTCACTATAAATGGCCTTACCCAACTGTACGTATCTTTTATCTTGGTTCCATATGCTTGCGTACCTATCATTATCAACCATATACATTGTAAAGATGTTTCCAAATAGACTTTCCCCATACAATACGATGTTTTTTTTAATTAAAATTGATGTTAGAAGCTATTCGACTGATCTTCGAACTTTAGCTCTCACAGTCTTCTGTTAGTACTACTAAGTGCAAAATTATTGATCCAGAAAATATGATCAGCTACCCTTTTCTACTTTTTAGGTGTTAATAGCATTTTCTTAGAAAGGAATAAACTTTATCGTGCGGGTGTTCATATGATCATTGTATGGGCATCTTTCACTGACAAGGTGTCTTATCATAGTTGCTGTATCATTAGATGCATGGGGCAATTTTAGTGCTTAAATGAAACTGCATTTGTTTTCTTCCTCATCATATGCCCAAATGCATCTTGAATGAGCATGGGATGAAGCTGTTCCTTTGGCTATTAGATGCTAATGTCATTAGTGTATTTCAAAATTCAATCATTTGTTAAGAAGGGGAAATTTAATATAATGGACCGGTTCGACAATATTATGACGGTTTTATTGTTAAACTGTCCAGGAAGCAGATAAAATAGCACTGGCAGAATCAACAGGACTAGATCAAAAGCAAATCAATAATTGGTTTATAAATCAACGAAAGCGTCATTGGAAACCCTCAGAGAACATGCAATTTGCTGTAATGGATAATCTATCCGCACAGTTTTTTACTGATGGCTGAGTTTCATTCATGGGCATTCTCAAACTTTGATAGTTTGTATTAGGTTTCATGTGTATTCTCCAATGCAAAATTCAACTCGCATTGAAATGCTTATTTCCCTAAAACAAATGGGGGAGAAATTAAGTGTATTATTCTGCATCGTATATATCCTCATTGACTGACATTGATAATGATACGATTAGATTGTTCGGATGAATAATCTGGAGTAGCAATCGTTGTTTATATATATATATATATATGTATGTTTGTTAAAAAAGTTATGATTATTTTGGAATGTGGATATGTTTTTGTTGCAGATGGTATTGTCAATTAAATTTACCCAAATGAGGCTAAGGCGGAAAACTAGGCCCAATCTCTTGAATTACCATATAAATATATCAAAAATTCATTATGGGCCTCTAAATGCCATGGAGCCGTTCTTAAGATAAATAGCAAATAAAATCAGTTTCAGTAATGCCTTTAGGGTGATTCAGCAAACTCTATTATAATAATTGACGTTATGGGAGGCCCAAAACCTGATTAACAATTGATACAAGTCATAATGGACACTAATTATTCGAAGTTTTTTAAGTAATCATTAGAAATTGAGAGATAATGATAGATTGTCAAATACTTATTGAGATTGTGCTCATGCATTTATTGATGCAACTAAACTAATGATAAAACTTTATGCAAAAAAAAGATACTGAGAAATTAATAATTTTTTACATGATAATTTTTTATTAATTTGATCTGCAAGTAAGTTCATTTACTTAATTTGAGAAATTCCTAAGATGATTATGCTAAACAGCAACTGGAGTCGTTCTCAAATAATGTCCTATGGTATGTCTTTTACCAAAACTAGAGACGTTAACCAATTATTCTAATTCTTACTTCAAATAAATAAATAATTTAAAATTATTATGTCCTCTATCCACAAACTAATTCAAGAAAATAAAGTTTCACATCATCCTACAGTTTCTTCTCAACTTACCCCAAAAGGGGGCCTCGACATATGTGTATGGACTATCAATTTACAATCCAACAGACATATACGCAATCTTTCATTATTATAATGCTTAATACAAAATAACTAGATACGAAAAAAAAACCTTTTGAAAATAAACTATCTAATCTATTTATTTTAGTTTTGGAATTTTATCAACTTTCATCTAAATAATTATAATTATGAATAACAATGGGTACTGGGTAGAATAACGTAGGATGTCCAATTCTAGCTGATCTGTTTATACAGTAAGATTGACTATATAGGGTTTATATACCTATAGACAGACTTCAAATATATACAGGCTAAAATTCATTTAATATATATACCATTTGGATAAAGTGATGAATATTTGATAATGGCTAATATTTTTTTAATGAAATAAAAATCAGAAGAAAGTAAATATATATATATATAATCAGGTTTGATTCAGATGAAGTTGTTTGGGTTGAAGAGTGCCCTTCTTTTCTCTCTTCACTTTTATACGTGTTTGCTGCGTTTTCTTCAATCAATGAGAAATTTTTGGTAAGTATTTTGGGTTTCCAGGCTCACTGAAAAAATTGTTAAATTTCACGTCATTCCACCCTTTTTTTTCCCTCAAATTAGCCGAAAGGAGTTTATTATATTGTAAGTTGGTACATTATTCATAAATTAAACTTATAAATATATTTAAATATCAAAATAATAATATTTTATGATTGTGAAAAATTAATTCTGATAGTTGGATTTATAAATATAATGAAGTTTGAAGAGTTTCTTCTAACAACAAATAATGGGCATAGATTATCAAATTAATGTCCACATGCAATCTTTCAAAATTATAAAGAGAAAAACAAGATCGATGATAAACTGGGGTAAGTGAGATTCTTTAAACAAACACAAAAGTTATACTAATTTGTTTGCATGCATTAAAGAAAAAGGCAAATGCATATAAAGGGTATGAGTGGGAATTCCAACTGTTAGCCATGGGTGCACTTCTGAGGGGGAGATCACTGCCTTTTACACATAAAATTCTATTATTAGAAATACAGCAATATTTAATAAATAACAACGGTAATAATAATTAAGAAAAGGAAGACATGGCAATCCTAGCCATTGGAAGTTCATAACTCCGAGTTGCACTTTTCCACTTGAAGTAACAGAACCATTTGTCTATCGATAATGGGAATAGTGTGGAACGTAAAAGAAAAGAGTTGATAGGGATACACGTCATCTTTCCTTTATTGTGGCTTAATTTGGCTAGACCTCGGCTCACCTTAGCTTTTTGTTTGCTATTAATTTCATTTTTATTATTTATTTTCTTATAATGATCAGAAGTAAAATAAAAAAAATATAATTCAAAATTGTTATGTAGTCAGTTCATAATTCTTAATTAAATTGGTGTACGGATGTGGCTGGTAGAAATTTCTGATTAAGAAATGCAATTTTCTTTGTCACTAAGAAAAATAGGAAGGTGAAGAATGGCTCCATCAATTAGGACTCGATCAATTAGCATATTAACCATAAACCAGTTATGATAAAAGCGGAAAATCTTGAATTGAATGTCCAGCCTCTACAAAATGTAAAAAAAAAAAAAAAAAACTATGATAACTCTGAAAAGGCTTAGCTTAGCTTGGCTTGATTGCTACTAAAATATGGGATTAGTGGGAATTAGTAGGATTTGGAGAAGAAAAAAGTTATGAGCATGACTTGGTGGATCCACTCATGGAATACAAAAAAGTAGCTAGACTCCAATAATCATAAAGCAATGCATCATAGAAAGTTGTATCTTTTATTGTTATTGACATTAATAATATCCTTTCCCACTTGCTAAAAACTTTCTAGACACCCTTATGATTACTAACATAGTTAGTCATCATTAACAATTGCTAAGAAAAGATTGTAAATCTTGTCTGTTGGAACTAGTTATTGCCTTGTAAACCCAATTTCAAGGAAGCAAGAAGCACATTATTGTTTGATGAGAAATGCTTAGTAAGATCAGATAAACGGATTAATGTACATATGATATAAATTTATGATATATTATTATATGTAAAAAGAATAGTTTTTACAATTAATTGCAAGTTTGTAAACTAAAATGAATTATGTCGATTATAAATGAGACATCAAAAATTAATAATTAAATAATTCATTTATTTAATATACAATTAAATTTATAAATTCATTCTAAATAAGAAATATAATGGAATAGGTTATAAGAAAAACAAAAGGTAAAGAGCAAAACCGCCAAATAATTAAAAAAATTGCATGTTATAAGCAAGTAAGCAGCTTTTCCAAGGATGAAAACTTAGGAAAAGTAAGGGTTGTTTGGGATAAATAAATAAATAAATAAAAGATGTTTAAGGTCAATTCTCCTATTTCATGATCACCAATTTCTCTCTCAACATCCCACCAGCTATTTAAGGCCTATAGCATTGGAGTAAACCTCCCCACTGGCTTTGATAAGAGCCCATTGGACACCTTAAAACCGAAGGTATCAGTTTCTTGAATCTGATACGTATTTTTCTAGAAAGAATCCATATCCATGGATGGCCATGGCCATGGGTTTTCTTTTAAAGCATAGGGGGGCTTTGGAGCCTGGGATTCCTTTTCCCTTCTCCAAAAAATTTCAAACAGTTTGCTTTTGCTTATTAGTCATTAATTGGCTATGCTAAATCAAGATTTGCAATGGACAAAGAAGCTTATTGTTCTTTATCCTCTGAACCAAAAAACCACAAAAGCATAGTGTGTTTATGGCTAATGGGAATTATCAGACCGGCAAGTCAGAACGGCAATTGGCTCATATATATACGAGTCTTTCATGGCTTTAATTAGATTTTGGTAATTTCTTGTGGGTTACTGTTAATTTTCTTTCTTTCTTGCATATTATTATGATTATAATAATAAATGTAAACCTCAGCCTCAGCTTTTGGTTGAGTAGTTCTATAATTGCTACTCTATGCTCATCAGTTTCAGTTTAATTTTTGAATTCGGAAGATAATATTTTTATAATTTCCTCATCTTTCTATGGTCTAGAATTGCTTTCATTATTGGTGTTGAATTGTGTGTGTAGGGAGCAAGTGATGAGATAAAATACAAACCCAATTTTCTGTTTGATTTGAAATTTTGAACAAGAAAAAACAATTTAATTTATTAAAGGAAAGGATAATGAGGCATACAAAAGAAGAACTTCACAGTTGGAAAGGGCTTTTCATTTCATGTATGACGTCACCACTCTCCATTTGTGCTGTTATGTTATGTTATCTGCAGTTACATTGTACAAAAGTTTCAACTTCTGGGTCTTCTGCCTACCCCATTTGTCACTTTCTAATTCGTCTATGTTTAATAATGGGATTTTCCATTTTAGGCCTTAACTTTCCATAGGAGGAGGCAAAATAAATTTTATTTTCCTTCCCATGTTTGGATGAAGGTAAAAGAACAAGGAAAATGATAGAAAATAAATTTTATTTTTCTTCATGGTGTTTGGATTGAAGTAAAATAAGAAAGGACAAGAAAGAAGATAATATTATATATTTACTATTTTACCCTTATAGAATAATGAATTGATCATTAAAACTATAAAAGAATATTACTTGTTATAAAATAATAAACAACAATATTAGGAGCTTAATTAAATATTTGTATATATATTGCCCATTAAGTAAAAGATATAAAGTTAATTAACTTTTACCCAAAACTATGGAAGTGTATTAATTTGATCTGCTTCTGGAAATCATTACATCATTAAGGCAAAAATTAACTAAAAGTATTGAATTAATTTGTCTTAAACTCATTATGCAATGTATAACTATATAATCATGTAACCATGAATTGAGGTAAATTACTAATCCGATCAAAATCGTTTCCAAGGAAAAAAAAAAAGAAAGAAAGACAAAGTGCAAACTTTCTCCATGTGATATCGTGATGAAGAAGTGGGTGTAAATGTTTTGTTTTTAACAATATTGCATCGGCGATAAAAGAATGAAGAGTCACAATCACCACAAGGTCAAAGTTTCATAATTAGGTCAAACTTCAATTCAATGACTGAATGCAAATAAGAGATTACTAGGTTTTGTAGTTTATTTAAATTTTAAAAAAATGAACAATTTGAATATTATTTTTCATAGAACACCATGAATTTCTCAATTTTTTTTATTATAATTTTATAAATGAATATTTGAGGGTCTAAAGATATAGTTGCCAAATGAAAAAAGGCATTGATTAATTAAGTCTAATGTAAAAGCTCTCAAATAAACTTTTTTAGATGTTCATACGTTTCATACATTTTCAGGACATTAGCCATCATGTTTAAGAAAATTCATGCTTCTGTGGAGTAGAACCACTCTTTGTTAGATTCTGCTGAGAACAATTTACTTAATAATATTTAATATCTTTAATCCTACATAAGAGGACATATATTTAACATATTAACATCTATCAGTGGGCTAATAAATACTGTCATATATTCATACAAAATACTAAAATAAATGATACTACTAAATTTGTCCAAAATGTCAAATATGGCATAAAAAATATTGTCATATATTCATACACAATACTAAAATAAGTAATTCTAGTAAATTTGTTCAATACATCAACTATGGCTTCACATATTGCCCATGACCTTCATTAACCATTCCAAACGTCTACCCTGTGGAAGACCAAAGAAAGACCTTGTTGCAGATGGATTATTAGAGAGACAACAATAAGACACTGATTTCCAATTTGGTGCAGAAACTGTGCTTTCTAAGAAGCATGATCCCCACTCTATCAATAAAGTCTACTACAATCATGATGACTTGACTTTCCAAATCTCTGTAACATGTGGACCATAATACATTAATAAGAGAATACCTTGCAAAGAAGCAATCACAGACACTAATCAGAAAGATTAAGCAGTATCTAATGCAAGATGTTCGATACATTATGTGGTACTCAACTTTGTACAAGTTTCATAACGCAAACATAATCAACAACTATTAGATAATGACATTCATTTCTTGTTGAGTTCTTATAGGGAATGCCAGCATAAAGTCAATATGGAGGATTAGTTTTGAAGTTGTTCGATTTGTTGAACAACTAAAGACATTCACTTTTGAAGTTGTTCGATTTGTTCAACAACGTTTAGTTTCTAGGCAAAAGATGGAAGAAGTAATTATAGCTATCCAAGAAGCTAACACGATAGAGAAAGAAACCGATGGCAGTCAAAAATTCTCTGGTAATGGTAGCTCATCAAGGGCTCAGTCTTTAAGAAAAACATTACTCACAAACTTTCTTGATATTGACAGCCCTGATTTATCAAATGGTTAACAACAACATTGAATTTGAGGCTTTTCTGATTGTGTGAACGTTGTTAATTTATTTACCGAGTGTGGTTTTTTCTTTTCCTCTCCTAGGAACTATTATTAAAAATGGTTTATCTTTGATAGACATATTTAGCTTGAATGTTTCCTTTTTTAGTGTTAGACGTAAAGATAATTCTGCAGTTCATAGGGTTGCTGCTAAGGCTTGACCAGTTAAAGAGCCATTTACTTGGCTAGATTGCTGCCCTGTGTGGCTGGGTATTGTCTTGGCACTCATTGTTTTTTGACTTCATCTGCACAATGCCCTATATTTTTCAAAAAAAAAAAAAACAACATTGAATTTGTGATTTTTAAAAGAAAAATGCTTTTACAACTACAACTTGCCTAAACTATTTATTTATAGTACTATTTGCATTCAGTAGGATAATAATGAATTAAAAGTTAGAGAATTGAGAGTGTGCACTTACTATTCCTTCTATTATTTTATGGAAATTAATTTGATCATATAAAAATTTAAATTTTCAAATTGATGTCGACAGGGTTTTTATTTTTCAAGAAATTCTTTTAAGCACAGAAAAATTGCAGGGACTCAAGTGAGGAATATGTGCATGAAGTTAGGAGAAGGGGAATGGGGAAATGAAAGTCTAGTTCATTTTTGACAAAACATTCTGGTTAGATGTCCGATATTTTATCAAAACAAACACTAATTCATCCCTATAATGAGGAAGTAATTATTGGTCAGGATTTTGATCTATCTTTACCATGCATAGCTACATTTATTTTATTCTTAGACTTCTACATTTTTTTTTTTATCTTGTGGCTAAAATTTTGTCAACCATATTTTCTCACTATATATACTGACCTTTAAGATGGTGGTGGAAAATAAGGAAAAAATATAGAAAAACAAATAATCAATTTTTTTCCTCTCCAACAACAAACATTTTTCACACATAAACATGACCAAACAAGAGCTAGTGCTATACAACTAATAGAAGCAAATGTATAATATTTTTCACACATTTATCATACATATAGTGCTTAGATGAACCAAAAATTTACTTCTGATAAAGCATTATTTTAAGTCATAAGAACTCCAAAAAAGATAAATATCAACGAGAGTGTCATGCATATCTGCAACTTTTTAAATTAACATGCTAAGAAGACAACAATTGCATAAAGTACTTATTATTTCAATATAATCAAATCTATAATATTAAAAATCACTTTAGACTTCAATTTTTCATTAACTGCAATTTATAATGATCAATGCTCTAAAGCAACACTTCACACTCTTTAAGAACAAAGTGAAACCTTTTTTAGTTATTTCTTTTGGATATTTTCATACTTTTTCCCTATCCTCCTTTGATGTTCACCCACCATTTACTTAGTCTAAACACTTGATTCAATATAAACACAAATCTAAAGATTACTATCTAACACCACAAAAAGCAGATTAAAAAGTAAAACTGAACTTTCAAAGGAAATGATCCCACAACAATTGGAATGGGTATCCCCTCTGGTCAAGTACACTATTTTTGTTTTATTTGCGATGCCAATTTTTTTCCTAATCAACAACAAACATTTTTGGAGTTCATAAGACAGAAATCGAACTCCAACTTTTGTTTGTTAATTAACACAAAAAAAAAAAAAAAAGCAACAGTGATTTTGGGTTTCCGGGGAACCGCAGAAAAATGCAAGATAACATTCAAATAGTCAGAAGAAGGAAGAATGGATTTCCTCTCAAATTCAAAAAGGGAGCGATCGGTTCTCAACTTTGATCAAAACCCATAAACACAAAATCATTGCTAAGCTAAATAAGTAAACCAACAACAATCTTTTCAATTTCCAAAAAAATAAAAACCCACAAGATATATACTTTCTGAAAAACAAGAGATTAAAGACCATTAAAAAAAATTTGAAAATTACAACATGGAGGAAGAGGCTTACTTCGAGCGAAGGGGCCTGAAGGAAGTGGAGACAAAGATACAATCTTCGAAGAACAAAAATCAAGTGGAAAGAAAAATAATGGGAGAGTAATCAGTTTGCTGCTGGCAAATATTTGGAAATTTGAGGGAGAATCCTGAATTTCGAAAATCCTCTGTACTGTTTTTGAAATCCTATTACATTTTGAAAAATCAAAACTGCTCAAAAAGGATAAAAATATAATTTTACATTCAACATTAAAAATTCTCTCTCAAACCCTTCTATTTTCTCTCCAATTTGGGGAGAAAATGCAGAAAGAAAAATAACTTATATTTTCCTTTCTTTATTTTCCCCCATTCCAAACAAGGTAAAGTAACAATCCCCCATATTTTACCTCCTTATTTTTCTTTCCCCCTTATTTTTCCCTCTCTCAAACTTAGTGGATTTTCGAGTTGACATGATTTTTAACCTGGAAAATATTTAAAAAAAAAAAGAGAGAAGGAATCATATATATATATATATATATATATATATATATATATATATATAAATTAACCCTGGGTCGAGTTGACTGGTCATATGATAGATGTTTGATCTGTCTTCCTAACAGATTGAAGAAAATAAATTTTTGATAACAAAATTTGTCATTTCTCATTTATACAGCAAGAAAGTGAGAAACAGAATCTTTGTTGCTTGATTGGTAAAATATACATGGTGAGTTGAACTTGAATCTACTCCATTAGCCAACTGCAGAACTCGTGACACACTCGCATCTTTCTGCTGCATTGACTCAAAATTCTGTTCCTAATTGGAGAACTATATGAAAATATTCAGCAGGCTTGTACACTTGTAAAATTATCATGAGATACATGGTTTTGATCTACACAACTCTCTTCAGAATCTCCACGATCCCCTCCCGAATTTCAGGAGAGAAACATATAATAATTCATTCCAAGAATCTGGGACTCCAGGTAAGCACCAATGACTGCAATCTTGAGATAGCTCGGCAGCTTTTAGCTCTTCTGCTGTATTATATTGCTTTCTGTAAATAGAGGGGTGCGCATCTTTTCTGTAATCTGTCAACCTACTTATGTTAAGATATACAGCTGGACTTTTCATTTCTTTAAGTACATATTCCAAAGCTCTCATTTTGGAGGGGTACCTCCCCAAGTATGTGTCATCAAATATTGGCTCTGTTTCTTTGTGACACTGACCTCCTGAATTCCATTGGCCTCCTCTGCAACCACATCAACCATATCAGGAAAAAGAAAAAAGAAAAATTCCAATGACATTCTTCCTACCACTTGAATACATTACAACGACAGAGTGATTACATTACTAGTTTTAAGATATATTTTGCTTTGAAAAGGAGACTTAAAACCAATTCATTTAACTACATGACAAGCAACTAGAAAATCTAACTCATTTCAATATTAGTTTAGCAATCAAGCACGTCAGAAACAAGTAGAAAATGTTTCATAATCACTGCCAGAAATACTTTTTTTTCTATTCTTTTTAACTTGGAACCATTTCACAAGTTTTGCAAAAGATGACCATAGCCCATAAGCTTCTAAACTCTTATTGAAGTAGCAGCTGAACATGTATAATTAATGAACATGAAAAATATATTTATTGAAAGAATCAGGCTATTTATGTAGTTCAGCTAGTCTGTATCCATGGGAAGGAGATAAATCAATCAATCAACATTCAACCTTGTACATACTTATATAGATGAATAGGCCATAAAATGGAATTTAACCTGAAATCTCAGTCCTGCTCTCACCTGAAACTACAATAATAAATGGGAAAAAAATAAAACACATGATATTTCCAGACGCAACTGGAAGAAAAACGGATAGAGAAGAATCTCTCACCTGAAATGCGTAACTGAATATCCTCTGAAAAAAACCTGTGTTTGATTGTAATCAATGTTCTTGTCAAGCCATTTGGCCCATGTCAAAAGTGCTCTCTTATAGGCTTCCAAAACCTTCAGTCTTGAGTGAACATGGTTACCTTCTTGATAATAGTCCTCTCTATGAAAACATAAATGCAAAAAGAATATAAAGAGAGGTCAATTTCTTGAGAAAAATGAAACTTATTGATACAGTTTATATAAAATATAAGCAGCATCTTGTTACACAAGAGTCTAACTTTGAAATCATGCCAACAGTAATTCATGGACTCCAATAATGAAAATTTAAAGAATATGTATTATATATAACATGAAAATAAAACAAATGGCACTTACCCTCTAGAAGTTTTCTCATGGGTCCACCAATGACCTGTATTGAAAATTATGATATCAGCATCTCGGTACATTTTAGTTGTTTGGTCCATTAAATCCAATCTTAAGGTCTCAAATGTTCCATTTTTTCTAGTGAAGGATGATTCTCTAACAAGAAACGGAGAACTAACAAAATCCACAGTACAATTGTAGTCCTACAAACACAATTATGACCCATTAGAATTTATAGATATGCAAGTTGAATAAACATTTTCTCAGAAGAAAACAAGGAAATTCAGCAACTTGCCTCAAATCTAAATGCATAGAAACCCTTCTTTTTGAACTCATTTCTGCCAGAGATCTCATAGACTCTTTTCTTGTCTCTAATGCTATGGCGAAGGATGCATACCAGCGACTCCCACATGTTCCGGTTCAGTGAATCCCCAACAAAAACCAGCTTCTGCCCTCTTAACCTCTCTAGAAAATCAGTTGCATTCAAACTGGATAGCACCAATAATCAATTAAGAAACAAAACTCAGGTCATATTTGGCTGGAAATTAAAGCACCAAATGGTTCCACGCAAAGAATTCCACAATAGAAATGGCTGAATTTCAAAAGTTGACTAAAACACCCAGTGAATCTTCTCACAGCACTTGGTCTTTTTTAATAGACAAGTCAACTGAAGTGTCACAATATATTCTTTACATATTTCATTTTCGATCAAGTATGCTTGCCATCATGCGCAAATTGCTCACATTAACAGACGAAACAATTAAAAAAACAATAAAAATTTGAATTTGAAACTCTAAGCTAAACTTCTACCGCTGAAGAATAGGTCCATGCTTCAATAAAATTTTTCTAACAGTTCCAACTAATTGCTATCTCTCACGAGTTACAAACAACTTTACTACTTTAGATAACTACCGCAGTAGGCGTGCAATGATAAAATAGAGGAGTGCATTGGTTACCCCACTCAGCAAAATTATAGCCTTCTTATAATAATCTTGAAAGGAATAACCTTTTGATTTCACATGATTATAATTCTTGGCAAAAAAACTTTTTTTTATTTTTTATTTTTTCCAAAATTGCGGACAACTAAATAAGTCAAAATCAAAACATACTTTTCTTTTTATTACAAGTATAAAACAGCCATAAAAAAAGTATTAAGGTAGATCATACCTTGGGATATTACAACCATTTGGCTGCCATTTCCACTGAACATATCCATCATCAGACCTCCCATTAAGGTGGCAATCAAAATCTCTATCAATATGAGGACAAGAGCCTTTAGGATAATATGGCTTTGAATCGTCTCTTACCCACCGGCCATCGAATATATCACAAGTCTCAAAGCTTGAACGTTTAATTTCTTCTACACCAGAGGACCTATCTACTTCTCCATTGTACAACAAATTGCTAATAGTACCGTTTAAATCACCAGAATTCCCTACAGATTTCCCTTCAGTGCTTCTGTTTGCATTCATGAATCCAACGCCAGATAGGCTAGAATTCCTAATTAAAGTTCCTTCTCCACCAACCGAGCTTTCATCCTTCACCATATCAGAGAAATTACCCAAATGGGTCCCCTCTAAAACACTCTCATTTCGATTCCGATTTCCGCTATAATCTGAAAATTTTCCACCATTTGCTTCCTGGGTTTTCTCTTTTACCCTTCCGTCTTCTACACTGGTACTTACATTTTTTAAATTGGCAGTAGAATTCCCTACACGGGCTTTCTCTAATCTATCTGAATCTATGGTTTTTGGCACCAAACCAGAAGAACTGCGCAGTTCCTTAGAACCAGAATCATTACTAACAGAAGGGAAATAAGAACCAGAAAATGGAAAAGGCCATGAAACAAGAGAAGAATTTACAGCAAAACTACTGAATACAACACGACCGTTGAAGGAGTTACTAAGCAGAAGCACAGATATTATAATAAGAGAAACACACAAAACAAATCCAGAAATTACTTTTCTTCTGGGCGATAGAACCTGGCCAGACAATAAAAATTTCTTGGAATCCATAATTCAACATGCCAAATTAACTTGTGTTAGAGGACAAAATGGGAAAACAGTACTTGAAGAAGAGATTCAGATTTGTAAATTATGTAGGGAGATCACAAAGAGGAAGAGAAGATTCGTGTCGATAAGTTTGAAAGGAGAGATCACAGCAAGAAATATGAAAACGTTCAAAAACAGAAGTTTCTAACAACTACTGGATATGGACATTGAAAAAACAAAAAAGAGAGACATCCGAATAGAGGGAACTGCGGGCATTTGCCTATTTACTAGAAAGTAGAAAGTCCACACGATTTTGAACTTTGATTTCTTTTTTTTTTTCTTTTTCTAAATTTTGAGAATTAAATTTTATTTGGACAAAACAAAATTGCTCCTTTATTATTATTTTTTTTCTTATTTGGGTTTTTGAATTTCCATAGTATTCTATTAGAAAATAAAAATATTTTTTGGATCAATATTGAGTCCAAAATTTTAACAATTTGAACAAAAAAAATCATTATTTTAGCCAAAAAAAATTAAATTGCTAATTATTTTTTATTGAGTCCTTAATTCCTTATAATTATAAATATTAAAATCAATATAAATTAAAATTAACATTTAGATGTTATAAACAAAATTAATAGTTAGAAACCTAGTAAAACACCATAAAAATTCCAAAATTCAACAACAAAAAAAGTACTAATTAGGGGACTCGATCATAAATGATTTTTGCCTTTTTTTTTATTGGTGAATTTTTGTGTGGAAATTGTACATATAGAAAGATTATGTTGAATTTTGGAATTGTTGAAAAATTCCACTATTTGTATGGCTAAAAAAAAGAAAATAATTTTAGAAAAAAGAAAGATTATGTTGGTAATTTGATTAATTTCCATAAAGTCCACCGTTAAAAATCTAAAACATATACACAATATGTGATTTGTAAATTTATAGACACACCAAATGGAATTTATTTATTTATTTTGGTAAAGGAATTTAAATTCTTTCCTACTCAGTGATTTTGACACAAAAACATTCAGCAATTTATGATTTTCGTGAGCTTTTCTTTTTTGCATTGTAACGATATGATTGTTTTTGAAAACAATTTATCTTTAAAAAATATTTTTTAAATATAATATTTTTCTATATTTAGATATAATACTAAAAAATTAAAAAAATAAAGTAATACTTTTCTTTTTTATATATATATGATAAATTTTGAAAAATGATTTTTTATTTTCAAAATAAAAAGTTATTTTTTCTTATTTTAAAGATATTTTAATTGATTTGGAAAATATTTTTTTTAATTTATTTTCCAAAGATAAACAAAATATTAAAAAATAAAGATTATTTTTCAAAAACAAATGGAGCATAAATAAATATTTTGAAAAATATTATTAAAACGGCACAAATATAGGACTCACCGGCATAAAATGATAAATGTATGCCGGTGAAGTATTCATGGTTTGGTTTGGTCAATTTAGACAATAAATTTATAACTAAATCAATAAAGTTGATTTTCTATTTTTTTTTAATTTTTAATTAGATCAAATATTACTAAAAATATCAAAATCAGTGTTATTTTGATTCGGTTAAATAATCAGTTTGATAAATAAATAAATGAATAAAATAAAAAATTTAAAATATCATAAAAATTTGACAAAAATATTAACTTTAAACCATTATCAAAATAACAATATAAATTTTATTTAAAATATATAAATTCAGTACATTAATTTAACTGTTAAATATAAATCAAAATTTAATTTATAGATTAGTAAAAAAAAATTGATTCAATTATATGTTTCAAAAAAAGTTGAAAAAATATAAATAATTAAAAAGTATATAATTTTTGGAAACTAAAAAAAATAGTATATCATGATTTAATTCGATTTTATTGTGTTTATATTTTTTAAATTAAAAATCAATTTATAAAAATTTTAAAATAATAGCTACCGTTAAAATTATGAAAACTAGATTTCCTATTTAAATGGAATTGGCTATATTGAGTTTGATCAGTTTTGTTAATTTTTATGCCGCCCTAACTGCTGTTAGTACTCGACCCTGCTTTTGCTTATTCACAGAAACCAATCAAAGCACTACTGCCTACACGGTTGCACCGCAACTCTAAGCCATTTACGAATTGCCACGTGGATAAATATAAAATGAAATATTAAAATTTACATGCTCTTTCTGTGCTTATATTACAATACTACTAGGCGAATTCCAAATCAGCAATTATACGGAGAGATATTAGATATTAAAGGTTAGAGTTTTTGAAACCCACGTCAAAAAAGAGTATATAAGGAAGAAAATTTATAAGCCTATATGTTTTACCTACTAACAATAATTTGAGCTAACTATTTTAAAAAAACAAATAACAAAAAAAAATAGAAATTTTTCGAGTTATATTAAAATATAAATTTTTAAAAAATTAACAGTTTATTCTCATATCATTCAAAATAATGTTCATTTATTTGATATTATATAAATTTTAAATATTACAATATAATATATTACATAATTATTTTTATATTTGAACTGTTTTCATGTGAATTATTTAGAATTTTATATTTAATCTAAAGATATTTTATTTGTTCATACCGCATAAAATTTTCTGTAATTTATTAAAAATGGTGTGATTTGACCATGTTTAGAATAGTTAACCTCTTTAACTTCAACATACTAATATGGGCATTAGAGTATTTATTATTCAAATTTGGGTAAAATACTAAATACTTCAACTTTAATTTGTAAAAAAAAAAAAAAAAATTTTTTTTTAATTTTGTAACTTAAAAAGTGGAGCTGATATGACATTTACA
Organism: Triadica sebifera; assembly: GCA_023653625.1. NCBI lineage: Eukaryota > Viridiplantae > Streptophyta > Magnoliopsida > Malpighiales > Euphorbiaceae > Triadica > Triadica sebifera. Next base: position 2,054,636 of record CM042913.1, read on the forward strand.
CACCAGCATATTTTTTTTAAAATTGTAAATGACATGGCAAAAAAAACCATGTGTAATTAAATTTTAAAAAAAAAACACTCTTTTCTCTTAATTTTTTTTTCTCATAATATTTTATTCTCTCTCTTCTCTTTTCAGAGAATCCATCTAAAATCACGAACCCTAACCTGACAATGGCGTTCAATGATGAATAGGGCACTCATCGATATCAAGAACAGAGACTGGGCTTGAATCTTATGAGGTGCGGGCAGAGTAATCTACTTGATTATTTGCATGAACGGGAGAGAAACCCATGGGCTCGCGTGGAGTTTCCAGAAGTCGTCGGAAAAAGGATAGCTCCGGTCGCTATGGTTTTGTAATGGGTTTTTCCATGTCGGGAGAGAAGGGAAGAGGGAGCGTATGTATATGGGTTTTTATTCCTGTTTTTCGAATAAAACTCCATGCAAATCAAATCAAATCAAAATCAAGGGCAACCCAAATCTACTACTTATTTTTGTCATCAACATCATTTTTATTTATGAAACAAATTTCAATATGGAGAACGACAGTGGTCTGGCTGAAGGAGTTGGAGAACGGCCAATTGAAGTCACCGTTGTTGTATAGATGAAGGAAGAACAGGAGAACGAACAAGAAATTGAATAAATGGTGTTTTTAGCCATTATATCAGCTATATACATAATTCTAAAATCATCATCATTTTTATTCTTGTTCTTCGTATAAACAAACTAACATAATTAATTATATTCTTGTTCTTCGTATTAACCATTTAACAGAATAAATATTCTTCTAAAGAACAGATCTAGGTGAAGGAGTTGCCATTAGTGTATAGACGAAGGAAGAAAGAGAGAAAAAGGGAGTTTTAATTTACCAGATCTAAAAAAACAAATGTTATTTTTTTTATTAAAATTTATAGTCAGGGACAAAAAAAAATTAAAAGGAAGTAAATGGGTAAATTATTATTAATTGTGTTTATTTCACTCAGATTTCACATCATATTTTATTTTAAATGTATTGTTGATGCGAGTTAACAGTTAATATGAAATATTCACCATTTCATAGATCCAAACAACTTCAATCTTATAAAAAGGAAGAAAAGAAAACATTCGATCTACAAAATGAAGTTTTCAAGTTTAATCTAATAATGTAGGATGTTAATTCTGAGATGTATGCTTGCTATTAGCCAATCATCAATAGAACGCTAATCGTCTTGGCTATCAGAACAAGCTGTGACACAATGAGATACGGCAAAATACATACAAAAATCTATATGATATTCTAACACAGTCAAAATTTGTGAGACACCAATCAACTGAACTCAATTGATTTTTCAAGAAAACACAAAGATGCTCGCTTATACGACTTTCCTTTTCTTCACATTCTTTTTACAGATGAATACATGCATTCAACAATATCAACATCAATGGTAGATTTCCTCATTTCAGACCTTTGCTATTTTTATAACACAAAGACGTGTGAGGAGTGAGTGGCCAAAGACCGTGTTACCGAGGCCCAGAAAGCTCCATTGCTTCTACCACAAGTGAAGATTCTTCTATAAAATCTGAATATCTTTGAGGATGGTTTTCACACGATCTAAATCTTGGAGTCTCAACTTTCTGTGAGGCCTCCCATTTCTCAGCTAATCCGTCGCCTTCTAACATCTTCAATACTTCGGACATCTTTGGACGATGAGAAGGATTAAATTGAGTACATAAAAGAGCCACTTGAACCATTTCTTCCAATTCAACCCTGTCAAAATTTCCCTTGAGATCTTTATCCACTAGGAGATTCAACTTTCCTTCTTGATGGAGTTTCTTCACCTGAAAGGTATTTAGGAGAAAATTTAATCGGCCGAATAAAATATATTTATCAAAGATGCATAGCAGCAATAGGATTGTTCAGTACTTTACAACTGCTGACTTTATTCCCTTAAACCTTAAGGTCAACAAATCAAGTTGATCAAGCAAATGCTAACAAATGATCAAGTAGGAGGAATTTGGAATTCATGAAAATTCTTTTGCAAGATTCTCCATGCCAATATCCAAAACACAATCCTACTCAAGTAATACTTTTCAATTTCATTTGTTATAGATTCTCAAAACTGCACAGCGAGAGAGCAAGAGAGTACCCAATCAAGCATGACACCTTTCTGGTTAGCTGCCCTTCCAAAATCCAATGCTTTCTGACCTGTGATAAGCTCGAGAAGCAATATTCCAAACCCGAATACATCGGTCTTTTCTGATGATTGACCTGTTGACAAGTACTCTGGAGCAATGTGGCCAACAGTGCCACGCACAGCAGTGGTCACATGGGAATCCCTGTGATCCAAAAGCTTCGCAAGTCCAAAATCACCAACAACTGCCTCAAAATCTTCATCCAACAAAATGTTGGCTGCTTTGACATCACGGTGAATAATTTTGGGATCACACTGCTCATGCAAGTAAAGTAGTCCCCTAGCTGTACCTAAAGCTATCTTCTTTCTCCTTGCCCAGTCCAAAGCTGGTCGGCCATGAATGTGATCTGATAATAGAAACAAATCTGTTGAAATTAGTTTCCGGTATATGATTTTGCAAAGAAGAAACCATTACAATTGAAAGCTCAAAGTAGAAAAGGAACACTGGAATTATAATGAGTTTTTTAGCAACACAATTACAATAGTTCTCTGCATGAGAATTCCAAGTTAGCTGATGTTCCATATAATACCATTTGGGGCCATAAATCCAGAATTATTGGTAGCAATGGGTTAGAATGTTCTATAGTAATTTAAAACTGTACAAATTATGACCGCAGAGCTGACCTCATAAAAAATGTACCAGAAATGCACAGTTTCGAAAGGCTTTGGAAGGCATGGAGTCAAAATGGAGCAATATTATATGATATTAGATTTGAATCTCACCAAGCAATGTGATAACTTTTGACTGGGCTGGGGGGGCAGGTGGGTGATGCAAGAAGTAAATGATATGTGGTTTAGTCAGAGGAACAACACAAACAAGCTGCAACAAGTGGGTAACTAGTATGTTGAGTAGCACCATTGAGATGATAATATTGGTAGTGGCAATTGAAGTCTAGGGACCAGATGATGAACAACATGTGTCTGCCACACCAGACACTGTGCTTTTGGCTAGGATTTTGATGGTCAGGCTATCATGCTATTGGTTGTGGTCCTGCAGTTTGATCACTGCTGAAGTGGGCATATGAATGGTGCTGGTGTTAAGAGCATGGCTGTAAAGATAATGATGGAGCAGATGCTTAGACTCCCCAACTCGGGGGTTAGAAACTTGGACTAAATAAAAATTATTACAGACCTCTTAATCGAGATGCTACACTTCCGTTTGGCATATATGGATAAACAAGAAGCCTTTCATTCTCAGTGGTGCAAAACCCAGAAAGCCTGAGCAGATTTCGATGGACAGCCAAACTTATCGTCTCTACTTCTGTCTGGAATTGGATTTCCCCACCAGCTGCATTATAGTCCTTCAATCTTTTGACAGCCACCAGTGTCCCATCACTCAAGCATCCCTTGTACACTATCCCAAATCCACCTCTTCCAAGAATATTCTTTGAACTGAAATGATCAGTTGCAGCCCTAAGCTCCTTAAATGCATACCTTCTCAAATGGACCAGGCATACCTCTCGGTCATATTGTTCTGCCAAGCAACTAACAATGGTTGTTAAAAAAGAAATAATAGAGAACACAAGAAGGACAGTTAATATATAAATCAATGCATGACATAAAGATTAATATAAAAAATATGGAATTGCATTTATAAGCACTACAAAATGCTGTAAATAAATTGCAAAACATAAGAAGATCATTTAGGCTATGATTTAGCTAATTTCACTTGGTGGATTGGAGGCAATATTATAGACCATGTTCAACTATCTAGTTTGATTTTCCCATGTCTTTCTACTAAGTTTTCTTCCCCAAGCAACAAAATTAGGCAGAAAAACCACTATGGCTAATGCATATTACTTCCATAAAAAAATTGGCAAGCAACATCAATAACAATACCAACACATAGCCACATAATTATGTCCTTGGATTCAACAACATATGTACATGAAATAGGAAAGATTTTCCCGTATCTCTATTTCTTGAATGAGTAGAACAAAGTAGAGGAAAGCTTTAGAGTACAGAAGAAAGTAGAAGATGAAAAAGTAAGAAAACTAACCATTAACATCAAAGAAAATTTGCTGATTACGTCTATATCGCCACCAAAGTAACCCCATAACAATTATGATGGAAAAGGCAGCACTAAAGCTTGCGCCAAAAGCAATAGCCAAACGATGGCTACTGGTTCCGGAGTCTGATTGACCTAAGGAATCAACGAAGAGAAACACGATCACATCAGTTGTCAAGAATAAAAGAAACAAATGAATGAATCCATGTAATTACATGTCAGTCACCTTTCAGACCATCTGGTGGAAGAGAAAGAGGTTCTGGAAAGACAGCAGAACAGTTGCTATTTGCTTTTGGTCCACATATCAATGGGTTGCCAATAACTCTATGAAGGAAAAAAAATATAACAGTAGTCAGTCAAAAAAATTAGAGCTAGGACAAGCAGCTAAACATTATTTAGAACAAGGGAAATAATAACCAACTTGAAATTTCTTGCTGATATTTTAGGCAAGGAGCCACTCAGATTATTAAATGAAAGGTCCCTGCAAGCAAGCATTTTACAAAATTGAACATGTGTATATTCACAAAATGACAATAAAGAAGCTATGTTACAGAAATGATCTCATGATTACATCAAAGTGTTAACTGTACAGTGCAAAGGTGAGTGGACATACACAAGAGTGAGACCTTTAATGTTGGACAGGGACTCAGGGCACTGACCGCTAAGGCTATTGTTGTTTAACCGCCTGAATAGTTCATCAACAACATTGTATGCACAAGAATTCAAATCAGTTATAACATATAAATAAATTAAATATGCAACATCTGGTGGAAAGGAAATTTCACCAAGAAAAACACAAGTGTACACTTCTGAATCTTACAGGTAATTCAGGTTCTTGAGGTCTCCCAAGGAAGCAGGTATTTCTCCACTGAATGTATTGTTGGAAAGATCAAGCGTCTGAAGCTTCTCCAACCTTCCAATTTCAACAGGAATAGGACCGAAAATGGCGTTGTTCTGTAACAACCTGCACATTTATGTAGGGAATGATATGCATCACTCAAGCACTGGAAGATTAAGTAGGGAAATCTTAGCATTGATGATGGCTAATTATACTTATCTTGTAAACCAACATTCATACTCAGAACTGAAGTCAGACTTACACTGATTGCAAGTTGGTAAGGTTGCCAATCCAAGGTGATAATGTCCCAGACAAGCTCTGACTGGGAAGACCCCTGTTTAGACAAAGTAACTTATAATTCCCTAAAACAAAAACAAAAAATGGAAGACGTAGACAAGAATAAATAAAAAAATTAAGGCAACTTACAAAGCAGAAACATATCCATCTGGGGAGCAGGTAACCATCCTCCAGCTGCAAGGATCAACAGAATTGACATCCCAACTCTCCAGCACATTGTATGGATCATGTAAAGCATTTTTAATATTTGCCAGAGCAACCACTGCTCAAATTTCGATCAAAATAAGAAGAATCACAACTATGAAAATCCATACTAACTGATAATACTCTGTCATATATAAAAGCAAATAATTATACAGCAAATATGCGCAAAAGAAGATCTTGAAAATACAGTTCTTATATATCAATAGAACGATTAATGTCAGTCAATGAAATAAAACACAACTATGGCTTCATTAGGCTAGTTCAGATATCAGGTAGATCATCAACACACATTACATCTGAGTTGCAGAGCCAATTTGCATTTGTTATTAGAAGTAAACAGAGAACACATAAAGATACAGAGAGGGTAAGAGTGAAGCAAAGATCTTGGAGAATACAAACTGACCTTCATAGTTGATGCCAGTGGGAGAAAGGGTAGCAGAAGAAGTCTCCATTGAAACCAAAACCAGAAACCCCACTCTCCACAGCCAGAAACTTCCACCTTCCATGCTCTTCTTCTATCCTGAGTTCACTAACTTCAATTTCTGTAAATAACCACTACTCTCTGATGAAAAGCACCATAACCAGTAAGGGTGCAAGCCATATACTGGATGGCTTGAACGTTTGAACTGCCTAATCCATAAAGAAAAAAGCAAGCTCCTTTGAGAATTAGGACCATATAAAGCAAAAGTCCACCATGTGCATAACAAGAGCAGTGTAACCCTTTTACCCTCTTTTTCACTTAGGACAAGCTTGATAATAACTTTGAAATGAGACCAAAATCCACCAACTTAGTACCCAGCTGGAGCACTTTGAATCAATATAAGCAGAGACCAACTATCAGCTAAAAAAGAAGAGAGAATTTTCTCGAGAACCAAGCAAATCATTCAAAACCTGGACTTGTAAGATCCAAGAGATCTGAGAATGCCCATGCATCATTCCTTAAATTTTGGTTGATCCCCACAAATTCCATGCGGGTATGTTGTTGGTTTTTAACCTTACCCTGTTGCTATCTCTTCTTCTTCCTCCTACTCTGTGATTCCACTCCTACCAATATCCTCCTCTTTAAGGCATAAAAATAAGATTTATTAGTGAAAAATGAAAATTACACTCAGAGAGAGAGAGAAAGGGAGAAAGAGAGAGAAAGAGAGAGAGAAGAGACAAACAACCAAAGGCCAAAACAAAATGCCAGTGAGGACACAGATACAGATGCCGACCCAGTAACAAAAAGCAGAAATTACTGTTCTTCCCCTTCTTTAAAGAGAAGACTAGAAGAGGGAATATTAATTCAATTAATATTGTTTTTGAATTTTATTTTACAAAAACTAATATCATATTGTAATTCTTTTAAAATTCAGTGATTGGACTGAAGGTATGAGTGGGAAAGATCAGAGAGAACAACAGAATTTGTCTTATGAAAAAATTAAAAAGAAAAAGAAATTTTCATATTTGCAGTTGCAGGTAAGTAATTGTCAGGTCACGTGCCTGGTTTGCTTCTGCCTTCAAATTTTTCATTTCTAAAAGTAATTTAATAATCACATTCTGTTAAAAGCTTCTGCACCTATGTACCCAAAAAAAAAAAAAGCTTCTGCATCCCGTGGCCCACCTTGCTAACATGTGCCAGATTAATTTTAAAAATTAAAAGGATTTCAAACATATTTAATTTATATCCATAATATCCATGTTAATCCATTCCCACCAGTTTTTTTTCATGTTTTTTTAAAAATTATTTTCTTGTGGATCCAATTATGCCTAATATAATTAATATTTTCATTTTTTATCTTCTTAAAATGTAAGCAGCATTCAAATTTCAAGTTAATATTTTTATACTCATAAAAAATTTAAAAAGCATAAAGTGTGTTTATGATTACTATTTGTACTCAAAAAAATTATATTTATAATTTTTTAATTTAATTTATTAATCTTTGTAATTTTTATAAACTGTTTTTTCAAATCTAATTATAAAAAAAAAGTATATATTTACCAAATCTTTTTTAAAAACGGATTTTAAAACTTAGTTATCAACATGTGGGGGAGGAGGTGAAAAAGATTAGAGATACAATTAAATATCTGCAATAATTATTTTTCGTAATCTTAATACCAAATATGACCAAAATAATTACTAGTGAATTTATCATTTATACAAAAATATCAATTTTTTACGTTTGTGTGGTGAGAATTATTAGGGCAACCCATACTTCTATTACTGTAGTCATTCAAGGGTAAAAAAAACCTCAGAATCTTTATCTATTTTTTTTATTTCTAAGTATAAATAATAAAAAGAAAAAATTATAAGAAAAAACTCCAAGGGAACATTTTACAAATTAAAATCATAATTTTTTTATCAATTCCAATCATAATTTTTTTTTATCATTTAAAAATTATATAAGAACATTATTACTACGTTGAATGGACCCACAAATTATTTTCCATTCCCCCTTCTCGGTGCATCAATCAATGCAACGGTCATGATTGATCCAATAGGCTACGCTACTACAGTGCTATATAGCCCTGCTTTGCTCCTCACCATCATGCCTCATGTCGGGATGGTATTGTGCGGATGTGCCTATTCGATTCATTTTTCTTTTAGAAATTATTTTCAAAATATTACATAATATTAAAAAAAATTACAATTATAATTAATAATTTTTCTTACTGTTTGGATTTTGATTTAATTTCTTCATTTAAATTTTCATTCACCTTTAACTAAAATTTAATATAATTTTTTTCGATAGGACTCATATTTTAAAATTTTATTGCTTTTTATGTCTTCCTTTTTCACATTAATGGCAACATTATATCCATAAAAAAACTAAAAATAAATATACGAAATTTTAAGTAAGAATATTATATAAAAGGCTAAGCATATATGTCTGGGAAGAGCTAAAATATGGAAGAAAAAAATAAAGAGATATTTTCACTTTATTTTTCACCAACAGTAATTGGATAGAAGCTGAAAATGAAAAATAATTCTTATTTTTTCACTATAAATGATTAAATATAAGAAAAATAAGAAAATAAAATAAAAAAATATTTTCCATTTTAATCTGTTTGGAAATCGAGAAAAAAAAGTAAAATAATATTTATTTTCTACTTCTTCATTTTTCTCTATTTTGGAGGGAGAGTATAATAAATTAGATAAAAAAATTATTATTACTAATAAAATTATCTTTTTTATATTGATCACTATAATAAAGTATTTATTATTTTAAAAAATAATGTAAAATAGTAAATAATTAATAATATAATTTTTTTCTTCTCATAATAAAAATATCCAAATAAAAAAATAAGTCTTATTTTTTCATTTATTGTTATTTTATTTATATTATTACAATTTAAAATATAATTAAAAAAATAAAATTTATTTTTCTTCTATATTTATATTTTTTTAAAAAAATTACTAAATATAATAGAGAGGAAAAATAAAAATAAAAAATAAAATTTATTTTTGTTGCATGCTTTTTATCTGGGAAAGTTCTCAAGAGAGCCTAAAATACGCCGGGGTGGTATTGCGTGCATGGCTAGCTTTTCTGTACCTTTACCCAATGATATATTCTGTGTTGGGCACCGTGAGAGAATCTCTGAAATCCTCTTGACTGCTGCGGTTGGGATGGATGGGCATTTTAGGAATTTAGCAAATTCCTCATATCTCTAATCGAGAATAAATAATTTTTCCTAGACTCTATGATGAGATTAATTAATAATAAAAAATAATTTATTATTTTGCATAGATTGGTTTACAAATATTAAATTCATTATATGTTTATTTTAAAGTAAGTATAAATTGAATTAAAAAAAAAACATTTCCTCCTATCGTTAATGGCTTGCGATACTACCTCAGTTATCGGATTAAAAAATTATTTTTAATATCAGAAAATAAAAATTATAATATTTTTAGTAAAACTTGAAATTAAATAACTTTTTAAGTCGCAAGTAGCTATGACTGAAATGAAAATAAGTAACAGTAGCAAGTTGAGAAAATTAGAAAGTGAACATAGAGCCATTTTTATGAATTACTAGATTAGGCGTAGTAATTTTCTAATAATAGTAATTATTACAAATTTATTGTTAATATGAATGATTTAATAATATACTGTGATAGAAATAATATTATTAATATAAAAATATAAATTATTAATTCAGTCTATAAATATTAATTGTAATAAAATATTTGTATTATTAGTCAAATGCATAACATAATTAGATTTTTATAATAATAGTACAAAGTAAGAGTATAATTGGAAAGGAAAATATGGTGAAAGCAAAAATTGGCTTAGATAGATGTGCAGTATGGTAGAAGGAGAACCCCAAAGCACAAGGGTATTTTTGTCGCATTGGGAAAACTGAATATTCCCTAATCCTATAATTAAATTAATTAAATTAAATTCATTCAAAAAATCTCCTACTAGGCTTCAGAGAATTTTTTTTATAGGCCCACGTTCTTCCCCTCCTAACTCCTAAACCTCATTTATACGCCTATCTACTTGGGTATTTTGGTCGTTTCGGACTTTGAGCTTTCCCGTTTTATAAATGTTTTTATCATTAAAATTATAAATTTTAATCGAAAAAAATAAGAAAAAACTATTTTTAAACATTTTATTATTTTTGAGATTTATTTATCTATTTTAAAAGTCATTAAGTAGTCAAAATATGATCCAAATAATAAGAATCACATCAACTCTTATTTTATTTTGATTTTATTTTTCACATTCAAAAGGCCTATATTAATGTAGAAATTTTAATATATTTTTTCTTATTTTTAGTATAAAAGTGGTATAAGTGTTACAGACTAATCTGATTAAAAATAGACATTTGCATATTAAAGTTAAAATATTACACTGAAATATCTTATAATTCGGTTTTAAGAGCTAAAATTCGATCCAAATGAATAATACAATTAAAGATGAAAATTGTGACAAATAAATTATAATAAAATTAGAAGCATGGTTAGGTATATAATTAAGAGTAGTAAAGAAAGATTAATTTCAATCTCAATAGGTGATATAAGGTAGTAAAAAGTCTATTTTTTTAATTAAATATTTTAAATTTAAATTATGAGTATAAAATATTTTTAAAATTTAAAATAAAACGTAAGGTACATATATCAATATATATATATATATATATATATATATATATATATATATATATTTATTTATTTATTTATTTATTTGAAGATAAAAAATATTAATTTAAGTGGAGTTCGACCACAGTTTTTCAGCTATCTATCAACGAATTGTTTCAGTACAGAATGAGATCTTTGACAGTATTTTCAAAATCAATCCAAATTATATGCAAAAATTTTAAGATTATGATTTTAAAATGAGGGATAAATTTCATACATTTTTTTGAGTTTATTATTGAAAAATGTAAAATATATAAACAAAAAAATATAAAATATCTTAAAGGCTGAAAAATAATTTACTTTTGGGGATACAAACAGCTTAGAAAGTATTGAAGAATAAATAGAAGTTAAAAAAAAAAAAAAACCAAAGATAAAGTTTGAAAGTGGACCGGCCCAAAAGGCCAAATGAAAGAAAGAAAGTGTTTGGCGTATGTTAGTTACAGAAGAGCAAAAAGAAATAGTTTAATTTTGAATTTGGAATTGGAATTGTCAGCTGGTTTTTTTTTTAATTGGTGAATTTTTTAATTTTTTATAATATTTTATTTCAAATTTATTCTGTAAAAAAATATTTATTTATAAATTTTTTCTTTAAATTTTTTTTTTCAAAATTTAAAAAAAATTAAAACAATGTCAAACAGACATAAGAGAATAAGATATCATTTCCAATGGGGCCCACGATCGATGACATAAGCTATTTTGTTTGGGCTAAGTGGGTCCTATGCCAAGTCATCATGATTGCTGTGGTGGGCCAACTAACCCGACCAACTATGCCTTTCTTTAATAATTCTATTATGCAAAGCTTGATGCTTCTAACTAATCTCAGGATATGGTAGACTTTATAATTGATACTGATGCTTTCTTATTATTATTATTATTTCTAATGCTTTTATGGCAATAGAATTAGAAGCATCTATTTCTTGCTTTCTCAAAGGATTAAACTATATATGCCCCATCAATCATATAAGTTTTAAGCTCAAAAATCTCTAATTTATTTTTTTTAAATTAAATAAATTTAGTTTTTCTCAATTAATCTCTTTGTACTCTTATAATTACAATATCATGTTTGATAAGGAAAATATTTTCAAACTTGTTTTAATTTGAATTTTGTTTTCTATTTTTAGATAATTGATTTCCATTTATATTTGACAAAAGTAGTGAAATTATTCGAATTGAATTGTTTGAGTTTTTCTATGTATTATTTTGAATTAAGGGTGAACTCAAATCGATTCACAAATTGATTATTTTCCAATTTAGATATAATTGAACTCAAATAGATTGTTTTAGGTGTGAAAAATAAAATTAATTTATATTCAATTATTTTCATCAATCACTATATGATAGTAATATTATTGTTTTTATAAAAAAATATTGTAATGACATGTTTGGTACACCAAAAAAATTAAATTTTATGGAAAATTAAATATATTTTTAAATTAATGTTTTGAAATTTTAATATTTATTTTTGGTATATTCATGTAATAAATTTTGTTATTCTATTTTTAGGTTTGGTGTAATTTTGTTGAAAATATTTTCATAAATATAAAATATTTTATTTAAAAAATGCTGAAAGAATTTCAAATATCAATAAATTTGAGATATTAAAAATTATTATACATAAATTAAAATCATATTCTCTAATATTTTTACTATCAAACACAAATTTAAATTTAGAATGAGAATCTTATTCTAATTTCAAAGTGAGATAAATGAAATGTGACTAAAAAAATTGTATAATAATATGAGGACTAGTGGTGTAATCCAATTGACTTGATACAATATCAGACTCAAACTCAATTCGATTAAAAAATTCGATCAATGTTATTTTTAATTGTTTAAAATTGAACTCGATAAAATTCATATTAATTAAAAAATTTAATAAATAGTATACTCAGCTTGATTCAATTAAATTCGAATATATTTAAATATTAAAGATATAAAAGTAATTTAATAAATAATAAAAAATTATTTCATGAAGTTTGTAAGTTATATTAATTGGATATTATGATACTCGATGTCGATTCGACAAACAACTTGAGCTCAACTCAATTAATTCAAAGTAGATTTTGAATATTTTATAAATTGAATTCGAGTAGATTACGAATAGTTAGACTCATTTATACCCCTAAATTAGTAGAAAAACTTTCTCTATCCAAAAGCAGGAGAAAAAAGTTTTTCCTATTTCTCAATTAATTGGAGAAAAGAATACCAGAAAAAATGTGGTATTATTCATTTAATTTTTTAAGAATAGCATTTTCTTTTCTAACGTCGTGATACTACGAATATTGTAAAGTTAGAGGCTAAATGATTTAATAATTTAAATATAAGGTAGTTGATTGTGATTATTAATATTAAAATGTTAAATATTTGATACAAATTTGCTAAGCGATATTTTTTTATTAAATACTTATAAAAAAGCATATATTATTAAATTTAGATAAAAAAATCTATTTTTTATTAAATAGTTATTAAAAAACTAAATTTTAAGTCTACGTTTATGTTTATATTTTTTCTTATATGCTACCTAATATATATATGAAAACAGAACTCGTACAATAACTATATATATATATATATATATATATATATATATATATTGCACGAATATATAAATTTCTTTATCATATAAAAGATGAATATCATAGACCATCTAATGATTATTTATATTATTTAACATTTATTTATTTATTATATTATAAATAAATTTAATTATTAATCAACAAGAAAAAATTCAAAAATAAATTTTTTATAGCCATCAACTGTTGAAATTTCAGCCTATTAAACTCTTTAAATTAATTGTTGAGAACTAACCAACTATTAACTAACTTGAACAGTAAAATAAATATTCTATTAACATTTAAAAGTATAATCAATTAATGAGATTAAATTTTATTAAAATTTTCTTATTTAGATTATATCCATAAATAAATTTATGGACCAATTTAATAACTTATTTTATATATATATATATATATATATATATATATATATATATATATATATATATGTAGTTATTACTGTACACATGACATATTATGATTGAACTGATTCATAAATTTATCATTCATGAATTGATCTTAGTAAATATTGTCTATTTTTATTAATGTGAATAAATTACTCAAAAAAAAAAAGAATGACATGGGATTTTATCCGAATATTTGTGTTGGGTATAGTCGTTTTGCACAATGTGAAATTATCAACCCATTAAACTTTTAATGGGCCATGGGCAATTAAACCTCGCCATATGATGACTCAAGAAATGGTGAATTTGGGGCTCAAACATGCATTCAGACTAACCTTCAAATTCGGCCTAAGATGCAGAGAATTGACAAGATGACAAATATCCTTTGCCCAACAATTATTGCTAAACTGCTCCTACCACTACCGCAAAAGTCTTTCTGGGAGAATTATAGCTTAGGCCTTCCCCCCCTTCTCTTTTTTTTTTTTTTTTTGGGATACAAGAGAAGGACCTAATCCTTATTTTGCTTAGGAAAGAAGTTTTAACAAATTATAAAAAAATAAACTTTTAAAAAATTAATAATATCATTTGATAAAAATATTATTTGAAATAACAAATAAGAAGGCTGAGACTTAAAAATATTGGTTGTTCTGGAGTTACAATCATTAATAACGAATGAAAGTTCTAAACCAAATTGTTAGATTACATATAAAATTTTAAAAAATTCATAAAAAATATTTTAAATAAAGAAAACTATGTAATATATTGTATTACAATATTTTAAATTCAAAAAGTATCAAATTAATAGATATTTTATCGAATAATAGAAGAATAAACTGTTAAATTTTTAAAAATTTATCCCTTATCTCAAAAAATGTTAGTTTTTCTTATAAGATTTTTTCAATTCGATACATTTGTTCAAGTAGAGTGGATAGTAATGTGTTTGAAGGCATTGGTAGTGATGGCGATCCTTGAAGTTGGTGACACCTGAAAATTGCCTCAATCTATGAAGGCCACCAGTTTTTGAGCATCATTTATTTTATTTATTTCCGATATTTTTGAATCCTTATCCAAAAATTTAAGGTTGATATTGATGTTGGGCTACTAATATTGCAAAGCTTTTACGTTACTTCACCGATAATATTTGAGAAATGTTAAATTCACTTGTTTTTCAATACTTTTTTTAATATTTGTTTTATAATTGATATATATCATTAATTTTTTTATTTTATTTAATAAATTAATAATAAAATAAATGTTAAAAAGTGATAAAATAAACGTTTGCTAGCATTTATCTTAATATTTGTTCTCTACATGTGCATCCTCTGTCCAGTGAACAATGCCCATCGACCACTGTAAAATAAGTTGAGTTGGACCAATTAAATTTCAAATGCAGCATAGTCAGTGGGGTCTACTAACTAGAATATATATATATATACGCGTATGCATGTGATACACTCTCATTCAATTGATCAATATAGATTCAGTTTATATAATAATTTTACTATCAAGTATGATTAAATTAATTTATAAATAATTTATTTAAGTAAGAAAAATTCCAGTCTTTGTAATCTCAATAACGTGTAAACAATGTTACTTATTGTTTGAACCTGAAAAAAAAAAATGCAACTCGAATGAGAGCGGATAGCATGTACGTTCCTCCACTTGTACATGAAGTTGCGTAATGGCAAAAAAAAATTGTTGATTTTTGCAACAGATATTGTTTTTATCACTAAGAAAAAGTGTATTCTGGCATTAATTATTTGTTACAGGGTTTTAGACTTTTTAATTATGAATTTGGGTACTTCTGATTTTGGTGGCATGAATTTGACATCTTTCCCTTTCCGGTGGACCAATTTGATTTTGCCGTTTGTGTGACTTCAAAGGCTAATAACTAATTACCCACAATTCATTAATAATCATAGTGGGTAGCCATCAATTTTTATTTTTTAAAATTATTAATTAAAATGGTTAAATTACAGTTAAATTATCACATCATCCTTAGATAGTTAGATATATATATATATATATATATAATTTTTTTTCCTAAAATCCTTATATATGATAAATTTCTATTATAAATTTACAGTGCATTGTCCAATCAATTCAAAAGAAAGTAAAAATAAAGGAAAAAGAAGCAAATTTGATAATGAACTGGGATAATTTTATGGTTTGCTTTCAAATAAACATCTCATATGGATTACATAATTTACATTATCAATGTCCCTTTTTCTACTGCAAATCCTTTTCTACATGTTTGATATAAAACTTTTAAGACATTTAATCAGTTACAACCTATGTGCTAACTTTACACCATTATTTTGATAAGTAAAATAATTTCAATTTTTTTTCTTGTTTCTTTTCAAAACTAATAATAATATCTTAGCAAACATTTATGCTTTTTATCATTTATAAATTTTGACAAAAACTAATAACTATAAATATTTTTTGAAAAACAATAAAAATTACTAGTGTTCCAGGGGATGAGCAACACGACTTTATTGTTTTCCCTTTTATTTTTACTTATTAAGTAGTTAAATTTGTTACAAAATATTATAGTATAAGGTAAATTTGATATTTAAAAAAAAAGATATAATTACAAAAATAAGAAAATATTTAAAATTTTCTGCATATCTGTCAGGTTTTGAATCCCGATTCAGTCGAGTCGGGATAATCTGACATCGGTTATTAAGGGAAAAAAAAAAAGAGGGTGTTGCCCGGTTCAATCCAAGATTCACAAACGCTGTTCCTCTCGTGCCAATACGAGGAACTGCCTACCCTCAGCCACTATGGCCCTGTGCAAATCGCCCAAGCCCACATTTGCACAAGTAAACACCGGTCTCTCCCTCTCATTCGCTACTACGTTCTTTATACTACTCCAAATACACGCGCCGTCGCGGAGTTCGCACAGCAACACATCGTCAGGGTTAGAAGTGTTGCTTATGTATAGGAAATGGTCCATCACATTCACAACCGTCGCCGACATGTGAAAATTCCAACCTATCAACTTCCCTACGAGCTGCTTTGGCATTTCTCCTATCTCTCTGCAGAGTTCCAGTGCCTTGCTGTTTATCTCCCACAATTTCAAGCTAATTAATGCTCCCTCGTCGTCGCCGATCTGGCCGATCAAAATCAAACGGTCGTTAGCGAATCCGATGGAGGAGCTGCACACATTGCTATCAGGACGCAGATTGTAAGGTCCGTACCAAGATTTGGTCTCTGGAATGAACCAATAAGTCACACTGGTGTTTTTCTCCATAACGTACATTCTGTTACCGTCAACGGCTATGGAGAGCCACGTAGAGGCGGCGGAGTCTTTGAACATAGCAGGCATGGAGTCGCACGAGTTCCAACTGTGTGTCTTGAGGTCATACATTTCCACAGATAAAGGATCATCCTCGAAATCACAGGTACCGCCGGCGATGACGATGCGGTGGCCGACCACCGCAACAATAGGGTCCGATCTCCAGAAGAGCGGCGCATCAACGTGATGCCAGGTGAGATGCATAGGGTCAAAAGAGAAGGAAAATTTGGAGGGTGAGATCATGTAAAGAAGATTGGAATGGGAAGATCGGAGGGTTGAGAAGTGGTTGAGAGGCGGATTGTGGATCCGAATCCAGACGTGCGAGCGAGGATCGTACGCATGCAGGGCTACAGAGTAGGGGGGACTTGTGGACTGGGAATGGAGGAGGAGCCAAGGTTTGACTTTGTTGAAATGGCGAAGAGAAGTGGAAACGGCGAGTTTCCATGACTTGGAGACAAGGAGAGCAGATACGAGGTCTATGAGTGGCACGTGAGTGAATATGGACTCTAAGATATCTCCATGGATTGAGGTTTCTTGCTTTTCTTCCACATGCTTCTTGGTTGCCATATTTTTGTTTTGATAATTTTCCTCTTCTAAAACTTTTTCTTTGAACTGAAATATTCTTTCTCCTTAAGAACAGTTGCAGTGAGCTTATATAATGCCTAGAAGGGAATCGGATTTCAAGGAATTAACATCATGGACTAGATTTTGGGTAGATGGCAGCGAGTTGGGACCCAATTATTTATAGAGAAAAGTACATAAATACTATATAATATATACATTGAATATATATGGAGCATATTAATGTTTATAATATAAAAATTATTTTTTAATATAATAATATATTATTGGCTTCATTTATAAATAATTACATATATCTAATTTCGACATTTATATATTATTTTTAAATACTTGTATCTAGAAATATTGATAATTCATTCTCAAAATTTTCAGATACATGTATCCAAGTTGGAATTCATACCCCAAATTTTACAAATGTTGAATTTACCAATAGAGGAAAAGAAATTATAAATTCCTACCATATTGTTCAGGAGGAGATTAGGTATGACCTATGATTTGATTTTTTGTATTTTTTATTTTTTTGGATCGAAATTTTTATTTTGATGATTTGAGCTCATATATTATTATTTTATTAACATTTGAGTTAATTTTTAAAAATTAAATTATTATTGTTAACTGCTTAAATTGTTCTTTTGTCCAACTTGATTTGAATGTGATGTGAATTAAAATGTACAATTGAATTGTATTTACAATCCAATTAACAATAATTTATAAATTATACACTTTAATTTGTATAATAATTAATTCAAGTTAGATAAAACAAATAATTTTAGAACAGCAGACTAATAACTTTTGCCAAATTTTCAAAAAACTATTAAAAAAAAGGTTTAATTGTTTTTAAAATGATACAGAGATTTAAATAATCTAAATAAAAGTACAAAGAGCAAGCAAAACAAATATATAATGCTAAAATGATGGGTTTTACGGAGGAGATTATGGCAATTGTTGAGGAAATTACTAACCTTGCTTGCTCTTGTAATGGAAGTTCTTTTTGTTAAAATGAACAGTTAGCTACCCTTCTTGTTGGATGTTCTTTCCTCCGTCGTTGGAGGAGATTTTGTATTTTTTTTTTTTGGGTTCTCAATAGAATTATGCTTTGTTTAAAAGGAAAAAAAAAACAATTGAAATTGCTGGTTTGAAAGGTCAAAATTGGACATAAAATTAAGCTTTATTTTTTGGGGTTCAAATTGTTTTCAAATTATGAGAATATGAAATTCAAACACTGTATCAAAGTTTTAAACGGAAAAAGGTTTTTATATGTACATATGGATAAGATCAATCATTATCGGACTCCATGTGTTGATTCGGTGGGCTACTATCATATTATAAAACTTGGAGAGTTCTCTCCCCCTTTATTTATATATATAAATTATATTATTTATAAAATGTTTTCATTTTAATTTTTAATACACTAAAATAACATAATGACAGAGGGATTAAATGCATAACCATCTGGTGGAATGAAACACTCACAGGAGAGAGAATATCCTAACCCAGGTAGGAAAAAATTAGTCCCCCTGCATTTAGAATAAAAAAATAATAATTACGTTTAAGGTGGGAAATAAGTGTTCAAATTTTTATGATTGCTATTTCAAAAAAAAAATTAATTTAATGAAGACAGATATAAGAACAAAAATTCAATTTTATTATAAGGTTTGTTGAATATTTGTGATAAGCAGGTCAATCCCAGCAGGCTCAGCCAATTTTGAAATTAGCTTTTGAAATCAGTAATTCAATTCAACAAAGGGACATGAGTTTTGTCACATTTTCATTTTATGGAACAACAAAATTTTACAATAAAACAGCCTCAAAGGATAACAGAGTTTCAAAGATATGGTTTTTAGTGTTGACATAATACACGAAGATATTTAAAGAGATCAAAACCCCCAATTTTACTGAAGGAAATTAATCGAAATAATTTTTTTTTTTCAATGGATTTATCAAAGGCTATGAAGATGAGGAATAGGCCCGCCCAAAACTCAACTTAGAATGGTGATCAAGTGGCTATTGCTAACCCTTGTTCGTAAGATTTTGTAGATGTAGAAAAGGACCCCATCAGAATTTTTGGAAGCAAACACTTTTCAAGGCATTGGAGCTAATGCCAATGGCCCAAAACCATACTGTTCCAGAAGAATACAGACCCACAGGTTCAAATTACAGATATGAGCCTCAATAATAAACATAAAATTTTCTATTATTGATTCAGTTTTTGGTACAATGGAAATGGTACTAAAGATCTAAACAAGTCATCAAATTTGCCTTGAGAAAAGAGAGAAATGAACCAACACAAATTCATCCTAGCAGTTGGCCAGCTGCTTATGCAGCTACAGTGATGCACTCAATTGCCTGCTTGCATATACCAGTCATTGTAGCTTCCGGACCGTAAACCTATCACGAAACGAAGACACAGAAAACATTTTCATTTAGATAATATTCAAGGAGTAGAAGCAGATTTTCCTCGAGAAAATCTTTTTGTGGGAGATTTTAGCAAACAATGTTACCTCGATAGGAATGCCAATTTCTTCTCCAAGTGCCCTCATTTTGGCTAGCCCTTTCTGATAATTAGGACCTCCTCTCCTTACATATATGTTCATCCTTGCTGCTTTAAGCTTGGACTCCTGGAAAATTGAAATACAGTTATCCCATTTAACAACGGTGAAAATCAAGGAAAACATCTGTGACTTTGCTTTGATAGATTGTTATTTTACTGTAAAATGGTTATCGTGTTCACAGAAAAAAGTTTTCATTTTCCAGTCAGGGAAATGGGATCTCGAGGAAAATATCTTTCACTATGCAGGAGAGGATTTTGGTTTTGTTTATACTAACAATTTTGTATGCTATAGTAAAAGAGAAGGGATTTCCAGGAAACACTTTTCTTCACATTAGATCCAGGTTAAAAGCACAATCAGTTCACTCATGCTCACCTTCTCCTTCAAGGCTCGAATTATGCCATTAAATGTAGCAGCAACATCCGTGAAGTTGGCAATTCCTCCTCCAATTACAAGGGCTCTCTTGTGGCCATCAGGATCAGAAGTTGCGCACTGTAGATAATTAATATATCAGTTGTACAGTCACAATAATCGGTAGATATCCTGAGCATTTGTGAGTATATACTGTTTTCCAAAACTTGGACAACATTACACAATTATCAATATGATGTTTCACATACTGACACAACCTTGGGCACAATGCCTAATGTAAAGTGTGAGTCCTTACATCAATCACAACTCTAGCATACTGCAATACTTCCTCTTCATTGGGGGCTCCACTATATTCTGCATAGTTCCCGAGCTCAGAGGCATAACCAAGATCTCCAACCTGATGACAACAATTATAATTGCATAAGAGGTCAATGTAAATGGAGAAAACATAAAAAAATCCTGTACTCTAAACAAAATGATTCATACTGTATCTGCATAGATGACACTTGCACCTCCTCCGGCTACCATAGTCCAAATTCTTCCCTTTGGATTCAAAACTGTGAATTTCAGAGATGCACTTGTCTACAAGAAAATGAAGATTAAATATAAGTGAAAAATTCACAGAATCCTTTTCAGAGAAAACTAGTTTGATAAATTGTTATTCAGCATTTTCAATCCATGAGTACTGAGGATTCATGAGAAACTCGAGATATAGAAAAAAGTCGGGCATAATATTGGACAGTGAAGCAAATTTTGAAGAATGGGTCTGAGGCATCTATGATTATGTAAAGTACCTTCTCATCTAGTCCATGAATAAAGGTTTCTGAAGAGCTCATGACTCGGCCAAATGGCATTGGAAATTCAATATCACCCCACCTTGGAAAAACAAAGTACAGTAAGGGATACCAAAGATCAAAATTAATAATCAGATTTGATAGCGAGGATTAACACAAATTAAAACAGCAAATAAAGGATACAATCACTAGAGCAAACGCAATATACTTCTTAAAATTCTTGAAAGCAGCAGTGTCATCCAGCTCGCCTCTCATATCCAAGGGGTAAGGCTTTCCATCAACCAAAGTGAAAGGATTCATCTCTAGGAAAGTGAAATCTAAATCTGAATCACATAAACTTCAAAAGTTAATATAAAATTCTAATAGCCAAAAATGTTATATCAGAATTTCAAAATTTTCATTATAATAGGGATTCATCAAAAACTATTAACATACCTTGAAATAGTGCAAAAACCACTTTAAGAAACTCCTCAATTTCTCCTTTTAACTGCATTACATATTGCAAATTTAAGATTAATATGAAAATCAACAGAAGGAATCACATAATACCTATTAAACTAGCACTTTTTCAATGCCAATCAAGGAAGAATTGTTTCCTTCTCTTCTTTTTTTTTCCCTTCTTCTCTTCTTTGAGACAATATTGATCAAGTACTAACTTCAAAATATTAAACTTAATGCTAAAATTATGTTAACCAATAACAGGAACAAGACCATAGCAAAATAACACCTTAGTCAACTGACTGTTGATGCCACAGGAATTACCTCTAATGGAAGGGTTGCAACAAGTGGAGCACATACTTCTGATGTAAATGATGCCCCTGTTGGAACAAATATAGTTTTAACCTGTAAAGGATAAATGCAAATGTAAATATGGTGCTCCCATAAATAGTTCACATAACTTAAGCTTAAATGGAGTTTAACAGTAGAGGAATTCATGGCTAAAAGTACCTTATCCCAATTCTCTTCAATTTCAATTCCTCCACATTCTGAGAAGCTTATGCTGCAGCCAAGTCGCTCTGACACAATATTAAGGTAAAATTCTTCACTGTGGGGTATGAAGGGTTCGACAATGAATGTAGTTATAGGTCCTTTACATTCACCCATCTCAACCTGTTTAACCAAAAGAGATCAAATTTAACCCTAAAACCAAAAAGTGCATGGACAATCAAATCATTCATTTAGCCACAGCAAGAGATACAATATAGGGAAGTCATCCACCTCTTTGCCAAGGCGTTCTTTCACAAAAACAGCAGCTTGAGCCAGATCTAGGTTCAAGGCAACTAATCCACTCTTTCCACGCTTTCCAAATAACATATCAGGCTTCACAACCAGTTTCCCCGATGAAAGCCAGGGTTCTTTATCTACTAGCTCATTGAAATCCGTTGATTCTGTAACCTAAGGGATCACAGAAACAAATATATTATATCAGGGAAAAGAAGAATTGGATTAAAGCACATAACATATATTTTTGGTTCATAGGGCTTGGAATAGGCTTCAAACTCAATCAGTAAGGCTCTGGATACAACTCTAATACCACTAACATGGTCCATGTTTTAACATTCAGAAGATGCCATCTCGATCAGGCAAAATAGCAGTTCAGTTTTATGGGATCATACTAGCACATTATTCCCAATCACTACTAACAGTTTAACTAACAATATAGCCGAATAGACAGCTGCCAATTCGCAGCGACGAAGATGATCAAACCCACAAGACATAATCTTACAAAACAAAGAACTAAAACAAAAACACTAACTTAGAATTGAACATTAGCATGAGACCCATTCTCATGCTCAAATGAATCAAAATGGGACCCGGTTTTAGACCTAAACAAACAAACTAAAGCAACTTCTATAATCAATCAATAAAATAAGATCCACGAACTTGTTACTAATTCAAATCGAGATAATGGACTCACCTGTGCTGATTTGATAGGCAACTCGTAGCTAGAAAGCCTCTTGAAATGCTCCTTCAACAATCTCTTGGAGTCGTACTCTCTGATCTTCTTGCGTGCCATTTCTTCAACTGATCTTCATCCAAACAAAAGATCCCATAAGTTATCAAATTCAAATTCTATGCAGATTTAACATAACCAAATCACAAGAATCTACCAGAACCCATAACTACTCAGCTTCTAATTTCCAACAATATAAACAAAACAGGTCCATGTATGCAATTAGAAAACCAGAAATAGCAATAAAACCTCGACATTTTTTAAAAACACTAAAATGGGTATAAATTTTTTTTTCTTCGTTTCTGAAAAAAAGAAAAAGGAGCCATTGCATCTATGCATGCAAAGAAATCATAGAAATACTGGGAAAACTCGGAAAATCAAACAAATCTATAAAGATGAATCCTTTACCGTTGGAAGAGAAGGAAAAAGTGGGGAAATTGAAGGCTAGGTAGTTAACGAGCTAAACCAAGAAACACAAAGACTTGAATTTGGTGAGTATGGTTAGCAACTCAGCATATTTATAGTGGGGAGTTCATCTTATTTTATTGAATTAAGAAAAGCTTAAAAGAAAAAGAAGAGTTGGTTGGGTTGTGTAATCAGACTCAAATAATATGTTAGCGGACAGGTATTAGTTATGGCACATGGGGGGTGATCACATGCGACAACTACCACCATCTATGTATGACCCAATGTTTCAACCATTACTGTCCTGAAATTTTCTGGTGGGAATACTTTGGTAAATTCCCAGTTTTAATTGATACTTAGTTTCATGATTCTGATCATCGTCTGATTCATTTTATCTTGTTTTCAGTATGGCATCTGCTTCATTCTTCGCTCCAAAAATGGGAATAAAATGCGAGCTGTGAATAGAACGAAATAATTTAATAATTAGTTGTCCATCTGACTAATTAAACATTTAAGAATTGGATTACCATTTCCTTTTATGAAGAAGCAACCAAAAATTGAATAAGAGATTATTGAAATTGAGGGAATGAGTAAGAAGGCAAAACATATAAATGAAAAATGTAAATTTGTTCATAATTAATTATTTCCAACCTTTAAGGAAAGTGTTTGTTTAATTATTTTTTAACCAAAATTAAGGTGGGTAAGTGGGCAACCCACGAAAACACTTAACATAAGTAACACAAATTCTGTATTCAATCGTTTGTCAGTTCATCTCTCCCTCTCAACTCCAATTGACTTGGTATTTGTATGCAACTTGTCGATTATTTTTTTTTCTCTTTCTCAAAATCAGCCCACAATTATTAAATTATATACTTATTTCTTGTGATTAATTAGGTAAGATTCATTACTTTTATTAGGGTATTAAAAAAAAGTTAAATTCAACATAAAATTATATTTGTTGAAATTAGAAAATGTGATTGGTTATGAAGAAGTTTTCAACCTCATACTATGAGTTTTATAACAAATAAAATTATTAGATCAATAAAAATATATTTAACAGACTATTTTTACATTTGCATGCAACAAATAAAAGAGATAATATGACGAGATCATATTAAAATCTCTAAAATCAACATAAAAGCTAGCCGTTGAGATTCGAGAGATTAATTAATAGATAATAAAGTTGATTTTAACCTCATAATAGGGTACTATATAATTTATAATGAATTATAGATTATGAAAAAATATATATAACAATTATTATTGATGTTATTAATAGAACAAAATCAACACTTATTTTTTTAATTGCCAACTTGTTTGAATTTTTCTTCAAATTTGTTCATTAAATATATACATTAAATTAATAAAATTAGTCATATTACTAAATTCATATTCTTTTTTTTTGGAAAGAGAACTTTAAAAACGATTATATTTGTATTTTTTTATAAGCTTTCGTGTGAAATTTTTGTGAGTTTCATACTTAGTTTTTTCAAAAAATTATTATATGTGTCAATTTTTCAAAATGTAAAATGAATCTACATGATATAATTCTTGACATTGATCCCAGAAGTAATGGCATAGTGTCTTAGAAAATAATGAAAAATAATTTAGTTTTATGATGTTTTATTATTTTATGCAAACCAATTAAATAGTTTAGAAAAATAATGTAAAAAATATTATGGAAGTTAGATTGTCATTTTTGTATAGTCAAAAGTGTGTTTGGCAGAACATAAATTCAACTGAAAGAAGATTTAAAATCATAACGACGCTGGAGAAAAATGACAATTTCCTCAGTGTGAAAATAACCTACTTCATACTTTTAAGTTTTTCAATATTCATGCAAGGGTGATTAATGAGTCTGTTGAGGTTTTGAAGTTGGCTTTCCACTCAACAAATTGTCCGGTACCTTTAAAATTTTCAATACATCCATAAATTTATGAAAAATGCTAATTAAAAAGATTAAGTTTTATAAATAATATACATTTAAGATATTGATTTTCGAAAATGGTTTATTTATTAATAAATATTATTAAAAAATAATAAATCAAAAGTCTTATTATTTTATCAATAAAATTTAATTTAATGATATTATTTAATGATCAATATTATATGAGGTCTTGAATTCAAATATTTAATCGGACCCTATATCAAAAAATCTTTTAATTTTTTTCATAAATTCTTTTCTGTCTTATTTCATTCATAATATACTCTACTCGTAATTTATTACTATACCCACCACGATATTTTAAGTTTGGATTTCTAATTTTCAATCTCCATTATTTTCAAGTATCCTATCCTATTCTAACTTGAGAAAATATTGCATC
Source organism: Triadica sebifera (assembly GCA_023653625.1). NCBI lineage: Eukaryota > Viridiplantae > Streptophyta > Magnoliopsida > Malpighiales > Euphorbiaceae > Triadica > Triadica sebifera. The sequence goes on from CM042913.1 coordinate 2,080,512, forward strand.
CAAACTTCTACAATTTTTATTTTTTTTAATATATTATCATTGACACGAGTTGATCATATAATTTTCACAATTTGAGCCAATGGGCCCAATCAATTGACTCGTAAGGGCCCAAATCAAATGAATTTGTATTTTTTTTCCTTCGGAAAAAGAATCAATTTTTCTCCTCCTTTTACTTAGCACAAAATTGGGCTTTTATTTTAGGCTTTGAGCTCCCTTTTTGGCAATTCATCTCAATCTTGGTGTGTAATCGAGCAATTCATCTCCTACTCTTACCAGCCTACCAGGCAAAAAATTGTACCAGAGGGACTCTGTTTTCCAATTGTGTGGAAACTTTTTGATTTGCAGATTTGTGAAGATGGAAGGAATGGATCAGTGGAAAAACGAGGCGAAACAATGGCTGGATCAAGGAATTGAATTTGTCAATCAGATACCGCCCACCCAGCTCTATGCCGCTGCTGCTGTATTACTTCTCACCACCTTTTTCCTCTTCACCAGTAATTTGCTTTCTCTCTCTCGCCTTTCCCTTTTATAATTTTGTTTGTCTTATTAATTACTCAACTATGTAATCTTCTTAGGTTTTATTCTTTGTTGGGTACTTTACAATTAAAATGTGCTATTTGAATTGCTGATCTGCTTTGTCTTAACTGGTCTATGGAGACATCTTTTAACTGATTACTAGTGTTTCTCTGATGCCGTTGTGGCTGGATTAGTGGGTTGCTCAGTGTTCTTTTGTACTTGAATCTTGAAGAAACATGGGCTGTCTTAGGCGTGAGGCGTCATGGTGTTGTTATTCTCATATATATGTGCAGATGATTTTTTTTTTTCTCTCTCGCTTATCATCATGTAAGAACTTTGTTTCATGTTAACCGTGATGAACGTCATTTGGAGTTAATATTTATTTGCAAGTTAGCTCTCTTGGACTATATGAATTTATCTTAATATTCAAGAATTAAAGTTTAAGTTTGTGGAAACTGAGGAATACAATCTGATGCCAATTTGAGGTAGATTCATTTTGAAATCTGTTTGATATGTTCTTGAAATTAGAGAATAATGCATTGTTGATCCATTTTTGCTTCCAAACAAATGATTGGTCTTAAGGAAAAGAAGAAAGTTATCTTGCTTATCTGGATAGCTTTCTCGAATGAATGAATTGATGACATCTTTTTTATATCCGATGTTTCAATTTCACTTCATTTCTAGGAAAAATTGTATTCTAATTCGGAAGTAAGAACTTTGTTTCATGTTAACCGTGATGAACATCATTTGGAGTTAATATTTATTTACAAGTTAGCTATCTTGGACTATATGAATTTATCTTAATGTTCAAGAATTAAAGTTTAAGTTTGTGGAAACTGAGGAATACAATCTGATGCCAATTTGAGGTAGATTCATTTTGAAATCTGTTTGATATATTCTTGAAATTAGAGAATAATGCATTGTTGATTCATTTTTTCTTGCAAACAAATGATTGGTCTAAGGAAAAGAAGAAAGTTATCTTGCTTATCTGGATAGCTTTCTTGAATGAATGATGACATCTTTTTTATATCCGATGTTTCAATTTCACTTCATTTCTAGCAAAAATTGTATTCTAATTCGGACAACGTATTACAATTCAGAGCATTGTGTGTTTTTTTTCCCTAAATATAACTCTTTCTTTGCAGTTAACAGACGTACAAAATCTAATACCATTGTTCTCACTGGGCTCAGTGGGAGTGGGAAAACTATTCTTTTCTATCAAGTAAGCTCCAATGTTGCTGGTTTAATTCCTTGAAAATCTTAGAGTAATTTGTTGTAGCAAATATGGTTCATGTTATGAGGTATATAATCTAGTGATTTAATATATGTACTATTTATGTTTCTTTCTTAATAATTTATACCATTAAAATTATAGAGAAATCCTGATTGTGCATTACAGATTCTACTCTAATTCTATAATTTGATGTCTCTGCCAGCTTCGAGATGGTTCTTCACATCAGGGTACTGTTACTTCAATGGAACCAAATGAGGGCACTTTCATTCTACATTCTGAAAGCTCTAAGGTGCTTAACTTGATATTTATTATTTGGTTCTTTCTTTAACTTCACTTGAAATGAGAACATGTCCCATATTGTCTGGCATTTGGGGTATACTCAATTTTTTCATCCTTTTTCTTTTTGAATATACAGTATTTCAAAATGACATTCAATTGAACTTCCCGCTTCCCCCCTCTCTCTCTTACACGCACACCTAATATTCTTTTGCACCTTGACAGAAGGGCAAAATAAAGCCTGTTCATCTAGTTGATGTTCCTGGGCATTCTCGTCTTCAGCCCAAACTAGATGAGTTCTTGCCTCAAGCTGCTGGCATAGTCTTTGTTGTTGATGCTTTGGACTTCTTGCCCAACTTGCGTGGAGTTTCAGAGTAATTTTGAGCTTTAAGATAGTTCTTTTGGTTAAGCATATATGTTTGCACATACACGTTCACAGGTTCAGCTATAAATATGATGATATTCTAATATTTTAAATCTTGTATTTGATAGGTATCTGTATGATATTTTGACCAAGGCAAGTGTAGTAAAAAGGAAAGTTCCAGTTCTCATCTGTTGTAACAAGACAGACAAAGTGACAGCACATACCAAGGAGTTCATCCAGAAACAACTGGAGAGAGAAATGTAATGCTTTATTTTTTTTCTGATTAAGTATTTTCCTGTTGCATGCATTATAGGCTGTAGGCAGGGTCATATGCCTAGCTTGCCTAGTTTACCTTTTGGTGCCCTGCTTCAATTAGCATAACAATTTGTTCTCTAAAAATTGTTATAGCAAATCAAATTGCTTGTCATCTGATGCTTATGAGTTATGACTAGAGGTACTAGTATTGTTGGTTTCAAACAACTTTTCAAGCACCGTAGTGTGTTTACTTTTAGCTTGTTGAACACTTGTTTTTGCTATTATGCGATAGTTTCTATTCAAATAAAATTTGGATGCTGCTCTTTGACCCATTTATTCTATCATCTTTCAGTGAGAAATTACGGGCATCAAGAAGTGGAATATCTGAGGCTGATATTGCAAATGACTTTACTCTCGGGATCCCTGGGGAATCTTTTTCGTTCTCTTATTGCAGTAACAAAGTCACCGTTGCAGAATCTTCTGGCTTAACTGGTGAGATATCCCAGGTGGAACAGTTCATCAGAGAGCATGTAAAGCCTTAGGCTTATGTTCTCTGATATGACGTATTGTTGATGTGTCTTTGGAAGCTGGTTATATTGCCTCCTGATTGTCGGTAAAAACTTGAGGAAGCCATAAGGAACCACCTGAGCTTGCCAGAGGAAAGCACACAAAGGTAAAAGTAAAAAATGTGAAAGAACAGAGATGGAGACATTCCTTTTGGTCTGTTTTATTGGTGTGGTGGGATAGTCAGTTGAAACAGTGATACAAAGACAACTGTTGATAATTTTTTGTATTCCATTGGAAGGAACTCCCATTTTATTTCTCCCACCGAACGGTCTTTGCCCTTGGTCCCCCCCACCTCCTCTTTTCCGTCGAACCGAGATTGACATTTAACTGATCAACAACTGTGCTTAGATGAGTTCACAGCAGACTTGTTAATTTTCGTAAGAACTGTTTAATTTATATTTTAGTCCACTAGTGTGTGTTCATTCTTGGTTCTTTTGTGGTTTAAATTAATAGTTGATTCAAATTATTTGTCTGTAATTTTTGATAGGTAATTCGTTCTTTAAACGGCTATCATCATTGGGTCAACAGATAATCACAACCCTTTAAACTTTAACCTAGCACGGATATGATACGGACACTAGAAAACGACATTTATAAAAAGTATAGAATATGGATATTCGGAGAAAATATGTGAATATTAAAAATATAAAAGTAAATTTATAAATAATTAAATTCAAGAAATATAATTGTAAATTATTATTTTTCTATAAAATTAAACAAAAATGATATACAATAAAATATATTAAACAATAATTGGTATTACATATAGATTTTATGTTTTGAAAGAGAAAAATATGTTTTTAATTTTAAAAATTACAAAGCGCAACTAAGTTGTTTCAATTCAATATTCGACAAGTGTCGGTGTCGAAAACATATCGAAATTGTGACATATTATATGGTTGAAATGTCCGCACTTCATAGATCATAAACCATAAATTTGTCTGATAGCTAATTTACCTCCATGACCTTTTTACTTTTTAGTGATAATTTTTCTTGAGATTAACTTTTAGGTTTTATTAATAGGAAATTTTTTTTCTTTTAATTTATCTCATCTTATTGTAAAAGATATTCTTTAAGGCAATAAGATTGTAATATAATTCAGTATTTTTTTAGCTACTTAACTAATAGGTAATTTTTAATTTTTGGTCATTTTATCTCATTTGAGTAAGATTGTTATAAAATTCTATATAAAGAATAATTTATTGTTAAATAATGGGCAACGATAACAAACTAGTGCTTTGTTCTTTTAAATTTTCTTATATACGCCATTTGTAATTAAACATTTAATATTTTAAATATTTACTTCTTAACATGTATAATATAGTGTAAATAACTAAAATCTTTTTTATATTAAATAAATTCTCACTTGCAGCGCTTTTTCAAAAGTAAATTAAATAATTCTATTATTTTTTAAGAAAAATATGTGCTTTAATCCTTTTACTACATTTTAGATAACATTTACTTTCTTATTTGTTAATTAAAAATGAATCTTAATATTAGAAAGTTATTTAGCTAAAAAGTGAAGAATCAAAATATACAATATTTTAATATTAGGAGTAGATTAGTTATAAAATAGGAAGGTGACAATCTTTACATTCCATTTGCTGAAGCTTCGACAACAAAAAATTAATAATCTCACTGTTTCATGAAAAAGACAATGATAGGATCTTTATACACAGTTGCTCCTTGCTCATATATATTGACCCTGGCTATACTGTATTAAGGTGCCCAGATGTCTGTAAATTTCTCACCTAAAACCCTGATAGGATGCTGGGTATGATCTTGACAGCCAAAAATGTTTCAGCCTAATAATAGCAGCAAATAAACCATAGCATATGATACTCATCAATCCCACTCCCATATACCTTGGCAATCATCCATTGTAACAATGCAGATGAGTTAGTTCAGTGGCAGCAGTTGCTGCATAAAGATGAAGATAAGAGAACATTATCACATACCATAAGGGCGCATATGGGGATGACAAGTCCAGAAAAGGATACGGCCACCTATCGGAATAGGATAAAAATGCATAATCATCATCAACAAATATTAAACATAATGGCAATATTAACTTTACCACATTATTTCTATAAAAAATTATTAAAATAAAAAGAAAAAGAAAAACTTACCACATTGAAACACAAGCATGGATGATCCATTGGAAGACGACAAATATGCTTGTCCATAAAACAAAGTAAGCAATCCGAAAGATGGGGAAACGCTGGAAGAAAAATATATTTACAATATTTTAATCTGTCATCAAGGAACTATAAATAAAAAGCCACCAATAACATTGAGGAATTAGGATTACCAAGCAATTCAAAATTGTGTCCCCAAAGAGTAAGACAGCATTGACCGAGTGCATGCAAGCATTCAGCTGCATGTGAAAAAAAAAAGAGAACATAATTTATAAATGAGAATTTCTTTTGCCATAAAAGGAGCCATCTAACTCGTGATACAAATTTTTGCGAGTTCATTTAATACTGCTATATCTTCATATGCTTTGTTTATGGAGTAACTTGCTCAACATGAAGACAAAACTCCAAACTTATGATAACATGAGCAACCACCTTATTTAAGTTGCATTCTGCAGTATGATACAGAAAATAGCAGTAATAGTAAATTTAGAAGTTTGGAGTTTGGTGGAACTCGTCTCACTCTAACAGGGAAAATTAATTTATTTCTTATATTGATCTCATAAACTTGAGTTGCTGTCAATTGCCATCATCCAATATTGTTCCCCAACCTCCCTACTCTGATCCTATATGTACCATTCAATAGAAGGTTGAAAACTAGCAGCGGAATGATGGGGCTATACTCACAAAATCAAGACTGTAATCTTTGGCCATTAGGAATGGGCAAAGAATGAACCAGAATACAATATCAGTAAGCAAGACAGCACCTGCTGTCTGCTCACATGTGAAAAAGAAATCAATGAGAGACATTTCAACTCTTGGCATATGTGCCACCTTCAAACCATAACACACTTCAACAATAGAAGCAATTATCAAAAGCAAAATTAGTTAGAAGGAAAAAGAAAAGATAGAATCTCAAGAATGTAAACAACATTAAATTATATTGTAATAGGCACAAAGAGGACAGAATGCATAATTATTAATCCCTAACTAGTTGACAACAGATAAAGAGGCACCTAAGAGTTGGCCCCACTATATTAAGCTCATTCATTTTCGTGGGTTCTTATTTGACTTTATTCTGCTTCACTAAGAGCAATATACATGCACTTTCACAGAGAAACTTGCTATGGTTTTTGTACTGAATCAACAGGTATATGTCAGTGGTTGATTCTTGAAAGACAAAATCAAGTCTAGCAAGGTTCTGGAACAGCCAAATAAAGGTGATACTACTCTTTCTATCCCGTTTCACGGTAAAAATATAGTCAGCTAGCAAAGTTGCTTATATGGATAAAAGCCAACTTATTATGGGTTATAACTACCTAAAGTTGACAGACAACTAGTTGGTCCCACTTATTATGGAAAATGTGTACATGTGCCACTCAACTATAGCATTGCTACCAAATGCACCTGCCTAGTATCTATAGTCAACAGCACACTGATAGCAGGATCCGTAACCTGATTTAATAGTTAGCATTATACCATTTCACACAGAAGATAGAACACATTTTCTCACTATCCAGCATGAACATGCAACATGCATATTTTGGCTCCGACAATATGTTTATAACTCTTTTCACACGCTTAAACATCAGGGAACTCTAGAAATACAGCTTAATCTAAATGCCATGTCAAAGGACTTCCACAATTACCATTCAACCTTTGCATAATACACTTGGGTAACATGCATTTTTTTTGTACTTCAGCTGATAAACATATTTTTTCTGCATGCTCTACTTAAAAAACAACTCACAGAATCATCCACTGTATTATGGCACAGAGACTTTTAATTATTTTCTCACTTGAAAAGAAAACGCTCAACAACGAAAGAAGTTGATAGAGATTTGCTAGGGTTGATAGAAGATTCTAGAATTATAGGAAGGGACAAGTATGGGAGGATAGGGGGGCCAATGGGTAATTAGAAATATCAGGATTTTGGTTATAAATAGGTGGAGGGTTAGTAGGAAAGGGAGGCTGAATATTTGGGAAGAATTTTGGGTCTCTAGGCTTCACAGAGTTTTATCATTTCCTTTATTTGTTGTTTCTTTTTATTTCTCGTCTTAGTTATTGAAGAACACTGCTTACAGTAATACAATATTTCAGCAGCATTTCTTCTCCTTATTCCTCTAATTTGTGTTGTTTTTTTGGGTTGAGTTTGCTATTTTCCTATCAGAAGTAAAATCAAATTTCATTTTCTGAACAGAAGCTGAAACAGCGTTTCTACATAGAAACTCACCTGAAAAATAATTTGAAACAAATAACCCCAGGCATTTGCAGTTTGGCGACAATGAGGTACTCCATTATCATCTTGATTTTTGGGTATGTCAGATGCACCTGCAGATTCCCCAAGTGAGGGTGCTCTATAGTTGCCTCGCTCTGCACCCAAATACTCATGATCAGCCCGATCACTATTGATTCCATTGCAACGTTTGCAACATCCATATATGGAGATTGAAGATCCAAGCTACAGATTGAAGTTGAGAGATAAATAATTAATGCATTCTGTTATTAAATTAATCAGAAACGTGAGGTGCTGCCCACTTCCAAAATGTCATAAAGATTTTAAAAGCATGAACAAATTGATAGGTCTCATACTGCCACTTGCATGTTTTCCAATATAAGAACTAATTACAAATAATTCTTTAATATTTGGATTGAAGTATAAACAAATCCATATGGGAAACATACCGCAAAATATATTGTGACCAAAGTAAAAGTCCACCTGTGCAGCACAAAGGAAAAGAGGGAACACAATTACAAATGCCTTGAGCAAACTTAGCAACATGTCTTTGTCTCTCTCTCTCTCTTTCTCACACATACACATACGCACGGACACTTTTGCACTCGCTTCTCCTTTGTTTTAACTATGTTGGTTTCTACATATCAGCCTTGGAGTAGATTTTAAGAATAGGATCACATGGTCACTTCTTCCTCAACTCCACTGGACAGTATCGAAATATTATGTATATTCATTCCATCACTGTCCAGAGAGGCTTCCAATCCTAAATATAGTGAAAGGAAAATATAAATAGAAAGTCAGTAATATGTCCACTACTTCAATCTGTGGTCAATGCAATTTACAGAATTGTAGCCTGTCTACTTTTGTGATCACATTAAGTGTTACTAAATTTACTATGTAATGGGGATACCTTCAGATAAAAGACAATGTTATGCAGTTTGATGACTTACTGAGTGTAGAAGTAAAATATACCAATTCCATCAACAACTGTATTTGCAGTAATCAGTGATAACATGATTACGAAAGCAATAATCCTATAACCTAGCAACCAGGCAGGATGAATTCCTTTCAGACATGTCTTCCAAGCTTCATCCTTATATAAATGTCCCACACTTTCCTGTTGATTTTCTCTCCTCTCAGATCTTAATCTCCTGGATCCTTCATGCTTCCATATTAGAATTGCAGCAAATACCATAGCAACAAAGATAAATACTGCGCAGAGGAAAAACCTCCAGTTTAACCAATAACTCAAAGCTGTTGTATCGGTAGTCATTATGGGCTGCCAAGTATGCTTTGAAGATCCTGTTAAGAAACTCAGCAAATTATATAAACTTGTTCCATCAATCACCATAGTTTCTGGATTAAGTCAGTTCAAAAAGTCCAAATTGCTTAAAGCAGATTAGATGAAATTATAAACAACTGAAATTAATTTATACTAGAAACCATTCTTAATAAAAATTTAAACAAAAAAACCAAAAAATTACAAATTTCAAGTATGATCAAAACAAAACTTTGTTTATTTTTTCAAGGCAGAAGAGTACAAAATTTTGTTTTGACGAAGTAAAAACCCAAAAAAAGGTCCTCAGTATTTCATTACAAGAAAAACCATGCACAGCTAAAATGGAAAGATTTTCAACAAAAGCAAAACTCCGAAGAATAAATAAAGTAAAACAAATAAATAAACGAATAACAAAAAATAAAAAGCTATTAAGAGGAATTCAAAACCAACAATGTTTAGCACAGAAACTTCCAAGAAAACAGAAAACTGAAATTGGTGAAAAACCCAGAAAACAACATCATGGAAACAATCAACCCTTAGTAATTTTTTTTTGGGTTCTCTTTTTCGCTTCCTTGAATGAAGACTAGAGGAACAAATGCTACAAGTGAATAACAATATAAAAACAGTGTGTATACATCAAGACAAAACAGGGATTCTCTACTTTGAACGTGATTTACCCATAAAGATTAAGATCATACATATGAAAACGAAATAAAATCATGGGTAGTCGAATTCCATTCCTAAAAGAGGAAAAATAAAATCGAAGGCGTGGAACTTACTGCTTCTAAAATGAAATGCCGATCACGCACAAAGAATATGCTTTTCTTCTCTCAATCCTCAGCAAGAGAGAGATAAAAGAGACAAATATAGCTAGGAATTTGTTTATTGCCTTCCCTTAAAAAGAATGATTAATCTTTTCTTTTTTTTTTTTTCTTTTAAAAGAAAGGATCTTTTCCGACTCTCCAATTCCAGAGAAACTGGAGAAGAATCAGTAAAGAAGGTTGATTGTAACCTTGCAATCTTTGGTTTCTGGGTATAATTTTTCTGATTAAAAACAAAAAGGGTTGATCTGATAGTAGTTATTCTGTAATGGGTTGCTGGTATTGGGAGAGAAAGAGGAAGGTGAGTTTCTAGATAATTAAAAAAAAAATCCACAAAGAGACAACGGAAGCCAGTCGAGTATATATCGCTTTGGGACACAGAGCGACGGTTTGACGCTTTTTCCAAATTAACGAAAAACTAATCATATGAACAAAAAATTGCAATTTTTTAATTCACGAGAGCCAATATAAATACGTCCAGCTCGTTTCGTGGGCTCTAGCAGAAAGATGAATAAATCTTCCATTCGTAGGCTTCCTTTTGTCTGGTGGTCGTAAATTTTCCATTCAAGTGCTGTGCTGCTGCTGACTGCAGTGCAATTAAAATTGTCCTTTCTGCTGGATTGATTTTTATTTGTTTAGAATCATAACTCATAATTAATTTTACTTTTCTAATAATTTTCATAAGTAGTTAATTTTCTAACAACAATGCATTATTAATCATCACAATTATTGAATTCACTATGTAAAATGATTCATGTTCACTAAATTCATAATTAAAGATGGAATTTTAAAATTAAATTTTTGTTGGCTTTATTGTGAATTTGAAAGTTGACAATTTTGCCAAAAACCATGCAATCAAGAATGAGAGAATCATTCCAGGAAAGACCGAAAGAGTAAGCACATGCTCCCACACAGAAATTAGTTAGTACAGTTTATAAATCCATGATTCAAGGGGAATGAATGATTATCTTCATAAGAGAGGGTTCTAGTACATTTTACACTGGGAACAAGGCATCATTACATAGATAAAGAAGAAACACGGAATATCTTGCTATCAGCCTGCTAATATTCTACAAATGTACAACTTAGATAAACTCGAGTTGCTAAAATTTTCAATACCTTTGGGTGGGAGAGGTTTAAATATTCCACCTGGCAATTTCTCCAATTTTACTTATCTTTACCGGCTTCTTCGACTTTCAAAACAACATTATCAGTGCTTACAATAGATTCAACTTCTGTATCATTCTTGATCGAGTTTCTCTGCTATCAGATCAACAGGTAATGATCCTAGAGGGACTGTGGTGTCTCTCTCTTCAAAAGGGTCACTATCATAATATTCATCATCTTCATATTCATCATCAGTATCTGTGTCATCTTCACCAAAATTTACGCTAAGCGGACCATCTTCAAATGCTGACAGTGTGTTATTGGCATCATCTTCACTAGACAGAATTACAGCTGGATAGGAGTGTTCTGTGACCTGTGAAATGCCCTCGAATTCCTCTACTTTCCTCAAAAGATCATCAGCACCAAGATCAATCTCATCTAGCAAAATCGCCTTGCTTGATTCAATAGCATGTTTCCAAAGGGACATCATTTTAGGGCTTGAGCTCAATATACTAGCAGGCTTAGTAGAATCAACATCAAACTCGCCTGAAAAAACATCAAGGAACAACTCAGAGAAACCAAAGAAGCAAGATTGCGTAGTTGCTTCTGGCTAGAACAAAATGGAAATAATTACTCATTTCCAAATATTATTCATCAGTTCCAATCATTATCAATTAGTGCAAGGAAAAAAGTGACATACCAGAATTGATATGATCATTTAATTTCCTCCTCCTTTCATTTTTTTCAAATTCTTTTATTTTATTTTCTCCCCTCCTGTCTTCATCATTAAGTTCATCTATAGAGCAGCATATCCAAGGCAATGCTATCATAACAAGAAAAAAAAGAAAGCAATGGAGGAACTGTATAAAGTAAACTTCCCCTTCTCAAACAGTCAATATGCCTTTCAAGAGTGCAATTTCTTGGAAACTACTTCATTGCAACATCTGATAGGGTCATTTCAAAGGTTTTAGAATAAATGTCAACTGATCCCCGTGGACACTGAGGGTCCAAAAATAATTGTTTCCCATGTCTAAAGCCAAGTGAAGCTTCCTCATATTTGTTTGAGTTGCAATTCACAATATTTCATCATTCATATGGTGAACTGTTTCGGACACTAGGATTGGTGAGACCTCCATCTAAGTCCAGAATATATCCTCAATTTACCAATTGTCTGGAAGGTACCACCACTGCTTTCCCATTTTCTAATCCAACCAGTGGCAATGTAGTCATTTGGATATTGCATTAAAGTTAAAGCCATGAAACTGATCCAAATTAAGTGCATTATTCCTACATTAGTTTACTTAGTAAACCAAAATTTATAAAAGCAGATTGTGATTAAAAGAAATTATTGCAGCAACTAAATCTTTGATCACATTAGGCTGCAAAGAAATTGTAATTTTCTAAAGTAATTCGTGGAAACACAATACAGCTGCTTCCATTGTGCTTTTTTAAAACATACCCGAATCTTCTGAACCACTCGCTACATGTTCTTCAGTAGGAATGTTGGCTGAAGGAACTTCTGGATATATTGATTTCCAGTTTTGTCCCCTCCACATCAATATCTGCTCATCATCGAAAGACAAAAGCACACAAGGCACCAATTCCTGTCAACAAATGAACTGTGAAATGCTTAGAAAAATAAAGCCATGTTGCTGAATATTTAAGGCCATGCTGGACAAGTAAAAGAATTCAACAACCATTGTAACTGCTAATTGATTAACAGTTTTTCTAAGATCACTATACCAAACACTATAACTTCAGAAAGTTAGAATTATAAGCAAGTTTCTTTTGCACGCAAAATTAAAATGGTTTACCATCTCAGCTAGAGCTGCAAGAAGCAATATCTTTTTAACCACCATCCCACGTCAACCCCCCAAACAAATGAGAGAAGCATCAATTTTTTTCTCAAAGGCAAATATGAACAAATAGTAAGCAGGGAAAAGCTCCTATACCATAATCATGCCTAATAATAGGAAGATTTCTCGGCTCAGCAAGCCTTTTCCAAGGCAAGGTAGACTGGTAGAGTCTGCTCCTTGCAAATTTTGTTTGCTTTTTCAGATAAACGTTGCCTCACCCTACTCTTTGCAACAAGGCCCCCTTTCCCCCCATGGCTCACCATCCAGCTTGTAACTGGTATCTAACTTGAACAGGATATGTTATTTGGTTCAGTAACCATTTAAGTGAAGCCCAATCCTTGGAAAGAAACTCAATCCTCTCTTTGGTTCAAAAGGGAACGAAAAAATAAATGACACACTTAATGACGATCCTTTTGCCTCACCTATTTTGTTATGATCCAAATAAAGCCAAAAGAAGATCCCATGAAGAAATATTTTTTTTTTATAGATATTTAAATTTTGCAAATGAAAACTGTGAAGATTTCATTGTCCTGGACTCCTGAGTGAGATACTGCACATATTAGTTTCACCAGAATCTGTGGCATGAGTTGAAAAGTTAAAATCTTCTTGCAAATTCTGATAAAAATCAGGTAAAAGGTTGAAAAGAGGTTCTAATTGTAAGATGCTGTGAAGGATCTCATACATCTATTATCCCTTTGCCAGTGAGTCTAGAAAAACCTTACAACAACCATCATGAGACAGTTAAAACAATTCCAATGCTTGAGATTTTTTTTTTCAAAAGAAAAAAAACCATATCCATTCCCATTTTGTGTTAATGCCTTGTCAACAATCTTGTAGGGAAGGATACGGTGCTAGGGATCCTGAAGCTGGCCTTGTTGAAGAATCTTTGTGGAAATTTGATCATGATGTTACTTAAAATCACAAAGATAAGGAAAAAGGAAAAAAAGAAGAAGAAGAAGACAATTCCACTATTTTGGAGTTCTGGAATAGTTAGCAGTTATTTCATAATATATGTTTCTCCACACAGAAACAAACTCACCACACAAATATTTCAGACTTGAAGATGTAACCCATACTTCAATTGGAGTAACCTAGAAGCTAGGAAATGCTAAAAATGTTTGCACATTAAAAGAAGAAACTTTAATAGGGCCCTAGTCACTTCAATTAGAAGAATAAAAAAGATATATCAACATTCTTTTGTACTTCATATTTACATCATCTGATTGCAATATCAGGGAAAGAGCAAATAAAACAGCAACTTACAAAGAGACGGTTAGTTATCTTTTATTCTCCTTATACATGCTTAATTTTCAGCAGTATTTTTTTTACCCTATATTTTGTGAGGAATCTTGTTACTAACTTTTATACACAACAATATTACATGCAGCTGGCACTGAAAAAAAAAAAAGACAGATAATATATACAGTATAAGAAGTTAAAGCACAGGAAATTAAAGACCTTAAGCTTAGCACCCAACTTCTTGTAATCGCTTGGATTCATCCCTTTGCAGTTAATTTTCACCAATGGACTTCCTTCAAAAGCATTCCTAACGTCTCCTACCAAGGTAATGTAGACTCCATTCTTGGCTGCAATTTGAAACTAGAAATAAGCTCATTGAACTAATTAGTCACCGTGTGTGTGTGTGTGAGAGAGAGAGAGAGAGAGTCCTAGCGATAGACACATTAACCTTGTTTCATAAGAGTTTTGTGAATATTGGTGTACTTTTCATGTCAAAACAAAAATGGTTTATAAAATGTGTCTAAATATTGAATCTGTTAATAAAATCAACAAACTTTGGACAAAATTAGACCTTAAAAATTTCAACTTTGATATTGATAGTTGCTTTATACTTCTAGGTTTTTGGCTTCTCATAATACTATACATTAGGAAGGCATGAAAATTAACATAAATAAGAGAAGTACAGTGCCATTGGCATGACCCTTTTGGATCATCAATTATTTAGTTCTAGTATTTTGCATTAAAAACTAAGTCACTAGGAACATGACCAACAAAGAAACTGAATTGTTCCAATAAAAAGGTTGGTAAACACCTAATTTACATATTGGCAAAAGATCCTTCCCTTTCTTTCGTAATTCATCAGCTTCAGCTTTTGTCAATCCTTCAGGCGCTTCTTGGATGAGTTTTGGGTAAACAGGAGCTGCTGGTTTCCAGAGCATCACAGGGTATCTTGGACGTGTTAGAGGATTATAGTTTCTGCCGCGGAAAAGATAAACTACACCACCAGTTCTATGAACGATCTTCCCACCAGTTCTTTCCTAGAATTGTAAAAAAAAATGTCTGGGAAATGTAGAAATTTCCATCAACCTTGAAGAAAATGCATAAGAGCATTTATATGCCACAAACAGAAGTAAAACAACATGAAGTTGAAATGAGGCAAGCACAGATATCCAATACTCAGAGTAATTCAAGAGGAAACGAAAATGACATACTCATAGGCAAATCAATTACCTCCAAATGGTGGCAAACATTATCCATATCCACAGTCGGAACTCCCAAACAACGAACTTTACACACAGGCGACCTCCTCCAATGTGTGTGTATCAAATCCAACATGTTATGCGTCAATCCATCCCTCCCTGTCCATAAAAATAAATAAATAAAGTCTATTGGTTGAAATCCACCACTTACATAGTTGAAATTGAAGCAACTGTTTAGTCAATAACTCACCGAGATTGACCTGGCGATTATGGGAAAAAAGAGGCTTAATGAGCATTTTAATTTCCCATCTCTTCAATGGCTTCCCGAGAATCTCCTCTCTCGATCTCTTTTCCTCCTGAAACTTCCTCATAGGGAACGGGTCAGGCATTTCCAAGCACTTCATACCTTCTTTTTCAGGCGGAGGCGAATTGAACGAATCAAAAAGTGGAATCTTTTTCTTGGACTTCTTCATCGGAGCTTTCCCTGTCCAAGGCCGCGGCATTGTCGGAGGCGCGAAAGGCAAGAAAGCCGGCTCACGGATAGCTAACGGCTTCACTTTAGGAGTCTCGGAGTAACTGTACTGAAAATCGAAGGGAGCACCAGGGAGGAGATAAGAAACGCCATTCTCGCCGACGATGACGGAGCGGTCTCCGTCTGATGACACCACACCTTCTTTGACGGGCTTGTAGTAGTTGGTTCGACGGTGGGGGAGCTTGAAGGCCGGACTCGGAGTAGTAGTTTGGGGATTTTTGGATTTCTTGAGGGGAGGAGGATATTTGGGGATAGGGATGGGTGGTTGAGGAGGAGAGGAAGAAGAAGAAGAAGCTGTTGGGTCGTTACGTGGGGTTGATGGGAGTGAAGAGAAGAGGTTGAGACCTGGTAGGGAAGCCACAATCACCATTGAAGTACCTTTACCTTAATTCTCTATAATTGATTAATGGTTTTTAAGTGGTGATGATTAGTTGATTGCAGTCACAGAGCGAAAAGATTTTTCTGGTTTTCCAGTTGGACTGTTGCAGAGTGTACAAAGCGAGCCAAAACTGGATAGATATTTTCAATTTTTTCATCGACGTAAACGACGTAGTTTTTAACAGTGTAACCAAAACGCTGCCGGTTTTCTGGTCAATGAATCAAATATCCACGTGTCTCAGCTTCATACCCTCATTACAACTAATTTACATGTAACCGCACGCATATAATCACGTCTCTCAAAACCCTAGGTGAGGGACGCTTCATTTATAAATCCCTCTTTAGCCATTTTCTTTTCTCTCATCTTCAATAATCACACTTGGATACCTATCTCCTCCTCTGCAACCATGCAGATCTTTGTGAAAACCCTAACGGGGAAGACGATAACCCTAGAGGTTGAATCGTCGGACACCATTGACAATGTGAAGGCTAAGATCCAGGACAAGGAGGGGATCCCTCCTGATCAGCAGCGATTGATCTTCGCCGGCAAGCAGTTGGAGGACGGCCGCACTCTCGCCGACTATAACATCCAGAAGGAGTCCACTCTCCACTTGGTGCTTCGTCTCCGTGGAGGAGCTAAGAAGAGAAAGAAGAAGACCTACACCAAGCCCAAGAAGATCAAGCACAAGAAGAAGAAGGTTAAGCTCGCTGTCCTCCAGTTTTACAAGGTAGATGACTCCGGGAAGGTGCAGAGGTTGAGGAAGGAGTGCCCGAATGCTGAGTGTGGGGCTGGGACTTTCATGGCCAACCATTTTGATAGGCACTACTGTGGCAAGTGTGGCTTAACTTATGTTTACAATAAAGGCGGCGATTAGGTTTCTATTAATGCGTTTTTGTTTTGTTATATTGGATCTGATAATTTAAAGTTCGGTACTTTTTTCTTAATTTTCTGCAGCCAAGTGTTGGAATTTTATGTTTTTCGGTGGATATTGATAGATTGATTACGATGGTGTAGTTGCTTTATATAATATTTATCCATTTATTAATTTGCTTTGGTACTTAGTTACTGTTGTAAAATGATTTTTCTGTTCACATCTGCTCTGCTTGAAAATTTCGGTACCTTTTGCCTAATTCATTAGCCATATCTGCATTGTCATGGCTTAGTTGCTTAATATAATCTATATCCAATTACTACTTCACCTTGCTATCTTAAATTAAATTTTATAAAATGAATTTTTTTCTCACTTTTGCTCTGCTGGAAATTTGAAAGTTGATTGAAGCTGGTGATTGATGTTTGAGGATTTGGATGTATCATAATTGTATTTTATGGAACAATGTCTTAGTTCTCTTCAGGGTAAAGCCTTTTGGCATTCATTTCATGTTAGGATATGGGGGAATGAAGTGAACTTGTGGCTTGTATGTCTATGATTGTAATTATTATAGTGAGGGAAAGGTGTGAATAGTGTTATTAAAATACGCAAAGAAACTTGGTATATTTTGTTGTCACAATATTATAACTCTTCCTCATTCAGTGACCAACCATTTACATTTAGCTATCAACAAATATCCCCCATGATGAGCTGTAGCTGTACATCCCGAAGTTTATTTCATGCACACCAATCTCCATTTTTTTCTCTGTGCTTAATTTAACTTCACTGCATGTAATAAACTTAAAGATTCATGTGAATCAATGTTACTTTAATATTGTTTGCCATATACAATGAAAGTGGAATGATTCCGAATACCAAGTATCTTCTCAGAACCTAGAATTGGATGTTAGTTTTAATCATGTTGGTTGCTCTGAATATTTTTGGCGAATCCATAATCCTTAGCTTTTAATGAGAGCTTCAGAAGTACCCACCATTGCTCCTGAGATGTGTTCTGGCTTGTAACCACATTAATATGTCTCATCTGTAATAAACCATACTTGGAAAATCTGTGTGCGAAACATTAATAAGTAAAACTAGAGATGAGATTCTTTGCTTTTGGAAGTAACAGGGAAGTTTCATAGTTTTAGGATCGCCTTGAATGCTATTGATTATATGTTATACTCAGTACAGAAACTCTTGTTGCTCCTATGTAACGTTTGCTTGCAGATGATTGGATGATGAAATTAATTTCTTTTCAACAAAGAAGTGTTAATTGTATTGTTGAATTGTACCGGGTAAGAATTAATTCTCCATGAGATTCAGAGGAATGGTTTATAGTGGTTGGATTTTATTGTTTGGATATTGAAAAGGTGAGTGGTGAATGTAATGCCTGCTGGCAAGTTTCCACTTAGGGTACCTGACTCTTCGAAGGAGTGCTGTATATTTTTGAGCATCAAATATTCATGCCCTTTAACGATTTTTTATCATTGGAATATGGTAGGTTTCAAGAAAATATTAATTGGTAGCTGCTGCTTATATGAATTTTCTACCTTTGTCTTGAAGTTAAGCATTTACTTGTCATGATGGTAAAATCTTTTTCCTCGGCATCTGGTGTGAGGCAATTGATCCTTGTGAAGTTGGAATGCTTGGATACATGTCATTCAAACGAGTTTCTGAAGCTAGAATGGCCGGCTGTTACCCCTTTGGCTGTTTGTTGTTCTGCCTTGTTAGTGAATCCTTAATTATGTTTTTGCAGCAAATTCCAGGCCCTGTGGTGCCTCTTTCATATTTTTTAGGTTTGGGTTTGGTGCTTGAACTTGCCTGCAGTGTTTTCGTATGGTTAACAACAGCTATTTTCTCTACAATTATATATCATGAAGGCACAATCCTTTTCCAAATTTCTCTTACTTCCGATTGGTGAAAATACTTCGGCAATACCATATCCAAATGAATGCTTAATGAGTTATGACTTCTAGGCCTCACGAGCGATGGTAAATTGGTAATATCACTAAATTTTGCTTATATAACGTTTTTTTTTTATTTGATCCATAATAGATCGGATCTGAATTAAAAAAAATCCAAAATTAAAGATCATAATTAAAAAAAAAAGTTTGATATTAATATAACTTACATTTTTTTTAGGTGTTAATTGTTATGGGTTTTAAATCTCTATCCAAATTACTCTAGTGGCTTTTCATAAAAACATCTGAAGTAATTCACTCTCAAAAACAAATTACTCAAAATATTTCGGCAAAGTACAGCAGTCATTTTCACTTATAGTCTTTAGCATGACTACTATTATGTGATAAAAGTTAGAACATTTTCAATAATTTTTTTATTTTTATTTTAGCTATTCCTTAATTATAGTATCATTCTATAAAAAAATATATCTAATATACTCTCTATTTTTTAAATTTTGAGTAGAGACTTAGTTTAATTCTCTATATTTAGAGAGCTAAACTTTATTTTTTATTCTACACATCAATAAAACACTTCATTTTTCTATGCAAGATATTAGTTGATATTTATCATTTTTTGGTTTTGCTTATTGGAAAATTTTTCTCTTTCTTTTATTGAAATACTATTCCTCTTTCTTCCCACACGTACTTTATTGAAAACTTTATTGAACATATATGTATGTTTATAGGATAAAGGAAAATGAAGAATAGAAATTTGGAGAGTTTATTGAACTTCTATAATTTTTTTCAGTCTTCATATTTAATTTTTAAAGAGTCTCTTAAATGTTTTTTTATTGTACAAAGATGTTTTTATTTTAAAAGCTACTATTAGAGATTGTCTTACGAATTAAAGTACTATTAAGTTGAAAAATTAAATGTTAAATTGAGTCATGCAACAGAATTTCTTCATCTTCACACTGAAATAAAGAAATTTCCCTACTTTATGCCTCCCTAATTAATTTCCTTCAACTAATTTCGAGAATTGCCGAAAATGGTGAGTTCTTATTGGTCCCTCTGTTGTCGAGGGCAGACCCTAGGTCTGCCATTGGGCAGTGGTGGTTGTGCAATAATAACTCATCTCGTCCTTATTTCATCCACAAAAAATAAAATAAAAAACTTGCTTGTTTGTATCTCTCTCTTTTACCAATCATGTTATCGTTAAGTTTACAAATTATGAAGTTACCAATCACGATAATCTAATATTTGGCACCTTAAAATGTGATTTGAAGAGTTTGCAAGCCAAATTCTTTGTGGGTCATTCTTCTTATTAAAAAAAAAAAAAGAATTATTCTCTTATATATATATAGCTGGAAGTTCTAATTTAAGAGCAGCCTTAATCATCAGATAAATATGACTAACTTAAAGCTTACTAGTGTTGTATTTTCTTGATATTGATATGAGACTTGATCTGCTCAAACTTAAGTGCAATCACATGGGGGAGTCAACAGCAACAAGAAGTGTGAATTGAGACGAAACCTGACAAAGTAGATGTTAGGCATTAAGAAGGTGAAAGACTGAAAGAAAGTAAATAAATAAAGAGATGGGAAATAACATGAACAAAGAGAGCACAGAAAGTGGGAGCGAAGCCTTCTTATTGTCAATTATACTTACCCTTCCTCGCCAAAGACAAATCCTAAGATACCTCCTTTCCTTCTTCATGCACTCTTCTGGAACTTACCCTTCTTCTTCTTCTGGTAAAATCTTGCTTCCACTTTCACTCTCATGAATGAGAGATAGGTTTGATTAAATGGTACAGACAACTACACATGAAACAAATTGGTACTTGTCATTTTACTTACAGCTGCCTTTGAAATTTTAACCTTATGCTATGCCTAACCTCCCACGTTGAGGTTCACAACCCTGTTTAGCATTTTGTGTTGGATGTGCCTATGAGTCGGTTTAATTTGTAACATATAATTAAAAAAACATCTATGAAAAATATGAATTCGAAAGTAGGAGATGGGATTGAAGAATCAATCAAAAATAATTGGAAAAATGAAGTTATGTTTAGATTCGATACATGATAAATTAAGCCAATAACTTATTAACACGCAAATAATAGAAAGTTTGTTCTATCCAAATTGGCCGATTAGCATGCAAGTAATCATTGATTGACTATTATGTAAGCATGATGGAAAATTCAATGACCACATCTAACAATAATTCTAACTCGTTGATGAAGATTAAAAAACATTCTCAATGCTTGAGCATTTATATCATGCAGCAACAGTAATGAAAGTACTTGTTCTTTCTTGAAAAATAATAATGAGACTCCACTGTTTTGGCATAAGAAAACAACCCCAAAAACATATAATTAAAATTACACAATGATTCAATATTGGTATCCTCTCGACACCTATAAATCAACCCTTGTATTATTGCATGACCCACAATTTCAAGGTTCTCTCTCTCTAACACACCCACAATGTCAACAATGAACCATCTTTTTGACCTTCCAGAGCAGATTTGCTATGTGCAATGTGGTTTCTGTGAGACAATTTTACTGGTATAGTTTCAAAAAATCGTATTGAAACTTCAAATCTTGTTCTTCTTTTTCTTTTTCAAAATACTTGAATTTTTTTTTTCTGTGATGGTTATAGGTAAGTGTCCCGTGCAGTAGCTTGTCCATGGTTGTAACTGTGAGATGTGGGCACTGCACCAGCCTCCTCTCTGTCAACATGATGAAAGTCTCTTTTGTCCCTTTCCAGCAGCTTTTAGCTTCCCTCACACATGATCAGGTCTACAATATATATTCATATATACTAATCCATTTTATTATATATATTCTCAGTTGATTCTTCTTTTTTTCTTTTTTATTTAAAAAAAATTCGATTGAGTAAAGTTATATATCATGTGTTTCTCTAACTCTAGCAGAAAGAAGAAAACAGTCCAGAACTAGCAGACACGCAGAAAACCTTAGACATATCATCAATGGCGGTTTCTTCTGACAATGAATTTGAAGAAGATAAGAACCCTGTCAACCGTATCATCAATAAACGTAAGCTAATCCAATTTTATTTGATTATGATCAGTAATAATTAGCAGTAACTAGCGAATCAATTATAAGATTATATATATGTTTAAACTGTCTGTACAGCCCCAGAGAAAAGGCAAAGAGCACCATCAGCTTACAACCGCTTTATCAAGTAAGAGATTCTAAGTTTCTGACAAAGTAATCCTACTCCGGAATTTTTTTTGCTTAGACCAGGTTCATGAATAAAATTTATGGACCGAACCAATAATAATACACTGTTACCATTTATATGAATAATTTAGCTTTGGGATATATATTCTTATGTACATGTTTATAGCAGAGAAGAGATCAGAAGGCTCAAAGCTGAAAATCCAAATATGGCTCACAAAGAAGCCTTCAGTACAGCTGCGAAAAATGTAAAATTCTCATACCAAAGATTAATTGTTTGAAACTTTTTAATAATCTAAATAATGTATACATTGTCCACTGAATTTCTATTTTTAGTGGGCAAATTTTCCCCCAATTCATTACAAAGAATGTGGAGGACAAGACAGCATGGAGTTTTGATGCAACTGAGGTAACCAGAAAAATCTTACTGATACTTGTAGTACTTGTCTTTCTAGTCAAATGAGATTATGTTAATAAATGGGTGCGATAATTTGAGCCTTAAATTTGAGATAATTAAGTTAAAATTTCATGATATATCATGGGAAAAAAACCCATCTAATTTTGAAGATGACAAAGATATGTACTGAATTTGGTAGAAATGATTGGTTATATGTTGAAAATTATTAAAGGGTAACTGATATCTGTAACAGTTGTTGAATTCCAAAGCGAGCCACTTTCTCCCCAATTAAACTACTACAGTTCAAAATTTATGACATAACCTTTTTAGGGCATTTGAATACACTGTAATGACTTTTTTTTTTAACTCCATATGTTTGTGGCAGTTTATGCCATTGAAGAAGATGCATGAATTTCTGTCTTGAAAAGTTTCAGGTCAACATTGAAGGTAAAAATTTCCATGAAGGCAAGACTCCAAGGCATTCCATTTGGTCAAGGACACCCTTTGAGTGAAAACTGCCTTATATTATAAACTACCTTATAATTAAAGAAGAGAACTGTTCCATTTTTAGGGTTAGAGTTGGGTTCTCAATCATATGTCCTTTTAAGGTAGATGCCCTTGGAAATGAGGTTACTCATAATTATATATGTAAAAAAGAAATATAATTAAGTTTCCAAGGTTCTTCATGATTAGTTTGTATTCTATCTCAAGAGCAATTTTCTAATTTTGATCCAACTATATATATGCCATGCCAAGTTTTCACGAATAAATTTTGACTCACTAATATCAATATCATTTCCATACATAATAATGACTTCATGAATTAATTTAACCCTATGCTGTATAAACCGGAAAAGGAGGAAAGTTTTCTTTAAATTAGTTAATAATTAATATTTATACTGACCAAAAAGGACTTTTTTGAAACCCTTATATATAAATGAAAGAGACTAAACCTTATAATTTTTTTTTGATACATATTATATTATAGAGATTTGATATGAATCTATAACCTTTCATTTTTGTTGTAACTATTTTAGAGTAATTGTAACTCGTAACAAGCATACTATAAAACTTCCTACACCGATACAATATGCAATTAAGTGAATCTTTTGCTGTGGCCCGGTTCATAATGCATCAAAGCTAATAATAAAATGTCATAAAAAATCTTACTTATCCTATAATTTATTAATATAAGCTTAGTTAGAGATAATATATAGACAAATATTGTACAAAATTTTATGCACATCGCTCTTTATCTCTAAGAGATGAGATGGTAAGAGTCTCTTCTTTTTTAATCGTATGTTTTGAATTTGAGTTTTAAATATGAAATATCTTTAAAATTTAGGAGAGAATTATTTAACCCTTAATAAACTTACTCGGTGTGAATCCAATCACTAGATAATTAAAAAAAAAATTAATTGAGTCCCTTCTTATTATATTTTATGTTATAATAACCTAAATTAAGTATTAACTAATGGATTACCAATAGATAAGATATATGCAAAGTATAGACCTTCTTCATCGTCCAGCATTTGCATATACATTCTCATCTACTTCCATTGTTTTCTACTAGCAATCTGGGCATCCTTTGAGTAGCCTATCTGAAATATAACCAAAAAAAGAAAAAAGAAATGTGAACATAATCTTTAAAGCCGTGTTTGGTATACCTTAGAATAAGAATAAAATTTTTATCATAGCTAAAAAAATTGAGAATAGAATTCTGATTCACGTATAAGAATTCTAATATTTCAAATTTATTAGTATTTAAAATTTCTAATATCTCAAAATTATTAGTATTTAAAATTTTTCCATGTTTTTTAAATAAAATATTTTATATTTTCAAAAATACTCTTAACAAAATTAGACAAAATATAAAAATAGAATTTCAATTTCTATTACATAAACATACCAAAAGAGAATATTAAAATTTCAAAACACCAATCTGTTTCTCGTAAAAAAAAATTTGGTACCAAACATGCTATAAGAGTTTTGCATAAATAGAACGGAAATATGCTTGAAAGAAATCCCAATTTTCTTTCTGTAGTTCTCTCCACACTGCAACCACATAACAATTCCATCAAATTTTTGGCCAAGTAACACTTCAGTAGTCTTTAAAACTGTGAAACAGTAATTTCGATAAAAAAGCTCGAAAAATTAAGCTTGAGCATGAATTCCTGATGCATCTGTGTCATCTTGTTGATCAATGCTCGAGCTCGGTTTCTCGATCTTTTGCACACTGGCTTCATTAGTCGGTATCCTTAAAAAAGAGAGAGGTGACCTGTAAGTGTAACAAGAGGCCGAATGCGGGCATGCTCAGCTAGTGCTTTAATGCATTGGTCTCTGCTCATGTGAAGAAGCAAGCATCTTTCTATAAGATGTTGAACCTGTTTTATATACAAATCCATGCAACAACCAGAAAATGATGATAATTAATATATAATCATATTTATTTATAGTATAATTAAGGTGTAGAGGAGAGAAGAGATGATTAGTTTACCATTCTAATGTAGCTATGTGGGTGGCAATGCAAACAAGGAAGAAGATCATGCTGGTGGTTATGATACATTTTTCTATTTTTTATTTTTTGTGCTTCTTCTGAATAGAGAAATGGACTAAACGAAGAGAACCCAAAAAAAAATAAAATAAAAAATAAAAAAGAAGAAGAAAGAAAGAAATTATAGGGCAAAAACCGAAAGGGAAAGATATTAATTTGGACAATTTCTAAGGCCAATACCCAATAAAAAAGTCGAGTGACTGTTATCCTTCGAAAATCTGAGTGAATGGCCAAAATAGCACAAGATATTCTATTCACCTGGTCTTAAGTAGACACGAGAAGTGATGGTATTTTAGAAGGATTAATTGAAAAATGTGCTTTCAGAGATGATATATATAATTTCGTGGCCAATTCCATAGCCACATTGAATTTGCGGCTATGCATCCCGTATTTGCTGCTGCCTATTATGGGTCCTATTCTTTCAAGTGTATTCAATGAATGCCTTTGTGGTCCCTTTTCCAAAATCCTGCATTCAATATTTATCTAGACTCTATTTATCTTCATGTATTAAATTAATTATATTATGTCACATGTAATAATTATTATTTACGTACGTGACAATATTATATAATCAGATGGATATACAAAAAAATTATTTATCCTGTGATTTTAATTATGGTCCAATTTGGTCCAAAATTGATATAAAACCAACCTAACCCGATCGATAGTACAGTTACTGCATGGATAAATTGTTAAAAATTGACTTGACCCAAAAGCATCAGTTGTGTTCGGATCGTGTTGAATTCAGGTTGAGTCATATTACATTTATGATCTCCAACAGCATTTTTGGGTGAGCCTTTCATGAGCCCAACGCCAATTTTAACTCATATTATTTTACAATGGATCCGACACTAATTTTAACCCAACCTGCACAGTTCTTTTCTTTTTTTAAATTCTATGATTTGTTCAGCTCTTCTTTTTTTTTTTACTAGAATATTACAGTTATAGAATCTTGAGCAAGATAAACACCAGCAATACCATCTAAAAAATTCCCATGACTATTATCTTTTTTAATTATATTTTTGTAATTAAAGATTTAATTCAAATGAAATGCTTTACATATTCAAATTAAAATAGTAGTTGGATTTAAATAAAATACTACAATTCATTCGCATGATTTGAATTTTCTTATTCATTTTTTTCTCCTAAACTTTTTTTTTTAATTTTTCATCATATTTTTAATTTTTACTGATCCCTATAATTTTTTGGAAAAAAAAATATTTTAATTACTGCATGTAATCAAGATATGATGCATCTTTTCTTCTCCTATTGTTGTGAAAATCGGGTTAGTTTCCACCAAAATGAATAATTGTGCCAAAAATTAAGACAAAGAAAAAATTCCCAGGTAGTTGGTGGAGTCACAAATGGTCTCCCTTAAAAACCAACTTCCTTAGACTTTTGAGTCTTGGTGACAGAATTTTTCTAAGATAATTTAAAGCACAATATATCACAAAGTAAAAGACCCGACAATAGCTATTAAATAGAAATAAAAGGAACACCAGAATTTAACGAGGTTCGGCCAATTATGCCTACGTCCTCGGACACTACTAAAATAATATTTCACTATTTCAAAGAAATATTACAAAGTGAAATATTACAAGAGAGAGAGGAAAAATACAACCAATCTTAGAAGTAGAGAGATTGGTGGTTTTTGGGATGAATTGTTAAGAGAGGATGAAGTCCTTTTATAGCCTAATGCTATGGTGGAAAAATCATCTCTTTCCGATGTGGGATTGTCATATTTCAACAAATCTCCACCTTGACAATCTCACAATTCCAAACAAACATCCTCTAAACTATTATATTACAAATTTCAGTAATGTCTCCAAATGCGCTTCAAAGCGCCCAATTTCAAATTCTAATAACATTTATCAAGTCTAAACAATGTTGGAACTTGACACTTGTCACAACTTTCGTTGTCATATCTGCGGGATTTTCAGCAGTCAAAATCTTCTGAAGAAGTATCCCACCATCTTCAAGAATTTCCCGTACAAAATGATATCGAACATCAATATGCTTCGTCCTTGTATGATAAACTTGATTCTTTGCTAAACAAATAGCACTTTGACTGTCACAATGCACTTTGACATGCTTCTGACCAATTCCCAAGTCATTCAACAACCCCTGAAGCCAAATTGCCTCCTTAACAGCTTCTGAAACTGCCATGTACTCTGCCTCTGTTGTAGACAAAGCAACTGTTGACTGTAAGGTGGACTTCCAACTAACCGGTGCCTTTGCAAGTGTGAACACATAACCGGTAGTAGATCGACGTTTGTCTAAATCACCTGCATAGTCGGAATCACAATATCCAACTATATATTGACCACTTTTCTCATCCCGCTCAAACATTATACCAACATCTACAGTATTCTGAATATACCGTAGAATCCATTTCACAGCTTGCCAATGTCCTTTGCCAGGATCATGCATGTACCTGCTCACAACTCCAACTGCTTGTGAAATGTCAGGCCTCGTACACACCATTGCATACATCAAGCTACCAACAACATTTGCATATGGAACCTTTGACATATATTCTCGTTCTTCATCACTTTTCGGAGATAAAGATGCACTGAGCTTAAAATGAGGAGCAAGTGGAGTACTAACTGGTTTTGTATTCTCATTTATCCCAAAACGCTTTAGTACTTTTCTCAGATATTGTTTCTGAGTCAAACAAAGTCTCCCCAATTTTCTGTCTCTGCATATCTCCATACCGAGAATCTTCTTAGCTTCCCCTAAATCCTTCATTTCAAATTCCTGATTTAGTTGAGCTTTTAACTTCTGAATCTCTCCTTCATCTTTTGAAGCTATCAGCATATCATCAACATAAAGGAGGAGATAGATAAAGGAACCATCCCGTAGCTTGCGTAAATATACACAATGATCATATTTGCTTCTTGTGTATTTCTGCCTTATCATAAACTTGTCAAATCGTTTGTACCACTGTCTTGGAGATTGCTTCAATCCATACAACGATTTGCTCAACTTGCACGCCAAATTTTCTTTTCCAGCAACTTTAAATCCTTCTGGCTGAGTCATGTAGATTTCTTCTTCTAAGTCTCCATGTAAAAATGCAGTTTTTACATCAAGCTGAACTAGTTCCAGATCAAATTGTGCTACCAAAGCCAGCAGTATTCTTATGGAGGAATGTTTTACAACTGGAGAAAACACTTCATTATAATCAATTCCCTCCTTCTGAGCGTAGCCTTTAGCTACCAATCTTGCCTTGTAGCGGATATCATTCTTATCAGGAAATCCGTCTTTCTTTGCATAAACCCATTTACAGCCAATCGCTTTCTTTCCCTTTGGCAGACTTGCTAGCTTCCATGTCTGATTCTTTTCAAGGGACTGCATCTCTTCTTCCATAGCCTTTCTCCACTTTTCTTCTTATGAGCTTTGAATAGCTTCACAATAAGTGGAAGGAATCTCATCATCTACTGAAGATGTATAATTAGTCATATCTTCAAGTCGAGCAGGTTTCTTAATATTCCTTTTCGGCTTTCGTAGTGCAATTGGCTCAAGTTGCTGAGGAGGTTCTTGTGCTGAAACCTCTGCTTCCTCATCTGATCCATTTTCTACCATTATCTCCTCTTCTTCCGTAGGAGTAATTTTATCAGACTCTACAATTGCTGGATCAACAATTCTTCTTCTATCAAACTCCACCTGTTTGGGAGTTTCCTCCACCTGCTGTGGAGAACCATCCGTCTGCTCCTTTGTTACCTTTAACATGGTAGACTCATCAAAGGTAACATCTCTACTAAAGATTATTTTCTTCGTCTCTGGGCACCATAGTCGATATCCTTTGATACCAGAGGATATCCCCATAAAGATAGCTTTCTTTGCCCTTGGATCTAACTTTGATTCCTTAACATGATAGTATGCAGTGGAACCAAACACATGTAAGGAATTATAATCTGTAGCAGGTTTTCCATACCACACCTCCAAAGGTGTTTTGCCATTGATAGCAGTTGATGGCAAACGATTAATGAGATGACATGCGTATGTTACAGCCTCAGCCCAAAACTGTCTGCCTAATCCAGCATTAGACAACATACACCGAACTTTCTCCAGTAGAGTTCGGTTCATGCGTTCAGCCACCCCATTCTGTTGTGGTGTATTTCTGACAGTGAAATGTCGAACAATTCCTTCATTTCTGCAAACTTTCATGAAGGGATCACTTGTGTACTCTCCGCCATTGTCTGTTCGAAGACACTTGATCTTTCTGCCCGTCTGAGTTTCTACCATTTGCTGTATAGACAACTCCACCTTCAATTTCTTTAAAATCGAAAAACCATTCCCGATTGGGACACATATGGTGGCTACAGCCTGAATCCAGGATCCAAGCAGTCGAACTGCTTATTGATGGCATCAATGCTAATGAAAAATCTGAATCATCACATTCAGCTACATTTGAATCTGCAACAGCCTTGCCTTTGCCAGATTTGCTTCTCAACTTAGAACAATCTTTCTTCCAGTGCCCCTTTTCTCGACAAAAGGCACATTCATCTTTGCCCACTCTGGACTTTGATCTGTCCTTCTTTCCCCTGTTCTTATTTTTCGAACGGCCTCTTACTATCAAAGCTTCAGCTGCTCCACTGGTGCTATCCTTTTTGTCTTTTCTCCTCAATTCATAGCTGTATAGTGCAGCACATACTTCACTAAGAGACACCTCAGCTTTCCCATGGAGTAGAGTAGTTTCTAGAAACTCAAACTCCTCAGGAAGTGATCCCAACAGCATTAGGGCCAAATCTTCATCTTCAAATGTCACATCCAAGTTCATCAAATCTGCTACAAGTTGATTGAAATTGGTGATGTGATCATTCATCGTGGTACCAGGAACATATGTGAATCTGAACAGTCTTTTCTTCATATGAAGCTTATTTTGACTGCTCTTTTTCAAGAATTTTTCCTCCAGTGCCTTCCACAATTTACTTGCAGAAGTTTCTTTACAAAAGGCATACTTTTGCTCTCTGGACAGACACGATCGAATTGTACCACATGCCAAACGATTGATTGTCTTCCATTCCTTCTCATCTGCACCTTCTGGCTTTTCTCCCTCAATGGCAATGTCTAAGCCTTGCTGAAATAAGGCGTCTAGAACTTCACCTTGCCACATGCCGAAATGGCCTGTACCATCAAAAATCTCCACTGCAATTCTCGTATTTGCCACAGCAGTTCTCGCCAAAATTGATGAAGTAGAAGCTGTTGTGTCCATTGTGGATTTTTGTCCGTCTCTTGCCATTTCCTTTTTAAGACTATTTAATAGCTTTCAAATGCGGAATACCCAAGAATCCAAGGAAACCTTTATGATGTGGAAGATCAGCTTACGCCGCAACCACAGAGCATATAACTCAGTAACCTTGGCTCTGATACCAATTGTTGTGAAAATCGGGTTAGTTTCCACCAAAATGAATAATTGTGCCAAAAATTAAGACAAAGAAAAAATTCCCAGGTAGTTGGTGGAGTCACAAATGGTCTCCCTTAAAAACCAACTTCCTTAGACTCTTGAGTCTTGGTGACAGAATTTTTCTAAGATAATTTAAAGCACAATATATCACAAAGTAAAAGACCCGACAATAGCTATTAAATAGAAATAAAAGGAACACCAGAATTTAACGAGGTTCGGCCAATTATGCCTACGTCCTCGGACACTACTAAAATAATATTTCACTATTTCAAAGAAATATTACAAAGTGAAATATTACAAGAGAGAGAGGAAAAATACAACCAATCTTAGAAGTAGAGAGATTGGTGGTTTTTGGGATGAATTGTTAAGAGAGGATGAAGTCCTTTTATAGCCTAATGCTATGGT
Source organism: Triadica sebifera (assembly GCA_023653625.1). Classification (NCBI taxonomy): domain Eukaryota; kingdom Viridiplantae; phylum Streptophyta; class Magnoliopsida; order Malpighiales; family Euphorbiaceae; genus Triadica; species Triadica sebifera. The sequence continues at coordinate 2,111,238 of CM042913.1, forward strand.
GGAAAAATCATCTCTTTCCGATGTGGGATTGTCATATTTCAACACCTATATATATAAAAAGTAAAATTACATATCCCTCTCCTTAGTCCTTGATAAACTTCACAAATTTAAAACACATATCCCTTGAAGGTTCATGTGTACACCCTATCTGCAAAGAGGAAAAGCTCCTTCATCCCTCTCTCAAATTTGAAAACAAAAAATATCATTTTTAAGTTCAATACCTTTGATAAATTCCTATTTTAATGGCAATAATTTTAGTAGAAGTATATTTTAAGTGTTTAATCTGTTACCAAATTCTCTTATTGTTGAAATTAGATTTTACCTCCCCAAACACAAATAATAATAATAATAATAATAATAATAATAATAATAATAATAATAATATTGAAAAAGCAGACTGCATAACAAGTTGAATTATATTTTAAAAGCAAAGAAAACAGAATGATCTAAAAATTTATATAAAACAAATAGAGGTGACATTATGATTTTGACTGTTTTGGTTGGTTTAGTAAATCTAACCAAACCGATTTTATCAATATCATTTGAATAATAATTTCCTGGATATGGATCGGATTGGGTTATGTGGGTTAGCTGGTTAATTTGTAAAGTCGAGGACACAACTGCCATCTGTGGCACAAATTATTCCAATATTATCTCAAAATTAAAAGAGCCCAAATATATATTTTCTGAAAATATTGTTTCCAATTTGATGCTTTTTGTAACTGCCAATGCCAATAAACCGCAAGCGGTGCAACCTTTTCCACTTTGAATATAATTCTCTTTTTTTTTTTCTTAAAAACCAGCCATTGTTCTTCAGTGCCGATATGCCTAATGCCATTCTATTGAATATTCTTCTATTTATTGCCCTTTTTGTACTTTTTATTTCCAAAAACTAACCGTCCTCTATGTGTACCTAAATCTTTTTCTATTGAATATTCTTTCTTCTGAAATTTGCGCACTCTTATGATGTGATTGCATATTGCACATGTGAATTATGCTCCACTTTTTTTTTGGGGGTCCTTTTTAAGGGTTGTATGCTTTTTCCTTAATTTATATTATTTTTTTTAGTAGATGATAAATATAGAGACGTGGAGAAATATTCTATCAAAGCTAACATTTTGGGTATTACCTTAACATTTCTATTCCTTTTAGCTTAATTCTCAATGTCTGCGACAAGAAGGTTCCTAAAGATTTCCAATGTGCCTTAAACACACACAACTCCATAGTTTTCTTTATTTTCTGTCAAAATTGATAAATTGTTGTTACATGCACGTTGGGTTTTAGTTTCCTTTTGAGTGTCAAATTTATCAAATTGATGTGTGAGGATTACAGGGTTTTAGTTTCCTTTTGAGTGTCAAAATTTATCAAATTGATGTGTGAGGATTACAATGTAGTATTCGATCGTTTTATTTTCTTGTTAATTAAGGAGCAAAATTGGGGATTATGGTTACCCTTAAATGAGTATTGTTTCCCTTAGTGATGTTAATATAAGCATTTTTATGGGAAATTAATCTGTCCTTTGTGATTGTTTTTGACATCATTTTTCTTGAGCATTATAAGGATTTGGAGAAAGAATCATAGGACTATTAGGAGAAAGACTCGTAGGATTAGTTCATCCGATTATGCTTCTTCAGATTTTTATTTTTCATAAATCTCACTTCACTTGGGTTTAATAAATTGAAAACAATATGCATCCATATAGGTTGCTAGTGTTGCATCAGTCGATGGCTGGAATGACAGTTGGCATGCCTCAGCCTCTCCACACAGGCACACACTTGTCACTCACACTTCTAACTGTTGCATGCAGTGCATCTCAGTCTTAAGTCTCCACGTATTTCTGCAAATTTGCTGAATTATTTTGTGCAAAATATCTTAATTTTATATTACCAATTGGCAATCCGGTGATGTATAAAATATTTGGAATTCGAATTGTTGTTTTTGGGTTTCATATCATTTTGAAATAAAGATAAGCTCGCATACACTTCACGTATACCTCAAGGTATACACCGTGTTGGCTGTGTCCCTAACTCCATCTAGACCATCATCCTAAACCTCATGCCAACAGAAATTTGAGTGACATAAACAGCTTTTCTGAGCAAAATATCTTAATTAATTTCATATACGAAAGCTCTTTAGAAAAATAAATTTCAACGTACTAAAAGATAAATGAAAGCAAAATATCAGTAGGAATTTACCAGATTAGAACTTTGGAGTTGAAAAAAACAGAGAAAAATACCAAAACAAACAAAGAAATGCAGAACCCAGAATATGCAATGAAGAAAAATAGAGAAATCCGTTAAAGGTAACAAAAAAAAAAAGACTTCTTCCTCATGAAATAACATGAAATCGACACAAATATCACTCACTGAACAAAAAGATTAAATCACTCGTTGAATTTCTTTCTCAAACTGCAATGAGGTAGTACCTTTTTCGGACGCGACGGCATGTAGCTGGAAAAATCACCCGATTGTGGTCGAAGAGTATACCTCTGGCAGCGAGTGATTTCGAAATAATAATAAAAAAAGTTTCGAAAGAACGAAACAGGGGAGGATGATTTAGGGTCGCATGATATCGAAACAGTAGGAAAAATCAGATAACAGATAAAAGAAAAAACACGAGTTTCAAAAGAAGAGTTTGAAATGGGGGAGGATGATTTCGGAGGAGAAAAAAAACAGAGAACGGAAAAATAAAAATAATAATAATAATTAGGGTTTCAAAAGAAGAGTTTTAGATTCTGGACATATCAATTTGGAAGGATGATATAACAACCAGAAAACGAAGAAAAATGTCTACAAAATTAGGGTTGAAAAGAATGAGGATTTTTGTTAACTTAGAAACAACGTTTATGAACGGAAAAGAGTAAAATAGCCATTGGTTTTTAAGAAAGCGTAAAATGACCGATTTTTAAAAAAGGCCATATGTTGAAGAAAGCAAAGGCGTACGGGGAAAATTTTTGTCTAATTTGTATTCATGAACGCCCTAATTTTAATCATGGAAATCCTAGTGCTGTTTAGGCTTGGCAAAGGAGGATGGAATCTCTGTTTTTGCAGGAATTTGTTTAAAATAGTGGAAATTCTCCGATTCAACTCTTTGTGGAGATGGAAATGGAAAAAAAAAAAAATATTGCTGTTGAGCGAGGCAGAGACAGGAGGAAACTCCTCGCCCCGCCCTGTCTCTATATTTATTTAAATTTTAAAATATTTTTTAATATATATAGTATAAGTTTATATGTTTTAAATAAATGAGTAATTTTATAATAAATTTTTATTAAGATTAAATTACCCAAAAATTTCTTATATGAAATTAATTAATTAATTCAATAAAAATTAAATTGTTGCCAGTTAACTAGTTTAATAATAAATCGGTCAAATACACTAATAATTTTTCAACTAATTAATTTAAATAATTTTATAAATAATTCAGATTTGATGATAAATAAATTGATTAGATTAATTATACATATTAATTGTGTTTAATCGTTTGGTTGATAAATAAATTTGTCAAATCTCATTTTTTATATTATATAATTAATTTAAATATTTATTATATATTATTTTTTAAATTAAAAAAATTACTGCAGAAATCTCCATGGAGTAACAAGGATGGAAACAGAAATTTCCTGCCACTGTAGAGATGGGGATTAGTTCCCAGCCTGTTGCTAAGCCTAGTGTTGTTCAAGTTCAAGCATCCTCCATGTTCGTGTCATAAAAAACGGGAAGACTCGAAAACTAATTAATCGAACGGCTTACTTATTTTGGGAATTCGGTCTATTAATTAATAATTGCAACATCTTATTTCTTTAGAAAACAACATATGGTAATTTTTATACTTCAAATTATATTAACAAGTAAATTTTCTGTTTTTTTTTTTAACTGGAGTGAATATATTTAATGTGAACTTGTTGTGTTGTGAATCTATCAAAACCATTATAGAACTTAAAAAATACATAATATTATTTTTGTCGGAATATTGAACTCAATTATTTTATATTTAATTTTTTTAATCAATTTAGAAAAAACTTATTCGTCTACTCGGTCCGGGTTCAACCAAAGCAATAAGAACCCATTCAGATAAAGATTTAATTAATGTTATTCACAAAAATTAAATATCTCTCCATCATATCCTAAATTAATTAGTCAATTCGCGAATATATATGTGTGTGTCCAAACTTTGTGTAATTTTGTCTCATTTTTTCTGTTTAACCCTTTTCCCTATATAAAATAATTTATTTTTTAATAAAAATTGTAACTATTTCATTTTAGCTTGAAGGATATTACAATATGTGAAATAACATAATTTCTTGTCTCTCTCGGATTAAAATCCAAATCTAAAAGCAGCCCAGCAAAGGAAAAGTAAGTGTTTAATTTGCTTGCAAAATTAAAAAAGCTGGCCAAGCATATTCTGATTAGATACATTTCCCCCCACTCCATTAATGTTAAAGAAGTAAGCAACCTATCACAAAACCAACATCTAAAGATTATTAACAATGAACCCACCAAATTTCAATACTGCCACAAGAGAAAATCGAGCTCTTATGTTATATTTAAAAATTAATCTCAAAATTCAAATGTTAAAATTAAAAGAATCAATAAGTTATATAAAGAATTTTTTTTTATCTTAATCAGCAAGCAATTATATGAGATTTATGCCACAGAATAAGTAAAAATATCTGGAGACAGCAGAATAATCTAAACAAGTTTTATTTATGAATAATAATAGTAATAATAAAAATAATAATAATTTGGGCTTCGATGGAATCAAAAATATGAAGCTTGGTAGGTAAATGAACATATCAAAGAAACATATTATAAATAATATCTAGCACTGAATATTTCTCCTCTTTCCTAGCATATATATAGTAAAAATACAATGTGGGATACCAACACTTGGGATATGTTGCCTTACAGATCAGCCACCATCTATGCGTTCATCCTCATCCTACCTACTAATATTTGAATAATATATTATAAAAATTAATGCAACTACACAAATTAATAAATAGATACAATTATGGGTGTTAAATTCCTTAAGTAAGATTTCAATACTTGATCTCCTTAAATAAGCTTTTGAGATTGAGTTTGGTGAATAAAAAACATATATACTCTGAAATTTTTACACCTTAGTGATCCGACCCAAATTTAAATCTCTTTTAAATATCAGTAATTTATGGCAAAAAAAAACAAAAAGAAAAAAGATTCCAGGTTTTAATTCATTAAAAAATATTGACAATCTAATTTTACAAATAAATTGATAATTGTGTAAATCCAAGCCTGGGTTAATAATCAAGCAAAAACTTTCCCAGTATAAAATCTCAAGAAAATATCTGTACCCAAACAATAAATAAATAAAGGCAGAGTGGGTATTGCCTAATGTGCACAAAACTACTGACTAATGTAGTTTTCTTTTGAATCATTACAATATTTATTCATCAGTATTAAATTTGCTAAATTAATAAATTTCATTTGAAATTTAAGGAAGTTTTTGTTTTCAATGCCAAATTGCCAATTATTCAAGGGAAACTAGTCAGTGTTACCTTTTAGGCCTATCTGGCCTACTGCATATGTTATCTTATATAATTGTGTGGAACTGTGGATTGTCTTGGCTGTAGATTTGTGATTGAGTCAATTGTCAGGAATGTCGATTGTCAGGAATCAAACTATTAATATATTTCGCAAGAAATTTGTAATAGTCGCTATCTATATATTAAATAATTATTACTTGATATATCGTATAATTTATTTTTAAAATAGATTTTCATATATAATATATCTTTTCTTGATGTTTAATAAAACATAATAAATGAAAATTTAGCATTAAATATTTGTAAAAAATATATAATTATATTATTTTTTTTATGTATATACGTATTTTTATTATATAAGAATGAATACCATAGCCACTTTAGTTATTACTTATAAAATATTTTAATTTCTTTTGTGATTATAAATAATTTATTGATAAGAAATAATTTGAAAAAAAAAACAGATATTAAACAGATATGCGAAACACCCATGTAATGAAAAATGAAATATTATTTCTCGTAATACAAACTAATTGAAGTGAAACTTTTGAAATCCAGTATATATATAGTTTAATGTTTAGTCATTAGTTTTAGTTTTTATGAAAAAAAAATAATAACGTGTTTTATAATGTATTGATTTGATAATTAGAGATGTGAAATATCAAATTCAAATCTATAATCGGACTCTTAAAAAAATTTTATAAATGAATTGAGTAAATTTTATCATACGCATGTAAACATTAAGGTCATTTATAATAATCATGATAGATGAGCATCACTAAACAACAAAATTTTCAAAAGAAAAATTAAGAATATGACCAGAAATTCTTAGATAAAAATCTACTATATTATATATAAATTAATTTAATTACTGTATAAATTTATTAATTGTTATATTTATATCTTTAAATATAAATAAAATCATTTGATATGTATTACTATATAATTTTATTAATTTTTAAATGATATAATAAATTAAGTTTATGTAAAAAATTCTTATTTCAGATCACCACCGTTACAATTCTGATTTGGATTTCCGGAGAGGTACAGAAACTTTAATTAAATATGTATTAATATGGAGCTGTAAATCTAACACAATAATTTTGGGGTATTTTCTGTTTTCCGTTACTGAATTTGTAGCATATTTATATAAGAAAATTATCCTAATTATTTATTTATTTATTTTGTTTGGATCAAAGGGTATATATCTCAAAATTTTAATTTGCAATCAACAAAATTAATTCATTTAATTTTTGTGACTTAAAAAATTCTTTTATTATCTTCTTGTCATCCGCCAAACTAAGAATTGCAATTGTAATATCATCGGAATAACAATGCATAAATAACAAATGAAACAAACAATAAAAATATTTTGATTTATCAAATTTAAAGTAAATAATAATAATAATTATTATTATTTTATTATTAAATACGGTGGATGAAAACGGAAGTTATTTCAACATAAATTAACATTGCTTAAATATATATTGGAAGAATAAGAAATGGCTGAAGCCAATAAAGTGGAAAAAACAGTGAAAACCGATGCTTTGAAAATTAAATTATCGGTTGCCTTAAAATCAAACAAATCATTCATAGTGATTTTCTATATAAAAAAAAATGTTTATTGCCAACTAAAACTCATCTTATTCTATTTATATTTTTGTTTACTCCCTAATTTATCTAATTAATGTGTGAATATTATAAAAATTATTTTTCATATGATATTTATTTATTTTCTGTCTATGCAGATATTTCCTTATTCACAAACTTAATCATTTTTGTATTTTTATCTGAATTTAATTTTTTAAATTAAATTAATATATAATTTTGCTCTATTTAATCTCTCAAAAATATTATTTTTCATCTTTTCCTTTTCACCATTTACTTTAAAGTTTCAACGAAAATTCGTGGTATGTAAAGTTTTTATGGGGAAAAAAATGAAATGAAGTCCTTTAGAAATGGAATGTCAAAATTATCGTAATTTAAAAATATCATATTAATTAAATTTAAAAATTAATTTTAAATCAATTTAATTATCATAAAAAAAAATATTCAAAGACGAAATCGATACTCATTCTTTTTTTTTTTTTTTATGCAACTTTTTGTCAATGTTAGAGTTGATAAACTAAAGAGGGACTAGAAATTGTGACAGGAATTAAAATTTTCACCAAAAATGAAAAATCTGCCTAAATCTTGTTGGCACTTCCTTTGTATGTTTCCGTTTTTATTTTTAAATATTTAGTTTTTTTTTGAAAAATAAATTAAATTTTTTTAATTTAATAAAAAATGTTTCAAAAATAAAATAAAAAATATGTTTATATATTTATTTTTTTAGTATTTCAACTAAATACATAAATTATTTTCTGAAAACAAATAAAGTTTAAGTTGTAGCCAATTTCCAGTAATGCAGAGATTTGTGGTACGCATCAAGTAAATCAAAATAGAACAACTATCAATGGGAGGATTTTAGAGGGAAGCAAATAGGAGGAAAAACGGGATATTTCATCATTTGTTGGAGCCAAAATTACAGTGAGACAAAAGCGTCATTTCATCGAGTTTGGCTAAAGTTGTTTGGTCACCTTTGGTCCTATAATATTTAAAAAATTATAATAAGAAATGAATTTTTAAAAAATTAATATTTAAAATTTTTATTATTTATTATAATAATTAAAAATATCGTGACTTAAATATAATAATTGCTGGTAATAAGTATAAAATTTAAATTTTTATAAAAAATTATTAAACTATACATAAAATCATAAAAAATTCATTAAAAAACATCTTAAACATATAAAATCAAGTGGTAGTAATATTTGAAATTCATAAATTATCAAATGAATTAACATTATTTTCAAATAATAAAAAATAAATTGTTAATTTTTTAAAATTTTATCTGATAAAATTTGAAAATTTTCTGTTAATTTCTCATATATTTAAAAGACAATTAGCTTAAATATTTTAGACAACTGCCTATAGTTGTTCACACCTAATGTCTACCAAAAAAGTTTATTAAACTATTTGAAACAATAGTTGATAAGATAGCTAATTATAGGGGTCAATTAATTACTGATTTCAAAATTTTCATTACTACTTTTTTCAAGACCAACTAAATTAATTAAATCATGCAAATTTATCAAATTTTAAATTTGTAAGCTTGTTAGCATGCAAATTAAAATTGTTTCAATTTATATAAAAATATATATATATTGCTTCGTTTTGCATGATTTCAGTTTCAAAAAGCACTCTCAAAAGAAAACAGAAAAAACATTTTTTTTAAGAAGAAAAAACATATTTTTAATGTACTCGAAAAAGAAAAATATTCTTGGTGGTGTTTGATCACTTATTTTAATATTTTGTCACGCCGTATGGCGTTAGATAATTGCAGCAATTGACAAAAATTTTTAATTTGGATTTATTTTCTAATTTTTTTGCTAATTTAAAATTATACTTTGATGCAATCTGAATACGAATTTTGTTTGATTACTAACTTGATCGTTGATCATAGATCATAACGTTTTATTATTTGAATGAAAATTTGGATTCGGTTTATGGTAACAATTTTCTTTGAGGAAGACGGTTTTTAATTATAAATTATTATGATTTTTTTTAAATAATAACATTAATTAATTCAAGATCATGCACTTGATATCCCAGAAAACAAGGCATGCCGGATCTAAAAGCAGGAATCACGGTCACACGGTCCTCTCGCTCTCGGCTTTCCCGTCTCTACTAAAACTCGTCGTTTTGCTTACGCGGCAAAGTTACCAGCCAATAAACAAAGTGGGGTCCAGTTCATAGTTTGTGTGGGATCCACACATATTAAGTGAGCCAACCATATATACCCTATCTTTTCCCGCTTCTTATTAAATGCCTTTTTTTTTTTTTTTGAAAATGGGCCTCGTACCTACCACCACCGATTGGTCCACCGTGACTTCTTCTCACGATTCTCACGTTAAACATTAAATATTCATTATTTCAGCATTTTTGAATTTTCAAACAAATAAATAATAAAAATGCAATTTGGTTTAAACAATTATTACGCTAATGGCAATGACCCATTAATTAGTGACAAGGTAATCAAATTCTTAGGTAATGGAAACGTATAATATAATGTGATTTAGACCTTAATTAGTTATTTACACATTGTAACTAATAATTCAACAAGATTAAAATAAAATCACAAATGTTAAATTCACTTTTCGATACTATGTTTCTATAAAAAGAAAAAATATAAAAAAAGCAAAAAAAATTAATTTTAAAAATTTATCTTTTATCGTTCATCAATTAAAAAGTAAGTATAGGAGAGTGTTTAAAAATAAAAAATATCTTTAATATTTTTTAAATAAAATTAACCCCTACAAAAGAAGATAACGCACAATAGATTATATAATGAGTTGAAATTTGTTAAAAAGTTTTTCCATTGTAAGTGGTCAAACAAATACTAATTGTTTGAATTTTAGCAAAATTATTTTCTTTTTCTTAATTATTAGTAACTGGATTATTATTATTAAAATCATGAATTATATGGATTTGTTGGCACATAAGAATTGATTCCGTGTACAATACATGTCATTTATATCGAATATTAATCAAAATGGCCACCTTTTTTTTCAAAAAAAAACATTTTAGAATCTCAAAGATCTCTTATTATTATATCTTTTGATATATAGAAATTCGAGTAAATAAATTCAAAATTTAGAGTGGTTTTTTTTTTTATAAATGTTATCAATAAAACATTGAATTTTTACTTTTTTTTTGGGTCAAATATAAGTGTTCAAATTATAGAGTTATATTTAATCTTGTATGGTTAAAATGCGACTTTATTAAACAAGCTTATCAATAAATTGACATGACAGCGAATGCAAATAAGTGGATATAATAAATCAGCATTAAAAGGAAATCTGAAAATAAAAATACTTACTTATAAAATATTTTAATATTTATATTTTCTAATTTTTAAGAAAAATAAAAACTTTTCTTTTTTATAAAAAATTTATAAAACATGTTTGCTTGCTATTATATATAAAATTTTTTATTTTTTTTATTTAGATAGCATTTTAAATTTAAATAGTAAAGTTAAAATAAATAAAATGAAAACTTACTATCTTCATTTGAAAACAAGTAATATTTTATATAAGAGAAAATATAGAAAACATGTTAAAATTTGTTTTTTAAAATTTAGTTATAATATATAAATATGGAAAACTGTTTTCTATTTCTATTTTAGAAAAATAGCAATCTAAACACATTTTAAAATATTCATCTCAGTTATTTTAAAAGAAATCAAATTTTAATATTATATTAATAAATTTAAAATGAAATTCAAAAATTAAGTTGGCCTTGAACTCTTGAGGGGGCTTAAATCCATCTTAAAAAAATCATTCTGAATTTGAAATATAATAGATTATTTTGTTTTCAATTATTTGATTTCAACACTTAAAACATAGATTACCTAATAAGTCAATCGATTAATTTGATTCGAAATTCAAAATAACCTGACTGACATGATTCTGAGTATATCTAAATTTAATTGATAAAGTAAAAAAATTAGAATTTGTTTAATATTGTGTTTGAAATAAAGAGAATTTTTTTTTTATTTTTTTAAATTATGAAAATTATTTTTGAAAAATAATAGATAAATAGATGTTTTTTTCAGAAATATGTTTAAGAAAAACAGTTTATAAAAAATTAAAAAAATTAGTTAATTAAATTAAAAAAATTTTAAATCTATTTTTTAGATATCTAACAATAATTTCAAACAACCTCTTAATAAATTATAAAAAAATAATTTTATAAACATAAATTAATTCAAATGAAAATATATATAATAGTCTCACTATCATTAAATTTTGGACTATTTTTATTAAAAAAATAACAGTATTTAGTTCAACGACGTTCATTTTATGGATATATTTTATTTTCAGTAATGGAGATACCATTAAAAATAATGATAATAATGAACGAAAAATTTAGAGAGTAGTAGTACAAAATTATAACTATTAATTGAGATACTGCTCAAGTAAGTATATTGAGGAAAAATAATTGTTAATAAGAAACAGAATTAGATGAAAATTTTATGGCTCAAAATAATTAATGATAAAGGGGAAATAAGTTTGGTGGTGGTGGTGGTGGGTTGGAAAAGGCCGTCGCCGGTGCTGGTGTGTCATGTGGGGCAAATATATATGTATTTTAATAGACACTTTCTTTGTTTCTGGTGGATAGACTTTTGTCTCTCAGTTTTTGGTGCAGAAATGGATTCCAAAATTGAAAAAAAAAATAAAGAAAAGGGTAAAAGAATTAAAAAAAAAACTATAAAATATAAAATCAAAACAGGAAACTTCTCTTCTCTTCTCTTCTTTTCTTCCTTCTTTTCCTTCTCTGCACAAGTGGGTCCTTTTCTTCTCTGTTAATTCAGGACGTTTTCCATTCTTTTTAACCCATTTCCATTTTTTTTATTGCTTTTTATCTCTTTTACTGATTCCCATAAAAATAAGGAAAAAAAAAATACAGAGAAAAGAGAAAGAGAAGAAGGCAATATTGAGTTTGCGTAACCATTACTAGCATAGTATACTGTCTCTCTTTGCCTGTCTAGTATGGTCACACCATCTTTTTTTTTTTTTTTACCATTTTCTTGAATTATTTCTTTGTTCAACTCCCACTCTGCACCTTCCCCCCCCCTCCTCTCTCTCTCTCTAGCCGTACATTATTAACCTTCTTCCGTTACTAGTCTTGAAAACCCATGTCTTGGTTTTGTATTTAGAGGGGTAGTTCAGTTTCAGATCCTACATGATCGGATTTTATTTCTCATAAAAAAGTTCTGCTTTTCAGGTTTTTTTAAAATTTTTTTTTTTACTTGTTTGGTGTTCTATTATTTGGCTGGTTTGTTTTATTTGTATTTTATTGGCCTTTCATTTATGGTATCTTTGCATTTAGTTACTTGTCTGATTTTTAAAGACGGCGTTGGTTTTTGCAGGATTCTGGTCAGGAACTTTGTGTTCTTCGGGAGAAATCTAATAGAGGTTTAGTTTCTGCTTTTTATTTTGATGATTGATCGATGAATATATATATATTTTCCTTTTGTAAAGATTTTTATTTTTGAATTAGATGAAGTTTGGAGATTTATGTTATTATCGAGGGAGATCTAAATCTTAGACTTTTTAGATTATAAGATGTGTTTTTAGATATTCCTTACTTTACCGTATTTATTGATGATCATCTCGAGATAGCATCAAAATTTTACCTGTTTTTGGAATTTCTGTTATGATTTCTAAGATAGCATTCAATTGATTTTTTTTTTCAGTAATCTTTGAATCCATCACCACATATCTACTCTTCGTTTGTCTAGCCTGTTAGCATAAAAGGAGATTATTTTTCATGGTTTCCTATGGGCTTTTATCCTTTTTTTAAAAAAAATTTAACTTGAATATTTGATCCCATTTTGAATATCCTCATTATCATCTGCCTGATTTTTTAGTTAAATTTGAGGGGCAATAGTATGATCCCAATGGTTGGAATAATTATTCCGTATCGCCCAGCTGCCCAATTTTTGTTGTTCGATAGAAAAAACATTTGGGTTATTTTCTTATCATTCCTTGGTTTGATATATCTACTGTTTTATGTGGTACATGTGTTTGGCTTGGAAGTTGAGATCCCAGTAGATTGGATCTATGTGTCTTCAAACCGTATTAAACAAATTGAGATCCCATTAGATTGGATCTGTGTCTTCAAACTGTGTTTAACACATTCCTAGGGTCTTCAGGTACTCAAGGAATCAGGCTGGGGAGTTATTTAAACATAGCTAAACTGTTGAACCACAAGTTTCATGCAACGAATTTGAACAAGCAAACATAGTTTAGTCCATGGGCCTCTGCACATGAACAAAATGGAACTAACATTGGATAATTGAGAACTTAGTAGAAGTGAAGTGATGATGCTGCCATGAAAATGTCTCTTTTATCAGAGTAGTTTGGGGTATGCATGTTGATTATGATTAGTATTAGTGACTAATTCACACGCACATGTCTTGTGTAACATTACTGATAAGCGCCTTAAATTATTTACTGCATATTCTAATCTATAGGGAATGTTTCATCTCATATTTCTTGCTTGAGTTTATTCTCAAATTTGTGATAATCCTCTTCTCAATCTTGTCATGGTGAAGCACAAATTTGTGATTTTTGATATGCTTCCTGAGATGATTATAGAATCTTATGTTTTTTGTATTACAACTCGCATATCTCTTTACATTCTTGTTATTGTGTGGTTATGGTGTTACTTGTCTTACTTTTCCGCCGTCTGGTTTGATGGTTGACTTTAAACTGTTCTTCAAAGAAGATTGCATTATGTCTCTGTTTTTTTTTCAACACAAGGACATGGCAGGAAGAGCTGGATATCTCAGTTCTTAGTTTCTGAGATTCAAATTTCTTTTCGAAATTTCAATGAGAAGGCTTGAAGTGTACTGTTTGAATCATGTAATGGTTGTCTGATGCAATTGCCGATTACCAAAGACATCCATGGGCATGAGCAAACAGTCGGATATAAGAGAAATTTTGTTGCTATTTATTTTCCATCCTCAACTAGAGATTTGAGGATTTTCTTGTAAACTTCTTGATTTTTTTGGTTTATTTTCCTATTCAAATTATAGGAATACAGTAATTGTACTGTTTAGGATTTTCGGTGCCTAATGTTATGTAGGAGTTCATTGTGTTGTAAAAGAATGTGTATTTGTTTCCTACTTCACTAGGTAATTTTCCTATTATTGATGTATCATAGCAATCGTAATATATTACAATTTGGTGATGTCGATGAGTGAAGTTACCATTTATCCTTTTCTAGCCTATTCCTGTCTAGGATTCATAATATTCTCCTCCTCTTTCTCTCATAACGATTTTTATTATGGAACTACTGGTCTTACATCTTGGTTGCTCAAAAAGATCTTTAAATTTGAAAACTTAGTCTGGTATAAGGTGATTGGATATTGCCATCTTGTTGCAGATAGTGATTTTCTTTATGCTTTTGTAGGTTGGCACCAGTATTGTATCTTTAGCAGGACACCATATATTATATGCTAAACTAAAAAATGTTGGGAGGCAACAACAGTAATCCTTTGCTACCTGTTTTTGTTGATGATAATCGTATACCGTATCAGTCAAATCCTTCAAATCAGCTCCAGTTATTCGGCAATTGTGAGTTCTCATCTCCTTTAGTTGACAGATTATAAATTCAATATAGTGCTTGAGACTTAATTCTATTTGGTTTTCTAGTGTTTATGCTAGTTAATAGTTTAAATTGTTATTGCCTTCTCGAGTCTGGATAGATATTTGTGAAGCTGTCTAGCAAGTGCTGGCTATTCTTTCCTGTTGTATAAGATCAAACTTGCTTCTTTGGAAGTGGTTGACTTCTGAGATGTTGATATTTGACAATATTGATTTATAAATTATACATTGTGGTTTATTAACTTCTGAAAAATTTCTTAGTGCTGGCAGAAAAGAACTTACTATCCTGCAATTGTTGTTAGTACTATCATAGATTTTGCTATTAACCGTGTTCAAAAAGAAGTTGCTATCCTGCAATTGTTGTTAGTACTATCATAGGTTTTCCTGTCAACTGTCTTTAAAATAGGTATATGTTTTTATTTGCCGAAATTTCATTATGAATGATGGTGAATTGGGGCGGCATTACTTTTTATAGCGCTACAATTGTGTTAGATACGTGGAATCTGAACAAAAAGAAAACATTACTGAGGCATTATATACCAGGAACCTGAGCATTTTGCGATTTATTAGATGCCAGGAATCTAAAGCTTTAAACTGTTAAATTTGTCTTTTCTAGTTGAAGTTCCTACCATTGACCACCATAACTGGACGTCCATGAGTTTGAGTTGGGAGATTTTTACCCTGCAATGCGAACTACAAATATCTTTCTGGTTTTATGGTATTGTAGGAGTTTCCTCTAATTTGAAGTGATTTTTTCTCTCTTGCCATTGTATTTAAAAACTTTTAATTTAATGTGCTCTTGACTGATATCTGACATGCAATTTTTGTTATCAGTTCCAGCTGGATGTAGTGTTGATCCAGTGAATTACTTTGGGAATGAGCATATGACCCCTATGCTTCGGCCCAATAAAAGAGGTAGGGAGGCAGAAGATTTCAGTAGACAGCAAAAGCTACAGATTTCCTTAAACTATAACTTCCAAGATGAAGCTGACCGCTCAGCAAGCATTCCAAACCCAAACCCTGTGTCAACGGGGTTACGGTTATCATACGATGATGATGAACTCAACTCATCAGTAACCTCTGCAAGTGGAAGTATGACTGCAGCACCATCGATCATCTTGTCCCTTGGTGACAATATCAGGACCGAGCTAGATCGGCAAAAAGAAGAGTTTGACCAATATATTAAGATTCAGGTACTACAAACAGTCCAATGTTTCATTATGGTGGATTTTTTGATTGCTGTGTAGTGCCTACGTTTAGTCATCTGCATATTTCTCTGTGCCATTCACGTTTATTCATTTTTTTTCCAATTCTGTTTTTGCTATAATTACTGCTTCATTATGAAATTCTCTATCACTGGGACCTACTACTACAATGTATTGATGAATTCGTCATGATGATGTGTCCATTTTGTTCCTTGATCTTTACACTGTTTTGACAAGTCCTTTGCCTTCGAACAGGAAGAGCACCTGGCTAAGGGGGTGAGGGACATGAAGCAGAGACATATTGTTTCATTCCTTGCTGCTATTGAGAAAGGTGTGAGCAAGAAGCTGCGGGAAAAAGACCTAGAAATAGAGAACATGAATCATAAAAACAAGGAATTGATAGATAGAATAAAGCAGGTGGCTTTGGAAGCACAGAATTGGCATTACAGAGCGAAGTACAATGAGTCGGTTGTAAATGTTCTTAAGAGCAACCTTCAGCGGGCAATGTCGCAGGGTGCTGACCAAGGGAAGGAAGGATTTGGGGATAGCGAGGTTGACGATGCTGCCTCATTCATTGACCCAAACAACTACCTGAACATTCCTGTAGGACAAGCGAGACATCTATCCAGGAATTACCAAGGCTTGAAGGAACAAATGAGATGCAGGGCATGCAAATCAAAGGAGGTTAGCATGTTGTTAATGCCCTGTAGGCATTTATGTTTATGTAAAGACTGTGATATGTTAATCAATGCGTGTCCTGTATGTCAGTTGATCAAAACTTCTAGTGTTCAAGTGTACTTGTCCTAAAATTATTAAGTAAATTACTCAAAAAGGTTACCTGCAATCTTCTTGGTTTTTACGTAGGGAGCATTCCTCCCAGAAATACGAGTTTGTATGTGAACTCTGTTTCTTAAAATACGAAGTTTGGGTGATTTTCTGTAGAATGTTT
Organism: Triadica sebifera; assembly: GCA_023653625.1. Taxonomy (NCBI): domain Eukaryota; kingdom Viridiplantae; phylum Streptophyta; class Magnoliopsida; order Malpighiales; family Euphorbiaceae; genus Triadica; species Triadica sebifera. The sequence goes on from CM042913.1 coordinate 2,128,128, forward strand.
TGGTGCTGCCACTTCTCTCTTCTCTCCTTCATGTGTGTATGCGAGTGTGGTTTGCTGCAGGATTAGATTAGAGCATCAGTTGGTTTGTGGTTAAGTGGATGGTCACTATGCAATCGTAAGTTCTTTTTTTTTTCTTTTTGATCCCTAGGTAATCAGTTACTCTCCGCAGTTTTTCTTTTCCCTTTTTTTTTTAAAAAAAAAATTTAACCAAAAGAACAAACTCGATTATATGTAAATAAGTTGTTTATGTGTTGCAATATTTTAAATATTTCTGACCTAAACTAATGATTTATAACAGTACTAATTTATTTAATTTCTTCAATTGGACTAATGTGGCTATAGAATTTAGATCAAAGTTAAGTTCGTCTTAAATTTAATTTTGAAGGTAAGTTTAGAGGCTAAAATTAAGATTCCATCCACTTATTTTTGTTGGTATTGGACTTGATTCTTGGCCCAAATATAAATATAATGGCTTCACCGCCAATCCACATTGATATAATAATCAACACCGTGTTTCTTAAAATATTATAAAAAGCATAAATACAGAAGCAGTCTCTTCAAAAAAAAATACAAAAAATTCAAATATTTCAAGAGAAGGAATCGAAAGTTTAAAAAATCTGATTGATGTCATCTCTGTGGAAAGAAATGACACTTTGCAAAGAAATGTTCAAACCGGTCTAAACAAGCGATTCAACTGATTCAGCATCTAGAGCAGCAATTTGATATCAATTTTGATGATGCAGATATTAAATCATTATTCTTAGTTGATGAAGATCAAAGTCAGGATTCCCTCATGGGAATTGAAGCTCTGAGTCTTTCTTCAGATTCAGAGGAAGAAGAATGTTATACTGTTGCAGAAATTGGCCTAAGCCTAGAAGTCACCACAGATCCAGTTCAAATCAGCACAGACTCAACACAAACAATTGCGATAACTTAGAAACAGGTAGTTTCATACTACCCAATTCAATTGTTTATGGATAAGTATGAAAAACCCATTAAGGCTATAACTTTTATTGATATGGGAGCCCATAAAACCATTGCAAACCCAAAACTCTTTCCAAACCACTTCTGGAAAGCCTTTAAAGATTTTTTCAAAGCGGCTGATGGTGAACTATTTTCAACAGATTGGATTATATCCAAGCCCATAAAAATCCAATTTCTTCCAAACTGTTCCATATGAACCAAAGTTTTAAGTTCATATCTTCCTAAAAAAGATATTCTAATTGGTTTTGACGTTCTCAGTCAACTACCAAACATATTTATCACTACCCAGGGTTTAAAGGGAAAAAAATAGTTTCTTCCTTATACATCCACTCCAAACTTATTCATGGCTTCCATATCCAGTCCATTTTGGGATATCCAAGTCCAAATCATAAAACAGAGCTTTGCAAATAATCACACAAAATTTCTTCAGAAATGTCAAAGTTCTCTTTGGACTAGAAAGGAATTCTACATTTCTCTTCCATTCAAATAGAATGAAGACATTAATCCTACCAAAGCTACTCATCCTGCTATGAATCTAGAAGATCATATAATAGCAGTTCAAGAGTGTTTCCAGTTACTTCAACAAGGTCTTATTGAATCGACTAAGTTAGACTAGGCATGTCAAACATTCTACGTGAATAAACGCTCAGAACAAATCCAAGGAAAGAAGATATTGGTGATTGATTACAAGCCTTTAAATTATTTTTTAAAGGATGATAAATTTCTTCTTCCAAAGATTTCGTCGCTATATTCATTCTTGAAAGATGCGAAGATATTTTCAAAATTTGATCTCAAATCGGGATTTTGGCAATTGGGAATACAACCAGATGACAGACATAAGACAATCTTTTGCATTCCAAATCATCATTATCAATGGACAGTGATGTCTTTCGGTCTTAAAGTTGCACCATTACTTTTTCAAAAAGTAATGACAAGAATCTATAGTTCGATTTTATCTTCAGTTTTAGTCTACATCGATGACATTTTGCTTTATTCTAAAGATAAAGATAGCCACAAAGAATTATTAAAGTATTTTGCTGACTTGACAGCATAACATGGAGTGATGATTTCAAAAAGAAAATGCAGCTAGCAAAAGAAGAGATATAATTTTTGGGGATGAAATTCAAAGATGGGACATATCAGCCTTGTCCTCACATTGGTATTGAATTATTAAAGTTTCCTAACGGTGAAATGACAAAAAAAACAGATATAACAATTTATTGGAATTGTTAATTATGTTAGAGACTTTGTTCCCCACTTTACAAAATTTGCTCAACCACTCCGGCAATTATTAAGGATACTTCAAACAGATGCCAGTGATGAGTGTTGGGGGCCATCCTATTGGAAGAAGAAAAATATCGAGAAAGACAAATATGTGCTTATGCTAGTGGAAGATTCAAGGAATCAGAATGCCATTATCATTCCACATTCAATGAGATATTAGCGGTAAAGTATAGAATCAAAAATTTTGAATTTCTTTTAATCAGCCATAACTTTATTGTTTTAATGGATTGTTTGTCATTTCCAAATATTTTGAATTTTAAAGGAAAACAAGTTCATACTCACAATTATTGAGATGAAATGACTGGTTTTCAAAGTACAATTTTGATGTTGAGCATATAAAAGGAGATAGAAACCTAATTCCTGATTTTCTATCCAGACCTTTCACAAATCAATTGAGTCTTATCACAGAAACACAAACCATTCCCTTGATATTCATGATGGCAAGCTCAAGCTCAAATGTTTCTTCATACTATGGTTCAAGTTTCTCTGCCTATCATTCCTCCTTAATCAGAATAATGAATAAAGAACAGAGGAAGGTACTTATTGTGGACACCCAACTTACAGCCATAAGAAAGTATGGGGAGACTTTTCTGAAACCTAAAACATTTCATCCGGACTATCCATTTATATATGTTTTTAAAATCCCTCTGGTTGGACAATTCCAGAGGAGTCACTGCAGATGTTATGGTACATGAGTATAATGTATTATATGACATTTGAGTTCTGTCCGGTTAGATGGTATAATGTTATTGCTTTAAAGACCCTGCCAGAAAACTTGAAAAAGTTTTTTGGTTGGTTCAAACCAATTGCTGTTTGGCAACAGTCTTTATTCTTTCTTCTTCAAGAAAATTGGGATGTGAGAGTCCAAACAAATAAGATGCATTCCATAATCATTCTTCACTAGGATGAACATTTCTCCACTTTTGAGGTATACAAAACTTATCCTTATTTACTTTGAGGAAATTGTGATGCTCATCCACAAGAGGTAAGAGAACTTCAGAGATCTCTAGCAGCAAGAAATCAGTATATTCCAAGAGAGATCTGGCCAAAATATAAAGATGATGCACCTTGGGAAGCTATACCTTCAGCATACATGGAAAGACTCAGAAGAGAAGAAGAAATTCACTAAGCAATCATATCTGCTGAACAGCCACCTCAACCACTACAATATGGTGGACCTCCACACACTATGGGCTATGATTCAGATGACTACCGACAGATGAATCTTTCTCCTAGTCATGAACCGATAGGACATAAAGATTAGGTGTTCCTACCTTATCTTTTGTATAATTATGTGTGTGTATGCTTTTGTAAAAGTAGGATAAGACTTCTTATCTTACTTTGGTTTGGTTTGCTTTTACTTTATTAAAGTAGCTTTTATAAAATTGCTTTATTAAAGTATCTTTTGAAAAAGTAAAGATATGGAGAATCTTTACTTTAATAATTGTATTTTGTTTGTTTCTCTTTGAGCATTCTATATAAGGAGGCTCAAAAATTCTTTGTAAAGGCAGAACACCTTAGAGTGAGTTTGAGAAATAAAATTCTGTGTCCTTTCATAAAAATGACTATTTAAGTTTCTTTCCTCTTCTTCAATCTTAAGAGAGTTGCAATGTATCCCTATTATAATTTCTTTTCTAAGATAAGTCAGGTCCATAATTCTTGATAGTCCTCAAGATAATGCTATTAATGCACCAAAGTGGATAGCTAAAAGGCAGGTCATTGAGTGCCCAAGGAGAAGCCGTGTTGGTTAGCATATCTGCTATCCATATTAAGGCATCAGTAGGGGTCGTCAGAGGTCTTGATGGTATCAGAGTCTTGTTGCTTGTCTCTTAGAAGAAGGTATGATATGGTATACACTGTAACCCTTGATAGATTGAAGGAGATTCTTTCATATTAATCATGGAGTCATCTATAAATTCAAACTCTGTTTCAGCCCCTTTATCACTCTCAAAATCTGTTTCTTCATCTTTTTCACTTCTTCGTACTTCTACTAGTAATCGTCTAGATTATCTGTATGAAATTCAGCATATTCATGATGAACAAAAAACTTCTATCACTGAAATTCTTTTACTTAGTCCTTATGATGCATATAATAAGTCTAAGTCTTCATAGAGACTAAAAATATATAAAAGAGTATGTACAATTCTCATCTTTTGATCATTGTACTATTAAAGCTACTGGAGAAGAACAATTTTTTTCTCTTGAAATTCCTTCAAAGTTTCTAACTCTATGGAGGCGAGAAGGATATTCTCATCTTCATTTTGGAACCATCGGACTAGCACTATCATATCATGGAAGAAAAGGCCTTGCGGTTGCAGCTTGAATTGCTCTGTTAGATACAAGATATCTATAATACCAACATGCAGTTATTGGTACTGTAGAGACTTCATTGAATACATGCACTGTGTTGTTCACTCTGTTTCCAAGTTTCAATATGGCACTGGATGATCCTCATGTGCTTTCAGCCTTGAAAGTATAAGTTCAAATAACTGGTGCTCCTCAAGTCATGACTGTTACGATAGCAACATTTCATTATCAGCTAGTTTACAGGGTTCAAAACCATGCTCTTGATCTAGCTCTGCCAGTCTCAAATGATGCTTTATTTATTGTAGCAGATGCACAAAATGTTCCCACTCATGTGCATGTCCCGAGACAGATTCCAAGAAATTAACTTATAAAGTTGTTACCAGAATCTTGGGTGACAAATTATGAGAAAATTCAAAATAACGCTCAGCCTATTCAGTCTCAGGAATTAAAATTTCTCAAAAGGTCTGATGGAACTGTAGAAATTAAATTCCTCAAATTTGCATAATCAAATACAAGTACATCGATGTTCACTACACAGTTCATGATTCAATCATATGAAGTAGAAGAGAATCTTGCAATTACAGGATTTACTGCACAAGGAAAACTGATCTATTCTATGTACTAAGGAAAACATAAGGTACTAGATATAGATTGTGACTGTGAGAATTGCAGACTTCAAGCTTCTTATGATTCTTGTGATGAAGAATCATCATTTCAAAGAATGAGGAAAAAGAAAACATCCCCATCCTCAGAAAGGAGTTATAAAAGAAATTTGATGACCATGATCCATTAGTTGGACTTATTGGTCAACCTTCTGGAAAGTATGACTACATAGTCAGCTATTTAGAACCACCATCATTCAAGTCAAAAATGCCAACTCCATCAATTCCTCAAAGCTAGAAATAAAATCTCCAAAGAAAGAGCCACCTTCAGCAGCTCCACTTCCAATATACAATAAAGGGTTGGAATGGCTTTAGAAAAATGAGCCACAGTGGTTTCCAAAATCATGTCAAAGCTAAGCTTTTTAGACAGAAAAAAGCTAAGCACAGACGACCCCAGTAGTATACATGTTTCATCCAAAGGAACATGAGTTTCCACCATTACAAGAAACTGTTGATCCTAATATCCATGTTAAGAAAATCCCATATGTCATATCTCTAGGTGCAGATGCTCAAGGAAGACCTAGAGATATGATAGTTGGTGAATCTGTTCTTAATTGGCAAACAGATAATGCTTTGACACAAAATAAAGTTCTGGAGAAAATTGATAGAAAGGTAGATCAAGTCTCATACCAAGTTAGTCAGCTTGGTTCTGATGTCAACAGACAACTAAGTTGGCAATAGAAGTTTATGTTGCGACTCCAGAAACAAATAATGATACTCCACCAGGAGATCATGCAGATGATACAAAGTCATATAGGTGGACCTCAAATCATTCAGAAACAACAAGAAATTTCAAAGTTGAAAGCTCAACTTGCTCAAGTTGAAAAGGATTTGCAGGTACAAACACCCTTTAATCCATTTGCTTTTGCAAGTACCCATCCTTTACCAGAACCCGTTATTCAAAATACTTTTGTTCAACCATATGTTGATCCGGTCTTACTTGAACATGAAAATTTTCAAAACATGATGAGAACACAAACTATGTCCCAAAGAAAACCACCAAAAAAGAAACAAGCTAAACCTGCAGCTACACCCACTATTTCTCCATCCTCCGACACTACTCCAATTCCACAAAGACTAGATAAATAGCCCACTCTGGATCCTTTTCAGGATTCACAAGATCCTTATCAGTACATGGTTCAAAAACAGCAGAATGAGGTTACCTCATTCCTTCAAACTTGTATTGATCAAGATCAATCACATCAAGTTATAGAGCAGGAGCAATCTAACTCTTCTGAAACACTATCAGAAAATGAGTCTATCAATACTGAAGAATTTTTTCCATCAATTAAGATGGCAGATCCAACAGAATCTTCAACCATATCTAGACAAACACATGTTGCACCTATTGTGGAAGAACCACAAGAAAAAAAAAACAATGGGAGAATCTGAATTCCATTCACAACCGCAACATCCAAAAGTTTCACATGGTCCTTGGTTCTCTATGGACAATATCATTCCAAGTCAAAGGAGAACAAAACTTCTTAAGATGTATGCATGAATGGAAACAAGAATTAAATCTGGAGTTTCACTGCCAGAAGTATTACAAGAATTTACTACCAGATTTACTAGTAATCTACGAGATTGGTGGATCAGAGTAAGTGAGTATGAAAAGCTTACTTTCATGCAACTTACTAACATAGTTGCAGCTCTGGCATATATTGAAATTGAGTTCATAGGAACTCCTTATGATTCTTTAGAAACAAGTAAAAGTGAATTCTTTCAACTAAAATGTTATTCTCTAAGACGAAAAGATCTTGAAAGACATTATCTGAGAGTAGCTGAAAGATATTACCAAATTGATTTTGGTGATGTCAACTTAAAACAACAATTTGTTAATTCTGTTCCAGAGGAATTAAGTGAAACTACCCTCAGGTATTTAAGAAAGCATGGAATCATTCTGAAAGATTGTTCATTGGCACAAAATTATCAAAAGATGATGATCGTGCTTGTGAGATATGTTCCAATAGAAAGTAGATTAAATAAGCTTTAAGGATGACAAACAATAGAGGCATGAAACCTATCTACTTGAGGACATATTTAACAATCAAATGTTCAAATAAACATGATTGTGACTACAAGCATTCTAAGAAGGAAAAACATTATAAAAAGCATAAATACAGAAGCAGTCCCTTCAAAAAGAGATACAAAAAATTTAAGTATTTCAGGAGGAGGAATCGAAAGTTTAAAAAATTTGATCGATGTTATCTTTGTGGAAAGAAATGACACTTTGCAAAGAAATGTCTAAACCGACCTAAGCAAGCGATTCAGCTGATTCAGCATCTAGAGCAACAATTTGATATCAATCTTGATGATGCAGATATTGAATCATTATTCTCAGTTGATAAAGATCCAAGTCAGGATATATTATATTTATTGAGATGTTGAAATTATATTATTTGCTTCATTTATTTTATTATGTTATACTAATAAGTCATTTTGTTAGATTTTTTATTAAAAAATATTAAATTGTTGTGAAATGATAAAAGAAATATTTTTATAGTAATTTTTTCTAATAAGAAAAAAATATTACACTAGTACTTTTTCTGAGATTTTAAATTATACTATTTATTTTCTCTATTTTATTTCCATCAAACTATATAATCATTTTGTCAATTTTCTCATCTCTTTTTATTTTCTTAAAAATTAAAATAAATTTAGAAATTATTTGAATATTTTTGTACTAATAATTAATGATTTCTAGTAAAATATTATTTAATATGAATAAAATGAAATCAACTTACAATTTTAATATTTTGTAAGAAATAATTTAATAAATGTCTCATACTTTTAGAATTAATTTCAAGTATTAAATTATGACATTTTATAGTTCAATTTTCATTTTTTTTGCTTTGATTTCAAATTATATCATGAAAAGAGAGAAAATAGAAAGAAATCGGAAAAAATACTTTATTATTTTCCATGTAAAGAAAAGTAGATTAAAGATTAATTTTAATATTTATTAATTATTTAACTTTGACGTTAAAAAATGATGAAGGAACCATATATCTGATAAAAATAAAATAGACAAAATAAATAATAAAATTTTAAAATCTCAGAAAAATACCAGTATAATATATCAAATTTTAGAAAATAAATAGTAATTTTTTTTTTTAAAAAATTGAAATGAAGGGTAAATGATATTATAAATTTTAATTTCTCATTGACATATATTAGTCATTTTGCATCCTAACCCTTTTTTTTTTTCTTTCTAAAGATGCATCCAAATTATTAAAAACTTCATAATGTTAAATTTTTTGAATACTTTAATTAATTATATTCAGCCAGGAAAGCTAGGAACAAATTTTTTTAGTAATTTAACAAAAACTAAAATTAAAGAAGCACCTCGCCACCGCCCATCAGCCGCACCACCGCAATCCTCGTCTGCCCAGTCGACACTGTTCACGTCCCCCCCAGCAGCCGCTGCTCGCGCCTCCAGTGGTAGTCAATCGCCGCCTACCTAGCCTATCCGATGTCATCGCTGGTACGGTGTCTATTAGGGTTTTGAAAAGGGAAAAACACCGGATATTAACAATGCCTCGATACAAGGATGCGTCTCCTGCAATCCGCGTTTACACAGTCTGCGACGAATCAAGGTGTGTGTTTCTGTCTCTAACACCGTTTCAATTCCCATCATCTCACTCTTAGCCTAAGGGCTTTCTGTGTTTCTGGGCAGCAGATATTTGATTGTGAAAAATGTTCCTTCTTTGGGATGCGGTGATGATTTGTTGAAGCTCTTCGCTTCCTATGGAGACGTTGAAGAGTAAGTAAGTTTGCGTCTCCTCCGTTCTTTAGATATTGTTTTATGGGCATTTTTGCTGGTGAATATTTCTGATTTTTTTTTTTTAATTTCTTAGCTTTAAACCTATGGATGCTGAAGACTGTGAAGCATTTACTGATGTTTATTGGATCAAATTTCGTTTGGTCAGCAATGCTAGGTGCTTCAAATTGGCATTGATCGATAGCCTCTTTTTGTGTGTGTGTGTTTTTTGGTTTTTTTTTTTTTTTGGGGGGGGGAAGGGGGTTAATCGAATTTGGCACGTTATTTAATCACTCTTAATTTGCAGGTTTGCAAAGAGAAAATTGGATGAGTTTGTTTTTCTGGGGAATCCATTGCAGGTCTCATATGCGCCTCAATTTGAGACTCTGTCTGATACCAAGGACAAGTTAGAAGGGAGAAGAAAAGAAGTGCTTGCTCGATTAAACCGTTAGTTTCAATAGCCATTTTGTATTATATCCATGCTAACGAGATGGTGCTAATTCAGTTTCATTTTTGTTAATGATTTGTATCTTATGTATATTGACTTTGTGATTTCAGCTGGAAGATCCAAAGGGCCTAGAGTTCATAACTCTGCTGCATCAAGTGAGGCTTCGTTGCTCACACATCCCTTGGAAACCGACTACATTTCTCAGCATATAAACTCTAACCTAATATGGTCGGTTCTTTGAACTTATTTCCCATTTCTCTCTATTTACTAGAATGGATTTGATATATTGTTTTTCCTTTCTTTAGGAACTCTGCAGAATCTCAACATAAGTCTCAGATAAATGAACCTCCTATTACACGGGTTTCCTCTGATCAGGTTTGCTTTTGTATTTTTTATTGACAGTGAGAATTCTCATTCTACCATAATACCATTCTCTTTTCCTTGCTGTTTGTTTACCCTTTGATTGCACTTGAAAGTGCAGAACATTCCTTACTGTTTAAACCCTTCAAGTGTATTTTAAAGTAGAGAACTGGAAATAAATTTGGGACTATGTTTTATTAGGAGTGTTTTATATTTCTTATTGTTGTAATTATTTGCAGGAGTATTTTCCTTCCCACTCAATGAATCAGACTGTTAAGTTGGTCAGAGAAAAGCTCAATAAGGTGATTCTTTTCCATGTATACTCTCAAATGATTTCCATTAAATCTTACAAGCTCATAAAAGAAAATTTAATAATTTGCGTCTCATCTAGATTCAATCCAGTACTGAGCATTTACAAGCTGGGTCTGCATCCAAGAAACCACGAGTCGACAATAGAAGAAGAATCTAGTGAACCATTTAAACTGAGGAAAACATTGATGAGGTTGTACTACAGAAATGAAGGTTTCTAACATGTTGATTCCTTTTTTCTACTTCTGCATAGTAACTTGTGTAAAGGAGATGCATCATGCATAAGCAACTTCTGATACTACTGTAGTTTTAATTTACTAGTGAGTCGAAGAAGATTACTTAATTCAATATTGGAATTTGGAAAAATAGTTTATTTATTGACCTAGATTCCTTCTATATGTTTATTTTTGACAAGCTCATAATTTGTTGTCATGTTAAACAAAATATTTATAGTTAATTTCATATTTGTAAAATAAAATTTTAAATTTTATAATCCTATGAACTCCACCAACCCTAGTGTGTGATCCCTGGAAATCCTAGCAACATTTCCATTTCATCAGGTTCAAGAGGTGCAACTTAATTTGTTTTTTCCAGCCCACACCGAATTCCATTTCTTACATTGCTGAAGTACCTATCTTTCCACACTCATATAATAGCAGGTTCACCATCCTCATTTTCACGTGCTTTCCTTACCATCTCTGCAATTTTGGTATTTCCATGGTTCCTTGTGAGAAAGCACTTGAGCTCTTCTATTATCCCATGAAAGTCACCATTTCTTGGTTGGTAGGGCTAAGTACGGATTTTATAGAAAAAAAATGATAGTTTAGGATTCAATTTTTTTTTAGAACACATTGGGTCATTGAACTATAATATTTTTTTTTATTGAGTCACTATTTATGCATGTTAAAAAAAATTTAAAAATTTAATAGAACATAATAAATATTTAAAGACTAAATAGAAAAAATATAATAATTTAAGGATCAAAAAGTTATAACAAATTAATTTTTAGAATTTTATTGTAACGAATTAATCTTTTTAAGAAGGATTGAGTTATAAAATCTAAAGTTTAGGACCTTGAATGAAATTAACTCAAAGTTTAAAATCAACTATTTATTGCTACAAGTGTTAACTCCGGAGTGAAGCTTGACGAGGGCATGGAGGGTTATGACCTCCTAGAATTTTGAATTCTTTTATATATAGTATAATTAAAAATTATAAAAAATATATTTTTTGTATTTTTAATATTTGACCCTGTAATAATGTTAAAATGAAATGTAGTTGCCTAATTTTTATTAAACTCTCTACGTTAAGTTACAAATATGTATGAATAGAATTTTTAATAAATTAAGTATTTTAAAATTTTGAAACTATCTAAAACAAAAAATAGTATGAATATCTTTCAACTATTAGAATTTTCCTTATTAGTGAATAGAGTAATAGAAAGAATTAGAGAGAGGAATGATTTTTCTAGTCTTTTTTAATCTATCTTATTGTTTGAGGTAAGTAAGTTAAAATTATTATTCTTTTTATTTTAATTGAATTTGGCACATAATTTTTATTTTTTATTGATTTTGATTGATTTCAACCTAAAATTCAATTTATTGTTATTATTTTTTTATTTTACTATTGTTATACTTTGAGATTAAATACTTTTCTTATTATTTATTAAATGTTTTAGGTATAGTCATAGTTAAATAAAAAACTATTGATGTATTTTTTAAAAGAATGAATGTTGATAATTCAAAATGTTCAACACTGTCATTCTCAATATAAATTAATAATTTTTCAAATGAAAATGAATAAAATCTATAAAAAAAAAACTGAATTTGAAGAATATTTTTATAAGTTTCGAATAGTATAACTAAACAAGTTAGATGTTAAATTTTTAGAATGTGATATGAAATTATAAAAATTTAGAGTGGCCCACTGCATAGACTAATGATTAGATATTGGCGACAATAGGCACCGTCACCGTCCAAATTCTTTTTCAAATTGTCAATCATAATATGCGGATTAAAACAAAAAACAAAATTAGACAAATTTAGTGGCAGTTTCGTAATAGTTTTAAACTTAAAGGGTCTTACTATTAACTCCTTATTTAGCCAATAAAAGGCCAAACCCAAACAAAGGTGTTTACTTGCCTTCTCCTTTTCTCTAAAACCGCAGATACATTCCTGGTTATCGGACTCGAAGCACGAGGATAGCTTAGCAACCGAGCGTGAATTTCGAGGTCCACTTTTCTTAATCTTAAGTTCCCTATACTCAAGTTTTTTTTCTTCGTTTCTGATTTTACAGTTGTTTTTGTTTTTCTGGTTTCCTGGTTTACTTAGCAATGTAGTCAACTTTGAACTGACTGCTAATGCATTGACATCTATCCCATTCTGACAAGATATAGATTACTGGTCATTTCTGTTTTTGTTTCTTCATCTCTTCAGGTTATTAATTTTTTACTTCTAAAATCTGTTGGGTGGCTTTTTTTTAGGGAGAATTTCGTCTTGAACTTGTGTGGTTTGGAAATTAAGCTGTAAATTTCTGATCTTTTTTAGTTGAAATCTTGTAAGATTTATCTTTTATTAGTGACTTTTAAATCGGGAGTGGTTTTCATGGTTTCTTTTAGCAATTAAATCCGCACAAAGGTGATGTTTTTAGCATGGAAGAATTTTTTTCCCCTTGGTAATTGAGTGTCAGGTGTTTGATTTATTAGGTGCAAGATTTTGCTTGTATATGATTGTGAAGGTTGCTTACTGTTTTTGGCTGTTTTAGAGGTGAAGTTGGTAATTATACAGGCTTCAGCTGAAGTTTTAATAAAAATTGGGAATTGTATTCGTGTTCGAAGTGGGGAGATGGGATCAGAAGGGCCAAAGGATGTAATCGTTCATGTAACTGGATTTAAGAAATTTCAAGGAGTAGCTGAAAATCCCACTGAGAAAATAGTGAGCAATTTGAAAGATTTTGTTGAAAAGAGAGGGTTGTCTGCTGGGTTTACCCTCGGAAGTTGCACTGTTCTCGAGACTGCTGGAGATGGTGCTCTTCCCATGCTTTACAAGGTCTTGGAATCGAGCATTGCAGCTACAAATGATGGCAAGAATGAGCAAGTTGTATGGGTCAGTTTCAATTATCCAACTTTGTGTGGCTTCTTAGAAATGTAGCATATAATTTGGATCTTTTAATTAGATTAATTTGATATTTTTTGTTCTTTTCTCAGTTTTGATCCCTTACAAATGAGGGCAAGAATTGACCAATTAATTTGGTTAATTTGGCAAGAAATGCAGATTAGAAAGAAATGTAGAGTATAGGAAAGAAGTTAAATTTAGCATATGTTTTTTGAATGATTCATAAAAAAATGGGGGAAATTTAAATTGTTCTTACTGTTTTACCCCTATTAATTAGAAGTTGTTTATGAATATGAAAAGTGTATATTAGCACTCACCTTTTATTACCAAAAAAAGTGTATATTAGCATGTCGTAGAAGGAGTTAACAGGTGGAGCCAACAATCGACTGAGTTGCTTGTTTCTCCTTAATTCTCTTCATTTCCTTCCAAAATATAAGACCAAAAAAAAAAGGCATTGGAGAGAAAATAGTTCTCTTTTAAATTAATAATCAAAGGCAGAAATTGCATTTCTTTTCCTTTCTTCCCATATCAACTGACTGCCCTCAAAGCAAACAAGCTGTATTTGGATGGTTTTCTCGGTGCTTGTCTGTTCTTCAATTTGCTTGTCTATGTTATGTTATGCAATAATTCGGAGCAGATATGTCCCTACTTTTTGAGTTGTTGCATTAATTTCCTATCTTGTGAGCATGTCAAATTTAAGAAATTGTAATTAGACTATACTTCTTCGTCATTCATGCTTGGATTGTCCTGACCTTTTTTTTTTTTTTTTTACACTAGTTGGAGAGGATTTTAGATTAATAAGAATGATGCTTATTATGCATTAACATTGCTGCTCTTTTTTGACCATTATTTTTGGAATTTTCATTGCTTCTTCAGCTTCACTTAGGGGTGAACAGTGGGGCATTGAGATTTGCCATTGAACGACTGGCAGTAAATGAAGCCACCTTCCGTTGTCCAGATGAGCTAGGATGGCAGCCTCTGGTGATTCTCCTTTTTCCATTTGAAGAGTTGTTCTTCTCTGTCTTTTTCATTGGAGGGTTAAATTTTTTATTTCATGTTCATTTTTAAACAGGGGGAGAAAAATTTTACATTATTCAGATTATATATGCTCTTATATGCTCAGGTGTCATATTTTGTTTTGCTTTTGACAGGAACATCCAATAGTATCTGAGGATGGAGGAACTTCCTCCACAAGAGAGGTACATTATGATTTCTTTCTATAAATCTAACTAGTCTATTGATGAGGTACATTATGATTTCTTTCTATAAATCTAACTAGTCTATTGATGACATATGCGTGGTGCCTAAGTGAAGGAACTTAAAATACTTTAAACAAGCTTGAGAATTAAACCTCTTTTTGAATTATTTACTGCAGTTCCATCGTAGTTTAATTTCAATTTGCCCCGTTAACTAATTATAATATTGATTTTTGAAGACTTGTTGCTCCGTGGAAGCAATACTGAAGTTCTTGAAGAAGAAGGGCTATGATGTGACAATGTCGAATGATGCGGGCCGCTTTGTATGCAACTATGTATATTATCACTCTCTTCGGTTTGCAGAACAGAAGGGTCACAAATCTCTTTTTGTGCACGTTCCTCCCTTCTCAAGAATTGATGAAGAAACTCAAATGAGTTTTGTAGTCTCCCTTTTAGAGGCAATTGCTTCGACGTGTTAATATAATTGATCTCAGTACTGTATGTATTTTTGTTTGGTGTTTTATCATGTATTGGTGTTTGTACATCAACTTCATCAATATCAGAATAAAGATAAATGGAATTGGACTGTTGTGTACCTTTTTGTCATTCATTTTATCTAAATTCTGTTTATGGATACATAATTCCTTCTGAATTTTGATAGTTGCTTGCTATAATTTCACATTTTTCTTCCTTTTCGCCTGGTTGGATGCATTTTTTTTAAAAAAACTTTTTGCTATGATTTGTTATCTGCTGCCCGTGGTATGTCTGATACTCAATTCAGTATCTAAAATGGTGGGTCTGCTTCCAAATAATGTTTGTCTGCTTGAAGCATACGACTCAAATCTTTTATTTTTGATTGAATATGGGCCGCAAAGGGAAACGAAAATTGCAATTTTTTTTTCTTGTTAAAGGAACAGAAGAAAGCTGCTCATGTTTTGGTAAATTTAAAAAAGAAACTTGCGCCATTTATGTTGTTTAAACTCAAGATTACGTCTTTTTGTCTCGAGCAAAGGGTCCGAATTCTTGGGAGCAGCTAAAAGTGGTTATTGAGCCAATTTTGACCGGTTCTCTGTATCACAGTTGAGCGAACTTTGGTAATTGGAAACATGAACAAGACGGAAAGATGTTTTGATGTTTAAATTTTAACGATTTCAAAGTTCTCTAATCTCATGTTCTAACATGCGAAGAACCAAATTACTCACTTCTATCCGTACAATAACCACTTTAGCCCCAAAATACTTGCCCGTTTCGCCGTTGACCGATAAACTGAACTCTTATTGTGAACAGAATCCCCGTGATGTCATTTACACCAATAACAGGATTATTGATACCTGGATTAAGTCTGGGTACTTAGAAAGTGCTCACAAGCTATTTGATGAAATGTCCATGCGTGATGTTGTTACATTTAACTTGCTGATTTCTGGGTATGGTAAATATGGAATCCCCAAACAGGCTCTTTATCTTTACTGTGAAATGGTTACGCACGGATTTAGAGAGAGCCCATCAACGTTTTCTTCTGTTTTAAGTATCTGTTGTGATTCGGGATTTGCTGGAGAAGGAATTCAAGTTCACTGTAGAGCAATTAAACTTGGGTTCGATTTCAATTTGTACGTTGGTAGTTCACTTGTTGGTCTTTATATGCATATGGGACTTGTTGATTTAGCTTTGAGGTTGTTCGGTGAATTGCCTGAGAGAAATTTCGCCTCGTGGAATTTGGTTTTGCGTGGGTTTTGTGAATTGGGTCGATTTGATAACTTACTAGGACTGTACAACGCCATGAAATTGGAAAATGTGGAGGTAAATGGGCTTACTTTTTGCTATTTAATCCGTGGATGTAGTCACCGAAGGTTTTTAAAAGAAGGGAGACAGCTGCATTGTCATGTGACTAAGGTTGGATTGGAAGACTCGAATATTTTTGTTGCTAATGGTTTGGTGGATTTTTACTCTTCGTGTGGGAGTTTAAGCGATGCAAAGAAATCATTTCAAGCTATTCCACTTGAGAATGTCATATCGTGGAATTCAATACTATCAGTTCATGCAGATAATGGCTTATCTTTTGAAGCTCTTGAATTATTTTACATGATGCAGTTTTGGGGTAAGAAACCATCAATTCGTTCATATGTAGGGTTCTTAAATTTGTCAAGTATGAATGGCGATATTATATTTGGAAAGCAGATTCACTGTTGTGTCATAAAATTGGGTTTTGACCACGGCAGTGTGCATGTACAATCTGCATTAATTGACATGTACGGGAAATGCGGGGACATTGAGAATTCAGTAACCGTTTACGAGAGTTTCTCTAAGACAACCACAGAGTGTTGTAACTCGCTAATGGCCTCTCTGATGCATTGTGGCATTTTTGATGATGTGGTTGAGATGTTTGGTTTGATGGTTGACGAAGGAATTGGACTTGATGAGGTTACGTTTTTGACGGTAATGAAAGCATTGTCAGAGTCAGAATTTACTAGCTTAGCCAGCTGCAAATTGGTGCACTGTTGCGCTTTAAAACTAGGTTTTGAGTCTGATGTTTCAGTTTCATGTTCCTTGATTGATGCATATTCAAGTACTGGTCATGTTGAACTTTCACGACATGTTTTTAGGCAGCTTTCTTCACCAAATGTCATCTGTTTCACATCAATCATCAGTGGACTTGCTCGAAATGGACTGGGAAGAGAATGTCTTGAGTTGCTTGAATCCATGATCCAGTATGGTTTGAAACCGGACAAAGTGATGTTCTTGTGTGTGTTGAGTGGATGCAGCCATTCTGGGTTGGTTGAAGAAGGAAGGCTGGTTTTCAATTCAATGAAGTCTCTGCATGGTATTTGCCCAGAAAGGGAACATTATTCCTGTATGGTAGATCTGTTGGGGAGAGCAGGTCTGCTGGATGAAGCTGAAGATTTGCTGCAACAGACACCTGGAAGGGGTGATCGTGTGATGTGGAGTTCATTGTTGCGAAGTTGTAGGGTCCACAGAAATGAAATGGTTGGAAGAAGAGTAGCAAAAATATTATTGGAACTTGATCCAGAAGATTTTGCAATTCATTTGCAAGTATCTAACTTTTATTCAGATATCGGGGAGTTTGAAGCCTCAAGGCAGATTAGAGAGATTACTATAGCAAAGAAGATGACAAGGGAGATTGGCCACAGTTTAATTGATCTCAATAGTATCCATTAAGATTTGAAACTCGGCACCATAGATCAAATTCGCCATCATGCAGCAATCTCAACTTTGTTTTCACGAGGTGAACCCTTCATATGAACTTATGAAGACCACATCTTGTTCATAGATCAGTTATTCTTACTTTCTTTTGCTTGAAGCATATAATAGTGTGCATGTATTGGGCAATCAGGATCTACCTTTTTTGTTGTCTGTTGGGTTTACTGAAGCAATTCAGCTGCTTACATTTTAATAGGATTTTGTGTTGTTTCCATACCATTTGTTATACATTCATGTTACGACTAATCCTACAATTTACAGAAATGAGATTGCTGAGAATTCATTTTATTTGCTGAAAATATATTTTTACGTTTCTCTTGGAGAGAGAACACTAGTCTTTTCTCATTGAATGGTTAACTTTTGTGTTCTGGTTGAAGAGTAAAGCAAACAACTTAAAAAAATTTTCCTTGTACTTTAAGTGTGGGCATGTAGAAATTGTTCCTTCATACACTTTTAAGCCAAGCCATATAGCCACAAAACCCTTCATTTTCAAATATAATCTGCACATATAAATTGTAACCTAATGTTTGTATGTGTTTATACAATTCAATCAAGTATTGAACAACCAGACAGAAAAAAATCATGGATAAATTGTTCACTATTTTCTTTCTTGGTTTGCTTACAGTGGTTCATGGAGTTGCAGGATACATGGTATATAACAACGTTGGCCTTCTTGAGGAACTTGAAAACTTTGAAATAGATGAAGAAGATGATATGGAACTCTTTGACACTCCGACGTGGACAAGTGAGCGTGGTGGGAAGGTGCTTGTGAATGTTGACAGCTTTGGCGCATTTGGAGATGGTGTTTCTGATGACACCCAGGTGCATATTTAATTATTAAAGTGACTCAAAAAAGGTTTTCAGTATTTTACTTTATTTGGTGGTTGAACGTTATATATATTAAGTCCACATTTGAATGTCAGTCCTCAAATTTTAATGGTTTGATAACCTGCGAATAATTAACTGTTATCATGATAGACTGTTGCATTTTTGAAATTCAACATATAGGTCAAAACTAAGAAGCAATGCTAAGCGGCAATTCCATTTTGCGAAGTTGAACATTTAATAATATCATGAACTCATTCATATGATTAGATTTTATTACAGGCCATTACGTTTTTCTTTGTTTTTCTCTTTAAGATTGAGTTTTTCTATAATGTTATTGCAGGCCTTTGTCAAAGCTTGGCAGACAGCCTGCACAACACCGAAGTCAGTTTTTTTGGTTCCTTCAGGTCGCCGCTATTTAGTTAATGCAACAAAATTTCAGGGGCCTTGCGAGGATAAGTTGGTCATCCAGGTAATTTTTATGCTGCTTGAAATTCAAGTTACCTAGGCCACTGCGATCCATCAATTTTTGTCATTGTATTACATTGATAGACATTACAGCTGTTCTCACTATAAAGTCAAGTCAATAACTACAAAGATGCAAAATGAGAAATTATGCAGCAGAGCTGCTGGTGAAAATATAGAAGAGCAATCTGGAAAGCAATTCTTCATAGAAAAAAAAGACCACAGCGTCATAAAAATCATGAAAATGAAGTTGGTGAAGAGGACACAAGTCATACTCTGAATATCATTATATATGTCATCTTACATGTGACCTTGAAATGATAGTAATTCAACACAAAAGATATGACAATTCCATACTTTGCTTACCTAACACCCAGCTTAAGCGTACATCAAAGTACATTACGTTTGTTAACTAAACTAAATACATTAGCTTACTGTTCCCAAGAAAATTTCATTTGCTTCAACATTTACTTTCAGTACTATAAGCATCTTTATCTTCTATGATGGCATTTGCATTCTCATTATGGTTATACAGATAGATGGGACAATAGTAGCACCTGATGAGCCTCAGAACTGGGATCCAAAGCTTCCGCGAATCTGGCTTGATTTCTCTAAACTGACAGGAGTCATTTTCCAAGGGAATGGAGTTATTGATGGTTCAGGAAGCAAATGGTGGGCATCATCTTGCAAAAAGAACAAGACAAATGTAATTTATCTAGATTACTCTATTTCTCTATCTGTATCAAGTACTTTTAAATAAAAAAGTAAAAATGTAGCTAATGTGTTTCTCTTTATTATTTATTTGCAGCCTTGCAGAGGAGCTCCATCAGTAAGGATCTTTTCCTTTTATTATATGACCCATTCTCTGAAAACAATATGCAAAAAATTTAGATCTAGGCCTACTAAGTCTGCACCAATGGAGATTTAACAGAGGAGGTTTTTGCAGGCATTTACTATTGATTCAAGCTCATCTGTGAAGGTAAAAGGCCTAACAATCCTAAACAGCCAACAAATGCATTTTGTGATTTCTCGGTCTGCATCTGTGCGAGTGTCCTATGTGCTAGTCTCTGCTCCAGAAGATAGTCCAAACACTGATGGAATTCATATTACTGAATCAACTAATGTAGCTCTTCAGGACTGCAAAATTGGGACAGGTTCTTGAACCTCATCCTGTTCTTCTCTTTTCATTTTCTGTTGAACAAGGCAAAGATTCTAAAATGAAGATAAAATTAACTTTCTTTTACATTTATAAGCATTTGCTTTCAAAATGACAAAAGGAACAAAAAGAAATAAGAATCATTTCATGGATGGTGATGTCAAGATAGACATACTGACAAGTTGTTTGTTGTGGTGATGTCTCGTGATATTCAGGAGATGATTGCATATCAATTGTCAATGGTAGCTCTGCTATCAAAATGAAAAGAATTTATTGTGGACCTGGACATGGAGTCAGGTACACTAATACCAATTATTCCTGAGATATATTATATTCAATTTGATCCTTCTTTCCAGTGGAATAAACAAGAGCAAGCAATGAAATTCCAATTTCCGCTGTTGAATTTTTTTCCTTTTAATGTTATTCTGTGCTTAGTATCGGAAGTCTTGGGAAGGATAATTCCACTGGAATTGTTACAAAAGTGGTATTGGATACAGCATTCCTCAAGGAAACAACCAATGGCCTAAGGATTAAAACTTGGCAGGTAACCATGGGCTTCAAGAGTCTAAAGGCTAAATCAAATACTAGAAAGCAAATATTTCAAAATGTGCATCTAGAATCGCCACTTATATTCAGTTCTGTTTTTCTGCTGCAGGGGGGCAACGGTTATGTTCGTGGGGTACGCTTTGAGAATGTATGGATGGATGATGTCGCAAATCCCATCATTATTGATCAATTCTACTGTGATTCCCCAAAAGAATGCCAGAACCAGGTAAGTTTTCTAAGTTCCCTTTACACAAATGAAGGAAATTCTACTATTTCATACCACAGTTTCCATAATCCTAACTATTTAATTAGCATCCTGATTATAGTGCATGCTTGTGCTTTTACCTTGTTTAGACATCAGCTGTAAAAATAAGAGAGGTCATGTACCGGAACGTTACAGGCACTACAAAGAGTGCAAAGGCTATGAAATTTGCTTGCAGTGACACAGTTCCATGTAACAACATAGTCCTCAGCAACGTCAACTTAGAGAAGAAAGACGGGACGGCAGAGACTTACTGCAACTCTGCTCAAGGCTTTGGATATGGTGTTGTTCATCCTTCGGCAGACTGCCTAACTTCTCAATACAAAGACTATAGCATTATTGATCAGACAGATATTGCTGAAGACAACATTACTGATCAGACTGAAATTAAAGAGCTTGAAGAATCCAGCAGTGAGGATTTTGTGCATACTGAGCTCTGACCTTGGCTGCCTTCAGCTATTAAAATAACCATATTATAGCAATTTATATAGCAATATACTGAACTGGGCAATGGGAATGTAGTTTATTAGTAGAGATTTTGGAGGATTGAGGTGCTCATGTAAAATTTTATGGGAATTTATTGGAAGTTATATAGCTATACATTAAAACTGCACTGAAAAGTATGAAGTTCAGAAGAAGAAATTGTAGAAATCAATGATGCAGTTGATATTGATGGGAAATTATAAAGAGATTTATTACTATTTTGCTTGTGTGTTTCTTTCTTCCTCCTGTTTTGGGTCATAACTTTTACATTATTTGCTTATAAGGTTGAGAATCGTTTTAATTAGCCTCGCAGATTTCAACACTTAAATTGTGTGTTTAGCTTCAGATTCCTTAATATGGTAAGAAGACTACTTCGATGTTCGATTTGGATGTCCTAATAAGAATCTTGGTCCTTTATGTTCCTTTTTTTTTTCCTGACAAATTGTCCTTCATGTTCTATTGTTATAAATCTAGAGGAACTCCTATGTTCTCTCTCTTCGGCCACCAAGTCAGTATTGACATTTCTAAAGTCTAACAAAGACCAAGGCATGTGATTTTGGTCTGGGCTGGCTAGCAACCCAAACTTGTTTACAGAAACCTCAACCCCAAGCCCACCAAAGTCCAACCTAAAATCTTGGGTCTCGAGGTAATTAGCATCAAATTCAATTCTTATACCATGAATTCATATCTATATTGTATTATAGATCCAAGTTTTTTAACAACTGTAAGGAGGTGTCTTTATTTTTTATATATATTTCAAAAAAATGACATACGATACATTACGAATATGAATATAAAATATAATTTGAGCATCAAATCACCATGACCCCTTTTTTTATACTCGATATAGGAAACCGAAAATGGGAATATGGACTAAAATTCTAACTGGTGCCTGGTGGCATAAAAAATGACTGATAAAGTTTAATTTATACTGATAATGATTATAGCCGTGAGATTTTGAGTTAGAAATTTATATGGATCTTTATTAGAAAAAAAGAGAGCAAGAGAGTATGAAATGAGTAGATAATGAGATTTTGAACTTTTATTGTCAAGAATATCCTCCTTAAGGAGTTAGTTTCTTTTATTACAATTTAATTATTTCATTATGAACTAAGAAAAGAAGGACTTGTCTGTAATAAGCTAGAAAATTTCACTAAAATACATTTGCATTTTTAACAATCCCTCTCTTTTCCCAAATACCAATAAATAGAGCTACTACACCAAATGGATATCAAACGTCAATAGGCACAAACAGACATCAAAAATAGTACGAGAAATTAGAGACCATTAAGATCTTCTAAAGTTCTGTCCAAATACCATTAATTTATTGACAGCCAGAATTGAACAGATTTAATAATGATTGGAAAATATAATTTAAGAGATCAAGACTACAAATTACAAAACTCTCACTCTTCTTGTTGACCTTCTCTAACTCTATCCTGGCATGCATTGTTTCTAGTGTCAGCATTCTTGATTTTGAATTGTCAATCATAAATTAGCCTAGGCATTGTACTCATTAGTGATGAACCTCAAGCGAATCCAACTCTTTGACTGCTAATTTAGAAGCCTGCAGAAATCAAATGGGATTCTTAGCATCTTCTTCCTTTTCTTATTTGAAGAGACAAACAACTGGGGCGAAAATTGGATTGGAAGGATCGAGATAGACAAAATCGAAAATTCCAAATAGTAATTGCCAAAGAAGAAGCCAGCACATATTAATTCTCAATTAAGCAGCAGTTATATGTTCTGTTTTTAGTTTCATCCCACTAGTTAACTTGCTCTAGTGTAATTTCGTCCACGTCGATAGTTACAAAAACTTTTAATTCCAAAAAAAGATTATATTCCATATCTAAATAAAGGTTAAAAAAGAAAAAGAAAAAAAAAAGGTAATAACATCCATTAGAAGGTGCCAACTGCCACCTAATGTGCTTTTTTTTTTCTTTTTTTTTTTTTACAAAATTTTCTTTGTTTTGCTATCAATTAACTTTTTATTTTTGTTTGCATCATTCATTTCCACTCAAGATTATTATTAATTAGTTTTGAATATCTTTATTCACTCATCACTTCTTTTCTTTTTTGAAAATAATTAGAATCTTATCTCATAAAAACTTAATTTGCAAAAAAAAAAAAGAAATCATTTATTTTCATCTATATGTAGTTATTTGAAATGTTAAATTTACAAGGATTTATATGAGATTCAATAATATTTTAAGAAAATCAAACAATTTATTTTCTTGCATGTAATTACATGTGAAAAAATAATATATTATTATGTATATATTAAGCAAATTATTTGTTAACAGACTAGTGAGATGATGGATTAATGTTAATAGAATGAAAGCCGATAACTGAAGTCTAAAGAAGATTGAAGATCCTAATTTCCCACTTTTCGTTTTGTTGAAACGTTTACATGAAAATTATTTTCTTAGAGAGTACTGAAAATTGAATATTGGATACTCATAATTCGCAGATACCGCGGACAAGTTTTCATCTCCCACACTCTATAAGGTAAGAAGCTGAACAAATTAATAGAAAGGGACAACAATCAAAAGACAATATGTTTAATTAAAAGTACAAACAAGAAGAGAAGAGAATTAAATACTTAGAGAAAAGTTTCTTGAAATTTTTTTAAAAAATAATATTAAATTAAAATAATTTTTTTATATGGACAAGAGGGTCCAAATATTGACAATTAATGCTTACAAATTCTATAATTTGCAAAAATTAGATTCAACATGTGTATTCACAGTTGTATGTAACATAGTTTTCATAATTGGATTGTGCTTGTCTGCATTCTATTACTGCTTAGGCCAAGAGTATATATCAAGGAAACAACACAAATAATAGAAGCCTTTGTAACTTAATGGTAATTCTTATCCACATTCAATCCATTTTATGCATGGAATTAATTATATATTAGTATGTTAAAGTTATTTTATATATTTTTAAAATAAAAATTAATTTTTTTATATGACGATACATCATTAGTTTGATCTATATAATATTCATTTGATTCAAACAATAAATTTTTAAGATTAAAAAAATAATAAAAAAATTGAAAGAGAAAGTTAACAACGGCAAGAATTTGAGGCTCAAAGCAATCCGTGACCTTGCTTAGATGGGTTTTTGCTTCTTTAGAGTCATAAAATTTGGGTGTTATTGTAATAATAAAACATTATGATGGAGACAAAAACAAAAGTGGGTTTTGTCTTGTTGAAAATTTTCTGAAATATTTAATTTAAGAATCAAGAAAAAGAGATATTGCTGGCAAATCAAGAGAAAAGAAAAAAGGGTTTTTCTTACATTTGAAAAAATAAAAATAAAAAATCTGAAAACTCACATGCACACAATCACAACTGAAAAACACTGAGATCTTATATGATCAGATCAGATGCACTGTCATTTGTGAATTGAAAAATTAATTATCATGTGTCAATATATCAACAATTTCTAGAATGATCCGTGACCTTTCTTTGAATTTACAAAAAGACTTAGCTAACAATAATATATATTAAAAAACTTATATATTATTATTATTGTTATTATTAAACTTTCCAGTAGTAAATTCTTTTGGGAAACAAAAATTCACTTTAAGAGAAAAGAAAATGCCAATACGAGGGATCAATATGATAGACTTGGCTTTAAATCAATACAAGATTGTGATGAGTCTGCCACTAGATTTTATTTAAAGTAGCTTAACCAAAAGGTCAATAACTTATAATTAAGCTTTACTCAAGTTACAATAATAGCAATTAATTAAACAAGTACTTGAATAATTATTGGGAGCTTGTCTTTCTTTAACTTTTAAACTTAAATGTCATCAATCACCCCATTAATTGAAATCTGTTATATTTATAATATTAATGCTTCTAAAATGCATATATTTCCAATTTAACAATATATATTATTTTGCTAAGGGCTTCTGCCCCAACGGCATTTGGGGCTTTGCTCTTGATAAAGGGTCTGGGGTTGGAAACCAACGATAAAAAAAATCAATATATATTATTTCATATTAAATATTAATGGACATGAATATTATAATGTTAAAAAAAATAAAAATGAAGTGGTGTTTGGTATGGTGGTGATGGTAATTAGTGATCTCCATCTAAAGATGAATCTCCATAGTCCATAGAATTATTCTTTCTTTTTTCTTTCAATATAGTTGTTAGTTGCATTATATATAATAAAATTGTATATTGGTATGGTGGTGATGGTAATTAGTGATCTCCATCTAAAGATGAATCTCCATAGTCCATAGAATTATTCTTTCTTTTTTCTTTCAATATAGTTGTTAGTTGCATTATATATAATAAAATTGTATGCACTGAATCAATGGGGGGTGAAGATAGAATTGTCTAAAAATAAAATAAAAAAAATAATGGAGAAGAGAAAGAAGGAACCCTAATCATATATGAAAGCAAGAAGTAGACAAGAGGAGTAAAAAAGTTCACGAGCCTTTATAAATGCACAAAAAGACGGCTATAAGAAGGTCCTACTCCTTCCTTTCTTTCCAAAAAGTCCAAATCCTACACATAATTTGCTTGTCATGATCTATATCATATTTCTTGTGTACACTTTTAATTCTTATACATGTGAATGTTTATAATTATTAAATTTTAGATATATACCAATATGATATATATAGCATAAATAAATAAATAAATAACAATTAAAATATAATATAAAAGTACAACATATTTATGAATATCAAGATTGTTTCCTATTATTATTATATGCATATGGTGCATACCATTTCTGACCTACTTGAAAGGTAACTCTCGTTTATTGAAGCAATCTTTTTTTTTTTCTTCTTTTTAATTGATTCTATATATAATTAAGTGTATGAGCCATCTATACCTACCCAAAAAAAAAAAATGTCAACAAATGTACCAGAAACAAATATCAACAAGAATAGAGCTAGCTTTGTCCATGCATAATAAAATCCATGTCAGCACCAAGAATATTATATATTTGTTAATTACCATATTAATAATCGACTTTACTAGAAAAAGAAAATTATAAATATAGGAATTAATTATATATATTAAATTAAGAAACTGGCATATAGTTATTTAATTTGGTTCGTATTTGACAGCACCATTAAGGAAATAAAACACTTATTTCCAAACCAGTATAAGAGAGAATTGAAAGTGCCATGAAGAAGAGGGAATTTTGCATGCATTATGAGAAAATAAATAAATAATAACCAACGGGGAATAGAGAGTGTGTGGTGAGAAATGTAAAGAGAAAGGGACCAGAGAGAGACAGAGAGAAAGGGACTCACAGATGAAATGTAAGGGTGATGAAAATGAGGTGTGGAATGCTTTCCAACAAATGGGAATTGGTGTTTTTTTTTTGTTAAATTGTGGTGACAGACAGATATAACCGACAGATACGTGGCACCAACAGAAAACTACCAGTACCTCTTTATCCATAACCTGACACCCCAAACTAGCCATCACAAACTCTCCAAAATAAATAAATAAAAACTGAATTTCCTTCACTTAAATTCTTTCACACTCTCTTTTTCTATTTATCTTGCTCTTTAGATATAGCGGAAATTGAATTTATTTTAATAAATAAAAGTAAATTTACTTTAATTTCCTCTTCATTAAAGTATAATTATTGATAATATTGAGGATAATTACTTTGAAATTAATAATAATAATAATAATAATATAATAGGGCTTTTGCAATCTTGAATATTAAAAGAACATTTCCACAAATAATTAGTGCATGGGGAATAAATATTGTAATTTCATGAAATATCTAATGATCTATCAGAATCAAAGAAAGTTGTACCATTAAGAAACAAAAGCAGACTGTGAACAATTAATCCATCAAAATATATTCTATTTCTGTAGTTTTAACTTGATGCCAATGGAAATATGCAATTATGCATAATTATTTTCATATAATTTGATGGGAAAATAACTTAATTTAAACAGAGATCAGATAATTAAACATGTGAATTGAAATAAATATTTTTTGTTTTAGTTTTTCTAGCTGTTTTTGTGTACTAAATAGAGGTTGGTCGGAAACATGGGTCCTGACAGTTTCCATTATTATTATTTAAAGAATTAGTATATCAAATTGTAAAAACAATTGGATAAAAAATGTTCAAAACAAGGGGCGGAGGGAGGCTTCCTTCTTTTTATGCTTTTTGGTATTATATTTGAAATAAATGTGATTCGATAAATAAATAAATAGATATTTTTTAAAAAATAAATTTGATAAAAATAATTTGTAAAAAAATAAATAAAAAATTTAACTTGATTTTTTTTTTGTATATTTAACAATAATTTCAAACATGTATGTATGTTTACAATTTGGAATTCATATCTATTCAATGATTTCTACTATTTATTTAAAACAAAAAAAGTAAAATAAAATGGTCAATTTAAGGTGTCAAATTTGAAATGTATCATATTTAATCACGAGGGTATAGTAGACTAAGTAGAGAGGCAGCTAAGTTTGGAGGACTCTAAATAAGCTTTCCTCAATATCAAAGTATATATGTATGAAATTAATTTAAGTGATAAATGACTTTCCTCTTAATTATTGAATGAAATTTATTTTGTTTGTCAGTCAATATTTGTTATAAGTGAATAATATAAACTTTAAGAAAATTTTATTTATAAATTGCTAATAGTATATTTGATATAAATGAATTTGATATAATTTATTTATAAATATAAAATTTATATATTTGATTTGAGTTTAAAATTCATTTGAAATTCTTATGAACTAATTTTATATGGAATTGGTTTTAACTAAACAAAATTTATAAATTTTTTAAACAAACTTTAAATTGAAGAGTCCTTTATTATCATGCATCCAATTCCAAGCCATCATTTCTTCTTTTCAAAAGTGTATACGTAAGAAAATAATAAATATAATAGTTTTTATACTAATTTTTAAAAAATTTCACAAATATTGCAAAATTCAATTATATTAAACAAAAACTTAGGTTTCATTTGGTTCAGTTGTCAAGTCCAGCTGGTAGTTGATAGTTAATAGTTGATGGTTATAGCTGATAACTGATTGATATTAATATTTAATAAAACTAATTGAATTGCTGCTATTAGAATGTAAAATTACCAATATATATATATATATAATTTATTTTATTTAAAATATATATTTTTATATGATGTATAAATAAATAAAATAATTATTTGATGTAATTATTTATTATAATTAAAATAATAAAATATAATCAATTATATATATATAATTTATAAACAAAATTAATTAATTTATCATATAATTAAAAATGTAGTATATATATTTTTTTATTTATAAATAAATGATATTACTGGTGTAACTATTATTTATAATATTTTTATATTTGTAATTATAAATAATTTATTGATTGAAAAATTAATTTAGAGGAATTAAATATTTTATAATTAATAAAAATTTATAAGAATAATATAATCCAAATAAAAAATAAAATAAAATTAGCTACTAATTAATTGAAAAAGCTTTAAAATAAATTTTTTTCAATTATCAACTGCTTAGTGTTAAAATCAGCTATCAGTTGCTTTATTTTGTTGTAATAGTAGAACTTATTATATAACTAAAAGTAAAACATAATAAAAATTCATAATATATGGGTAAAATTTGAGGTAACAAATAGTTTCAATGATTACTATCGAAAAGAAAATTCTAAAGATAGCGCAGAAATTTTCGATTTCATTAATCATGATTTAATATTCTTTAGCAATATCAGGAAAGGAAATTGAAATGTTGGGGAGTGAGCCTATGAACTCATAAAAAGATGTGAATAATAAAATTAATTTGAATAAAAAAGAAATAGAAAGTAACGTAGAAATTTTGAAATTTAAATAGATTATATATATATATATATATAATTTAATGGTGCTAATAAATACTAACACTAAAAATTATAATACTTATCTGTAATTATTGAAAAATATCTTTTATATATAGTATGATTAACTATTAAAAATATCTTATATATATAGAAGAGGAGTAGAAATTTTGAATAATAACAATATCAAAAGAATTGTGGGGGCAACATGAACAACTTTTTGATCTTCAAATTTGTCTGGGAATTCTTCGGAAATTGGAATCCATTGCTTATCAAGAAAGAGGAAACATAAAAATAAAGATAGGAAAATGCAAATTGCAGGCATTAAAAGTGAAAGAATAGCCATGGTTTAAGGGTCAAGAGACAGGACTCGAAGAAACAAAGGACAAATAACAAAAACTCAAGCCCCGTGAAGGTTGCATGTGACCATAAAAAGAGCTGTTATAATCAGTGCCCCCTTGACACCTTGTAGACCCACTCACGTATGCCTTTTTGGCCTTTCCATCATTTCTTTCCCTTTTTATTTTTTATTTTTTATTTTTTTCTTATAATATTTTACAATTACCCTTATTAGGGATGATAGGTAAATTTGGACAACCCAATTTACATTTTCAATTATCATTCAATCAGGAATGCTATCAAGTACAATTTTTGTATGCACTTCTAATACAAATGAAACGTGTCTCTTCACTTATAAAACATCGGTGCTTTATATAACTAAACTATGCATTTCATATTCGAATTCTAATAACCAAACCTATTTGGTACAGTAAAAGGAAATTTTTTATTTAAATCAAATTTATAGACAGAATCAATAATATATTATGTGTAAGAAATTAATTGTAAAAATGATTTTATGTGCCAAAAACTATACATTTTTTATAATGGGATTTCCAAATTCAAGGGTAAGATGGC
The DNA here is from genome assembly GCA_023653625.1 of Triadica sebifera. Lineage (NCBI taxonomy): Eukaryota > Viridiplantae > Streptophyta > Magnoliopsida > Malpighiales > Euphorbiaceae > Triadica > Triadica sebifera. Next base: position 2,158,256 of record CM042913.1, read on the forward strand.
ATTTAATTTACTTTTTTGACTTGTATGTATTAGTAAGCAGTCTCATTATCAACTTATGAAACTCAGTGTTAGAATAGGTAGCAAGAACTGATAACTGATGCAGGACATTTTCGTACAAAGAAGTAGAGGAGATGAGTCACATGTAAAAAACAAATTGACATGTGGCACAGAGAAAGTTCCTATTGTTGAACTAAACGAGTCCCGACCATAATTCACAGAGGCAAAGAGATCATTAATTAAAGAGCTGAAAATAGAAGGGAGAATGAACATTAATGCCATCATCAAAAATATAAAATAATCTTTTGTTTTTATTTATGCACACACGACTATCTTAAATTATAAGCATTGAATTGCTCTCCCTATATATATACACAAGCTTCACTTGTTTCTTTTGTCAGTCTAAAGAACCCCTCTTCCCTTCTTTCTTATTCTCTCTCCCTCTCCCTCTCCCTCTCCCTCTCCCTCTCCCTCTCCCTCTCTCTCTACTCAGCCACATATATACTCTAAGAATGAGCGGTTTCAATTTCAGAAGGCTGGCATTCATGCTCTTCATTGCTTTACTAGTTTGGTCTTCAAATTTTGATACTTGCATTGCTAGAAGAGGCAGGCATTGGAGACAAAACAGAGTTGCCCTGTATAAGAAGAAAGCAAAAAACCACGGCGGCAGCAGCAGCAGCCACCAACACCATAATGGAGGATTAAAAACAAAACCTCCATCTCATAAAGCTCCATTGCCTCCAGCTCCAAAGCCACCAAAGGAACATGCACCACCTTCAAGCTCCCCAACCAGAAGCTCTGCAACTTTCAATGTGCTTGATTTTGGAGCTAAAGGAGATGGAAAGAGTGATGATACAAAGGTTAAACTCGAACCCTTTTCCTCTACTCAAATTTAAATGTTTATGGCAAGATGATATATTTACACGCATGAAAAAAATTCAATGTTGTTTAAAAGTTCATGAGAAACTTCCTTCAGAAAAATTTGAATTGAAATTGTATCACTCATGAACAACTATACCAAAGACCATTTTTTAACCATGTCATGTCACCTTGACATGCCTTCATTTCACATGTAAACAAAACATTTCTTTTATAGTCCTAAGAAAGATTTTTACTAAAAATTCATGCAATTCAGGCACATTTTTATCGACATACATTATAGTTCTTACATATATAATTTACCACAATATTATCATCAACTAATTAGATTTTCCCCCATGTTTAGAAAACTCACATGAAAACAACAAGAGAAACCTAGCAAGAAAAAGGTGCAAACGAAAAGACAACAGAACCACAAAATTAATAACCCAAAAAGGGGTCCACACCATTAAAGCAGTTTGATCACGGTCCCAACAATAATTGTCTGCTGTTAGGCATAAACAACCACCTACTGTAATTCTATGCAGAAATTTTTACCTAGTAAAGTATTGTTTTTATGATGCATCACACAGGCATTTGAAGCCGCATGGGCAGCAGCTTGTAAGGTGGAGGCATCAACAATGCTCGTCCAAGCAGAATATAAATTCCTTGTTGGACCTGTTTCTTTCTCTGGTCCATACTGTCAGGCAAACATTATTTTTCAGGTAAAAATGACAATTAGCCAAACGTATTAGCAAGAAGATGCATTCAAAGCTATGTTTCTCGAAATCGGATACGATTGTCTGATATAATGTCCAAGCCTGGCATGGGCCCTAATTTTTCCTCATCGGACCCTGGCCGGTTTGAAATGTCAGATATGCATCCCACATGGGGATGGCGTGATAAAATGAAGCGTTGAAGCAATAGAAATTCTAACAACATGCTGAAGAAAACCAGATACGCATTTAATAATGGTAATTTGTATGACTGATAAGTTGAATTTTTCTCAGCTGGATGGCACAATTATTGCTCCAACAAACCCCAATGTCTGGGGTAAAGGTCCATTGTGGTGGATTGAATTCACGAAGCTCAAAGGAATTACAGTTCAGGGAACTGGCGCCATTGACGGGAGTGGCTCAGTATGGTGGCAAGATAATCCATTTGCTGATCCTATAGATGATGAATCAAAACTCATTGTCCCACTAAACAACACATTAGAACAACACCCACCAATGCCAGTAAGTAGCTTTGTTTGTATTTGAACTGCATTTATCATATTTGCATCTGTCATGCTTATCTTCCAAATTGTGTGGCAGGTAAGAAGTGAACTTGGTCAGAAAATGCCAAGCATCAAGCCCACAGTAAGGACCACTCTACAATTATAAACATTTCTACAATAGCTTACTAATTCAGCCCCATAACATGATTGCCATTCTTTCTTACCACAGGCACTTAGATTTTATGGAAGCTTCAATGCAACAGTCACAGGCATTACAATTCAAAACAGTCCCCAATGCCACCTCAAGTTCGACAACTGCATGGGAGTCGTGGTGCATGATATAACCGTCTCATCACCTGGTGACAGTCCTAATACAGATGGAATCCATCTTCAGAACTCCAAAGATGTGCTAATTCACAGCAGTAATCTTGCTTGCGGTAATTACTTTGCTTTCAAAAAAATAGTATTATGATACCACTATGAATTAGATAATGTGGGGACACAGGCCAAGCTTTAATATTGACACAGAAGAAGAAGAAGAAAACGACCGACAGTTAAAAACATGTGAACTTTGACGCCAGTGTTGCAATAAAGACAGAAAAAGTCACATACTTTAAGAATCCCGGGATAGGATTATGATAAAACAAGGCATAACCTTATCCTTCTAGTGAACTTTTTCAAACCATCAACCACCACTAACTATTTGACATGTAGCAGCCTGTAGCAGCCTGACAGTTTCTGACATTTTGAGCATTATAGCCATTGGCCATTTTCCATGTGTCATACCCGTATCATCATCGAGATTAGGTTGGACCCTAAACACAATGGAACACATATTTTGTTGTAACCCTCAAGTTCTTTTTTTTGTCCTCATCAACGACTGTAACTGCTTCAATGCCCTTCCCAACTTGTCCACTTCTTTAAGTGAAGGCCTGACAAGTCTTAGCATAATGTAGCTGCAAACATTAAATAGTCAATTAAAACTAAAGCAAGCCTTAAAAAGAATGACTGCATTCACATTAAAGATCAGATCTCAAATCTATGAATGAAATGATAAGGAGACTTAACTTTGAACTTAATGCCAATTAGTTAGAAATAACGATGAAAATATCTATTCACATTTATGCTGAAAGTAACAAACCATAAAATGTTATGATTTATGCAGGAGATGACTGTGTTTCCATACAAACTGGATGCACAAATGTATACATACACAATGTGAATTGTGGACCAGGACATGGAATCAGCATTGGAAGTCTGGGAAAGGATAATACTAAAGCCTGCGTCTCCAACATCACAGTTCGAGATGTTATCATGCACAACACAATGACTGGTGTCAGAATTAAGACATGGCAGGTAATCGTATCTACTGTTTTTCCCATTCCATTCATATTCTGATGAGCCGCGTTGGCTTTTTCAAACCAAAAATAGATCCAAAGCTAAGCATGAGATTCATGAGACTGACCCAGCATATCATAAAATGTACTAAAGTGAGATGTTAAGTCAAAAAAAGGTTTCCACTTTCAAAAGTGTTTTAACATTTACATTTGAATTTCAAACAATGTCAAACGCTCTGCAAAGCCTCTTTTATCAACAGTCTGGGAATTTGACAGTTTCAAATATGACAAAAAAAGTTGGGAAGATGCTTCCACTGTCAGAAAATTGGAATGAACTTTCCAACTGTGACTTTGTACCCAGTCCAAGCTTATAATGCCATAACTTAGTTGTTAAGTGCAATCTATCCAAGTGTTTACTTCAAACTAATGCAAGATAAAAGTAAACTTTACCAGCCTGAAATTTCCATACTTAGTAAACCAATCCAATAGTTTCCAACACAACCAATTCTCCAACAACGCTTCTCACATATCATTTCAAATGTTCCATTGCAGGGTGGATCAGGCTCTGTACAGGGGGTACTGTTCTCAAACATTCAAGTTTCTGAGGTTCAACTTCCAATTGTGATTGACCAATTCTATTGTGACAAAAGCACATGCAAAAACCAAACATCAGCTGTGTCTCTATCAGGAATCACCTATGAAAAAATCAGAGGGACATACACAGTAAAACCAGTACACTTTGCCTGCAGCGATGCTCTACCATGTGTAGATGTAAGCCTAACTACTATTGAGCTAAAACCACTGCAAGAACACTATCACATGTATGATCCCTTCTGTTGGCAAACTTTTGGAGAGTTGAACACTCCTACTACACCTCCAATTGACTGTCTGCAGATAGGTAAGCCATCAAGCAACCGGCCTCAATCAGATCATGATGCATGCTGAGGCCTAGTAATAATGGTGAATTGAATTGTGTGGTCGGCACCATTCCCGACCCCTATCACACCGTTAGCACATTAGGTAAAGGATATATAATTGGGGAGTCCTATTTTTTTAAAGTTGTTGTTCTTCAACAAGATTAGATTAGATCCAGTTGTGTGAGCATATACATGAAGTATTATCAGCTATAGTCAGATAGAAGAATATAAGGTAGTCTTATTTGCTGTAATGGATTGTTTACTTATGAAAGGGTATACTAAGTGCTTGATTGCTGTATGTGCAAAAAATAAATCAATGATCTTTCATCAATGGGCATCTGAAATCTCAATGTCACAACATCAAGTGGAGAAACCAAACTCCATGAACAACTTGCAACTAATAAAGCAAGGAAATTTGGTCAGCAAATTGTACAAGAGGGAGGTGGGAGAATCTGCCTAATCAAGCAAGAAATCAATGCTAATGATTCAAATGACTCATTCAACTAATTGAATCCTCCATTCTACTTCAGACATCCGAAATCCATCTATGTTAGATACGACAGATTTCATGCAATCCTAACTACATAATGTTCAGGCTCGAGAACATTTTTCACACTAATTAAATAATTGGAAGTAATTAAAAGGAAATTAAGAAAGAAAAATTCGATGATAAAATAATCGAATGGCACAAGTGATTTGATACTTAATCTCAATCCAGAATCTATTACCATCTCAAAGAATATACTCAAATTGCCCGTATTGCTTCGTAAAGGTCACATGAAAGATGAACTTACAGAAAAGGAGTTCATAACTTTGATGCAATGAATTTTCTAATCCAACTTAAGAAATGCTTTTACCTACTATAAAACCATATCTTTTGCTAACACACGTGTGCAAACTCTTCTGAGAAGTGTCGATCTATAATCCTAGACCCGCACATATGCACATAAATTTTTATCGGATTCAAGTTGAATCTAACAACTCAAACCATCACAAACCCACAAAATATCAACATTTGAAAGTATTTTTGCACTAAAACTAACTTACAAGGATGAGAGTTCTTCCTCTTATTCTCCAACGCGAGGGATGAAGGCAAGAGCAAATGCTCATTCGCCTCTTTCTTCGTTGCATTTGTACTGAATGCTCCGCTGAAACGCAGCTGCTTAGCACCGTTTTAGCAAACTCTTTGTTTGTATACACGGCGCCGTTTCCTCGTCTCCAGTCTAATATGGATGTCCCAGCCTTACCTTATCCAATATCTTAAAAAGAGGATTTTTAACCGCCATTTTTCAACATATTGCCCGTATGAAAAAAAATCGGTACTTTCAAATTTTCTGGTCTTAAATCTAACGGAGAGATTCTTAGACAAGGAGATGGACCAAGTGAGAAGGAGAGTGGCCTCTGTTTCCAATAATCTCATCCCATTCCTTCGGCTTCAGATTATGGTTCAATTGCATTATCCAGCACCTCCATGGACGATAACTATCACATAATCCATGGGGAAGTCTCACTGAGCCTGTAGTTTGGAGAAATGCTTGTGTTGAAACCGAGGAGTTCAATGACATTATATATGAGAAAGCGGTCGGCGAAGGGATTGCAGAGGGTTTTTTTTTTTAATAAATGCTTGTAAGAATTATGCCCAGTTCTGCGATTTTAGTACAATGGACTATGATTTCTTATGTGGATTTCTCTTGTTTTTTTTTGTTTTTTTCTTAGATTACAATTAATAGGCCAGAAAGAAGGAATGCATTCCGGCCACAGGAGCTTATTCGAGCGTTTAGTGATGCTAGAGATAATAGTTCTGTTGGGTTATTATTCTAACAGGGAAAGTATTTTCTTTTGTTACTATGTAATTATTCAACCTCTACTTTTACTTAGACTGTGATGAGTATCCCGCTGTATAAACTGGTGGGAATGTTATTCTGAAACTTCTGGGATTTATTGTTTTTCAATTTGTAACTATCATTAGGGTATCATGTTTGAATCTTATTGTGTAGTAATGTAACTGAAAGCAAAAATTTATGCTGAGGATTGTGCTCATTTGTTCTCATGAATACAATTTCTCTCCAGGGAACTAAGGCATTTTGCAGCGGAGGTGACCATTCATTAAGGACAGCAGATGGTTATGCTGATCCTAATGATATGGGCCGTCTCAATGTTTTGGATCTGCAGGTACTAATTTTACATTGTTGAATTAGGACAAATATTTCAATCAGTAAAGTAATATACAATTCAGAGGAATTCTTTCTATACTGATTAGGATCATAGTCCTGTACACGTATTCTTATTCTATATTTTCATATTTCTATTCTATTAGTTCTTAATTATCATAAAATTTTATTACTTCCTAATACAATCCATATGCCCCTTTCATCTCGAAAGTCTCAATGTAACTATTAAATATGATCCTAGTTAAGTTGGTTTCACCTTCAGTCATTTTGCATTGTTATATAACATCTGTAGTTTAATCATCTTGCAGGTACAGATTCAGCGTCTTCCCAAACCAGTGGTAGCAATAGTATATACTATCTAACCCTGCAATACATTAGTATAGTCCTGTTTGCATGCTCGAAATTTGCTGTAAGCATTGTGATTATGAGACTTTATGGTCCCATGCCACGTCCCTTATTCATTATAATTCAAGATCCATAGTTCGTCTACCAGAAATTCAAGCCCATGAGATAATTTTGATATTCATACTATGTTGGAGTTAATGATATAATTCAGTGCAAATCAGGTTGCAGGTTATGCTGTAGGAGGAGGGCACATATTGCGTATGGTCTGTGATCTCACAATTGCAGCAGACAATATTATATTTGGCCGAACTGGTCCAAAGGTAACTCTCTCACCTCTTGTTATTTTTTTTCACTGTTGAGAAGTTTCTGCTTTAGCAATCTGCTAAGAGCATATTAATGTTTGTTTTTCTCTTCCTCTCATATAAGGACAGACTAATTCCTTTTCCTATTTTATATAGATTTTCTTTCAATTATGTGGCATGACAGGTTGGAACTTTGATGCTGGCTATGAAAATTCTATCATGTCTTGTTTGGTAAGCAACTAATCATGTCCTTTGATTGATACAAATTATTTTCTCTGCAGACTTCCTCTCACATTATTTTTAGTGATTTTGCTTCGTCTAATCAAGTATATGCTGAAGAAGTGGAAGATATACTCGAGCAGAATCCATTAACACTTCAAGTGCTGAGTAACCATGAATTCTGGTTAAATAGATGGACCCAAAAAGGCACGTGAGATGTGGTTACTAACAAGATTCTACATAGCTCCTGAAGCAGAAAAAAATGGGGCTTGTCAACACTGTTGTGCCTGAGTTCATCTTTCCATCTTCATTTTCTGGTAGTGTCCATGTTATGTTCTTCTTCCTATCAGTCTCACTCCATATTTCATTGGTGAATATGCTCTCCAGTTAGATAATTTAGAGAAAGAAACAATTAAATGGTGTAGAGAGATACTAAGGAATAGCCCAACTGCGATTCGAGTTCTCAAGTCAACTCTTGATGTAGTGGATGATGGTCATGCTAGACTCAAGGAACATTCAAAAAATCTGTTGGTCTTCAGTTATTTAATTTTTAACCATAACCAAATATTTCACATTTTTCTTTGTTCATCCCAACAAAATGAAACTCCTAAATTCTTCTTCCTTGTACATTTGCGTGCATCTAAACAATCATTTTCTCGTGCAGGAACTTGCTAGCAATGCAACACTTATTGTTGTGTATGGATCGGTACAGGGTAATTTTGTAAAACTATACCATAGGCTTATATATGTTATAACCCAAGTTTTACACATTCAATAAGAAAATCTAGTCGCTTTGCTCTCTATGACATATACACATTGTCGAATTTCGTTAAATCTATGTGTTTTTCGATTTTTTATTCTTCTTCTTGTTGTTTTGTTATTTTTCAATAACTAATATCAGAGCAATGCTGTTGAGATGACTCTAAGCTCTAGTGTGAAGTTCAAAGTAGAAAAGTTTGATGGAACTGGTAATTCGAATTGTGGCAAACATGAGTAAGAGATCTGTTGGTGCATCAAGAAATCTTAAAGGGGTTGCGCAAATAACCAAATATTTTACATTCTTCTTTGTTCATCCCAACAAAATGAAACTCCTAAACTCTTTTTCTTTTTACATTTGCATACATATAAATAATCATTTTTTCGTGCAGGAACTTGAACACTTATTGTTATGTATGGCTCGGTACTGAGTAATTTTGCAACTATACCGTAGGCATAAATATATTGTAACCCAAGTTTTACACATCCAATAAGAAAATGTAGTTGCTTTGCTCTCGATGATGTAGACATATTGCCGAATCTTGTTAAATTTTTGCGTTCTCCAATTTTTTATTCATTTTCTAGCTGTTTTGTTATTTTTCAACAACTGATATTAGAACAGTGTTGTTGAGATGACTATAAACTCTAGTGCGAAGTAGGAAAGTTCGATGGAACTACTAATTTCAGATTGTGGCAAACACAAGTAACAGATTTGTTGGCGCAATAAGGAATATTGAAGGCATTGTGCGAAAAGAAGCCAAAATGAGTGGACAAGATTGATTGAGAATAATTGTAGCAACAGACAACAAGAACCATATTGTTGATAGAATAGACTATGTACAAAGTCATGGATTTGAACACTTTATAAAAGGTATGGAAGAAATTGGAGAGTTGGTGTATGTCCAAATCACTCACGAATAAACTATATCTGAAGCAGAGACTATACGGGCTGAAGATGCAAGATGGTTCAAACTTGGCACAACACATCAACATCTTCACTCAAATAGTCACGGATTTGGTGAGGGTTGATGGAAAGATAGAGGACGAAGATAAAACAAAGATACTATTGTGTTATTTACCATTTTCCTATGAACACATAGTGACGACCTTTACATATGGAAAAGAAAAAATTAATTTGAAAGAGATTATTGTAGCATTATTAACACACAACTAGCAAAAAAAATGTGGGTGATAGCTCTCAAAGTGAAGGTCTGTATGTTAAGGGAAATAAAAAAGAATCTTATCTCTTTAGGCACCCTATAGTCTAATGGTTTTACTTATAAAACAAATGGAGATAATTGCTTCAGAGTAAGTAAGGGTGTTTTGACTGCAATGAAAGGAATGAAAATTGCAGAGAACATTTATAAAATTGTTTATAAACTGTTAGGGAATACAGTTGTAGGTGAAGTTGTATTTGTTAAGTCAAATGATGATAGTACAAAATTGTGACACATGAGTTTAGTTCATCTTAATGAATGTGGGATGACTGAATTACATAAAAGAAGTCTGTTAAAGGGTGTTAAAAGCTGCAAGTTAGATTTATGAAAAATTTGTATGTTTGAGAAACAATCTAGAGTTAGATTCATGATCGGTAAGTACAAAACTAAGGAAATTTTTTATTATGTGCATTCTGATGTATGAGGGAAAAACCGAAAAATTGTCATTGGGTGGATATCAATATTTTGTTACTTTTACTAACGATTTTTCTAGAAAAGTCAAAGTGTATTTCTTAAAACAAAAATTTAAGGTCTTTGCTAAATTCAAATGATGGGAAGTAAATGTGGATAACCAAATGGGAAAAAAGATCAAATACTTGAGATCTAACAATGATACAGAGTATACAGATTCATGATTTCAAAAAATTTATGAAGGGCATGGTATTCAGAAGAATTTTTCAATTTGTAAAACACTACAACAAAATGGTGTTGCATAGAAGATGAACAGATTCATTACTAAAAGGGCAAGGTGCTTGAAGCTGAATGTAAAACTCTCCAAGCGTTTATGGGAAAAGGCTATGAGTATGACGTGTTACCTTATGAATAGATCACCACGAGCATTATTACGAGGAAATGTTGCAGAAGAGGTATAGATAGGTAATCCAATTGACTTTAAAAAATTGAAAATCTTTGGTTGTCCTACTTATGTGCATATATCTAGTGATGAAATATCTAAATTTGATCCAAAGTCAAATAATTGTATCTTCCTAGGCTATGTGAAAGGTGTAAAAGAATACAAGTTTTGGAATCCTCTAGTTCAAAGGTGGTGCTAATGCACTTAGAACAACAAGTTCAAGATAATAAAAGGTTGAAAGTTCTAATTCAAGGCCAAAAGTCCTAATTTAGGTGAAGAGTAGCATTACAATGTAGTCAGAGACAGAGAAAGATGCTCAATTAAGCCTCTAAACAAGTTTGGATTTGAAGATTTAACTTTTTTTTCTCTTCTCACGAGCAGTGTGGATTTAGTTACCTTTCATAAGACTATATTAGTCAGGAGAAAGATAGATGGACGGGTGTTATGATGGATAAGATTGAGTCTTTGCAAAAGAATCAGATTTGGGAGCTTGTTCAACTTCCTGAAGGAAAATAAGTTATAGGGTGCAAATGGGAGTGCAAGAGGAAACTAGCTGTATCAAAAAAAGAAGGAAAAAAGTTCAAGACTCTGTTAGTAACAAAAGGGTATTTACAGCAAAAGGGAATTGATTATGATGAAAATTTTTCTTCTATGGTTAGACATAGTTCCATTAGAGCTGTGTTAGCATTGGTAGTCAGTTGGGATATGTACTTAGAACAAATAGATGTAAAAACAACATTTCTTCATGGCGATCTTGAGGAACATATTTACATTGAGTAACCAGAATGATTTATTGAACTTAGACTCACGTCTAGTTTGTAAATTAAGAAGATCATTGTATGAGTTAAATCAATCTCCAAGATATTGGTATAAACAATTTGACTCTTATATGCTACAGATTGACTACATGCGATGTGAGTATGATTGTTGTGTTTATGTTTAAAGCATTGATGATGATTCTTTTATTTTTCTGTTATTGTATGTTGATAATATATTGATAGCTACTAAGAGTTTGCATGATATTAATGAGTTAGGACAAGAATTTGCAAAGAAAATTTAGGTGTTGCAAATAAAATTCTTGGAATAGAGATTCACAATGACAAAAGATCTAAAAAGTTGTGGTTATCTTAGTAGAGTTATATTGACAAGGTGTTGGGCAGATTGGTATGAGCAATGCTAAGACAATAAGTACCCCATTAGCAATTCATTTCAAGTTTTCAGTAGATTAGTTCCCAAAGTCAAATAAGAAAATTGGAGATATGATTAAAGCTCCATATGTAAGTGCAGTTGATTGTTTGATGTACGCAATGGTTTGTATCAGGCTTAATTTGGCTCATGTAGTTAGCCAAGTCAGTAAATTTATGTTAAAACTAGGTAGATGACATTAGAAAGCAATTAAATGGATTTTCAAGTATATGAAGGGCATAACAGATTATGACATTATGTTTAGCAATCAGTAGAGTAATACTTCAATTATGGGATATGTGGATTCAAATTATGTTGGTAATTTAGATGATATAAGGTCAATAATAGGATATGGTTTACTCTTGCAGGAGGGTCTATTTGTTGAAAATCAACAATTAAGTCTATAGTGGCATTATATACAACTGAAACCGAATATATATAGTAGTTGAAGTTGTTAAAAAAGTTTTATAGCTTACAGGGCTGATAAAGGAACTAAGTATTGAGTAAGGTGAAGTTCACTTGACTTGCCTTTTAATTTTTATATACCTATAAATATTGTTCATAATAAAAAATTTCTCTAATTAATTAAATCATTCCTTGTAAAATCAGATTGAATTTTTTTTATGGTAGATTAGAAATTTTTTGAAAAAAAACTAAAAAAAGTTTCTCATATCAGGTGAAAATGATCATAAATAAAAAATTATAAATTAATTTGATTTAAAATCAAATTAATATTTCAATGTGAAAAAAATTGAAGAAAATTGATATTTGATATTTCATTGTAAAACAACAGAGTTGATATTTTTTGTAAACTTTTTTTTCCTAAAAAAAAATTCTAAAACTGTAAAACACAAGCGCTAATTAGTAATTACCCAAAAATTACCAGATTAAGTTTCGTTTTCGTTAAAAACTAGCCATTGGTCTCTAGGGTCACCTATTGTAGATAAGGATGATAACAAATATAATATCTGCGAAAATTGTCATATCAGAACTTGATTATATATATATATATATATATATATATATATATATATATATATATATATATATATATATATATATATATATATATATATTCAAATCCGTTTAAAATTATAATGTTAATACATGTATTCGTTTCAAATCCGATTAATATTATCTGATTAATACCCGAAATCTCATTAAATACCCATTTATTATTAAAAAATTTAAAATAAAATAAAATTCAAATTAATTAAATAATTAAAAATTTAAAAATATACAAACAATCTACCATAAATCAATATAAAATCAAATAAAATAAAACATAAAATCTAATTTAATACATTCAAATTAAAATAATTTGTCAAATTATTTAAAAATAACTTTAAAACAATAAAATTAAATATTATTAATTATAATAGAAAAATTATATTTCAAATTTTAAAATTTCATTAAATTTATAATTTATCAAAATATAAAAATATATAAAAAATAATTAATTATATTATTATATTTAATAAAATAAATTATATATATATATATATATATATATATATATATATATATATATATAATCAAATTTAACGGATAAAGATGATTTGAGAGCCTCCATCCGTACTCTATTAATACCTAATTTTATTCTAAAATTTTAATAGAATCAGTGATTACAATTTAAACGGATTGGAATATAAGTGGTACCGCGAGCGCTTCCACCCGCTAATCATAGACGCTTACTTGTACTCGCATATAAAATCCATTGTCTTTGTCCGATGAGTAGGATCGTTCCACCCCCTAATCGTAGACGCTTACTTGGACTCGCATATAAAATCCATTGTCTTGTCCGATTAGTAGGATTCTTGCTTTCTCCCTCTTGCCTGTTCAAGTTAAGGTTTTTCCTTTTCCTTTCCCCTTTTTTTTTTAAATTCTGTTTGTTTTACGCGATTCCATTTTTCGCACTCAGTTCCCGAATTGCAATTCAAAAATTCTCCTTTCCAGTTTCTCAATTCGAAACTAACGAAACCCTAATTATGAAATTCAATTAATTAGAAAGTACGAACAGAGATAAAATTATGAGTGGCAACGAGTTTCGGTTCTTCTTGTCCTGCGATATCAATCTCCCCGTTACCTTTCGCGTCGAGAGATTAGAAGGATCGTTGCCTTCTACTAAATCACCCAATTCAGGTCATTTTTTAGTTTCCCACATTCTATTTACAAGCAGTCCTGTTTTAGTTTAAGCTATTAGCAAATCTCTTAGTTTAATAGAGTTAATTTCTCCATTTTTAACTTAAATTACTATTGAGGAATTGATTTATGAACAGAGGACAGAAGAGCGGAGCTGTATGTTGAGTGTGCGTTGTATATTGATGGCGCTCCATTCGGCCTTCCCATGAGAACAAGGTGAACTTTAGACTAATTGCCCCTACTGTTTTTTTTTTTTTGGGTCTTCCGGAGCTTTGAAATTGATTGCGATTTATTAGGCTGGAGTCTAATGGACCATCATATTGCTGGAATGAGCTGATTACATTAAGTACTAAATATCGAGACTTAACCGCGCACTCTCAGCTTGCTGTAACAGTAAGTCTGCAATGTTTTGGCTCAAGCCTCTTTTTTTGAGTTTGTCTTGAAGTTTGTAGCTATATCTTTGATAGGTAGTTTGTGATTATATGGATCTGTGTAGGGTAGGGTTTGGGTTAATGCATGGATGTGTAGTGGGTTTTTGTTTTTAGCTGCTGTATGTATTAGGTTTACAAACCCTTTGTAATGCATGTAGAGAATTTGCCTTGTTCAATCCTTGCTAGGGATAGAAGCTATTTTCTTTTTGTTCTTCCTTTTTGTAGAGATGTTTTTGTACTTTTCATGGAAGATATAATGAGTTTGTTGAAGAGCCCTTAATTTTATGTGCGTTCTCTCTTGATAGGAATAATGGGTTGAATGCCATCTTTGTGAAGCCAAATAATTGCATTGGAGTGTATTTGATGCGTTCTCCATGCAACATTTCCTTCATTTGTCTTTCATTTTCTTAGATTCATGAAGCCCTTGAATTCCGTGCATCTTTACTTGAGCTTTGTTTTGACTGGTACATTTGTTGAGAGTGTGTGTGTGTCTCTTTGCTTAAATTTATGTACTCAACATCATGATTGTTTTTATCTGAAGAAAAATGGAGGGAAAGTTAGAATTTGATCTGCTGGATACATTGGGTGGCATTATTTGCATGATTGTGTATGAAAGCATTCCTTTATTTATTTGAATTTCCTTTTAGATACTCATACTGATGTTCCAAGAAATACGTTGTCACATGCAGAATTGTTATACCTTTTTTATCTATTACTGAAAGCATTCTTTGCATGATTGTCTAAGAAAGCATTCCTTTATCAAATTATTTGAGGGAGAATTACTATTTACCCCTTGTGGTTTTACATAATTCACTAGTACCCCTGAGGTTTTAAAATTATGTTATTTGCACCCTTTATTTTTTCATATTATACTAATAAGTCATTCTGTTAGATTTCCGTTATAAAAAACATTAAATTTTTAACAAATGACAAAAATGCCCTTTTAAGGAAAAATTACTATTTACCCCCTGAGATTTGACATATTACACTAGTACCTTTCTAAGGTTTTAAAATTATACTATTTGCCCTTTCTATTTTATTTCTGTCAGATTATGCAGTCATTTCGTCAATTTTTAATGATTTTATGATTAATGTCAGAGTTAGATAATTAACAAATATTAGAACTACTTCTTAACCTACTTTCTTTATACTATTAAAATAGGAAATAGTAAAGTGTCTTTCTTTTTCTTATCTTTTCTATCTTCCTAAAAATTTGAGTAAACTTATAAATTAATTGGATATTCTTGTGCTAATAATTAATAATTTCTAGTAAAACTTTATTTAACATGAATAGAATGAAATCAACTTACAATTTTAATGTTTTGTATGAAATAATTAAATGAATATCTCATACTTTTGAAATTAATTTCAATAATTGAATTATGACATGTTATAATTCAAATATATATTTTTTTGCTTTGATTTTAACTTAGATCATGAAAAAAGAAAAGATAGAAAAAGATGAGAAAAAGCAAGATACTTAACAATTTTCCACTTTAATATTATAAAGAAGTAAATTAAGAGGTAGTTCTGACATTTGTTAATTATCTAGCTTTGACATTAACGAAAAAATCATTAAAAATTGACAAAATGACTATATAGTTTGACAAAAATAAAATAAATGGGGCAAATAGTATAATTTTAAAACCTCATGTGGTAAATAGTAATTTTCCCATAAGAGGACATTTTTGCTATTTGTTAAAAATTTAACATTTTTTTTAACGGAATGACCTATTAGTAGAATATAATAAAACAGATGAGACAAATAGCATAATTTTAAAACCAAAGGAAGGGTACTAGTGAATTATGTCAAACCACATGGGGTAAATAGTAATTGTCCCATTATTTGAATATGATATCAGATATTCATATTTGTGTTCCTACAAATATGGTGCCACATGCAGAATTGTTATACCTTGTTTAGCTATTACTGAAGTGTGTAACTTCCTTTGATCATCATGGGTTGAAATTGAAAATACTTAATTTATGATGTTAAGTAGTAGTCCCTTGAACTTCATTTGTTCTGCTGATTTGCTAGGTTTATTGTTCACCTTCATTTGATTTGCAATTGGGAAATTATAATAAATGTTCGCAGAGTATATTTGCTTTTCTTTGTGAATGGTTTTGAAGTTTGTCACTTTTCTTCACATGTTTAGAATTTTAGCTCCCATTGATTGTCTGTCTGCTTCTATATTTAGGTTTGGGATGTTTCACAAGGGAAGGATGAGGGATTGGTTGGTGGGGCTATGATTCTTCTTTTTAACAGCAAGATGCAACTCAAAACTGGGAAACAAAAGCTTAGACTTTGGCTAGGAAAAGAAGCCGACGGATCATTTCCAACAACTACTCCTGGGAAGGTTCTTATTTATAGCTATGTTTTTAATATAGTTCTAAGGTATGTTCTCTGAGATAATTTCTTCAGTATTGCTTAATAGAACCTTTCTATGGTGATAGGTTCCAAAGCATGAGCGTGGGGAGTTGGAGCGTTTAGAAAAGCTTGTGAATAAATATGAAAGGGGTCAGATTCAGTGTGTTGATTGGCTTGACCGTCTAACATTCAAGGCTATGGAGAAAATCAAGGAACGTGAGAGCTCTAAAAATGGATGTTCTCACTTATACTTGGTTGTTGATTTCTGTAGTTTCGAACATCGAGTTGTTTTTCAGGTACCGTACTGCCTATTTAGAGTCATTATATTAATTTTTGGCTCAATTTTTTTGGTTTGAATATCCTCTAGTGCCATGATAATGTTTAAGTTTTCCAGAAATTATAGCTTTATTGTCTTAATATTTTTAAGCTTCTATCAACAGTAAATTATCTGTCAAAGAATGATATTGCTGTCATTTTAATTTCTTTTAGCATCCTGCTGTTAAGGCATCTTGGTGATTATAGATAATATATGCTCTGTTACGTAGTTACTTCAGAAGCCAATTTCTTCCGTTCAAATACGCTACCTTTTTACTTTTTGTTTCCATATATTCATATTGACCTTTCATTCTTGGTTAGTGGTGGCTATTTAGGTTTTGCATATTGTGCTAATGTCAAGAGTTGGAATTACCAGATCGGGGTCAACATGGCAATACTTGCTTAATTTTCTATGTTAAAGATCTAACTGTAAGCATAATCCATATTAGTGAATAAAACTACACATTGAAGCTACTCAACATTTTACCTTGCCAAAAACCAGTAGATAGAATAACCCTCCTTACTTGCATTCATGATGGCATATTTAGTTTTTTTTTTCCATTAAAAAAAAGACATCTATATCCTTGATGATTTTAAAATTGCATAAAGCATAATAATTAAAGATGTATGCATAAAGATGGTTGTAAATGGTTTTTTGTTATTTTATCTAATTAATCATGTCATAAGCTTGTAAATGTTGGGTTATCTGGCAAGTATGTGACATTATGCAATAAGAATGTTAGTCATTTCAACATGGTTGGACATAAACATGATCAAGGCAAACGTAAACCATCTAACTTCAGTTTATGTTAATGTATAGTATTCAAATGGTTATTTATATTCATGAGAAATGCTTAATTATTCCGTGGAATATAGGACATGGTTGTAACCTTGTCTTCATGAAACATGTAGGAATCAGGAGCAAATTTCTTATTACCATCCCCTATAGCTTCAACAAATGAACTTGTTATTGTGTGGGACCCAGAACTGGGAAGGGCAAATCCCTCAGAACACAAGCAACTGAAGTTGGCAAGGAGTTTAACCCGTGGTATCATTGACAGGGATTTGAAGCCAAGTAACAATGAGCGAAAGTAAGCTTAATCCTATCTTGAAAGATGCAATTGAATTACATAAAACTCTGGTTATTATCATTTGAAGTTATTTTACTTTTGTGGTCAGAATCTCCTGTTGACATAATAAGTGTCTCACTTTTTGGTTAAAAGGCTCGCATGTCTGATAATTTGATAATTTGGTGCTTTATTAGTAATTGATGTATGTCAATTCCTTTAATTGAAGTTGTGCAAAGTCTGTCATGTGAGGTTTTGTGCAATACCTTGTTTTTTTTTTATTGTTTAATTATGACATAATTGATAACTCCGAAATCTCTCCTCTTGCTTTTGATGTGTCATCATGGATTTGTTAGGTCATTTGTACTATATTTTCTCTGAGGTAATGCTTTTCTTTTATTATTTTGTTTTTTGAGCAGTCAATGTAATGAGTTGGAGGTATATCGATTAACCTATTTGTTGTTTATAAGGTCAATACAACGAATTCTAAAATACCCACCGACAAGGACTTTAAATGGAGATGAGAGACAGCTCCTGTGGAAATTCCGTTTCTCATTGATGTCTGAGAAGAGAGCACTGACAAAGTTTCTAAGATGTGTTGAGTGGAGTGACGTTCAGGTTAGCATTACCTTCTTATCTTTTTGTGTATTTATTCTTAGTGTGGGTAAGTCTTGGCACAATAAGAAGGCTTTTCCTTTAATGATCAGAGGTCACAAGTTCAAGTTGTGAATTAGTCTCTCTGCAAAAAAGCAGGGGAAAGGATGCATATGATAGATGATTCTACCCAGCCCTTACAAAGCAGAGACTCGTGTTATTTGTTGTGATTGAATTTGCTGGCCGAATAGTTGAAGTGTGCCTTTTATCTTTTCTTATTTTCTTAAAATTCTTTTCTCCTTCCACGTCCTTTTCTATGAAACTTAGAACCCAACTTCAAGAAAATCATAAAGTTAGATAAAAGGTATCAAGTTTTTGTCAATACAGTATATCTGATCTTAACAATGGGGAGTTAAAATATGTTTTTTATTGTATTAGTTTGTCCATTTTCTGGGGCTAGTGAAATAGATTTTGTTTGAAAATTTTTTATCCTGACACATTTGCAGGAAGCGAAACAGGCATTAGAAATGATGAGTAGGTGGCAGATGATTGATGTGTGTGATGCACTGGAGCTTCTGTCACCTGTTTTTGAAAGTGAAGAGGTAGGTGTGCATAAGGTTGTCTTGATGTCTTACAATGTTCTTTAGAATATTCCTTGTTAGTGGTCTTGGATCAAAATGTTTTGTGGATATTTCTTCGGGAAGATTATATCAAAAATCTCGAAATTTATTCTCTGAGACATTAATTAAGGGTAACTAGATGATGGCCTTTAAAATATTAATAGAAACCGAGAAATTATTTTCATTATTTTCTAAAGAAGAAAAAATTGCTGTTTTTTCTTTATTATAAAGCATAAATACGTAGTTGGTGCATAATATCCTAGACAACAAAATTGTGAAAACTGTAATTTTTTTGAAAGTAAATGTTATCATGACTTAACTTCATTACAAGTAAGTATTTGTGATTACAAGTATACATCAAATACTCCTGACAAAATAAAGGCTGATTGAAATTTTGCTTCAGGTTCGTGCATATGCTGTCAGTGTTCTTGAGAGAGCTGATGATGAAGAGCTTGAGTGTTACTTACTCCAATTGGTTCAAGCTCTTCGGTTTGAGCGCTCTGATAAATCTCGCCTTTCTCAATTCCTTGTGCAACGCTGTATGCATTATACTGCAAATGTTTATGTAATGTATATATGTGTATATGTGCATGCTTGCTTGCAATTGTGGATGCATGCAACATGCATATGTAATTATTACATATAATTTAGTTTGTTTCTTGTATACTGCTCTCAATTGTGTATGTGTGCTTGTATTCTCTGTATATGTAACTATGCAAATAACATAGTTATTTTCATATTGTGAGACTTTTCTTGGTCTTTGACAGCATTAAACAACATTGAATTGGCTAGCTTTCTTCGTTGGTATGTTGCTGTAGAACTTTATGATCCTGCATATGCCAGACGTTTTTATTGTACCTACGAGATCCTGGAAGAAAATATGATGAAGGTGTGAGCTTTTAAGATGTCAGTTAATGATTTCTAAAATTTGTTTTTCCAAAATATCACTGCCACGGATTCTGTTATAGATCATGTAAGGCATTTTCCTGTCCGTGAAAATTATATATGTGCGTTGTGTACATATTTGACAAAGTCTTGTTTTTGTTATTTTCATTGCAGTTGGCAGGTGGTCCAAATGGAGAAGAAGATGGATTCAAGTTGTGGCAGAGTTTGGTGCGTCAGACAGAATTGACAGCCCAGTTGTGCTCTATAATGAGAGATGTAAGAAATGTGCGAGGCAATACTCAGAAAAAGATTGAAAAGCTCCGACAACTTCTCTCTGGTCTTCTCAGTGAGCTTACCTATTTTGAAGAGGTGTGTGTTGAATTGGAAGTTGCTTTTCCATTTATCACTTTGTTTATTATTTTTTTTTTTGCAGTTTTCTTGACATTTCATTCTAGTGTCATTCACCTTACAAATGGCTGTTAAAAGTTAATATATTGTTTTCAATGAATGGCCTGGTTTGTTTCATTTTCAGCCAATACGATCACCACTTGCTCCTGGTATCCTCATCACTGGTATTGTATCATCGGAGTCTTCAATATTCAAAAGTGCATTGCATCCATTGCGTCTGACGTTCCGAACTCAGAGTGGTGGAACTTGCAAAATCATATTTAAGAAGGGTGACGATATTCGACAAGACCAATTGGTAAATGCCAAGCTTAGAAAAAATGATCTCCTTTAACTGTACTACCTTCCTGTCCCCCAACCCAAATACTCACAATCACCACTGCACTAGGAGGACCTTGGTATTTATGATCTTATATATGTGGACTTGTAGGTTGTTCAAATGGTATCTCTTATGGATCGGTTACTTAAGTTGGAAAACCTGGACCTGCACCTAACTCCATATAAGGTGCTTGCTACTGGGCAAGACGAAGGCATGCTCGAGTTCATACCATCACGATCATTGGCTCAGGTATCTATTTCTTCTGGGAAGTGCTTCTTTCATGTCCATTGCAACAAATGCATGCAATTGCCTTGTTTTTCAGAACAATTGAGTTGAAAAGCACCCTTGATTGTACAGACAGGATCTCTTTTATGTTGTAGAGGTATAATATAGTAAATCTGATTGATGCGTGTTCAGGCTGTTCTCTTAATATTTTTCATCCCTCCTTGTACCTTGAGAATTGGTCAAAGTTTAAGCATAAGAAATTATGTTGGATTTTGAATGTAGCCTTGTCTTTCAAATGACTGCCTAGTTGACCTGCAAAGCATGGTTGCTTTATATTGTGAAGAAAGTGAACATAAAACTTTTGTGAGTGGTGTAGAATTACCCTCACTTCGATCTTAAACATACAAGGGAAATGAAGGAAAGAAAAGGGGCCTCATTTTTTCGCAAGATGCTAGAATAATTAGTTGCTGTTTTTCCTGTGGTTCTCGAGAATCTGAGGACCTTAATTTATTTATGTTATTGTTCTTTATGTGTTCCCCAATGTGGATTAATTGCTAGAATCACAGTCGTGCAGATAGATGTATTGAAGAAATTAATTTCCAATATGTATAATTCTGGGATGTTACTAAGACGTGTCTGTGAATTCCAGATTCTCTCTGAGCATCGCAGCATTATAAGCTATTTGCAGAAGTTTCATCCGGATGACCATGGACCCTTTGGGATTACTGCCACCTGCCTTGAAAC
Organism: Triadica sebifera; assembly: GCA_023653625.1. NCBI lineage: Eukaryota > Viridiplantae > Streptophyta > Magnoliopsida > Malpighiales > Euphorbiaceae > Triadica > Triadica sebifera. The sequence goes on from CM042913.1 coordinate 2,179,747, forward strand.
ATTTATAAAAAGCTGTGCTGGCTACTCTGTCATCACATACATACTGGGCATTGGAGACAGGTAATCATTTAGTCGTGTGTAAAAATGTTGAGATGTGAATCTTGCCACTTGGATAAGAACTTTAGTGTTTTCATTTATAGGAAGGCCGTATGGGAGGTGGGGGCGTGTGTCGAAGAGGGGAGAACTAGTTTGAATAAATAAGAACTTTCATCTTATCATTTTGTAGGTAGGCTACAGGAAAGAGTTCTTCAAACTCACAAAATATTATAGACCTTAAATTTGATATTAAGTTTCCTTTGGTTTTTCTTTTTCTTTTTCTTTTTTCTTTTTTTTTGAATAAGCAATGAACCTAATCTTTATATCACTGTGAAGCACAAACACTCCAACTATATAGCATGTCACGTTTCCGACATTGACACTCGTCGGACACCGATACGAAACATCTTGGGTGTGTTTTGTAATTTTGTAAAAATTAGAAACACATCTTTTCAAGTTAAAGACATGTTTGTCCTTTTCAAAAAACCTAAAACCTATGTGTGACACTAATCATTGCTTAATATATTCGATTGTATGTTATTTTTGTTTAATTTTATATAAAAATAATAACTTGCAATTATATCTCTTGAATTTAATTATTTATAAATTTACCTCTATATTTATAATATTTACACGTTCCCCTGTCTGTCCGTGTTTTATACTTTTTATAAATGTCATTTTTCAATATCCGTTTCCGTGTTTGTATCTATATCCATGTCCGTGCTACATAGTCATTGAGCTTTGAAAAATTCAGATGACTTGGGGATTTTTTGTTAACAGTTCAGTTGTGCAAAATTAATTCCTACTTAGTATAGACATGTTTTATGGATCACATTTGTACTAAGTTTAAGATGGACAACATATGCTGGAGAAATATCCTCTAGTAATATTTCCTTCCTATCCATGTTAGCTTCACTTTGCTTATGGAAAGTGAATCTTTACCTTCAACTCAACATAATGAAAATAAGAGGAATGGCTGCATCTTGTGTATTATTGATGCATGACATCTGATTTGAAATTTCATACCAGAGTACAACTATAACGCACATATAAGTATATTCTGTATTTGATATTACAATTTCGGAGTACATTAAGTTGTCAGTGTTAATAAATTGCAATTTTACTATTCATTCTAGCATCCTAAATTCCAACTTCTAAGTGTTGAATGTTGCAAATAGAGATGCAAATTTTTAAGGCATGAAGCTGTTTTATCTGCAGGCACCTTGACAACCTTCTCCTTAGGGATGATGGACGTCTTTTCCATGTTGATTTTGGTTTTATTCTTGGCCGGGACCCCAAGCCATTTCCACCACCAATGAAGCTCTGCAAGGAAATGGTTGAGGCTATGGGTGGTGCAGAAAGGTGGTTTTCTATCTTTTTCTATGTTTTTTTAATCACTTTTCTGTAATTCTGTTTTATTTTCCAGTTGCTGGACAAGAGAAGTCGATCTATGTGGATGACTAACATGTAGCTTAGCACCTCATCATGTGATGTTGCAAATCTGAGATTGCTGATAGCAGATTATTTGACTATTTTATCCTACTTTTCTTTCTGCAGCCAATATTATACCAGGTTCAAATCATATTGTTGTGAAGCATACAACATCCTTCGAAAATCTAGTAACTTAATTCTGAATCTTTTCCATCTAATGGCGGGTTCCAACATTCCTGACATAGCTTCAGATCCTGAAAAGAGCATTCTCAAAGTAACTTTCTTTGACAATTATAATTTGTTGCTTCAGCTTGAACACATTGGCCTTTTTTATAATTGAAGCCTTTTTGTTGGTTGCAGCTTCAAGAGAAGTTTCGGTTGGATTTGGATGATGAGGCTGCCATACACTTTTTCCAAGATCTTATTAATGAGAGTGTTAGTGCATTGTTTCCACAAATGGTTGAAACCATTCATCGCTGGGCTCAGTACTGGCGATAATCCAATAAATAATTAGTCTGTTTATGCTTCTGTAAATAGCTAGGTAATATTTTGGTGCTGTACCACCTTTACCTTTTCCCATTCTTGTCTTGGTGCGTTCTTCATTTCTAAAAGTTGTTTCTGAAAATGAACCTGTTTGTCAAAAAAAAAAAGTAAAAATGTGGAATCAAGCAGGTGTGTGGCTTGGGATATTGTAATTTGAAGTGTTTATTGTATCTGCAGGCAGTGAGTAGGACCAGAATGCGGCTCTTCATCCATTTATGCAAAGGGCAAAGTAGAAAAGGATTTTCCAATACATCAACAATCAGCTTTTTCTCCATGATGATGACTTGGTAATATATTTATGTCTTTCTATTCTGGTTGAAAGTCCTTTAATTGACATTTTCCATTCAACTTGATCATTTTCTCATCAACTATACTTGTCGAAAGAAATAGACAGTTAATCTCCTTATTTTTGGGTTGGTACATAGTTGTTGCTGTGGAGTTCTAAATTATCTTTATTTTATTTGTTTCCAGATCTGTGCAATTTAGTGATGTAGTGCTGAATGATTTGAGGGAGTAGGGTCTAAATTCTATACTGCAAAGTTCAATCTCCGAAAAGGGGTGCCTGTTTTCGAGTCACCTGCGGCTAGCAGGTCTAAGTCTTCTGGGTGGAGATGATAGTGCATTGACCGAGTTTAAGGAGTTGGGAACTTTTCTTGCTTTGGGACACATAATTTCTCTTTTTTTTTTTTTGAACTGAAGATGACAAAGAAAGGGCTTACTAGCTATGTTAATTACTTCCTGTTTGGCTTGGGGGCTGCCAGACAAGCAGTATCTTTCCCAATTTAAGACACTCCTACGGGGGTTTACCGTCTGAGTTCTGTTGGCCCTTTCTTCATGATCACAGCGAGTTGTCTGTGGAGGGTAGGATTAGGAAGTTCAGAATGAGATGATTGCATGATAGTGAATTTATCTTCTTTTATTTTTTGGTGGGGGGCGACTCGTACATAATATAGTCACCCTTCAGAATTATTAGTATTATTATTGTTAATATTTTTTTTTCCTCTTGTATCAGATTGGATGTCCTGAGAGAACCAAAGCCGATGACAACTCTACATAAATCGTTTTGGTCAATATCAATTTGAATCAAATCGTACTTTGTTGAAGTTGATTTCTTTTATCAAATTCATATGTTTTAATTAGTGTATAGTCAGTAGCTCAATATTAAAAAAAAAATTATTTGAAGGTTTGTCAAGATAATGCGAAGTAAGTTTTTGTTTTCTCTTTTGAGTGAATTTAATTGTTTATCCATGGCATATGCCCTCTATTTGAAATTCTGAATGCTTGTTGAAATCATTCCTGAAATGAATATTGCTGCAAACAGAATGAGACGTTATAATTATTTGATAAGATTTGAAATATAAATGCAAGAAAAAAAACATTTGGATTTTTAATTGAAATTATGATAATAAATTTGAGGGTATCATGTAATTTTCCCTTAGAGAAAATTAAAAAAAAAAAAAAACATATAGGATGTTTGAAATATTTCATACATGTAGAGGGCTGAGGGAAGGCTGGATTGCATTGGTAGGTTAACAGTCTGTTTTCAACCAAGCCCCAAGCTAATTTCATTTAAATTAAAAATTTGAGCTTCATGCATACTAAAAGTTGTTAGAAATACATTTCAAATAAAATGAAAAAAAAAGGAAAAGAAATTTCATTACAAAAACCGTGTATTATTGGTTTATTAATCTCTCTGTATCAATATTATATTGCTAAAAAAATAATATCAAGTGATCAGATATTAAGGTGTTAATTAAAAAATCAGAAACTTGAATTGCCCACAAAAAAAAAGTATAAAATCTGAAGTATAAAAAATGCGATGTCATACAATATTATATATATATATATATATATATATATATATTAAAATGAGCAATAGCGTTTGATATTTTCATAAAATACGTCCTCTCCTTCTCATAAAATTTTCATTGTATTCCATTTATTTTATTTCAATTCACTTCATTCTTGTTGTTTTTTTCTTTTTATTGCATAAATGCATATTTACATTGTCGCTATATCTGCAAACAAATTATTCTTGATTATTAATTTAAAATTTCCTAATATTAATATATGATAGGAACTGAATATTATAGCTTACAAAAGTCTTGTTTGATATTGTGTTTAAAAAAATAATTTTAAAATTTAAAATTTATTTTTATAGAGAAATAGATAAATAAATAAAATATAAATTAATTAAAAACAATCTCAAGCACCTGGAAAAGTAAACCTTATTATTATATTGGCATAAATCGAACACCTGACTTCCAAACCGGGACATAATTCCCTGATTACACCTTCTAGGCGAAGAGCAACGTGGCATTCAGTTGTTGGAGCAAATAGCGTAAATCCTAATCAACGATTTAGTGAAAAATCAAGGGCATTTCCGTTAATTCAAAAATGAAATTTGCTATTTGCCTTTATTTATTATGACACCACTCTCCCCCTCTCGTTACTCGTTTCCTTTGTATTGCGCGTTGGTGTTAAGCTTCATTTCTAATTCTCTCCCGCGCGCCCTCTCTCTCGCTTTTTGATCCCTCTCTCAGATCCCTCTGCGAAACTCTCCTGAAAAGGTAATCAACGATTCATGATCCATCTGATGCAATTCGCTTTCTTGCAATAAGTTTTTATAATATATTTTCACGTTCATGTTTTCTAGGGTTTTTTAGTTTTTAGTATTGAACTTTGGATCATTTTTCTCTTTGTGTGTTTCATCTGATCTGAGGTAGAGTTGCTTAGATCGGTAGTGCTTATATGTATCATGCTAAACGCTTAAATGGTGCTTCGGTGTTTAATTTTATCTTATCACAAGTAGATTAGTGTTTTTTGTTTCCTGATCTATTCGATCTGCCTTTTTTTTTTCTTTTTTTTTTATTACTTTGCCATTTTCATTGGGATCGCTGCATAGATCGTTTTTTCTGAAAATTGATGTTCTATATATGAGTGTGTTTTGATGTGTCTAGTCTTAATGCTACTCGTGTGACTAGGAATCAACAGCTGAGAAGCAGAAATGGGGTTGACATTCACGAAGCTTTTTAGCCGGCTCTTTGCCAAGAAGGAAATGCGAATTCTTATGGTGGGTCTTGATGCTGCTGGGAAGACCACAATTCTGTACAAGCTCAAACTTGGAGAGATCGTCACTACCATTCCCACTATTGGTGAGCTCTTTCTTCCGTACTCTATTATTTTTTTCATATGTAGAAATGCCATTATCTGTTGATCTTGTTGAAGGCATGCTACTTGAGTGAAGCAATTTAATTTGGTTTCTTTGGCCACCTTTAATTTGTGCTTATTTTGTTTCTGAATGCACGTTCACTGGTGGCTTGTCGTTATCTTTTATTCTATTTTGTACTCAAACAACTGACAGTCCTCATTCATGAATTTTGTTTCATTTTAATGAATTTATTCAACCAAATATAATGTGTATATCATAGGCATTAGAACTAAAATACCAAATTCACGTCCATTGAAGGCCATCCAAGTAGAAATTAACAAGAAAATACCTGTTTTGAAAAAGTAATGGTTGATCATCAAGTCAAACCAAAAATATATAGATGCATGTTATTTCTATATGGCTGAGACAACAAAGGAAGATGATCCATGTTCATGTTTCAACTAGGCTGGGAGATCTGGGAGATGGGGAATAGCTTCCAGCAAGAATAGACAGGACAAGCTAGATATTTGTTTTTTCACATTTTCTGAAGCATTGGCACTTACTATACTACATAGACATATATATCTACTAGTGTTTCATATGTTTGCACATTATTGTTCATGCATGAGCTCAATCCCGCATATATATTAGTAGTCGCATTTGTTGAGCTTCCATGTTTGCATTGGAAATTTGAATGATTTTGAGTTGTTATAGGCTTTCAAATTGATTTGTGCACTCACATGATTTGTGAAATGAAGAATGCATCTGCTGCGAAGGCTTTTTACTTCTATGATTGAATTTAGTATCAGCTTTGAAAATATGGATCTTGGGTATACGTATAGATGGTGAAAGTTTTTCCGTCATTATAACATTAAGACTAGTATATATTTGTCAATAAAGCTCATCCCTTGTACGGATTGTGGAAGTGTTTCCATCATAATAATCTTAGGGCTAGAATGGATTTGTCAATGTGATATCATGAAAATTGAAAAGAGTCAACTTGGGGCAGGAGGAAACAGAAATAAGTTTTGGTGATGCAATTCAAAGGGTATGATGTTTACACGCTTGGAATGAATTTCAATGTCTTGCCTGTCACCCTTTATTATTCAGTTCAGTTGCTGCATTTCTGTTACAGTTAGTAACTCTTAATTTTATCTGGAACTCTGGTGATCTTGTGGAAGTTTTGTGTGCAACTTTGAACTAAGCCAATATGCTTTTCTGCAGGTTTCAATGTGGAGACTGTGGAATACAAAAACATCAGTTTCACTGTGTGGGATGTTGGTGGTCAGGACAAGGTATGAGATTTTAACAAATGTGCCATTCCATTTTTGCAACAAGACATACATGTCAACCATCTTGATAAGATAACATATTTGCTCTCTTTATTGTATTCAGTTTTTACACTTGTGTAATTAGCCATTTCATTTCAAAATAATCATGTGGAGGTTAATACTGTTTTTGATGGTTGAAGTAAATGCTATTTTGTATACAGATTCGTCCCTTGTGGAGGCACTACTTCCAAAACACCCAGGGGCTCATATTTGTGGTGGATAGCAATGACAGAGACCGTATTGTGGAGGCTAGGGATGAGTTGCATAGGATGTTGAATGAGGTTTGCATTTAGTTTGTGCCACCTCTCTGTTTGTGATCATTGATTATGATTATTTTTGATAGCACAGCTCTTTTTAACATGCAGTATGTACCTTTAATCAAACGGAAATAAAATTAATAAGAGGCCAAACAGTTCTTTTTTCTGTTTTTTTTTTAATTTTTTATTTTCATTAACATCTATATGGGCATTAATATTTCTGATGTGCGAAAATTTATGCAAAAGCATATTAGGATGTGGTGACTGCAATTGAAAATCTTTCAGTTCTGATTGTGATTGTGAGTGTTAAATCATTTCTTTATAATGAATGGTGTACTTGAATAATCATAGTCCTGAGATTCTATAAGCATGTTGTCAATAGATAATATGGTTGGGGTTGTAGATTGTACTTGTGTGGGGCTTCCTTTTTCTTCTTTGAATAAAGCATCTCATTGCTGATGGTAGAACAGCTTTTGTACTGTTCCAAGACTATTGTCATTGATGGGACATCCAAGAAGTGAACACGCAATGTATCAAACAATAGTTTGATGAAGCCATTAACTTATTTATTGAAACCCTTTATAATTATATGGCAATTTATTTTCTTGTCAAGATATGTGCGTGCTGTTTTTTATTGAAAAAATTAACTTTACAGAAGAAACATGACTTGTTTAGTTGAACTATTTAGTAGCACAGGCCACACAACCTGGTCTCCAGTTAGTTTTTTTTTTAAATTTATATGGCTGGGATTTTTGTGCAAGTACTATAAAGTAGCTGGAATTCTGAAATATCTCTTGGTGAACCATTAGGTTATATTGCCTGCATCCATTTAAGAACTTCTATAACAAGGATGAGATTTACATGCAGCCACTAGGAAGTGGGCTGAATTTCTTAACCTTTTTTACATTTGTTTTCAGTTCATCTTTCTTCCAATTTCTTGGCATGATGCCACCATGGTTTATAAGTCAATCAAAGGCATCAAAATTTGTTTATTTGATTTTCAAAGCTGAAGACGGACATAAAATTTTGAAATTCTGATGGTCAATGATTTCAGGATGAGTTGCGAGATGCAGTGCTGCTTGTATTTGCTAACAAGCAGGATCTTCCCAATGCAATGAATGCTGCTGAGATCACTGACAAGCTTGGGCTACACTCCCTCCGCCAACGTCACTGGTACCTTCTTACTTTATCCTGTTGTATTATTGATTACCATCTTATGCCTCCATCATGCTGCTGAATTTTTTTAATACCTCTTCCTTTTACTTTTCTTAATTTTATGGGTTGATTAGCATTTGCTCCTTGGTCTTTTAGGTACATCCAGAGCACCTGTGCAACCTCTGGTGAGGGTCTTTATGAGGGGTTGGACTGGCTCTCAAATAATATTGCTAACAAGGTAAGAAATGAGTGTTTTTAAAAGAATTTTAAGTGAATTTTTTTATATGCATTCTAGCAACCTCCAATTTTTTCAAGTTAGTGAGACTGTTTTATAGTCAACTCCAGTAATTAAATACTACAGCTCTTGTTTTTTAGGTCCTAATTATACCCGTATCTTTATGACATGCAGGCATAAGGCAAATGATGGGACATTTTGTGGGTTCGCAATTCTGGATGCAGGATGAATATTATCTAGTGTTTTTTTTTCTTTTTCTTTTTGAGAGAACTGGATTGTGTTTACGCCTTTTTCCTTTGGGAATGATCCTCCTGTTTAGGACTTTTTTACGGTTATATTGTAATAGAACATGGGCTGGATATTCTTTTTGAGCATTTATCTAAAGTTGAATGCGATGCTTGTAGTTGTAACTGAATTGTATCTTGTGCATCAATCTTCCTTTTATTTTTTCAGTATTATTCTCAGGTTCGGTTTGTGGTATTTAACAGTTACCACATTATGATGTACATATTCACCAGAGACATCGTTTGTCTAGTGATGAGCAGTTTTTGGCGGAGGTCCAAAAGTTGGACTGAATGTTGTGAAAATTTTTATGTTGTCCAGTCTGTATGATTCAATTATGAGTTCAGATCAGACAACTTTCTGACGGGAAACCCGAATGACTGGATGAGAAAACGTGCTTTCCCAAACGAGATGAATATTTCAATTTGTCTGGTTTTTTAATTTTTTTGAAGAAAAGCTGGTTACTATTATCAGCTAACTGTGCAAAGGACAGGTTTGAATATTTTTTTTACATAACTCAGTAGAAGTCCTATCATGGAATTGCAGGGCCATTTTTTTCAGGTCTGAAGCTTCAGGAGAGGTTTGTGGTAGAGATGATTTTTACTGATTCGCACACGTTAATTTTTGTTTTCTTCGAACATTGCCAGTCAGCTGGGAATCACATTTTTATCGCAAGACATACCATCTCTTGAAGGCTACAAATATAAGATCTACATGTCTTAACAAGTTTTTTTAAAATCAATTATGAAAAAGGATCTGTATTTTTTTTTCTTCATTTATAAAATTTCAGTTTAAGGTTCTTCTTTGTAACGGCATGGTGTTAAACATTAATTCGGGTAAATATTTAGATAAAAGTTATTCATTGAAAATTGTGAATGAAAGATGATAGATTGCATATGTTGCCACTGAACCTTCAAATGAAACAAAAAAAAAATTGTTGTATATATATGCACACTCCTGATCGGAGAAGTAAAATTAAAATTAAAACATAAATGTTGGTAAATTGTTATCTCTAGAAATGGGAAAAGAAAGATCTTTTATTCCAATCCCTAATACCTAAGAAATGAAAAGATACCATTTGTCGCTGCAGCCTGCAAGAAAATCAGCAACGGCTTTTAAATATTTTGCTAAGATTTCGCGTATTCGTTACTAAAGTCGCGTGGCCCTGTTCTACGCAAGCCCTTTGCGTTGGTCGAGTTAATAGAAGCGGGACGATTTCAGTGGTGAAACTTGCGGCGGATTATAAATAAGTATTCCAATCAAGTTATTGAAAAAGATAATATAAATTCATTCAAAAACAGAAAAAAGATAAGATAAATAAATAATTAAATAAAAGTAAAAGTTACCCTTATGCATCTCTTTAATATTAAGTAATTAAGTAAAATCCTATAACACATAATTATTAATTATGTGAGTAATTAAGAGTTTACTTTATATATACACACACTTCATGATAGAAGTGATGTTGCTTTCTTTGAATATTATATATTTTCTTGGTTTGTTTGTTACTTATTAGAAACTTAATCGATCCTTATTGGCTATACCCATTTAATTATCCTTCTATAAATCCTATTTTATATATGAAATATTTGACCAGCATTAATCTATTACAGTATTTTAGTCACAATTAAAATTTTCTAAAATGTCACTCTCTTGAACCCAAACTTTATTTCTTATCACAATATCCTCTTAAAGAAAAAGAAGTTTTTTTTAAAAAAAAAAAATTGCTCAACAAATTTGTTCGAGAGTTTTCTGTAGTTGTTTATTGCGAGCTTTAGCTTAATCATTCTTTAATTAAGTCGTTGCTCACTATTCAACTCTATATTAAATATTCTGTTACATATTTCGAGTACAGACTATTTTGTCATTTGTTTAATTAACAATATTGTTTTTCTTTTGAATGTATTTCCCCCTTTTTTCTTTTTTTTTTTAGACCAAGTGAGCTTAAAAAATTTAGTTACATACAATCCATATATATTCATTTATAAACCAAATGTCACCTAAAAAAATATTTTTTTTATAAATATAAAATTAATTATGAACACTATTTTCTTGGACAAGACAATTTATTATTGGCTGGGTTTATAGATAAAATCATGAAGTGGGCGTAGAGTGTAGAGATGGAGTATAGAAAATAAAAATTGCACTACACAAATATTCCATAAATATAGGAACACTTGCCTTTACAAAAGTGATGGAAAAGAAAAGCAAATCCCATGATCAATGCGAATGGATGCTGTCTGTAAATTATATATATATATATATATATATATGAATTAAGGAAGCTTTGGATATCTTCACAGTAAAAAGCCTGAAAGAAAAGAAGGAAGAAAACATCTCAAAATTTGCTTCAGCAAATCTTGTCTGCAATTTCTTACAACTTTTTTTTTTATTATTTTTTATGGCTACTTTTTGAATTATTTCTTTTCTTTTTATTCTTAATTCGGATAATTTTGCATTTTATCTAGCACTTTTTACAATTTAATTATCTTTTTTTTTATACTATAATTGTTGCACTACACAGTAATGGCTTATGAGAAACTAAGATGGTGCAAATTTCTTCCAACCTTTAGTTTTAGCCTTTCTTTAATTTATTTTTTTTTAATTTTTTCCTTTTTACCTTAAATTCTAATTACCATTTTCCATTTCAATACTAGCTCCATTTATAAGTCAATAGTTAATAAAATACTATTTGAAAATTAGTGTAATAGAATTGGTAATTCGAAAATAGAATAGAATATTATATATTATATAGTGAAAATCTTCAAAATAAAAAATCTCTAAGTTATTTTTAATTTTTCTAAATTAACATCAATCCAAGGCAACAACTTGCCCAGTTATCTTGAGCTATTTACGTTTGCAAATACAAATCAGAATTTTTATATTAAACTTAATTTGGTATAAAACTAAATATTTCAATCTGATAATAAATTTTCAGAGTTGTATACTTCATAGTTTTTCCTATTGACTATGATCCCAACCGTCCTTTCTTTTTCAAAATTGTTCAATTCATTTAAGAGATTTTTCAATAGTTATGATTTTATTAGTAATTATCATAATTCTCAGTGTTAAATAATATTAAATACTCATAATTATTATAGAATTAATTAACACTATTAAATTTTTTATCTAATGATTGAAAAATAGTTTCAAATAAAACAAGAACCATTAAAATATTATATATATATATATATATATATATATATATATATTCATGAATACCAGGCTTGGTATACATGAATATATAGTTTAATTAAATTCAAAAAAGAGATGCATATGCACATATAATTTATAAACTTGAAAAGAACCAAAAGGAAACTTGCATTTGAGTCTCATTTAGAGTTCATTTGGGATGAATTTATTCCACATTTTACATGTATATTAGGAGAGCAAAGTTAGTAATAGCATTGAAAAATACAAGTAATAGAGAAAAGCGGTGGGTTATAAACTATCAATCCTTAATTCAATTACTTCTCCATATATATTGAGCTTAATTAATAAACTCTAAATTATGGTCCCCCCAGAAGTGCCTGTGGAAGTGATTTCGGGCACCGGCGAAGGCGGTGGGAAGGTTCCCACGGGGAGCTTGAAGAGGGCATATGTGACATTTTTAGCAGGGAATGGAGATTATGTCAAAGGAGTGGTGGGATTGGCAAAGGGTTTGCGGAAGGTGAAGAGTGCATTCCCTCTTATTGTTGCCATTTTAGGAGATGTGCCTGAGGAACACCGCCAAATCTTGCGGTCTCAAGGTTGCTTAGTTCGTGAGATTGAGCCTATTTATCCACCTCAAAGTCATACCCAATTTGCCATGGCTTATTATGTCATCAACTACTCCAAGCTTCGCATATGGAATGTAAGTATTTCAAGCTTAATTATATGTATTAACAACACTTATTTATATTAGGTTTATGAATATACTCCTTTAGAATTGAAATCACAATTGATCCAATGTATATAAGTAGTTAAATTATTTTACATATTGTGAATCTCATTGTTCTTTGTTATTTTTTTTATTATTAATCCATATTGAAGTCTTAAAGGGCCTCTAAATTTATATTTGAATTCCGATGTTATTTTCAATTTTCTTTTATAACATTAAATTGGATTTCTTTATATTTTCTGTTGGTTAAATAGTGTTATTGATGTGTGACAATACATAATATTATTTTAATAATATTATTTCTAAAACAATTAGTCAAAAACACATGTGACCGCTTTCTTAGTAAAGCACTATTTATTAACTTGTGTATTAAGTCATTGATGTGAAGCTCTTGATTCCCTTATGTGTTGGTATTGGTCAAGGTTATAGCCAATATTTGTAGGTTGATGAAAAGTATAGATGAGAAAAAAAGTGGAGATTCCATATATATATATATATATATATATATAATATTACCTAAAAGTTAAAACTTTAGACAACAAATGAGTGGTCTGCACTAGCCCACAACTTCGAATATCATGAAAAATTATTAAATAGACTCATTTTACTATATAATTTATAAATTAATCAAATTAAATGATAACATATAATTTAATTGTTTTATTTATATTGATTGATCTGAATACAATAATTAATAAATCTATGGTTTGATTAATCTAATAAATAAGCGTGTATATGGACCAGCAATTTCAAATTAAAATAATAGCCATTAAATGTTTAAATTGTTCCATAACAACTAAAGCAGATGCAGTCACGATCAATTCGCTGCTACATCTATATCCATAATTTTAATACATAATAATAATAATTTTACGACACTGCCGATATGTGATTTTTATGGTACTGTGAGATTAAAAGTAAATTACATTGAGGGGTGTAAGATATGAAAGGTTCAAATTCCAATTTCATTATCTAAGCAACGAATAATTAATTGTTGGAATGCAGTTTTTGGAGTACAGGAAGATGACGTATTTGGATGCAGATATTCAAGTTTTCGAGAATATAGACCACCTGTTTGAGATGCCAGATGGGTACTTGTATGCTACCATGGATTGCTTCTGTGAAAAAACTTGGAGTCATTCAATTCAACACTCCATTGGCTACTGTCAGCAGTGCCCTGATAGGGTTCCTTGGCCTTCTCATTTGGGTTCTCCTCCTCCTCTCTACTTCAATGCAGGCATGTTCGTCTTCGAGCCCAGCAGCTTCACTTATCACTCTCTTCTTCATACTCTCAGTATCACCCCTCCTACACCCTTTGCTGAGCAAGTAATTCACTTCTCTTAAACCTCGCCAAATAACTAATCATTACCATATATAATTATCAAGTTTTGATTAAGATATTCCTTTTTCCGACAAGAGTTTGTATGTATGTCAAATCTAGAAAATGAAGGGAAAAAAAAGAACAGATCAGGTATCAATTTGTTTTAGGAGCAAATTTATGATTCACTAAAAAAAAACTACAAAGAAAAAAGAAATAAGAGCGACGATTCTCACAATAGTATAGGAATGAGTAAATCATGATTGATAATTCATTTTTAATTTTGCATTAAAATTTCTTTTTCGCTTTTGAACAAACGTGACAGGATTTCTTGAATATGTTCTTTGAAAAGACGTTCAAGCCACTTCCTTTGATTTACAACTTGGTTTTAGCTATGCTATGGCGTCATCCTGAGAACATAGACGTCGAGAAGGTTAAGGTTGCCCATTACTGTGCTGCAGTAAGTAGTAAATTCTTTTTTTTTTTTAAATCAGAAAATTATTTTTTAATCTAATTAATAGATGAGCTAAGCAACACAAGTAATATATATAATTCTTAATTTTTGCCTCATAACCCATGGTTTTTAATGGGAAAAAAAAGGGTTCAAAACCATGGAGATACACAGGCAAGGAAGCAAACATGGACAGAGAAGATATAAAGATATTAGTAGCAAAATGGCGGGATATATACAACGACAAGTCGCTTGATTTGAAGCCAGACGACCGCTCTGTGCTACCAGAAGAAGAAACTTTCTCACGTACATCCATTATGGCTTCCATGCCTGAGCCTGCCGTTTCATACATCCCTGCACCCTCTGCTGCCTAGAAAATAAATAAGAAAATATAATTACACTTTTACTAAGACAATATATATATATATATATATATATATATATATATATATATATATATATATATATATAAGTTTGGTGGAGTGGGATGCATTTCCTTTTTCTTTAATTTTCATGTACTATACTTTTTTTTATCCTACTTGGCCTATAGTTTGTTGTGTGACTTGATTAAAATATAAAGTGTGGACGAAGTAAGGTGTAAACTTTTGTTTGAAATATTGAATTAACTTTTTTTTTTCTCTTTTAAATGTGTTCTCTATATACATATTAGACTCAACAAAATCCATTCATGGCTGTTTCAGATTTGTGGTCCGTGATATTTTCTTGGTAATTCTAGTGTTTGTGTTATCGCAGTTGATTGCTTTCCTTTAATTACCACATAAAGCAGGCCTTTGAATTTTACTTATTTTATTATGATTTTTTACGTTTGGAGAAAATGTGTTATGGAATTTCAAGGACCACACAAGCACAAACACGAGACAAATACTGAATCCAGAAAGTGAATGTTGATACTTAATACTATATGTATATGGATTAATCTGTGTGAATGCGTGTACCATTGTGTGTGCGCTTTACTGTTCCTGATGAGACTGGAGAAACCATCACAGCCGAAACCTATTGGGTGTAGCCTGGTCATAGAATCCTAAACTGGGTCCGCCCATGGAATGCTTAAGATTTCAAAGATGACAGTCAAATATCGTATCAATTTTCACCAGCGGAGAACAATCCAAGGGGATCATGGAAATTGATCCGTCCCATTTCGTTAGGTGATAAAGGTACGACCGGTGGAAGATGAAGGTCGAAAAGAAATTGAAAATTTTTGGGGTAAACCATCGTCCACTTAGTTAAATCAACCTACTGTATCAGGGGTATTCAAATTGGATGTAATGAGTTATGCATATTGAGATCTAAATCAATTTTAGCAATAGATGGATATAGATCCAATTTAAACTATCATTAGAATTTGACTTTAGCCTCAACTCATCAAATCAGATTTGAACACTCTTAATCCTAAATATTCAGTGAGCATGTAATTAACCAAAATAAAAGTCGTCAAATACTATAAGGACCCTCTGACCTTGGGAAGACATTCAAAAACTTCGCAAACACGAAGTTACTAATCCAAGAAAAATGAATCCTCTCTTTCATCCTCACCTTCTTCATATTCCTCGTCTTGAAAGTTTGAACTCCAGCGGCATTCGTCTTCAAAAAGAGAAGGTGCCACTGCCATTTCTTTGCTTCTCTGGGGCTTCCTATCATTGAAATCTATTACTGAAATGATCTTCTCCTTAATACAATCTTTGACAATTTCCCCTTCAGTTTCGGTAGACTGCAAGCCAAGAAGAGAAAGGCATTCTTCTTGGAACTCCGGATCATTAGATGACAAGATGAGGCCAGCAATAGACCTTGCAAGGTCAGGGGCATAACTGCGAATCTGAGAATGATAACATTAACAAACTTAAAAGTCCAGTATGGAGCCACAACCACTAGATAAAAGATATTTGTCATTCACCTTGAGAGCACGTGCACTTAGAAGAATTCCAGCATGTTTCTCCTTCGAATCATCCAGTACAAGTTTAACAGCTCTTTTCACAAGACTACAATCGGATTGAGTCTTATACCTTGCTGATGGTGTGATGGCCTTGGCAAAATGTCAAGGAAAAATATGACATACAACGTATAAACACAGATAGGAACAGCAGTGCAGAATCCTACAAAAAGTCATCCATAGAAAATAAAACATATAACTCAATGGGATATTGGATATTGCTTATGGTAGCAGTGTAGGACCATAACTATATGATTCTGAGGCGGTAATTTTTCCAAGTTTAGATAGCAGACTCCTTGATCCACAATGTTCCCTAAAGTCATTCCATAACTTTTCCAGTCAATGCTAGATAATGCATTGAGGAAGGATTTGGAAATTGAACAAGGTTTGAAATCTTTGAAAAACAAAACCTAGAAATGAACGTGGCAGATCAAACCAGTGCAATTAGAAGGATCGAGAAAATACACATGAGCAAACAAAACAATTGTGCAACATTTCATGAGATACTGAGTCCCCAAGAAACAGTCTGCCCCCTCCTGTAATCCCCCAAAGTGGTAAACAGGGTAGAAGATATTGGGAATCTGAGGTGACTGAAACAGACCTCCCTCACCCCTCTGGCCCGGTGTCAATATTGGCTTTCTTCAAATAAACTTCATGATTGCAGTTCATTTTTGCAGGACAAGAAAACCCTTTCAAATACAAAGAAAACCAATTCACATACACGTTGATGTTACGACTTTCAATATGTTTTGACATTTCAGATTCCTAAATGGAAGACATCAGAAAATTTGACACTTTTAAGCATAGATCAAAACATGTCCACTTAAAATTTGCAGAGTAATACAGGCTCTTCAAAATCCATTCTATAAAGAACTTACAACCGCTACTCCAACCATTTGTAGTTAGAGTCAGCATAACTCTGTGTCTTAGTTTACAAGGAACCAAAACTACAGAGGAGAAGAATCACTGAGCTCATAATGCTAGCCCAAAATAAGGAAACTAGAAATGTTTATCACATTTATATTTGCATTTAGTATTACGCAAACATCACACATTATCACTATGATGTTGACGATCGCTCTTCAAATATCCTTTTGCTGACACATCTTACTATAATCATGACAACATTTTGTAAATAGAAAATTGAAACACAGGTAGAAAAGAGGAAAGTTGATATGGACCTCTGTTTTTGAGCTGCATTGGCTGAAGCAAGGACAGGTTGGATCTAACTCACTTATTATAATCACCACTTCCATCATCAGTCCAGAACTCCTATGGCTTTCCAAGTTGGATGCTACTCCAGTCCCAACCTTAAGATGCTCCCTACAATAAATGAAGACAGGAAGTGAGAGATCTCAAACATATTTAAGCCTATATAGCATGTTCCACAAATTCATGAAACACAAAAGCTATTTGATGATGTATCCATTATTTGCCCAAAATAAATTAAGAATAAGAGTTCTATGTGATAATAATCCTATTAAAAGCCATGCATATAATTTCTGAAATAAAGGACGAGATTATTCACTTCCATCCCACATGGAATATCACCATTTCACAGCAATGTTGAGAGCTTTCTGGATATTATGGTGATTGTGTCCCCAGAGAAAGATATGTGTTTACAGAGTTCAAGAAAGATAGCAATACATCTAACGAGGTTGAAATTTTGGACAGAGTGGTGTGAAAATATAAGCTAGTTTGTGTGTGTATATTGAGTTCTATCATTTCTTGTAGTTTAAGCTCCTGAGAACCCAATTAATGGTGAGAGTACGTGGAAACAAATTTCAAATGATTATACATGCACAGAGGTCAGAGAGATTATGGGAAGAAAGAAAAACCCAATTCAACATCCATGTATAAGTGATGGCTTCATATCCATTACCAAGGTGACTGCCTTAAGCAACAGAATTTAGTAAGTAAAGAATTTGGGGATGCCAATCTGTAACAAGAAATGGGATGCGAACTAAGTGCAAGAAATGGATTATAGTAAAGCAAAACTGGTACTACTACCTCAGTCACTTGATTGACATGAGGAATTTGCAGTATTGCAAAGGAATATTGAATATGCAACTCAAATATGAACAGGAAATTTGCACAAGAACAGTACAAGCTTACCGAGTTGGAAAGCATGAATTACAATTTTGATTTAATTTATGGCCATGCTTTAGAACATAATCTTCAAGGCCCAACTTCAGGCGCTCAACGTTTGAAGTTAAATAGGGCAATGTATTGATCTCATTTGCTAAAGAAACATTTTGACATCGTGATCCAGGGACATTTTCATGTTCAACCACCAGTTCAACTGCAACATTCTGGGAAAAACAAATGAATCTGATCAATTGTTCAGCAGACAAAGTACCACAATGGTTATGCTAATTTTCAATGAGTACAATACACATATATCTATTACCCAAATATCTATGATGGAAATCAACTGGATAAAAATTAAAGCAATATATCTCTAAAGGTTTGAATTTTGAAGGTTAAACATATAAGCACAACCATCTCTATAAGCCTTTATATAGAGAGGTTATTATGTCAATGCAGCCTTTGAGATGAATTTTATTACCAGCTAAATCAAATTTATATGTTCTTTATTACATTTGATATGACCAATATGAATTTAGGACAAATTTCTTGTGACATCAAGACAAATTAAAAGCATAAAAGCTACAAAAGAAAATGCATTTTAGTGGCAATATCAAACTATGAAACGTCATTGTTCTATTTGAACAAAATTGGAGACTCCTCATAAAACAAATCATTTGATAGAAAGAGCAGCAGAGATTGCTTGTTTAACTTGCAGGAATCTTTAGGATGAGAATCTGCATAACATAGAACAAAATAAATGGGTAAATAATGGAAGAATAGAAAAGAGTTTGACAATCACCAGATTGCAATGGATTATAATATGGTAAATTTCAACTAAGCAAAAACTAATTATGTGCTCATTCTCTATCCTAGAAACAAACAAAAGAAATTGAGCTGGAAGTAAGTTAATAAATCTTAAGCAAGCTCGTTTTGAATCCTAAAAATCCTTCAATTCCTTTGACCAAACCACCTTAATTGTTGATATTAATTAAAGACTGATGTTGTATAGCCTTCCTTTAACTTGAAGAGAAAATTCATGAACAAGATTTCAAAATCATCTACAACCTAGTTCTTAAAATTGAGTCACCTTTTATTGATGAGCCGATTCAGGAGAAATTTTTCCTTTAAGCTAATATTAGAACATAAAATTGGTTAGATACCAGTGTTCATACCAATTCCTGTCTCCCTTAAGCTATATATAAATCTACTTAACCCCCACGGAAACAATGTCTTTAAGACCAGGGGCACAACAAAATAGCAACAGACTCCTTAATGCGGTCTGGAGTAAAAAGTTGAAGTGCGGTGCATCTTCCTCCCTCTTTCTCTCTCCCTCTCTTTCTAATTTTAATTTATGCTTATAATGCATATTGAGAACCATGGTCTGACAGGCATATCAATTGTATAAATAGCTAAAAGCAGTCCATATTCAATAAAATAAAATAAAACAACTGATTCATGCACGCATCATATTTAATATAATATAATAAAATAATTGATTCATGCACGCATCACGGTTTCTAGAATACAACCAACTAACCTTTTGAAAGAAACAATTAATCGCCCTCGCTAAAGCATCAATGCTCTCAGAAATTGACAGACATGCTTCAGTCCCACAGGAGAATAATCATGGAAAAAATTTCAAATAAGACTGAGAAAAATCACAATACAAAAAACAATAGTTAAAATCATATTACATGCCTAAATTTTGCACCATTCTTTGGTGCTGAAAGTAGCCGAGTCAATCTTCTGCTAGAACTGTTTTCTCTGAAATTTAGAAGATAATGATATACCTCATTATCACAAATATCTGCATTGCTCATTGAAATTGATAAATGAAACTGAAATTAGATACCTGAATTAATAGCACAAATAAGATTAAATTAAATCAAATGATGAGATAGCTTCATATCAACAATGATATGAACTTCCCAGTAAAAAGAGAGGTCTAAAAAAAGCAGTAACAGTACCTACATTTGGCAACTCTCATGATCTTATTTTTGTTTTAATTACACTAACGATGAAGAATGGTCCAGCATGAAAATAAGAAACATCACAAAATTTGAGCTGAAAACTAGAAAGCGTGCTTATAATACATCATCGTCATCATCAGGATTAGACACTAGAGGCACAGTCAAGAAGGCACCCAATACTATCGCTGCTTCACAATGATAAATACCGAATTTAGCCTAATTACCCTCGCAAAATATAGAACTTACTGGTAGTTGTGACACAGAGCAATCCATCTGCACCGTACAGGTAAATGTTACACAGTCCTCGATACATATACAGATAACTGAAAACAAGTACAAACACGAAGCTGCTTACCCCACTGTTTCGCATCAATGGCTTCCCAGGTGCAGTTCAGATTCTGAAACTCTTCCAAACTGCTTCCGATACCGGTATCAGAAACTGCAGATAAAAAATTCAAAAAAAATAAACCAAACAAGAAGAGTTAGCCAAATTTAGGCAAATGTAGAACTTCAATCACTAATACTGACTAGGAATTGAAGGCAAACTCGATGAATTTGAAAGTTAACCATATATCAAAGAGATGAGAGCAATTAACAAAACCAATATTCAGAAGCAAAAGGAAATATATTAGAAATCAAAGCGGGAGAGTAGTTTACTCGAAATTCGAACAACTGAAGGATCGGAAGCAGAAGACGATTTGAGAACAACTGAGAATCTGCAAACATTTTCAGATACACGGCATCTTTGAAATGCAGGAGAAATTAACTGCCATTTACTGGATTTTCAAAATTGAAAAAAGAAAAATGAAGTTGAAAAATCGAATTCAAAGAAAAAAATGCTTGTGATTAATGAATAAAAAATAGAAGCTGATAGTGATGGAGATTATGATAATTGATTATTTAACTCACGCGTATGCAGAGCTCTGCAACGGAAGTGCAGACCTCCATCGGAGATTTTTTGTGGAGCAAGCAAACCACAGAGAAAGAAGATTAGAAAGTCCCGCGCCAGAGTATAAAAGGAGCGCTATTGAATGGCCACCCACGTCAAAATAACTAAAGAAGCACGACAATTTTCTATCAATTAAAACTAACGAGAGGACAATTGGATCCTTTTTATGCGGTGTTCTATTATAAACAGTATATTTTTTTAATTATTTTTATGTATCATCCAAATTTATTCTAAAACTGAATTCTTATGTGATTCGGACAATATGTACAAGTCTTTTTCTGAATTTTTTAATATAAAATAATATAAATTTGGATTAATTTAAAAAAATAAAACGTTTTTTTTTTTCAAATTTAAAAAGTGTTTCATGTTTTTATTTAAATATTTTTATGTTTTAAGAACCGTTGATTGATTTGTTTATGATGGGAAGGGAAAAAATGAATTTTACCATGAATGATAATAATAATAGCTTAAACTTTATAAAGTATCAAATCAAACTATATATGCATGATTCTCTGGCAAAAAGGTAAAAATTATTCAAAAGGTATCAAATCAAACTTAATTTTGGTCATGTGGATCTGACAAAAAAATAAAAAGAATGATCTTGTGGTACTCCTCATTATATATTGAATAGATTAGTACATGCTTTTATTGAATTATATTATGTCTTATTTTGTTGTTAATAAATAATAATTCATTGATTAAAAAAAAAAAAAAGATGTTCCACTCCATTCCTTGTTTTTCTTTCCTTCCTTTCATTAGATTTTCATATGTCTCAAGTCTCATGCTTTATGAAGAAATGCAAAAAATATTTTCAGCAATATTTTTTAATACATTCAAGATTTCAGCAACATTTTAAACTTTGGTTTATATAAGAAACACCTATATTGTCATATGAGATGTTAGATTTAAAATTAATCAAAAAAATATTTTTCTATTTTCTTCCCCTTTTATTTATTATTTTTGAAGATTTCATATTTGGGATAGCCCATAAAGTATTGATTTGATACCTTTTGAATAATTTTTACCTTTTAGCAAAGAATCATTCATATATAGTTCCCTCAACAAATAATTCATGCAATAAGTGATAGAAAAAAAAATTTATCATCACAAGGAAAAAATGAAAAAAAAAAAACTTAATCTCAACAATCCATTGTATAAAATGAACTAAAATACTTATTTTCAAGTTGTAAAATATCTAATAATTATTACATGACAAGCTAAATCTGTTCACTGATTGGAAAATGCATACTAAAAAGAGAAACTTGATATAATATCAAGATTTAAGAAATAATAAATTAGCATAAGTTTTTTATATATATATGTAAAATGAACAATAAATATATATTTTTAAAAAATACATAAAGAATTATATAATTAATGTTAATTTACTTATTATTATTGATAACAAATAATTATATTATATAGTAAAAATGGACTTTCGATGGAATTTATTGTGTTTTACAAATAGCCAAAAAAAAGTAAAAAAAAAATTAAATCTTTATTTCAACAATAATATGAGTAAAGATGAACTATTGGAGTATATGTATCGGCTAACTGTGTGACAATTATAAATGCAATTGTATGAGAATTTTAGTAAATTGTAATTTTGCAAGTTTTGAAGTGTTGAAATAGGAGAGATATAATTTTATATGAATAAAAAATTATCGTGGGTCTTATTTTTATTATATTACATTAAATTTAAGTAAATAATATATTTAAATTTAATTAATATGTAATTAATAGTTAACATAATTAATTTATTATGTAAATATATTAATAAAATTAATTATATTTAATAATACAATATATAATTATGAATATAAAAAATTAATAATGTAAATAATTTTATTAACTTAATTTTATAACATAAAATATAAAATCAAATTAATATAATTAATTATATTTAATAATATAAAAATAATTAATATAAAATTTAATATTTTAATTATTAATAATGAATATAATATATTAAAAAACTTATAAAGATTTGTAAATTTATATAAAAATTAATATATTTAAAAATGTGAATAAAATATCTATTTAAAATTGTTATCCAATTTGCTAGTGCCTAAAATTATCGTCAAGTCCTACATCATAAGTCAAATCAAATATGTGATATCGATATTGAAATAATAATATTAAAACATTTGTTATATTAAAAATATATTTGTACTGTCATAATTTAAAATATTTTGTAAAATACATAATTTAATTATAATATTTACTTAATTATATTTATTAAATTTGTTGCAAGTATTATTGGAATTGATAAGTAAGTGTCAAAAAAAAGTAAATTTATAATTTTTTAATTTAATATATTATTTTTATGAACTATTTTTTTAAATTACTTTCGAAAAAATTACTCAGAAATAAATTTTAAAATTTTAAAAATTAGAAATATATTTTTTTTTTGAAAAGCGCTCAGAATACCATTAGTTAAAATTATAAAAACGAAATAAAGAGAAAAAGAAAAAAAAAAAAAAAAAAAGAGGAATTCGTAAGCGGGACAAAAAATCGCAGCTTTTGAAATTTCAGTTTGCAATTTCTATATATGTTTGCTGCAATTGGAGCGGTATTGTCCGTGGAAGAAAAAAAAAAAATGTTTGTGTTATTTTGTTGGATAAGAGCCCTCTATTTATGCAAGTGGGCAAGTGTGTCATGGGTTAGGTGCAGAGTGGTGGATGATAGTTTAATTTTTTGTTATTAAATTTCAACTCTTTGTTGAAGGTCAGACAAGACCCAGTTCAATTTCATAACAGAAAGCGAGAAATTTATGGATCCGATACAGAGGGAATTTCATACAAATAATTCAGACCATGACCAATCAATTGGTCAAATATCTCATTTGGCCCTCGATATTGGAGGTGATCTTGCAGCTTCTATTTCTCCCTTTTAATTTGATTCTCTGTTATCCTTTTTCTCTTTGGTTTCCTTTTCTTTTAGTTTGATTCTCTTCGGTTCAATTGGATTTTGGGTACGTGATTTCTAATATATTAGTTGGAGAGCAAGGAGAGGCATAAAAGTGAAATAAATGCATTTTGCACTTGCAGAAATATGAATGCATGTTTTTTCCCCTTAATTGTTCGTTCAATCTTAAATAGTTATTGATATGTTGTTTATCCGCTATGATAACAAATTTTTGCTTTCAGGATCTTTGGTCAAGTTGGTCTATCTCTCAAGAAGTAGAAATAATTGTGTTGATCATGAGGAGGAGACATCTCAATCTCTAAATCATACTCTTGGAATTTCCAATTGTAATGGCAAACATCCTATTTTTGAAGGAAGGCTTCAGTTTGCAAAGTTTGAGACAAGCAAGATCAATGATTGCTTGGAGTTTATTAGTTCCAAGAAACTTCATATTGGAGGTTTGTATTTTGTCTATATGTTGTTATTTTTAGTAATTTTGGACTCTACTTTCTAGAAAATGTCAACCTGTCTTGATATATTTGTATCCATCGGTGGCTTATTTTACACAAGATAGTTTCCTTGGAAGCAAGTGATCCTAGTCAATGTTTGCTTATTGACATATTTGTTTCCATTGTGAGTTTAGCTTCAATCAATCTTTTTAAGCTCGTCCCATATACATATAAGTGCTCAAATTACTGATCTATCTGAAAGCAGTTTGGTTAAGCTTGGGTTATGATGTTATCAAACTTGCCACTGAGCTTCATATTTGCTCGTTTGATGGGAAAATAAGCTTCTTAAAGCCGGCTTTCAAATTTTACTTTTTGATTGGTATTGGTCTGCTTTTGGATCTATGCAAATATATTTCTTATACGATAGAGGGAGTTCTGGCATTTGTGGAGCTACATAAAAGTTGGAAAAGAAACGTTTATCAGTTTCTTCTGGCATTTATAAGGGTAATTAAGCCTGAGCGATGGAACCTATTGTATGCATATAACATATTACAATTTTTAAACCTTTTGCACATAACTTATAATATGTACATATTTCTTTGTATACTGGAGAAGTGTATGTTCTTAAGCAAAAATTATTGTTAGGAGTTTTTTTTTTTTTTGGTAAAAGGAAAATGAGCAGAAGTTATTTCAGTCTTTAATACAACATTACTTGAAATAAGTTAAATGATAAGCTGTTATCCCTTGGAATTTATTGTTCATAGAGTTGCATCATATGTGCATACTTATATACATTTTTCTGGATACTGCTGTGCTTCGCTTACAAGTTAAGTTGAATTCAGGTTTCCAGCATAATGACAATCTCTCCAAGGAGAAGATTTTCATTAAGGTAAGGATAGTATCTGTGCTTGCCATTTGCTAAAGTTTGATTTCTGAAGAAGCTAAGTAACAAGATGGTCTATCTTAGATAAATGTTGTCTTCTTATTAGACCTGTTCAATGAGCAGGCCAGGAATCAGGCCTAAATATTAATACATACATACATATATAGGTATACATAGATGTATATATAGGTTGTGTTATCCCTCAATAACATCAAATCCCAAGCATGATCCACATGGTAGGTAGGCCTTCTTTAGGCAGATTTGATGGCAAAACCTCATTTCCAAGCTTAGCTCTTGTATGAGCTAGCTTGAGCATATCCTGCTCATAAATTAATTGATGAAATCAAATTTTCTTCACTTTTATTCAAACTCTGTGTTGATTCTATATTTTCTGAGTCTTAAGGCCATTTTTCCTGTTATGAACGCACAATGCTTTTCAACTCCATGCCTTGGTGATGCTGTATCAATTTGAATGTAATTTCTAACCAGTGACATAGAATTAAAAAAAAATTATGCTGTCAAATGTACTTTTACGTGGTCAATTTCTACAGGGACACTAGATCTATAAAATTCGGCAAACTGTTTTGTATTTTGGGTAGTAAAACATTATATTTATATCAAGAACATTCTCAGCTTGTATTATGCACTTTTGAAGCATGCAAATCTATTAACTAGTTCATTTTTGTGTGAAGGCCACAGGCGGTGGCGCATACAAGTTTGCCGAGCTTTTCAATGAGAGGCTTGGGATTAGTCTTGACAAGGAAGATGAAATGGATTGTCTCGTGGCAGGAGCAAATTTTTTGCTTAAGGTCAGGTTTTTGACGTGAGCTAGTTGGTCTTTATGAAGTTCTATTGTGTATGACAAAGCTTCCTTCTTTCTATCCGTACCCTTCTGTTTCTATTTAGCCTCTATCGTACATGCACATCAAAATATGTAGCTAGCATGTAATTCTCAAGCATTTGTTTTGGAACGAAGAATAATTTTATTGATTACATCCTGTAGATTATGCATATCATTTTCTTGTCAAAGTTGATAAGGTAGTTTATTTTTATGATAGACATTCTCTGATCTATTTCTCATAGGAAATATATATTTGACGTATGAGACTGTATTGCAGAGGGTGAAGCAAGTGATCCTATGCAATTGTTCATATACTCATCTTAGCAAGTGGGGTCAAAGTTTGTGTGTCTTATCTTTAGTATTGCATGCGTATGAAGGATAATGAAGACGATAATAGTATAACATAACTGCAAATTTAGTTTGTCTGGAATTAATTATATTACTCCAGTTCACTTCCTGGCCACACAGCCTCAACAAGGCTAGTTCATATAGCCTCTATGAAATATTCAGGCCAAAGTCATCTTACATGAAAAGTCAGTACCTGTTCAATTAAAAGAAACTTATGTTTTTTTGCACATGTTGTAGGTGGAAGATGGTATGTTTGTGATCTACTCGATGTATATGGAATTACCATTATGCTTAATGATGTTTTTTTCCTTGTCAATGTTCTATAATAGTTACTCATAGTTCTTTCTTGTTTATCTTACAAGATCTTAACTCTTAACCTCCATTTTGATTTTTCTTGGAGTAGGCGTTTCACCATGAAGCTTATACATACAAAAATGGTGAGAAGGAATTTGTGCAGATTGACCACGATGATCTATACCCCTATCTACTTGTGAATATCGGATCTGGTGTTAGTATGATCAAGGTACTCTTATCAGATAATTTTATTTTAATTCACAATTTATATTATATTTATTAAGTCTAAACTTTTTAAAATTTAGTTGAGATTCAGATTTGTGGTTATATAGGTGGATGGAGATGGAAAATTTGAGCGAGTCAGTGGAACAAATGTTGGAGGTGGCACCTTTTGGGGTTTGGGAAGGTTATTAACAAAATGCAAAAGGTGATTTGATTCATTCTTCTCTCTGTAAAAAATTGTCCTTTACTGGGTAGTTTCTCACTGGGGAATGTGAATGTGTTTTCTCTCTCAGTTTTGAAGAGTTGTTGGAGTTAAGTCACAAGGGAAATAATCGAGCAATAGACATGCTTGTTGGGGACATCTATGGTGGAATAGATTATTTAAAGGTATAGTTGCATCTTTTATAGAATATTTTTAACATGTAGTTTCCACTTGTGTGTCATCTTTGAAGTATTCTCTCAGTATAACAAAAGGCTATTTTTCATCATAATTGCTCACTGGATTATATATTTCTTATTATTGCAGATTGGTCTCGCATCAACAGCTATTGCTTCCAGCTTTGGGAAGGCTGTTTCTGACAATAAAGAGCTTGAAGACTACAAACCAGAAGACATAGCCCGGTCTCTTCTTAGAATGATTTCAAATAATATTGGACAGGTAACTTTCAGTGGGAGCGAACGCTTGTATGCTACAGATACAATATTATGCTGTCAAGCAGAAATGAATGTGTGCATGTTCTTCTGAGCTCTCACTGGGAGAACCAAAGCTAAGGATAAACATTCTAATGTTTTAAGATACAAGAAAACGTATTTTTGCCCAATCCATGATCAGAGTTTGGTTGTCCATCCTTGATTTTATAGTGGGAGAATAAAAACTAAGCATTAGCATTGATAATATATTCAGAAACAAGAAAAAGTATTTGCCCGCCCAAGCCCAAATTTGGTTGCCAAATCTTGAAATGCTGGTTCTTTTCTATTCTTTTTATGCATTCCATTCGGAAAGTATGATTCAAACAATCTCATCAAACATTCTTGTGGTTGTAATCCTTTCAAATTACACTTGTATTTGGAAATTTAATTCCCGGATATCGGTCCCATTCTCACCGTGATGGCATAATGTCGAGAAAGGCATGAAATAGTTGGGGGGCCACATCCAAATTTCAATAAAAAATGATATTTCCTTGTCTCATGCCTTGATGTGCAGAGTAGTAGGAGGTGTCTTTTCATTTTTGTTCTCTTTTTTTTTTTTTTAATTTATGTGTAAAGATCTCAAAGTGCACCCATAACCTAATTTTATATCTCTCTGCTTCCAGATCTCTTACTTGAATGCACTTCGATTTGGTCTCAAGCGAATATTTTTTGGGGGATTTTTCATTCAAGGTCATGCTTATACCATGGACACAATATCTGTTGCAGTTGATTTCTGGTATTAATCTGCGATTTCTTGTCTTCATATGTAATAAATTTATAGTTTTCTTTGGAAAAGAACAGGTTTGCATGTTTTGGCAGAGAGCAGTCTTCACATTGTGCTTATAAATTGATAATGCGGTCTCTCCTTTCTTTTTGTTATCAGATTCTAGACCTTATGTTGATTCTTATTGTTGTTGATGAAGTTGCTATTATAAATTTAGAAATGGAAACTTTAAAAGAGACGTTGATACTTGAAGATTAAAGGTGTCACTTTGTATGGTAAATGAAAAGCAAAACAAATATGAAAGTGCCAATCATAGCACATGAAAAGGAAATGACATGAAACCTTGCTGAAGTTTCCATGCGTTTGTTTTCAAATTACCAGGAATTTCGTTACATTTTTAATATGTTTTTATTTCTTCTTTTATCTTGCAATCTGATGGCTTCCTGCTAAGATATGTTTAATCGTTTTATTTTCCCATTGAATTTGTCAAGGTCTAAAGGTGAGGCGAAAGCAATGTTTTTGCGGCATGAAGGGTTTCTGGGAGCTTTAGGTGCATTCACGAGCTATTCAAAGCACAACCTTGATGACTTGGTGGTCAATCATTCCGTGCAAAACCCAGTCGATGCATCCTATGCTGCGGATACAAATTATAACCCACTAAATGGGAATTTGAACGAGAATGAAAGCATACAATGCAGTGTCTATGCAGCTTAGCAGTGTCTTATGCTTGTGCAAGAGATAGAAATTGTTGTGGTAGCCTCTAGCAGGTCAGAGAAAATGGTAGAATTTGTATCATAGTTGAAACAGGCCAAAAGACCAATAATGTAGTTGTAGGTTGATTATAGGACTCAATAGAATGGAGGTATAAGTGAAGCACAAGATAACAAGGAGTCGAAAATAAACCTTGTCAGCGTAGCTAATTGTTTGTGCAATATGTTTATATTTGATTGTAATATTTGACCGTACACTGCAGATTCCAAGAAACCCTGCAACTTAATCATTCAATAAACATCAGGGATTTTGTTTGCTACTTGGGCGTGTTTCCATGTGAACACCAGAGGATGAGAATATTCTCAATCTAATGGTGGTCATATTTTTATTCCAATTGTTGCAGAACTGTTTGTAGATTATAATTTGATTTGTGTAAATTCAGTTGGTAATATATCGTTCGATTATAAAATATTATTTTTTATAATCAAATTCATACTTATAGTATAATAATGTATTATTAACTCAGTTCACATATAGATAAATCGTGGTTAAGGGATTAATCTATAAGTTGAAGTTCTGCTATAGAATGACGGAAAAGAATGGATCAAACTTACATGTACAAAAGTTGAAGTTCTGCCTCTCTTTTAGGGGCTGTAAATGAAATCAAATCCCTCTTCTATTATAGAAAATACAGCAGGGAAGAAAAAACAGAGGTTGGCATAATATAATATGTGAAAAAACATATGCAAAGGAATGAAGCAGCTGAGAGTTACATTCTCTACTCATTCCGAACTGGGGTTAGAGTTAAAAAATACAATTTAACACTTGAAGAATGATGGAAAAGAATCACAATTTTAATTTTAATTCTAATACAGATATATAATGTTAACAGTACTATGCAGTGTAGTTTTAATACTGCAAGCAAATACAATAATGAGAAATACTTAGTAGATCATTCAGCAGTCAACAGCCTTCTCTTGTGCTTCTTTGCATTTCTCCTGCGGTGAGCCCATCTTTCTTTAATGTTAGATGATCTGTCGTCTTGGTTTTCATCATATGAGCCTTGGGATTTTTCTGATTCACCCCTGGTATTAAAATCTCCTCTAATCCGAGCAGCTTCAGCAAGCAGATCATTTGCAATCATTTCAGTAGTTTTAGTGGTGATTCCCCTTAGGTACCAGGAAATGGGCGGTGGGGGAACTAGTGTTGGCTGGATTAATTGCTCCAAGCTCACTTTTGATCCTACCCTTCCTTTGCCTCCTGTACATGAACAATAGTCTGCCCATGTTTTAGGTTTGAATGGATAGCAGAGGCTTTCATCAACAAATACAGGTTCGACTCTCCAGCATCCTTCAAATTGTTTCATAAATCCTGTTTTCAATTGCTTGAATTTCATCTGTCAATCAATCATCAGATATGAGGCAACCGATATTTGTCTGTTCAATGTAACTAAGCAATAAAGACAAATTATAAATGTGTGTTCCCGAACAAGACTCGGAGTCAGAATCATAAAACTCAGGTACGATGCTAAAAAACAAGGAAATAACAAAAAATCAAATAATCAACACCACTGTCCAAGGTAATGTCCAAGTCTACAAGGTAATAAAAGATACCATGTTGTGGTAAAATTAAGAACAATCATTACATGGTAAAGCAGGAATTAGGTAAGTTCAGCCAACTTTCTTCCAGGAAACATGAGTTATAGGCAGCTCAGCAGAAAGTTAGTAACTCCATAATTAAAGGAAGCTCATGATATAACGACTGGGGTGGGCTGACAAACTTCCAAAAGCATAATTAAATGAATCAGTTTCCTTCGCAAATGGTAATTTCTTTATTGGTTCTCATCCATAACTAGTCAATTCACTTAAGTTATTAGAAAAACTATTGTCGGCAAGGTGTCCAAGATGCACCCAGTATAACTATATATAATACAACTTGATTTTTCACAATGCACAGTATCCCTCTCTTATTACAACATTCCTTCCTCTCATGATGGAAATTAGGACCAGATCTGCTTCTGAAGTTAAGAATTTATTCAAGGAGTGGGGTTGGCATCCTGATGGTTTGATCCATGCTTCAAATTCCCTATAACAACAACAATAATAACATAAAAGGCAAGTAATTCCTTACTGTCAGGTCTTGTCTGTTCTGATCAACTAAAACATGAACTGAAATAGTCCCTGACCACCATAGAAATTTCCAAATGGCTGCTTGTTCCAATTCAACCACCTGCCTGTAACCTTCATCAAGTAGAACTTTCCTAGATATGACTTCCTGGATATACAGTAGTTTTCACCCCCCAAATCAGAATAGAATTTTGATAAAAATACCTATACTTTCAAAGAAATAAAACTCACAAGAACAAGTATTGCGAAAAAAGTACCAATTATAAATAAAACCCACGAAATTTGATCATATGATCAGTTATCTAAGATAGTGGTTTTAGAAATTGAAATGAAACATGCAATTTACCTTGATGTTTTTGAAAATTCTCCTATTATCAGGGTCAGTCACAATATTATACACTGCATCTGGAGGCAACCCAACATCGAACTTTACATTAAGATTGCAGAGAGAACCTTTTGGTACACTGACCTGACAAGAATAACATTAACTCGAATATAACAAGAAGATATCCAACATATCACTTGTTCTGTGACAATCAATTCGGTACAAAATATCATCTCTTTCCTGCTAAACTCTTCTTCACCTTAATTCGTGGGGGCTCATCAACCCAGGAAGGATTTTCTCTCCAAGTTTGTGATTGCCTCTCCAAATCAGTCCTCAAAGCCACAGATGCCACTTCTTCCTCTCTCACTGAGATTGCTCCTTCGTTATCTTTTGCTAATTTCCTGAGCTGTGATTGTAAAAAGAATTGAATTTCACTTATCTCCTCCTACTCCTATAACATCTAAAAATTTACTCTGCACAGTCTTCTAATAAACTGACTAACCTTCAAACAATTTTGAAGTTTGTTTGGTAGCTGGAAAAGAAATGATGGATCAAATGCCTTGCAGCTTCCATTTCTCATTCTATTGGGAGTTCCCGTGCTTGAACTTTTCAGATCTAACTCACCCATTAAATCCTGAAACAATACAAACACAACTTTTATTAATGTTGTATACTTGTATTCAATCTTCAATCTTACACACGAGGAAAGCTATATTTAGATTTGTTGTTGACCAGTATTCTTCTCAATTTTCCAGAAAATTTTTGGCCATAGAGCAGATGGTTTACAGGGCAGAAAAATAACCCCAATCAAACAAGTTAGATACATACAATACAGTTATCCAAGAGTGATTGGTGAGAAAAATCAAGTGCTGGTCCGTGAATGAACGGAGCAATATGTCAATTCCCGCAAAAGCACAAAATCTTAATTGCAAAATGTATAGCACAACAATATTCGAAATTTACAAGTGGTTTTCTTTCGTGCAAGGGAAACAGTGAACTTTTCTGTGCCTTCCTACTGCTCAATATAGTCATAAATGCATACAATCAGCTGCTCAGTTACAAAGTTTATAAAAGAAACTGTCTGACAGAGATATAAGAAAGTGTAATAAAATTATAACAGTTTTTAATTACCAAGTCAAACGAAAAGCCAAAATATCAATAATTCCCTACCTTATCTCAGTGAAATGCAATCACCAATCAGAACTTATATTTTACAGACCCAGACAGACATATCCATATAGCAATCAAATCACCCTCTAAGATTTCAACAAAATTAAAGACAAAAACTTGAACAAGAATCGATAACAATCATCACATGGAAACAAACGAGAGAACCCGAATGACCAATTTTATTTTTTACAAAAAAAAAAAACAGAAAACAGAATGCGAACTTGGATTAGAATAAAGAAAGAAACTGAAATAATGAGAGGGAATCAGATAGAGGGATTCACATACAGATGGGATCTCACTATGTACTAGATATCCTCTGCAGACTGGAATGTCCTACCTTTCCTCCTTATTTTAACTCGTAGTTTTTTTCTTGAGAATCCAGAGAATAAATAGCACATGATTTATTGTCCCTGTAAAGTGTAAACGCAATTGAAAATGGTGAAAATGCAGTGAAGGAGAACTTGAAAAATGGACCTCTTTGACCGTACTTTGAGAAATTTCCACTAGTTTAAAGAACCCAATCCGACGGTGCTCTGGCGGTCCGTATTCCACCTCTCTTCTCCTATAGTCCTATGGAACCTTTTTTTTTTTCCTTTTTTAATTTTTAATGAGGCATCGAAACCGAAACCGAAACCGAAACTGAATCCTGGGAGAGGAGAAGGGGACAAAGCCTCCTAATACCGCTCTAGTACATGCCCCCAGCTAGTCCTGTTTTTTTTTTTTTTTTAAATATATATATTTAATTGTTAATAAATGATAGTATATTAATTTAAATCATTAAAATAAAAATACATTTTTTTTTTGAGTCCCATGGTATTAAGGTAAATAAAAAAATATTGCTAATAAAAAAATATTAATAATGTATTATTAATTCAATTAATAAAAAACTATGTATAAACACGATTTTACATAAAAAGAAATGTGTCCACCCTGACTTGAGTTCTTGTAAGTTTGTTCACATTTATTTACCAAAAAAATGTCCATCCTAAATTATATTCTAAAACTTTGGTTTCAAAATAAATGTACTGAAAATTTACTAAATAAGTTGTCGAGTATGGGGACAGTCCCTTATGATAGATAGGCAAAGCTTGATTAATCACAATCTTTATGACTCTGATTCCAAACAAACACTCTGGTGGGAAATTAGCCTATGTTAGTATTATTAATCCACAATTAAATATAGTAGCCGAGTTTGGTTGGTGTGAGAAATGCACGAGATTTGTTGATAGAAATTGGGGGGGAAATTCATGCTTGCATCTGGTGTATAATATGAGTTAGCTTGGTTACTTTTGCTTTCTCTTTTGCTTTGTTAAGTGTGGTGCCAAACTGCCAATATAGAGCTCTTTGCAATTTGCTAAACAAATTAATTAGTGGACTTTTTTTTGCCACTAATTGTTGAAAGCATGTAAGCTTAACAAAGGAGGCCATCACAGTAATTCTCAACATCTTCAATAGACAGTCTTATAATACAAATCCTTCAAAGTTTCTTAGACAGAGATACTTCCTCCACAACTATACACAAAAACAAAAACATACCATAAAACACACAGAAACCGAATTTGACATAAATATATATGAAGTTACTAGAGCAAGATCTATTCTAAATTTCTTAAGCTCTGCGGCATACATCTCCATCACATATAACTCCTTGCTTTTGTTTGCCAGCCTCGACATTTTCCTCTTTCTCTAAAGCACACTTCGGGTGGAGATCAAAGTCACATTTCTTGCAATAGAAAGACCAACCATAACCCATTTCCCTGCAGCCATTGCAAACATATCCATTGCGTTTGGTGCGTATAAGCTCGTGATCTAGATGAAGCTCATGCTTCACTTTCTCAGGCCACCCCTTTGCTATTTCCTCCATCTTTTCCCTCAATGACTTCAGATGCTCTTCTGTGAACGGATAAGCATCTGCCCCATAAGCTGTTAGGTGCTCTTTGGCTTCCTTTGTGATTGTCTTCCCACTGGGGCTAATAGCTATTGCTGCAGGAATGCCTTTTATCTTGAATTTTTTTAGCAGGATTGACTTCCTTTCATCACCAAATGGAAGGGCTAACCAAGGCATTTCTGCAAAGAATTCATCAAATGAGGATTGATCACGGTCACTTGAGATGAAGATAACCTCAAATCCATTGTCTTTTTCCCTGATTTCATGGTATATTTCAATTAGCTTTGGTAAAAATGCACGGCAGGGTGGGCACCATTTAGCTGAGAAGTAAAGCAGAATGTGCTTGCCAACTAGTTCACTCACTTTTACCTATCCAAGCATAAACCAGATTACAGATTATTGATAAAATTAATGGAGTAGTTACTATTTAGCATACAAGAAGAAATTTTACCTGCGAACTGCTCTTTTCAATCACAAAATCTTTATCCCCATGAACCAAAACAGACTCTAGTGTCTGTGCTTCCTGTCTTGCCTTGTCAATCTCAGCAAGCTCAATGAGCTTCTCTGGTGAAAATGGGTAAGCTTCAACACCATGATCTTCAATAAGTTCAGCTACATTTTGGTTCAAAGTTTTTCCATCTTCACCAATTATGATAAGAGTAGGAAGGGCATTAAGCTCAAAATAACGCGCTAGTTTTTCACGGCTCTTATCCTCAAATGGCAATGCTAACCAAGGCATTGTTTCAAGGCCTTGTTTGAAGTCCTTCTCATCATAGTCTATAGATATGAACACAATCTCAAAATTCTCTCCTTTTTCCTTTAGCTTGTTGTATACCTCCACAAGCTTGGGAGTGAATCCGAGGCATAATGGATGAGAATATACAGAAAAATACAAACCAACCATTTTCCCTTCAAGCTCAGATACAGGGATCTGCAACGCAAATAGAAATGAATAATATGGAATTCACACCAAAGGAAAACCAAAAATCAATATAGAATTGATAAAAAAACATCTCTACCTTAGTTCCATCCTTTGAAATCAGATAATCACGGGAGCTTGAAACCAAGATAGAACTCAATGTCTGATTCTGCTTTGCAATCTCTTCTTGCTTACTGAAATAGTCAAATATCTCTTGGGTAAAAGGGTACCCCTGAGCTCCATAGTCCCTGATGAACCTGACCCCTTGATCACAAGAAACCTTCCCATTAGCATCAAGAACAACAAGATTAGGAATCCCCCTCACCTTAAACAACTCCTTAAGGCGCTTTCTGTTTTCCTGATCAGAAAATGGAATGGCAAGCCAAGGCATTTTGGAAAAGTAACTACTGAAAGATTCATCATCTCTATCAGAAGAAATGAAAACCACTTCAAAATCCCCTTTTGATGAAAGCTCTTCATAGACTTCCACCAAATTTGGGGTAAATTTCCTACAGGGTCCGCACCATGAGCCAGAGAAATATAATCCCACAATCTTTCCGGTCAAGTTGCTGACTTTAACCTGTTAGTATATCATAGATTGATCAGATAAAAATTAGCCCTTAACGTTCTAACTCTGTGCCCTGGTATATTTACATAATGCAAACCCATAAAAAATTTCACCTAAAATATCGCTAGAGAAACGTCAAAACGATATACTTCATCAAGTTTTGAGCTCACCCAAGAAATAGATATCTGATTTTTTGAATAAGTATTTGCATGTTCTAGTGAATAAAATAAGAAAATGATTAATTGGATATGAATAGAAAGAAAACCTGATCGCCATTGCTGCGGATCAAAAAGTCCCCGTCTTTTGAGGAGACAAGTGATGAGAGATCATAAGAAACGCCATCTTCTGCCATCTTTTTCTCTCTGCCACTCCCGCTACTCTTTCTTGTTTCTGTTTAATAGAGAAACAATGGATAGACTTAAATATGCCTGAGTCTGTCACATAAGACAGTAAATTACAATTCTTTTTCTTCTTTGATTGAACCGCAAAATTGTTAATTAAGTTAAAGACTTGGAGTCTAAGAAATCCAAACAACTCTCATCATTTTATTTTATTTTATTTTTATTAAAAAAAAAAAAGAAGACTTCGAGTCAAATAGATTAATAGTAAAAGGCTTAACCCATCGAATTTGTCTTTTTTTCAGTTTGCCTTTTTGGTCTAATTTGTCCCTTAAATATATTTTTTTTTCAGTTTACCCCTTAAAAAATCAAATTTCCATCACAACATTAAATTTCAATTTTTTTTTGCATAAAAAAAGGTTAAAGAAGCCATAAGCAGCTGCTTCTTCAGGAAAAATAAAAGAGAAGAACAGAAATTCCACGTAGAAAGAAGAGAAATTAAAAAAAAAATTGTATTTTTTTCATTTATTAATTTCCTTCGAATAACAGAAATTCCAGGATGAAAAGCCCACTAATCTTCATGGAATTTTGCCTACTGCGTGCATTGGGTACCTACTCT
Organism: Triadica sebifera; assembly: GCA_023653625.1. Classification (NCBI taxonomy): domain Eukaryota; kingdom Viridiplantae; phylum Streptophyta; class Magnoliopsida; order Malpighiales; family Euphorbiaceae; genus Triadica; species Triadica sebifera. The sequence goes on from CM042913.1 coordinate 2,216,797, forward strand.
AACTGTGATTTTTTATTGCTTTGAATTTGGATAAGGTGATGTGATAATTGTCTAGGTTTTTCGGCAACTTGTTCATGGTTTCATGGCCCCAGCAACAGACCCACTAATAATTTAAAATCTAAATGTTGAAGTGTCCTGATTAGCTTTTTAAATTTATCATCAATTATTGAGTAGCTTTTTTTTTTTTCAAGAATAAGTGTTTTTTAATTATAAATTCATTTTTATATTAAATAAGATGATGTATGTGATATGAAAAAATAAATATTAAATATGGTGGAGACAATAAGGCAGTGATAAAATTGAAAAAAATAATGGTTATTGCAAGTTTGGATTCAATATGGTGAGAGAAGAAGTGAGTGATTTTATAAGAAAGTTTAAATTAAAAAATAAAATAAAATAAAGAGTGTTACGTGCATTTAACTGGATTAATGGTTTACTCTCCGTACCATCTTATATATGGGCACGATATATCATGTTTTTAAAATAAAAGGTGGTAAATTGGTCCAAAACAATATTTAAAGAGTAAGCTGGACAAAAAACATATCAATTGAACAAACTGAAAAAAATAGATTAATTTGAGCAGCTAGATATAGGTTAAGCCATAATAAAATAATTGCAGAGTTGAAAATTAATAGAGATAATCACTATCACTGCTATTAAATTATTATATTTTTTGACATAATACTAAAAGAAATTTGAAAAAAAAATTAACATTTATCAATTCCAGAGTTTTTAAGTTTCGACAGTGTCAGATATATTTATTTTTAACTTTTATTATGTGTTAATATTGCTGACTTTGTTTTATTTCTTCAAAAAAATCATAAGTTATAAATATATGAGCTAAATAATAATCCATCTTTAATTTATATTCATCTGCATATGTCTTGGTGTTCTCTAACGCTGACTATTCATCCTTGAACAAATCACAACTGTCCCACTTTCATGAGGAAATATTTGCATTTATGATGAGAATACATATGTAATCTTCCTTTGATCAGAAAAAAAAAAAAAATAATAATAGATATGTAACCTATTTGAAAATTATGCAGGAAAAAAAATCTGTGATTTTTAGTTATATCTTTCTTTAAAATAAAAATAAATTCATTTTCTTAGTTTCAATGTACTTTTTTGAAAATAACCAATTTATTTTCATGACGATCGAGTCAATGCCTTGTACTCTACACTTAACGGGAAAAATGCAGCAAATGAAATCATAACTATTCTTCGTATTCTCACTCTCACAATCTCAATGAAATATGAGACATTGGATCTACTGAATGATGAAAATCCACCGGCTAACATTTCAGTTCACGAAAATTCAATGATCCTTAGGTAAACTTACATTACTTTGCATATATTACCCTTAATCATTAATCAAGTTTATGAATAATTACTATATCCGATTATGCTTAGACCTCACAAAGAAAAATAGAAAACTGAATGTTGCAGATGTGAGGTACAGGCAAATCCACATTAAAAAGGAATGTCCTTGGTTTACTACATACTACAGGAATTTCTAATTGAACATAATTTGCAATGCACTCAGTTCATTTATAATAAGATAAAACACATAATTTATCTCACGAGATGAATCTGATTCTGGGTATATGTATACATATAAACAGAGGAGTCTCAAATATCAGAACATGATTTAAGGAAATCAAGGGAAGAAAACACCCACATTAACATCTGCATAAAATTAGAAAATGCTGATTTCTCAGGCTTTGTAACAGACATCTCCATCGCAGATCTATCCTTCTATAGGGTTTGGTTCACCATTTTCACCTGCCTTTGCATCACCTTTGGTTTCCTTTTCTTGCTTCAGAGCACATTTTGGATGAAGATCAAAGTCGCACTCTTCACAGTAATATGACCATATATTTCCTTCTCCATCACATCCATCACAATTATAAATCATTCTGCGAGCAAGCACAAGCTCATGCTCCTCATGAAGAGGATGTTTCAACTTCTCAGGCCACCCCTTTGCCATCTCATTGTATTTTGCTTCTATCTCCTTTAAATGCTCCTCAGTGAAGGGATAAGCATCAGCACCATGAAGCATAATGAGACTTCTAGCTTCTTTTGTGATAGTTCTGCCAGTTGGTCCAAGAGCTATAAGCATAGGTATACCTTGGACCTTGAATTTTCGACTCAAAGTCTCCTTCCTCACATCTCCAAAAGGAATTGCTAACCATGGCATTCCTGCCAAGAAATCATCAAAAGAAGCTTGATCCCTGTCACTGGAGATGAAAATCACTTCAAATGCATCATCTTTTGCCTTAATCTCGTGATAAGCTTCAATGAGTTTAGGCAGAAAGGCACGACATGGAGGGCACCAATGTGCTGAGAAATAGAGGAGGATGTTCTTCCCAACCAGATCAGACACTGGAATCTGAAATTTAAGAATGTGGTTATCATTTGCACAAAATAAAAGTACAAACTGGGTATGGTAACAGAAATTAGTTAAAAAGAAAAAATATCAAATGGTGCTAATGCAGAGTTGGAAGCATTGAAGAATAAGATTTTACCTTTGCTCCTTCTTTCCCAATGACAAAATTCTGGTCCCCTGAAACCAAAACTGATTCCAGGGTTTGCGCAGCTTCTCTTGCTTTCTCTATCTCAGCAAGCTCTGCAAACTTTTCAGGGGTAAAAGGGTATGCTTCAATCCCATGGTCTTCAATGGTTTCAACAACATTGGTTTGGAGAGTTTTTGCATCTGGTCCAATAACAACCAGAGTGGGTATAGTTGAGAGCTCAAAGTAACGGACCAACTTGCGACAGCTCTTATCCTTGAAAGGTAATGCTAACCAAGGCATGTTTTCCAAGGATTGCTGGAACGTTTCATCATCATCATCCAGTGATATATACACAACCTCAAAGTTCTCTCCCTTTGCTTTCAATTTCTCATAAACTTCAGTCAGCTTTGAAGTAAAGTTAGCACATGATTGGTGTGAAGACAATGAGAAATACAGACCTAGTGTTTTCCCTTCAAGTTCAGAGACAGGCACCTTGTATATATAAAAAACAGTAAATCATGTCAGCTGATAATCAACACTCAACAGTGTATGAAAAATATGAGAATCCTATATGAGAGGATTCTATGAGAATTAGCTAACCTTCTTCCAACTAGAAGATATTACATAGTCACGCGAATGGAAAACCAAGATAGATCTCAAAGATTGATTCCTTCTGGCTTCTTCCGCTTGCTCTTGTAACTCTTTGATCCTTTCTGGTGTAAAAGGATGGCATTTGACTCCATATTCCTCAATCATCTCAACACCACTTTCAGTTGAAATTTTCCCATTTTCATCAAGGATCACAAGGTGGGGTATGCCCTGGATCTTGAATAGCTCATCCAAGTGATCACGTTTCTCTGAATCAGAAAATGGGATTGCAAGCCATGGCATCTTTGAAAAATACTCTTTGAATGATTCATCATCTTCATCAGCTGTGATAAAAACAATCTCAAAGTCACCCTTCAAAACAAGTTCATTGTAGACATCCACCAAGGTAGGGGTGAACCGCTGACATGGGCCACACCATGAGGCGGAAAAATACAATCCAAGCTTCTTCCCCTTCAAGGTGTCAATCTTAACCTGTAAAATGCAGAACCTTGTAAGTTACTCCCTTCTTAGTCATCCAGTAATGAAACGATATTGTGACTATTGTGTTAATACACCCATTACTAAATTGCAACATACACATTCATTTGCTCAACTATAACAGGGCAAATTACTAAAAATGAACTACTACACGCGCAAGCACACACTAACACATGGTTTAATTTAATCCTAAAAACTCAAGATACAGCAACAATACAGACAACATAATGTTGAAATAATAAAACAAAAAGGCAGATATAATAACTTTATGTATATTTCTTGCTTTAATTGATGTATAGCTTAACTCTTAACAGCGAACGCTAGTCTCAATTCCATCTAGAGACCAAAAAAAAAACAGGGGAAATTACTAAAACACACACGCATGCTTTAATTTAATCCTGTCTTTGTCTTTATTTGGATGCAAAATGTTGCAAGAGAAATTTGATTTACTATAATGAAGGAAATGAGAAGAAAATAAATTTGATTTGCTTTAATTTCTTTTCCACTGCTTGGCTACCTTAGAGGAAACACAAGAAAAGTTAAATGTCTCTCCTATGGTTATAGAAAAGGAATAGGTTAAATTTCTTATTTACTCTCCTTTCCCACCAATTTGGAGGAAAATAATTGTGAACATACGAGTAATTTAGGAAATTCAATTTAGCTCCTTTTCTTTCTGCTTGCCCCTTAATTTAGTACCCAAACAATGGAAAGGGGTGAAATTCTATTTATTTTCTCTTCTCTTACTCTCAATTCCACCCAAGAAAAGGCAAAAAGAGCAAGTGTAACAAAACTCAAGGTACAACAACAACACACAGAACCTATGCTTCAATTAAGAAAACAAAAAGGCAGACATCGTATTTTATGTAAATTTCTAGTTTAAATTTATATATAGCTTACTCTCAGCACTGAAGGCTAGTCTAGACTCTATCGAAAGAGACTATCTACCAACTGCCCTAACTACGTTGCACTGGTTCCGATTCCATCTTGCGTGCTACACAAAAGGACCAAACGTTCAAGTTCAAGATTACCCGAGTTTGAAATCCACCACATATATCATTCTCAAACGTCCAATGAAAAATACATCTTAGTTCATTAAATTCGCCTAAAAACATAACCACAGCAATAAGAATCCATAAAATCGATGATAACAGTAAAGCCAACTTTAAAAAGAGCAATTGAAACAACCAATTCTACGAGAAGGAATTGCTATACTACTCTTTCTGAATAATTTTGATTTAAAAAAAGAAATGAAAACAATCAGATAAAAGAAAGGAAATAATACCTGATCACCGGTGTTACGAATGAGGTAATCCCTCTCCGAGGAAGACAAAAGAGAGGCAAAATCATGAGAGTCTCCGTCGGCAACCATCTCGGCCATAACTGAGTGAGTGAGTTATTACAGTTGGCTTTTGAGGAGTAGAACAGCAAAAGTAGACAATTATTCGAAAAAGAAAGCAGAAGCATCGAGTATACTTATAGGGAAAAAATTTTCTTCATGATTAAGAAAAGTTTACCAATTAGACTTCTGCGTGATAATTCCGTGTTTGGATTACAAATCATCATCCTCCCCTTTTCCCTTTTATTTTTTTCTTTTATTTTTTTCTTCTTAAAAATAGTTGATTTTAATATATTTTGTTATATCTCAATGATATTCTTATTCTAAATTTGAATTTATATTTTATATTTAATTAAAATATTTTAGAAATAGACTGATTTTTATATAAAAAAATTTAATATTTTAAATTTATTGTTATTTAAAATATTTTTCATATTTTATTAAACAATATATATGTAAAATATAAAAATGGAATTTCAATTTATATATTACACGGACATATCGAAAAAAATATTAGAATTTCAAAACTCCAATATGATTCCATTTTTTATTCTTTTGACATACTAAATGTGGCATAAATTATTTTCAAATCATCGAAATTATTAATCACTATTAGTTCAAACTTCAAAGTATTTTAAAATTAGGAATGACAACGGAATGAGTTCAGAATTGAGTTTTCCGTTCCATTCTCGAAACTCCACTCCATTTTCTCCATAAAAAATTTTTTATTTATTCCCACACCATACGAGGATAGAGATTCACAATTTTTATTAATTTTTTTATTTTAATTAATTAGTTAATTATATAATTATTTAAATAAATATTTACTTTAAATAAATATTATTTTTTATTATTTTTTAAATATATTAATTATGTTAAAATATAAATAATAAATATATATATATATATATATATATATATATATATATATATATATATATATATATATATATTGTTTTCATAAAAAAATTTCAAAAGATAAAAATTATAAAAAAATTTCCTAGTTCAGGGCGAGTTAATTTGGGAGCACATCCAACAATCATCTCTACTTAAAATATATAATGAAAGGACATGAATATTCCAAATCATAAAATTATTGGAATAATATCTAATTAGGCTGATTTTTTTGTAAATAATTTATTTCACAATCTAAATTCTAAACTTGTCTACTAAGATAACATTCATTTAAAAAAAAAAAAAACTATTGCATGTTACAGGACCATGTGATGTGTCCCTAATGACTCAGAAACCACAAGTTTTTTTTTTCCAGAATGAAAGACAACCTTATTTATGGACAACAGCAGATATTGAGCAATTCTTAATAATCTTCAATGACCAAAGTGGACCTGTGATATGTGAAAGGAATGCTTATCCAGTATCCGATACAAAGTTGATGCTCGGTTTTGGTTTTGGTTTTGGTTTTGGTTTTGGTTTTGGTTTTCTAAACTGCTGATTTTTTTAAATAATAATAATAATTAATAGAGAATATTCGACACTTCAAGAGAAACGGTTGAGCTTTTTTGACTTTGTCCGCAACGAGGTCTAAGCAGGTTCGAAACTTTTAAAAAAAATTTAAGGCCGCGTGAGCCCAGTCCAAGCCCATTTGATGAACAGATATATAATTAATGAATTCCTTCACATTCATAATTCATCAAAAGACTAGGATTATTTGGATCCATCAATCATCGATTATTATACTTGAGAATTAATATAATATATAGAAAAGTTTTCAATCTAATATGATTTTTCTTGTTGAGAATTAATTAATATATATCACACTTCAATGGTGTGGCTTTTATCTATTTATTTGAGAATTAATTAATATAATATAGATGTCAGGATCAAAGGCACCGCCCGATGGAGGAAATGAAATAGAAAGAACAGACGCAGCTCGAGGAGATGATAGCTTAATATTGGTACCGATCGAGATTTAGAATTTGTAGTGCTTGATAAAGATTCAATATGGCAGGAACTACATAGTTTGCACAGTGTGGATATTTGAGAAAGATTTCATTGCCAACAGCAATGTACTTCACTTGGGTAGCCGGAATATGAGCGAAAATATTGGATTGAAGCCATTCAATTGAGTTATTTTTATTCCCGTTAGCAAGGGCAGGGAGATGCTCATTATGGGACACCCACCATGAGTAAATTTAGGTACTGAAAGTGATTTTAAGGTCGCCGAATCCACATCGAAAATGCGAACATTCTTTATGCCGTTTGAGGAGGTTGACGACGGTGGATGATGGTGGAAGGTTGTTCGCCACTCTTCCGTAACATATTCCAATAGGTGCAGCACCTGCAATATATATAAAGCATGAGTAAATTAGACATTAATTGAATTAAAATTAAGATTAATTAGATAAACAATATATATATACCCATTTATAAGTATTAATTTTCAACTTTAAAATAAAAAATTTAATGGTTTTAATTAATTTTATAATAATTATGACAATTTAATGTTATTTAACACTAAAATTTATATCATAAAACCGAAACTATCGAAAAATCTTTTATATATATATATATATATATATATATATATATATCAAATCACATTTCAAAGGGGTATTTCTTTTGAAGCAAACGAAGAATTCTGCGTACTTCACATAATCCAAATCCCATATTAAATCAATTTTTGTACAATTATTTCTTAACACTAAATATAGGCAGAGGAGCATATTGATTCTTTTTGGGTACCAACCTGTCAAAAGAACCTTTCCTTTTTTTTTAAAAAAAAAAAAGAGTAAATTAAGCTCAGATCATCAATCTAGCAGATCGAATTCCAACTGCAAAAATAAAGGAATAAAGGTTGCAATCATGCATTTGAAATTTTTTATATATTGAGCTTTGATTAGCTAGGAATTTAGGATAGATAAATATGAAACATCAAAATAAACATACTCTTTAATATTCGATTCCATACATATCATCTAATACATAAATAATTTAAAGAAATATTAATTTTTATTTGTTTGAAGAGTCTACATATGGGATGATATATAATAATTAAAAATAGTAAGACTTTCTTTCTGCTCATTTGGCTAGAAGAAGAACAATTTTTGAGCTTATGTAGCAATAGTCAAAAGCAAGAAGATCAAGTTCTGTTCATTCTACCCGACTCCTTCTTTGGCCAAAAAGGAGAATAAAGATGACAATTAATTAATTAGATATGTGTGTTGAAATAATTATTTAGAAATTAAACAAAAATATATTATCTAAAAATTTACTAGACTAAAATAGGAAAATTATCGTGTATATATATATATATATATTCCATTAAACATGGATCGATGATCCATTAAACAGGGACTGACCCCATTAAGCACATTAGTCTCTGCTTTCTGGAAATCGATGCAAGATAAGTTCGGCTTTCTGCCTGACTGCTACTTGGATCAAAAATCTTAATAGAAGTAAGAGCTTAGCAGTTTCTTCTTTTTTTTTCCACGAACAAATTACAGTTTAATTCAAGAATTTTAATAAATTATATAAAAATAAATAAATTTTTTAAAAAATTAAACAGTTTATTTTATATTCTTTAATAAAAATATTATTTGAGATAATAATTAGAAAGACATAAATTTTAATGTATTAATTATTTTGTAATTACAGTCGTTAGTAATGAGTACAAATTTTAAATCCTTATAAAATGTAATTAGATTATATATGAAATTCTAAAAAATTCATTCAAAAATATATCAAAATAGAAAAATCATGCAATATATTATATTGAAATGTTTAAAATTAAATTAATTGACATTTTATCAAATGAGGGGGAATAAACTGTTTAATTTTTTAAGAGTTTTTTTTTTGTAATTTTTTAAATATGTAAACTATAATGTTTTTTTTTTTAATTTAAGTGATCAAACAATTCTTTTCATATTGACGGTAAAGCTAGTTTGCTAAAACAAAAACCTTAAGACCCTGTGCCTATCAAATAATTTCATTCCAATTAAGGTGCAATTTGGACAAAAATTACCGAACTCAATCAAAACTTTTGGAGTACATTCCACTAATAAGTTTTCCTTCTTTTGGGTTCAATTTGATCATATTAAAAAGTATAAATTAAGAATTTATTTAAACTATTATTAGTAGAGTGTTGTACATATATATATATATATAGAAACCCCAACCTATATGTACTAAACTACTAATTGGGATCATAATTATATGTTCCTATTTTAATATTTCTTACTTTTACTCTATTAATTCCTGGTTGTATTAAACTCTACTATTTCCTAATATCCTCAAATTTAGTAAACTTTTAATTTAAAACTATTAAATATTTCAAAAATAAAAAGCATATATTATTTTTCATATTGTATAAGTGTATAACAAATTATTGAAATTTCAAATTTATATATTTAAACAAATTTTAAAAAAATGCATGGAATTGGCTTTTATTATTGTCATATTAACTTGTAGTTTATTATGAAATGGGTTTTACACCGAAACCTAAGCAAACATCGATGTATAATGAGAATTAATTTGGGAAACATATATATGTTAATTATCTATATAATACATGTACATATAGGTTATTAGTTAATTGTGTTCTAATATAGGATATCATAATTGTTTTATATTTGTTCTCATTCTAATGCTTCTTAATTGAAAAATGTTAAGAACACCCTATTTTTTAAAATATTTTCTTACACTGATTGATTGGTGAGAAAAGAAAAAAATTTAAAAATGAGTAGAGATAAAATTTATCTTATCTTAACCAATCACGGGATGATTATTGAAAATGTGTCTTTAAAAAAAATTGTTTTTATAACTCTTCTTCTTAATTTGCATTTTATTACTTCCTAATTAACAACATAAAAAAAAAATTCTAAAACAATGATGAAAGCTAGAGAGAGACGAGTAGTAAACCTAATGATCTTTTTTTTCCACATGCCTTTGAGATTGTGTCTATCTAAAGACCCCAAGATCTTAATTTCTCTAATTACGAAGCAAATTGCTAAGTATCTCTTGTACGTGAAAAAGAACACAGAATAATCTTTAATTATAATGTTATGATCTTAATAAAAGAATTAAAGTTGTTTGTTCCCTTTATTGAATTTCAAAAGCTACATACACATTTGAAGCTCAAAATTATACATAACCCAATTTCTGGCTACCTTACTCTCCCTTAGTTTACAGTCAAAGAATTTCAATTTTCATACTCAATATCACTTAAGCCCTAAAATCCAAATCCAAAACACCTCTCATTAATTTTCCAATCAACCAAACAAGGAAACACAAAAAGATATGTCGTCTGCAGTAGTACAAACCGCAACCACAGCCGGTCGTTGTTTACCCAAACACCGTCTCCGGCCAGCCACCGCCGTCGTTCCATTCCCACTCAAATGCTTTCATTTGGGACTGTTTTTATAGTTCTTATAATTACTGTGCTTATTGTTATATCAGCTATTAGTTGTTGCCTTGGCAGACTATGCAATAAGCGTCAGGGCAATAAACATAACAAACCCAATGGCACCAAGCATACCCAGCGAAACCCTAATTCGCGTCCTAAAGAAGGAGGGGAAAGGGAAAGAGAAAGGGAAGGTGACCTGGAGTTTGGGTTCGATAAGGGATTTCCTATCGGAGGCCCAGCTGGAAACGGAGACGGCAGATCTCAGTGGAAGCCAATACCAGAAAATGGCCATGTTAGGGGTGGTGGTGGTGGTGAAAGTTATGTTGTTGATGGTGACCACCTAAAGCCTAATCCATAAGGGTTTCACTTCTTATATATTAATTTATGTTATTTTTCTTCTAGTTGGCGTCTCTATTTTTTAAAATTAAATTTAAAGTTATTAAGGAGGGTTTAAATTTTTTTAAAATTAAATTCAAAGTTATTTAATTTTTATTTCCTTTCATAACTTTATAATGGTATTTTTTTTCCTATTTTATTGTATGCATAAAAAATCCTTTTAGAGTAGTAAGACAAAATTTTATATAGAATTCTTATTATCTTATTTTCATTCTAGACATGACAAAATAAGTATCACACTTCCGTTTATGTTTATTTATTTTACTTTAGACTAATTCAATAGTATATCTAATTTATCTATAAATTAATAAATAAAAGTTAATTTATTACCTAAATTGCTCTTTTATTTAAAAATATATAAGAAAAATGTCGGTAGCACTCTCTTTTAACACTTTTTTCTCTATTGATCTACTATTTTTAATAAAAAATATGTAATATTTTTTTAAGTAAAATTAAATATAATAAATTTGTTTTCTTTTATAATAATGACTAAAACATTATAATCTAATTTTTTATTTACCATTCTCTCTACTTTTTTCTTTTGTTTAATTTCACACTACTATTTATTCTTTTTTAAACTTTTTTATTAAAATTTAAAAAATATACAGAAAAAATTATGAGAGATTTTTGGATTGATTTTTATACTAAGAATAAAAATGATTTAAAATTATTAATAAAATAAAAAATAGAATAAATGATAAAAGCAAAAAAATTTGAGATTGAATTCTATGCAGACATTAAGCCTTTATACTGAGTATAATTAAATCTTGTCCAGTTGTCTATAGGTAACTAAATCATTAAAGCCTCTAGTAAAAAATAAAATCGTATCCAAGGACATCCCTCAACTACGCCTGGAAAGTGTAACTCTCCCTCCGTTTGCGTTAATTGCCGAACAAAACTATTTATGTTGAACATTTGAATGATGGATCAGATACAGCATCCGCAAACGACACGTCCCTCCTCTTTTTCTCTCAAGCCAAACAATGTTTTCCTTCAAACCAACAACCATTAATATTACCTCTAAAAACCCAGAAAACTTATTATATTTCCACTCCAAGCTGCCTCTCCGCCCCCGCCAACAAACTCCTATTTCGCCACAATGTTTCCCTCGCAGTTTCAGTCGGCACACACAGCCACAGACGACGTCGTCACCATGGTTCTTGACACCAGCAGCGAGCTTTCTTGGCTTCACTGTAAGAGAGCACCGGGCTTAATCTCCATATTCAACCCCACTGCCTCTGCAACTTACTCGAAAGTTAACTGCCTCACATCCACGTGCAGGGCCCGATGTTCTAGAGATGGTGAAGAGGAATTAATAACATTTTTTAAAATATAAAATCTAAAGAAATATATTTTTAGAATAGAAAATTCATAAAAAAAAAAGTGTTTTTCTAATAAATAAAATATAAATATAAAATTTTTAGAATGATGAAAATATATTTTAATAAAGTAATTAAAAAGGTATAAAATAAATAATGTAATTTTCTCTTCAGATTATCAAATAGATTTCTCAAATCAACTTCTATCAATATTGATTTAACATTTTTGTAGTGTATGCAAGGGAAAAGAATGACTCCTCCCATTGTTTAACATATCTCGTAATCAAAAGAAAATAGATGCCTGATTATCAAATTATTTTATTTTCATCGAATTTTGAAATTAAGGATAATTTTTTTGATTCATTTTATTTCTGAGTTTATCCTGCTTTTTTTATAAACAAAATAATAGTATTTTATACGAGTCTATTTTAGCAATTTTTTCCTCTGGAAAGTGGAAATTTTGTATATTCTTACTTAAAAAAAAGCTAATTAAATCTATATCAAAAATAAATATTTTTACTTTCTGTTTCTTTTTTTGGAATTTTCTCATTGTTTGGATGGAATTTTTCTCTTTCGTATATATATCTTTTTGGGTAGGTTTATTGAGTGGATGGGTTGCTGTTGTTGCGGCGATAGTAAAGTGAAAAAGGGAGGAAAAGAGAACCAGTCGTTTTCTCTTTGCAGGGATATATATTTTAACCATAAAATCAGCACCAAGGCTTGTGAAGCTCTTGCTTGTTTGCCTTCTTTCATGCCTTTATATCCTGGGTACTCTTGTCTCCCTGTTTCTCAATCTGAATTTTTTTACATTTAAATCTGAATTTGTGGTGAAACTGTAAGTTGGATTCATGGAGAAGTGGTGATATCAACTCAATCAAGATGGGTTACCAATGCCAAAGACCCAAAATCCCCTTCTGTGAGTTCTCCATTCCATCTTTTTGTTTGATGCTTATCAACTGACTTAACAGTTCTTAGTCCTAATTTCTTGCTGATCAGAACAGTGATTAAATAAGAAAATATATCTCTGATCTTTTTGTGGTTTTTTAGTTTTGATTTTTAGTAAACAAGGCTGAGACTTGAGAGTGGTTAGGAAAACTTCTGATTCCTAATCTTATTATCAGAAACCAGAAGTTACATGCATTGTTTGGTTCTAGATGCAGATAAATGCAGTTTCAACCAGGAGAGATTTAATCAATTATATGTTTTATATAGTTAACGGGAAAAATGAATTGGGCAGGAATATGTTGAAACCAGAGTTCTAATCCTAGTATTTGGTGGCCTTATTGAGCTATTTGCTGCAAAATATGTAAGTTCTATAGCTTTGACTTTTTAAGAATTTTTTTTTTGGTGGGGGACTTTTTAACAAAATTTTATACTTCGATTAAGTTATCCTCTAGTTAACAAGAAAATTGTCTATTTATTCTCAGATAGCAAAAGATCAGGAGATCATAGACTTCATTACGATTTCAATTTTGTATATAACCTTATTGTTGAAATGTGATATGGCAATCCCACATCGGAAAGTTAACAAATTTTCACAATAGCATTAGCCTATAAAATGGTTTCATCCCCTTTTTAACAAATCAGCCCAAACACCAATCCCTCTACTTTTAAGATTGATTGTATTTTCTCCCTCTCGTAATATTTCACTTTGTAATATTTTTTTGAAATAGTGAAATATTATTTTAGTAGTGTCCGAGAACGTAGACATAATTGGCCGAACCTCGTTAAATTCTGGTGTTCTTTTTATTTCTATTTAATAGCTATTGTCGGGTCTTTTACTTTGTGATATATTGTGTTTTAAATTATCTTAAAAAAATTCTGTCACCAAGACTCAGAGAGTCTAAGGAAGTTGGTTTTTAAGAAAGACCATTTGTGACTCCACCAACTACTTGAGAATTTTTCTTTATCTTAATTTTTGGCACAATTATTCACTTTGGTGGAAATTAACCCGATTTCCACAACAATTGGTATCAAAGCCAAGGTTACTGAGTTATATGCTCTGTGGTTGCGGCGTAAGCTGATCTTCCACATCAGAAAGGTTTTCTTGGATTCTTGGGTATTCCGCATTTGAAAGCTATTAAATAGTCTTAAAGAAGAAATGACAAGAGACGGACAAAAATCCACGATGGATACAGCAGCTTCTACTTCATCAATTTTGGCAAGAACTGCTGTGATAAATACGATAATTGCAGTGGAGATTTTTGATGGTACAGGCCATTTCGGCATGTGGCAAGGTAAAGTTTTAGACGCCTTATTTCAGCAAGTCTTAGACATTGCCATTGAGGGAGAAAAGCCAGAAGGTGCAGACGAGAAGGAATGGAAAACAATCAATCGTTTGGCATGTGGTACAATTCGATCGTGCATGTTCAGAGAGCAGAAGTATGCATTTTGTAAAGAAACTTTTGCAAGTAAATTGTGGAAGGCACTGGAGGAAAAATTCTTGAAAATGAGCAGTCAAAATAAGCTTCATATGAAGAAAAGGCTGTTCAGATTCACATATGTTCCTGGTACCACGATGAATGATCACATCACCAATTTCAATCAACTTGTAGCAGATCTGATGAACTTGGATGTGACATTTGAAGATGAAGATTTGGCCTTAATGCTGTTGGGATCCCTTCCTGAGGAGTTTGAGTTTCTAGAAACTACTCTACTCCATGGGAAAGCTGATGTGTCTCTTAGTGAAGTATGTGCTGCACTATACAGCTATGAATTGAGGAAAAAAGACAAGAAGGATAGCACAAGTGGAGCAGCAAAACCTTTGATAGTAAGAGGTCATTCGAAAAAAAAGAACAGGGGAAAGAAAGACAGATCAAAGTTCAGAGTGGGCAAAGATGAATGTGCCTTTTGTCGAGAAAAGGGGCACTGGAAGAAAGATTGTCCTAAGTTGAGAAGCAAATCTGGCAAAGGCAAGGTTGTTGTAGATTCAAATGTAGCTGAATGCGATTATTCAGATTTTTCATTAGCATTGATGCCATCAATAAGCAGTTCGACTGCTTGGATCCTGGATTCAGGCTGTAGCCACCATATGTGTCCCAATCGGGAATGGTTTTTTGATTTTAAAGAAATTGAAAGTGGAGTTGTCTATACAGCAAATGACAGCCCTTGCAAAACAACTGGAATTGGTTCAATCCAATTGAGGAATCGTGATGGATCAATCAGAACTCTGACAGATGTAAGATATGTTCCTAGTCCGACGAAAAATCTCATTTCTATGGGAATCTTTGGGAGAAAGGGTTTCACTATAATCATTAAAAATTAAGTAATAAAGGTTATATCTGTAGCACTTGTGGTGATAAAAGGAGTTCAAATGAGCAACAACTTGTATTACTATGAAGGCAACACAGTTTTTGGAACAACAGCAGTAGTTTCTAGTGATGACCAGGAGCTAGAAACAATCAGATTGTGGCATATGCGCTTAGGGCATGCAGGCGAAAAATTCTTGAAACTTCTGGCAATTCAAGGATTATTGCAAGGAGTGCGAACCTGCAAATTAGACTTTTGTGAGCATTGCATCAAAGGGAAGCAGACGAGAGTGAAGTTTGGCACTGCAATCCATGATACCAAGGGTATTCTGGATTATGTTCACTCAGATGTATGAGGTCCTTCCAAAACAGCTTCAATGGGAGGTAAACACTACTATGTTACCTTTGTTGATGATTTTTCAAGAAGAGTATGGGTGTATACAATGAAGACAAAAGATGAAATGTTAGGAGTTTTTCTCATCTGGAAGAAGATGGTACAAACTCAGACGGGCAGAAAGATCAAGTGTCTTCGAACAGACAATGGCAGAGAGTACACAAGTGATCCCTTCATGAAAGTTTGCAGAAATGAAGGAATTGTTCGACATTTCACTATCAAAAATACACCACAACAGAATGGGGTGGTTGAACGCATGAAATGAACTCTACTGGAGAAAGTTCGGTGTATGTTGTCTAATGCTGGATTAGGCAGACAGTTTTGGGCTGAGGCTGTAACATACGCATGTCATCTCATTAATCATTTGTCATCAACTGCTATCAATGGAAAAACACCTTTGGAGGTGTGGTATGGAAAACCTGCTACAGATTATAATTCCTTACATGTGTTTGGTTCCACTGCATACTATCATGTTAATGAATCGAAGTTAGATCCAAGGGCAAAGAAAGTTATCTTTATGGGGATATCCTCTGGTATCAAAGGATATCGACTATGGTGCCCAGAAACAAAGAAAATAATCTTTAGTAGAGATGTTACCTTTGATGAGTTTACCATGTTAAAGGTAATAAATGAGCAAACAGATGGTTCTCCACAGCAGGTGGAGGAAACTCCCAAACAAGTGTAGTTTGATAGAAGAAGAATTGTTGATACAGAAATTGTAAAGTCTGATAAAATTACTCATACGGCAGAAGAGGTGATAATGGTAGAAAATGGATCAGATGAGGAAGTAGAGGTTTCAGCACAAGAACCTCCTCAACAACTTGAGTCAATTGCATTACGAAAGCCGAAAAGGAATATTAAGAAACCTGCTCGACTTGAAGATATGACTAATTATATATCATCAGTAGATGATGAGATTCCTTCCACTTATTGTGAAGCTATTCAAAGCTCAGAAGAAGAAAAGTGAATGAAGGCTATGGAAGAAGAGATGCAGTCCCTTGAAAAGAATCAGACATGGAAGCTACCAAGTCTGTCAAAGGGAAAGAAAGCGATTGGCTGTAAATGGGTTTATGCAAAGAAAGACGGATTTCCTGATAAGAATGATATTCGCTACAAGTCAAGATTGGTAGCTAAAGGCTACGCTTAGAAGGAGGGAATTGATTATAATGAAGTGTTTTCTCCAGTTGTAAAACATTCCTCCATTCGAATACTATTGGCCTTGGTAGCACAATTTGATGTGGAACTAGTTCATCTGGATGTAAAAACTGCATTTTTACATGGAGACTTAGAAGAAGAAATCTACATGACTCAGCCAGAAGGATTTAAAGTTGCTAGAAAAGAAAATTTGGTATGCAAATTGAGCAAATCATTGTATGGATTGAAGCAATCTCCAAGACAATGGTACAAACGATTTGACAAGTTTATGATATGGATTGAAGCAATCTCCAAGATAGTGGTACAAACGATTTGACAAGTTTATGATAAGAGAGAAATACATAAGAATCAAATATGATCATTATGTATATTTGCGCAAGCTACGGGATGGTTCATTTATTTATCTTCTCATTTATGTTGATGATATGCTGATAGCTTCGAAAGATGAAGGAGAGATTCAGAAGTTAAAAGCTCAACTAAATCAGGAATTTGAAATGAAGGATTTAGGGGAAGTTAAGAAGATTCTCGGTATGGAGATATGCAGAGACAGAAAATTGGGGAGACTTTGTTTGACTCAGAAACAATATATGAGAAAAGTACTAAAGCGTTTTGGGATAAATGAGAAGACAAAACCAGTTAGTACTCCACTTGCTCCTCATTTTAAGCTCAGTGCATTTTTATCTCCGAAAAGTGATGAAGAATGAGAATATATGTCAAAGGTTCCATATGCAAATGTTGTTGGTAGCTTGATGTATGCAATGGTGTGTACGAGGCCTGACATTTCACAAGCAGTTGCAGTTGTGAGCAGGTACATGCATGATCTTGGAAAAGGACATTGGCAAGCTGTGAAATGGATTCTACGGTATATTCAGAATACTGTAGATGTTGGTATAATGTTTGAGCAGGATGAGAAAAGTGGTCAGTATATAATTGGATATTTTGATTCCGACTATGCAGGTGATTTAAACAAACATCGATCTACTACCGGTTATGTGTTCACACTTGCAAAAGCACCGGTTAGTTGGAAGTCCACCTTGCAGTTAACAGTTGCTTTGTCTACAACAGAGGTAGAGTACATGGCAGTTTCAGAAGCTGTTAAGGAGGCAATTTGGCTTCAAGGGTTGTTGAATGACTTGGAAATTGGTCAAAAGTATGTCAAAGTGCATTGTGACAGTTAAAGTGTTATTTGTTTAGCAAAGAATCAAGTTTATCATACAAGGACGAAACATATCGATGTTCGATATCATTTTGTACGGGAAATTCTTGAAGATGGTGGGATACTACTTCAGAAGATTCTGACTGCTGAAAATCCCGCAGATATGGCAACAAAAGTTGTGACAGGTGTCAAGTTCCAACATTATTTGGACTTGATAAATGTTATTAGAATTTGAAATTGGGTGCTTCGAAGCGCATTTGGAGACATTACTGAAATTTGTAAAGAGAATGTTTGTTTGCAATTGTGAGATCGCCAAGGTGGAGATTTGTTGAAATGTGATGTGGCAATCCCACATCGGAAAGTTAACAAATTTTCACAATAGCATTAGCCTATAAAAAGGCTCCATCCCATTCTTAACAAATCATCCCGAACATCAATCCCTCTACTTCTAAGATTGGTTGTATTTTCTCTCTCTCTTGTAATATTTCTCATTGTAATATTTCTTTGAAATAGTAAAATATTATTTTAGTAGTGTCCGAGAACGTAGACATAATTGGTTGAACCTCGTTAAATTTTGGTGTTTTTTTATTTATATTTAATAGCTATTGTCGGGTCTTTTACTTTGTAATATATTGTGTTTTATATTATCTTAGAAAAATTCTGTCACCAAGACTCTGAAAATCTAAGGAAGTTGGTTTTTAAGAGAGACCATTTGTGACTCCATCAACTACCTGAGAATTTTTCTTTGTCTTAATTTTTGGCACAATTATTTACTTTGGTGGAAATTAATCCGATTTCCACAACACTTATTGCTTCATTGTCAATGAAAAACAAGATTAAAGAAGACTTGTTACTTTCCATTTTTCATATTCCTTTGTGGTCTTTTCTTTCCTCAAAATAATTTATGCAGGAATCATCACCATATAACCAACTAGTATAACTTTATGATATAAGAGTTCTAACCTGTCACAAATAATGTGTATGAGATTAAACATAACGAAAGAAAAAATGGTTATCGATACTAGTAAATATTCCTTCGAGTATGTTCAAACATCATGTAATAATTAAACTGAAGCTTCCCACAACAAAGTTAAATGCACTTAAAAATTGAATCCATCTTGCTCTATTATCAACAATCCATTCCTGCTGGCTCTAAAGACACCAACAAGAAAATAATAAATACATAAGCTCAGACTCTGCTGCTCATCTGATGAACCTAATAATGTAGTTGAATTTCCTCGAAAAGTTTAAAAAGAAAAAAGTAAAACCTCCACACTGATTAAGTCAAGTCCAAGTTCTTTCGGTAATGGCCATTTGTGGCGGTGGTGCTGCTGCTGCATAGGTGAATAGCGATGGAGTAGATCATTGGTGTTGCCATGCCTGCCTTATATATTTCTACGGTTGCCAAAGTTGCCTTGATACCCTCCATATCTGTTTTCTCCACTTTCTCTCATGGCTTGGGTTCCTACCTCTCTACTAGTGGAATTTGAAATTGGCGGTCCATTGGATACTTCTCCAGAAATGTATTCACCACTCATTGAGTCAAATTGTGAGCTGTCATTACTGCTAAATGCCATCCTTCTAAATTTCACAATGTCCTGATTGTACTGACCAGAATCATATGCAGTGCTTTGCCCATACTTCACACCATTTGTAAGATCAGACATTTCATCGCAGTCTAATGCTCTCACCACCTGATTGCGTTAGGCATTTTATTCAGTTTGATTGCTTGCTTTGACAAAAAAGTTGGTGAAAAGGAGAATCAAAGTTTGATCTTGTTAATAAATCACCTGAACCATCCGAGGCCTCTTTGGAGCAGAATGTCGAACACAAGCAGCTGCTGTCTCGATCATTATTAACATCTCACCCTCCACATAATGCTTTTCGAGCCTAGGATCAACTAATTCACTAATATCACCGGTTTCAATAGCATGAATGAGGTGTGGTCGAGCCTGCCACCAATGATAATTAAACATCAGTTTCCAGGCAAAGGCCCTAACTCTGAAAAACATAACCATACCACTGAGAAAAGAAATGGAATTCAATATGTGTATATATGCTTAAGGTACTTAGTCATACCCATTCAACCAAACTTTCATCCCCCAAAGGCTGAGTTGGATCAACAGGTTTGCGTCCAGTAATGAGCTCAAGAAGCACAACTCCGAACGAATAAACGTCAGACCTATCAGTCAACTTCCCACTTGATGCATACTCAGGTGCCAGGTACCTGAAAACCAAATTGAACATCACAAAGCCCTGATAACTCTTGCATTATTGTCCTATTGCTCTTCAAATCAAAAACAAACTGTCAGGACACCATTTTATTCTTATGGCACAGGATTTATTGCCATTTCTGATAGTTGCAGGCAAATGGATAAGTTAAAAAATTATAAAAATAATCGGAGTGAAGCTTAGATGTTGCATCTGATAAAAAAAAAAAAAAAAAAAAAAAAACCTACCCAAATGTCCCCATGACTCGGGTGGATACATGGGTCTGAGTCGAATCATTGAGTTTAGCGAGCCCGAAATCTGCCACCTGAAAAGTAAAGGAGTTCTCAAATCAAAATGCAGGACTAAAAAGTATTCATACATAGGGAAGCCAAATCTCGATTAGCGCTATAAATGCTTGCCTGCGCTTCAAAGTTATCATCCAACAGAATGTTTGCTGACTTAATGTCTCTATGAATAATTTTTGGATGACCTACAAAAGGTTCATATATAAATTATTCAGCTTTCTGTTTTAGATGTTCATCAAAAAATGTACATAAGACTTACAATCACATAATAGATGAAAAAGCATGGAAGAGTACTTACAGTCTTCGTGTAAATAAGCCAAACCCTTTGCAGAACCAATGGCAATTTTGAGTCTTTTAGACCAATCCAACACCGGCATCTCTTTTGCTGTTTGCACAAATCATCCAACACAGCAGCATAAGAATATAATAGTTAGCAGAAACCCCCAAAAAAATGACCTTACCATGTAAATGATGCTCAAGAGTTTTATTAGGAACAAACTCATAAAGAAGCAAGCGTTGACGATCAGTGATACAATATCCAACCAAGGAGACCAAATGGCGATGATGAACACGACTTATAATCTCGACTTCAGCCTTGAATTCGCGGTCACCCTGTCCGCTACCTGCCTTAAGCTGTTTCACAGCAACTGTTCTTCCATCCGAAACTTGGCCCTTAAAAACACATCCAAACCCACCTTCTCCTATAATTTTTTGCCTAGAAAACCCATTTGTCATCTCCATCACCTCTTCGTAGCTGAAATGGGTCATAGCCCCACCAACCCCAATAACACCTGATTCTGAATTGTATCGTTGACTCCCATAGTTGTCCTGTGAATGTGAATGTTGCGATCCGTAGGAGAAATTCACCCCCGCCCCTGAGAAACCTGAAACTTTCGACGGCTGTTCATAGTAGTATGCATCTGCATCAGGATATTCAATCATAAGATAGTCTAATTTAATGATGGGAATGCCTCAAATTGACAAATTGTGCTTAGTTACCATAGTTTTTTTTACCTGTTTTGACGGTGAAATTTTTGGGTGGCATATAATGGGAAGAATAAAAATCCTGCCTTTTTTTTCTCTTAGTCACCATAAAAAAGATTGCAACCATCGCAATTAGTACCACGCCGGCAACTACTGCACCGACCACCACCTTGGATGTACTATCAGACCCATCATTTGTGATTCCCGTTGTGGCGGTGCTGCTGTTTGTTCTTGTTTGAGTGGAGGCTTTAGATGGTCCACCGGATGAGGAGCCGTTAGAGGCGGATTGTCTCGGTGGCGATGGACTTGAAGGAATGCCGGAACTAGGCGGCGAACGTGAAACTGGAGGTGGAGGGGATAAAAATTCTGTTGGCGGAGGTGGATAATTTACTGCGACAGAATTAGGGGGTGGAGGAACAAAGACAGTAGGTGGCGGTGCTGATGGCGAGGTTTTTTGTTGGGGAGGAGGAGATACCGGAGACGGTACATTCGTTGGAGGAGGAGGAGGAGGAGAACTGGAATTTGACTCTGGTGGTGGAGATGACGACGGTGGTGGGGGTGGTGAACTAGGAGGTAAAGCATTTGAAGGCGGTGGTGATGATGGTGGAGGTGAAAGAGGAGGAGGAGGAGGAGGAGAGCTTGAACGGGGTGGAGGCGGTGATGTTTGTACTTTTAGTGGTGGTGGTGGTGGTGAATTATCAGTTTTAGAAGGCGGAGGAGCTACTATAAGGCTATTAGAGTTTTCATCCCTAACAGGCGGTGGAGGTGAGGCTTCTGGAGGAGTCAAATTTCTTTCAGGCGGTGAAGGAAGATTTAATGAAGAACTCGGCGTCTCCGCCGAGTCTGACATTTCCTTTTTTCTTTTTAATATCTAATTTAAGAATACTCTGCTTTTCTCAAAATTTATATAAAAAAACACCAATTTCTAATTTTCCTCAAAGATCTCATCTGATAAAGGGAAAATCTTGAACAAACAAAAGAAAGAAAGAATTGCAGACAAAAACCCAGAAGAAATATGCAACCAGATTGCTAATTTCTCTTCAAGAACGTAGCGCCGCCAGAGCTATGCACAATTAACGTCCAAATTTCTATCCAAAAAAAATCTCCCTGACTCAAATTTTATTTTATTTTTCTAAGATCAATTGATTTTCGTTTGTTGTTGTTGTGTCTTACTTTTTTTTTTTACTCTCTTCTTCTTTCTCTCTGTGTCTTCTCTCTCTCTTACTATAATTATGACTTGTAAGCACGATTTCCGTTAATCCTAACTGCCGCTCCCACGGTTTTCAATTTTAATTTTTAAATATAGTGCTTAATCTGCCCTTGAATTCCGGGTTACCGCCAAAAGAAAGCGCGGAGATTTGTGTTGATGGTGCGCTGAAAGCCCAACAACCCAGTTCCAACTTTCCGTTTAGACCCAGTTCATTACACCGATATTTTCAGAGTCATTAGCTTATAGAAGGTTGATCTGATTATCAAAATAAAATAAAATATTTAATATGTCTATATATATATATATATATAGTAAAATATGAAAAATATTTATTTTAAATTTATTTTATATAACTTATATATTTATAATTTAAATTAATATAAATAATTAAATGTAATTTTATCTTGAATAATATATATTTTTGAATAGTGAAAAATAATTTTTGAATATTATCTATCAAAATTTGTGTGAGTTATAACAAATATAGTTGTTTAGTTTAGGGGCAAGTAAATGGCAAAATATTACCCACATACTTATATTCAAGTCCTATTAACCCTATTCGCAGGGTTGCATTTTTCATCAAATTTTGAAATTTTATGATCAGTTGAATTGCACGAACCGTGTTTGGGTCACCCGGTTCGCGGTTCGACCATCCGGGTCACTAATTTTTCTACCAATCCAATACATCATTGTGTTGATATATAAAACTCAATCCAATACACCCTTATATTGATGTATAAAACTCATCTAATTTAAAGGCCGATTCCCAATTAAATCAGTTGAACAGGCTGTATCGGCCGGATTTAATAATCATGCATTACAGTGCCTTAATCCATATTAATTTTATCCCCTTTTTGAGTTGTTTGGGATTTGAGTTCTATAAGCCAATCATAACAATTGAGTTTCTTGAAACCATTTTAAGTTAGACCCAAAATAATACATTTAGATATTTGATTAGTATGGTAAAATTCATACCAATCAATAATCAAAATGTGTTAATCATAATATTAGTTAATTCTATACACTAAAAATTTTACATAAATTTTATATTTTTTTATAAAAGTAATATTCCAATATTACAATTTATAAAAAAAAATTAATTTTTGTAACGGTAATTTTTTTAATACAAAACACCCACATGGGAGAGAGAAAAATAAATGAGAATTTGTTTTGAATTAACAAATTCAAGTTAGCATATCACGTCATTGAACGGGCATTTGGACAAAAAATAAAAAAAATAGAGAATTTTATTGTTCTAAAAAGAATTAAAATTTAGAAAATTTGTTATTGTAATTTGAATTTTAAAAAAATATTATGATTAATTAATAAATGCAAAGTTTAAGGACGATAGAAAAAAAATTCTCCAAAATTGATTGTCCATAGCCTAATTGTCATTGAAAATTATCCTGGGTATATGTCAGTCGGTCCAAATTGAATAAAATCTTAATATTTTGTTGTTAATGCAAGTTTTCTGCTAAATTTGGATTTTGTGGACTTATAGCTAGGGATTAAGCAATAGTTGTAAGCCAAGTCTTTCTTAGACTCCATTTCTCAATCCTAATGGTATAATCTCTTCGTAGTTACCCATCAATGTTATCATTTTCTGATTATGATATAAATCAAAATAAAATAAAATGATAATTATGCATCCCATTTTTGTTTGGCTTTACCTCCCTATAATATAAATTATAGGAATCATCCCCTTTTAAAAAAAAGTAAGAAATAATTAAGAAAATAAATTAAGAGACGTTTAAAAAAGAATTTACATTTATTAGGTTTTTTTTTTTAAAATTCCACGCTGCAAAATGGATTAATCTAATAAAAATGTAATATCATATAAATTATTTTAATTCGTAATCATATATGGTCAATTTAACACTTGTTTAGGCAGATATATTTTTATTTATTATAGTCATATGTCTAAATCGATAAATTTTTTTATTTAGTTAACTGATTTCATAAATCAATTCAATCACAACTTATCATATAAATATAAAATAATAACTGTTTTGCATATATTAGAAATTATAATTAAATTAATTGATGAATAAATTTATTGAAAGATATAATCTAAAACAACAATTATAATAATAATAATAATAATCTTAAGGTGGGATCACTAACGCATGCCTTTGAAATGAGGTTACTTAATGTTTACAAGTTGCGACTTTGCATATTTGGGGTTGGGTGTGATCGGTAACGTTTAAAAAAGGCAAAACGCAAGTAATCCGTGCAAATGTATACAGATAGGCACTTGGCCTGCAACCTTCTGGGGCCATCGCTTATCCTATATATTAAGTTTCAAATTTGTTAACTAATAATGTTGAGGCTTGAATTAAGTAATTAATTAACTATGTTACAATTTAATATAAAAAAATCTAATAAAATTAGGTTTCAGGTTAAAAATTAGTAGATTATAATTTTTCTTTAAGACATGTCATAATAATTATTAAATTATTTAATATATATATATATATAGAGTAAAATGTTAGAGGATAAAAATATACGTATTTATTATATTTAAATTATATATGTAATTATATGTATATATTATATAATTCATTTGTATTATCTATTTAAAGAGATTTTATATAATATTTTTTTTATTAATATAAATATATTATTTTATATTTTTTAGTAAATATTTTAATTAAATTAAGTATCAGATTTTTCAGATATTGTATTATCAACTATATCTAAATTATAAGCTAACAGTTAGATTATTAGCTAGTTTTACTAAATATAGAATTAGTTATTTTACACAATTTAGTTATATTTACTGATGAATTTCCTAAAAGCTCAATGATATTTTCTTTTAAGAAATTAAGAAGGGAAAACATTTTTGCTTTAGGCATTGGGTAGCAATTTGTCACACAAGATCCAACCCATAAACTTCCACTTGAAGTAAAACCCAAAAACACCAACATTTTAACGTCTTGCCTGACTAAATAATTCTTTTTAATTATATCATTTTAATTTTTATTTAAATTTCCAAAATACCCTCTCTCTTTCGAATTCATGAAATGATTAATTTATTATTAATTTGATTTTATAAATAAATTTACAAATCAACTTGACTCATCCTATTGCAATTGGATGGAAACATTTCAATTTTCATTACTTTGTCAATAAACTTAGGGGACAATGATGTAATTACGGGCGTTGTAAAAACTCAAAATAAACAAGGTCAAGAGAGGCAATGAGACCCCCCACCTCCTAATCCTTCTCCTATTTGGATTTGGATTTGGATTTGGATTCGGATTAGAAACTGCGGCACGAAAAATATTTGTCAGCTTTCAACCGCCAAAAAGGAATTAATTTCGTATTAAGTATTAAATATGCAACCAATAGAGCCGTTCTTCATTCTTTACAATTGTTTCGCCTTTTTCTTTTCTTTTGCATAATCATAACTCTCTGTATGAATTTTGTATATACTGCACATTAATTTTTCTTTCGATTTTTTTTTTGAAATATCTGATTTCTCCTGTAATTGATCATGATGACTAATCAAAACTTCTCATCTCATGTACGTGCGCTTTCATCCTCTTCGTTTCCTTTTTTTTTCATTTTTTTATTTCTCTCTGATTTTGAATTTTGATTGACTTCTCTTGTATTTCTTCTTTATGTTAATTTCTTTGGTCATTGGTATTGACGTGAAAAGATTTTTTATGTGAATTTTCTTTGATGGGTTTTGTTTAATTTTAAATTATTGTGTTATCAGAGGGAGCCTATTGATGTGGAAGACAGAGAGTCGGTTATAATTGATAACGATAAAGACGAAAATTTAGATTGTGATGGTGATAGCAATTGGGCCGATTCTGGTTTTAATGACAATGGTTTTGAGGATTTCATTCACACTGGAATGGTAAAGATTGGAGAAGGAAGCAATGATCATGACATAGTGGAGAAGAGTTTTCTTCAAGGGATGGGATTATTTGCGATGAACCCGAGGGTTGTGGCCATACACAAGAACTTGGTTTCTTGTCCGCCAAGGAAAGCTCGGTGGTTTACTTTCCAGATTTTTACTCGAGCGGTGGCGGAAAAGAATGGTGGCAATGCTAATATATGGGTTGCTTGGTATGGCGGTTCGAGGGAGGAGATTTGTCAAATTATGTCCCATGGATTTAGTCGGTGCGATGAAATTGCTAACGGTGAATCACATGGAGTTGGTATTCATCTTTCTCCAGCAAATTTTCCTATTAATAGGTAAGTTAATGATTTCCTTGATTTATTGCTCTGTTTGATTGCTGAGAAAGTTTGGTAAAATAAATCCTGTTAATTGGATCGAGAAAGTTATATTGGTAGTGATTTTGATTTTTTTTTCTTTATATTTTGACAGTGTCAAATCATCAGTAGTTGATGGGAATGGTGTAAGCCATATGTTGTTATGTCGAGTAATAATGGGGAAGATGGAAATAATTCCTTCTGGTTCTAAGCAATTTCGGCCAAGCTCAACAGAGTTCGATTCTGGTGTTGACAATCTTGCAGAGCCAAGAAGATTGATTGTGTGGAGTGCTTTCATGAATTCTCACATTTTTCCTACTTACATCATAAGTTTTAAGCTACCATCCTTCAATGGCAAGCAAACTCAGCCTTATGTTTCTCTCCATTTTCAACTTTATACTGAGATTTCTGCTTCCAATCTGAAGTTGAATTTGCTTTTGGTCAAACTTTCAGGCAGAAATCAAGCCAGGATATTAAGACCCACCTCACCATGGATGAGTTTTCCTGCTTTGATGGAAATTTTGTCAAAGCTTTTGGATCCTTCTAAGATGGCATTGATTTTGAAATCTTATGATGAATTTAGAGTAAGTATACATCATCATAATCATTCTATTTTCAACTTCATTCTTTTTCAAGGATTAAGGGTCTGAACTCACAATCTCAGAGTTTTGGAGATAACTCTACTATCACTGAATTAAAACAGGAGAAATCTCATATATCACTGAACTAAAACTTAATCGTATTTGTCTTGGGCATAAGATTACTAATTTTAGCAAATATGATGAATTTGCAGAAGAACAAGATTTCCAGACTACAACTAATCCAAAGGCTGAGGCAGATATCTGGAGACAGTCTGTTGGCTGAGATAATCAAATCTTACAGACACAAGGTGTGACTTTCTTGAGTAATTTATGTAGTCTTAGCGGTGGTTTTGTCAATTTTATGGTGATTTTATCCTTCTTTATTCTTGTTTGATGGATGTCATCTTAACTATTAAGACTTCACTATCTTTCAAGAACGCATATATCAGTAACAGTAAATGCGAATTGTTATTACTATCCAATTCAAAGCTGGCAACCGTATAAATATGAAAGGATAGTGTGTATAGGTATAGTTACATATTCTTGGGCTTACGACTTTTAGTTAGGTTTTGGTAGATGGAAAAGTACGCATAGGAAATATTTCAAAAGTTAGCTAATAAAGAAACTCTTTTAGTTGAAATGAAAATAACGAATAAAAAATTACTACCACTTTTGATGTGTAAGCCAGGGAATCCAATTTGTTGAAATAGAGATATAGATCTCCAAAGCAAAAACTAAAAGGAAAAAAAAAGGGAAGGAATATAGAAAAAAGATAGGAAGAAAGTTATGCTCCGCGTTGTTGATCATCCAATTATAATGGCCCCTAAAGGACTAGCATCAAAACTTTGGATATGCTGAATTGAGGAACCTTTGACAATATGGGCATGCAATCTGTCGAAGCATTTAGTATTTTTTTTTATTTGTCTGAATCTGGTTTATGTTTTCATTCATGGAGCGAGTCAATAGTATAGTTTTCACAATCAATTTTGTGTTTGTAAAGTTAAAAAAGCAGTTTATATAGCTATTTATTACTTTAATCCGTTTATACGTGCATCGATTGAAGGGGACACCTTATGTTCAATATGTCTATTCAGAAATTACTTTCTAAATATTAACCACTCAAACTTGAAATGATAGGCTGAGATCCGAAGTCATATAGCACTCAAACCAACACTAATGGTTCCAAACTTTGATCATATTACAAGCTTGATTTGCTTTTGTTTAGTGTTCATTATGGTTCATTTATTTGTTCTTGATTAGTTATATAAAGCTTGACACTTCTTAATTCTTGCTGCAGCTTTTGAGCAGACCATTTAGCCGCACTAGCAGAAATTGGCATCCTCATGCCGCAGCATCTAGAGGCAGTAGCAGCAACTCATACAAGAAATGTGTAGTGTAGCCGAGGATAATGTCTTTCTTTTAGAATATAGGTATTACAGTGTTGTAGGTGCAATTAGGCATTTTACAGTTCCTACAGCTCAATTAGGCTTTTTACAATTTCAACCTGTTAAACCAAAAAAAGAAAATAGTTGTAAACGTGTTTACAAGAAATATAGTCAATCAATCAATGACAATATTTGTTCACTTTATACCGTCAAATTATATCTTTTAATTGTTATTATCTTCAAAATTATTATCAATGGTTCATTGTCAAATTGAATTTTCATAGCAAAGGCCTGCGAAAAGCCAGAGAGCAGAGAGAAGGCGAATACGTAATATGAACACCTAAAATTGGGTTTTGCTATGACCATTTACACACTGTATTCCTCACAAATATGATGGATAACTGCTTTATACTCTCAGCAGTTCCATTTTTTTCTGCTGTCAAACAGGGAGGTGTAAATGGCTTGCATGCTGCTACTACACCTTGTTGCGCAAAATGCTTAGTTGCCTTTCCAGTTGCGTCAATCAGAAAGAAACCAGTTGTGTTTATTTAAGATTTACAGCAATTATCAGTGAATAATTCAACATTGCCGGTCGATATGTTTGCACATGCTTTACAAGGGTTGGATTAATCAAAATTAAAGCAATGAACTAGAAAACATGATTCAAACATACCTCAGAATTTTTGTTTCGATGTTCCTGCAGCTGTCAACAGGTTTTGTTGATTCTGGTAGAGGCAAAAAGCACAGTAAAGTAGAAAAAGAAATTGAACATTCCTTCATGTAAAGAAATATGGTTATCTTCTCCAATTCAAAAGGAAAAAATAGAAAATAAATTGTATTGGGTTCATCTTCATTTTCATTAACTTCTTCAAGTTTCTTTTTTCTTAAACTCCAAATAACTCTATGATATTTTTTATAAAAATAAATTGCAGAAAATTATTCTGAAATTTTAATAAATTATAATAAAAAATAAATTTTTTAAAAAAATAATAGTATACTAGAGCCAAAAGATGAGAGGAGCAAAGGAACTCCATTAGATTAGCTTACACGTGGTGTTAGTACTTGGAGGGTATATTCCTGAAGAAAGAAAATGGACATATAGGCAGAAGTGGTTATAAAAGAAAGTAGAGCAGAAAGGATGAGACAACTTACTATTTTGGAAGTTTTTAAGGTCTCTAGATTGCTAAGATCATCCTTTGGCTGTGTGCTCACACAGATAAGCCATTTTGTCTTTCTTTTCCTTAGTTTTTCATTGTTCATTCTCTTTGGTTCTCTTACTAGAACTGTTTCATTTGTAATTAGTTTTAGAACAGTGAATGAAATTGTTAACTTCCCATTTGTGAGTTTGATTCTAGTTAATATTTTGTGGGACTTTCGTTGTTCTTCATCACTGGTCTGACCTGCCGGATGGGGAAGACGGATGCCTACATGGAGACTCTCACTCAATCTTGATTATATGCACAAGAAGAGCAACTCCGGAGTAGAACCAAGAGAGATTCCATGTCATGGTTCAGGAAAGCCAGGAGAAATTTCAAGGTTTGACAAACAAGTGGAAGAGGAGCGGGAAACAACTGTGTCTCCAGGGGTAACAGATCAGTCGTTGCCTGGGAGAATGGCACCACCAACGGGTTACCCACCTCTAGGGCTTGGAAGACCAACAGTGGCCAAAGATCTGACCCTTTTCTCCAAGAAAGTGAAGTTGCCCACATTCTCTGGTTTAGACCCACGAGGTTGGCTTACAAGAGCAGAAACCTTCCCCCCCCCCCCCCCCCCCAAATGCAGTTTAACAGAGGCGGGTAACACATCTTTCTCGCACGGAGCTAGAGGACCAAAGGTGCAAAGGAGAAATTGTGAGAATCGAACAAGATGACACTGTAACAGAAGCAACCGAGGAAGGGGAATGTCAAACCTTGAAGCTTTATTCTTCGGCAGCCATTGATGATACTCAAGGCCCGAAAATTGTGAAATTGAAGCGGAAATTGTAAGGTATTCCCGTGATGGTGTTAGTAGATAGGGGGCCACACATAACTTCATCTCCAACGAGTTGGTTGCTGCTTTGGGTATCCCTAAACAACAGTTTCCAGGTATGAGAATAAAACTAAGAGATGGGCATAAAGTTTGGGTGAATGATAAATGCTAAAATTTAAAGATTCAATTGAGAACTGTTGTGTGCAGTGTGACTGCCTTGGTGTTTGAATTAGGAAAATTAAACTTAGTTTTGGGTATTGAGTGGCCTAAACCTTGGAGGAACTGACACATAATTGGAGGGATCAATATATGTGGTTTTGGCAAGGAGGCGGCAAGTAGAGTTGAAGGGAAGGTCTCATAAGGAAGCCCAACATTTTTCGCTGCACGGCTGGTTGGATGGGTACAACTTGGGACAATTAGCAAGGATGGGCAGTCACGTTTGACCATGGACCAACAAAGGCAGTTAGTAGTACTGTCGGAACATTTTGCCAACATTTTTGGTGAACGCAGAGGACCGCCACCATCGAGGAACTATTATCATGCCATCAATATACTACTTTCACAAGAGCCAGTCACCGTTCGACCTTACCGGTACTCTTATGCCCAGAAGGAGGAGATTCAACAACAGGTAAATGAATAGCTAGAAAGAGGAATGATCCAGCCTAGTAAGAGCGCTTACTCTTACCCTGTCATCTTAGTGAAAAAGTAGTATCAATCTTGGGCCCTTGGCATATGTGCAGTGACTACTGGGCTTTGAACAAAGTCACCATTCTGTACAAGTTTTCCATCCTTATGGTGGAAGAATTGATTGATGAACTTCATGGAGCCTTATTTTTCACCAAGTTGGATTGGACTTCGGGGTATCACCAGATCCGTATGAGGGAGAGTGACATTAAGAAGACCATTTTCTGAACTCATAACGGACATTACGAGTATTTGGTCGTACTTTTCGACCTCATCAATGCTCCTTCCACTTTTCAAACAGTTATAAATGAAGTTTTCAGGTCATGCCTGTGAAGGTATGTTTGGTGTTCTTCGATGACATTAATTTATAGCACCACTTGGGAAGACATTTAAAACACTTGAATTTAGTCCTTGAGATTTTGTAGACTAATCAGTTTTATGTGAATAAGAAAAAAAATGTTATTTCGGACAAACAATAGTGGATTATTTGGGTCACCTCATCAGTATCAAAAGGGTTGCAATGGGTCCAAACAAAATTCAAGCAGTGTTGGAGTGGCCAATACCACATAATATCATGAGAGTTCAGGGTTTTTTAGGATTAATTGGATATTATAGGAAATTCATACGAGACAATGGCAGTTTAGCAAGGCCTTTAACATAGTTGACAAAGAAAAACAATTTCAAGTGAAACAAGAAAGTTCAATTATCATTCGAACAATTGAAGAAATCCATGGTAAGTGCCTCAGTTCTTCAACTTCCAAACTTTTCTCAACCATTTAGAGTGGAGTTTGATGCCTTGGGTAAAGTTATTAGGGTTGTCCTTATGCAAAAACGACATCTCATGGCTTATTTTAGCAAGGCCCTCTCAGATAGGACATTGACAAAGTCTGTGTATGAGTGGAAAATGATGGCTCTAGCTCTTGCGGTTCAACATTGGCGTCCTTATTTGTTGGGAAGTCAATTCATAGTTTACTCAGATCAGAAAAGTCTCCAACACTTGTTGCAAGAAAAAATAACTACTATGGATCAACAAAATTGGATTGCAAAGCTTTTGGGGTACAATTTTGAGATTTGTTATAAGCTAAGAACAGAAAATAGGGTTGCAGATGTTTTGTCTCAATGAGAGAAGGCTGAGTTTAGTTCTTTGGTTTCCTCTCCAACAAGGAATAAAGGCATAATCTATTAGAAGAAACTGAACAAGATTCATGATTGCAAAAAGTCAAAGCTAATTTACAAGAGAATGCACAATCCATACTCTGTTTCTTTTTGTGAAAAGGAGTATTGTATTATAAAGAGTGACTGGTCATTTGTGCAACTTCCAAATTCATTCCTCAACTTCTACAGGAAATTCACATAACTATGATAGGAGGTCATTCAAGATACTACCAGACTTATAAAAGGTTGGCTACCAATCTGTATTAGGTCGGCATGAGTACCACTGTGCAGAAATATATTCAAAAATGTGATGTTTGTTAGCGCAATAAGTCAAACACTCTGTGTAACATCCTTAACTTTCCACATAGACATTTATACATGCATTTCATTTGAATATATGCATTTGTATATATTTTACTTAAACATGTGCATTTCATATATATTTTTATGCGAACAAGTTTATGATATGCACTAGTTGTGTGTCTGAGTATTTTGCAATTGAGTTAAATTGTACGTGTCCATTTTATAATTTAGTTGGAAATGACATGAAATTGATATTTAAGTGAGCAAAACGACTAGATCGAAATAATAGAAATATGACATGATTAATTTAGTTAAATTGGACCAAAGATTAAGTAATATTTTTGGGTTGAATAATAATAATAATAATAATAATAATAATAACAAGAAAAGAAAAAGAATAATAATAAGAAAAGAAAAAGAATAATAATAAGAAAAGAAAAGAAGAAACAAAAAAGAAGAAAATGACAAAAGAATGTGGGAGGTGAAGTTTATCTTCTTCCTCCAAATTCTTCCTTTCCTTTCTCTAGCCCATTTCTTCTTCTTCTTATCCCATTTTAGCTTTCATTTCTTCCTTATTTTACTTAAGTTTGGCAGCAAATTGATCCCTTGCAAGTTTATTCTCGGTAAGTAATCTTTTCTCTATTGTTCTAGTGTTGATTTAAGTTGTTAGGGTTGAATTGCAATAGTGTTTTACATCCAAATTTTGATACCAATAGAAACTAATTCTGGAAAAGTTTAAAATATGAAAATTGTTCCTTTATTTCTTAAGTTTATATATATATAAATAGTTTTGCAAGATTTGGCGTATATGAAAAGATATTAGCATCTTATTAGAACTGATCCGAGTTTGAACCCTAACTGAGTTAGCTACTGTATTCGTTGTTTTTTAATATGATAGAACCTGTAATTTAGGAAGCTCAAAACATAAAATTTGTATATACATATGTTATCTATATGTGTACCAAATTTTAGATTCATGTGTCTCATGGATATTGAGTTATGGAGAATACAACCATAATTGTTTCATTTGAACTGCCTACTTAGTGTCCTGGGTAAATCCAGCAACTTAGTTGGCAATTTTGAGCTCCTTATAAAAGAATATATAATTTATCAAAACATAAAAATTATAGGTTTATGTCTTAGCTAAATTTTGGTATAAATATCACCTTAATATGTTATGTATAGAGTGAGATAGAGCATTCATAAGTCATGTTGGTCCGGAAACCAACTCTATTCTAAACCAGTGAAATGTTTATTATAATTTGAGAATCTTAGAGACATAATTAATAAAAGTTGTAAACATAAAAAATATTTCATTTTAATCTATATGAGTTTATACCAAGTTTCATTATAATCTGACTTATATATTGTAAGATATGAATGACCAAAATTGATACCTTAAAATTACCTAAGGGCAAAAAACAAAACATAATTGGAAATTCCACAAAAAATTGTTCAATGCTCACAAAGAAAAGAAAAATTCGGTACACACCCTTTGCACAGAGTTCTGCTGTAATATACGCTGTAATGAGGATAAAATTGAAACAGACGTATTTGTCATAGAATTTACAAAATCTCTAACAGAGAGGTTAATGAGTCTCTTTGGACTAGCCTGAAAACAGCATTAGTTATATAGATCATTAATCCTACACAGCTATAATACTATAATTACTGTATTGGTGTTTAGCATAATATATATATATATATATATACCAACCTACCTTTGGACTAGAATCTGC
Source organism: Triadica sebifera (assembly GCA_023653625.1). Classification (NCBI taxonomy): domain Eukaryota; kingdom Viridiplantae; phylum Streptophyta; class Magnoliopsida; order Malpighiales; family Euphorbiaceae; genus Triadica; species Triadica sebifera. The sequence continues at coordinate 2,251,514 of CM042913.1, forward strand.
CATTGGGAGCTTGAACTGTCCGTCGCATTGAAAATTCTGATCATTTAACGTAATTTTCACTAAACACTTTAAATTCATGTAGTCATTATCTATTATAATTAAGAGACATGTTTTCTTAATGAATAATACAAAAATGTTTTTTCAGGTGGAGAGCCATTGTTGTCTCTCTTTTGATAATGAAGAAATTGATCACTGCAAATAATAAATATTTGTGTTTTAGAATTTCTTAATAACATCATCTATCCCATAAGCAATAAAGAACCTTTGCTGTTAATGACTGGAAAAAGAAAAATAGTAATCACTTGCCCGAGTTCCGTAATTACATGCTTTGCGGATATAGTTGATTTGATCGACTATGAGAAGATAACAGAAAAATAAGATAGCTACTAATATTCTGGAACTCACATTTCCCCATCATCGACAGCTTTATCCGTAGGAAGATCATTCCTCAATTGAACGGACCAGCTGAAGGATGAGCATTCAGAATTCACACGCCGTGGTAAAGAGAAATTAAACTTCAGATCATCACTTCCAAAGCTGCTACTTTCATTCCCATTCAACGATGAAAACACCTAGTGGTTTCTTCACTGATTGACCGGCAAGCTCCATTTCTTAGATGACTATCAAAGAGGCTGCTGCAACAGGAAATTGTGATAAAAATGAACAATTATGGCCCACATTTCTCCTTATTGCCTGGTTCTAGTTTTGCTTTGTTTAAGAAATATGTAGTTTTTGTTTGACATATTTACAAGAGTCAGACTTGAAAGTTAAAACACTAAAACTATCATTCTTGCAGTGTGTGAAGATTTGAAATTTCCCAAGGTATTAACATATATTAACTATCTGAATCCACAGGAGAAAAAAAAAATGAACATACATAAATGCTTGTGGAGGACAAACAGGAGAAGAAGATACTGAACTCTCTATGATTTGAACATTTCTCACTCCTTCCGATGTATCCTGACACAAATGGAACTCAGATAGTAACCATACAGAAATATCTTGAAGAGTTCATCAGAGTTCATGTATCATAGAAAGAAATATCTTGAATGCAGTATGGTACCTCTAGTGAGGGATCAGATTTTGCAGAGTTCGAGTCATCTATCCTTTGCATTGATAACCTCTCTTCGGCAAACAGCTAGACAACAACATCCCTCGTGCTTGCTGCCAGAATTTTGATTATCTTCTGTTGAAACGCGCTATCATAATCCTGAATCTATACATGATAACAATTGTTGAAAGATTATGAGCATCATATAATTTACAAAATATCATATCAAACTCAGAAATCAAAGAATTAGAAATGGTGTCTATAACTTAAAGGCATAGACCTAGAGCAGCTTGTTTTTTCAAATCCTCAAGATCAAAATTCCATTCACTGATTCCACGAATAAACTCTTGCTGCAAAGTCAAATGAGCTTAAATTCCAGTTAATGTTCATGCAGGCACTTACAAATAGCACCAATTTTCGAATGTAACAAGACATGTAGACTGGAAATGACATTAACCTGATAAGATCTCTAGACTGATGCATATAACTACTTTCAGAAGATGCATCAAAAAGATGGATAGCTTTGATATGAAGCAAAAGTAATGAAGCTCAATGTATCATTGACACCATTTTCTTTCATGAGAAATATTAACGAGTGAAATAGAGAATATCACTTGTGATAATTGTTCATCCCCATTTACATTTTTGTTTTGTGACAGGAATTCAGCCAGTTTCTCCTGAGCAAAGAGAACATTAGGAACATGCAAAATTCAGTTGAAGCCAACAATGTTAACTATATGAGTAAGCAAAATTGAATAAGCTAGACCTTTAGCATCCTGAAGCGATCACCAAGTGGAGGAAGGCCCAAGAATAGTCTGAGCCAAAAATTCACTTGGTCGTGAATGTTTAAAGAAACAATGCTTCAAAAGTTTCTCAGAGGCAGGACTCTTTTGAGGGTCTTTCACCAAGCAAGTAGCCACGATATCCTTTAATGACTACAAATACCAAATCACTTTCATGATATCACATAAAATTTGCTGTATTCCCTTATATTGCAAGTGAATGGTGCATACCTTCAAAAACTTCTTGTCTCTTTCATAGTTAAGACTAGGTAGTGCATTTTGTAAGGTCATCAGCAACACCTGAAAAAGCAAGAAAAGAGACATATTGATTTGAATAATTATGCAGATCTCTAATACATTTAATTTTAAGAATGTAATTCTTTTTTGTTACAACAGGAATTATACTTGCTGATTTAACAGTGCAGATTGGTAGATGTTGTTACATTGACAGAAATTAAGGAAAGATTTACCCTTCATAGGTGGATACTTGGAAAATGGTGCACGACCATCAGCAAGTTCTAGAGCTGTTATTCCAAATGACTAAATGTCAGTTCTGTTCGTATGATTGATTGAAAGCAACTTCTTCAGAGAAAACTATTTCTAAAAATTAAAATTCGCAGCACTTTCATTTCCTAGAAACCTACATTCCAGTTTAGTTTGTTTTCTTTTCTCCTTAATTAGATGTCAAGTCATAAACTATGTAACTCACTTATTTGTTATTGGATTATAGATATATATTAGCAAAGGGTCCTATTGTTCATATTTCATAAATTGCTGACTCACTTAGAGTCATATCCAAGCAATTGCTGCATCACTTCAGGAGCCATCCTGTGAAAGGGAAGAAAATTTAATCAATGCCCATAGCATTCAACTTATCATAAATTTCAATAATCAATGACTAGCATGAATTTGAAGATGAGTTCCAATACCAGCACAGAGTTCCAATAAATGTATTTCTGGATAGTTGTCTATCTCCAGAATCAAACATGCTAGCAGAAACTCCAAAGTCCCCCAACTTAACTGCACCTTTAGAATCAATCAATATGTTTCCAGCCTGCAGGTAAGAGTTATAAAAGTTGTGATTCTGAATGAAACAGAACCATCATATCACAACTCAAGAAAGCAAAAGAAGAAACCAAAGCATCTTGTCATCTCCTAGCTCCACACAGACATCACATTTACATAATAATCAACATTTGTCTCATAATAGTAACAATCTCATCTTAATCTTTGATGCAGCCAACAGGATACTGAATTTTAAGGACCTAAAACTAATATAGCCAAATGGGATACCTTAACATCTCTATGAATGCGTCCTTGGGCATGAAGATAGGCAAGACCTTTAAGTATTTCATATAACACTGTAGCAATAACAGGCTGTTCAAAACCCTGTGGACAAACAGATTTCATTCTGTGAAAACAGGATCCACCAGCCATGAAAGGCATCACAATCCACTTGCTGAAAGAGCAATGAGATCTCAACAAATTTGGATGATTATTCAAGCTCATAGTATGTACTTCTTGACGAATATTGTCCTGCATAAACCAAATCAAAAGGAGAATACTTATTCCGTCAAGAAATCAGCAACATTCTCAATCAAATAGTAAAAGCATACTATTAAATTACATCTTCATGCGTCATAGTTGCGAAATCATCAAATTGCAATGCATTCAAAAAGCAGTAAAGAACCAACTAAACTGAAAATTAGAACTATAGTCCAGTGATCGTGTGTGTGCCTAATATTGTATAAGATGAGAGCTTTAAACGCTGACAGCTCCATCCCCTTTAAAAATATTCCAGTGTACCAAAAAATAAAAAAATTGAAAATCATAACAAAATGACGCATGCCCACCACTAAAAATCAACAAGAGGAAGATAGAAACCCAAAATACCAAGTCATTGTTGTATTTTTCCAAGTCCAAAATCTTGATAGCAACAATTTGATTTAATGGAATGCAGATAGCTCTGTACACTACGGCAACACCTTCACCAACTTCCTCCTATAGCTTGTAATCTGTTGAAGTGGAAACTTTTTGTTCGACGAAAACTCCATTTTTCTTTTCCTGTTTCCTAGCTCTTTCAGCAATCTGCAGACAGATACAGAACATAGTCAAGAAGGTAACTTCCATTGGATCGAACACTTAATAACAAACATTAGCAACAAAAAAAGGAAAGGACTTGTAACGAAAGAGAAATACGAACTCAAAGAGAGTTTTGGTTTTAGTTAGTAAGAGGACTGGAAGTAGAAAAGAAAAGGAGAAGCAAAAGATGCGAATGGGTGATGAATTCAAAGGGTGGAGTTTAGTGTAGTCCGCCATTGTTGATGCTTCAAAGATTCCCTCACACAGCTTCTAATCTGTTAGTTTATATTATAGCTAGAGAGTAGGGCAATTCTTATATTAGAAACACGAGATATTGAATCATAAATTCAACTTCTCTTTCTTAAATGTAAGGTCTCTTCATTTTTTTTAATTTTTTATATTTCAAAAAATAAAATTTTTTATTTTTAAATAAATGATATACCATATCTCCTTTAAACAAATTTATGATATAATTGTTAATATTCATCATTATTGCAATTCTTATAGTACTTCTTTTTTAAAATGTAAGGTGTCTTCATTTTTTTTTAATTTTTTATATTTCTAAAAATAAAATTTTTATTTTTAAATAAATGACATACGATATAAAATTTAGTATACATGTATTACAAAATAAATCAGATACACGATTGTATTATAAATTCAATTTTATCATAAACGGAATGATGTCTTTATTTTTTTATACATTTTAAAAAATAAAATATTTTATTATTTAAATAAACCACAAATAATGCATCATGTGAACATGTCATCATATAATCTGCGCGATTAGTGTAGTTTGAACCTTGATAGGGCTTTATGCTAATCCATTGGACTCGTAAAGTTGCAGGCCCAATTTAAACACTTTCCATTTTTCTAGATTTTTTTTTCAATTTTTTTTAATTTCTCTTTCAAATTTTAAAAATTTGTTTCAATTAAATTACATTTGCTTTTACTATAATAACTTCAAACAATGGGAAAAAATAGAAAGCAAATGTAATTCAATTGATTTTTTAATTCTTCATTGCAAATAAAAAAAACAAATTATAAAACTTAAATTTGATAACAAAAACATTCTTAGCCCTTAGGGTTTACTTTTCGTACTTCTTCGAGTTTGGCGGTGACCGGGAAGAAGGCTATGCATCTTATCTAAAATCATAGATTATGTAAAAAAAATTTGATTCTCGCCTTATAAGTCTAAAATAAATTACAAATTTTATATTCTTAATATGACAATATTTTTTTTTAATAAATACAATAATGTATTATTAATTTGATTTTATCCAAAAAAAAATTATTAACTCAGTTGAGGATTAATCTATATAAATCCAATTTAAATGAGAATTTCTTAAAAATAATATTATTTGTACAATATGATTGGGGTTTTTTTTTAAAGTTAATAAAAATTTTACTACTGCAAATCAGAAACCAGTTGCTATTAAGCTCCACTCCATTGGATCAGACAAAGAAGCAGTTGCTCTAGCTAAGCTATGGGCAACCTGATTCGCTGATCTTCTCACAAACGAAATCCTGCACATAGGAATTTACTTAATCAAACTCTTACAATCATCAATTATTAAACCTAAAGGAGAGCTATCAGTAGCCTCTGAATTCATAGCCTGGACAACTAGCAGCGCATCCGATTCCACAATAACTTGACGCATTCTTTTCTTCTTCAACCAGCCAAGAGCTTCTCTAAGGCTCAACGCCTCTGCTGTAGTGGAACACATAGAAGGCCAAGTACTCTTATTACATCGAGCTGCAATAGCAACACACCCAAACTCGAACTGTCCTGCATTTGTAAAGAAAGCAGAATCTACGTTGCAAGATATATAAGCAGCTGAAGGTTTCTGCCATTTCACCGACCCTAGAGAGGAACTAGTTCGTTGTTGGACAACGAAGCATTGAGCTGAGTCCCACTGATATAGAAAGGTCGATGCATCAAGAACTAGCTGGCCTGCTGTTTTACTCTTCAAATGCCATACTTGGTTATTTCGGTTACTCCAAATGGTCCACATCAAAACAGCAGCAAAATTACAGTCTTCCAATGAACAACGTTTTGTATATTGTACCACCATTCACAAATTGTCTGATATTCCCCTCTAACATAGCCAACTGGTGAGGACATTCATACATTTGCAGCAAAAGAACAGGAAACCAATCTATGAAACATGACTCCCGATATTCCTACACATTGGACACAAATTTTGCCCAGCAACACGCCTACTCACAAGTTGCTCCATAACAGGTAGGCATCCCACACAGGCTCTCCAAACCAGCAATTTTACTTTTCGAGGTACTTTTAAAGCCCAAGTTCTGGTCCACATCTGCTTAAGAACATAATCCCCATGCTCGTTGAGACAATTAGTCAAACACCTGTAAACACTTCAGAAAAGAATACAGACCTTTCTTCTCCCCACACCAATACCAATCATCCACGCTTCCATTAATGCTAAGAGGAATAGAAAGGATAAGATTTTTTTTTTTACTTTCAGCTGTTTTAACACAACATGGAACTTGCCATTGAAGAATTGCAACTCTCGAAAATCATATTATATGACCTCATTTTTATGCCAACTTTATCTTAAAGAGGAATGTTTCTATACTGTTTTGCTCTATAATTAGTTTATATTAACAAAATTTTACTAACTCTCAAAAATCATATTATATGGTATCATTTTTTTGCCAACTTTATCTTAAAGAGGAATGCTTAGTAACACTTTTGTTTGATACTTTTTAAATTAAAATTTTGATAATATGTATGGATTATAAAGCAAATATTTTAAAAAAATAAAGTGTTGCTAACATTTTTCTTTTATCTCTCTCTAAACCATTTGCTAAAAATCCAATGTTCAAAGTAATTCAATAAACTTAGGTACAAGTTAATTAATTAGGTGGCTGGTATTATTTGCCCCTACCCAGATAAGATAATCAATGTTATTTCTAGAGTATCAGATTTGAAGACTAGTTATGTCATGGACCAGCCATACATGCATATTCCCCTTAATAATGACTAGTGGCTAGTCAACTACTTAAAAATGACACTTTTTTTTTTGAAAAAAAAAAAGGAATAGAAGGAATTTGAAATTTGCTTCTGAAACTTAATGATAAATTTTTTTATTTTTTCTAATTCGTTGAAAATTTTGTTTATTAATGAATAATTTGCTATGCAAATCATAGTGGTAATTTTGCTGGCATAAATTCCCAAACATATATATATATATTCTTAATAATCATTGTATAACACAACTATATAAATGGGATTTTACTATATATTGTTAACAATTAACATATAATTATTGTCATAATAACTATATATATATATATCAATATAATAGCGATTGAATTGCCCATTTAATGAATATTCTCAATATTATGCCTTGAAGATGACTCGAATCTCCACACTTTTTAGCACGAGATTCTGAGTCTCGCGTGTCTACCATTTCACCACTAAGTCATTTTTTTTAAAATTTTTTTTACAATTATATATAGCAAAATGCAAAAGCTGTTATAACAACATATGATAGAAGAGGTAGATGAATGGTTATCAATCCATTATTTTAAACCAATTATGTATTGTGATATTTGTTATCAGTCATTTTTATGGCAGTATAATCAATCCATAAATATTAAAAATGTACGTAAGAATAACCTTGCCAAATAATATACATATATATGCATTATTATAATAAATTTTTGCGAATGTATAATTAGATATTTAATGCGGAAAGAGTCAATTCTAAATCTATAAATTTAGAAGCTTCTTTCTTGACGCCCATATTTTTTGAAAGTCTACTATTCTTTTTTTTAAAATATAAAATCTACTTTTTTAATTTAAAAAAAGTATACTATTATTGCTTTAGGCCAAAAAAAATTAAAAGAGAGCCAACTTGGTGGGTAGAGAATTCCCATACTCTATGTATAGCACATCATGCAATCAGGACTGCTATGTAAAATTATGTTTAATTTGCAAGTTCAATTAATGAGAATAGAAAAATGAATAAATAATTATTTTAATATTTTCTTTCTTCTTATCAAATATCAATATAATAGAAAGTGCTGTACAGTTAGCATTTTTGAATCTTTGATGATGCAACTGTTATTACTATATATATATATATAGTTTTATTGGGTAATATTTTTTTTAATTATTATATCAAAAATTTAATGATCATAATTAATTATATAATAATTATGAATATTATAATGGTTATTAATGAAACTGTAGACAAGTATTCAACTTCTCGACCGTATATTGTTGAAAGATCCACCAACACTAAGCGTTTAACATCAAGAAATTGACCAAGTCAATTCCTATTTCATAATTTTCTTATAGACGAAGTATTAATTCATTATTTTAAAGTTTAATTTATCATCAGTTTGTAATAAAATTAAATTTTAAACTTAAGTAGCAAGTAATTTTCATTTCATGTTTATTTTACCTCATTCCATCCTTATAACTTTTTTGTATCTTTTTAATTTTTATTATGATAGTAAAATTCAGTGCATACATAAATATAAAATTATAATAAAAATTCACGATAAGCAAGGATTTTGAAAATAAAAAAATATTTATGAAGATAAAATCTTCATAAATTAACAATTATACATTAGTAATAAGGCTTAACAATTAATTTTAGAGTTTTTTTATTGGATTTTGAAGCTTGTCGAACCCAAACGTATAGAACAAGTATATACAAAGACATCGAAACTAAGGTACTTAATTTAGAGCCGTAATTAGGTATAATTTTTCACGTATATATGTTCCTTTATCCTTAAATTATATATTCATATTATTATTCTGACACCGATTAACATATTTTCAATAAAAAATAGCACTCATGATAAAAAAAAAATTATAATTATAATTATCTTCATACATATTGTAAAACCAACGACACTAATTATAACTTGTTGTAATTAATTTTCATTTTTTTTATTATGAATAAATAATATATATGAGACATTATGGAGATGAATATTCGATTTTTTATCAATAAATTAGAGTTTAAATTCCCAATTTTATGCGGGAAAAAAAATTCAAACTCTTTGGATTTATTAAAGCCTACAAAACCATTGCCATGAAAGTGAATGAATAAAAGTGTGTATATATATTTGAATTTAAAAATAATAGAATATTTATCTGTTTAGTGAAAATAAAAAAAATATCAATCGTAAAATTACAATTTTAAAGTAGTTTATTATTTAAATAAATTAGTTAAAAGTCTGTGTATCAATTTATCTATCGCATTAGCTGCACAGAAAGTTTGTGCATCAGTCCAATTAGCTCTCATGATTCAAGTCATTTCTCAACGTAGAAACTAAATTTTTTTACTTTGTACAATAATTTTAAAAAAATTTGGCTAAAGTGGAGCATGAATAATTAAATAATTTAAAAAATTGGAATTTGTACACCTATTCAACTGGGCACACAATCTGTTTTCCATACTAACTCAGCAAAATCACTTAAAAAATTATTTAATAAAATAACCTAAATTTAAAATAAAATTTCTAAATTGTTTTTTAATTTACAACAAACTAATAATTTTTCTGTAAGAAAATAGTTCCAAAATATAGTTGGCTATTAGAGCATTCACATATCTTTACAAATAGAATTGCAAAAGATTATATGACAATAAGTGAAAGTTTGCATGAATAATTAAATTTGTAAGCTTGCAACATATGAACGTGGAAAAAAAATTTTCATTTGAATAAAAAATTTTAGTGGGTCCCACTTTCATTATTTTATAATAAATTTAAATAAATAAGTAAATAATAGATTTTATATTAATTAATATGCAATTAATTAATTAAGTTGATAAATTAATATAAAATATAAAAAAGTTAATATAATTAATTATATTTAATAATAAAATATAATTATTAATATAATTAGTATGCAATTACTGTTAATTAATATAAAAAATTAATTATATAAACTTAATTTCATATAATAATAATAATAATAATAATAATAATAATAATATATTTAAGGTAACAACAACAATAATTATAATAAACTACAAAGATAAACTACAAAGTTGAATTTTTAATGTTGGATTTTATTTAAGTTTCATTATAATTTTTTGTGTAATTTTATTTTATAAATGAAATATTGTGTGTTTCTTTTAATTTTTATTAAGTTTTATTATCAAATTTTTATGCAATTTCTTAATTTTAATATTTATTAATTATAATAATAAAATTTAATTTATTTGATAATTTAAAAAATAAAACATTTTAATTTTTAATAATAAATATTATACATTAAAATATTAACTGAATTCTATATTCTATAAAATATATTTAAAAATATAATTAAAATTTTCAACTTAAGGATATGAGTACGTCCACACTCTGAAAATGACACAAAGTTGTTCTTATCCCATATATATATATATGTTACGAAAGAAAAACATGAGTAGGCCATCTACGATGAGGCAGACTTCTCATGTTAAAGCCACACATAATGGTGGTATTTATTAGATTAAAAAAATCGAAAATCGAAAGATGAAAGAAGAAAATTATGTATTAATGATTCAATTTATTGCGTCATTTTAAATTAATTTATTTTAATATATATATAAAATCATTAATTATATTAATCGCATGTGATAAATATATATGCTTGCCCCTTAATCCCTTGCAGAAGTAAGAACCTTCTAATTAATGTGATTTCATTCATCCATGTTGATGGCTCAACCACTTCTATATGTCGGAATATTTTCCACGAACCGTCAAGATTCAAAAATGCTTGTCTCGTAAATGTATCGGCCGAAATTTCGGCTTCCAAAATTAAATACGCGCGTCCGTCTTCTTTATATATACAGACGCTACTACAACCAAACCAGACAAACCAAAAATTGAAACGCTTCACTCCAAAAATAACCCAGTTTCAGCAAACTTCGTTCTTCTCTCCCTTTCCCCAACCATCGTAATAACTACCGCGCATATATCGCATCTCTGATTAAAAATTTTAACTAGAGAATAGACGAATTTAAGAGTGTGCGTGTGCATATAGTTGGTTAGAGAAATGCAGGTGAGTTCGGCTGTGTCCGTTAATCAAAGTTTCAGTTCTTGCTCTGCTTCTTCCGTTTCCGAAATCGCAGAGGTCGTTTGTAAAATTGAGGATGAATTTAGGTTTAAATTGAATGTGAATGAAGAGACCTTTGATGGATTGGAGGGCTTAAAGAACCACAAACTTCACGAAGAGGAAGAGGAAGAAGAAGAAGAAGAAGAAGAAGAGTTTAGTTTTGTTTGTACGAATCCGGATGGATCGCCAATATCTGCCGACGATATATTCCAAAATGGCCAGATCCGGCCGGTTTATCCGTTGTTTAACAGAGATCTTCTATTCCTTGGCAATGATTTAGAAACTAAGAGCTCCTCCGATCTAGGTCTCCGCCCACCGTTGAAAAAGCTGTTTGTGGAAGAGAGCGGCCACGCCTCGTCTGCGTCATCTTCGGAGGCGGAGGAACCGGAAGGACCTTACTGTGATTGGACAATGAAAGCCGTGGAGGCGTCACCTGAGGCCTGCAAAAAAAGCAATTCTACGGGATTTTCCAAGCTGAGGAGATTCAGAGAATTGGTACTTAGAAGCAACAGCGACGGGAAGGACGCTTTCTTCTTCTTGCACCATGACCACCATAACCATAATCACAATCCTTCAACAATAACAACTGCAACGACGAGTGAAAAAATGAACGAGGCTGAAAAAAGCCAAAAGGTGAAGGAAAAGAAGCAGAAACCAGCGGCGAAGAAGGGGAAGAACAGTGAAAAGCCGTCGACGTCGGCGCACGAGCAGCTGTACATTAAAAATAGAGCAATGAAGGAGGAGCATAAACGAAAATCCTATTTGCCGTACAGGGTTGGATTCTTCACCAGCGGAAACGGCTTTAGCAAGAATGTACATCCATATTAAGTTTTTTCAATTTTTTCTTGAAAAGCTAATTTCATTTATTAATTCTTTTTCTTTTGAATTCCAATTGTAAAAGTTCTCATAAGTTTAATTTGTTATGTATAATGTCCATTTATCTTGAAGAAAAATAAAAAATTCGAAACGAATTCTTTTATCTTGTTTTGTTAAGATAATAAACTCTCCTTGCCTTTGGCTTTGCTTTTCTAATGTGTAGGTGTGCGCATTATCTTTTCTGAACTTCGCATTCTAAATTTAGTATTTGATTTTTCATTAAAAAATTCACATTGACAAACCAAATATTTTCCGAAAAATATTATTTCCAAAAATATATTTTTTTTATTTTTTAATATTTAATTTATCTTTAGAATATAAGTCAAATGAATTTTTTTTTTCAAATTAACAGAAAAATATTTCAAAAATAAAGAAAAACAATTTTTCATTTTTAAAACTGAAAATCATTTTTCAAAACTTATCAAATATAAAAAAAAGTATCACTTCATTTTTATTTTTATTTTTTTGTGTTGCAACCAAATATTGAAAAATATTTTCTAAAAATATATTATTTTCCGGAAATAAACAGAATTTAAGAGTGTAATTCAATAAAGTCGATATAATATCATGCTCGAGCTCGATTCGATTAAAAAATTTAATGTTCGAACTCGATTCAAATTTAATTTATTTTTTTAATTATTCAAAACTCGATTTGAAAAATATTCAAACTACTCGACTCGACAAGCTTAAATCAATTAAAATTTTAATAAAGAATATACTTGACTTGATTATGTTTGAATATATTTAAATCTAATAAATAATAAAAAAATTATTCGATTAAACTTACAAATCTTACGAGTCGAATATTGTGATATTTAAACTCGATTCAAAAAATTACTAAACTCAATTATATTAATTATGAGTTGAATTCAAATATTTTATATATTAGATTAAAGCAGTTTATAGATTGTTTGATATGTTCACATCCCTACTGGCAATGTTTCGATAATAAATAAATAATATATGTAAAATTCATCAACGGAATGTGGAAGCTACCCTTTTTTTTATATAGTTTTTTCCTTATTCTATTTATATTTTGCTTTTATCATCGAATAAAGTCGATTTCTTTATTTGAAGCTTAAATATATGCAATGCAACATGACTCAGACATGGATAAAATGTAAAGAATGTTATTGGTATATCCTTAAAAATTAAATACTAAAATTGTAGTGCTAGTGAACTTCAGAGGCATAAAGGTTATTTCTTTCTGCCCCACAAACCCAACAGCAGATGGAGACGTTTCCACGATGATTTAGGTGAAGAACCGAGAAATAACAGAGACTGAATAAAAAGGGCAAATTCTTTAGCTTTTCAATTAAGTTTGATATACTGACGGAGAAATCACATGTCAAACTTCTCTCATATCGGAAATTTTCAAGAAAATGGAGCTTGAAAACTATTACTTCCAATTTGACACGACATCTAACATAAATTCGTTCAATTTTGAGAGAGAGAGAGAGAGAGAGAGAGGTCATACTAAAAGCCAATGCCTGCGGAATTGCCAAGTTCTATTAGCACGTATTTATCCAAAGGGACCGACCTATCTTTAACTTTTCCTGCAAATTTCACAAGCCAGCTACACCACGTTTACTTCCAACAACCTCCCACCACATTCTTCCTCCTCGCTTGTGTTTTGTTCTTTTTTATGTAATCTATTTACATCCAACCCCATCAATTCCCCCTTTTCCTTTCTCTTTTTCTACTTTTTTTCCTTATTTACAAGTCCTCTTACCTTAACGGAGTCAATAACTTATTGTCATGCTGAAAATATAATTGTATATACCAACAGTTGCATGCACCCAAGTGGGGGTTAACATGATACATCAGCGCAAGTCGAAGATCTCGAATCTCAAATTAGAATTGGTGTATACATTGCAGCAGTGCTCATAAATGGGGCTTCCGTCTGCTGGTTCATTATGAGGATGAAATCCTGTCTCCTGACACTCTTTCAGAACACTCATACCTTCAGGGTCCGATAGCCGGAATATTCCATAGCTCCTACATGCCATCAATAAGACAACGGAACATAAAATATTAAACACAACTACATATATTAACCATCTTCAATTGTTTTACTTGCATGTCCTTCATTTTGTCTTCAATAAAAGATGAAATATAGCATAAGTTGTGTTGCAACCCAGAAATTCTTTTTTTTTTTTATTTATTCTGCAAATGATATAATTACTTCTGTGCTATTGATACTCAATTAACTTCCTGATCTTCGTCCCGATTAAACATAGACCATATGGTATTCAAATTATTCTCTAGGTGTATTTGACAAGACAAATTGTCCTTGTCTAATGGCTATCTAGTAAGGGCTTGAGTAATGCTTATTAAGGATGCTACCGTGCGAGGCCAGAAGCTACAAAGTAAAATGAGGAAAAACTTACGTCAAAAAAAAAAAAAGAAAACGACTTTATCAGTAGGAAAATAAGTCTAACACCATTGATAGATATGGCCTGAACAAAGATAAAGTAGATAACTGCTATGGTAGGCATCACGGATTATATGAAAGTTGCAGACCTTGAGGTATCAGTTGGAGCCATAACAATGGCAAAGGCCTCTGGTACCATTACCTGAAAGCATAAATAGTAAAAGAACAGAAAATACTCAAATTTCAAAAGAATCTTTATTGGAATAAAAACAGAATAAGAATTTCTGGATTATGAGTAACTAATTACAGGGGTGTACCTCATGTAAAATTCATCAATTACTCACATTCCATCTGTTTCCACTGGAATTTAAAGTTTGTGTCTGTGGCAGTGTGTGAATTTAATTCCCTTTAACTATCTAAAAGAATAACGAGCTTACCGACCATAGGAAGTGACATAATAATTGCTCATAAAATTTTCAATCCATGTTAAATGGAATCACAGTTGTTGAGGTGAGTTAACTACCTGGTACGAGTACTGAGTATGCAGATCTATTGATGACATGAAACAACTTTGAGAAGGATGTGTCTGAAAATAGAATAATAAACTATTAATATGGAAGGCATTAAGAAGCTTATTTAAAAAAAGATTGAAAAAGATGCACATAAAGGAAAAATCTGAAGTTTAATAAAGCAAAATCACAGGCAAGGAATAACATACATGAATCCATCCCACAGGACAAAGAGATCTTTCATTCTGTATGGCAAAAAATTCTTCCTCTTTTATAGCTTCACACTGTGATCATGGTTATAAGTTAAGAAATTAGTCCATGGGGAATTATGGCAAGTGGTGTCTCAAAATCAGCAAGTGTTTAAAGGCCCCCAGGACTTACAGAACTGGAAGATGATTTTTGTTTGGGTATTATCAGTGTGGTTACATAGTAGGTTCCCCTTTCCTAATATCATGAAGGACAGAAGAAAAACATTGTATTCAGTTAGATAAATCATTTTCTCAAAGCAATTTCCGATATATCCAAGGGAAAATTATAGAATGAAGCTGGTGATAGCTGAGTGCAATAGATGCAAAAATCATTTGCTGAAGGCCACAGGCCCTTAACATTGTTAATAAGAGGTCAATCCCATTTGTTGCACGAGGCAATCCAAATTAACAAGAAATCAAGGATAAGGATGAAGAGAATATAACAATTACAGCATTAGTAAATAACTGACAGAATAATTGGTTTTGGTTAAAAATAAAAATAGCCAAGTTGATTTTTATTGATATCTGATATGATAACAGTGGCAACTAATCCACTGGTCTGTCATTGAAAAATACCTAACTACTATCTGATGTGACACCAGTGGTGTATCATGCCTGGATCAATGGAGGAACTGATTTTAAGTTAAGCTGTATTTTTTTTTATGCCTATCATAACCTAAATCTTATGTATATTTTTTTGCACACAACACTTCGAGGTAATAGCAATCTTTTGGCAAGTGTAAAGGGAGAAAAACAAATGTGAGATAACTGAAGAAACAAGAAAGTTCATGAAGAAACATTGTGAATCTAGTTAAGAAAAGAATAATTTTGTGTGTGAAAACCACAAAGGGAAGGAAGCAGAACTGGAAAAATGAAACAATGCGTTTCAATTCTAGAATATATGAAGAACAGCATGAAACTTACGAGGAAAGCACCAAGAACCCCACAGGTTTCAAGATCCTTCTCTGTATTTTTTCGAGCAAGTTCAAGAAAACATTCCATCAACTGCGCTGACTAAGACAAAACTCGTAAAAATTATTAAATCAATCAAATAAGTCAATGAGAAAAAGGGGGAACCTTTTAGCTTATCAATCAGGATTATACTGAGGATTACACACTGGAATACTGAAATAGCTAGCAAAGACAACTGATAGAGTGTACATTTCATAAATTCTTACAATGTGTATATCTTGCAGGATGCTAGACACTGAAGGCTGATTGCCTGAATTTGCATCTGAATTGGCAGCTTGGATAAGTGAAACATGAGCATGTTTAGGTGCCTTCTCTACACATGACAGTATGGGAGAAGGGGAAGACTGAGTTACAGCATGAACGGTAACATGCTGGCATTTGCTCTCTGTCTGAATCAGATTCTGGCAGGGAAATTCAAGTGTACACACATAGGGGCTAGAGTCCAATGAATAGAAAGACGCTAGCTCAGCTTCATCTTCATTGGTTACATTTAATCTGTAATAAAGCCAAACTCAATTGGTCTGCCAAATGAAAAATACTGAACACAAAAATAGTAATTTTAGCTAAATAACAAGGAATCAAGAGGATGATAAAATTGCAGAAAAGAAATGCATATGTGTAGACTAAGTAGCAAGGACACAGGAAATACATGAGTAACAGAATATAATGACGAGGAAATTATGCATAAAAAGTATTTTTATATTGCAATGATATAATTATTGTTCTAAGTAGCAAGGACACAGGAAATACATGAGTAACAGAATATAATGACGAGGAAATTATGCATAAAAAGTATTTTTATATTGCAATGATATAATTATTTGAACAATAATTATATCTTATATAAATCCCTGGAAAGAAAGGTAGATATTCTACACTTTGAAGTGGGATGCAAGAAAGAAATTAAGAATTTTAGGGATTATTAAATATAAACCTTTATAACACAAACCCAACAGTAAAATTATTATTCATGGTTTATGTTTCTTTACAGATTCCGAAGTATAAGCCAAAAGAGGGAAATTTTTGAGTTCTTTCAGATAGATTTCCAAGTAGTTTAGATATCCAAAACATGTTAACAAAATGAAAAGATATGTAATAAGGAGAAAATGACATACCTTTGAACTCTTGTTTCTGCCATACCACAATTCTTAGCCTGCATCATAATTGCATAATTAATTAATTAGAAACAACATCATTTCATCTGATGCAATTTCTCTGTCAACTGAACGCCTTTAATTTCAAGCTAACGAAAATAAATTCACATAACTGGCTGCAATGAAACTATGAAAAGTTCAACTGTAAAAACCACCTGATAATTCTTGTATTATTTTAAGGAGATATCCTTAACAAAGATCCTAAATCAACTTGAACTACGAAATGATTAAATGGATGGAGAAGACTTTCTAGAAGAAAGACAGAGAGCTGAGAACACATGATATTTAATTACAAATAGTCTTAAAAATTGAAACTATTAATTAATCCTTCAATTATATCACCTCAATTCACATTATTAAATTCCCTAGGATTAGTTTGATCACTAAATGATGCAAAAAGAAAAGAAAATAAGAGAAAAAGGGAAATTCGAGAAATATAATTTCTCTTATTTTCCCTCCTTTTCTCTTCCCCTACTAGCACCCAAACAATGATGAGAAATTGAAATCCATTTTCTTTCTTTTCCATGCCCACCCATTTCTTTACAAACAAACTAGAAATCAAAATTCTGATAAATCAAATGCAATCACGAGCAAGCAAGAATTGACCTTTGGAGTCCGATGAGCAGTTTCTAGGGTGGTTGTTGTTCAACCAAGTTTTGCATACATCTCTGAAAAGCAGAATTAATTGAAAGTTTTCACGAAGTTTTATATGCAAATTTATCAAAGACGGAGAAATAGAAGAGCGAGTACCTGCACAGCTGTCCTGTTATTATATACTTTCTTGACTTGATCGAACAGAATAAATTTCTGCGTTACTAACGGGAAAAAGGAAAGGATAAAGAAAAGCAAAGCTTTCGAACTAATGGAAGAATACAGAATTTGAGTTGAGTGTTGATGTGTTACTTTCTTGTCTGTAGTGCCGATTAAGTTGATGAAGTATTGTATACCAGAAATTTATAGGAATCAGGTGTGGGCTCCTCTTCCCATGTATGGTGGAACTCAATCGTATAGTTGTTTTTGGCGCCTTCCGATTTGACTTCATCAACTTCGCTGAAAATTATTTTTAAGTGATAGAAAAAAATTGCTTTCTCTGCGTCAGAACTAAAAAAGAAAGTTTTTTTTTTAAAAAAAAAAATTTAGTTGATATTGTTAAAAAAAATTATTCATTCTAGCTAATATTTTAAAGTTAATTAAGAGCATTATTGAAGACTAAAAAAAAACTCATATTTATTGATATCAAATCACCTTAAATATGAACTTAATAGCTCCAGCAAGTTGAAGAACTTTAGCAACTGGCCATTTCCATCTGCAAGCAACTGTTTCAGTTCAATTAATGGCTTCAAATGTCATGCAAGCAAGTGGTAGTTGCAGTTCCATTTTTGGGTCTTACTTGTGTGATCGTGTCGTAATATTACACACAGCCAACTCGCCATTGCGTGATCAGTTTGCCCCCATGGCACTGAATTGAGAAGTAGATTCAACTTTATCTTGCATCTTGTAGCCTTCATGTTCATTGGATTAAGTGTGGCCGTTTAGTAAAAAGCTAAGAGTAATTTTGGACTTGAGAACCCTCCCGAGGAGGCTACTTGAAAAGCAAATATACAGAAAGAAACAAAAGAAAAGGACATAAATATTAGATTAGCAACTACTCCCAAAAAGTGGAAAAAGGAAAAACAAAAATACAAATTATCATAAAAAGCTTCTTCAAGCGATCTCCATGTGCCTCCCACTCCCTCTCCCTCTCCCTCTCCCTTCCATTTTCATATAAAGCTTTTCTTGCAATTAAAGCTGTGAATTATGAATTAAGTATATTTGACCAAATAATAATCGTTATTTTGTTCCATTTTTGCCTTCCAAATATACTTCATCTATTTTATTTTTCTTTCCATTGTTGGATTTTGTTCAGTTATGGTCAAATTTCGCAGAAATGCAAATGGAAACCTCTCTATCCAGAGACAGGGTAGTCCCTTTGTAATTTCAAATAGCTTTGGTCAATTGACTCAATTTCCATCTCTCATTTCAATTGCCGATTGAGTCTGTATTCATATTGGGTCCGACGTCAAGGAAGGATAGCTGACATAGAAACTGAAATAGGATATTCTTGTTTCTATTTTATTTCATGCGGGTGATAAATGTGTTAAAAACTTAAAAATTATATTATTATTTTCAATTATCAAAGTTAAATTGAAATCTTTGGATATTTCATTTCACTAAGAAGTTTCAATTTATCCCTTTTATTGCTGATTTGTTTATTCTATAATTAATTAATACAGGATTTAGTCTTTGCAGCCAACTTATCTCATTTTATCCTCAGATTTTTTTTAATTTTTTACGTAATTGTAGGATTCAATACCCAACTTATCTCGATTCATCTTTAGATTTTTTATTTTTGTTTTGTTTTTACAATAATTTTAGAATTCAATACATGATCATCTGTAAAATTACAATAAAAATTCATGATTTTTTTTTTAAAAAAGAAAAAAGAAAAAAAAATGTTTATCTATTTATGAATCTGATATCATATTTATTTCAACATAACCCTCTAACGATAAGATTAAGCAGATAACATAATATCCTGGAATACATATTATGTAATAGGATGTATAACTACCTTGCCAGTTGCTCGGTTTGTTTCAATGTATGAAAAAGCTTCAGGAACCTGGGAAAATGGAAATGGCCCTTTAGGATCAATAATTGGCTTTATCTTTCCACTTTCTAAATATGGGTTTAGTTTCTTAAGAACTTCTCCATTGGAAGTGACCACAAATCTAAAACCAGGCGGTGTAACCGCACCAGTTAAGGCCACTATACTGCCTCCTTCTTTCACTGCCTTCACTGCCCTATCACATTGACCTGCCATGAAGAAGAAAGAACAGAGATATTGTTTCATCAACAATGACTGATACCAACATATGAAACACATTCAAGATGCACAAAGTCATCAACTTTATTCAGTAGTTTTTCCAGTTTGTGAATCTTTTCTTGAAATCTACTCTGAATTTCTTTAGATAATTTTTTCCAATTACATATCTAAGATCTTTATTTTTCTCTTTTACCTCGATATATAGCAAAAAACTCATAATAACTTGTCATCATTATCATGTTCAGACAGATGACCAGATGAGGGAGGGGAAGAGCAGGGGTTTCAACCTTGTTAGGGTCCAATTAAGCCACTAGGTGGCCCAAGCTTCTTACGAAAGAAAGAATGCTAATGCATTCCAAAAACAAGAAATTAGTATAGAAACTTACCGATAGCATCATAGACAACATCAAACTTTTCTGGCAAATCTTCGAAGTTCTCCTTAGTGTAATCAATAGCCAAATCAGCACCCAAACTCTTTAACAGTTCCAAATTTCTAGAGCTTGAAGTTGCTGCAATTCTAGAAGCACCAAAGACATGTTTTGCGAGCTGCACCAATTATACATTATCAACGTTGACATATGTGTCTCTGTTGCTTTAAAATTATTGTGTTTTTAACTAACTACTACAATGGCATATTATTCAAAGAACTTGAAGTTAGTATTTAGCAGCACAAATCCAGGTCTCAATTCTTATCAACTTAGAGTTCAATTTTCTTTGTTTCTAAAGAAAACTGTACTTTCACTTTTGGTTTCATCCCCCAACCCTTGAATATCAACCCATCAGCCGCATGACCTATCAAATGCAGTAATTGACAGACTAACAAGTTTAACCATGAAATACAAATTGAGGAAAGCCAGAGACAGTTAGAAGCTTGAGAGAAGAAAAACAGTCACAATGGCATATTATTCAAAGAACTTGAAGTTAGTATTTAGCAGCACAAATCCAGGTCTCAATTCTTATCAAGTTAGAGTTCAATTTTCTTTGTTTCTAATGAAAACTGTACTTTCACTTTTGGTTTCATCCCCCAACCCTTGAATATCAACCCATCAGCCGCATGACCTATAAGATGCAGTAATTGACAGACTAACAAGTTTAACCATGAAATACAAATTGAGGAAAGCCAGAGACAGTTAGAAGCTTGAGAGAAGAAAAACAGTCAGAATAAACATAAATCACAAAAGTATACAAGATTGATAAGGAACCATCAATGAAAGCATACAATAGCTTTATAGTGGGAACATACAAACTCAAATAAGAAAACTGAAAGTTGGAGGCACTAAAACTTATCATTGTGTCAGCAACAAAACACCAATTCAATTTGAAATCTTGTATCAAAAACTATTAATGGTTCTAGACAAAGTGCTAATTTTAATTCGGAACACCGCGGAATAAGTAACCTAGAAACTAATTCACAAATGGTTGCAACTGCATACCTGAATGACTAAGCTTCCAACACCGCCAGAACCATTCAGAACAAGAATAGATTTACCAGCAGAAAAACCAGTCCTCTCTAGACCCTCGTGTGCTGTCTCAATGGCAAGAGGGAATGCAGCAGCCTGTACAAAATCCAGATTTTTGGGTTTCAATGCCAATAACTTCTCTTCAACAGCAGTATATTCTGCCAATGAGCCAAATTGTTTAGGCCCGTCTAATGCTTTCTCATTTATATCACCATATACTTCATCCCCTTCCTTCAGTTCCTTCACTTGACTGCCAACCTTTACTACGACCCCAGCAACATCATATCCTGGGACAGTCTATAGAGAATTTTTTTAAAAAAAATAAAAATAAAACATTGACTATTATAAATCAGTCTTAATAAGGTTAAACTCACCAAACTGCATTATTAACAGAATTTTAAATCTAAAAATTGATTGACTAACATTATGCCATAAATATGTTCTCGTAACTAACGCTTATGTCTAACATTCACAAATCGAGCCATTAATAGACTGTCTCGTAAAAGAAGTGACTTTTATTCGATTAATATAAAATGGATCCTAAATTTTAGTTTTTTTTCCTTTGAACATGTCAACAAATTACTGAAATTAGCAGTTTCCATGAATGAAAATATATTCCGGTCTGAGTAAGAATGTTTAGATATTCAGTGTACAGTCATAATCAATGTGGTGGACTGGGTTCACGCCAGAATTGCTCTTCAATTAGGGGTTTGGAAAAAAAAATTATCCAATAAAATTAGGATCTTGTGCATGGGTGTTTTTCTCCAATCTGCTAGGAGCAATGCAACCTAAATTAGAAGTGAAAAATTAAATCAACTGAAACAAAATTAAAGTCGCATTTTATCAGCAACCAAACAGTTACAAATTGATTGCTATTGATTCGATAGATAAAACAAAAAATGAAAATGAGGTACCGGAAGAGGAGAATCAGTGGCCTTGAACTTGCCCTGCCTTCTCTTAGCATCAACTGGGTTAAGAGCAGCAGCAATGACCTTGATCAGAACCTGATCCTCTTTCACTTCAGGGACTGAAACTTTATCATCAAACTTCAAAACATCGACTCCTCCATATTCTCCATAGACCCAGGCCTTCATTGCAGAGGGAATGGAGGAGGTATTGGTGGCTTGAGCTGCAACAGGGGCTGATTGCGAACTTGCAGAAACTCTTAGAGGAATGCGGGAGAGCGAAGTAGATTGCCTTAGAGAGCTGAGTTTCTTTCTACTATTTTCCAGGAAAGTGAGCGAAAATGTGGGAGACAATTGTGGTGAGAGGTTGGGAGAGAGTGTGTGGAAGGTTCTGAGTTTGGGGTTTGTGATTGTGGTTTCCATGTTTCCAACTGGAAAATGCTTATCTCTTCCACTTGCAATATGCGCTTTTATACATTTTTTAACATTTACGTGAAATTACAAAAAAATAAAAAAGGGGAAAAAAAAGGATAAAATCTCCAACCTGTGGTGAATTGGTGATTGTTTCCATTCCAAAGTTTTTATTTCATTAAGTTAGATTTTATAATTTATAGACTAATCAAAATAAATTGCATATATTTAGTCTGTAAATAAATTTATATAAAGTAAATATTTTATAAAAATAATCAATGATTGGATAAAAATTGCAAAAGCAAATAACTAAGCAATTTTCAACAAAAAGCAGTAAATTAAAAACAAAAAAAAAGTTGACCCCAACTCAATTTGAATCCTGAATACGTTAAAATGGTTGGATTCAAATAATTTGCCAATTAATGAGTCGGGTTTGACCCATATAACATACTTTTTTTTAAAAAAAAATAATTAAACAAAATTATACTTTTAATTTTATTTAATTTCATGAGGTTTGTTCATAAGCTATTACTCATATTTCTGACCCAAAATCTGAAATTTTAAGTTTAGCTTGATTTTCTGATATGGTATTAAAATCATTTTTCTGGAAGTGAAATTTATATATATTTGTATAATCTGCTAATTCCTCTCAATCATGTGGATAGAGGCTTTAAGGTATTCGGAGGTAAACTTGATGACTATTAAAAGATAATTAATTAAGCATCATGAATGAAAACATGATATATAAGAGAGTTTGGGACTGTTGTTGTTGGATATCAAAAAAAAAATGTTTAGAATTTTTTATTTAATTAACTGATTTTTTTAATTTTTTTATAAACTATTTTTTAAAATATATTTTTAAAAAATATATATATTTAACTGTTTCTCTCTAAAAGTAATTTTTAAAAATTTAAAAAATTTAAAAATAAAAATATTTTCTTCAAAAATGCTTTTATCAAATGAAATACTCAACGAACTCATAGAGTTATGAATTTAGTCGGCTTAACAAGTTATAGTGATTTCCAATTACGATCTTAGAGCATGCTCATTGTCCCTGTATTTGGGCCTTTTTATATTTTGCACATGAATTTTTATTCTAATTTCTATAGCATGTGATTACAATTTCAAAAAAAAAAATTTGGTGGCCCGTCCCAAAATTTTATTATGTTTATTGATCGATGTACAATACTAAATGCTAATGTAATGATTTTGTATTTATAAAAGAAAAGAAATTGTGTTCTAGACGGTGGATGACTTTGATCTAAACTCATTTTGATGCGTAAAATTCGATCCAAACTGGTTTTTATCAATAGCTCCTAAGCATATCATGCAAATTAATTTTTAGTTTTTATATATTTTGCAAAGTATACATTATTTTGTGGCTAAATTAAACAGAAACTATTCAAATGAGGACTAAAAAAATTTGCAAGAGAACAAATATCCTTCATGTTTTGGCTCTTAAATTTGAAATTTGGATGGATGAGGGAGACAAAAAATTCATTTTTTAACCCAGTACATTGAGACTGAAGGAAATATATTTTCGTATGAATTATAAGGGTATGTTTTTCTAAAAATAACCAATAAATTTTTGTCTTTTTTTTCTAAAAAAAAGGAAAAAGAATATTAATTATATTATCATTTTTAATTTAGATGACACGTACTCTTATTTTTATTTTTATGTGCCAACTATAAAAATATGAAGTAAACAAAGAATGGAGGGTTATTGTGGGTGACTAATTTAAGTAAATTACCAAAATTAAAAAACAAAAAAAAAGTATAAAAAGGAGGGGTATGAAAGCAATAAACAAAGCTACAATAACAAAAATGGGTTCATTAAAGGTAAAGCCATTTTTGGTATGTGTTGCTATGATTTGCATGGTGTTGATTCATGAGGCGGAAGGCAAGAAATTTCTGGCGCCAGGCGTAGTTGACCCTTGTGAAAGATCCAACTATAATCTGCTCGGATGCAATCGCAATCCTCACGCCCCTCCTAAAGAAGCTAATCGTCATACCCGTGGGTGCAATCAGAACAACCGATGCCGCAGTAATTCCCTTCGCAAACATTAATGAAAATTCCTTGTTTTTATTATATTTATATAATTAAATTTATAAATCTAATGTAAGCAAGTGTTTTCCCAATAAAAATTATTAATTGATTTTATTTCATGTATTAAATTGATCATATATTATATATAGAATTCAACTGCAGTTGATTATTATAAATTGCGAAGTTGCTTGCATTTGATATATGTTTTTATTTTATTTTATTTTATAAGGGATCCGATTAAAGTTTGAACTTGCAATTTTACATTTGTTATTAATCAAAACTTAATGATTATCATCAAATCTCACCTCCTCAAACAAATTATTGGTTTATATATAATCTCTTTTGTTGATCAAGACACTTAATGGATAAAATACCATGGATACACATTTTAAAAAATTACATATATTATAATTTAAATTTTAAATTTTGCTCACCATTTATTCTAAAATATACTCTAAATTGTACTATTTTAATTAAATAGAATTCTTAAAATAATGTTATTTTTTGACTCAAACACTTGCAATAGGGTATATAAAATTAAAATTGTATTGAAAATAAATTATAATAAAAAACTAGTATATATCATTTTATAATAATCCATGTATAAATCTAAAATTTTTTAGATATAAATGCATTAATTCTTCAAGTCATATTAATCGTTTGTATAATTGCATTCTTACTCGTTACAATAAATTTCAAAATTTTATAAAAAAAAGTGCTATATTTTTATTATTTTATTATAATCTACAATTGACGAATTATTAATATTAATACAAAGGAGAACAACAATAAAAAATAAAGAGCTTGGTAAAAAAAAATTAAAGTATATGATTACTTTATTTCTTATTTGCAAATTAGAGTTGGTTTATTGAATTAGATTATAAAATCAATATGATTTTATTTTTCAATAATATTTCAAAATAAATTCATCTGATTAATTAAAACATGTCAACCTATAAACTTGAGTACTGCTCCTAGAAGAATTAAGTGATGGTTTATTTATATAAAATTTTACTAAATTGATTACAATTGTAAACTCATAAAATTTCAAAATAAATTCATTTCATTGGGATTTCTAATCCTTCTCTAAACATAAAAAAAAAATTATAAACTTGATTATTTTGTTTTTTTTTTATTATTTATTATTGTTTATATCTTAATTATAGAATATAATTACTAGCATTTAAAAGTTTAGTCATTATAAGTGAATTTATTTTCTAAATTTTTTGTTTGATAATCTTATTAAAATAGGAGGTAAAATGAATTATTTGTTTTTTTGAGAATAAAAAATATTATCACAAAACTTAATGTATATACTATATAGTAACATGACACGAATTGATTTAAAAATTCAATCTAAATTTAAAAAAGATTTGATGTGATTATTTACGATTCAAAAGAAAATTATCTTGAATCCAAACTCAATTTTAAACTCACTTGGAATTGAAAATAACTTGAAAAATGACCCAGATGGAAAATGATTTGACTCAAACTCACCTCACTAAACAACCCATTTGCAAAATATATTTATAACTATGAGATTTGTAAATTTCAAAAAATCCTATTATACAAAATCCTAATTGTAGTTTTGCACTATAATCAGTTTTTTTTTTAATTGTTAAAAAAATTGTATAAAATTTCGATTGCATTTGAAATTTACAATATTCATGCAGTTAATTAGTTATGGAGATAACTACCATTATCGATGGTTTTGTTCAAATAAAATTCGTTTATTATTTTCCTTTTTTTAATCAAAATTTTCATTTTCTCTTTTCTTAATTGTTTACAAGTTCACTTAAACACATGTTATGGCAGTGGCTTCTTCCATCTTTAAATTTAGATTTGGCATTTAAGATGGAATTATGTCATTTCAGATTTGAATAAGCTTGAGTGGTTTGAGTTATTCAATTTGTCTTCAGGTTAATCCAATTTTTAAAGTCATTCTTAGATATTCATTTTAGGTATAAATTGATTTATTCGAATTTTATCATATTTCGGATCGGGTCAAAATGACTAAGTCTAATTACATCGAAGGTGTATATTATAATTTACCAACATTTTATTTTTTATTTTTTCGTAAGTACATTGAAAGTAATTTGAGTTTATTAATTGTTTTTTTTATAAAAAAAATTTATTTAAACTAGATCTATATATATCTTTATTTATAAATAAAAATAATAACTTATATTATCATAACAAAAATATTATTTTTTTTATAATCAAATTCATACTTATAATATAATAATGTATTATTAACTCAGTTAACATATAGATAAATCGTGGCTAAGGGATTAATCCCTTTTCCTATTTACTTCTCCATGGAAAATAATTTGTAAAATGCTATTTTAGTTGATGGTAATTGGTAAAAGCATATCTCAATTAATTAGAATAACTAATTGAAAATTAAGGTATATTTGTTTTTCTTTTTAACCCTAAAAAAAAGTGACTGGAATTCATGCCAACCAACCATATATATTCCCAAAATATATATTAATAGCAACCATACATTTAATGGAAATTTGTCAAAAATAATCAAACTAAAAAGCTATTTAAAGAATCAACCATACAACATCAATACACAAAAAGAAGAAGAAGAAGAAGAAGAATTAAGTTTGTAAGAATGGCGTTATCCATGGCAAAGTTAGTGTTGTGCTTGGGTTTGATTAGCATAATCCTGGTTAATCAAGTAGAGGGGGATTCGAATGATCTGAATCCAGGAGTACTTGATCCTTGTCAAAGATCTGGAAACAAAGAGCCAGGTTGCCATTCACATCCCAATAAAGATATGGAGGAAGCTAATGAATATGACCGTGGATGCCAAAAAGGCTCTCGTTGCCGCAGTGATTGAAATATTCCGTTGATATTTTAATTATATATTTTCTCTTTTGTTTGCATGGCAATTTTCTTTAATTTGATTGTTGAAAAACTTTTAATGGTACTAATTATATAGTCATTAAATGTCATGTACAAGATATGGTTAAGACCCTCAACTTTGATGGTGAAATTTTAATTTAACAGAGTTTGGAGTTATCTTAAAACCACTGTACATTGATATTAAGATGAATATCAAATAGTCATTTCTCTTTCTTGAGTTATTTAAGACACAAACTCACTCAGTTGTTTATTGTCTTATTTTTATTGATAAAAGCTTTTATTGTCGTATTTTCTTTGTATCCAAACAATGAGTTTCATTTTGGTGAGGAAGTAAGAGTGTAAAATAAGAGTTATTTTATCTATCTCTTTATTTTTTTTACTTCCCAAACAGCGGAAAGTTATAATTTTTTCTTATTTAATTTCCATATTTATTTGTATTCTTTCCATATTTTTCTTTTATCCAAACATAGACTTAGAATGAATGTTACTACTCATTATCTGAGCGCTCTTAATTTTTATTCTTATTTTTTAAGGTTTTGATATCTCACTTAAAAAAATTTGAAGAATAATTTTAAATGATTAATGATATGTTATAATTATAAAACAATGTTATTGGCAAGCGTTTTGATATGTATATAATATTCAAAACAACCGATTGTTAGCCAATATAATTATAATTATTTCAAGACTTATTAAAAAAATTCCGAGAGTTAGATTTTTTTTTGAAAAATAAAAATTAAAGTGTAATTAGTATATTTTTAGGAGCATTTTTAGTTTATTGGCTAAAGGAAATATTCTGGAGTAGGATAAACCGATAATAGTTGGAGAAATAAGAAAGACGGGCAGCCAAACAAGGATCCATCTTTAAAGCGATAGTCACGTGCAGACCACTTGTGTGCCCAATCAAAGATCAACGGTCCCTATTCACTCGCCAACTATTAGGAATTCACTTCCGCAGCGTCTTTGCGCCTACTTTATTCATCTCTCTATCAGATTATTCAGATCTCTCGCCAATTCCCAATTTCTCTTTCAAAAAGGTAAAATCCCAAACCCTAGCTTCTTCAATTTCGCTTCTCTCTTCGTATTTTATTTCCATGATCCCAAACCCTAATTAGTTTAAAGGACACGATTTTCATTTGCAATATTGCTTATTATTACTATTATTGATTCTTGCTGCCCTTTTGATCTGTTTCATGAGCAATGAAATTTATGATTTACTGTAAATGACGATGATCTACTAAATAATTTTGGGTTATTGGATGCCAATTCGTGTATTTTTGTTTGTTCATTATTCAGCATATAATTTTTTATGTTCAAATTCTTTGTGTTTGTTTGTACGCGTTGTGTAATTGGAAATTGGAGTCGTATTTTATGTTTATTTGTTTCAATAAAATGCCAGGCTGGTATTAAATTTAATTATTATGGTTTTTGGCTATCTGAGTTGTTATAAATTTGTTGGGAATATTTTGGTTTTCATAATTGGAAAGGAAAATGTTGAATTGGTTTATAGATGAAAAAATGTTTTGCAGTTCCACCAGTGTAATCGCTAGCATATCATTCCAAATTAATTTTTTATAAAGTTTCCTAACAAGAAAGATTTTTTTTTCTGTTTTTGAAAGTTTTAATTTTGTTTATTTGAGTGAATCATTGGTTTGTTCTTTCCGTCTGTATGGCTTTTTGGACTGATTGTGGTGATTTTATTTTTCTTTTTAATTTATGACGTCCTGCAGCTAAAAGTTTTATTTATATTGTTTATGTAGGTTTTACAAAAAAATGGCAGATTCAAAACCTGGATTGAGGAGGCCTGTATTCACCAAAGTTGACCAGCTCCGCCCAGGCACAAGCGGGCACACTCTCACTGTGAAGGTTGTTAGTACGAAGATGGTCTTGCAGAAGGGTCGTGCTGATGGTCCTCAAATACGCCAAATGCGAATTGCTGAATGTTTGGTGGGAGATGAGACAGGAATGATTATCTTTACTGCTAGAAATGATCAAGGTACTATGTTTTGCTCAGCCCTGTGTTTGTTTTGAGGTTAATGCAGATTAGTTAATTGATGTTATCTGAAGGGTAATTGAGCAATCTGTATATTTCATATGTTTAACTTATTGGTCTTGGCTTTCTTCAAACATCATAGCTGTTTTTTGTTCATCAATTTGTGATGATTAGGATGTCTCCTTCAAAATCAATTGAATTTTATGTTATATCAACATTTAGTTATGGTTTGTGAATTTCTTTCACATGCCTCTTGTAGCGTGGATTAGATTATTTTCATAAATAGGCTTTTGTCATAAGCTCAAGCATTTTTTATTTTGAGCAAGTTCTTTTTTTCTCAACCATAATAAGTAATGACCTTCCTGGGACTTTTAGAGTCCTGCGGTAACAAATAGCCAAAATTCTCTTAGCGTTAGTGCTCATGGGTAGTTCTCATTATAATCATCTGAGTAGTTTAACTGAATTTAATCAGAATACACACTAGCCGGAGTACATTGGCTGTTTTTATATGCATCACTGGAATAAATCTTTGTTTGCTCTGTCTTAGCTAATACCTTGTATAGATTACATGATGGGAAGCCAAATTGTAGGTGTACTTATGCATGCCGGTGGTTCATTGGTTGTAATTTTTGAAGTTATTTGATTGGATTACTTGAAGTAGTGTATAATATAGAATAGTTGTTTTAAATACAAATGTTGTTTTGAGGTTTTAGATTTGTAAGATTATCTTCAAATTATTCTTAGCAGGAACAGAAATTTGCGTACAGATTTTTTTCCCTTTTGTCTATTTGGAAGGAAATTTACAATTGTATTTTAAAAAAATGTGTATTAGTTGGATCTTCAAAAGTGAATTTTTATTCGGAACTTGTGCATCTTTACCATGATTTCCCTTATTCAGATCATTTGGTTAACTTTTTGCTTTTTCATCTTGTTCAGTGGACTTGATGAAAGAGGGAACTACTGTAACACTTCGCAATGCCAAAATTGATATGTTTAAAGGATCAATGAGACTGGCTGTGGACAAGTGGGGCCGTGTTGAAGTGACTGAACCTGCCAGTTTCACTGTGAAGGAAGATAACAACCTATCGCTTATTGAATATGAACTTGTGAATGTTGTTGAAGAGTAACGTCTCTGTGTGATGTTGCCACCTTACTAGATGATGATCTGAGAATAAAAACAACTCCAGCAAAGCTAATTACTGTTACAGGACGTATTTTGTCCGAAATGCCTGTGAAGTTCACCTTTTAGGAAGATGAAATCTGCAAGCTAGTACAGCTCAAGTTGCTTTCATCTTTGCGGCAGATCCAACAGAACCCTTTGATTGGACCTCCAAACAGATGGTGATGGCTGTAAATGGATGAGTTAAAGCATCTGCCTTTGGAAACTTGGTTTTGGTTTGCTTGCTACCTATTTATTTTCGGACAGTTATTGAACTTGTGTTATGTGATCATAGATATAAAAACTATCAAGTGAATGTTACTGTACTCGTAGTTCTTGCATGCCTAATCTTTCTCCTATAAGTACTATTGGTATGTGCCTAAATCTTATTGTGCATCAATGATCCCATTCGCAGTTTACTTGAATTGGAGAACCCAGTAAGTTCTCTGCTACTAGTGGCATTCACACGAGATTCTTTCTTTCCTGAGGTGAATTATTCTTATGATGTTCGATATATTAATCTGGTTTATAAATTCCATTATTTTAGGTGTTTTCTATGCAGCAAGGAAAAAGGAGCAACCAAACCCATCTTTTTCCAATCTTAGGCCATTGGCGGCAGGGTCTCAATCTTCTCTATTGCTTCCCTTGTGATTATATAACAAAAATATCATCCCTATCTGTTTTACAAATTTCACATAAAGTTTTGTGAACTATGGAATGCGGATTCATTGTCAATTTTGTGTTTAAAAGAAATTGCATTTAAGCACAATTTTTTGAGAACAATGGAATGCGGATTCATTATCAATTTTGTGTTTAAAAGAAATTGCATTTAAGCACAATTTTGTGAAACACATAAGAAAATTTTATTTAAGCACAATTGTTGAAAAAAATAGATAAGAGTGCATGTATAGTCTATAGGAATAGTGATTTGTGAAACCTGTAAAAAAATAAATAAGGATGGTATTTTTATTATATAAATTAAAGTTGGAAAAAAAATTATATTACAAAATAAAATTGAAAACACCGAGTCAATAAAATTTACAGATGCATTGGCTCTGTTGCCTGTTTCCTGAATGATTTTGCTTTGAAAATAGAGTAGAAAACATTGGCAACTAGAGAATATTCGTTTGACCATATTGTTGAATACTGGCGGCCAGGCTATTTTCTGATATTCATCAAGCATAATATTTATGCAGCCCATAAACCAAAAAAGAAAAAGGGATTTTTATGCAGCCCAAACATTTTTTTTCCGTTTTCATTCATATTGGATAAGGGCAACATCTCATCTTTTCTTCCCCGTGAGGGTGCTGATATTTTGATTTAATATTATTAATTTATTATAACTCATGGCTCAGTCCATCGTGTATAGAGAAATAATTCATGGATTTAGCATCTTCTTGACTCCCATCTATTGCGAGGCAAATTATGAGATCTATGGATGATTATAATTCCTCCAATCCGTTTAAACTATACTAATTCGAATTAATTCGCAATCAAATTGTGGTTGAATAAATGTAATGAACTGAATTTGTTTATATTTTTTCAAACCGAATTTTATGCATTGAATTAAATTTTTTATATTTTAAACCGCAAACTAATCGACACAATCCATATATATATAACCAACATTTTAAATATGTATTTATTTATACTAATTTTTTATATTTCATGATACAAAATTGAAATCATAAATTTTTCAAATATCTTTTTAATATTTTCAAATATTAGCATAGGAGCTATAAATTGAGATTAAAATGGAGATGAATAGGTATTTGATGGAGTTTTGTGAACATTTGGTTAAGTGATACAATATATTATATTAGTGGAAGTTTAATACTTCAAAATTTTCATACTTTTAAAAACTGCGAGAGATGTTTTAACAATTTCAATTTCAACGGTTATTTCTTAATTTGCTTTTAGCATAAGTGGAATAATTATTAATCCATTTCCAAATTTATTGACTTCTAAAATAGTGGAGGCTCTTATGTATGCACAAAATTAGTTGTCGTCCGAGACTATTTCTATTGATTTTCAAAAAATATTGGATGATATAGAAACATTTGAAGAAATTGCATAATATAATGAATTTTTCATTTTTTTCCAAAAAAATAAAATTATCTTTTTAATGCATAAGTTCTTAACATTAATACATTTTTTAATAGAAATTTTCGAGTCTGGTATAATTACTACAACTAATGATGAAGTTGAAGAAGAAGAAGATGTTGGTGACGATGAATGGTAAAAGAAGTAAACAACATTTTTCAAATCAAATTTAATTTGTGCATATTGCAATAGTAAAAGTCATTTTTACTATTTTTATATTTAATTCAATTTTAAAAATTTATATTTTTGTACTTATTTTTATTGTAGGTTCTACTGGTGTAATCTCATTTGTGATATTGAATTATTGGTGTTGTAGATTCCCAATTTTAAATGAAGTATTTTGTCAATTTGTTGTTAAATTTTTTTGAAAATTTTTCTATTGTAATTTTCATACTATAGCTTGTTATTAAGTAGTTTATGTGGCAGACTAACAATTTTTGAGATATTTTGAATATTTGTGAGATATTATTATTATTGTTGTTGTTATTATTATTATTATTATTAAATAAAAAGTAAAAAGTATATAAAATTAAACTATAAACTTATATGATCAAATCTAATTGTGGTTTAGATTATATTAATTTTTTTATATTCGTGAGTTGAATTAGAATAATAAATTTTTTATCTGTAAATTATGGATTAAATTAAATGTTGTGTCTAATCCGTACCAAACTGACTCACGAACACCTTAATGAGATCCAATCTCTCTCTCTAACTTTTACCCCTAACTTTTTCACGATAATATACTTGTCCAAAGTTTATGGTCAATTATGTTAGTATATAATTTTTAATTTATTATCAATTTAATGCATTTCATTCTGAAATATTTACTATGAATTTTTATTGCAATCTTACTTTTTTTGAATTTAATTCTATAATTAAAGTAAAAATAAATATTTTAAAGATTAAATAAAATACACTTAATCATGAAATTAAGTTGCATATTAATTAATTTTGAAATATTATCATCACGTGAAAAGTTTGAAGGTTCAATTGACCCTTCATCTTGTATTATATATTATGTTGGGGTGAGTGGAATCAACTGTGTGGATACTATATATGAACTACTTCACTACATACCTTTGTGGAAAAGTGGAACTCCATTCATAGGGTTATCATGCCTTGCAAATAAATTCATAATTAAAGTTTTTTTAAAGAAAAAAAAAAGAAAATTTCATAGTGAAAGGACCAATATTGTATTGGATGATACCTAGAAAAGATAGAAGAAAAGCCCTAACTAGTTGATAAAATAAGAAGAAGAGAGAAAGAAAACAACTGAATAAAAATAATTTGCCTAACAAGTGCCCATAATTTTTTATAAGTTGACGAGAAATTATGAGAATATATGATATATGCATAGCGAAAGCATTTATACATTCGTTGAAGAAATATTTTTCAAATAAAATAATATGTTTACACTAAAGTAGTGTACTCGTGTGAAAATATATATATACCATGTGATCATTCGAGAAGTTTATATATATATGCCACTATTCAATAATCCATATGGAAATAATTTTGGAAGATGAAGGCAGATTACATGTGATAGCATATGATGTTAATTAAGAAGCTATTAGTACACATAAATGCTCAGAGATCACAAATATAATTAGATTAAGTAATTTCTATATTTAGACCACCTCATCTTTCTCCAAAGAGATCTTAATTAATCTTAATTAGAAAAATATATATGACTTTATAAGAGCGAGGATGATATGATATAAGTCTCATTCATTTTAATCGAAAGTATCAAGTTCAACTTCCAGATATATAGTTATCTTAAAACTTATGAGAAAGTGATTTGCTGGTTTTGAGGTCCTACTCTATTCGAGTATAATTAGTCTCAATATATAATTTTAATTGATTGACTGATAATATTTATGGTCTAATAAAAAAAATATATACATATATGCAATTACTTGCCTATTCTCAAACATTAATTAATTTGTACCAATAGATGACATTGAAAACGATCCTTTTAAAAACGCTATATATGTATGTTATCATTCTTAATTAATTAATACTTTACTTAGAATCTGTTTGATATTATATTTAGAAAATTTTTTATTTTTTATTTTTTTGAATTTTTAAAACTATTTTTTAAAAAAAGTAGGTAAATATATGTTTTTCTCATAATCAAATTTGAGAAAAATTATTTATAAAAAATTAAAAATATCAATCAATTAAATTAAAAAAATTATAAGTATATTTTTGGATTTCCGAGAGTAACCCTTAATACCTCCTTAACATCGCGAGGGAGAACATTTTATCAAAAAATTACAAATTTCACGTGATTAGTAGTACAAAATTGAAAGCAATATAGATACACGCACGTGGTGACTAGTGATCGGCTACTTTGTAATCCATTTATCATATAAAAATGAAAGAAAAAGTAGATGACGTAGTAAACAAGTCCAATTAAAATTTTCTCTAAAAAGAAAATATTTATGGGCTTCATGCATCTACAAATATCTTAAACTCCCAACAAAACTCATTTTAAGAATTTTTTCATTTATTATATATCATTTGATTAGTTTATAAATAATCGTATTAAAGTGAGTGAATATAAGAATTTCTCCAAAAAGAAAATATTTATTCACCTCATGCATCTACAAATATCTTAAACTACCAACACAACTCATCTAAATTATTTAGACATTTCTAAAATTTTCTAATTAAATTTTTGCTCAACTCAAAGATATATATTTGTGCAAAATAGTTTACGAAAACTTTTCGAAGTAAAATTAAAATGAAGCAACTCAACTATGGCTATAGATTAAAGCAAAAATAAATTAAAGAATTTAATCGGGGGAGTGGAATCAATTGTGTGTATATCAATGACCTATTACAAAGTCCAATTCTGTGTGCAAGTGGAAGCATGGAATTCCAGTGTAGAATACAGAGTTACGGACACGCACGTGATCATCAGCTGTCCCAGGGGAGATTTGCAATCCATTTTTTAAATAGAAATAATAATCACACATGCTGGCAATGCAGATGGTTAATAATTGATTTTATTTTATTTTATTTTATTTATAAATCAAGTTAATGATATATTTGTTTCCGTAAAATCAAGTTTATCTTATTTTTTTCATTTCTTTAGATTATATACTACTTTATTTTTTTAACTATCCATTAAAATAATTGTAAAATGATTAAATAATAACTAAACAATCTTATTCTACGTACCATTCTAATTAACTAATTTATTTATTAAAATCTAGAAATTTGATAAATAAAAATGAAGATAATAAATTAAGAATAATCAACTGGTTATAAATCAATTGGTACACTTATTATAAAATAATCATGACAAAAATGTGAGGTCATTCAATTTTCAGTTTTTACAATATGTATAAAAAATAAATGTGAAAAAAATAATTATCATGTTTCATTAAATTTTTAAAAAAAGGCAGTTAGAATAGAATTAAAAAAATTATAAATAAAAATTAATTCACTTAAAAAGGATGGAGAAAATAAATATTCAAATTTCCATTAAAATAATAATAGTAATGATAAAAACCACCTTGGCCTGCTGTATATAAAAAGGTAAATACTCAAAGGAAAATGCAAGAAAACTCCGCAGTCACTTACATGCATTTTCAGAAAGATGCAAAATTATCCCATGGGCATGTTGTGGAAATCGGGTTAGTTTCCACCAAAATGAATAATTGTGCCAAAAATTAAGACAAAGAAAAATTCACAGGTAGTTGGTGGAGTCACAAATGGTCTCCCTTAAAAACCAACTTCCTTAGACTCTTGAGTCTTGGTGACAGAATTTTTCTAAGATAATTTAAAGCACAATATATCACAAAGTAAAAGACCCGACAATAGCTATTAAATAGAAATAAAAGGAACACCAGAATTTAACGAGGTTCGGTCAATTATGCCTACGTCCTCGGACACTACTAAAATAATATTTCACTATTTCAAAGAAATATTACAAAGTGAAATATTACAAGAGAGAGAGGAAAAATACAATCAATCTTAGAAGTAGAGAGATTGATGGTTTTTGGGATGAATTGTTAAGAGGGGATGAAGTCCTTTTATAGCCTAATGCTATGGTGGAAAAATCATCTCTTTCCGATGTGGGATTGTCATATTTCAACAAATCTCCACCTTGACAATCTCACAATTCCAAACAAACATCATCTAAACTCTTATATTACAAATTTCAGTAATGTCTCCAAATGCGCTTCAAAGCGCCCAATTTCAAATTCTAATAACATTTATCAAGTCCAAACAATGTTGGAACTTGACACTTGTCACAACTTTCGTTGCCATATCTGCGGGATTTTCAGCAGTCAAAATCTTCTGAAGAAGTATCCCACCATCTTCAAGAATTTCCCGTACAAAATGATATCGAACATCGATATGCTTCGTCCTTGTATGATAAACTTGATTCTTTGCTAAACAAATAGCACTTTGACTGTCACAATGCACTTTGACATGCTTCTGACCAATTCCCAAGTCATTCAATAACCCCTGAAGCCAAATTGCCTCCTTAACAGCTTCTGAAACTGCCATGTACTCTGCCTCTGTTGTAGACAAAGCAACTGTTGACTGTAAGGTGGACTTCCAACTAACCGGTGCCTTTGCAAGTGTGAACACATAACCGGTAGTAGATCGACGTTTGTCTAAATCACCTGCATAGTCGGAATCACAATATCCAACTATATATTGACCACTTTTCTCATCCCGCTCAAACATTATACCAACATCTACAGTATTCTGAATATACCGTAGAATCCATTTCACAGCTTGCCAATGTCCTTTGCCAGGATCATGCATGTACCTGCTCACAACTCCAACTGCTTGTGAAATGTCAGGCCTCGTACACACCATTGCATACATCAAGCTACCAACAGCATTTGCATATGGAACCTTTGACATATATTCTCGTTCTTCATCACTTTTCGGAGATAAAGATGCACTGAGCTTAAAATGAGGAGCAAGTGGAGTACTAACTGGTTTTGTATTCTCATTTATCCCAAAACGCTTTAGTACTTTTCTCAGATATTGTTTCTGAGTCAAACAAAGTCTCCCCAATTTTCTGTCTCTGCATATCTCCATACCGAGAATCTTCTTAGCTTCCCCTAAATCCTTCATTTCAAATTCCTGATTTAGTTGAGCTTTTAACTTCTGAATCTCTCCTTCATCTTTTGAAGCTATCAGCATATCATCAACATAAAGGAGGAGATAGATAAAGGAACCATCCCGTAGCTTGCGTAAATATACACAATGATCATATTTGCTTCTTGTGTATTTCTGCCTTATCATAAACTTGTCAAATCGTTTGTACCACTGTCTTGGAGATTGCTTCAATCCATACAACGATTTGCTCAACTTGCACGCCAAATTTTCTTTTCCAGCAACTTTAAATCCTTCTGGCTGAGTCATGTAGATTTCTTCTTCTAAGTCTCCATGTAAAAATGCAGTTTTTACATCGAGCTGAACTAGTTCCAGATCAAATTGTGCTACCAAAGCCAGCAGTATTCTTATGGAGGAATGTTTTACAACTGGAGAAAATACTTCATTATAATCAATTCCCTCCTTCTGAGCGTAGCCTTTAGCTACCAATCTTGCCTTGTAGCGGATATCATTCTTATCAGGAAATCCGTCTTTCTTTGCATAAACCCATTTACAGCCAATCGCTTTCTTTCCCTTTGGCAGACTTGCTAGCTTCCATGTCTGATTCTTTTCAAGGGACTGCATCTCTTCTTCCATAGCCTTTCTCCACTTTTCTTCTTCTGAGCTTTGAATAGCTTCACAATAAGTGGAAGGAATCTCATCATCTACTGAAGATGTATAATTAGTCATATCTTCAAGTCGAGCAGGTTTCTTAATCTTCCTTTTCGGCTTTCGTAGTGCAATTGGCTCAAGTTGCTGAGGAGGTTCTTGTGCTGAAACCTCTGCTTCCTCATCTGATCCATTTTCTACCATTATCTCCTCTTCTTCCGTAGGAGTAATTTTATCAGACTCTACAATTGCTGGATCAACAATTCTTCTTCTATCAAACTCCACCTGTTTGGGAGTTTCCTCCACCTGCTGTGGAGAACCATCCGTCTGTTCCTTTGTTACCTTTAACATGGTAGACTCATCAAAGGTAACATCTCTACTAAAGATTATTTTCTTCGTCTCTGGGCACCATAGTCGATATCCTTTGATACCAGAGGATATCCCCATAAAGATAGCTTTCTTTGCCCTTGGATCTAACTTTGATTCCTTAACATGATAGTATGCAGTGGAACCAAACACATGTAAGGAATTATAATCTGTAGCAGGTTTTCCATACCACACCTCCAAAGGTGTTTTGCCATTGATAGCAGTTGATGGCAAACGATTAATGAGATGACATGCGTATGTTACAGCCTCAGCCCAAAACTGTCTGCCTAATCCAGCATTAGACAACATACACCGAACTTTCTCCAGTAGAGTTCGGTTCATGCGTTCAGCCACCCCATTCTGTTGTGGTGTATTTCTGACAGTGAAATGTCGAACAATTCCTTCATTTCTGCAAACTTTCATGAAGGGATCACTTGTGTACTCTCCGCCATTGTCTGTTCGAAGACACTTGATCTTTCTGCCCGTCTGAGTTTCTACCATCTTCTTCCAGATGAGAAAAACTTCCAACACTTCATCCTTTGTCTTCATTGTATACACCCATACTCTTCTTGAACAATCATCAACAAAGGTAACATAGTAGTGTTTACCTCCCATTGAAGCAGTTTTGGAAGGACCCCATACATCTGAGTGAACATAATCCAGAATACCCTTGGTATCATGGATTGCAGTGCCAAACTTCACTCTCGTCTGCTTCCCTTTGATGCAATGCTCACAGAAGTCTAATTTGCAGGTTCGCACTCCTTGCAATAATCCTTGATTCGCCAGAAGTTTCAAGGATTTTTCGCCTGCATGCCCCAAGCGCATATGCCACAATCTGGTTATTTCTAGCTCATGGTCATCACTAGAAACTGCTGCTGTTGTTCCAACAACTGTATTGCCTTCATAGTAATACAAGTTGTTGCTCCTTTGAACTCCTTTCATCACCACAAGTGCTCCAGATATAACCTTCATTACTTCATTTTTAATGATTATAGTGAAACCCTTTCTCCCAAGGATTCCCATAGAAATGAGGTTTTTCGTCAGACTGGGCACATATCTTACGTCTGTCAGAGTTCTGATTGATCCATCACGATTCCTCAATTGGATTGAACCAATTCCAGTTGTTTTGCAAGGGCTGTCATTTGCTGTATAGACAACTCCACCTTCAATTTCTTTAAAATCGAAAAACCATTCCCGATTGGGACACATATGGTGGCTACAGCCTGAATCCAGAATCCAAGCAGTCGAACTGCTTATTGATGGCATCAATGCTAATGAAAAATCTGAATCATCACATTCAGCTACATTTGAATCTGCAACAGCCTTGCCTTTGCCAGATTTGCTTCTCAACTTAGGACAATCTTTCTTCCAGTGCCCCTTTTCTCGACAAAAGGCACATTCATCTTTGCCCACTCTGGACTTTGATCTGTCTTTCTTTCCCCTGTTCTTATTTTTCGAACGGCCTCTTACTATTAAAGCTTCAGCTGCTCCACTGGTGCTATCCTTCTTGTCTTTTCTCCTCAATTCATAGTTGTATAGTGCAGCACATACTTCACTAAGAGACACCTCAGCTTTCCCATGGAGTAGAGTAGTTTCTAGAAACTCAAACTCCTCAGGAAGGGATCCCAACAGCATTAGGGCCAAATCTTCATCTTCAAATGTCACATCCAAGTTCATCAGATCTGCTACAAGTTGATTGAAATTGGTGATGTGATCATTCATCGTGGTACCAGGAACATATGTGAATCTGAACAGTCTTTTCTTCATATGAAGCTTATTTTGACTGCTCTTTTTCAAGAATTTTTCCTCCAGTGCCTTCCACAATTTACTTGCAGAAGTTTCTTTACAAAAGGCATACTTCTGCTCTCTGGACAGGCACGATCGAATTGTACCACATGCCAAACGATTGATTGTATTCCATTTCTTCTCATCTGCACCTTCTGGCTTTTCTCCCTCAATGGCAATGTCTAAGCCTTGCTGAAATAAGGCGTCTAGAACTTCACCTTGCCACATGCCGAAATGGCCTGTACCATCAAAAATCTCCACTGTAATTCTCGTATTTGCCACAGCAGTTCTCGCCAAAATTGATGAAGTAGAAGATGTTGTGTCCATTGTGGATTTTTGTCCTTCTCTTGCCATTTCCCTTTTAAGACTATTTAATAGCTTTCAAATGCGGAATACCCAAGAATCCAAGGAAACCTTTCTGATGTGGAAGATCAGCTTACGCCGCAACCACAGAGCATATAACTCAGTAACCTTGGCTCTGATACTAATTGTTGTGGAAATCGGGTTAGTTTCCACCAAAATGAATAATTGTGCCAAAAATTAAGACAAAGAAAAATTCCCAGGTAGTTGGTGGAGTCACAAATGGTCTCCCTTAAAAACCAACTTCCTTAGACTCTTGAGTCTTGGTGACAAAATTTTTCTAAGATAATTTAAAGCACAATATATCACAAAGTAAAAGACCCGACAATAGCTATTAAATAGAAATAAAAGGAACACCAGAATTTAACGAGGTTCGGCCAATTATGCCTACGTCCTCGGACACTACTAAAATAATATTTCACTATTTCAAAGAAATATTACAAAGTGAAATATTACAAGAGAGAGAGGAAAAATACAACCAATCTTAGAAGTAGAGAGATTGGTGGTTTTTGGGATGAATTGTTAAGAGGGGATGAAGTCCTTTTATAGTCTAATGCTATGGTGGAAAAATCATATCTTTCCGATGTGGGATTGTCATATTTCAACAGGGCATTAATATTTCCCTCCTCTTCACCCTCATCCTCTTCTTCTTCCTTCATCATGTAAGAATTTCTTATATTAATTTCTAACTGAAAGTACAACTTATAATCTCCTCTTCCATAATTTGATGTGAGCACATTGCTTGATTTTGTTTTCGAAATATATGATATGATGAATGCTAATGCGACGATTTGTTATCTTTGACTTCTTTTCAGGTTCAGATTGAGTGTGCTAAAGAGAATCCATTAACGCCCAAAGCATACTTGATGCGATACTGGAGCAAACACATAACCTCTTCTTTACCTTTATCTCCATTCCTTCTTTCAAAGGCTTCCCCATTGAATGCAGTTAACTCTGCTACTTTTGCCAAACTCGCCGCCGAAAACTCTCTCTCCACCCGCCTTACTGCCTTCTGCTCCTCCGCTAATCTCTTATGCTTCCCCGACTTATCTCCGAGCCTTGCGACTCAAGACGAAGGCTCCAACTTTGCCATCTATTCGAACCAGAACTTCACCAATTATGGCACCTGTCGACTCAGCGGGGACCGTTCGTTCAAGAACTACTCACAGGACGAAAATTTGGCACAAGACTCGTTTCGGCGGTACAGCCGAAACGCACAAGGTAACAAGGACAAGTTTTCCCAATTCGCGCCTGGTTCAAACCTTGCTGATGACAACTTTAACACCTACGGTACCGGTGCTAACGGCGGCGAAGGTGAATTCAAGGAGTACAATAACCATGTAAATTTACAAAATGCTCGATTCACTTCTTATGCTGATGGAGGTAACAGCAGGGCTCACGCATTCTCCAGTTATGTAGAGAACGCAAATTTGGGTGTTGAATGGTTCGTTAGTTATGGTAAGAATGGAAAAAAAGCCCCTAACGAGTTTGAGAGATACGATGTGGCATCAAGTTTGGTTGAATCAAATTTTACAAATTACGCTAAGAATAGTGATGAAGCTAATGACACTTTCAAATCTTATGGGCTGGATGCCAATCAGGCAAGAAGCTCTTTTCACAGCTATGGCGACGGAGGAAAATCTAGTAAAGAAAGTTTCACTAGTTACGCTGAGCATCCCATTGTGAGTTTAAATGCTTTCACATCTTATGCCAAGAATTCAAATAATCAGCAGCTCGATTTCGCCAAATATTTCGGCCAAACTTACATTGTTGGGAACAATTTCACCGGCTACGGTGAGGGAGCAGAAGGGCAGGCAATCAAGTTCAACACCTATGGGGATGTAACAAATTTCAAGCATTATGCTAAAAAGGGTGTGTCTTTCGCTAAGTACAACGAAAGCTCTTCTCCTAATAGTACAAATACAAAAGCTACATTAATGACTGCCAAAAAGTGGGTAGAGCCTGGAAAATTCTTCCGTGAATCAAAGTTGAAGAAAGGGACTGTGATGCCAATGCCTGATATCAGAGATAAGATGCCCATATCTCCTCCAAATTGCCTTTTTCTATTGGAAAAATGGATCAACTGAAGCAAATATTTGGAGCAACTCAGAATCCAAGGATGGAAACCATAATCTTGGATGCTCTTAGAGAATGCGAGAGAGCACCTAGCCGCGGCGAGACCAAGTGCTGCGTCGGGTCCGCTGAAGACTTAATGGATTTCGCCACCTCCGTGTTAGGCCCCAATGCGGGGTTCCGTACAACACAAAACGTGAACGGATCTAAGAAGGATATCATGATAGGAAATGTGGAAGGCATCAATGAAGGGAGAGTGACCAAGTCTGTATCTTGTCACCAAAGCTTGTATCCATACCTGCTCTATTACTGCCATTCGGTTCCCAAAGTTCGGGTTTATGAAGCGGATATATTGGATCCAAATAGCAAGGCCATCATTAACCACGGCGTTGCGATATGTCATTTAGATACTTCGGCTTGGAGCTCCACCCATGGTGCTTTCTTAGCTTTGGGTTCAGGTCCTGGTCGGATTGAGGTCTGTCATTGGATATTTGAGAATGACATGACTTGGACCTCGAATTGGTGAATTTTTATATTAATTTGAGTTGTTTATTAAGAATAATGAGTTTTCACACCACAAAAGAAGGATATAAAACCATTGAAGATTATGATATATATTTTGGGACATAGTTCGGACATGCTAGCTTTATTCTTTGGTCATTTGTTTGCTGTAATTAATTAATATATGTTTAATAATAATATAGTTTTACCCAGAAAATGGTAAGGATCAAAAGTCCTAAAAAGAAAGACTTGAGTACTACATTCACATGGAGAGGCAGACCCATCATCTCTGTCAACCTTAACTCTTATGCTATTACGAATAATGTATCTTATGACAGCAAATTATCAGTTTTTTTTGGTACGAAAATTTGAAAATATATCTTTGTATAAAACAAGGCATAAAATTGGCCTTAAAGTAGGCAGCTGAGGGAGATAAACATTCAAACTGAACATATCTGCAGAAAAGTTTAAAGACATTATAGCTTTTCTAGTATTGTAATTAATATGAATGAACTAACAAGAAAATTTTGACCAAAGTTTTGTTAGAAGTAATGAAATTAGGATCACCACATAAGTTCAAATTTCTAATTTCTAATTTTCTTTCTCTGTTGGGCTGTTGGCTTTGGCAGTCAAAAAATGCTAGTCAAGGATCCACAATATTCAATTATAGT
Source organism: Triadica sebifera (assembly GCA_023653625.1). Taxonomy (NCBI): domain Eukaryota; kingdom Viridiplantae; phylum Streptophyta; class Magnoliopsida; order Malpighiales; family Euphorbiaceae; genus Triadica; species Triadica sebifera. Next base: position 2,295,962 of record CM042913.1, read on the forward strand.
AGGCTCTACAAGATTTGCATTTTACTTTATTTTATGTTATTTATGAATGAGAAGGAAAATAAAGTTTCCCAAATTGTGAAGGAAAATCATGGTGTACTATTTGCTTTAAATGAAATTAAATGGAGCATGGCTATATGTACCCTTGAATTAGAATTGCTCTCTGAACTTCCATGTCCTCAAGCTTCCATACCTGCCCCGGATATTTTTTTTTCCGTTTTTGGAAAAAGAAAAGATAATAATAATAATAATAATAATTTAGTTTTCATAACATCTCATTTAGGGAGTGTTTGATATTGTTGTTGGATATGCAAAAAAAAAACATATTTAAATTTTTTTAATTTAATTGACTGATTTTTTTAATTTTTTATAAACTGTTTTTTTCAAATATGTTTTTGGAAAAAATATATATTTAATTGTTTTTCTCAAAAATCACTTTTTAAAACTTAAAAAATTAAAAATAAAAAAAATCTCTAAAAATATTTTTCCTAAAACTCAATAATAATAACACAGTCAAATGATGACCTAACTTATGAAACATTATGTTAACAAGTAATAAGCAAACAAAAAGGAACCAAGGGGGTTTTTGTTTTTAACTTTATTCAAGTATGATGCTTAATGAAAAATTTCCCCTTTCATTAAAATGTTTACTTTTATGCTTAAAATGTGCTTATTGGTGTTTTTCAATTTTTTTCCCATTTGGGAAATTGTCTGTAAAAAATAGAAAAGCAATAAGCTGATCTATAATTCTTTCCGTGGAGTTGAATTAAATAGATGATGTTTAAATTGATTACGCAGAAACATCTAATTAGATAGTCAATATAACAGAGCTGAACAAGAGACAGACTTACTAAAAAGGAAATTAAGTAATCGTATATATTTGAGTCAACATCAGAAGATTAACTCCCTCACCAAGAACATTAATAACTTCATGTGCATAAAAATAGAGGCCATATGTAAGAAAAAATTAATTTAGTCTACGCACACCTATTAAAGAAAGTCTTGTATAGGGAGTTTCAAGATAGAATAATATTTTATAATTATGGCAAAAACTAATTTTAGGTTGATTCGAGTTATTTTGAAGTGATGGTAAATTCATATTTATAAAATTTAATTGTTTAGTTAAATGACCAAATTTTTAATATATGAAATGATTCACGATACTGAAATTAATACACGGTTTAAAGGTGTCTAGAGCAGCTCGTCTTCTAAAAATATATATATATTTTTTTATTAGTTGATAATTAAGAGGAAACATCTAATAGCAGCTTTTTGTGTGGGGTTGTAGAAAGGTGTCAAATTAATCAAATGCACCAATCGATACAATTGCAATTAATGGAAGGAAAAAAAAATTGAAAAAAGCCAAAAAAATTTCATGCGAAAACAATGACCTCAAAATTTTCATGCAGAATTTAGGAGCAATCAAATATGGTGTGTATGTGCTCATCTATTAACGGCTCAAATTAAAAAGGACAAAATGTTCAGAACCTTTGGTTTTATATACTGAGAGACAAATATATAGCCACATATATTAGTGCTTGAACAGGCAAATTAATATAAACATTAATCAGTCAACATAAGCCTTTCCTGCCTAATCTCCGAGTGTGCTATTATTGTTGGGGTCTTCTCATCAAAAGCCTTCTATGCAAACAATTTAATCCTCTGAAGGCGAAAGGCAAATTAAATGATGGGGATGCACACTTTTAAGACTTGCTGTATAATATTCACATTATTAAAATTTTAATTTATAAAATAAAATAGTAATTTTAGTAAATTAAAATTTCGTAGATCAATTATAAAATAAATGTCAAAAAAAAGTGTTGGGAAGAAAATATTAACAGCATTTCTCTTAAAGGATAATCTTAATATGTCTCTAATCATATAAAAAGATTAAATTTATCATACATAATGCAAAAATTGAACTCTGATGCTATTTAACTGTTAAGTTAATAAAATAATAATAATTGTCAACATTGCCAAAAAAAAAAAGTCATTAATCAATAATTTAGTAATAGAATATTTACCTTGAGCTATAAGATGCTAAAAGGAGAATATAATTACCCGATTAAATGCTAATTTTGCTTACAAATAAAGCTAATAACAAAAAACACAGCTTCTGTAAGCATTTATTTTATGCTAAATCTGCTACCAGTGGAGCTGTGAAGCCATTTTGCAACTTAACACATTGCTAGTTACCCACTAATTCACTTATTATCGCAAAGGCAATGTTATAAACTTCACTCTGTATAAATAAATTTTTTAATTTAAAATTGATTCATATTTATTCACAAAATCGCACGAATTATTTATTTTTCATGTGAAAATAGTTTTTGTATCAATTTTATATTAGCATTTCTGAAAGATATTATTTGATGGATTACCTCATCAAAGCAGAAAAATTTCCACCATTTATCATCACCAACATTAAGCTAATAAGTTGAATTAATTAATTAATATTAAAAGATGGGTAAAAAATGAAAATGGTATGGTAAGGCAACAACAGTACTCATAGTGTTCGTGGTTAAGTTTGGTCAGTTTAGACCAATTTATAATCAAACTAATAAAGTCAATTTTTAAACACTTTAACTTTTAACCAAACCAAATGCTATTAAAAATATCGAAATCAATGCTATTTGAATTCAGTTTTGATAGTCGGTTTGGTAGGTTTGATAAATAAATAAAATTAAAATATCATAAAAATTTGACAAATAAAAACTTAAAACCATGATCAATTCATCCAGAATATAAAAATTCAGTATATTACTATAATTTCTAAAAAATTTAAAATATAATTTGTAAATTAGTAAATTAAATTCTTACTCAATCATGGTATTTTAAGGAAAAGTTGAAGAGTGTAGTTAATTAAAAAGTTTATAAATTTAGAAAATTATTAATATTAGTATTATATATATATATATATATATTAAAAGAGACTTTATACTATTAGTTCGGTTCGATTTTATTAAATTTATATTTTCTTAATTTAAAATCAAAATAAAAAATAAATTTATAAAAATTTCAAAATTATAAATATCTACGAAACCACTTAAATCATAATTTTTTAATTTAAATTGAATTGAATCATTTTAATTTTATCCGTTAATTTTTGCGCAGCCTAAGTACTGAAATTGGTGGTTTATAATTGAGGTGGAAATGTGGAATTACGAATTGTGCCATTATCACGAGCCTTGTTTGTCGCTGTCATTAAAGAAATGCATATGACTAATAGAGAAAGGCATGTTGGGAAAGGGAATCACGAAAAGGCACTCAGAAGCTCCAAAATACTTGACATGGTAAAACAAAGTTAAGAGCGGCAAAACGCGTAAATTATCTAAATTGAGAGCCACATTTGACCAATCAGAATAAGACACGTGTAAAACACGCGGCTTATCTGTAATCTGCCAATTAATAATAATGTCAAAATTTGCACACACACATGTGTTGTGTTGCACTTTTATGGTCTCAATTCTATTCAATGTTCCATTTTCCAAATTCTTGTTTACCAATGAGACAAAAAAAAAAAAAAAAAAAAGAGGTCAGAGCTCAGTTTGTAGCGTTTGAATATTCGTCTTTTATATTATATATTAAATTATATAAAATAGAATTATTTAAATTATTTATTATTTTTATACGGCATATATTATTTAATTATTACAAAAAAAATCATATTTAATCTTTAAACGGTCATTAAGATATATATAATTTATATTAAAATTAAAATTATTACCTAAAATATATTATAAATATTAAACGGATTGTCTCAATCCAAATCCAATTTATGTAATTAAGCATTTCATTTAATTGTATTGTGACAAATTTTGATAACTATTTACTAATTATTGGCTTTTTTAGAAAAAAAATTGTACTAATTTTTTAAAAAAATAAAAAAAAGAATACTATTATGATTGGTTGCTATACTGTGCCCACTTAAATTTCTTCAGAAATATTCAATGTCCAAAATACTTCAAATCTTCAAGTGCTCTCTTGAAAGAAATAAAACACAAAAATTAGTGTAGATTACTATTATATTAGCAATTATTTAGTTTAACCTATTGACCTGTGATGAATCCTATAACTTGGATTAAAAAGGCTATTAATACAATGATGTTGCTAAACGCTAACCCAATTATATTTATATATATATATATATATATATATAATTGGAAGCTTAAAAAGAAAAAGGAAAAAAAGAAAAGAAGCTTGTTCAAAATGTTAGTAGCAATTTTGGAGGTGGTAGGTCTTTTGAGGCTATAAATAGCCCATTTTCTCGTCCAGTTTTGCATCAAAAGAGATTGTGTTGAAAGGTAGTCGGTATCTGTTACTTGGCTTCCTCTTCTTTTTATTCTCTTTTTGTGGTTTCATTCATCTGTTCGGGTCACTTTCCTCCATATCTGCATCAAAATCACTCTTCTTCTCCTTTTTTCTGGACTAATTACATCACTTGCTAGCTCAATTTACTAAGATTTTCTTATCCAAAAATATTCAACATCCATCATTTTAGATTAATTAGCAGTATCCATTAGCCATTATCACTGTTATTCCGCTCTTAATTAATATGTTCTATTTTGCCTTTTTAATTACAGGCTGATTAATTTCCTTTTCACTGTTTTTAAGGCAATTATGGACTTCGCAGCAGGTGATCTTCAACTGCAGGAGGTGATCTTCATCTGACCAGCTAAGTGTTGCAAGACACATTAACCCAAAAAAGAAGAAGAAGACGATGATGAAGATGAAAAAAGAATTATCTTATTTCTAAACCTATTATTTAAATAAATATATATATATATATATTTTTTTTTTGGAAAAAGAAAAACCCTCTTTTTTTCCTCTATAAACCTTTTTATATATTTCAATTCACAACCTTACAAACCCACCGATATTCCTACTCGTCTCTTGAGAGTTTAAAAAAAAAAAATGCAAAATCACCCCATTAGCCTTTTCTTCTTCGTCCTCCTCTGCATTCCATTGTTTCTCAATGTAAGCTCAAAGTTTATTCCTTTATGAATGAATTTCAAAAAATGTTTCTTTTTTTTTTTCTTTTTTATTTTCCTAATTCTTATTATTACCGTTATTAATTTTTGTTTTTGTAACAATGCAGGTGAATTTAGCTAATGCAAGACGATTGTTGGCCGGTGAGAGTCCACTGACGCCTAAAGCATCCCTTATCCGGTACTGGAACAAAGAAATCCACAGCAATTTACCAAAATCTCCATTCATTTTATCCAAGGCTTCCCCATTGAATGTCGTCGACGCCGCCACTTTTTCCAAACTCGCCTCCCAAAATGCCCTTTCCACTAAGCTTCCCGCTTTCTGCTCCGCCGCCAAGCTTTTCTGCTTCCCGGATTTATCTCCCAGTCTCGAAAAGCATCACAAAGATGTCAACTTCGCCAGCTACCTCAACCGCAACTTCACCAATTACGGCACCGAACGGGCTGGCGGAATCGACTCCTTCAAGAACTACTCCGACGGTGATAATATTCCCATTGATTCTTTTCGGCGATACGGTCGAAACGGAGCCGGTCGCAACGAGAAATTTTCCTTTTATGCCCCGGATGGTAACGTCATCGATGAGAGCTTCAACACATACGGAACCGGCGGTACTGGTGGCACCGGCGAGTTCAAGAAGTACAGTCCGCAAGTAAATGTTCCAAATCTCCGGTTCACAACCTATTCCGACGACTCCAATGGGAAAGCCCAAAAATTCTCTAGTTATTCATCAGAAGCAAACGCCGGCAGTGGATCGTTTAAGGGATATGGCAAGAACGGAAATGGAGTGCCGAACGAGTTCACAAGCTACGGAGAGAATTCAAATGTGATCGGGTCGGATTTCGGCAATTACGGCGAGAGTGGAAATGGAGCGTTTGATAACTTCACCTCTTATGGAGTCAATGGAAATGTACCGGAAAATAATTTCAAGAATTATGGTGCTGATGGAAATGGAAATGTCGATAGTTTCTCAACTTACAGAGACCAATCCAATGTGGGAGATGATTCATTTCAATCTTATGCGAAGAATTCAAACGCAGAGACAGTGAATTTCAACAATTATGGGAAATCATTCAATGAAGGAACCGATACTTTTACAGGGTACGGCGAAGGAGCACAAGGCCATGAAATTGGGTTCAAGATCTATGGAATTAACAACACATTCAAAGATTACACCAAAAAGGGTGTTTCTTTTGCTAAGTACACAAATATAAGCTCTACTTCAGCTTCAGAAACATCTACAACGAAACTCAGAGGCAGTTTGGTAAATAGATGGGTTGAACCGGGCAAATTTTTTCGTGAATCCAAACTCAAAAAAGGGACAGTGGTGCCAATGCCGGACATTCAAGATAAAATGCCTAAAAGGTCCTTTTTGCCCCGTTCTGTTACCTCTAAATTACCATTCTCAACCTCCAATATGGCCTTACTGAAGAGAACTTTCCACGCCGATGATAATTCCACCATGGAAACCATCATTCAGGACGCACTCCAGGAATGCGAGACAGCCCCTAGCCCCGGCGAGACTAAGCGGTGCGTCGGCTCCGCCGAGGACTTGATCGACTTCGTCACCTCTGTCTTAGGCCGGAATGTGGTGGCCCGCACGACTGAAAACGTCAACGGGTCAAATAAGAATATCATGATTGGATCCGTCAAAGGAATCAACGGTGGTAAAGTAACCAAGTCAGTATCTTGTCATCAGAGCTTGTACCCATATCTTCTCTACTACTGTCATTCGGTTCCAAAAGTTCGGGTTTACGAAGCGGATATCTTGGATCCGAACAACAAGGCAAAGATCAACCACGGTGTTGCCATATGTCATCTGGATACTTCCTCCTGGAGCCCGACTCATGGTGCTTTCTTGGCTTTGGGTTCGGGTCCGGGTCGTATTGAAATCTGCCACTGGATTTTTGAAAATGATATGACTTGGACAATTGCTGATTAAAAAAGAAGCAGATTTTGGATCAGATCGGATTGTGTGATAATGTGTTTCTTTCAATTTGGGTTCGAACCGAGGGCTAAAGAAAATTATCCACTGGCTCGATCTCAAAGATGGGCTAAAAATTAGCCTGTCAATTATTTTATATAAGTTGTGGGTATCTTATTTATCAGATAAGGATTTTGTTGCTCTGGAAAAAGAGAAAAGCTTATTGTTGTCTCTCATCAATAATAGATCTCTCATTGATGAGGAGTTCCAGAATTTTAAGTATATGCGTCTATATTGTGTATAATGATTCATGAATTATAAGTTATTTTGTGCTGTTTAAATTGATATTAAAAATGTAACCATGTGATTAATTAAATCTTAGATCGATTAATTGAAAATAATGAAATTCTTCTTTAGCTATGGCTAATCTTCCGCTGCTTAATGTTCACCGCAAAGAGATACATATATAAGTCGCCTGCTTGATTTGTGACACGAAGAAGGTAAATTTTATGAGTGCTTAGCCTACTTATTTTTTTATATTTATCTATTTGTACAAGCGGGTAGAGTTAATTAGTTTCAAATCTCACAGTAGCCATCAATCACATGGGGATTTTCTCTCTGATTGATCACATGGAGGCTTTCCCTCGTTAGAAAAGTTATATAGAAAAATTTTATTATTGAATTATTCCACAATTATACCCAAACAAAAAAAAATTGAGGATTGGTTGGTCGAGGCATTTAATTCAACAAGCCCTGTAAAAGTTTGAAGGCAGAATATGTAGCAAGTGACCAAGAAAAAAAAATTAACAAAATTGAAAAAATAAAGAGGTTGTAGTTGTACAATAAACCATAGCTATCCATTTGCCCCATCCCTATCCTATTAGGATGAAAGTTTGCCCCTTTCTGCCGGCCATTTGCTTTTAATTCACATTCAAGCATAGTTCATTGATGCACAACAGCGAACTTGGGTTAATTTTTACCTCATGCATTTCTTCACTAAATAATGGTGCTGTTTTTAATTTTAATTTCCAAAAAGAGTAAAAAAAAAAAAAACTCTCTGCTTAAATTATGTAATACAAAGATATTTTCTTCAATTTGAATGTGAGAAATTTTTTCTATTGGATTTCAAACTTAAGACCATTTGGGAGGAACTAAGCCTCTTCTGCTACCAGTGCCCATGCCCCGAGCTGAATGTGAGCTTTTTAATTGTTAGAGAAAGAGAATAAAAGGGATGACATATGAATAATAAATAGAAACTGAATGTTACAAACATAAAAATTGAGATTTTTTTTTATTTTAATTGAAACTTAAAGATAATTAATAATATATATTATTTAATATAAAATTCAGGAAGTATAAATAAGAACTTAATTAAGAAGTACAAGAAACTCAGCGTTTGATCCAGGATAGATGTAAAGAACGTGAAAGAATTAAAGAAATGAAGGCCACAATAATATTGGCATTGTTATGTTGGTAAGCCAAAGCCATCATCCTATTTCTTTCCACACTAATGGCATTATCCATGGCTTAATTATTTTTTTATTATCATAGTTGTCACGCACTTTGACACAATCTACTATTTAATAAGTTTTTATTTATATTAATTTATTATCTCTCTGTTTGGGTAGAGGGTCATCTCATCCACAATATATAATTAATTGTTAATTATTCAAAATAAATATTGCAATATGGGCTGAATTATATATATATATATATATTGATCAAAGTGCTTCCAAACCAAAGATGATTCGCTAATGTGTTTCTAGTCATCATCTATATACATAGGATGCTACAAAAAATGGTATGTAAAGGAGAAGGACCCAATTATCATGTATTTGTTTGGGCTAAAAATTAATTTGCTCCAAAATAAGCTAACGCTATTTCTTCCCTTGTAGGAATATATATATATATATATATATATATATATATATATATATCAACTTGAGGATAATATGTAAAGCTGGAAGCTTTTACAATATTTACATAAAAACAATTTGAAAAACTTGACAATTGGGTCAAGTTTTTCTTATATAGTTAAAATGGGATATATATCATTCAAAAAATTGAGAAAGTAAGTAATATAATTTTTTTTTTGCATTTCCTAATTTATAATACTTGTGTAACGAAAGCTTTGAATTAATTATGAATTAGATAGATTCTAAGATAACTCCATTGTATCAAAATTAGCTTTAAAATATATTTTAATTTTTTATCAAACAGACAATGTATGTGTGAGAATTATGATTTTATCATTCGGAACTAAAATTTTTATCTTTGGGGGGAAAAAACAGAAATAATTATGAGAAACATACGTGGGGCTAATGTACCACTCACGAGTGATGGTGGACAAAATGTGTGGGTTCTAGTTAAATGGTTTTGTGGCAATTATGAAATGGATCGAAGAGACCCCTCCACTTGTTTAGTTGATTCTTTCAAAACTACCAACTACTTATTAGTGACCAACACCTTTGAATCCTACATTCCTTCTAAACTATAAGTGGCTGTCATGCAAATCGCCAATTCCTACTTTTACTTTAAATTTTACAAATTCTAACTCATCTTTCTTTAGTACACTCCATATCAAAATGCTTCCTTTTTCCTATGTTGAAATAATTAACTAATTAAATAAATTATTTTATTCATGTTATATCAATTGATTATAATATTTAAGTGTTTTTTATAATGATTTGAACATTATTCCTCCTTCGAAATAACTTTTGAAATGAATTAAATTCAAATTTTATTTATTTAACATATTATATATCAGAGTCGTCTGTCTTATAATGCTTGGTTTCTTGTAATAGTAGAGTTTTTTTCATTATTAATTAGAAAGGTTAAGTTTGAGTCATATATATATTAGATAAGAAATTTAGGGTTATGGGCAAAATAAATTAGTTTGAAATTATGAAACATAGAGAACTCGAACTGGAAAACGATAAATAAGAACCAATAACAGCTCAAACTAAATATTATGCTATAAAAAACAAAAGATAAATAAGAAAAGTTAGGTAGAAAATTGTTGTTGAATCTCCATTGCAGTAGCAAAATCTACAAATGCCACTTCCTCAGAGTTTGTTTGTATAGTTTATGAAGGAGAAGCCCACAGCTGCGATTCTCTCAACCAACCTGATCACTGGACCACTGACAAAAATATATTGGCCATCCCTTACTATAAATTTTGGTAGCTGGTTCGCCATTTAAACTGTTGCTATTCTAAATATGAAACTCTCTGAAACATTTTCCTCCCCCCACATATATATCGTATCGCATGTCATATCTCAAACATCCCACCCAACTACTACCTATGCGTACTCTGTTCGATATCAAACTTAAGTTCATTAATGTCTCAACATGATACACAAACTGTTAAGAGATAGGTAAGAAACATCCATCAACAGAGACAACTCACCTATAGCATATTTCATATTTTACGTTTTTTTTTTTTTTTAGTTTTCAGTATGTTTTATTCAATATCAATATAACTTTAGTAATTCACCATAAAATACCGTTAAGGATTTGGGAATTTTTATCCCCTTTTTGTTGAAAATGAATCTTGTATATCTAATTCATTTTCAAAAGTTGATTCAAAGTAGCAAGACTATTCGAGTCTTATCAAGTATAACTTAAATCTTATAACAAATGAAAATGATTAAATGATAGGATACAATATAAATTTAAATTTATATGAGTTTGAGTTAAACAGATATGTATTATAACAGTATTTACATATTTATGACACAAAAAAATATCATAAACTAGTTTTATTTCACTAACCTATTTAAACACGATTAGACACGTTTAAAAATATATAAAATATTTAATAATATTAGTATTATTCAAATTATATAAAGTATGCAAATATATATTTAATATTTCTAAATATATATAATATAAATTTGTATATAAATAAATTTATAATACATTATGAAAAAATTAATTATATTAGTATATGTGAATAAATATTAATATACTAATTATATAACTATTACTTATTAATTTATATTATATTAATATTATGCTAATGTATTTACTAATTTATTTTAGATGAATTAATAAATATTTTTCATACATTTTGTTTCTCAAAAAATATTTTTCAACTAAATTATTTTTTTGTATTTTTTTACAATTGACCTATGGTAGCCAGCATTTCTATAAATTTTATTATTCTTGCAATGTATTGACATGTGTAATAGAAAAAATGATGGAAAGATAACGATGAATTGAAAACTCGTTATTCAATTTGTAGTTTTATTTGAATGAACTATATAGTTTATTTTTATAATAATTTTAGATATAAATAATTTTATGGTGTGTGAGATTTTATTTGCCAATTGTATTGTGTTTTTAATATAATTTTTATATTTATTCGTATATAATCGTGTTTTGTATTGTATAATTTATACATACTTAATTAATGATGTCATATTTAATTGTATAAATATTAATTTTAACCATATTATCTTTGTATTTTAATTTTTTATACGATTAGATTAATTAATTATGTTGAATTAGATTAATTAATTGTTTTATAATCGTGTTATATAAAATTAATGACAAATTGGTCACAGGATGAATAATGTGAAAGGTTAATGTACATCATGATTTTAGTATAAAACAACAAATGGAATGACAACGAGGAAGTTATAAGTTAGTCGGGTCAGAATCCTAGGAAAAACAAATATGTTGCGATTGCAATTAAGAAAACAACGAAACCAATTCTAAAACGATGATAATTCGAGTCCTAGTTTTGACAGTCAAACCAAACCATTGAACCTCGATTTGGTGGTGCATTCAATATTTTTAGTAAATTGAAATTGTAAATGAATGATAAAATTTTTTATTGGATGATTATTTTTTATATAAAGTAAGATCATAAATTTTTATTTTCAATTGTTAATAGAGTCATTATAATTATTTGATGAGGTTAAAGTTAAATAAATAAATAATAAAAGAAAATCCCAAGAGGACAGGGCAATTGGATGGGACAATTTTTAATTTATTGTAGCGAGACGAAAATGCCAATCTCCATAAAGAGTCTTTGGGTCTTGGTCACTTCTTCTCTCGTCTCGTCTTTGTCTTGAAAGTTGAAAGAAAGTAATTTCTCGCAAATCTAATTGCATTCGAAAACATTTTCCTCTACATCCAATCAATTAAATAATTCTCCTTCCCAGTTCCATCTATAAAGATAATCTTACTTTTATTTTCATATATATTAAAATATTTAATTAATTTAACTAAAAGTTTATACTTTTCTTTGTGTGTCTATTTGAGTTAATAACTTATTATTATATTAAAGAGTTAATTTTTATTTTTGAGCTGAATTTGGTAACAAAAATAGAAACCATATTAAACATGAATATAAGTATAAAAATTTAAAACAAATTTAGTGGATAATAAAATAAAAAGTGAATTGATTCTACAAAGTATTGATAAAAAAAATCAATTATTATTATTATTATGTGTCTAATAAATTTTTATGGATTGTTATATTATGAAATCGAATATATATTGCACTATAAATCTCCGTATTCTATACATGCGAAATAAAATAAAAATTTATTATTTATAATTTATAAATTTATCATGTTAAATTTGTATATTTATTGTTTTAAATTTACAAGTTCATTATTTATAATTTATAAATTCATTATTTAGAACTTTATAGATTTATTACGAAGATTCATCATTTATAATAACAATAATCAAAATATTCAAAAATTCTAAAAAAATCAAATGAGCAAATTTTAAAAATTATCTCTCTCTAAAATAAATGTGAAATATATAGAGATTTTTTTTTTCTCTCTAAGGATGAACATAAAACACGTATGATGAACATAAAATACGATGACAATAAAAAATATTACCATATAAATAAATGAAACGTGTGAAACACTAATAATCTAATGAAAAATGTTGTATAAATTATAAATACACAATGCATTATAGACACAAATAAATTATATAATTTGAGGATTTTGAATGTATCCCTTGCTTCGGGCATAAATCCTAATCCATACCAAATTTAGTCTAAATAGGCCCATATGTCAGATCGAGCCCATGAATCAACAACCCTTTCTTTGAATTCCTTCTGTAGAGTGTCGAGGACGTAAACCTGAGTGAGAGACGGAGGGATGGCCGCCAATGGAGTAAGAAGAACCTTTCAATTCTCTTCAGCTTCTTCAAAAACCCTTTTCAGCCGTTCAACTACTCCACCCCCAAAAGCCAAGACTTTCCCTTTTGGTTCGAAAGCTTCTAGCTTTAGTGGACTCTCCTCTAAACCCTCCTCTGCTATTCGATTCTCCATCAACAATCTCCATTTCTCCAGGTCTGCTCACTTCCTTTGCCTATATACAAACATAGATATATAAGTACATAATGTTTTCTTTGTGTTCAGTTGTTATCTTCTTGATTCTTAATGGGAACATATTTGCAGTTTGATGTAATTGATTTATTAATTCATAGACGTTGAATGAGGCATATTGAGTTTAAAATATTGCATTTGGGATTGTTGTGTAGTTCTTGTTTTGATAGGGAGACACGTTGAATTCGAAGATTTTGTAGCTCATACCTCATGTATTTTCTCAGTTGAAAAGGAGTTTCTGGGTTTCAAGTTTATTATTCTTAGTCTCCTTTTCATAGTTGATATTAATTTGAATATAATGTATTGTGATTGATCTCTTATGTTATTATTTGTCTGTCACGTTCTCTTATTCCTAATTTTTGTGGACATTAAAAATGCTTTGTGAATGCTATTGAGTGATGATCGTAACCTTAAGAGGATTCTCTGCGTGGCTTTTCTAGGTTTCCAGTGGAGTTGGGTGGTGCACTGTCCCTGATGCCCTTGCATAGCATTACTGCCTCTGCCTTGTTTACCTCATTGCTAGCGTTGCATAATAACACTTGGGGATGTCTATCTGAAGGTATTTCTTAAAACTGTTGATTTTAATTTATTTTCTCCCATTACCAGTCGTATGATTCTTTATTTGGCAACTAGTGTAATGATAATGTGGTTCCATGTAAAAATAGAAATTGTTAGTAGGGGGATTATCTATTTTCCAAATGCTTAAGTATTGAACGTCTCACAGTTCTAGAATAGAAAAATCTTGGCCCTTCTTACATCCCTAATCTGTTTTTCTAAGAAGAGAATGTTTATGTCTTGGTTGTTTAACTGAATGAGGAGCCAGTCGCAGAAATTATCTCTTGAGTATATTGTTTTTCTAATCACATAGTTCAGGATTTTCAAGGAAATATGTTCAGGAAGGCGCCATAAATTTGTTTGCCAGCATAGCTAAAGAATTTAAAGCGCATATTTGATTTTAGTGCCATGCTGACTTATGGCCAGATAAATGAATTATGAAATGATTTCAAATAATTTTTTTTTGCTATGCGAAGTATCTCCTTGGAAAGAATGTATGTCAAATGAAGAAACAGACTATGTTTAGACATGCAGAATTGGGTTCAATCCTAAGTGGAGAACAGCGATGTAATCCAGATTGATTTTAGCCAATAAGTAAACAATGCCCAAATTTATGAACTTTTTATTAGCAAACCCTATCGTGGAATATCACAATGGGTGAAGAGATTTTGAGTGTCGAGACACAATTGATGTTTTGGCATTGTTCATTTTATGAATTTTCTTCAGCAACAAAGTTACCACATCTACTGGTCAGTATGGTTCTGCTCAAAATTCTGCTATAAGAACTTTATAGTGGTTGCTAGAAAGAAGAGGAATATAAGGAAATCTTAGATATGACCTGTCATTTTGTCTTAGATAAGGTGGGGATTTTACTATTTCTGGGTTGGAGCCTTTTGTGATCATGATATTGCTTATTTGTGCCTTGTCAAAGTCTTTATGGATCCAGGTTGGTGCATTTTGTCACTCCACTTGAACTCACCCCCTGTACCAGAAATGAGTAAATGCAGGATATATACATGCTTTAGTTGTTTCAGAACTTGATATTTTGCTGAAAGCAAACTCTTGTTTTAAGTTTGATGCTGAGACTAACCAGAAATTCAAGCGTGGATAAGATAACAGGAGTTGAATGCTACTCTTCCAGGCTCCATCTGATCCCCTCAATAAATCTTAGGATATTATAAACAGATTATGTCTCAGTGGAGCCTCCAAAAATGTTCAAAAAATTAGTTTCTTGACCTTTTGTTTGGTATCTTGGCAGGATTTGCAACACCTCTATAACATGGCCTGCGCTCTCCTATTATGGCTGCTGGCAAAATTATCATCACCAGGTGCTATGTAGCATGCTAATTTTCTGAATTAAACTACAATTTTCAAGCGGAAATGGAAGTTTGTTTTTTGGAGTGATGTAATATTCATTTTCTTATTTCGGTAGTCTCCAAGTTCTGAAAAACAACATAAAATGCTGAGCTCATTTGCAGAATTAGTTCGTTTGATGCTTTTATATTTTTGCATTGGGTCTATTCAAATTGCTTATCATTCTTCAATTCCTGAAGAAAAGGACGAGTCAATCAAAATATATTAAATTGGTTCTCAGCTACTTCTTCTTGGGTTAGATTGATTTCGTACTTTTAAGGCTTATTCTATGTGTGGACTGTAAAACAGTATTTCTCTGGTTGCAAGTCTTGATCTTAGAATAGCTTTACTTTTGTTTGTTTTGCACCTTTCAAACTCACTAGTAGCATGTTTTCTTTTCCAATTGCAAGATTCCCATGAGTGATATTTGTGGATGATGAAATATAATTTAACTATAGATTTAAAATTATATTTAAAAATCAATTTTATTTTTCAATATTGGTTGATTATAAGATATAAATATATCTTATTTTTCAACATGGTTTAAGCAATTGTCCCTTTTGAGTTGACTTTTGGAGTGAGTTTTGGGATCACTTATTATGGACTTGTTGAGAATGATGGCCCTGACCTGTAAATGGACCTTTATGAGCCTCTAAAATATCTTTTATACCATGACCAATGCCGATATCTTCGCTCTCAAATCTGTATTGATAGTTCTATTTTAAGCGGTAGTGAGAATTACAGCGAAAATTACATTTTTAGTTACAAGTCTAAAATGCATTTTTAACATGCTAGTGTTTCAATCCTGATGGTAGATATTTCATTTTTTTATTTTTATGTTTTTTACAGTGGCTGAGACAATAGTTAGATATTTCTTGTTTGAGCTACTTTTTAAAGCGAGTTAGGATGAAATTTTATTTTTAACATTATTCAAATATAAAAATTTCGTTAAAAGAAATTTTATTTTTGCCATTTCTTTTGATCCATTTTTTCTTTCCTTTGTAACCTCGTGAAAGTTGTGGCTTTGGGAGCTTGAAGAATCAATGAGAAAGTCATCGTTTTTGAATCAATGTGAGCCCCGAGGTAACTTGACGAGCTTGATGCTTTTGATTACTTGAAGTATTCAAGGCATCTATGCATTTTATAAAATGCTTGGATTTTAAATCTACACATTGTGAAATTTATTGATTATAAAATTTTATCATTTGATTTAAATAAATTGATAATCTTTTGTTATACTTATATTTAGTTTAATGACCACAATCTATTGATTTAACAATTAATTTCTAATTTTACTCTTTATTAAATATTGTTAATTTATCATTAATTATATATTTTTTAAATAATATAATTTAGAGTAATTTTTTTTAAAAATACAATTAATAAAATTATCATTATTGTTAAAATTGAAATATGTTATAAATTTTTTACTCAAAATTATATATTTATGAATAAATTAATTCATCAATTTTTTTTCATTTTTGAAGGATTTTGTTAATATTTTTTTTATTTTATATTCAAACTAATACATATAAAATAAGTGAAAATATAAAAAAAAATTGACAGATTTAAGAATAGTTTTGAAATACTATTAATCTACTAAGAACAATCTTGTAATAAAAAAAAATTAATAACAATCCCTTATGAATAAAAAATAATGAATTTTATATTTTTTCACCTACAAAATGGGAAATCAAATTTTTAAGATTTCATTTGGGTTGAAAGATTTTAAAATCTATGAACTATAAGAATTTTTATTGTTTGGTTTGAATATAAATTCATAGATTGATTAAATAATTTTTTTGTATTCATATTAATAATCACAATTCATAGATTTAATGATTAATTTTTTTCATTTTTACCAAAATATTTTTCCAGCTTTACTATTTTTATCATTTTTCAATTTCAAAATTACAATTTTATCTTGTTTCTTTAATTTCTTTTATATTTTTTTTCTCTCAATCTTCTGCATAATATAATTTTTTTCTTTAACCAACATATTTTATCATTTTTTTCTTTTCAAATTAATTTTTTCTTTTATCATTTTCTAATTAAACAAATCATTTTATTTTGATATCGTGATGTGATTTTTTGTATAATTTTTCATTGAATTTTTGTATTTTGTATTTTTTAATTTTATATTTCTTTTATTTTTTTTCATATTTTCTGTTATTTCATTTTCAGTTTGATTTCTTGTTTTTGTCTTCCTTTGCTTTATTGTATTTCTTTATATATATATATATATATATATATATATTTCTTGAATTTTGTCTAAATTTTACTTAAAATTAAATATCTTTTGTCATTTTTTTATATGTAACATGTATTTTTATTTTTTAAATAAAATTTAAATATTAATCACTTAATATTTGCTTGAATTTTCTTAAAGTTTATTGTCTTTTATTTTTTTAGAGATATGATGTAAACGTTAGATAAATATTGTATAAATTATAAATAAATATTTTGGTATATATAAGTGCAAGTTAATATTAGGTAAATATTGAGTAAATGTTATGTAAATATATTATTTATCATAAAAATAAAAGTATATTATATATCAAAAAATATAAATATTGGATAAATTTTTAGTAAATATTGGATAATAAATATATTATTCTATTTTGATGATTTAGATAAAGAAAAAATAAATATATCGCGTGAGATTTCAGTTTTTTTTTTTTGTAGATTTTAAATTTTAAAAAATTAATTTTGATATTTTTGAAAAACTTTAAAATGAAAGTAAATTTGAAAAAAAAAATAGTGCTTTTGAAATTTCCCGAGATTCAATTTCTCTCTCTAGAGCCATCGTAATGTCTAAAGGTCATAACGGTAATTTCGTTTATTTATTTATTTTTGATAGATAAATTGCTTAAAGACAATTAAAAATATATATTGATTTGGTTTACTTTCACCCAGTCCAAGAGCCGTAGTCCAGTTAATGTACTTAGACACACAAGTAAGGTTACGTATATATAATGTCAAATTTGGAGACCCATTTCACTGGCTCTCAATCTGCTCTTTTCCTGCTCTCACCGCCGGGTCCTCTCTGCCGCAGCGTCGTGTCCGTCTTTGCAAAGTGCGGCTTCTTGCCCTTCTTGCGACTCCAACTCTAAGAAAAGACAAGAAGGTCGTTGAAGAACGGTAAACAATTCACTCTCTCTTCTCCTTTCCTTCCTTGTATTAGTCTCTTGCCAATCAAACCCTTATGCCTTGTTTGAAAATTTGTTCCATAGCGTTGTCATAAAGAGAGAAAATATTGGAGAAAATAAACTTTATTTTTCTTAATTATTTTTTCATTATATTTTAAATTAAAATAATATAAATAAAATAATAAAATTGATAAAAAAATAAAATATACATATCTTTTTATAAAATAATAAATATTTTATTATAATAATCAATTATCAAAAACATAATTTTATTAGTAATAATAATATTTTTTATTTAATTTTTTTCTAAAATAGAAAAATATGAGAAATAAAAAATAAATATTTTATTTTTCATTTTTATTTTATTTCTAAATAAAATAAAGTAAAAATATTTTTATTTTTTCTTTCATAATTTTTTTTTCATCCAATAACTTAAATTTATCTTTTTTTCTTTTCTTTTTTTTTCTAAATAAAATAAAATAAAAATACCTTTTTATTTTACTTCTTATTTTTCTCCCCCATATTTCCTTCCACCCAAACATAAATCAGGGTTCTCTCTCTCTCTTTTACTCTCCTGTCTCTTCGCAAGCTTAATTACATTTCGAATATCTATTTATCTCTCTATCGAGGTCTGTCTTCCTCGATCTCAGATTCGTATTTACTGTAGGCGATTTTATTTATTTTTTGATCATGGTTGGTTTGAATTTGGCAGCTTTATTTGGCAACTGATTGATTTGTTTCGAATGTATATAGAGTTTAGGTTCAGCCATGATGATCGCGGATTCAGGGTGTTTGATGGAAAATGGTGGGAGTTGCTTGCCTTGCACGCCCGAGGAAGAGAAACAGATCGTCAAGCAGTTGATGGATGGCTGAGCTTGATTTGAAAGAAGGCAACTTGTACTGCATTAATTCTGCCAGGTAAGGTTACGTATGTATAATGTCAAACTTGGAGACCCATTTCACCGGCTCTCCATCTGCTCTTTGCCTACTCTCACCGCCGGGTCCTCTCTGCTGCAGCGTCTTGTCCGTCTCTGCAAAGTGCGGCTTCTTGCTTGAAATATTTTCAAGGTTTGTTTCAAGTAGTGGTTTTCAAAATATTTTCTATCAAAATATATTTTTTTTAATTAACTCTTTTCTTTCCTATAATTGGAATAAATACATCAAGTTTTTTGTTTGCCTGAATGAAGTCCCCCATGGGTTTTTTGCTGGAATCTATATACTAGTGTTTAACTTTTTGTCAGCCAGAATGAAGTTCCTCATGGTGTAGCAGTAATTTCCATATTTAATTTTTTCAGGATTATGTATTACAAGATCATGAGATTGAGGATACTTAATTTTCAGGTAATGAATTTTAATGCCTTTTGAAATTCTTTTCTGAAATGCTGAAAAGAAAATTAAAGTAATATGCCAAATAGTCCATATACCCTTCATATTTTGATCAAATGAGCTCAGATGAACTTCAAATTTGTAGCTAATTTGGATTGGTTGTTGCAGAGGTCACAGTAGAACACCTTCCTTATCTCATTCACCTCTGTTTGGATTTTCTGCTCACTTTCTGCTAGAACCTGAATTGTCATAATGTGCACGAAGCAGGGAGTAGAAGCCACCAGGACCAGGTAATGATTTCTGCAGGAAATACCCAAGAGCTTCAAAAGTTGATGTTCTCCTATGATATATCATTTCATTCAACCAACATGCATTTATGCTATATGCTGCCTTATGCTATTAGATGTGGGTCTCAGAAAAAGTATGGCATCAACCTCATTATATTTTGTCGTCAAAATATTTATGGTGATCTCTAAGAGTTTATAGACATACCATCGCTTCTTTGCATGTTCCTCTGTTTCCTCAAGCTCAATATCAAGCTTTTTTCGCTGAATATTTTCCTCTGCCGTAAAAAAATTTCTTTTCATTGGGTCATTTATTTTCCTCCACCAGTCATTTCTTTTCATGTAACGAAATTAATCACACTGGCAATTTTTTGTTTGGGACATAGAAAACGTGCTATCAAGATATGATAGGTATTGGTGCTAAAATGCTCTTCTGGTTAGGTTTTACCTTTTATTGGGTCAGTACTTACTGTTTGGCAGTAAATATCATGCTAAATTATTTTCTGTTTGTTTTAAAGATAACAAGTTTTTTTCTTTTATCTCCCTGTTTTTTGTACCGTAAACAATTTGCTTGTAAAATACATGCCAATCATCTGTAGATATTGAAGTATGACAAGTTGACAAAGTTGGAGGGATTTCTATGTCTGTTTGGGGAATGTAAGACCTTAACGAAGTTATTATTTCGATCTTTAGTTCTTGATGCATTCATATTTATTGTGTCTAAGTACTTGTCTTCTTATTTGGATCAAATACCTCCATTTTCAACCCATGTTGGAAATAAATCTACTAAATCCCATCTTGGTGCTTCAATCTCACAAATATTGTATGAAATTAGTCCAGAGCCTGTGGCTGCAGCATCCTTGGGACACATGTATAAAGGTTAAATTCTGTTTGCTTTTTGTTCTTCCAAGTATTGCAGCTCATCTGCTTTCTGGTGAGCTTCTAGCTGTTAAGGTACAAAAGTCTGGTATGTCACTATTATTGATCCTTGATGCATTCTTAATTCATATAATTTAGAGTAAATTAGGGCAAGGAAATAGATTGGTTGACAAATAATGAAACTATGGCAGAGGAGAAATTAACATGAATCTTAATGCTATTATTATTGAAAAAAAGACACCCACTACTTTTTTTTTTTCAAAAAAGGTTTTTATTAATATATGATAAAAGATATATGTGTAGTATATGTAATATATATATATATATATGTGAGGTATTTATTCAGTATATTTGATGTATATGAATTATATATGATCAAAGATACATTATATTAATGAATAAAATAAAAAATAAAAAATGTATTTTATTAAAATTAGATATAAATGATAAAAGTCAATCAACTTACTAAGTTCTAAAACAAGTGGAGTGAACTTGTATTATTGCATTAATTAATTATTTTCAGCACTTTAATTTATTAGTGTCAAAGAAATTTATTATTTGGTGATAGAATATATGATTAATGTAGCATAGGTATAATACACACAACATTAGAAGCTAATCATGTTAGAGCCTCAAAGGTATCCAATGACACTCAATTAATTTTTTTAATTTATTTTTTTGGTAATTAAGCAATATGCAAACATAGAAAATATTTTAATTTAGCAATGGGGCGACTGACAATCAACTCCTATAGTGAAGCAAAAGATCAAGACAAATGAAATTAACTTAGATGGTATGTTTTCCTAATTTGTCATAATAGTTATAAAGAAGAAATTTAAAAACAGATTTGTCTTTCTCTAAATTCTGTTGAGGCATCGAATATACCCAAAACATTATTACTAATTCTAATGCAGTGGTGGGTGTGTGCATGTGCTTCTTTTATTTATTTATTTTTTAAATTATGTTCCTTTGTTTTATGGTGTTGAATGAAGAGATAATAGGACTGGTGATATATAGCGTGAAAGAAAATAAATAATGATGAAAAAAATTTGCAGTGACAGTGTACCGTCTTCTCTCTCGTATTCTTCTCCTCTTTCTTTGTCATAGTCGATTAAAATAATGGTAAACATCAATCTATTTACTTCCCAAAGGGAGACAAGAGAAGCGGGAGAGTAGGGAAGGAAACAATTTTGGCAGTTATGAATGGCCAGTGTGAAATAATTTTAGGCGAGCATAAAGATGTCCAATTTGTAAACGAAAGGCCAGTGTGCAGCCCACGATTAGGTAAAATGGAAGTAAAAAAAAGATGGGAAAAGCTATTTTCGAGAGCTTTAAAATCTGAAATTAAAAAAAGTAATTATGGTACATAATTAAGGTATTTCGGTCCAAAGCCCATTATTATTTGTGCTCTGATTGATTTTTAGGTCCAATTGGCCTTTCTGCTGTAAAGGCCTACACCCGGCCCATAATAAAATACTTGAATTTTAGTTAGCTGGTCTCATCCAAGTATATTTTTAGAAGATGAGTTACTCTCGCCCGATGAAGATAACACGGACGGTGAGTCAATTTGAACTTCAAACTTTTTCGTGTTCTTTACAAATTAATTTTTCAATATAGTTATAATATATATATATATATATATATATATATATATATATATATATATATAATGATTTACGGTTAATATCTCATTTCATCTGAAAAGTATATTTTGTGTGCGCGCGCATTAAATGTTGATTTGAGATCTTAATTTACTGCAAATTTACAATAAAAATTCATAATATGTAAGGATAAAAAAAAAAGCAAAAGAACAATATAATGTATTTATATGATGAAACTCTTTTGCATTTTGAAATTTAAAGGAAAAACTCATATTTAGTCATTCAAAATAACAAATTTTTTATTATATTTTTTCAATCGATTTTAGACAACGTAAAATTTAAAATTAAGCTAAATAAAAAAATAATAAAACTCTAGATTATATAGAGTGGTCCGGTTGAAATTGCTAAAATTGTCAAAATTTACATAAAAATTAAGAAAAAAATGGAAAAATGGATAAAAGGCTTAAGATTATTTTTGAAAACCCAACAAGCTCGAGCCCGGCTTAGGCAATTTCGTCTCCAACTCGCTGCTCCAGAGATTCAATTTTCATCTCCAGAGCCCATGGAAATGCCTAAGGCTAAGGTCGAAATTACTGTTACCTTTAACTGTATTTTCCTTTTTTTAAAAAAAAAAATTCTGATAAGTCAATTGTGTAAAGACAAGTAAAATACATATTGACTTGGTCCTCTCTGACCCAGTCCAGGGGCTCAAGCCCAGTTAATATACTTTTAACAGATCAGTAATTTAATGAGAGCTAATTTTCTTAAAGATAAGAAAGGCTATGTATATATGATATCAAAATTTGGAGACCCAGTCCACCGCCCAGTCCTCTACGCTGCAGCGGCGTATCTCTCTTTGCAAAGTGCAGTTTCTTGCCCTTTTTGCCACACAAATTATATTATGAATTTGTATTCATAATACATTGTTGATTTTTTATTTGGATAATGAAATATTTTATTTTTGAAATATATATATATATATATATATATATATATATATATATAGAAAATTGTGAAAAATATTGGGGTTTATAATACGATATGTATATGGATCATGATATAAAAATTGTACATCCATAACTCAGTTGAGAGAGTGTCCTTATATGTCTGACATGGAGACAATTAAGAGTTCTTTGTAGTAATTCGCCAAAAGAGGACTTTATGGATGTACAATTATTTGTTTTTTCCCCAATTCTTGTAGAAAAGGATCAACCTCCTGATCTGGCAAATTTTATTCCAACGGGTTCCCATTTTCTGTCATGACCTCTGGTAAAGGCAGCTTCCTCACAATGTCATGGAATTTTTGTTTCTGCTGATAAGAGGTACTCATTTGCTGCAGGTATTCATACTAAATGTGGTTTTTCTACTTTATTATTTGCTACGCATGGGGATGTCTTGACCGTTTAGCTTCATTGATAGAATAATGATAGTATGACCTCAACAACAATATAAAATAAAGAGTTTGATTAAATGAAATTATATAGTTGCTTTATTTTTTTATTTGCAAATTAGAGTTGATTTAATCAACTAGACCCTAAAATTAATATAACTTTTTGTCTAATAAGTAATTTATCTCATACACTAATAAATTTGAGTGCTCCTAAAAAATATGAGTGATGGTTTATTTATATAAACGTTACTAAATTAATAACATTTATCTATTAATGAAAAAAAAATCATTTTATTTAATTTTGATTTTTCCCCCTAAACTTTTAATCCTGTGTCCACTCCTGCTACGCTATGCAGTCAAATAATTGACATATTTATGCATATTTAAATAAAAAAAAAGAATTCCTTTTATAATATAATTAAATCTTCAATAGCCCAATTCCAACCTAAGTATTCTCCTTACTGTAGGCCTAACCATTATATAGAAAGGCCCCACCCAGATGCCCAATAATACATAAGTTGTACACGGCCCCCGTGCTATCTGAAGATTTAAATACTTCCGAAAGTAAATTTTAGGAACGTTGGAAAATGAATCTTTAAAATTAAATTAAAAAAATAGAAGTCTCTGATATTGAATTGTCTTTAAATTTTATTCTAATACAATTAGGGATTCGGTTCTTTTGGGAATCTTTTTATATGTAAAATCATGCTAAAATATAAAATTAATTATATAATAATTTAATCGAGTCATAGAAATATAATT
Source organism: Triadica sebifera (assembly GCA_023653625.1). Taxonomy (NCBI): domain Eukaryota; kingdom Viridiplantae; phylum Streptophyta; class Magnoliopsida; order Malpighiales; family Euphorbiaceae; genus Triadica; species Triadica sebifera. Next base: position 2,320,529 of record CM042913.1, read on the forward strand.
AAATAACAATTAAAAAATATATAAAATGTCATTTGTTTTATATAAAATAAAATAAATAAATATTTAAATATTTGTTTGTTTAGTTTAGTATGGTTCGGTCCAATTGGATATAGTTGAAGTTAATTAATCGGTTTGAATATAATCTAATCTTCAGAATTTTACCAACTTAATATACTAATAGTACAATTCGATCCGTTTTAATTTTAAAAAAACCCAACAGTACGGCTCTAGTTTTAATTATTTTTCTGGATTATTTAGTATGGTTCAAAATCTCCAAAAACTGTATACAGCCTTAAACACAGCTAATAGTAAAAGGTCAAAGCATCGCTGCTTACTAGAAGTGTGCAATCGGTTCAAACCGAATCAAAGTATCAAAAAGTTCAGCTCAATTTTTGATGGTTCAGTTCAAGAAAATAACAAAGGATTTTTACTAGACCAATCAAATCGAACCGTAATTTACTCATTCATTCCTCTAATAATGTGAATCAAACCAAACTATGATTGGTTTGATTCGATTATTGGTTTCGGTTGGGTTTATACACCCGTAGCTGCAAACATCTCCCCTTTTTTGTTCCTGCTCCATTATATAATTCACGAGCCAAATTCCGTTTGGAGCCAAAGCCAAAACCCAATATATATTTTTCCTATTTATAATTCAAAAATCATTTCTAATAAACGCATCACCCTCGTGACCGTTGTCCCAACGTTCCAATTCTCAAAATTTTAAAATCATTTCATACCTTTTCGCCTCTCCTACTTACCGTTGCCTACAGCCTCACCGTACCCCTCTTCCTCTTGCCTTTACCAGCCATGAAATCACCTCAAAATCTGAACCAAAAAATCTGTGTTAAAATTTCCCCTTCTTTCCTCCATTCTTGATCTTTCTTTGGGATCTTGATTTTCTTGGCTTCTCTGTTATAATCTGAGTTTGATTCTTGCTGTGGTTATGGCAGCATTGGCACCTGGAATTCTATTGAAACTCCTAAATGGAATGAATACAGGGATAAAACCCACAAGTGAGCACCGAAGCTCGCTTCTTCAGGTTACAGATATTGTTCCGGCTGATCTTGACGAGAAAAGTCTTTGGCCTAAACATGGATTCTTCATCAAAGTTTCTGATTCTTCCCATTCCATTTATGTTAGTCTTCCATCTGAGCAAGATGATTTTGTTCTCAGCAACAAAATGCAGCTGGGCCAGTTCATTTACGTTGATAGATTGGAGCCAGGATCTCCGATTCCCGTCGTTAAAGGAGCAAAGCCACTTCCTGGAAGACACCCATTAGTGGGCACACCAGAGCCATTAATGGGTCTTAGAGAAAAGGGTGAAAAAGGCGAACGAAACCAAAATTTTAAAGCTTCGAGTCACAGGAGAGGCTCTTGGGGAACAGGGCAGAATGGAGAAAATGGGAATTCGTCTCCACTGGTTTTAAAGCCAGTTCCTTTGGATTTTGATCAGTGCACTCCAGTGAAACAGAGGATAAGCTGTGGTAAGCCAGCATCTCCATTGATAAGAGGAAGAACAGGAAATGATGGAAGTGCCACAGCCGCCCGAATTAGGTGTTCCTTTGGTGGTGGCCTTCTGTCTAAAATGATGGATGCAAAAGCAGAGTCTCCTTCATTACTTAGAAAAAGCTGCGTTGCAACTTCTGCATCCAAGTTTTCGAGAAGTAAAAGTGTGGCTAGAATCCCAATTAGTCCCTTCAACTCATCTGTAGGTACATTTAACCATTTTCTTTTTGTCACCTTCGTTTATTAATTAGCTCTAGGAAAGAAATTGAAGCTTCTCAAAATTTTCCTTAGTTTTCATCAAATCACCTCTTCTATAGGAAAAGAAAAGTACAACTCCTCCACCAAGTTTAAGGAACGGAAGGGTAATGGCTTCCCTAAAAATGGCTGCAGATACACAGACCCCTTGCAACTCAAACTCTCTCCAAGAATTGCAATCTCAGTCTGCTAATTCAGCTTTTGATAATAGTTCTAGCATGTCCATCAATTTGCCAGGAAAATTAAGTATCCTAGGGAAGGTGAATTTAAGATTCCTAGCTCTTCTCTTAACTAAATATATTTTACTACTTTGTTGGATTATCTTTACTAACTTTTGCCCTTATCAGGAAGCTATTGAACATAGAGAAACAGCTCAGAAGATAGCTCTCCAAGCCTTGAGGGATGCTTCTGCCACAGAAACTTTAGTTCGATGTCTCAGGTATTAATTAAAACTTCTCTCATTCATTATTGTTGAATTTTATTTTTCTTCCCTTGTTTGTTTAATTGCTTACCTAGTCATGGAATTTTGAAACTTGTGTTCTACTATTGTAGGATGTTTTCAAACTTAAGCAAATCTGCTAGACCAGAAGCTCCAGCAACCTGTTTTGATCAGTTTCTTGAATTCCATCAGCAAATTGTGCAAGCTGTTAATGAAATGATATCCATTCGAGCTGCCACTTCAGCTACTGAAATTGCTCAAAATGCAAAAGTTGACAAAATTAATACAAAACATGCGGACGAGTTCCCTATCTTACACGAACTTATACACAACTCTATGGATCAATCTAGAAACTCAGAGTTAAATTCATCAAAAAGAAGAACGGCATTATACAAATCAGTATCAGCTTTTCCTGAAAGGAGTGAACAACAAAAGACAAATTTGGGAAAGCTCCTACGATCAAGTACCAACCAGAAATCCTCATCTGCGCAAAAAGGATCATCCAACCCACTAGGAAAACTGCCCCTTGAAGTTGTAACTGAGAATGACGAGAACAATGCTCCAGGTTGTTGGAGCAGTTTAAACAACACAATTAAATTGGGTAAGCAGATTGAAGTTGAGGCTGGAAATTGGTTTATGGATTTCATAGAAAAATCAATTGAAAACTGTATGAAGAAAGCTAAAGGCAATAGTGTTACAGCAGATATGGGTGCGAACAAAGTTCCTCAGTCTCTAATGCTGAAAGTTATAAATTGGGTGGAAGTAGAACAATGTGACAGCAGTAAGAGGCCAGTTCATCCTAAGGCAGCACAGATATGCCGAAAGCTGAGGATCAAGATGAAGAATCCTTGATTGTGAAATAACATTTTTTCCATTGAGATTTAGATTGTAAAAGATTATGTAGAACATAATTTTTCTGGCATAATTTGTTTGAGTTCCAATTGTTTGGAAGTGATGTTTCATCTATTCAACTTAATACCAATTTGCACGTATATGAGTTCTTTAAAAGTGGAATTTTTGTCTTATATAGCTTATATATGTTGAGGTTTCTGGAATGAGCGAAATCAGAAAGTGTTCTGTGATAAAGAACCAGATCCTTGTTCAGCAGATACAAATGCAGATAATTTGTTTTGATGTGAGTATTTTAACGTGTTATCTTCTCAACAAGGTACTGCAGATATATTCATCATCACGATTTTGCTGCTGGGGCTACACTGCTGGACTCCCAAGTCTAATTATCTCCACCAATTTCTGTTGTCAAAGCCAATGTGAAGGCAACTTTTGATTATAACAAAAATATGGCGTGCTGGGCTTTTATTTTTGTTGATCATTATTGGAATTTAAGTATGCACATATGGGAAGAGAATGATCTGTTTTCCACTAGCAGCAGAAGCAGAGGCCTTGAGGCAAGCTGTAATTCAATGTGCTGAAATGGGTTTCAATCCAGTATCTTTGAATCACTCCTCTATTCTTGTTGATTGTGTTAATGACGAATCAAAACCTTCTTGGCATATAGATGCTGTGGATGAAAAATTTTGGCTTATGCAAATAGGTATACCAATGTTTGTCATTTTGTTCAGCTAACAGGGCGTTTGATCATCTAACCAAATTGGTTAAGTAGCAATTCTTAGTTGTGCAGTTCATATTGCAAGCTGTAATCTTTGGTGATGATTCCTTTTCTTTAAGTTTTGTGTTAAAACAAGCTTAGCTCTTGTTAAATGGTACATAGATAGGACCTTGTTTCTATTGCGAGAAGAATGACCAACGAGTGGAGAAAGTGAACTTCTGTCCAGATAACAAGGATCTCAGCAGATGATTAAGTTTGTGCTCTCAAGAAATAAATTATGCTTGGCAATGTTGATTAACAATGTAGGACATAATCAATTTCCACCAGCAGAGAATAATAACTAATTTGCATACAAAATGCATCCTCTGATTTGGGAGTTATAGTCCTCACACTTCATACAAGCATAACATGGTTGCAAAAATGACAACTGCCACTAATTCTGCCAAGCTATGCAAAGTATTCTTCATTTTCTCCACACCTTTTCAGGGTTGGGAAGTTGTGTTCTGGAATCAGTTTGGCACTTCAAAAACATAGCTTCATTGGCTAAGTTTCTTTACCGGATTCAGGATCCATTTGTAAGAATTAGTAGCTTTTTTGGCGTTTATTACATTGATATGGCTAAACATGGATGCTAATTTCCTTTAATTGGCTCATGAAGTAAGCATGTTAACAAAGATTAAGCATCAATTATCTGGAAAAATCTGCATTCAACCATGTTTCTGTTTATATTAATATGAATAAATAATAGCAAACAGTAGCAGTTATACCTCTGCATCATAATTTCGGAGGATGAATTTGCCTTCTCCGTAATTTCCATTCTCAGGAATTTGAGGAGTATTATGGATGGATACCCAATTTTGGCATTCCATGCTACCGGAGAGAAATAGTATTGATTCAATAAATCAGGAACTTTCCAATGAACTTTTTCACTCAGTGAAACATGAGTCACCTCCAAGGCTGAATGGAACTAAGTTATTGTCAAGAAATATTAACATTTGACTGGAAACAATGAATTATCAAGAAATAGTAACATGACTCACCTGCTTAAGAGCTTCTCCTTGAACAGGTGACGTGATGATTTGTAGTCTTCTTTAGCAATGGGTAATAGTCATCACCAGAAGTTTTGCCACTTAAAAACCACTTATGGTACAAGAGAACCGTCATGTAACTGCTTCTGAATCAGTAATTTGAGTGAACCCTCCCTTCCCCTAGCTAACACCCAAATAAAATTGCATTCTCAAGTGGCCTAATTGCATGCAAAAGGCAACAATTACCTTGTGTCAATAGCATATGAAAATAATGCCCCCTAGCAATACCACTAAATTATTTAAAATAAATTTCTAGCTACTATGAAGCGAGCTTTTGCATTGCAACTTGCAAGATCAATAAGAATCACAGGGAAAGGATGAGAATTGTGAGATACGACCCATTTCTTATGTTGATTCTGCTTCTCTTGTACTGGCGCTGATAAGTTTCTCAGAAGCAGTGCTGTTAAGAGTAAAGCCCTTCTCCATCATTTCACCCCGCACCCCGCAAGCAAGCAGTGAAAGCCTCTTTTCCACAATAACCCCTCCAATGATCAATTTGTATGTTACTTTATCAACGATCCAAGAATCTAAGCTGGATTCTTGAAACCAGTAGCAAACAGAGGTAAATCACAAAGCAAAGCTTAAGAGAATAGATTGAATGTATTGTAGAATTCTATTTCAAAGAAAAAAATATATGAATTTTACAGTTACTAAGCTATATATATATACAAGGCGCCTAACAACCTCTACCAATGATTGAGTGACCTATCATCTAATCTAACTAACAAGAATCTAGCTAACAGAAACCGTAAACGGTAAGCATGCAAACAGTGCGTGGCTTAACAGAAGCTAACAGCTGCTAACTAACGCCTAACTAATTGCCAAAAACGCGTTGGTTGTAGAGTCTTGAGTATTTAAATCATGCTCTTCCACCTTTTACATTGATTATTTTATGATAAGTATACTAATTGAACTAGTTCAAATTAGTTATTTTTTTATTTAATAAAAAGTATTTCCAAAATCAGAAATATAGAATGGTTGGAATTTTTCTATTTTTCATTTTTTTAATATGCTATTTAATTGAAATAATCTTTCATATTTAAAAAAAATTATCAAATTTAGATATGAAAATATTTTCACAATTAGAAGCAGAAAATATAGTTTAATACTTTATATTTATGAAACTCAATATTTATACATTTAAAAATATTAAACAGCTTTTAAAAGCGTTTAATAAAAATCTAAAAAAATAATTTTTTATCTTATTTTTGTTCACAAAATTAAAAACGTAAAATATAATGATACATTTCTTAGGTCATGCCTCTAATATTCGTATTAATTTGTATATATTGTGGTGATCTTCCTATTAATTTTTTTGAATATGCATTCAATTCATTTATTGTTGTGTCGTAAACGAGTTGACATAATTAACATGTTCATCATTATATTATATATTAAATTACATAAAATAATATTATTTTAATCTATTTATCATTTTTATATTTTTAAATTAGAACATATATTATTTAATTATTACAAAAATTATATTTAATTAATACATATATATATTTTATGTTAAGATGATTATTCAAAAAATATTTTAAATATTAAATGAATCGTAATCATGTCATATTATGTCAAAAAAACTCATTTCACACTCTATCTATTTATTAATTATATCACTTAGCTTGTGAGAGGAGAAAAAATATGGAAAGAAAGAAAGAAAATAAAAAGATAAAAAATTATTTTTACTATACTCTATTTGAGAATAAGAAAAATAAGGAGAGAATGAAAATTTACTCTTATTTACCACACTTAAGTGTTTTGAAAAAATAAAAATAAGAAAATATTTTGTCTTTAGTCTGTTTGGGAAAGGAATGAAAATAAAGAAAAATGGTAAAATAACATTTATTTTTCATTTCTCATTTTCTTTCCAAAATGCAGAGAAAATATACGAGATTGAATAAAAAAATCATTATTACTAATAAAATTATTTTTTATTATTGATCATTATAATAAAATATTTTTATTTTATAAAATGAGGTGTAAAATAGTAAATATGTAATATTTTTTATCTCACAATAAACTATCTAAACAAAGAAAAATAAATATTACTTTATTTCACCTCTCTTATTATTTTATTTAAATTACTTCAATCCAAAATATGATAAAAATGAAGTGTTTTTTTTCTATATTTTCTTTCCTTAAAAGATAATTAACAAGAAAAAAGAAAATAACCCCTATAGAAAGCTATATAATATGAACACAAATATATACATAGAAATAGATTAAAAAAAACTATATTTATAAAAAGTATAGAACACTGCGGAAGAAATATCTAATATTGAAAATATAAAAAATAAATTTATAAATAATTAAATTTAAGAAATATAATTGTAAGCTATTATTTTTATATAAAATTAAATAAAAATGAGATAATTAAATATATTAAATAATAATTGATGTTATAGGTATGTTTTAGATTTTTTTGAAAGAGTTTAAAAAATATATTTTTAATTTTTATAAGCATCTTAAGATATTTTGTGTCAATAAATATCAAGTGTCGATGTTGTCCGAGAAGGACACGCGAGTTTCCGTGCTTGAAAGATAGAAAGTTTCAAACATGGTGTTAAAATGGATCGAATTCTCATCATGTCATTTATCGTGTATCTCAAATTTTTGGCAGCCCTAGCCTCAAAATACAAGCCTGATTAAAATTTTCATTTCTTGGTCAGAAATTTTTTGTCTCATCACTGTCCAAATCTGGGATTCAAGAATGGATCTTCTCCAAAGTTACAGAGACGGCAACGAATTGGATGAACGTGAAGACAAAAACCCTAGTTCCTCGCCGGATTCATCTCCGCCTCGACTCCGTCCAGCCAAATCCGCCGCTCCGAAAGTCGATGATACTAAGCTAGCTCTAACGGTGGCTCAGGTAAACCAGACTCTCTCTAAGCCCATTGACCCTGCGCAGCACGCAGTCGCCTTCAACCCCACCTACGACCAGCTTTGGACTCCCATTTACGGCCCCGCTCATCCCTACGCCAAAGACGGCATCGCGCAAGGCATGCGCAACCATAAGCTTGGCTTTGTGGAGGACGCCGCCATTGACTCGTTCGTCTTCGATGAGCATTACAACACTTTTCACAAGTATGGCTACGCTGCCGATCCCTCGGCCTCCGAAGGAAACAATTATGTCGGTGATTTGGATGCTTTAGAGAAAAATAATGGCATTTCAGTATATAATATCCCACAACACGAGCAAAAGAGACGAAAAATTGAGAAAAAGAAGGAAGCCGAGGAGGGAGAGGGTGAGGATGTAGACAAGGCAGAGATTGATAATCCTGCTACCGATGCATGGTTGATGAAGAACAGAAAGAGCCCATGGGCAGGCAAGAAGGAGGGTTTGCAAACTGAATTGACGGAAGAGCAGAAGAAATATGCAGAGGAGTACGCGAAGAAGAAAGAAGAGAAAGGAGGGGTTGAGAAAGGAGAGGTTGTTGCGGATAAGAGCACTTTTCACGGCAAGGAAGAGAGGGATTATCAGGGAAGATCGTGGATTGCACCGCCTAAGGATGCTAAAGCAACTAATGATCATTGTTATATACCAAAAAGATTGGTGCATACATGGAGTGGGCATACAAAGGGAGTTTCTGCAATTAGGTTTTTCCCCAAGTATGGCCATTTGATTCTTTCTGCAGGGATGGATACAAAGGTGAAGATTTGGGATGTATTCAATTCAGGCAAATGTATGAGAACTTACATGGGTCACTCTAAGGCTGTTAGGGATATTTCGTTTTGTAATGATGGAACTAAGTTTCTCACTGCTGGATATGACAAGAATATTAAGTACTGGGATACCGAGACTGGGCAGGTCATCTCCTCTTTCTCCACCGGGAAGATTCCATATGTAGTTAAAATCAACCCTGATGATGATAAGCAGAATATATTGTTGGCAGGTATGAGTGATAAGAAAATTGTTCAGTGGGATATGAATACAGGTCAAATTACTCAGGAGTATGATCAACATTTGGGAGCGGTGAATACCATTACTTTTGTGGATAATAATAGGAGATTTGTCACTTCGAGTGATGATAAATCACTTCGTGTTTGGGAATTTGGGATCCCTGTTGTTATAAAGTATATTAGTGAACCTCACATGCATTCTATGCCTTCAATTGCTGTTCATCCCAACACAAATTGGTTTGCTGCACAGAGTTTGGATAACCAGATTCTTATTTACAGTGCTAGGGAAAGGTTTCAATTGAATAAGAAGAAGAGATTTGCAGGGCATATCGTAGCAGGTTATGCTTGCCAAGTCAATTTCTCACCAGATGGACGGTTTGTTTTGTCGGGAGACGGTGAGGGTAAGTGCTGGTTTTGGGACTGGAAGAGTTGTAAAGTCTTCAGAACTCTCAAATGTCATGAGGGAGTGTGCATTGGGTGTGAATGGCATCCATTAGAGCAGAGTAAAGTGGCAACTTGTGGCTGGGATGGGCTCATTAAGTACTGGTGGGTAGTCTCTCATATCTCACTTTTCATGCTAAATAATTTCTTTGATTGGGTGCAGATGTTCTGGTATTGCTAATTCATGTGCATTTGTCTGTTTCTCATTTTCTCTGGAAGTTATCAACATCTAGGTTAAGTTAGTAGGGGAATGGCATATTTTCCATGAGAATAAGAACAAATTAAACTCTGAAAAGAGTTTTTGCATACGGTAGAGACTTATTGGTGTACTCTATCATCATTTTAGCTTAATTTCTACTCCTTAAGATATTTAAAGATTTCTTGAGTGCAATGTTGTCCATAGTCTTCATGGATTTGTACAAGATTTGAAATTTCTGAGTTTTAGAATCTTGATATAAATTTGTGCTCACCTTATATTCATTCAACAACTGCATAATGTTTGTGCATTGTTCCCAAGGAGATGTTCATCTGAAGCATAAGAGGATGAAATGGAGCACCAAGTGATTGCTTTTATTTTGAAGTTTCTGTAGAATGTTGTGGATCTATTTGTTTCACAAAGATTAACGAATTAATAGGTGCCTGTCGTATGATGTTTTATCATTTATCTATTCCACTCTACTTTCCAGTTTGTCATCCATTTGCCATAGCTTGTAGTTATGTGCATTTGTAGCACCATTTTTGACATGCATGTTTAGTTGACATTAGGATAGCCCTTCTAGTTTCATAGATCAGTTCAGTGTTTATGATTACAGTTTTGTCTTCATCGAATATGCTTAATTAATCATGTATCTGACTCATTAATAGAAAGCTGGGCTTAATTCCAATGTCTTTATGATGTATTATTAGTTGCCTCATTAGTTGCCAATATTAGAGGCTGGAGCTCCAGCTTAGCTTTTCATGTATCTCTACACAAATTAGCTTAGAAGCTTGAAGGAGTTGAGGTTCACTGGCTTCAAGCTAGGCTTTTTTTTAAAAAAAAATTAAAGGAGCTGTAAAAGTGTGCTCAAACTTATATTACTAATCTCGATGAACTACCTCAAAGGAGTTCTTATCCAGCCATGCTTCAAGTAACTCTTGAATGCTTGGCATTTGCAGGCATAGTAAAGATCTATATTGGTGACAAACGCTCACCTAGCCTGCTTTTTGGGATTTTTTTTGTTGAAAAGTATCGACATGAATGAAGTCTTGCAATCTGATCACTTAATATCTATGATATTTTCAAAGGCATTATTAATTTTTATAGCGGCACCTAAAAGTTTAAATGATTGCCAGAAATGGACAGGAGGTGCTGTCCCTCCCTGAACGCAAAGCTAACATTTCATCTTTGATTTCACGTTTTGCAGGGACTAATTTATTTCTGTGCCGGAAGAGTACTTGAGTCTATCAGCCCCCTTCAGCCATCCGATAGATGGAGGACTAAACATACCCTGTCAGATGAGGGAGGGGGTGGGGGCGGTTCACATGTATAATACATACTAGATAGAGACCAAAAGAGCCCCGGAGGAGCCAAATTGTATTCTTAGTTTTCCACTGAAATTTTAGTCCGGCGGTTGGTGAGAATTGATAAATGTATATTATGATTATATTATATCAATGCCGAAAGCTCGTTTCAACTTGTGGTTCATGTTATTTTTTCAGCCATGTGAACTAGAGTTGTAATTTTATAGATGATTTTGCTTAGCCAGATTTGTATCTTCTCTCATCTTCGTCATATCCATTGGTTTCTCATCCCTCTTTCTGTATTTTTTTTGCCGTGTGAAAATACTTGTAGCTCAAATTTTGATGGCGGTTTGACCGCCAATGGGAGAAAATAGGAGACGGAGAATCGTACCCCATTCTATTGAATCAACACAAGATTGGTTGTAGTTGTTTTGTAGAATCTCATCCTAGCGGGTCTGGACGGACTGATAATCAGTTCGATCATGTATGAAATAGGAACTGCAAGCAAAATTTGAATGGCTCAGTTGGTTGCCAAGATCCTTGTATGGATATAACATGCAGTTGACTTGAGGTCTTTTTTTCCATCATTGAATTTTAACAAGCACCCAGAAATCCGTAGCTATTATTTCATTATTCTTAGCAATTATAATGAATCATACATTAAATTTTCCTGACTCATGAAAAGATGATAATACTGAATACCTACCATGATTAAGCTTTTCTAATATTAAAAATACCTTTTCACTACTAAAATATATTATTAAAATTAGATCTATTATATTTACAAATAGAGATTTGAAATGTTTCAATCTTTTTTTTTTCGACTCCAAGATATGACGTGTCTAGCAATCAAAATTTTTGCGATATAATTATATGACGAAAATAGTAATGAAAATTACTAAACAAAAATGTAAATTAGACCTATTGTGAGTTGTCTTTTATTTTCTAAAAGAGCCAAAAATGCGAATGGGCCTTTTAAGTATTTAAATCCCAGCAAAGTCAGTAATTTTTTGGAGTTTGCGCTAATTTTTATATTTATGGATGGAGTAAGGATCTTTTTATATATATATATATATATATATAATTTAAAAAATATTTTTACATTTTTATATATATTTAAAAAAATAAAATTTTTCGTTTAAACGACACATCATAACCAAGTATAATTTGCGAGTTTGTGCCATTAACCTTTGCCGGCCGGTACTGAGTAAATGGATATAGGTTGTTTGTGGATGAGTCGGGTGCGGGCTGTGCTTCATGTAAATCACTCTTCAATGGCTTCCTCATCAGCTGCACTTTCAATTCCTCATCTTCAGCATAATCATCTCTCTTTTCCTTCTCTACAACATCCTCCTTTATCACCGACTGCACCCAATCTTCATCTGCACCTCACTTCTCTTTTCTCTTCCACTCGCCGCTTCCTTTTCACCTCCGCTTGTTCGTCGCCACTCCCTCTTGTTGACATGGGTAAGCACATTATACTGCAAAAACCCGATATTGGTTTTGAGCTCGCATATTTATCTACTTACTTATGTGGCTGTTTATATGTGTAGAAAGCGATGACATGATTGGTAATCTACGGAAGGGTGCAAAGGTGCTTCTTAAGGGAATGACATACACTGAACTTGTAGTATGTTTTCCCACTCAGGCTAAGCTTAATTTATGTTTCGTTTTTTGTTTTGGAGTCCATTACTATTCATGATTTGATTTCTATTAAGATGCTGGTGATCACCACTTAGAGTTTAATAGGAACTGAATTTAAGATTTTTATCTAATTGTGAGAATCCATTGTGCCAGAAATGGGTTAAGTCTTATGGATTCAGACCTGGTCAGGCTATGATGCTATGGAAGCGCCTTTATGGGAATAATACCTGGGCGCATCATGCTGACGAATTAGAAGGTAATTTTCTGTCCCCTGCTTGATGGACATTTAGCTATTTAGTCTGTTTTTCCAGCAGAATGACTTATTCTTCATTTGATGGATCTATGTATTTGCAATATTGGATCTGTTTTTTGTTCACGTGAAAGAAATTCTGAGTCTGTACCTTTAAATTTTATACTTTTGTTACCGTTGACAGGTTTGAATAAGGATTTTAAGAAAATGTTGAGAGAATGTGCTGAATTTAAGGCAATATCTTTGGAAGATGTTCGTACAGCATCTGATGGAACTAGGAAGGTAACAGAAAGCTAGTATTGATTTTAATTTGCTCTCTTATTTGGAAGTCTTATGGTTGTTTCTCTGTAGTTTTTGGTAGTCGCAGTATCTTCTCATTGATTTTGAAACTCACAGGAAATTGCAGATTTTATTTAGGTTGGATGATGAACTGATAATAGAAACAGTTATCATACCTTGTGATAGAGGTAGGACAACGGTTTGTGTTTCAAGTCAAGTGGGCTGTGCCATGAATTGTCAGTTTTGCTACACTGGCAGGTAAGCTTTAACCATACTTATCTGAATTTACAGTCTATACTATTCATGTTCTTGTTCCTACAATGTGCTCTTACTGATAGATCAATCCAATTGTAGGATGGGTTTGAAGAGACACCTGACCACTGCTGAGATTGTAGACCAGGTTGTTTTTGCACAACGTCTTGTCGCAAGTGAAGTTGGTCCAATCTCAAATGTTGTATTTATGGTAAGTGTATGATCAAGAAAACTTTTCAGTTGACAGTAACTTTGACGAGAAGAAAAAGAAGGCATTAAGAGAACCTCTTGGCCTGACCTTTGACAAACTGTCTAAAATCCTTTTTCAATGCTGCTCCAAAAATCTTCCCAATTAGTTTAGACAAAATTAGATGGGGCTTAATCTTCTATTGCAATCTGTATCCATGAGAGAAATTTTGTTGATATGTATGGTACAGTGTTAAGGCATCTAGCAAATCAGTGCTATTTTCACTAGTTATCAATGAGGGGAAAAATGAGGATTTATTCACTTTGTTGTTACTGAATGTTTCCTGGTCGAGGAGGAAATAATGTGCATATAATTTGAGGAATTAAATACTTTTCTTTTCCATATTCTTCGGTCAGAACTCTTTTCGTCCAGTGAGCCATTCCAATCTTCTATTGCACATTTAGGAACCTTGGGAATTTATTCTACCTAATATTCTCTTGTCTTCCTTACTATATGCATCTGAAGGAGATTTCTTTCCATCTATGAAGAAGAGGAGAAATCCATTATTATTTTATTCATTTATTTAAATCATAATGATTTAAATGAATGAAACTAGAATTTGAGTTAGCCTAATGATTTGTAATTATCTGCTTTGAAATATATATTTTCAGGGAATGGGAGAACCACTTCAGAACATTGAAAATGTCATTAAAGCTGCAGATATTATGGTGCATGATCAGGGTCTTCACTTCAGTCCTCGCAAGGTCACCATTTCTACAAGTGGGCTTGTCCCACAGCTGAAGCGTTTTCTTCGTGAATCCAATTGTGCTATAGCAGTTAGTCTGAATGCTACAACCGATGAGGTAAATTTTGCTTCAGCTCTATCTTTATATACTGAAGAAAGGCATGCATATTACTTTTTCTTTCACCAATGAACTATGCAGGTCAGGAACTGGATTATGCCAATCAATCGAAAGTACAGTTTAGGCTTGCTTCTTCACACCCTTCGGGAGGAATTACAGTTCAAAAATAACTATAAAATTCTATTTGAGTATGTGATGCTTGCAGGAATAAATGACAGGTTAGTTAAACTATTTTCTTGATCAGTTTTGTTTGAAACAGATGATATTGTTTTTGGCTATTTGCACTGTTCGAAATATCACACTCACTTAGTTGATACTCTTGGAATAAGTAATCTTGCTAATTGGGAAAACTAAAAAATACATGGTTATAGCAAGCGGCATTGTTGCTGAGTTGTTTAAATGTGCCAGAGCAAGAAATTTTCTTTGATAACGTGCCATGCGAATGCTGCCTATATTTTCTGATAATTAACTTAGAGAAAAGTTATAATATTATTATTTTGTTCATAATAGAGCCCAGCATATATGCCGGCAGCTCATGCTAGTCCTCCTGTGTGATCATGTACTCCTTAAATTCTTTTGTAGGACACTAGGAAGACATCAGCATATTCAACTTCAATTTGACCTCAATTTAAAGCTCTGATAAAATTTTACTGCATTGCTGTCTGAATTTGATATACTTTTTTTGTTTGAAATTGTAGTGAATGCAATTAGTGATTGTTTTATTTTCAGCTTTGAGGATGCAAAGAGGCTTGTCAATCTTGTACAAGGCATTCCATGCAAGATCAATCTCATCCAATTCAATCCTCACAATGGATCCCAGTTTGGACCTACCAGTAGAGAGAAGATGATTGAGTTTCGAAATATTTTGGCAGAGGCAAAATGCCCGGTTTTCTTGCGACACAGTAGAGGCGATGATCAGATGGCTGCTTGCGGTCAACTTGGAAAGCCCGGAACAATCCAGGCTCCCTTACTACGTGTTCCAGAGCAATTCCAAATGGCTGTAAAGTCTTAGGTGTGGTTATTTTGATCCAAAAACTGGACTAACAGCTTATTTCTTGCATTAATAATTAAGTAGAAACATATCCCATTTTGAGTATGATGATTGGATATGAAATTTTCTTTCAGTCCTTTTATTATCAAGTTACACCCTCGATTATAATTTAGTGCAATTAAACTCCTGTAGTTCTAAAATAGTCAAATTTTCTTCCACTCTGTTTGCACCATTAGTCTCTCTCAGTTAAACTGACTCGCTCCCACTTTAACGGGGTTGATTCATCTTTGTTTAAAAAAAAAAACACTAAAGTGAAACAGTGTCGTTTCAATTTAGGTTAGGTTAAAATTCAAATGGTTGTTGCTTTAATCATCAAAAATTATAAAAAAAAAAATTAATAATAACAGAAATCCCACTGCAAGAAAAAGAGGAAGAAGAAGAAGAAGAAGAGGAGGGAGAAGGAGAACAAATTACAAGAAGCTGAGAGAAACAAAGAGAGAAGGGAGATTGTGTATCTATGCGAGAAAGAGAGAGGAGGAGCTTCCATAAGAGAAAACGACTAGTTTTCGAACGTTTTACAAATAAGAGTTGTTAATAACAAACACAAGGAAGGAATTTTGAGAGAGGACGCGAGAGTTGTTCGTGTAATCCGTGATATAATAGACCTGGGATTTCTTTTTGTTTGTTTAGATTTTACTTGTTCTTTATAGAGCAATTTCATATTTGCTCAAAGAATTTTCATTCTTTATTATCATCCCTCATGAAATTATCTTATGGTAAGATGTCTATATCTTCCTTATCTATGACTCTATCTCTTTTCTCTGGTGTTTCTGTGAGTTTAATTTCAAGGATTTTCTTGTTAACTCATTGATCTTCATCTCTGACTCAACTTTCTTATGCCCATCTTTGTCATTTTCACCATAGGTAGATCTTTTTGGAAATCTGTTTTCTTATTTTCTTAAAAGCCGGTTTTTGTATTTTTTCTGATTTTTTCAGTTCTGGGTTCTCTATGGACTCACTTCTCAACCTTAAAGCTCACAATCTCTTACAATTTCATTTATGGATCTTCTAAATGGAAAACATAGAAGACTCTATCAGATGAACCTCATGTTTGTTTTTATCATTTTTTGGTGTCATAAAACCAGCAATCTTTAAATTGTTTAATTTCTCCAATTTTTACTCCTGGATTTTCTTAAGCAACTCTTCATGTTTATTGTTTCAGCTCCAATTTCTGCAAGTTCTATGATTTTCACTTCTGGTTGGTTGTTCTAACTCTTGATTATACTGCTGCAGATATGGATAAAGACGAGAAGAACCAAAGACCAACCAAAGCGTTAGAGCCGGAATTTTTCTTTGCAGTAAGATTTCTGTTTTTAATTTTTAAAATTTTTTTATGATTAAAACGACAGCGTTTAAGCCTTTCATATTTTAAATTTTAACCTAAATTGAAACAACGCCATTTTACTTTAGTTTTTTTTTTTAAAATGAAGCCACATCGTTTAAGTGGAAACGAGTCGACTCAATAGAAAAAAATTTAACGGTACAAACAAAATAAAATTTAAGAGAGTTTAATTGAATTATTTTAGAATTATAAAGAATTAATTATGCTGAATTATAATTAAAAGTGTGATTGGCATTTTAGGGCAAATGTGCACCTTTGGCCTTTGTTTACGAAAACATTTACTTGGAGTAGCTATCGTTCTATCAACATTTACTTCACTTCCCTAGAGCTCTGCATTTCTGCTAATAGGACAATATTCAGAGTTTACGCCTGTAACCGTAAATGTTAAATCATATCTGAACATGATATAATTACCAAATCAGTGAACATATTTCCTTTTCTTTTACTGTTTAAAGTGTAAACCATCAATTTTACAAGCACTTCAAAATTTGCCAGAGTTTAAAACCCAATAAAAAAAATTACGATTATCGCATGAGATTTGATACATACGTTGTACTATCACTCTTAAGATTTAAATTTATATAAATAGTTTTATCTATTTTATTTCAATTAAATTATATTGTTATTCTGTTAAATTTTAAAATATTTACCGTTAGTTAAAAAAAATATTAATTTTTAGACAGAGATACTAGTATTGTTAAATTTCAGAAAATACTAATACAATAAATTAAATTTTAGAAGATAAATAATAATTTTTTTGGTCATTTCACCACAGTATAATAAAATAATATATTAGTAAAATAATGATAAAATAAAAAAGACATAATATATTTTTAACATTTTAGGAGTATTAATACAGTAAATTAAATTTCATAATTTTCCAAAAAAAATCAATTATTTTGAAGGTGTTGCTTCTTCGCTACATATACGTATGCTACATACGTTAATCTTAACCGGTGACATTTGATGATTAGATTTAAGCTGTTGAATTTTTTATCGGCAATTTATTACACTTTTTGTTATAATAATTGAACATTTCTCCGTAAAAAGTGAAGACGTACACTAAGAAATGAGAGTTAATTGGACCTGACTGTCAATAGGGAAAGAGTCAGTGTTGTACCTACCTTTTCAAATTGAAAAATTTTCCTGTTTTTCTCTAAAGCCTAGGCCTACTGCTCCAAGATTTTTCTTTTTCATCTTTTTTTTCAATTTTCCTCATTTGAGAGTAATTTGTGTCTGTTCCAACTTCCATGCCCACATATATAACCTCTATTTGAGATTCTAATCACAGTAGTTTGGTTTTGGTTGGTCAAGAATGTTTTTAATTTCTACTAACTTCATTTCTGCTGTTTTTGTTTGTCAGTGGCAGTTCAAGTTACCTCTATTTCAAGAATATTGTGCACAGGGATGTCTAGATGGAAAATCTTACTCTGATGTGTAAAATTAGATTCAACTACATTGAATTCCACATTATACATCTCAAACTCGTTAGGGGCTTCTTTTTCATTCTTACCATAACTAATGAACCATTCAATTCAACGACCACAATGGGAAAACTTGTCGCTATGAGCCCTGCTCTGATCCGCCCAACAGTCTCACTCATTGAGCGGGAAGCAAAATATTGCTGCAAATAATGATGCCAAGCCATAGCCATACATAATCTTAAGTTCAACCACACACTTGAGATTCAAATGCCATCAAATATCTAAGATAATTCTGAGTTGGCAATCAAATTCCTGTACTTAGATCTTAGCCAGGAAGAAAGTTTAGCAGAAACTTTGTTTCTCGTAGATAAGCTTCAAGATTGCTCATTTTAAATCAATATATCAATTTACCCCCATAATCTGCTCAGAAGGGTACACCAGTAGCAACTTGCAAAAATTGATCGTAAAACAATAACATGTGTTTCCATATAACTCATTGGAATACTTGTCAGTTGTCCTTTTCCGATTGGATATTCCCCCCCCCCCCCCCCCCCTCCCCTTCTTTGAGAATGCAGGCAGAAATTACGTACATGACTAAAAGAGAAACAAAACAAAAGAATACCCGTAAATGGTGGCTCACGTCTCAAGTACCACCATCATCAGTAATCAGCATTGTTCCAATTCCCTCCTACACGTTTTTGGTGAAGCATTTACAGTTGACTTCTAACTCACTAAAACTGGGCAGTGAGGGAATGGCCAAGAAGTACATCCATTTCCAGGCAAACGCTTCATTAACTTCAAGTTTGTGGCATTTGAATCACTTTCTCAGGGCTGTACACGAGTCATTCACCATTCTTCTCGGAGAACCCTATCTTGTGCTCAAATGCATGCTATACATAGACGGCACAATCAACCCATCCTTGCAATGTTGCTGCTGGATAAGGTTCAGGGTGGAGCACCATCTGAAGGCGAAGAAGGAGATTCTGAAATGCAGTTTATACAATTTGCTTTTAGAAATTCATTCTGTAGTAAATCCCGGATTTTCACTCTCAAACCAGAGGCCTCTTTAGGTCTGAACCACCGCTTGCCAAACTAAAAATTAAATATGTTAATGAAGTGAAAAAAAATGGTATGCAATAATATCACTCAGAAGAAGCTCGAATCAAGTAGTGGGAGGAAATACCATTGCTAAATCTTTCTTTTTCAATCTCTCAGGGGCCTCTTCAATGAAACGCTCCATGAAGTAAAGCACAAAAAGACCACAATCATAGTCATTTTCCTGTTGAGGCACCTGTGGAAAATGATGGTGTGTAATTAGAGGTGAAGTTCAAATTGATTACTAGAGTGATAAACATCAAACAACCAATAACATTTACAGAATTTATCAATCCCAAATAACATGGCCAACCAAGAAAATCCAAAATAGTAAATACCTAATAAAGTAAGGCACAGCATTATCGTTGGAAAGGATCAACCCCCACATTTCATGCATTCTCCCTTCAAATTTTTTGCATGTAATTATGTTCATTCTACAAGTAAAATGCAAAACAATCTTTAATAATTTTCCCCGTACTCTTTTCATCTCAATCCTTGCCATAATGTTCAGATCAAAGCTTAGAACAAGAACCCTAAAAGTCAAGTTCACCCACTGCTAATCTAATCAATACCAGCAGTTTCAAATATTCACCATAATCAGAAATCACATGAAATAAAATCAAGAACCTAAAAGTCAAGTTCACCCAATGGCTAATCTAATCAATTCCAGCAGTAACAAAGATTCACCATAATCAGAAATCACATGAAATAAAATCTCATTAAACATTTGATGCAGAAATTTATAACCACATGTACAAAATCATAAATCCTACAGGCAATGTTAAAATCATACAAAATCTATACAGAGAAAAATCGGTGCTGTACTACTCAAATCAATAAGGAAAAATAGGACCCTATCATTTTTCTAAGCTCAGACAGAGATCTCCCAATGCAAACTTAAGAAATATACTGGGATGTCTCTCAATTTTTTAACTAATATTACCTCAAAATTTCAGGGTGGATAATACTAGCTTAATATATTTATAAAAAGGATACATGCAGATATTTAGTTCCTAGAACAATTTCAGCTGCCATCTTTGGGAAATATTCTCTTGCCAGAACAGACCGTACTGGATACAAAAACATGCATCAATGAGACAAATGAAAAATGAAATGTATATCAGTAACTTCCATGATATACTCACGGCACCAGACAGGTTAAACTTGATATATATTTTATCCTCACATAATTGAAGGTAATAGAAGCACACTACATAAAATTTGAAGACTTTGTAATAAGATTTCACCTTAATTTTTTTCTCCTCAATTCTACGAGGTAGATGTTTCCATATTCGTTCAGCAATTGGAAGATCTGAAGGATAAATTTCTTGTTTCATATAATTCCATTCTTCTCTCAAGAAGCTGCAGCACGCAAATGACATTATCTTCAGGATCAAGTGCACAAGGAGGCTTTAAAATCAAGGACTGAGTAAAATTAAGGAGAGAGATGCCACAACTTAAACGACTAAACATGAAAAACCATTAGAATAAGATGAAAAATTGAATGATATTTCCTTCTCACTTATAAACATCTGCAAGATTCTTAAGCAAGCAGAAGTTTAATTAGAGAACAAATGCTAATTGACTTAGATAGCCATTCTTCTCACCTTTTAATTTCTTCAAAAACAGATCTGCTAGAGTGAAGTCCTAAAGAATCCAAATGAAGTATAATTGGTCCTGATTCATCTTCATCCGGGATGCAAATAATCACCAAGCTCCAATGAAGACTGAATGCATTGAACTCAATAGATCAGCCAAATGAAGTAATTTATGCCACAAAAGAGAAAGGGAGATAAGTTCAAAGAATATTGTTTCAAGAAACAAATTCAAAAATCATGCTTCCATCTTTATCACCTGTTAAAAAATAATAATATAAACTTCTCATCAGAAAGCATATGCGTCTGTGCATGTTTGAGACATATACACAATAACATATAACCCCAGGTTTTCATCACCCAGAAAACTATAATTTAACCAATCTTACATACCAAAATTTTGCTAAATTGTGATATGGAATATAAAATAAAAAAATAATTTTCCTACTACTACCAGGGCTTAAGGAAGAATAATAGTTCTTAATTGTTTTTTCTTTCCAAGACATTGCCCAGTCAGGACTGTCACAATTCTTGTGGAGACGAATATTTACTGCATCAATAATGGTCACTACCTAGCGCAATGCTCGGAGGTACAAGCTGATATTGCTTGGGTTAAAATAATTGCTACAACATATGTAAATTCTAAAGGGTAGCCCATAATCCGTCCCAAGTCCTATTTACACAGGACTAACACTAATGACCTTTTGTGTACAGATGTTCATTTTTAAGGATTGGATATGTGAGCGTAGCATCCTGTCATTCTAACCTCCAATTTTTTTCTGATCTCTATTCTTCAAACTCCCTGATTTCTTTTTGTTGAGATATCCCACATTGGTTAATTAAAAGATCTAAGTCCTCCTTATAATGGCTTGGACATCCCTCCTCCCTTGACCTAACTTTTGGGATGAGTTGGGTCCAAAACCCATATGTTCAACATGGTAATAAAGTAACCAGTCTTGCAATATTGGGTCACCAGCAGATGTCTAATCCCGCAACCTTCACGCTCCAAGTTTCCCACAGGTGTTCAGCCCTGAGCGTGAGGGGGGTATGTTGAGATATCTCATATCGGCTAATTAAAAGATCAAATTACTTCTTATAATGGTTTGTACATCCCTCATCTCTTGAACTAGCTTTTGGAATGAGTTAAACTCAAAACCAATTTATTCAATACCTTCAAAGCTACAAGGCACTCTAATAGAATGGCCATGGTTGACAATGTCCAGATCATTCCAACATATCACTTAATGGGGATCTAAGCTGCCAATGAGGACATGGGAACTTCATAAACACCTGTCTTCTATAGTCAAGAAAAGAAATAGTCCATTCACTCTCACTATTATAGCACTAAGCCCCTTTCATCTGAATTAAGAAAATAACTCAAAAAAACTTTTGGACAGGTAAGTCAGCTATCTACTGGACGAAGTCATTCCTAAAGTAAAACATGATAAATCTTGTTATCCTTGACATTCAACAATTTAAATTAAAGCGAGAATAGGTATAACAGTTGAAATACAGCAAAGAAAACTAACTCTTCATGTATTGGGATAAAGACATATGCCTTCTGAAATATATTGACACCCTTCCACCACCTTCTAAACTTGACAAAAAAGGACTCCTTGTCGCTTCCCTGCATATAAAAGGAAGATAAGTTGCTTATAGGTGTCCAGTAGTAAAACTTACACATGATACAACATTCACATAATGAAAATATATTCAACCACAAACTACATTAAAAATTTTCAAAATTGTGTTGCCTACAAGCCAATGTTTTAGAACTCTTAAAACCTCAAAGAAAATGACGACCAAAATCTTATCCCAATCAAACTCATGTTGCCTTGGTCTAAGATCTTTGAAATCATTATCAAATTTCTATAAGCATGTAGAAATTAAAATGACTTGGTTTAGATGAGCCATGTGTTAAGCCTCCCATTTGATATACTTATGCTAGGAAAAAGAAGAGCACGGGTGAGGGAAGGCCAATGGAGAATAACTAACTGAAGAATATTGTAGAGTTGTTAAGGATAGTTTTGAGAATTTGCTATGAGGTTTGTTACATTGGGATTTAGAGATGTATTGATATTGTAAATATAAATAGGCATGTTCGTACATGTTCATTTGGGAGGGATTTTATCTTGAATGTTTTGCCACCAGCGTTTGGGAGAAAATATAGACTTTCAGCCATTTTCTAGTTTCAATACAGTAAAATACTTTGGAGTTTACCTCTGTTTCTTCTTGTGTTTGTGTTGATTGTTGCAAGAGTTTATCATTTGGTATCAGAGTGAAATTGATGGAAAAAAAGAATGTCAGTCAATATATGGAAACTAGATTCAATGTTGTGGACAAAGAACTCAGGCACCTGAGAAATTTTGTGGAGGACTTGGCCCAAATGAAAAGTGTGATGGGCGGTATTCAATGGTGAGAATCCCGATGGGTGGTTGATTAAGTTAGAGAGGTTCTTCAACCTACAACGATTTTTAGAAGTGACTGCCTTTGAAGGGGACACTTTGTTATGGTACCAGTGGGAGAATCAACGCCAGCCAATCATTTCATGGGTGGAGATGAGGGGTCTCTTGCTCCAGCATTTTTGCTCCACAAAGGACGACACATTACACAATCAGTGGATGGAACTCCAACAAGAAGGATCAATGGAGGAGTATCGCCGGTTATTCATCACCAAATCCACGCAGTTGGATGAAGTATCTGAGCAAATCTATGTAAGCAAATTCATCATGGGATTGAAATCGGCCATTAGGAGTGAGGTGAGGAAGTTGGCTCCAACTGGGCCGAAGAGAAAATGGGCTATCAAATGAGGCAGGTTCAGAACTAGCCATTTATTAGGCACGATTTTACCTCATCAAGGGCTTCAGAAACCATTTGATTTGCTGAGATACCTCCAGTCCTGCCCCCAGATCCCTCATTCAACCAACTAGAGTTGGACATGACATGATTAAATGATACAATATGGACTTTTCACAACACGATACGAATACGCCTAACCTATTTATGACATGATTAGACACGTTTAAAATATGTAAAATATCTAATAATTAAATTATTAAATTATATATCAATTTTTTTAATAAATGCATAGGTTTATATATGAATAAGTTTACAATAAATTATATTATAATTAATTATATTAATATATGTAAATAAAAATTAACAAATTATATATAATTTGTATTAGTAGTAATCGTATAGATAATTAAATGCTAAAATTTTATTATAATACTAAATTTTATTTTGCACACGTACATATATGTTTGTATATATTTATATATATGTTATATTGTACCAAATTATTAATATATTATAAAAATTAACATATATTTATGAAATATTAACTTTAGTTGTTTGTAATTATATGTGTATGTATATATATATTTGTAAACATATTACACGATTACATGTAGCGATATGACACGTTTACATATATAAGACACAAATTGTCAACTCTACAGCCAACCACCGGGTTTTGCTCGTAAACTCACATATGCAGAACTTCATAAGCGCAGGGAAAAAGGATTGTGTTACCGATGCGATGGAAAGTTCTCTCCAGTGCATAGGTGCAAACAGGAGGAACTGAATATGATAGTTGTGCATGAGGAAGAAGAAATGAAAGAACCAAAGTTTAAAATTGAGCTTGAAAAGGAAGAACTACCCCCATCGATTGAAGTTTCACTCAATTCAGTCACCGGGTCGACTAACCTCAAAGCCATAAAGGTTTGCAACGAAATCGAGGGTCAAGCGGTCGTGGTTTTGATTGACCCAAGAGCAACCCAAAATTTCCTTTCAGAAACACTAATCAAACGGCTCAAGTTGCCAAGAACACCCATCCCAGGGTATGATGTGGTTTTGGATAATAGCTCTAATGTGTTAACACGGGCTGTGCAAGGGAGCGATATTACATCTACAAGGTATTGACATAGATGAAGATTTCCTTTCGCTCCAATTAGGAAGCACGAATGTCATTTTAGGGGTTCAGTGGTTAGAATCTATTGGGGGCACCTACATAAATTGGAGAGAGCAAATAATGAAATTTCAATTGGGAAGGCAAACAATGACTTTACGGGGAGATCCTTCATTGGGAAAGACATTAATCTATCTAAAAGCTATGATGAGGGAAATTCGAAAAGAAGGGCAAGGATATCTAGTTGAGTTAGGCAGTATCTCAGATCCATTTGAAACACAAGGGGTTTTGGAAAAAATTTCAAATGTCTTCTAAGAGCCTCAAGGTCTCCCTCCATTTAGGGGGCATGAATATGCTATCATTCTCAAGGACGGGGCCGCTCCAATTAATGTAAGGCCTTATCATTACCCATAATGCCAGAAAAATAAATTGAAAAGTTGACTCAGGAGATGGTGGCAAGCATTATCCGACATAGCACGAGCCCATTTTCTAGTCTTGTACTTTTAGTCAAACAGCATTCCTATATCTTATGAATGAAGTATTTGTTGGGTTCTTAACATGCATCAAATATATGGCACAAAGGAAAATTAAAATTAATTGAACCCAAAACCATGGAACGCCCTATGAACATTAAAATTAGATCATACCATCAATATGGGAGAAGTTAATTACCTTTATTTGCAACTCTTGATCTTTCAAATTGTGAGATTTTCCTTTTTTATTGAGTTGTAGCAAATCACAACAATCCAAAGCTAGGATTGCCTCTAAAAGTATCCAAGCGGAAGAGGAAGAAGAAAACCTCTTAGAAGATGGGGTGACAAAAGTCCAAAGTGTTTGCTATGAAAAATTATCTTATGAAAGAGAAAAGGGAGAGAAGAAAAATAACACTTATTTTTCTTAATGGGGCAGCCACGAAATTGACTATTTAAAAAGAGTGTTTATACATTTTCTAATCCCTTTTAGGGTTGAGAAAGGAAAATCCCTAATAAGCTTATTTTTCTAAGGTATAAGGCTTAATGTTGACCAAATCAACAATTCTAATCCAATTTGGATTTGACCCATTTTTATAACTCTTATAAAAGGCTCAATTCTCTTTCTTTCTCATTTGGATCTTATCCAAAACCCATTTTACATTTTCTTCATTCCCTCTATGCGTGTGATCTAATAGGTTTTCTGGTCATATTGGTAGCTCAAGTCTTAAAGGAATTCTAATCCAATTAGGATTCTACGAGTCAAACACTTTTGACCCATAATCAATTTCTAATCAATTTCCCTTGACTTAGCAGATCATGAGCGGTATCTAACAACACATCATGACCACTCAATTAACCAGAAAGTCAGTAGTCTGACTATAAACTCTTCCATAGACAATTACTATGCAATTCATCATTTCACTAAATTATACCTCATTTGGTTTAGAGCATGAACTGTGTGTCATCTCCCACTAGACTGATTACGTCATATTTAGTCCAAATAATATTAGTTTTTGTCTATGAGACTCATTACTCTTTTAAATGTCCTTAAAAACCTTCTTCAACACATGTCCACCTTGGCCAAGGATTTCTGAGCAATGATCTTTATAAGAGGCCATAGGTATACTCTCTTTTTATCAGGTGTGGTGAATCTTTTATTGACTACTCAACTACCTTCAAATACCAAATGTTATACCCAATCACCACCCTATGAGCAACCTCTAAGAGGCAACGAGGAATGGAGTCAAAGTATAGGATTCAGCATCCAAGATAACCTTGAGCATCTTAAGTCTAAGGATACTTGCATCATTGCTATGATGAGATTATCACTGACATTGAATAGATATCCATGTGATTGTCTCATAGTAGGTCATCCAATGTACTTGTTACTTTTAGCAGACATCCACAAGTTAACTCTAAACATCTCATGTCTTCAGCTTTATGAGATCAGTTGCTTGACTTAGTGAAGGAGTATAACATGAACTAGTCTATCCGGATTAACAATGTCACGTCTTGTTAATCCTATGACTAGGGATCATTTAGGTATAAACACAATTACACATGATAAGAATCTCATCATCATGATCTCATCATAAATTCCTTCATGTTGTGTTACATACCAAGGACTTCATTAAACAATTTAAGATCTATATCAATTTATATGCAATGAATACCATATAATGAAAATGTTTTTTATTAATAATAAATAAGTACAATGAGGTGCATAAGGTGATTGCCTTTAGGGCACCTCTCTAACATTATTCAGACCTTATTTGAGGAAATTTATATTGGTTTTCTTCAATGACATACTTGTCTACAACAATGTAATCAAAATCACACCAGGCAAGGAAAATCCCGAATTGGATCCCAAATTAAAGGCGAGGCGATGACCACCCTCGTCAACTTTTGAATATGTCAGGCGAGGCATGTTTACTCGGGCGCACGCTTTGTGTGCCTACGCGAGCACCCGAAAGCAGACGAGAGGCACAGACAGCTAAATTAAAAAGCTGAAGATAGCTAAATGTTTTCACCACACCACAAATTCCACGCTAACCATAGCCCTTTTTGCTTGATTTTCTTTCTCATTGGTTTAAAGTTCACATGCAAGCAATTTTCCAAAAGTTTCTTGTCATAACCAAAGCTATAGCTCCCTTTTTCTCACGTTGGTGTCTCGGCCACCACAAAACAAGTAGCTAAATGTTTAAATTTCTTCAATTCGTCATGTACTCTTCTCAAGTCACCCTTTTCCAATTTGATTAGTAAGATTTGAAAAGAAGATGAAGGACATTAGGAAGGAGAAGGGCTCAGGTTTGAAGGACGGTGGAAGAAGGAATAAAAGCCAAGTTTTGTTTATGAAAATCTTATGCAAAAAATTAAAATGTGCCCACTTTTGTGCATTCTTTTATACTTTGATTAAAAGTGGGTTAGTGTGCTTTGTGCATGAGTGACACGTGGATTGTGCATTCTTTTGTACCTTGATTAAAAGTGAATTAGTGTGTTATGTGCATGTGTGACAAGTGGGTTGCATGCAAGAAAGGTTTATCCTTGATCTATTTTAATTAATCATCACTTACATTAAATATTTTTGGCTTTATTCTTCTTTCTAATTTAGCTATCTTTTATTTTTAGTTATATTTTTATGTATTTAATGTTCTTTATCTTCACTGTGTGCTAATATTTTCTCATCTATAGATATATAAAATATTATTTTAGCAATTTGTGTCTTACTTTGATCAAGTAAGCGTTTTATTTGCGTCTTGCGCTTGAGGCAATAAAAGACTATATCACCTTAAATGCGTCTATCGCTTTTGACTACCTTGGTCTATAGTGCCACAGAGGAAGAACACCTAGAGCATGTAGAGAAAGTGCTGAATCTATTGAGAGAACATCAGTTTTTTGCAAACCATAAAAAGTATGTTTTTGGACAGTGCCAATTGGCCTATTTGGGATATGTAATCTCTTCCAAATGAGTGTCAGTGGACAAGAATAAGATTCAGGCTGTCTTTGACTAACTGCGGAACACAACCCTCATGAGCTGAGAGGATTTCTCGGGTTAATGGGTTTCTACAGAAAATTTGTCAAGGGTTATGATCAGATAGCTTGGCCTTTAAACAAACAACTCAAGCAAGATAATTTTGGGCAGTCATATGTGGCAGAGGCAACTTTTCTTGAACTTAAGAGAGTGTTGACATCAGCTCCAGTCTTAGCCATGTCGGATTTTAAGAAGGATTTCGTTATAGAGATTGATGCTTTTGGTTATACTGTGGGAGAAGTGTTGATACAAGAGCAACAACCAATAGCTTATTACAGCCAGGTTTTGGGGAAGTAAGAACAACTCACATTAGTTTATGAAAAATAACGGATGGCTATAGTTCTTGTGGTTTTGAAATGGAGACTTTATTTGCTTGGGCATAGGTTTATTGTGAGGAATGATCAACAAAGTTTGAAACATATCTTGGAGCAGTAGGTTATTGGGCATGACTACCAATGATGGGTGAGCAAATTATTGGGTTATGAATTTGAAATACAATACAAACCTGAGGGTTTGTACAAATTGCCAGATGCCTTTTCTAAGCAGGAGGAACCTAAAGAATGTGGCACAATGGCAATCCCTAACTGTATTGGGATAAATTAAAGGAGTAGATTTTGGCTAATCTATAACTAAGGGCTGATTTGTTAGGTAATCCCGAGGCCCATTCCGGTTTTGCTCTCCACCAAGATTTGCTCTTCTACAAAGGCAGGTTAGTCATCTCACAAAAATCTGCCTTTATTCCATTGATTTTTCAGGAATACAATGATTCCCCACTAAGAGGCCATGCAGGAGAATTAAAAACTTATAAAAGGATTGCGGGTGACATTTTTTGAGTGGGAATGAAGAGTGATATTGCTCAAATGGTAGTTGCTTGTGATACTTGCCAAAGGAACAAAAGTTTAACAACCACACTAACAGGTTTATTACAATCAATTCCCTTGTCGGTTCACGTTTGGGATGAGATCACAATGGATTTGATTAAAGGGTTACCAAAATCCAGAGGTATGATAACTCTCTTAGTGGTGGTGGACCGCCTAATTGAATATGCTCACTTCATTAGGTTGAAGCATCCCTACATTGCTCAAACCGTTGCAGAGGTTTTTATCTGAAAAGTGGTCCTTCTTCTTGGATTGCCCAACTCAATAATTTCTAATAGGGACCAGATATTTTTTAGTCATTTTTTGCGAGAGCCTTTTCAGATGCAAGGTACTAAGTTGAATCAAAGCAATGTCTACCACCCACAAACAAATGACCAATCTGATGTAGTCAATTGCAATTGGAGACTTATTTGCAATGTTTCGCTACTGATAAACCTCGCCATTGGTTCAAGTGGCAGCCATTGGCGGAATTCTAGACCTCTCATCACACCTCCATAGGGTGCACACCCTTCAAAGCTTTGTATGGGAGAGATCCTTCGGCTCTCATCAAGTATCCCAGTCATTCTGTCGCAGTTTCCACAGTGGATTAGGTTCTTCAAAAACGTGATGCTATCTTGGATGACTTGAGAATGCACCTATTACATGCCCAGCAACGGATGAAGAAAAACGCAGACCAGCATCGCTGCAAGTACACTTTTGATGCGGGTGATAAGGTGTTTTTAAAGCTCAAACCTTATAAACAAGCATCTCTTGCTACAATAGCTAATTATAAGCTAGCTTTTTGGTTCTATGGCCCATTTACAATTTTGGAACGTGTGGAAGAGGTTGCATATCGTCTGGATTTACCACTAGCAGCTGCTATACATCTAGTGTTTCACATTTCTCAGTTGCATCGTGCCAAAGGGAATGTCGTTTCTTCTCCAATTTTGCCTCCTCAACTTAATGCAGATCTGGAAATGATGGTGGAACTAGAATCCTTGCTAGGAGTACATCTAAAACCTATTGGTCAGCCTAGAGACTTAAAGGTGTTGATTCAATGGAAGGGCTTACCAGAATTTCAAACTAGTTGGGAGGATTTTGGCTTAATGCCAATTCAATTTCCTGCTTTTCACCTTGAGGACAAAGTGCATACTTGGGGGGGAATATTGTTAAGCCTCCCATTCGACATACTTATGTTAGGAGAAAGAAGAGCATGGATGAGGGAAGGCCAATGGGGAATAACTAACTGAAGAATATTGTTGAGCTGTTAAGGGTAGTTTTGAGAATTTGTTATGAGGTTTGTTACATTGGGATTGTGGAGAGGTATTGGTTTTGTAAATATAAATAGGCATGTTCGTTTTTTTTTTTTTTTGGGGGGGGGTGTTATCTTGAATGTTTTGCTACCTAGTGTTTGGGTGAGAATACAGACCTCTCGAAAGTCTATAATTGCCATTTCCAGATTCAGTACAGTAAACTCCTTTGAAATTTACCTCTGTTTCTTCATGTGTTTGTGTTGATTGTTGCAGGAGCTTATCAT
This sequence comes from Triadica sebifera, assembly GCA_023653625.1. NCBI lineage: Eukaryota > Viridiplantae > Streptophyta > Magnoliopsida > Malpighiales > Euphorbiaceae > Triadica > Triadica sebifera. The sequence continues at coordinate 2,351,024 of CM042913.1, forward strand.
TGCGCTAATGTTTTTAACAAAGGTACCTAGTTCAACAGTTTAGTGTTTCACAAGCTCCAACAAGACATAGCTTAACATACATTGGATTTGTGAATTTTCATGTGTTGAAGAATGCAACAGAAATCAATTAGAATAACAAAGATAATCCTCTCTATTTGCTTTGTCACTAAAATAAAATTAAAAACACACACACACACTACCTTGTAAGACACAGCTTGTTTGAGCTTCTTGTAGAAGAATGTATTGAAAAAATGATAATCACATATAGCCTTGTTTGTAGGAGATATTTGCAGCCGTAAATACCTGGACACAAATGAAAGAACATCCCTCGAATATCTGTATAGACTATTGAAATAATATCCCATAATTTGGACTTCTACAATATGCATACAAGAAGGCCTGCAAACCACACGAGGGGGATGAAATTTTCAACAACTAGAAAAAGATGTAAACATTCCTCCTTACTATATAAGAAGACTGCTTTAGCTTAAGCCCCGACAAGAAGCAAAAGTTGAAATTAAGCACCTCAATAGTCAGATTGCCAGCTTCCAGGCCAAGTTGACAATGGCATTCCCGAATTGTCCTTCTAGAATGACGTTAACAAATGTTTCTCCCGCTTTTACATTCTATTAATGGGATTCTATCTTCCAAACCTTGTTCCAAACTATATTATTTCATGCAAGTATATGTGATTGCCACTGCACCACATTTGGTAAACAAAGACCCTTCTTTCTATAAATAAACATCCCCAACTCCCTTCGCTTGGTCAGAAACTATGCTATCAGCCTGCTACAGTTTAATAATTACAGAATAGGCAATCATCTTTACCAATTTTTCATTTTTTTCCCTCTGGTGGGGGGGCAATCTACAGAAGTTGTAACTTCAATCAAAATTAAATATTTTAGTTCATTAGCCCTCACCCATTGTCGAGGCCTTAGCTCTGGAATTTTTCAATTAATCAAGTCTTAAAACAAAAATAAACAAGCTGACCATTGAGCTAAGGCTCAATTACACCCTGAAAAGCCAGACACCAAAACTGCTATACTCAAAACTGGCCTTCAGAACCTTCAAGAAAATATTAATTAGAATGTGATCAACAACCAAAAATTTAATTAGAAGGATATGAGGAGAAGATGGTCAATCAAAAAATTTTCACTCTCTGCATGCACATGCATACAGGGCTCTGACTTGGAAATATAATAAGACTACTCCTGGATATTCCTAGTCGACATTAATTTTAAATTCCTTACCTTATGCAAAAGTTCATAATCTCTGATGTTAAAAATTCTTTAGGGGCTAGGCACTTTATATCCGAGTAACATATCTCCACAGACTCCGGATCATCCCTGGATTAAAAGAATGAACCAAAAAAAAAGATCAGAAGATTGTGGATGATCCATGGTGCTAATTAATTCTAACAAATTATTGTCCCAGGAAGATGTTAACATATTCAGGCAATTTTTGGAGTACCTTGATGGATAATAGATCTTAGCATCCTTCATGCTGAAAGCAACCAAAGAATCACTGATAATCAGAAACAACTAACTTTCAAAGTTGATAAATGGAAGACAGAAAGATCGAAGGATTGGAAATTCTGTTTACCATTCAATAAGTGTGCTAGCTTGCTCCATCTCTTCGAGCTGAGCTTCATCCTCATCTACAAGAACAACAGTCTGCCCCTGTTTGAATAATGAACGAAAATTCAAATAGGCAACAAAATAAAAAAAAAAAAAGGTCCAAGATGATGCAACAATAGAATTCAGTATTCCCATGACAAACTTTTGGCTACACCCATGTATCAGATAAATTCCATGCATGAGAAAACTCCTCTTATTTGTGGTATCATGATTGAACTCCCTTATTTTATTTTGTGTATAATTGCTTTTGTGTAAGGTCTAAATTAACATTTTGGCAAGTGATTCATAGAGTTAAAAAAGACAATATTCAAGGCTAACTAATTTTTTTCAGATCATGAAAAAACACTCTTCATGTGTTCAGGGCATCATGGAAGTACCACTCATACAAAAATGAAGTTTCCTCATAATTAAATGTTGACTGGGATTTCATATATGCCTTGATTAGTGTTCAAAGTACTCTGAATACTCATAATTCTTCACGAGAATCAAACAGTTTAATTCTCAGTGGAGACCTACAGCCTGTTTTTATCACAGTTCAAACTATCAAACCAAGTCAATCATGAGAACTACCACACTGGAACAGAGAACTCCAAGTGTCTCCAGCTACTCTTGTAAGACTATCAGAATTAGATATAGGTTAGAAATTCCATGTGTCTCCAGCTACTCGCATAAGACTATCAGAATTAGATATAGGTTAGCTTCAAAGAAACAAAATGAAATTTACATTCAAGCTCCCAAGATAAATCCTTTATCCAATAAGTGCACAATAAAGCATTTTATTGGTTGGCCAAGCACAACCAATCCAAAATCCTTCAATCAGGAAAACCAATTAGCAGCTGCAATTTGAATACACAGGGTCTCAAATCAAAGCAAACTGTATCATTCTGGTCTTGTCTTCATGTCAGCTTATGTGTATCACTGGATACAAACAGAGTAATATATCAATAGTAAGAGAATTAAGTCTGACGACGTAAGAAGACATTAGAAAGGCATCAATCGCAAATCTCCACAAACTTCTATATTGTTTCATACTCATGCTTTTGCAACCCTTTAGGACCAAAATCTCCTCTCTTTAATAAACTATACAACCAGTTTCAAGGTAGGTACAGGACAGGCAAAAGATAACAAGTGAAATGAGAGAGAAGATAGTAAGACATACCTTCTTAGGCCTTGAGCCATTTGGAGGTAAGACTTGACAATCATCCTTCCTAACACTAAAAAACAACAATTAATTACTAAATTGAAGAAAAACTTCGTTAAAATAAAAGTACATGTTTATGGCATTCAAGCAAGTCAAAAAGAAGGTTCATTAGTGCTCAAGTATGGGACTGGGAGTGTAATTTACTCAATCCATAGATCCTATATGATCAAAATCCAAGGACGCCACACCACACTATTCTTTGTCAATCAAATGTGGACATGTGTTAAGGCCATTACCAAGTCAAGATTCCAGTCAAGTAAGATACTACTTCATTACCAAGTTTGAAGTAGCTCAAATGACCTGAAACTGAACTCATGTTGTTGCCCTTCAAAATATTCCCCATCTCCTCTGAGAGAGAGAGAGAGAAGCACTTCTAAAGCATTAAACCACACAATTAATGACCCTCCAAACATGGAGGCAATTAAACCATGATAAGAAACTGAAAACTAGACTATTCTACTTTTGTCAAACATTAATGCTTCCCAATTTGTCAACCTTAAATCACAAAAATAACTAAATGATATAATTTTAACCAATACCTGGATCAAAGTAACAAACATGACATAGGATTTGGAATCCTATACCTATAAGAATTATTTCAAATATCAAGGGGCAGTTTAATATGGAGAAGGATAAGCACAGAACACATGTATCCAATATGAGTAAACAAAGACAGAAACATCTACAAAAAATGCTCACTTCTTGAATAGCGTGCTGGATAATCTTTCCCCATTGTAGCGGGAAAAAGAAATAGAAAAGGCTCTGTCCTTTAGATGATCGTGTTTGTCTCCATCATGTGAAAGGCTGCTAGCACACTGAAAAGGCCATTGTCTTGAAGATGATGGCTGGCTTTTTTTTCTTCTTCTTTGTGATAAGGCTCCACTAGATATTATTTTCTGGTGGTTGCATCGACCCAAAATAGACAATTCTTCATCAAATGCTCTGTCTATGCTGCAATCTTTCTGTTACAAAAATTAAAATCAGGGTACTTGTAGTTTATGTTTTCTAGAGACGAGGGTTACTTAAAATGAGTCATTAAAAAAAATGCAGTAACAGCACCATACATTTTCTTCCATCTTTCTGCTAAAAATGGAAGCAAATTCAGATTGCGAATTGACTTCAGAAAATGCTTTCTCTCGATTAAGACCATCTGAAGCACCAACAAACACATTAAGGTTCCAGAAATATGAACGCATAAGAAAAGTAAAGTAATCAGTAACACATACTACAAAAATAGAATATTCTCACTGAAGCACGTAGTAATGTTTATGAATGAAACCTGCAATGTTATCTCTGCAACATCTTTTTGAAGGAGGATGATCAAAATAGAAAGCCAAACTTACCAGTTCTACCTGACTTCACCAGCTGAATGGGCTTCTCATACACATCAACATCCTGTCCAAAGAGAAGTACAAAGAATCATGAAATATTTATTTACACTATTAAATCACAAATTATAGCTTGCACCAGCTACATATTCCATGTCAACATTCTTAATCAAAACCTAAATGATAATCAAGAACAAGAAATACCCAACTAGACACCTTGTATGAGTGGAAAGATAATTGATTCATACTCAACAACATTCCATCTTCCATTTCAAAAAACAAAATCAGCTCTTATAATAAAATAAAAGTTTAGAAGTTATAGTTGGATGATCGTTACCTCCCCCTCCTCTTTCATCCAACAATTTTGAAAGAGAACATCTAGCATTAAGAGATTAAATAAATATTAGAGCCCCTGTGGACCTTTTTTCTCAAGTATTCTACTGTCACACATTTTTACCTGCACTTTCCTGAAATGCTCAACATTAGGGCATAGTAGGTTTAGCAAATAAGAAATTCAAGCAATTGACTCCCATCACTTCGATTATAAATGCGCAGTAAACTACAGATGATATCTGGCAAACCTATTTTTAAAACCTCTCATGATAACTAGAAACACAAACCGAATAGTGATTTTTCACATGGCCATCTAATTAAACGGAGGCAATATAAGGCAATGGCTCCAGGACAACAATAAATTGATCACTCTAGCAATAATAACACCCAAGCAATTCATACACAACTACTAAGATATACTAAAATCCAATACCATAAAAATTCATAACAATGTTAACATTAATACCATAAAGTTCATAAGAATGTTAACATTAAGAAAAGAAAGAACAAGACTAGTTTTCAATATCTTTTTCCCATTTCTCTCGGCGACCAAAAATACGCCAAATTCCAATGAAGAATCAAGGGAAAAATTCCAGCAATGTGTCTTGTGCAATTGAGTATAATTTTATTTTGCTTTTTTTACCACTTTCAGGGAAACCAAAAAGATTGCGAAATCAATCAGAAAGGTAAACACTTCAAAAACGGGACAACGATAACCAAAAATAAAACAAAACAAACCATCTCGGCCCGTCCAAGCTTCCTACGGTGGTACTCTTCCTCGAGGGCTTTAAGCCTACTCCGAAGCTTCTCTCCTTTGTCAGGCAAATTTGAGCTTAACTTTCTAACATGGCTTTTCTGTCTCTCAATCGCGTCCTCGAGCTGGCGATCAGACAACCCCGAGCAGTCATCGTGATCGACACTCATCGGTGAGGGTTTTGGCAGCTCCGTATCCTGTTTTACTATCACCAACGGCGGTGGTTCGGTGTCGTTTTGGTCCAATATATGGTTCCAGTCAAGTGCTAGTGGTCTCTTCCTCGAATTAATTTCTTCCATGCATTGATTGCTGTGGCAGAATTTTTCCCTCTTTTTCTTTAACTAAATTGTTAGCTCTGTTCCTTCCTCTTCCTTTTTTTTTATTTCCTTCCTTTCTTCCTTGGAAATTTGAGAGGGAGAGGAAGTACGCAAACACAGAGGAAATTGGATTTTAATCATATAGGAAATTTGAGAGTGCAGAGTGAGTCTATAAACTGCTGAAGTTTAACATTTTTTATTTTAACCTTTTTGCTATTCTATAAGAAAAATATAAAAATTAAAAATTAATTTTTTTTATCACAAGTGTTCCTATTATTTCTCAAATCTTTTCGCTTCTTTCCACATATGATATGAATAAATAAATCAAAGAAAAATATATTTTTTATTTTTTATAATACATTTCTAGACCTATTATAATACATATCATATCTTTTTTTTCTTAAAAAAATTAAAAATCTCAAATTTTTTGCACATGACAAATGTTTTCGTTTTTGCTATTGTAATTGTCACCATAAAATTAGCTATTATCAGCCAACAAATTAACCATAAGAATATCAAACATTAAACTAAACTAATTTCATTAGAATGATCCAGAGCAAAAACAACAAAATCTCAGGGTAAAATTGACTACATTTAATTATAATGCCTTTAAATGAACCAAAATTTCCATAAAAATTTTGCTTACACAAAATTTATATAAACCAAACAAATAAAAGAATTTCACGTAAATAAAATAATTTATATAACAAATTTATTCTACAGATGCTCGTCATAGAAGAACTTTTCCTACATTTTCTTAATATGTCCTCCATTTTCGCCATTTTATTGGGGGAGAAAAAGTGGAAGGAGCTCTGCTCTTTAGATGACTAGTAGATGTACCATGCTTATCTCCATCTTCTGAAAGGCTAGCACACCAAAACCGCTATTATCTTGAAGATGATGGCTGGCTTTTTTTTTCTTCCATCTCCTTTGTGATATATAAGGCTGCACTACATATAGATTTTCTGGAGGTTGCATCTACCCAAAATTGACAATTCTTTATCAAATGCATTGTCTATGCCGATCTTTCTGTTGCACAAATAAAAACGGTTGATTGTACTTTTATAATTTTTCGGTGATGTGATTGTGTAGCGGACATGCATGAATTGATCTTTGATATATTATTTGTATGTGATTTCTTTGAATTCTTACATGAATTGACTTCAGATAACGCTTTCTCTCATTTAAGGCGATTTGGAGCACCAACAAACACATTTAGCCTTGTATGGAAGATCCATACTCGACAACATTCCATCTTTGATTTAAAAAAACAAAATCAGCTCTTCTAATTAAATAAAAGTTCACAATTGAAAGGTATGGTTGGATGATCATTCCACTCCCTCCCCCTTTTCATCCACAAATTTTGAAACAGAACATCTACCATTTAAGAGATTAAATATACATTAGAAGTTATAACCCCCTTTGTACCTTTTTTTGTTTTATCAAAGATTCTACTGTCACACTTTTCTGAAAATACTCTCTAAGGACAATAAAACAAAATGCTCAACGTTAGGGCTTTATAGGTTTAAAAATAAAAAATCCAAATAGTTGACTCCCAGCACTTCGATTATAAAAAAATGCATTAAACTACAGATTATATCTGGAAAAATTTCCCCCGATAACCAGAAACACAAACCAAACCGAATAGTGATTTTTTTCCATGGCCATATTATTAATCAACGGCAATATAAGTTAACAATGCACTAGAAGTCCACACACACTCTATAAATAATAACGCCCAAGCAATCCAAACACAACTTACTAAGAAACCGTCTGATTCAATGGTGTAAATAAAAATACGAATATGAATGAGAACGAAATAGAATGAGAATGAAGGAGAATGATGTTAGTATATTATTTGATTCATTTTTATTTATTAAAAAATAAAAATAAAATTTCACGAACTAAACATATTGGAATGAAAATCATTTTCATGTTTTATATTTATTTTTATTATATATACTTTTAAAAATTATAATAATTAGAAAATTAATTATAATTTATTAAAAAATAATTAAAAATATAAAATTATTATTGTTAATAAATTTTACTAATAAATAATAATTAATAAATTTATTAATAATTAAAAATTAAAAGCTACAAATAAAATAATAATTAAAAAAATAAAAGTACATTGTTTTTTCTTTTTCTTTTTTTGAAAATCATCATCTAATCTAGGTTGTTATTGCAATTTAATTGTAAATTATATATTTGATTCTACATTTAAAATAAATGCAAAAAAATATTTATAAAAATAAAATAAAGTAATTTGTTTGTAAATAAAGTTGAATTTTAAATATATTAAAAATTATGTGTTAATCATTTTTTAGCTACTCCTAGTAGAAAAGGGAAATAAGTGATTCTCATTGATGGAAAAATATTATTTTTATTATATTTTATTTTTTTTGTTAACTAAACATTAATAATGAAAATCTCTAATTTTGATTCCTATTCCCACCCCATTTTTCTTGAACTAAACGCCCCTAATATATATTAAAACCCAATACCCTTCATAAGACATTAAGAAAACAACTAATTTTCAATATCATTTTCACATTTTTCTCGGCAATATCATTTTCAATATCATTTCAACTAATTTTCAATATCATTTTCACTATTACACTATTATCATTTTCATAAGAAAACATTTTTTTATGAAATGACTTTTAATTTTAAAAAGTATAACTAACATAAAAAAGTATAATAGTGTTTATTATTTAAAACAACATTTTTGGTATGGTGAAAAATATCTTACAACATCTCTAAAAAAAAATTTATAAGTCTAATAAATTCTCTATATTTTCACTTTTCATTTTATTTTATTCTATATAAATTAATATTTATCAAAATAAAAAAATAAACAACTTTTATTTACTATTTATTTTAAAAGCCATTTTATAAAATAAGTCTCAAATATACTATATATTTTAAAAAATTATAATAAAAAGTAGATTTGACTTTCAAGAAATCTAAACTTTACTTTATATTCTAATTGTAATTAATATATTTTTCACTTTTTATGCATATTATATTTTTTTATTAGTATGTTTATTTAAAAATATTTTTACATTTTCTTATAATGAAAGTAATTTACTTTTTTATTTTAATAAATATTAATTTGAATGGAATAAAATAAAATAAAAAGTAAAAATATAAAAAGTCTATTGAATTTACATAAAATTTTTATTGCATATTTGAAAATATTATAAAATACTATTTATTATGCAAAATATATTGTTTAAAATAAAAAATAGTATTAGAGATGGTTTAAATAATCTATTTGTGATGCTTTAAACGTCTTCCAAAAAAATAATTAAAATTTGAATTAATTACTATTTAGTCTATGAGATTTGACATAATATATTAGTATTTTTTATGTTTTTAAAATTATGATATTTGTCCCTTTAATTTTATTTCCGTCAAATTATATAGTTATTATGTCAATTTTAATAGTATTACCATTAATAAAAAAACTAGATAATTAAAATATTCAAGCATGAGATAAATAATATAAATTTTAGAAAAATATTATTGTATTATGTCTAATTTTAGAAAGTATTAGAAAAAATTACTATAAATTTTTTTTTGTTTTTTCACAACAATTTATCGCTTTTTCTAATAAAAAAATTTAACAAAAAAATTTATTAATATTATATAATAAAATAAATAAAATAAATAATATAATTTTAAAACCGGAATAATATTTGTATATTATATCAATTCAGAAAAAATTAACCCTAAAACTTATAAGCCCAACAAAAACCCATATTGACGTCCTCGCTTCCACCGGTTATAATATCCTATTGTGGACGGAAAATCTTTTTATTTTTTAATTTTCCGCGAAACCAGAAAGATCTGAGCCGTCAGTTTCAATCATGAACATAATCCTCCAATCAAGTTGCAGCAAAGTTTCATAGAATTTACATAATGCAAACACTGATAATACTTGCTGAGTAAGGCCATTTCTAGGGCACAAGGAAAGCAAATGACCTCTGATAAAAAATTAAACCAAACCCTCCCTGAACTGGTTTCCTGATCTTTTCTCTATCCATCGCGTGCATACTCTCTCTAGCATTTCCATGGCGGACCAGCCGGCTCCTCCTGCTGCTACCGTATACTCCAATTCTAATAAGCCCGTTTCGGTTAATCCGACCGCTCAACCCGATCCAACACCCGATTCCACAGCACAACCGCCAGTACACCCACAGCCACAGCCACAGCCGTCACAACAGCAATACGCAACTCCTCCTTCCGCATTAAATCTGAATCCGACTTTAGTACCTCCACTGGCGCCTGGGATGTCATCATACGCGCCGCCTCCAATCTCCGGCAACGCCATGCCTCCCGTTGCCCCGTCTTTCCGTCCAGCTCCGCAATTTGCTCCGCTGCCTAATTATCAAAACCATAGCGCTGGGGTGCAGCCGCCCGGTGTGAGTGCACCGCCAGTTGTTGCTTCTGGTGCTGCTGGAGTGGTGGCGGCAGCAGGTCCAATGATGCCTTATCAGCTTCCGCCTGGTCAGCCTCCGAATCCGGCTTTGAGACCTTATGCCCCTATGCCGAATGGTTATACTGCAATTCCTGGAGCTACTCCTCAAGGGACTTTGCCCCCTCCTGGTGGGTTATTCCTTTCCTTTTTCCCTCTCTTCCTCTGATTTCTTCCTCTATGCGCGGAAGTTCCTGTAAGCTCGTTTTTGTACTTAATATCGTTTATCAGATATTGGCTTTTATCTGTAGCATGTATGTTTGTCATATGAGCATAAGAGATATGCAATTAGTTATGAAGCAAATTGATGAGATAGTTTTAATTGTAAAATCGATGATAGTTGTAGTCATAGATAAATTGGCTTAATTGTTTGATTTGGTGGGGAAGAGTTTGTTAAAAGAAGGGTGTAGAGAAATTTAGAACAAGGGGCATCGATGACGGGATGTTTTCTCCTACAGTGTCTTGATTGAATACAAGGTTGGAAGGCTTCATATTGCTTAACAGAGTATCACCTTCTACAACTCCTTTTTTGGTATGCACGCATTTGCCTGGTCTTCTTTGATTTTAGAATACTGAGGAATTCTTTTATTGCACTAAAATCGGCATCTGGATTTTACCAATTTAAGAAGAAAGCATACTTTGAACCATCGTATTGCTCCATATGTCAATCTAAATTATGTCTGGTTATGTCATGTTTATTTTAGTAGGCTACTTTCTGGTAGTTATAAGGATTCTTTCCCTTTCATGGGTCTGTGAATTGCCAGCGCCAGACCATGTTAGCAACTGAGTGCTCCTTGGCTTGTATTATAAGGTATCACAATTCTTTCAATCACAATATATCTCTCATTGTTCCTTTCTTGAATTTCTTTATGCTGTTTTCATGCTGCGCATTTGGCCACTAATGGTTGAGATAAATTAAAATAGAAAAACTAAATTAGTTAAGTTACGTGCTATTAAATCCTTGCCATGAGATGTTCAAAATCTCATGCTGCTCAATGTCAAAATTCTGCAAATTGGTGCATGTGATAGCTTAAAAAGGCTACTATTTTGCAAGTGGATGCATGAGGTAAGTTCACTTCTCATATCCATGTTTATGAGCTGGATCCCATTCTCCTTATGTTTCCCTCAGGTTATCTGTTCAGCTGGTGTTCTTGATGCGTATGGTGCCATCTCTAATTTGCTTTTATTGTGTGGTAAATTATTATTATTATTTTATTTATTTATTTATTTTTATTATTATTCATTCCTCTTTGCAAATGTGCATAGTGGTGGGACAATAGTTATTTCTGTTTTTACTTTGAGGACCTACTCTGATGTGTCTGCATAGATGTTTGTTTCTCAATTTTCCAGGGATTGCAGGAATTCAACGCTATCCCTCTCCATATCCAGCTATGGTTCGCCCTATGTTTCCTTCTCGTCCACCTGGAGCACTTGGTGTGCTTCCAGCAGCTTTGCGCCCTCTTGCTCCAGGGATTCCGGGTGTTGGCCCCATTATCCCTCCAATTATCAGGCCCGTTGTTCCTTCTATTACACCAGCAGGGAAACCACAAACTACTGTTTATGTTGGCAAGATAGCACCTACTGTGGATAATGACTTTATGTTGTCTCTCCTTAGGGTATATCGTTGATTGCATTTTTCTCTGTTTAAATTTCATGATTTGTACATTTAGACTTTGAATTAGTTTGTGAAGTCTGATTATTTTGCCTTTTATGAAGTTCTGTGGACCTGTCAAGAGTTGGAAACGAGCTCAAGACCCCACTGATGGGACTCCTAGAGGCTTTGGGTTTTGTGAATTTGAATCTGCTGAAGGGGTTCTTCGCGCATTACGGCTTCTGAGTAAATTTAATATTGATGGGCAAGAACTGATGGTATGTTTGAATGTATTGGTATCTTCATTAGTATATTTAAAGGTTTTTATTTTTATATTTTTATTGTTCAATTGTTGTGCAATTGTTTTGAGGTAAATAGGGATACATTTGTTGATTGATTCTCCTATTTATTGGTGGAGATCTGGTTGTCTTAAACTGTTTCAAAATCTTTTGTTGATTGTTCCTTCTTTCACAATCTTCCCTTGTTTTCCCTGCTCCATTATAAATAGGAGGCTTTAAATGTTGAAATATTTGCCATGGCCATGTAACTTTTGTCATCTTGATGGAAGATGTGAGGTATGGATGTAGAAAGGAGTATTTGACTGCCAAGTGATGGAATCTTCTCTGCTTTTTTTGTGTCTTTCAACTATTTAACTTTGATAATCCAAAAACAAGATAATTGTGCAATTCTTTCAAAAGATAAATTGTTATTAATTGTGAAGAGATTTAAAGATAATTCTAACAGAAAAGGCATTTTTTATCCAGGCTTGAGTATATGCATGGCTTCTGTGTTTTGGATTGTCTAATATATCTTGCTTGAAGTTTTTGAAGCATAAAGCTATATACCTAAACCCATTGTATAAAAAGAAGGAAAAGGAAAACCTTGAGATAGAGGTGTTGGCATTATATTCTGTATATGGAAAACCTCGAGACAGAGATGTTGGCATTATATTCTGTATATGTTTTATTAATTATCCATTTTACCTTCCTATTATGTGCATATTTCTGTATGTATTTTTGGAGACTTGTATATGATGAGATTGCATGATTAACAGCTAAATGTTGATCAAGCAACAAGAGAATATCTGAAGCATTATGTTGAAAAGAAAATTGAAAATTCGAAGAATATTAAAGAAACTCAAGCTGCAGGGGCTGAGAAGGAGGATGGTACATCCCTAAATGCTGCAAAGAGTGAACCTCCCAAATCTTCTACAGTGGATTCTTACGATGACAGTAACAAAGGTAACAGAGAAAGTCATGATCTTGCCAACTTTGGAATTGTGATTGATGAAGACAAGGAAGGCGACAAACAGGCTTTGGAGAAGCTTACTAGTATGATAGAAGAGAGGTTGAAGACCAAGCCATTGCCTCCACCACCTCCGCAAACACCTGCAGATGGCTCTGCAAATACAAACTCTGAATTGCCCACTAAATCAAGGGATGGTGACTCTGATGCAGGCATTGCGAGACATGGTGAGTTTACATAGGGGATATTTTGATCAGATGTACTTTTGTTGCTCTTTATCATTACTAGCTGTATTTACATCCAAGTCTTTTTTTTGCTGAATTCTAGTAACCAAACAACCCCTGCCTCAGCCGTCTTCTAAATCTAATTCCAACCCTTAGGCCTTCACAAAAGTTCCATAGATGGAGAGATTTTTGTGAACAGAGGAGATGGGAAATGAAAGCCTATTTGAAGAATATTAAGAGTATTAAGAGTGGATGATTTTGGATGGGTTTCACAATATGGAGAGATTTTTGTGAACAGAGGAGATGGGAAATAAAAAGCCTATTTGAAGAATATTAGGAGTATTAAGAGTGGATGATTTTGGATGGGTTTCACAATATTGTGCTGGTTGTACTTCAAAGCTTTAATGAGTATAATGGTCAACTGACAAAAAGTAAGACCACAAAGTTTTAATAAATTTTTATTAGTATTGAAATTTGTGAATGACTTAGTTCATGAAAACTCGTGTGCGTTTGGTATGGGGAAGTAAAAATATTTTGTCTAATGTAACCATCAAGATTAAACGATATATAGAGGATATTTTCTGAAAATTTGAAAATAAAGTTATAACGAAATAATGATTCTCTTTTTGCATTTTAGAATCAATATATGCATTAGGGTTATATTGAAACAGCTTTGTTTTCACTATGCGTAGATTTATGAAATCCTTTAATTGATAGAATCTCAATTATAATAAATAAAGGTAAACAAGAAATTCAAATTCAATTTAAATAGAAAATCTTACAAGTAATGAAAATTTAAGGGAATTTTAATAGACTATAGATATGTAAATTGTCTTTCTGATAGCTCCATATGTTGTATTTAGTTGTACTTTTCTTAGGTTTACAACTGGAAGCCTCAACGTTTGTGCTTTTTCTGAATAACGAAATAATTTCATTCTTTGCAATGCAATTATAAATGTGGGTTTTTTCTTGTTTATAACACTGCAGATGCAATTGAAGATAAAAATGATGATGAAACAACTAGTGCCAAGAAAGCAGCAAGCGAACAGGATATTCCTGAAACAAGTTCACCTGATAGAAGTCGAAAATATGACAGGAGAACCAGAGAAAGAGACAGAGAAAGAGATCTAAAACGAGAAAAGGAACGGGAAATTGAAAGATATGAAAGGGAAGCTGAAAGGGAGCGAATTAGGAAAGAGAGGGAGCAAAGAAGGAAGATGGAGGAGGCAGAGCGCGAGTATGAAGAGCGACTCAAAGATTGGGAGTACAGGGAGAGAGAAAAAGAGAAACAGCGACAGTATGAGAAGGAGAAGGATAAAGAAAGAGAGCGTAAAAGGAGGAAGGAGATCCTTTACGATGAAGAAGGCGAGGATGATGATTCAAGAAAAAGGTGGCGTAGGAGTGTTTTAGAGGAGAAGAGAAGGAAAAGGCTACGGGAAAAGGAGGACGACATGGCTGATAGACTCAAAGAAGAGGAAGAAATTGCTGAGACCAAGAGGAGGGCTGAGGAGGAAACGTTGCAACAGGGAGATGCATCAAAGCTTTCATCCAATCATGTGAATAATGGCAGTGAACCAAATGTTATGGCTGAAGAAGCAAATGTTGGAAGCAAAGATAAGGCTGCTGAACATGATAATGAGGATGATTCTGGTAATAAACTGAATATGTAAACTCTTCTTTTCTGTTTTTACTTTAAATTTACATTTTTTCACAGCTACTTGTGTGCTATGTTTAAATTCCTCCCAAATTGTCAAGCTCAAATTCGCTTAAAAAAAAAAAAAAGAAAAAGACTCTGCACATGTGTATACATGCATAATATTCTCTTTCCAGATGCTTTGTTATTAACTTCAAATGACAGGTGATGGGGTTTTACAAAATGGTACTGTTGATGAATCGACTGTGACATCAATGTCTGAATCAGATATACGGCAGAGTGGTAATATGCCTGCAAGAAAGTTGGGTTTTGGTTTAGTTGGGTCTGGCAAACGAACGGCAGTTCCTTCAGTTTTCCATGAAGAGGATGATGATGATGCACACAAGGAGAAAAAGATGAGACCTCTGGTTCCTATTGATTATTCGACTGAGGAGCTGCAGGCTGTTCAATCTGCTGTTTCAGGAGTACAACCACAGAATCTTGCTGCTGCTGCAGAATTTGCAAAGCGTATTTCTAATGTTACTCCGAAGGAAGGGAAACCTGACTTGGAAAGAGACAGAAGTAGACGTTCTCATGATAGGTCTAGCCAGCGGGACAGGGACAGAAATGATGAGGATAATAATGGGATGAGAGATGAAAAAGATAAGATTCTTGTACGGGACAGAAACCGGGAACATGAGTTGGACAAAGTGAAAACACCAGACAAGCAGAAACTTTTGGATGCAAAGCAGCTGATTGATATGATCCCGAAGACCAAGGATGAGCTATTCTCATATGAAATAAATTGGGCAGTGTATGACAGAGTAAGAAATTTTACTTAGCTGTATTTCTTCTATATTTTCATAATTACAACTTTTATTTAAATGTTTTGCATGTTTCTTCATTGTAACCACATCAATTTAGACTTGTTTCAAATATTTGCCTTCACAAAATAGGTGCTTGATCAGTGTTGTCAAAGGCGCAAGGGGCGCTCGCCTAGGTGCACGGGCGAGTCGATGGCAGCCCCCAGTACCTTTGGACAGGTGAGGCAAGGCGCCTTCACTCAGGCCCGTGCCTGATGCGCCCAGGCTGCGCCTTTCGTCCCCCCTGTTATTGTGCACCTTTTGCGCTGGATTGAAGTTTTCATGTTTCACGTTCCCAGTAGTCTTTTCTTTTTTTAATTTTAAGGGCATTATAGTAAAAGTCAGACTTTAAACTTCTAGGGTTATATTTTAAGTTATATTAAGACTCTTTTAGGGTTTTTTATATTTAAAACAAAAGACAAACACAGCTGTCAGCCATATGTAGATGAAGATGCCGAAGAAGATAGTGTATTTTGTGATGAAGACAACAATGGCTTGACATGGGTTGTAGTAGCAGATGCAGCTGGAATTGGAGAAACTATTAGAAACACAAGAAGTCAAGCAAAGACAGTCAAGTCAAGGGCAAGTTCAAGTGCTTCACAATCAGAACCTGTTTCAAAATATATGGAAGTTGACTAAGATATGGATGAAATTGAAGGATATGAAAGTGGCGGTGCAGCTGAAAGTGATGAAGATTTGAATGGAAATTCTAGTGATGGGTTTTAGAATCTTATTAATGATAAATGATAAGTTTTAAGATAGTTTTTTTGTTGAAACCTATTATTTTTTGGTTTTTGCTACCATAAGATTTAGGATTTTATCATACAAAACTTTTTGTTCTTTTTTAAACTTGAAACCTGTCATTTTTAGAAATTTAAGCTGATATTTTCTCATATATATATATATATATATAATATTTTTTTTTTAGAAATTTGCGTCTTACTTCAATCATGCAATCACTTTTTTTGCGCTTTGTGCCTTAGGCGATAAAAGATTATATCGCCTTGAGTGTGCCTTATGCCTTTGACTACCTTGTGCTTGATATGCATATCAATGATTGCTCTATTTGCAATAACTATTTGCATATGATATTAAGGTTTATAAAATACTTTGCATTTATCGTGCCTAAGAAACTGCTCAACATGCAAAATTCTGAAACTGTGGAAGTTCCCCCTTTTGTCTATTTGCTGAAACTACCCTGATTCTTTATGACATTCATAAAGCTGTGTTCATTTTACTGTCCACTGATCAGTGGAGTCCAAAATTATACTTGTTTTGAGAGGGTTTTTTTCATTTAGATCTATTGATGCAATTTTTGTGTCTTCATATTATATAGCTTGAGACATAAAAACGTAATAGAAAATTATATTTATTCCTGTAGGTTGATCCCAGATATTCATGATAGTGCCTGGTTGGCAATGGTTATATGTTGGTTCGGTTCTGGAGTTTAATTGTTAGTAATTGCTGCATATATTCCTCATGGCCTTAGTTCCTTTTAGCGGTGAAAAATATTCTTTGATACCTCTAATTGATGAAGTTTACAGCATTTGATGGATTTGCTTGAAAGTAGAGATGTGTTTCTAACTAGAAATTTAACCCAAACTAATGGTGTTCGTTGGCATCTGTTACATGCAGCATGTTCTAAATTGTTGCTATGTTCTTTATCTTTTCTACAGCATGAGCTTCATGAGAGAATGAGACCTTGGATCTCAAAGAAGATAACAGAGTTTCTGGGAGAGGAAGAAGCCACACTGGTAGATTACATTGTATCAAGTACTCGAGAACATGTGAAGGCGTCCCAAATGCTGGAGATGCTTCAGTCTATATTGGATGATGAAGCCGAAATGTTTGTGCTCAAAATGTGGAGGATGCTTATTTTTGAAATTAAGAAGGTAGAAACTGGTCTTGCATTGAGGTCAAGAACATAATGAAGCTTGTGAGATTTTTTGTTGGTGGATTGATGTGAAACTGACTCATGCTAATAGCGTCTTAATTTTAGGTAGATCTAGATTTCCTAGTATTGTAGAGCAAAGCACAGATTACAATCAAAGTGTATCAATGTTTTTCAATTTGAATTGATTCAAAATACAATTAATCTTTAGAAAATGAACGCAATCTTCTGTTTTCACGCTTCTACCAATTTTCAGTTTCAGAATGCCCACTTGATTATCCTCCTCCATGTCTGATGCGTTCTCTCTTTTTCTCTCTCTCCACCAGCCTTGCCCCCTAGAAGAGACTGTCAATTCTCCTGTGCTCATTAAAGGTATAAATTCATCGTGCAAGACAATTGTACATCCCTTTTTTTTCGGTCAATAGAAAAGTATACGTTCACTGTTGAGGGATTTTGACACCTTAAATCTATTGTGACCCAAATCTTAACTCTCCAGGATCTGGAAATATAATAGTTGGTCAAGTGCTCATCAAAGGGAACCCCAAATCCGTTGTGACCCAAAATTATACCCCACTCTTACTCTTATTTTGCATGGCTTCAACAGCCTGTTTTCACTGAAATTCAGGCAACCACAAGAGTCAGCTCATAAACTGCTAAAACGGTTTGGGTACGACAAAAACTAGGGAGGCGATGGCACAAACTCGAAACAGAAATCTTTGTTCTATTTACAGAAAGAACATTCATCGACTACAATAAACATACTAATAGCACGCCGATACTCGTTATCTTCTTCATGAGGAGCAACAAGTCCAAAGTTTAGGAAACTTGAATTAGAGTTTTCCAGGGGTCTTGTTAACTCCACAGTGCCTCTCTTCTGAACAGAAGCAATATACAGGGATGGCAGATGAGCAAACAAAAATGACTTCTCACTGATCCACACCGCAAAATGGTGAGACGTGTAACAAATTAATGAAATATAGTCTACAACTTAAAAGAGTCTTCATACATAATTCACCTTTCATCTTTTTTTTTTTTTTTTTTTGTGTGGATGCGGATCTCCTCTTCAAAAGATGACTTGGATTCTCAAATTCTGCAAGTACAACTGACACCGAACCACAGATCCTCTACTCCCACATCCGATATGGAAGTTAGTATGTAGGCAAACTTAATATATACATTTAAGCAGGTGACAAGGCAATCTAGGGCATTATTCCGCCAATGCTCACTGTCAGTCCTCAAGCCCATAAACCACTTGTATCTGTCAGGTTAGAGATTTGGCTTCATGTCCAAGTTAAGCTTCTACTTGATAAGATTTAGATTTCTTAAAAAGAGATGCAGGCGTCTTGGTCTCAGCCTCCCGAGTCTTTTCTTTTCTTGCCTGATCTGCTTTGTTGTTTGCTGTTGTTGGTTGAATCCAGATTAGGAGTCCTTGCGGCTGGCTTGCTGCTTGGCATCAAATTATTCACATCTGTGTGAGCAGAAGAATTATCATCTGACTTGTTACCAACTTCTGCAACTTCTTTAGGAGGAGAGAAGGGAAAAGAATTTTCGTAGACAATGGCGGCATCCAACGTGTATATTCTAAGGGCAAGAGCGGAGACTGTAGCAATCTTTGCTGCAGTAGAAACTGATGACCAGTACCACCATTCATTCCTCAAGAAATCTGTCTTGATCATGTTCTCAAATACAATTGTTGCTTGAACCATCTGAAAAAAAGAAGCAAAGTTCAACTCATATACTCGATTTATAATTAGATGGTAAAGATATAGCAAAACAGCAGAACAGATGTGGGAACAATGTCAATATTTCCACTTTGGGGGCAACTTTCATTTAACTAAATAAGAATTGAGGGTGAGAGAGAAAATTGATTGGAAAATAAAGACGGAAAAAAAATGAATTACTTCCTACTCACTTATTTGGTCGAGGGGAATGAAAGGCAAATATACACTTTCCGAAGAAAGAAAACTTAATTTATAAAATTACAAATTAACCTTATAAGTTGGACCTTCAAAAATAGAGACAAATTATAAGGACAAAATAGTAGTTTTCAGAAGTCAAGACCTCTTTCCACTTGTACACTCATGACTCAACCAAATTGGTGAAATTGAATCATGTGGGTTCACCTGGAAGATGACTTTATTTTCTTGGTACAATCAGCATTCATCAAACTGAAAATAATGGCATATTGTATGATGGTCATTTATCTTAAGGATGATGACACACTTGTGTGTGCACACAGATTCAGAAACACAGAAATAAGACCAAGCTAAAAAGTGCATTTTGTAACTATGAATCACTTTATAAACTTAAGTACTTAAACATGCAGGACTAGAAAGAGTCGATTCACAGGCACCTTACCAAGCTCATGAAATTTTTGATACTACCATTAATATAAGATATGATGGTTCAGAAAAGAAGGAAATAATATTCTAACCTCAAACACTGACTTGGCAGATTTAACAAATGCACGCCAGCTACATCTTTTTTCCAAGTAAGCCCTTGATGATTTGAGTGCTTCTTCAGGGAGGGCAGCATCCATATCAAGCAAACAGATCTTGAGCTGCTTAAGAATTTGAGCCCCTTTGCCTACAAGGGGTCTCAATGAAGAATCACGAATTTCAGATAACTCATTCCCTGGTTTTGAACAGTTATATCTCAACCAGCATTGATCTGACCTCCCAACTTCTTCTAATTCCTTATAGATGTCAAGTGCACTGCAACCCCTAGTTGAGTTGGAATTATTAACATGTCTCTTAAGGGTTATCATGTCCCCTTGTACAGCTTTCTGTGACCCATTTTCAACAGTTGCAAGCTGATCACTCTGGCTAACCCCATTTTTCCAGGGAATTACTAGCTTTAATGTGGGGTCACCAAGATAAGGAGATGGCAATGATACCAAAGATGGTATGCCACTTGAACCAAGAAGTCCTATTTCCTTTACCAACTCCTTATTAGAGCTCCTAGTAATGAACTTGGCACTTATCTCTTCAAGCTTGTAAGGGCATGCGAAGTCCTTTGAGAACCCAGCCAACCTAAACTCAATCTCATGTCCCGCCCTACCAGACTTGCATTGTCTTGTTTTGTCAGAGCACTCTCCCTGTTCAATCCTCATCATTCCTTTGCCTTTTGAGACATCATCAATCACTTTGCTGTTCTGAGAGGCAGCACGTGCACCAGAACTACACTTTCCATCATTATGTTCCTTGAGTTCACACCTAGTAGAAAATGACCAGTGGCAAGAGTAGCAATGATGCCTAGAAGGCCATATAGGTTCTAGACATTCACACCGGAACATTCTTTCACCACAACTAACTTCTGCATTCCGACTCCAGTTTACTAAGACATCGGTGACATCCTGTTCGAAGCAAGGCCCATATTTCTTCTCAAGTGCAAACAATGCTTTAGTCTCAAGAGAATTAGATTTCATATTTTTTTCAACATATGTGGGCAATGACATCGGCCGATATGCTTCTTTAACATGACTTACAGCTTTCTTGGAGTTATAATGTCCATATTTCCACCGCTGCAGAAGAGACTCAATCAACTTTTTTTGCATTGGATCATTATCTCCCAACCATTTAATAAGTTCTTCAATTTCAGCATTAGACTGATGAGAATAAAACTGAGAAGATACTGGAGCACCGTTAGTCAGATCACTGACATGTGGACTAAAGATATTTATTCCTTTAAACTTCAACAGATCATCTGTTAAAGAAGACTTGAGTGTCAGATTGTCAGACAACAGCGGCATATGATCTTCAACAATGTTCTTTTGCTGCACCATGGTAACCCCATCAACAATCACCCATGGAGATGAACCTGGCCTGGAAAAGTTCCAGTAAAATCGTCCAGCAGAGTCATTCCCTAAACATTCCTTCCTCATATATACCTTCTGCAATTGTAACTCTAGACAGGCAATTGAATCCTGCAACACAGAAATCTTATTCTTGATGAGTATGGCCTCTTCGTTACTAGCTTGTAAATCATTTACATCAGGTTGATTTAATTGACATTCACAATCAGGATTCTTAACAAATTGACTTCCAGTGCTGGTGAAATGTTGCTCTGGACTGCCATTTGGGTAAAACCAGCTAGGTTTAGTAAAATCATTTGTCCTGTGAAACTGTGGATCATCCTCCGAATGTACCAGATCAGTGGTTGAACATAAAATGTTCCTATCAAGAGGTTGTCCCACCAGTTTATCATAGTTTGTAGCTGCACCTTCAATTCTAGATTTTCCAGCACCATTAAACACACTTGCATTTGCTTTTGCCACTTTTTCAGCAAGGACTTCTTCTCTAAACTTTAGGTTCCTCCATTCTGTACACAGTGAACGAAGTTTCTGCTGCAAATCACCAGATACTGAGGCACATTGATCAAGGTGTTCACGAATATTAGCAGAGTTCATCACCTCATCACCCAAAAACTTAAGGAGGACTATTCTCTGCATTAGAAAGAAAAACTGATGCATTTAATTTTGTGTTCACAAACAACAGTTGCTAAGTGTGTGTCTGCAAGAAACAAAGAAAAACAGCACATGCCAGCAATCAATTCACCATAAATCTAGCAAGTAACAGCTTCTAGAGTAGGACAGATAATGAAACATATGCAGCAGCAGATCCATATTGGAAATGAGCAAAAAAAATATACACAAGCCAATATACTACAGCCTTCAACATTTCACAACTATACCAGATTTTTGTCATAACTATAAACCCCCCTGCCCCATTATGTCAGTAGAAAACGTCCCTCAACTCACCATTTATCATATTTTCCATATCTCCAACAACAAAAAAAACAACCTCTGCTGCTTAATAACAACCCTTGCTCATGTCAATGAACCAATTGATCTGCTGAGATGTAACACAGTAGCACAAGATAAATAGGTGAAGAATGGGAGAAGAATATCCTACTCAACATCAAGGTGGTACACCAATGTCTTCAGCGAATCATCACAGCACTTGAAAGTTGTGGACAAATTCAAAGTCAAGTCACTCAGGATTCAGATGATACATGCTAAACTCTTATGTTATTATGTGCCATATGAGAGGCCAGAAGAAGATATTAGTTGAAATATGCAAGGAACCTTCAAAGTCAGGGTGATAGCATTAATTGAAACAACCACACGAACATCCACAGTGCTCCTTTTGGTGATGACTACCTAATGTCTTTTTTTTTCCTGATCAAGTGCATCTGAAATTCAGATTTATCAAAATTCCAGTGTGGACAGCAAGGCCCACTTGTCTCTCAGATGCTAAGTTTGGAACAAAATAACAGCTGGACACGTTTAGAGAATAAATTGCAACGGAAACTAGATCTTCCCAAGCAAAATAATCAGGATGGTTGTAATTAATGTGAGTCCTTATACCCATCTAGCAACAATGTGCAGTGTCCGTACAATGCAAAACCCATCAGACTAATGGGCTGTAGCAAAAGAAAAAAAATGAAATTGGAGCAGAGAAAATATGCAATGTCCGTGCAATGCAATTAATAAATTTATTCAAAACAAAACTTAGAGATAAATAGACTTATCAAAATTTCATCTTGTCTGAGGCCATAAAAAATCACATATACTTAAAAGGTCCAGATACAAACCTCCTCCACACTGCACTCCCAATAATCCTTCACTTCCATGGACGTAACCAAATGGGCAAGTGACTCCAGAATACCACTAGTGAACTCTCCTTGATATCTTTTCTTCCGGTACCGGCCAATGAATTGAGGAATTTGTGAAGCACCCTGAGTGATGCAAGAAGGACAATACCAGTTTCCTTCAGGTATTCTTGTAAGAGGAGGATTTAAACAATATGTATGATACCCAGAATCACATTTATCACACAACAAAACATTGTCATCGTCTTTATCTACTCCACAAACTTTACAGACCCCCTCTTCCCAAGGAGCTTTGGGAATCTCACTTGCATGCTCAAGTATATCTTCCATTTCTTTCTTAGCTTCAGGGCTTAAGCATTCCAAAGAAGTATACTCCATAAGTTTTTGGACTAATGTGAGGACCTGCATAGGGCCAATTGCAAAATCCATAACTGCAATTTTTACCAAAATGAAGGAGAATATTTTCAGGTGTTAGTTATGTGAACAGAGTTTCTCCAATTAAAAAGAGGTAAACCTCCTCCAGCTGCCAAGAAACTATGAGGACAGGTAGACAAGTAAATCTATATTGCCATGATATTGGACATCTACAGACCTAAGTTCTGGCCAATTGATTGAACAAGACCATTGTCAGGACAAATTATGTCATGCATGAAGGCATGAATAGAAATATAAGATAGAATGAAAGACCTCCATCTTCATAAGAAGCCCTAACTAGGAGAAGCACATTTTTTGAGTTACAGCAGATAAATGATGTGATAGCCAAACTGCCGCACAGCAAATCCCAGTAACATGTAATGAGATGCCAGATTGATGGAAAACAGTTCAGAGATAAGCTAAGAGTAATCACTCTGTCCCTCTAACAAAAGAAGGTTGTTTACGTGCCTGCATGTGTATGCAAGTGGACATGCTTGGCTTGTCATTAGGTCAAAGAGGGAAGGAAAGAGAATGGTGTTTACGAACCTCTTTTTCATAAAGTGCCTCAAACTTTTGAGATAATATCTTGGCCAAATGCAGTAAATCAGAGTGATCAGCGTAAGCTGTACGTATATGATGCCAAACCTGCCAATAGAAACTAAAAAAATGCATAATTTCTAATTTAATGCAAATAAACAAAAGTTTTCATGTTAAGCTGTACAACAATTGTTATGCACAAGCACAAGAAAAAGGAAAAAAAATAGGAAGCAAACAGGAAATATTATTATTTGATATTTGATTCTTTAAGTGTAGTGTTCAAACAAGGTGGGTGGACAAATAACATTAGCATTTAACATTTTACTCTTTAAAGGCCAGGTCCAAACATGGCAAGCAGAGTTGATGTGGGAAATACTGCATAAAATCAGCTCCCATCTTGAGGCGGTTTACTGGATTTTGAGATATTCGAAGTTTACTCCTGGAAAAGGTCTATTTTTTTTTAAAACTCATCAAATGAACATTGAAGTTTTTACCGATGCAGATTGGGCAGGTTCAGTAACTGACAGGAGATCTACTTCCGGATACTACACCTTTGTGTGAGGGAACTTGGTTACTTGGCGAAGCAAAACTCAAAGTGTTGTTGCTAGAAGTAGTGCTGAGGCTGAATTTAGAGCAATGGCTCAAGGGATTTGTGAAGTATTGTGTATATATAGATTTCTCAAAGAACTTAAAAAGACAGTAGAACTTCCTTTGAAATTGTACTGTGACAATAAGGCTGTTATAAGTATTGCTCACAATCCTGTTCAATATGATAAAACAAAGCACATTGAGATTGATCGACACTTCATAAAAGAAAAACTAGAAGCTGAAATTATTTGCTTGCCATTTGTTCCATCCAGTCAACAAACAGCTGACATCTTGACCAAAGGGCTTGCAAGATCAAACTTTGAACATCTGATAAGCAAGTTCGGCATGATAGACATCTATGCACCAACTTGAAGGGGAGTGTGGGAAATATTGCATAAAATCAGCTATCATTAAATTAGTTTTATTTCTTCCTTTCTTAGTTTTGTTTTCTTCCTTTCTTGTATTTTGATTTATTCCTTATTTGTATTTCTTCCTTTGTTGTTCCTTAATTCTATGAATATATTTTGTATTTAAACCGATGTAACCTCATTATTATAATAAGATTGAGAGAGTATTTTTTCTCTCTTGCTTCAGTTGGTATTTCTATCATACAATTTCTCACAGGTACATGATGAACTCCGTAATGTAAAACAAACTTATCCACCTTCCTAATCCATTTTGCTTGCAACTAACATGGACAGAGTTTTACTTGTGTATATATCCACACAATGAAATAATAAGATAATTAGTAGCAAAGTCTTCACATATCTTACAAATGAACAAAATTTAGCTATAGAAAATGATACCTCCTGAACATCCTCTAGGAAGGCTTCATGTGAGCCTCCATATGCCCCAAAAGCCAGTCGTAGATCAATGGTTCTGAAGTCCAGAGGACGAGATACCATTGTAGGGAATCCAAGTAATCCTTCATCATTTTCGGAAGTGTTAAGAAGTGTTCTTCCAAGCAAATTACAGAAAATCTTTTCTTCATCATCTGCAGCAGCACAGCGAAGCACTTTTCTACACTGTCTCATTATCACATCAGACAAAGTACTAACATGCTTGCTTTTTCTCTTCCTATTAGGTTTCTGCTGCTGAATTTCACCACACACATCTGCCAACACTGACAGAACTGCTTTCTGTAATTAACCATAAAGATAAAACCTTGAGTCCAGCATCAGCCCTTATCATAAGAATAACTACACTTAGAGAACCTAGGTTGCAAACTTTTGATAATCATAAAACTAATTTGAGGAAATGATGATTAAAAATGGAAAAAAACGACAGGAAATAGAGCACAAACACTCAAAAAAAAAATACCATTCCCTTCTTGGTATACAAATTAATTGACAGAAAAGTTTAGCCTCACTTTTTAGAATTTAAATAATCAACCATTTATAAACAAACGAGAAGAAAGCATAACCAACTTATACTTCTCATAAGTTACAAACATCTTATGAAATTGCCATCCACTAAAAATCAGAACAGAAGGGGTATACACAGTTAGAAAACCTTAACACGTGAAGGCTTAGAAGCCACCAATATTCAGGCAATCATTGCATAAGAACAAAAATCATTTCCTAACTATTGGCCAATGTAGCTCTTGCAAGGATGGTAACACTTTTACTCTTTCAAGTGTAATTTAACAAATAGAGTTTCAAGCACAGGGTCAGCAACTTGTTTACAAAATTTGACAAACATGGTTCACAGAACGTCACATGTAAAAGAACAAAACATAGGAAAAAGTTTTAAACAATGTGGAAAAAATTTAATAAATTGCATTCACTAATAAAAAGAATTGACAGCACAAATATGGAAACCTTTATATCTTCCTTGTACATACCTTGGTGGGTCCTGAAGCATTTCCCTTGTAGACTTCTTTGCTGATTGAATGTTCTAAAATCTTTGTTACCCATTCTGGTGGATTTAGAGCCAAAGCGTCATAAATACACCTTCGAATCCTTGCTCCTACATTTGTGGGTAGCTTTCTTACAGGTTCTAGCACTTTTGCCCACTCAGGAACTTCAACATCATTCACTTTGACTTCTTTGCTAGAACTAGGTGCAGCAGAATCATAGAAATCCACCTTTAAACTGTCTTTAATATTCTTCAATGTACCAAAGATCTGCTTTGTAGCCTCTGCAAGCAG
Organism: Triadica sebifera; assembly: GCA_023653625.1. NCBI lineage: Eukaryota > Viridiplantae > Streptophyta > Magnoliopsida > Malpighiales > Euphorbiaceae > Triadica > Triadica sebifera. Next base: position 2,377,825 of record CM042913.1, read on the forward strand.
CTGAGAATTAGAAAAATTAGTGCACCATTATTCAAGCAGACCAATATCTAAAACAGATTCCACAGGCACTGAGATTAAGGGAATTCATGTGAGACATTAACTCCAGTAATATGCACTTAAACCGACATTATTATAGTTATCAAAACTGGACTAACCCATCAATCATAGCAGTTCGGCAGCCCCAAAAAATCTAGAAGCAGGTGCATTATTGCAGTATGCCAATACTTGTAACTTAACTGTTGTACATTTTGTTTATAGATTCCTTAATTAATTACAAAAAATAAATTGTACACCAGTTGTGAGTTCTTTTTGGGTAATGAAGATAAGTGCTTTAATAACTTTCCATGCAAGTGTTGGACATGTGTCAACAGAAGCACAGCATCTTCGAGTGTCGACAAACAGACATTTGACCAAAATTATTAAATGACGACAAATGCACATTGGGCCTACTGGTAATCCAGATCCACCATATGGTGAAAATAAAACTAAAAAGGAAACAGAACCCATCATGCCATGCAAATATATCCCAATCACGACAAGATGGAAAAATAATTACTGGCATCCTTTAACAGCAATCCACCTGCAATGTTATTTATATGTGCGTTTGCAATGAATCCCAACAATGTTGATCCCAGACATGATCCATTGGTTCTAATACTCGCAAATAATCACATAGAAGGAATCTACACTTTAAAAGTCAGAGAAGAAATTAAAATTGTCAAGAGTAGAAACTAAACCTTGTAGGAAGAAATGAGCAATGACTAGGCACGAAGTTACTTATTTAATAATTCATGATAACTGAAATCATGGAACTTCAGTTGTGCTAAGTCAGATAGTTTAAACTATATTTCCGAAACTATGTTATCCTGCTATCTTAAAATTTTCATATCATTGGTCATTTCTTAATACTAAATTTTCTCATGAACAACTTCATATATATTTGCATGTATTCACAAACAGGTGCCAGCCTATGTCCATAGCATACAGCAGGCAACGAACCATGTTTCCATACCTATGTGATGAATCAAATGCATAAAACACTTTCAAGAATCTACAGTGGGAATTTCAGCTTTCATGTCTTAATTTATGGTATCTGAAAAAGTAATTTATATATAGGGTAAGAAAGAAGGAGAATTTGACAAATTTGCAGTAGCAGTTTGGACAAGCAAATGAAATAGGCTCCATGAACAGCTTGTTTTGCTTAGCAAATCTTAGTACTTGATCAGCAGCCTAGACAATCTAACAAAAGGCTCGAGTTTTCAGCTAGACCTTTCTAAACAGTTAAGTTTCAGCGAGCTATTGTCAGTGTGAGCATAAAAAAAGGATGCTTAATTGTTAGGGACATGAACAAAGATTGTGCTTGGAAATGTACAATTAGGCCCCTAACAGCTCACCTAGTATGGTAAGGAGAAAAAGACAATGTTTAGCAAACCAATCTATGTACAAACATATAAACAACTTCTTAATTGGTCTACACATTCTTTGTTTCAATTTCAATAACATATGAGATTTTTTACTGGATCTCTCTTATAATGCTAATCTAAAAAAGGAAGAAATTAAAGATCTTTTAGTTTTTTTGACAAAGATCTTATTGTTATTTGCTTATCCCTACGATCAAAAATTTGAAAATTGGGGCCAAGCTTTTAGCAGGATTGGTTAAGTAAATAACTGGTGTATCAATACTATGTCAATGATTATCTTTTTGACAAATTACGCAATATTATGTTGATGATGATCACATATAACTGGTGTATCAATACTACTGTTGAGAAAAATGGTTGATTCCACAAACATTTTGTGATAGAAAGTGTATCTTAAGATCATTTGGAGACATTCTACCTTTTGAAACATAATTAAGAAAAGAAAACATCACTATATCATAGACTAGGAAATGAAAACCAATCTACCAGTGCATCTGCTTCCATTAAAGCCACTCCAGGAGGAGAACCACAAAATGCCCCACTATCTCCTTGTAAACAATGAAAAACTTTGCAACTATCACGGCTTACAATCTCTGGAGAATCAAGATTACTCTCCATGGATGAGATAGTTAATAAATATCTTCGAGCCAATTCAGGCCAAGTAAGTTCATTTATTGGAAGTAAATCAAGTATTGATTTTCTGGCAAAAATTATGTTATCTGCTTCTTTCTTCCTTTTCTTTCTTGACTTAAACTCTCCATTTTCAAATATAGGATCTATGAAAAAAGCTAACTTGGACTGCAGCTCTGCCAATAGTACTTTCAGCAGTGAGCAATGAGCCTTATACAGAGTTTCCCCAGTGCAACCAATATGGGCATCAGATGTCTTTCGCACTTTGGTAGCCTCGCCAAATGTTTCCATTTCTGTCGACTTTGATGTGTCTCGATCTGTTCCACTAACTGCTGAAGCATAACTGCTCCTAAGATTAAGGGAATGACAGTCTATAAGTTCCTCCTCAAGTTCCTCAAATGATAAAGTTTCTTCCAGTCCCAAAACTTCAGAGAAGCGACATAGTATCTCCCATGACTAGAAAAATAAAACAAAAATAACAAGATATGAAAGTTAACTTCGATAACATTTGGTTAAATGGTCCTAAGCTTTTATTATTCCTGACAACAACAATTTCCATACCTGAAGAACATCACCAACTAAAACACTAGGAATCTTAGAGCCCAAAGGCTTGCCAGGTGGACATAAACCCTTCACAAGTTTCTGCTTAGGGTTTTTACAGTACGTTTCCTTCTCAGCTTGTACATCATCACTCCTCTTGGCAAAAAGAAACCCATTTCCAACTGTTTGTAATTTTGACTTGTCGGTTCGCTTATTCAGAACTGTATAATCTGAACAGGAATGAATCCCAGGAAGCTGCTCTATTATTTCTTGCACAAAATCAATGTCCAGTCCAAATCTGTCCTGGCCTAGCCACTTAACCAGTGCTTCACAACTGCTCGTAAATTCATCATTGCTTTCAACATGGTGTGGAAAGTAGAAAGGGTCAGATATGTGGCAAAACTTGGCTAATGAATCAGTTGGTTCCAATGTTCCCACAGTGTCACGGACTTTGAAAGATGACCACCATTCATAAGCATGTCTGCAACCAAATTTATATACACCATTCTGTTTGTAAACTTCATGGCAATGATGCACTAGCTTCTCAGACGCCATTCTCCATACTGAAGATGATGATCTACCTTCCACTAAAAATTCACCAATATCATCGACTGGTCTTTTACTATTGGGTGCAGACCTCCTAAGACTTTGTGAAATGCAGTTTGAATTTGTCTGCAAACCATCTGCTGGTTGAAAATTCAAGGCTTCTTCTAGAGCAGTTCTGACAGCTGTCGAAACATTAAAATCCAGATGTGGAGGGCTATGGTCTGAGAATATCATCTGAACATTTATATCCTCAAAATTATCGATGTCAAAAGTACTTTCACTTTTTTTATCCTCTGTGCCAAAGCTTGGACTTGACAGGAGTGTTGAACCAGAAGGGATGGGCTGAGCAGAACATGGATATCTTTGAACCTTAAAAAGTGGACCACAATCACCACCATCTGAGACATCACATACAAAAAGGGATCCAGTAATCTTGTCATGCCAACAGGATTTGTAACCTACAGGCCAGATCTGGCTAGTACAATGGTAAGAAGGTCGCAGATCAACCTTCCCCAGAGAAAGAATAAAAAAGTCTCCAAACTGGACTGGAAATCCATCCTGGAATGGCATTTTGACAAAATTCACATCAAATTTCAAATGAAACCAATACTTCTAACAGAATGATAAACCTCTGTATGAATGCAAACTCGATTGTGTGTGTATGTGCGTGTGCGTGTGTGGGGGGGGGGGGGGGAAGAGAGAGAGAGAGAGATGCATTCAGTCAATCTACAGAATGCAGCTTACTAACCTTATAACAAGAAGAGCCATAGATACCAGTTTTCTCCGAGTTGGCTTGTGGAACTGTTATATTACTCCTCAACTTAGGGGCTTCAACATCTTTTGTCTCTATTCCCAATGAGAACTTGCCAGTAAAACTGCTTTTCATATTTTCTTGACATTCTTTCAAGTCCTTGGTTCTTGAAAGCATCAAGGACTCCTTTCGTCTTCTGTGTAAATGCAACCTGTTTTGTGCTAAAGTAAATCCATCATTTCTGTCCAGAAAGCCCGTAGAATGGCAATTTGGCACCAAACCAAGATGACAGGCAACATCAAACATCGACTCAAACTTATTTCCATCAGGGGAACAGTAAACTGCAAAGGTTTTGCACCTATTCTGACAATAAAAAAATTCAACGCGCCAACCATCTTCCAATATGCCATGGTTATCAAATATAAATTCTCTTAAGTTCTGCAAAAACTTTTCACTCTGATTCTGGAATAATATCGTATTCATAGAATAATCACTTGCTCGATGCCTTCCTATAAACACAGAATGTGGATCTACTTCCTTCATAGTTCTAAGAAAGTTCAGTCTATGCTGTACAATATCTACAGAACTTGATTTGACAATGCTTGCCACATTGCCAGGTGCCCTGGTAGGATCAAACTGATTCCCCATGAATAACAAATTAGAACATGTTGTGGCATTATTTGAGTTGCCAACTGAAGAAGTATCATGCACAGATTGTATTCTACAAACCAGAAAACATGTAATCAACAATTGTCTCAGATTTCACATGTTCAATACTGCAAAATAAATGTAACTCTGCTCCCCATGCCACCCAAAGAAACCAAAAAGGAGAAAAAAAGGGGGAAGAAAAAATGATAAAATGGACAAGATAAGACGGTTGAATCCAATTAATTGTGACTCTCAAGCCATAACATTCAACTAGGAAAGCAATCATCCACAAAGCCTAGCATTTTCAATTTAACTTCCATATCAGAATTTAAATTAAGAAGGCTCGTTTCGTGTTCTGAGGTTTTTAAGGACAAAGATGGAATCTCAACATGTTCATGACTCATGAGTCCCCAGTTCAATGAAAAAGGCCAGAGAATATGCATAGTAAATAAAAGGAGAATAAAGTTCCTTTGCGTCGAGCCCAGTTATACACACACAATAGCTGGATGCATATTCGCATTCCCACCAAATTAAATTTAAAAAACAAAAATGTATATAGCTGAAGTATACTTAAACGAGTGAAATATTTCTTAAACAATAATCAAACTTGCCAACTAGATTCTCCTTCAGTGACATAATAAGGTGTTCTTAGTAAAAAGTTTTCTCCATGCTACAGTCCTCACAGCTGACAAGCTGAAAGCAAGTATTACGGCTTCCAGTAGCTAATAATAGTACAAGCGAACTCAAAAAGTAAAATATTGGATCTTTAAACCCTCAACTAAGGAATCAATCCCTTTAAAGCCCACCACTTTCAACTCTTATCAAGCAATTTAAAAAAGAAACACTGCTCAATAAAAACCAAAACTATATGTCTATTAAACTTCAAATAAAAACTAAATTTACCAAGAACGGGGTAAAAAAAAAACATACCCATAACTAAAAAATTCCTCGGTTTCTTCTCTCTCGGCCTCACTTGGCAATGCATTCATGTCCAAAAGCACGACTTTACCTTTCCCACCTCCACTCCGCTCGCTGGCCGCCGACACCGGCAGAGCAGTATCGCTTCCAGCGACGGCGAAGACTGTTTCACGAGGAGAAGAAAGGGGGGTCTCGTTAAGATCGATGTCAAACGGCACCGAACGGATCTCGACAGGCTTTCCATTAGAATTAGAATTGTTGAGCTCCATTTTTTCCGTTAAGCTACCAAAAAGAATTCCGACACCGAGAATTCCAACTCCAATTCCGTATCCTCACGAGCATTATAGTCCGGAAAAAAGCCGCGAAATTACAGTCAATAAACGAGAGCAGCAAAGAGAAAAGGAAAAGGAAAAATCAAGAGATCGAAGGCGTTAGCTAGCAGAAAAGAGAAAGCAAGATAAAAGAAAAGCGTTGACAGCGAAATGACCAAAGAGGACAGTGAAAATGCGAGCTCTGTGTCTGAGAGTGTGTGTGCGTGTTTAGAATCGAAGCTGAAGCTGAAACTGAAAGTGAGAGACAATGGTGGGTTGTTCCCGGCCTCGAGAGTCGTGAAAGGCAGGTTTTGTGAGGTGTAAGAAATCTAGAAAATGACAGAATTAGACATCGTTTAATCTCATGAAACGATGCCGTTTCTTGCGATTGAAGGGTAAGATAAGAACGAAAGATTAATTTTTTGATGAGGGCAAGTAACGCATTTGCCGAAGTTATACGTTAAAAAAAGAAAATAAATAAAGAAAAGAAAAGAAGGGAAGAAGTCTTCGATGAGTTTGAGATTCTCTCTCTCTCTCCTCGTGACTGGTATTTGTCGTGAACCCGCCCACGCCTTTCTGCAATCTTTTTGGCACGGAAGAGAGATCCATATTCCTGAAATTGCAATTCAAGGTGTAATTCCACAACAAAATTTTAATTTTGATTACATTTTTAAAATATTAATTTAAATTTATAAAATTCTAATTAATATTTTAATATATTTTATTCACTTATAATAATTAAAATATTATTATTAATTTTAATTAAAATAAATAATTATATTTTAAAATTTATTGATATTAATTGTATAAATAAATATAATAATATTTATATTTATATTAATTTTTAAATTTAATATTATATTGATTTTATTAAATTAATAAATTACATCATAATTAATTTTAAATATATTAAATAGTAAAAAATATATTATTTATTTATTTTTATTCAAATTAAACTCTCCTCTCATACTTCATTCAACAATTGCCACCCCAGCTTTTGAAATTTCATTAGCAAGCTGACATTGATGCTCTGATAATATAATTTCAGTAACTATTTGATTTCAGATTAAAAAAAAAGAAAAAAATGATAAATGTTTCTTTGTAGGAAGAGTCTAATTATCATGCTTAGTTTTTTTTTTTTAAAATCCCAACCATAAATTCATATTTGGATATTTCAATTGGGATAATTAAAAATGGCTAAAATTTACTAAAAATCCTTTTACAATATAGCTAGGGTGGTCAATCCTTAGTAATAAGATATTTTATATGCATTTTGAGTATTTTCTCAAATAAATAATGAGAAATGACTAATAGATTATTTTTTCTTCTATTCGATTTATTGATTGACGGAGAAATAGAAGAGATGATATTTATTTCTATAAGATGTTAATAAGGGATAAATGATGTTATCCACATATTTGTTGAGAATGAATGCGGTCAAAGTAGAGCGTTAAGTCAAGCGTACTCATTCCGCCCGTACATTTTCAGTTTTTTTCAATTTTCATGAGCTGAAGTGATTAATGGTCTCCAGGATCCAGTCCAATTAGAAAACTTATAAATTTAAATTTTATATTTTTATTGAAAAAAATAATATTATATTATTTTAAAAATTCGATATAACCCATTAAAATTTTTTTTGATACTAAATAATTTAATACTCATATATTTAAAACTAAATAAAAAAATACATACAATCAAAAACTGATATTTAATAGTATTATAAAAATAATACAATTATCACGCAAAAATATTCTATCAATTTTTAAAGAACAAAAAAAATTAATATTATTTATTAATATAATTTAAATTACTATATAAATTTAATATAATATATATAGTAATATTTAAATTTTAAATTATTAGATATATAAACTCATAAATATATAATTATAAAATATAAGTATATTATTTAATATATATAAATATATATATATATATTATAGTGTATAAATTAATTATAAAAGTATATAAGTTTACTAAGTATAAGATCAATTCTATTTATTATTATTTAATTTTAAATTATATATATAACTATAATATTTTCGCTAATTATAAATGATATAAAAATATAAATTTATTAAATATATCAATTATATTTATTTTTTATTAATATAATCTAGATTAGTATATAAATTTAACATATATATAATTGTTTTGATAAAAAATAATATAATATATTTAGTAAATTATGCACATAATAATATTTAAATTTTAAATTATTAGGTATATAAACTCAAAAATATATAACTATAAATATATAATTATAAATTTTAAGTATATATATTTGTGATTATTTAATTTTAATATACATATATATATTATAATGTACACTTTAATTATAAAAATTATATAAATATTTAAGTTTATTACGTATATGATCAATTATATATTTTTTTATTTATTAATATAATTTAGATTAATATCAAAAATTAATATAATACAATTATTTTAATTAAAAAAATATATAACCGGTGACTCATTTTTTTTAAAATAATAGAAAAAATGACCAAAAAATACAATTGAAAAACTCTATTGAGACAAATATCTTATAAACGTAAATGAATTAAAATAGACAGTTGATCAAATATAATATAGATCGTATATAAATGGTAATTGGAGTTAACAACTCTCATAGAGTTCCTTCATTTGGGACTCAGGAGAAAAAAATAAATTGGTTATTACGAATATCTTGATATGCATATAATATTATTTAAATTTTTTAAATTATTAGATATGTATATAAATTCATAAGTATAAAAATAAATACATAACTATAATTATACAATTATAAAGTATATATGTTTATGACTATTATTTTTAATATATATATATATATAACTATAATATTTTCATTAATTATAAAGTTTATAAATAAATAAATATATAATTGTAAGTATATAATTATAAAATATGTAAATTTATGATTATATATATATATATAATATTTTCACTAATTAGTATGTCAATTATATATTTTTATTTAGTAATATAATATAGATTAGTATTTAAATTTAAAATAATACAATTATTTTGGCAAAAAATTCATATAATATAATTAGAACAAATCAAAATTTATATTCATTTATCATATAATTATTATGAATTAGGTTAATTAATAACTGATTCACTTAAATTAATTTACCAAATAATTAATATAATTTAGATTTATTATATAATACAATTAAAATATAATTCTAAAAGCTAAAAATATAATTAGTGAAAAAATAGTAAAAAATGAAACTAATAATATATTATAATTATTTTTTTATTTACATATTAATAAAAAAATAGTTGATTAGCTTGACGATGAGTTTATCTTAGACTTATATAAATGTTATGAATTCAATTTTCTATACCACCATCATAAAAATTTTAGCATTTAAAATTTTTAATTATTTGAATTCCTTACTATTATAAATATAATATAAATTTTATTATAATTTTATTATAAGTTTAGATTATATTATATTTGTATAATAAAAATATAAAAGTTATAAATAATGTTATGTATAAATTATTTCATTTTTATAAGTTATTATATATAATAAAACTATAAACATTTAAATATCATTTCTTTCAGTACAATTCGGTTCTAAAACAATTTAGTAGAATTTTCGGTTTAAATATCACTAAAACATTCAGATCCGTTAAATTTAAAATTAATGGTATAATACAGTTCGGTTTTAGTAAAAAAATCAACAATACAATTCGGTTTTTGATATTTTTTTCATTTTTTCGGTTTAGTTCAAAAAAATTCAGAATTTGTGTTAAGCTATAAGTTTAGAGTTTATGATTTAGATCCTCAATCCACCTAAAATACCGCCTCAAAATCCCATTAGATTAAAGCAAATGCTATTTTTTTCATTTTTTTTAAGGAAAAAAAACAATCAATTAAAAAACTTTAATAACTTAGTTAAATCAGAATTTCTGAAAACAAAATTAAATTAAATAGCTAATAATCATATTTATAATTTTCTGGGAAGGTGAAATGTGAATCAGTTGAAATGATTCAAGTTCTTTTTTTTTTTTAACGATTAGTTTTAATTTTTACAATCTAATTCGGGACCATGCAAGCAACATAGGAAGAGAGGAAAAAAGAGCAATCTTGCAAAACAACCGCCAATTGCCAACTTTGCGTTCTCCATGAGATACAAGGAAGTCAAGGACTTGCCAACCAGGTCAAATATGTTGTAGCCAGCAATGAGAATAATCGCATACCAGTCCTTGAGAGTCTCAGAGTGGACATCCTCTGTGATATAACCAGGAAATATCGACGAAGTCACAACGTAGATGAGCAACAGACCAATCCCAAACCATTTGAACAATCTCCCACAAGGTTGATCTAAACTGAGCCACAGTTGGCTCCCCTTTCTCCTTCTTTTCCTCTTTCACGGCCTTAATTTTCAAATCTGTATAGTACTTGATAACTGGAAGGTGATGAACCACATTATAGAAGACAACACATATGGCCTTAACCACAATCCCAACAGCGAAATAGAGATTTGCACTTTTTCTAAGGCCTTGTTCATCTTGTGTACATACATCTTTCGTTATGATCCTCAGAAATGAAACAAGGACTCCTGCATACAGTGACTTCAATGCTTCAAATTGTTGTTATCAATTGATGCAAGCTTGAACATTAACAACCAAAAAGAATAAAATACCTCAGTTTTAGAGGCACATTATGAGGAGAATACACAGTAATCCAACAAATCACCAATATATTTAGTTCCTAATAATGTTTTTGAAATTATTCAACACATGCGAAATTATCATTTACTATGTCTAGGAGCCTGCTTACAGCTATTTTAGCAAAGGATCTTCCTAAACTTGGTAACCCCGATTGTATGCTTACTTCACTCCTAAGCTTTCGTAGATCAACTTCGCTTGGTCCTTAAAGTGCTTCACTGGGACTTTGAGGCTTTGAGCTCTTTTAGCACAAAAATTCGTTGAAAGTGATTAAGTTAACAGTTCAGTTCAGAATCATTTTGCATTTTTTGGTACTTAGATGGTATGAAGGGTTCTTCATCAGCACCGGATTGGGGAAGCAAAAAATTAAAGAGGGTTTTCCTCAACATTTTTGAAGAAGACATCCTTAGGGGTTAATTCAATTCAGAATTTCCTTCAAGCAAATTCTAGATAAATTTCTCAAGTAACTATTGAGATTTTGTGAAGCCAATAAGCTAAAGTCTACTAATTTCTAAGCAATTTTGGATGAAATGAACACAGGGTTTCCTGTAAAAAATATTGGACATTTGATCGGTCAAAGCTCATGAGGATCATAATAACCATGACTTCATTTTATAGTTTTCCCATCTTTAATTTAACTTCACTGCGTAACAAGAACATGATTCACAAAATCAAACCCAATAGCATTATACAATTCAAGTAAATATATAATGGTGATAAACGTGAACCAGTAATTACCCGAACCAGCAGTACCGGCAACAACAGCCTGCATATATCTCTCAGGCAACTCGCCGGCAGCCCCAATAAGCCCACCTTGAACCAGGGCATCTGCCAATCCCGAAAGTGCTACAGTCGCAACGCTCATATCAAACCCACTCATTAACCCGACCCGGGTCTTTATGTAAACAGCATCCATTACGGGGACTACCAAAAGAGACACAACAAAAAGGGCTAGACCCTCATTTATCCTAACATAAGCATATTAAACGTGAGCGTAAAATATGATGACCAAAAGGGCGCAGAGACCCACTAACATGTAAGCGACGGCAAAGATGCAGTCATCGGAGACGCCAGGGTAGATGTATGAGAAACAATCGACGGCGGTGATGAAAGCATTCCATGGGAGGAGATAGCCGATGCCAAGAGTAAAGTAGATTATGTATGCAAAGTGGAAAGTGTCTTTCGGAATGTATTCGTCCTGTTCGGCGGCGGAGGCAGTGGGTAGTAGGAGAGAGGATTCACAGTCGGGTTCATTGCCGGTAAGTTCGCAATCGAGGACTATAGGGAAGTTGGTGACTCTTGGTCAAGGTCATTTGTCCGAGAAACTAAAAAAATATTTAGTTAAGCTATTCAGGTTTTTATTAAAATTTGAAAATAGTTTATCACTGTTAATAAATTAAAATTAAAAAATTTTTTGAGTTGAAATTTAATATTATTTGATTCATTAATTTGATAATATATTCGTTTATAAACGCGAATATATTCATATCGTTTAATATTTATTTATATTATATTTCGTTATACATTAGTCGAACTAAAACTAAACTCGTTAATTGTAATAAATAAATTTTTTATAAATTAAATTCGAATTGTTTACGAATTTAATAATTTTAAAACGAAATAAATTTGAGTTTATTAATATTTGATTCAATTTGATGACATTAATTATTGTTTTAAAGATGGAAAATTATTTTATTTTTTTAGTTTTTACTATATAATAATCTAGATTTGTACCGATTAGATTTATTAAGTTAAAGCCCTTTCCATATTTAGGGATAGAATTTGAGTTCTCTAATTTAAGGGAAGAAAATCCTACTATCTCTCATCTCAGCTTGGGGTGGTATCTGTTTTATTTTTGATTGATGACGGGTAATCGGAGACGGTAAGAAGCATAGTTGGGCATCAAACGACAACGTTTTGGATTGTCGATAGCACTTGATAAAAGAAATGTGACTAGAGAGAACAAGGGGAGAAGAGAGAGAGGGGGGCAATTGTAAAATTTTCATTAAATCACACCGGGCTTTGAGTAAATGAAATGAAACAAGAATGTCAACGACGGCCCATTTCAAAGAGAGCTTTTGTCCAATAAAGCTTAGGGCTCAATTGTCCAACCTTAAAAACTTGGCTTTCTATGGACAGTTTTTCTCAATTGCAACTCACAATGTTGACTTATAATTGTTTCCAAGGTTTTGGTCGAAATATTAATTTTGTTTATTGATTTTTTTCATGCAGGAGAAACTTTCTAAGTAATGGATCTCAATAAAAAACTAATTAATTAGGACAGAGTGTTGAAGGAGTATTAATATGGTGTGAAATATTTTTGTATAGATAAGTTCCAAATTTATTTATGGATCAAAACAATTAAGCACCGTTATGTTAAAAAAATTAATTTTTTACTTTATAAATATAATATTTCAATGTATTAAGAAAAAATTTTAAAAAAATAAAAAATGCAAACTTTAACCTACCTATTGATTTTATTTATTTGTCATGAAGATCCAACATCAACATTATCGGCCTGCAAAATTTCTTTATTCTAATTACTATATTGTGAATATATGGAACGATAATTAATTTTATATTATATGCCAGTTATTGACAAAGTCAGTTTCTGATACCATTTGTCGTCTCCAGATACAAGGAGAAATTGCTATTCACCAACTCACATCCATTTGGCTCTTGCATGTCTTTGTTGTCATGCAACATGGATCTTTCTTTCTGAATTCTGTTGTGAAATTAAAGATTCCAAAACACCCAAATTCCAATTTTTTCTTTTTTGGTTTATGTATCTTCACATACAATCCTATTACATGGCTAAACCAATCTTGAAACGCCAACTTCTCTTCTCCATCATCATATTTCTTGTTTTTGTTTTTGCAAGAACTTGTGATGCTAGTTGCATTCTTGATATTGAACTTCCTTCTTTTGTAGATAACTCTAATTACAAGTCTGGCAACTGCTGCAGAGTCGTTTTTGATGAATACCTGTATGCATTAGGCCTGATGGCCAACAGAACTGGACAAATATACTTAAATTCTACACAACAAAATGACTGCTTAGCTTCCATGAAGAATGTGTATAGTGATGTTTTAGGCTGTGGAATTGAGAAGCTAACTGGTGGAGGCCGCGGCTGCTCTAGCTACAGGAAGGTGGATGTTGTTAATAAGCTTGGAAACATGGTGAAAGCTTTAGATGAAGACTGTCAGATTACAAATTCAGATAAAAAACCTGTGAAGGTTTGTAGTTCGTGTTCCAGAAGATGGGAGGAGGTTGGTGGATGGTCAAACAACGGAGAATACTTAAATTCTGATGCCAGCATGTGTAGTTTTGCAGTTTTGATAACTTTAACTAGCAATTTCATTGATGATAGGAAAAGGGTTCAGGCAATTTATGATTGTCTTCCAGGGCAGAATTTTTCCATAGGTAAGCTAGTTTCTGCAAATTTAATTTACTTTCTTCAATTTCTTTTCTGTTTTATGGATTGGAAATTGAATTTTCTTTTCTGTTCCTCTATAATGATTGATTCATCAACGCTTGATGTTGCTGTTAACTCTAGATAGTCTTTCCCTTCCAGGAAATGAACAGATAGGCTTGGCTAAAAGTGGTGATAACAGGCAAAGCACAGGTGATTTTTTACTATTAAAATGCAGAATACCCATGTTCAGAGTATATTTATATATAAATAGACTTTATTGATAATGGCAGGAAAATTGGTTTTAATCATTGGGCTAGTGGGACTTGTAGCAATAATTCTGATTGCAGTATCAATATGGATTTTTTTCCAAAAAAGGAGAGAACCAAAACTGCCAACTGTAAACAATGGTACTTATTGCTATCTGATGAAGTCATAATCATATATTAAAAGAGAGATTACAGTTATAAGTGTCTGATGATTTTTTTTTATTGGACAGGATTATATGATTCATATTCTGAGGAGTCTAACAATCTCAAGATATCACCTAAGGAAATTTACTTGGCAACAGATAATCTTAACGAAGAAAATGTGATAGGCCAAGGCATAGCTGGTTAGAAGCTTGAAACTCATACTCGTTAGTAATCAAGCAATCTCTTTGTTATTCTTGATTGATGGCTAATCATAAATATGTACAGGAAAGGTCTACAGAGGAATACTTTCTAACGGGCAACCTGTCGCAGTTAAGCACATAATCAACGATGGATACATGGAGACATTTGTCCGGGAAATTACGAGCCTTTCTCATGTTAGACATCCAAACCTTGTAGGTTTGCTTGGCTTTTGTGAGGAAAGAGATGAATGTTTCCTAGTTTATGAGCTCTGCCACAATGGTAATCTATCAGAGTGGCTATATGGTAGGTTTTCCATTCCATTATTGATCATAATTTCCTCACCATTTTTATAATATGGAGAGCCATATGACAGTAGTTGAACAACTACAGGTAAAGATAAAGTTCTTTCCTGGACTCAAAGGCTTGAGATTGCAATTGATAGTGCTAGCGGTCTTTGGTTTCTCCATACTTATCCAGAAGGCTGTATTGTTCACCGTGATATCAAGGTTCATGCTTTTCTTTTTACTTTCATCAATGATCGATCTTTTTTTTTTCCTATGATTCTCTCACATTTACGCTGTTTTGGCAGCCAACGAACATTCTCATTGATGCTAAATTTCAAGCAAAGCTCTCGGATTTTGGACTATCGAAAGTTATGGATGTCGGTCAGTCCCATGCGAGCTCAGAAGTGAGAGGTACATTTGGTTACGTTGATCCTGAATATCGAAGAAATCACCGCGTAAATGCTATGGGGGATGTCTACAGTTTTGGGATAGTTCTGTTACAACTCATCTCTGGCCAGAGGGTGATCAATCTGAATTCGAATAGACCAATGCAGCTAAACAAAATGGTAAGAAGCAAATCCCCTTTCTATGACCATAAACTTAATTTTCTTTTACCTTCGATTCCTTGCCATCCTTGATTTTGGGTATTCTCAGGCAAAATTTCTGTCAAGAGGTGGTAATATAACAGAATTTGCTGATCCCAAACTTAATGGAGAGTACTCAGTTGAAGCAGTAGACATAGTTCTCAAGCTAGCCTTGTCATGTACAGGGGTCAAGCAAGAAAGGCCATCAATGGAGCAAGTGGTACTCAGATTAGAGAAAGCACTCGATATATCTATACGAGAGATTCAATGACATATGGTTGACCGACAAATATTACAAGAAAGAGAGTAGAAATGGATTGGAAATAACAGAATTATCCTTTTATGGCATATAGGAAATTTACATCAATGTAATACATGATTATTGATATCAATATGGAAAAAGAATTACAATATGGAGATATATGTTTGTACAAAGCTTCATAATTTTTAGGAAAAAAAAAAACAGAAGCCTATTTAGATATTAGCTCTTTAAAAAAAATCGGAGCCAACATCACAAAATCAAACACAGAAGAAAACAAGAGAGCATCTCTCCACGATTGAGTGTATTTATACAGAGAGATGCCTGCAAGAAAACCAAAAAAAAAAAAAAAGAATGGTAATACCCGAAAAAATTTGGCTTACCAGACATGAATGAATCGTTCTCGAGGGAGAACTGGAGTCCTAGAGCTAGATGAGCTCGTTTCATAGAATTCATGAAGGATCCTGATGAGAGAACTTGCTTTCTTGCTTGCTCGAGAAGTGCCTTCACTCAGTAAGGAATATAATGATACCATTAGAGAAGGAATCTTGACCAATAGAGCCACAACATCAGTACCAGCATTGATGCATAAAGCCAGCAACAAAGAAACACATTGCGCCTTTGCTGCCCTTGAGGTGGAGGAATCTAAAATCCCCACAATTTGAAGCAAGGGACCCGAGCTAAGAATTGCTTTCACCCCATCAGATTTCTCTGCCAGACTAGCTAAAACTGCTAGAGAATCTGTTACAAGTTCTTCACTTTCACAAGATGTCAAAAGAGTAATAAGCAATGGAACTGCTCCAGCTGCAATAACCCTCCAATGATTTTGAGGGTGCATAAGCAACCCGTAAATCGCAACCAATGCATTCTTTTTGGCACGATCATTTCCATCCTTAATCAACTGTACTAAAGCTGGTATAGCCTCAGTATTCTCCCCAATCAATTTCCTATACTCCTCTATTGAAGCAAGGTAAAACAATGTAGCAGCACCATGCTGCCTCGCCTCCATCTTCAACCCTTTCTTTAAAACATATACAATCAACTCCAATCCTCCATTCTCAACAATCACAGCTTTGCTTTTAGAATGCTTTGAAAGATTCAATAAACCTGCAATTGCATTTTCTTGAGACAGAGAATCATTAGAAAACAACAGCATTAATAGATATGGAATCACGCCAGCTTCTACCAAGCAAGACCGATTAAAAATGCTTGCTTTGCTTAGAAGTCGAATCTCATACGCTGCTTTATTCTTGTCTGCATTATCTCCATTGGCGAGTTTACCAGCAAGAAAACTAGCCACCATTTTCATAGCTCCCTCGGCTGCCAAACTTCCTGAAAGAACCGTCCTGGTTATGTCACGGTTCTTGCGATTAGATTCGGCAACAGGGATCCCATTTTCGATGCAGTACTGTTGAATTAGCCCCTTAAGCACTAAATTTGGGATTAACTCAGTGGTTTCAAGTCTCTTACCAGTTTTTGGACAAGTGGGATATCCAGCTCTGAACCATTTGAGAATCGAAGAGCGATCGTAAGTATGACCTGTCTCTATTGTGACCGGATCTTTCATCACCTCTAGCGATATTGAGCATCGAAAATCATCGCTGTTAAGACTCCTGAACAACTGATTACTACATTTACTATCAAGTTGCGTGATTTTAGTGCCGATAGAATCGAACAACACGCATCTCGAGTAGCTCATGAAACCCATCAAGCTACTTAGAAGCGACAATTCTCTCCTCTTTTCTTCTTTATTTGAATACTGGAATCCAATCTCTGAATCCAATAGCTTGACTTCCTTGTTGCAGTCGCTCCATGTCTGGACTCCAATGTAATCCAAAACCTGTTTTATAACGTAGGAATCAGGAGCAACGCCATTTTCGAACTGTTTCAGGATCAAGAAAACATCCTTCATGACCAATTTATCATCTAGGTCGACTTCGAATCTTGCTTTTCGCGCTTGCCCAGTTACTAGTTCAACCAATTCCTTTACTTCGCCTGGTATATCAAGCAACCGTAGTGGCAAAACGTCAAGACCCACAGCCATAGCCCGGGAAAGAACCCGGAACTGATTCGCCACCAGCTCCGACTTCATCAGCATCCATATACGAGCACCTTCACGGGTGCAATCTTCCAGCAAGAATCGAATCTTCTGCAAAGTCAAATGCAGCTCCGACAAACAGAGAAAGAACGAATCGAATGTTCCCGAATCGATCACTACCCAAATTTCCTGGAGAAAGATGATGAGGTTACCGACTTGTCGAATCGTTTCGCGAGCGTTTTTTGCATTTGTGGAGAACGATTTGGACTTAAAGTCGCAAATATCGACAGCTAGATCGGTTAGTGAAGTAAGCAACGTCGCTGGGTCGACGCTGTCGAAGGGATGCACCGCCGGGAATGAGAGAATCCGGCGATCCGACCTGTTATCTTTTCGGATCATCGAACGGAAATAAAAAAGAAAGGCAAAGTGAAAAGGTGGGTATTGGCTTCGTGGGTTTGTGGATTTGAATTTTGTTTTGTTTGGAAATGGCAGTGGCAGTGGCAGTTGCATCTCGTCTCTATATATAAGGAACTTTTGGATCAAATGATGTACACGCGTCAGCAGATTATCTATGATTGACAAATTGAACGGTGAAGTTAGAGCACACGTGGATGACGAACAACGTAAGGGATGCAGGGGATGAGATCAAGGAGGGTTCGTAGAGTGTTTCGAGTTTGTACTGGATTTTACGAGAGCGACACGTGGCCTAAAATTATGGGATGGTCTCGTGAAAGTGAAGGTGTGTGAAGAGTAGTAGCCGACACAATGGGAAATTATAACGTCATAACGTGGAATTATGGAGAGGAAGCTGCCTGTATTTATTTATTTATTTATTCATATTAGTTACTAAGTATTAATAATTATTGATGAATAATTTTATTCGATAATATTTTTCAAAAGATGACCCTATAAAGATTTGAATAGTTAAAAGAATTTTCACTAAAAAAAATTATAGATACTGAAATTCTTATAATATAATCAAACACTATGAAATTAAATTATTTAAAAGAGTAATTTTGTATTGCATTTTTAACCCAATGTTTGGAAAATTTTTCTTTAAGAAGAAGGAAAATAAAAATGGAAAATATCTTTATTTTCTGGGATTTTCTCATGGGGAGGTAAAATAAGAAGAAAATTATTTTTCTTATTTATGTTTTGGAATAAAGCAAAATAACAAAGAAAATAAAAAAATAAAATTTATTTTTCTTTATTTAGAAAATTTATGATGAAAGAAACAAAAATTATGATATTACATATTTACTATAAAATAATAAATATTTTACTATAGTGATCAAATATAAAAAAAATAATTTAATTAGGAATAATAATATTTTTCTTTGTAATCTCTTTTGGAGAGAAAATTAAAAATTATTTTATCTTTATTTTTTATTGTCCTTCTCTTTCCATATATAATAACGTGAAATATTTTTCTTATTTTCTATTACTCATATTTTTCTTATATCCAAATATTAGAGGGTGAAAAATAAAGTTATTTTAACTTTTCTTCTTATTTTTTTATTCTAAACAGAATTAAATAATAATTTTTTCTTATTTTACATCTCTAGTCATATTTTTTTTTCTATTCAAACAAAAGTCAAATGTCAATAACTGCATTTATATTTATTAAATGAAACTATTTAATTTAATTTGGGTACTTTGCACGTCACAGAAGGAAGCCCTACAGCAGGTCTAACCGTTAGGCAACTGAAATCAAGAATGATTAAATCATTTAAGATACCACTAATGTCAATATGGGGCTCCATGAGGATCTTTAATTTTCAATGGAGATATATGGAGTTGGTCATATATACCATGAAAAAAAAAGTTGAAACCCACTTCAATCTAATTCACTACTGTTATCTACTCAAATTTATGCATGAAAATTTGTTTTTTTTTTTAATGAAGAATTTGCTTTTGTTAATTAATCTTTGTATTAAATTTAGTCAAAATGATTCTTTAATTTTTAAATTATTTGATTTGATTACCCGTCCAAAATGAATTTTTATCTTACTAAACTGAAACTTTATTTTTACATGTGTAATTTTATTGTATTAGTCTAAAGTTTTCGATGTTAATAATTATATATATGTTAGGATTTAGGAACGTGCATGAATCAATAAACTAATAGTTATATGTTGTACACAAAAAAAAAAAAAAAACTAATAGTTATAGGGGGAAGACGTGGGAGATGAAAGTATTAAAATTTGGATGGAAACTCGAGCTTAATAATTATAAATTTATTTTTATTTAATTATTCAAATTAATATAAATAAAATTTCACTATAATCATAAATTTTTATTCTATATATTCCTTAATATCTCTAATACAAAGAATTAAAGCTTCAAGACTGTAGCAAATGACATTCCCTTAATTCAAACGAGCTCTAAAATAATAAAATTTTAATCAAGCTTTCATTTATCAGAAATATATACAAAAAATAATAATTTTAAGAGAGACTTTTGTCCTATGCAACCTGGGTCGTACATTAAAATGAGGTACGAAACTTACTAACTTAATTTGATCCCATTTTTTTAAAAGATGATTAATTTTTCTTGAAATTATTTTCTAATTTAATTTATGAATGTTAACTTTGCAGTTAATTTATATAATCGTATATCTATTTTTTCCTTTTTCTTTCAAAGTTCTTATTTATTATGAATTTTATTTCAATTTTTATACTTGTAATTGTTCACAAAGTTTTATACAATCAATGTAAGAAATTAAAAAAAAATGATTTTAAGACGAAATGTGATAAATTAATAACGAAGTCAAATTTCATATTAATTAAATCTAACAAATTATTTAGGTTAGGCTAATTATAGTATAAAAATTTGAGAGTCAAAATGAACCAAAATTTCTTAATTTAGGTAAATTATGACATTTCGAACTAGACTTTTTTCATGAAAATTTGAATTGTAAAGTTCTTAATAAAATGAAAAATAAAATAAAATAAATGGAAACAATTTATAAATGGAACCTATGATTTATATACATATATAATAATCTAAATAGTAAATGATCATACTATTTCAAAAGAAAATAATCAATTCTATATGGGAAAAACTCTAGTGATGATGAAAGTGTATCCATCTGAACCATTATGCTCAGTTGGATTAATATGAACCAGCTGGATCACTTTTGAATCATAACTATGATTGTGAAATTGATATATCATGTGCACATCTAATCCCAACATAACCACCTGCTTCAGATTAGCAAGCTCAATCGCAATCTTCAGAAACTAATTAATTTCCTTCATTTATTTATTTATTTATTTTTCTCTCACAAATTGATTGAAATAGAAAATGTTGCATTTGCAGCCACAACTCTCATGGCTACGTACAACTGCACAAAGCCCTTTTTAATGCAATCTCTATCTCTACTGTTTTTATTGGTTAATTGTCCTGTCCTAGCATCTATGGGCCAGCGAACATGACTCTGGCCAATAAAGACACATCTAATCACTACCAACTTTCTCATGAATTATATAATTAATTAATATATTATAGATAACGTTCCCTTTTTGCCTAAGCAAAGCAGAACCAACTTACCATGTTGTTTGCTCTCACCCCACAATGAAAAATCAGAAATTAATTTTGCTTCCTTAATTCATACATTGTTTGATTAGTTGGATGAAAAGATTTTTAACTGCAAGATCCAACCATATAATGTTTCTTGATAGATAAACGTAAATAGAGAATCTAATAATCAAATCTAAGTCAAGAAAGTAAAAATTTTAAGATAAGTCGCTCAAGAGTTTCATTTTTTAAAAAATAGTATAATTGGGCATTTGGGATCATCCTACCCATTTAAATGTTTTTGAGTAGAGATTGAAAGGAAAGGAGGACAAAATGTCAAATACAAACAATATGAAATGGAAAGAATTAAAGGATTAGAAATAAGTAGGAATTGGATGAAAGAATTTGGGAAGGAAAATGTCAATACCCACAGAGTCCGTGACCTTCATGAAATATTTTCAAACTCTGACACCCATTTGACATGAAACAAAATTGTCCCTAACTTTTTACCATTGAGATCTTTGGACCACAAAAAGAAGAAATGGCCACACAAGTAAGAACCCTTAACTTTTGAGCAACCCCGCATGAAGATTGTGCCATCGTTGTTATAAAGCCAACCCCATATGATTTCTACATCAGTGTTCTTAAGATCCCGAACACCCACCAAGAGTGGATACTAGGAAAAGGCAGCCAGCTAGTTAACAACTAAGCAAGATTGTGAACCTTTTTTTTTTGTTTTGTGGTTTATACGGTTATAATTGGATTTAAACTCCCAATTCTATAATTTTTTAAAAAGGAAAAAAGTAGTCATTTTTAAATTACCCAATTTTTTCGTCTTTGTTTCGTTAAGTATTCATATTTAAATTATTATTAATATTACGATTCAAATTAAGAATGGTTTGATCGAAACATTATTATAAATTTGGTTTGATTAGACTGTCGAAAAAGTAACGAGATATATATGAGAATCAAATTATCAAATAGAACAATTATGCAAAGCTTAAGGGCCCAAAAATACGCGTTGACAAAAGTCCTTGTATTATTGAGTCACAGTTTATTAATGAATTTTCTTTTCTTTTCCTGGCAACATATATCTATATATATATATATAACCAATCTGACCCCATATTCTGAGTGACCAAATCTAAGTGGAAGATGGCACTTTTGCAGGAAAGCATCCTTTTGGTTTTCATAGTGTTGTGCATGACATTAGGGTTTTTTGACACAGTAGATATTGTTGAAATTGATTGGTCCGATCCATTATAAATAAAAGGAGTGAAATTTGTGGACCTCTTGAATCTTATAAATTGTTTATTTTTATTGAATTTTTCTAATGTGTGATTCTTTTATCTCCAACACTAACTGAATTGGTTTAGTTATAATTTGTTATCGTTTTTATTTTCTGAATTTGTATTTATCAAGTTGCAGAGTTACAAATGAGAAGAGTGAATTTTGTATATTTGAAAATTATTGAAGAAATTTTTTTATATCCAAAATGCCATAAAAATATTTTAGTTTGATCCCCTTGAATTTTATAAGTCACTAATTTTTGTTGAGTTTTTCCAATATAGGATTCTTGTTTCAAACACTTTTTCTCAAGTTTAACTGAATTAATTCAGTTATGATTTATCATCATTCTTACGTCTTAAACTTGTATTCATTGAATCTCAGAGGTCTTAAGTTTTCATATTTGTTTTGTTTAAACTTATATTCTTTTGAATCTCATAAGCCGTAGCTTAATTTTTAAGTCTCAGATGTATTATGTTTTCATTTTGATTTATCTGAGTTTGAACTCTTAAATCAATTGGATTTTCATGGATTGTTAGACAATTAACTTTGATATCATATTGAAATTGATGGATCTAGTTCATCGCAAATGAGAAGAATAAATTTTGTGGGTTTAAATATTGTTAGAAAGCTTTTTATCCAAAATATTCAAAGATATTTTGTTTTAGTTCTCTTAAATCTTATAAATTATCTGAGTTTTCCCGATATAAAATTCTTTTGTGTCCAACAGATATATGTAATATACTCCTAGTGTAACTAGCTTAACCGATCTCTTTCCTCACGTCTCTATTGCTCAAGGATTCTCTACTTTCTTTTGGAGGTTCAAATATTAAGTTGCTTAATGATGGGTCTTATGCTAATCTTGCTCTCGATAAATCCTCAGCTCAAATTATATAATTGAATGCATCTTTTTCAGCTGATCCCATTTTCTTAATTTTTTTGGGTCTACCTTTTTTTTCCCTTGCGGGTTCTGGATTGGCTACAAAGAGCGAATATTTCTAGGGATTCTTTAGTGCTGCAATCAAATTGCCTGCTCGTTTATCCTCTGGAGTTGTAGTGACCTTCTATGTAAGCTCTTTCTTTCATCAATTTTCATATCTAACAAAATTCTTATTTAGACCCTTTTCCTAGTAAGAAAGCAAAATATATGTATATATTTATAGATTAATAGATATCCACACAACCATAATGAGATTTGACATTGAACTTCTTGGTCATGACAAAAGGAATGATTGGGTGATTCAAACTAATGTGTATGCAAATGGAAGTGTAAGCACAGGAAGAGGAGAGAAATCTATCTCTGGTTTGATCCAACACAAGACCACCATTATTACAGCATAATGTGGAACAGTCATCATATAGTGTAAGAAATATAAATCAAAAACCAAAAGCTAATTTCTATAAAGATCCAATCTTTATTGCTTAATCAAGCTTAAAATTGCAGGTTTCTAGTGGACAGTATAACAGTTAGAGAATTTGTGCACAACAATGCTTTCCTCTCTGCGTACCCATCAAAGCCAATGTCAGTTTATGCCACAATGGGAAACACATGGAGGAAAATACCCAGCTAATTATAAGTATGCACCATTGTGGTTTCATTTGCAGAAATGGAAATCACTGGCTGCACATACAATAATAATCCATTAGCAGCGGCTGAAGCTGCCTCTGCTTCTTCATGTACCAAGGATGGTCCATCAAGCGGTGACCCTGTTGATGGGCAAGAATTTGATAGACTATCAAAAGATCAAACTGTGGCCATGGATTGGGCAAGAAGGAAGGACATGTTCTACTCGTACTGTGATGATAGAGCCAGGTTCAAGGTCTTGCCACCTGAGTGCAAATAAATGTAATACAGCATTATATTTCCTTTTTTTCTTTTTTTTCCCTTTCGAGATAGTTCTTTTATATATATATATATATATATATATATATATTTGATGGTAGGAATTAAATAACATATCATCTTTTGCAGATTACAGTAACTTCATTCAGAAGACAGTGCCAGAGATAAAATGGATTGCCCCAATTTTTTAATTAAAAAATATTTAAATGGTTGGAGTTGGAGATGCGAATAGTCTTAAAGAATGGAGAGATCCTAATTATAATTAAAGGTAGCATAAGTGATCTGTTTTGTATTTTTCAAGATTAAACTTTACAAATTCGATACAAATTTTCTAATTTTAAGGTACTTTATGAGTTTAACTTAGCGTTGTTTCCCGTATGTAGTAATGTAAATTGAATAGAAACATGGTGGCATATGCCTTCAAAGTTCGTAAACATGCAGAATTTTCAAATTTTAAATACAAAATCAATAAATTTATTTTAAGATTAAAAAAAGTAATTGAAAATCACTAGCTACATTCTCTTTTTTATTTTTTTTTTAATTTTCTTTTACTCTTTAGATAGTATGCATATGTGTTTTTTTTTTTAAAATAATATTTAAAATTATTATTTATTATTTAAAATACAAAAAAGGTAAAAAAATATTTAAAAATTAGCACTTTTCATATCAATTTATGTATTGAATTGGATTAAATTGGATTAAGAGCTCTCGTCTACTAAGGATCTGTTTGATATTGTGTTTGTCAAAAGCGTTTTTAGAGAAAAAAAATTATTTTTAAATTTTTTGAGTTTTGAAAACTGTTTTTGGAGAAAATTAGATAAATAGATATTTTTTTTCTATAAACATGTTTGAGAAAATCAGTTTATAAAAAATTAAAAAAATTAATCAATTAAATTAAAAAAATTCTAAACATATTTTTTAATATCAAATACCCCAAATACACGTAATTCACATTTGATAAAAGAAAGGTAGGAAAGAGTCATTTTTATAGCATTTCAAACCGAGAAATTATTATTCCTTTTTCTATATCATTTCTAATTCCAAAAAGAAAAATTGTCAATTTAACTAGACAAAATTTAATTGGTGGATAAAACTAAAAAAATAGTATTATATAAATTATTTTATTTATATGATATTTATCTATTGGTTTGTTGTGCATAAGTATTTTTTTTTTTTTGTAATTTAGTTTGTAAGAAGTGGAAATTTTACATGAAGTGGACCTATAAAGTAAAATTAATAATGGGTTGGTTTAGGCTTGAATCAACAAGTTAAAGTAATAGATAGACGTGGAATGCCACTAATAATTTTTTTTTTCTATAATTGTTCCCCATCCTTAAAATTTTAATTTAGAATTTTATTTAATAAATTAAATTTGATGATATTAATTAATTATAAAACAAGTATTAGAAAAATGTTGAAAAAAAGAAAAGATAATTATTATTTATTCTTTGAGATTTGATCTATTGTACTAGTATTTTCATGAGATTCAAAAATTATACGATTTATTTTTTTTATTTTATCATATTCTACTAATATGTTATTCTAATAAATTTTCTATTATAAAAATGTTAAAATGTGATGAAATGATTAAAAAAATTATTATTTACCCTATTAAATTTGACATATTATATTAACATTTCTTGACAAATTTTTTTTTCTTACCATTGGTAAATGTCTTAAAATTTATCAAGTGAATTATATAGTTTAACGAAAATAAAATAGAGAGAACCATTTATATAATCTTTAAACCTTAGAGATTATTACTATAATATATCAAATTTTAAGAGATAAATGGTAATTTTTTTAAAATAAAATATTATTATCATTTTTGCAGACAATATATTCAAAGAGGCAATGTAAGCATATAGACATTAGTTACGGGCATAAAGGAGGTAGAAAGAGGTGTACACTACAATAAATAGGAATAATGGAAGAATTGTAAATGGACTAAATCACTCGCGCGCTATTTGGATATTGATTTAAAAAAAAATCGTTCAAAATTATTTATTACTGTTAACGAGCCGATCTCAAATTTAATAATATTTATTTCGTTAGCTTACGAATATGTTTATTTATGAGTTCGCGAACATGTTTGTGAACGTGTTCATTTAGAACTCGTTTATTTTATATTTTGTTATCGAATTCAAATTTTTATCATTATTAGTTAATAAATTAAATTTAAATTTTTATTATTATTAGTTAATAAATTGAATTTAAATTTTTATCATTATTAATTAATGGATCGAATTTAAACTAAATTTGTTAACTATAATAAATGAATTTTTTACAAATTCACAAATTTGATAATTTTTGAATAAATCAAATTTGACCTCAAATATGAAAGTTCAAATTAAACTCAAACATTCATGTAATAAATTTAAATAAATCAAACTTCAAATTTTCGCTAGATTTGATTCATTTATTATACTAAATAATGTTCATTAACGAATAATGAAGTAGTAGATGGCTAAATGCACAATTCCCCCACCACAAACTCCAGAAATTGCAGATTTGTTTCCTCGAAGGTTGAAGCTGTCAGCAGAAGCAGCATTCAACAGCCAGGGCCATAAATGTTGGGCCTAGCTACCTAATTAGAAATTGAATAAAATTCAAATTTAAATTTTTTATTAATATGTTATTCAATTAATATTATTATTAATATTAATAAAATTAATTTGAATTAATAAATTTTTTATTAATAATAATTATTATTATGTTTATATTAAATATAATATTAATTTATAATATTAAATTAACATTATTATTTCCTTTATAATTATTTTCAATATGGTGTCCGTTGCCTACTTATGTAATTTCCTCAAAATAAAATTGTCAAAAACAAATGTCAATCCAGCCCAAATTCTGCCTAATCCATCAGTGAAACCCACCAATAATCATTGCTTTCGCCACAACACTCTTTTTCTGGTTAGATAATCTCATTTTCTCACCCAGCTTGTCTGTCTTACCTTATTTCCAGATTTTGAGTCCCAAATTCTCTTGGTTTGATATATCCAGACTTCAGCGATGAACGCTACGTTCTTCTCCACCACCGATTTCGTTGAAGATAACAACAGTGGAGGCGATTCCGACTCAAATTTCGATGCAGCGCCTGAATACTACCAGCCGATCTCAGCCGTGAATGACGATGACTCCAGTCAAGGCAACTCGGATGAAGAACATCACACCTATTCTATGGAGGAAGCGGAGAACGGAATCTCGTCTCTTCATCTAAATGGCGACATCGAGCAGAAGAGCAGCAGCGACGAAGACGACGAAGAGGAGGAGGAGAGGACGAGACGGGCGTCTGATTCGGCGGTATTGAGGGCTATGAGAGAGGATGAGAGTCGAAGGAATGCTCCTTTAACGGCGGAGAACGCAACGCGAGTTATGGAAGCAATGCGTCGGATTTCGTTCGGAGGATCCGCTCCTGATTGGGTGGCTCAAGTCCCTGAGGATCAATGGATCGCTCATCTTCGGAGTTTGAGGCGCCCACCCAACCATCCAACTCCATAGTAACTGTTTGCAATATATCATTTTGCTTCTACTTTTTTCGCGCAATTGGAACATGATTGTTGTGTTTATGCTTTGGATGCGTTAACTATCAAGTTCTGATAGTTGGCACATTAAAAAAAAAAAAATTTCTTTCGTCAAGTTATAGAGCAAGCAAGTACTGAGCTAATTACACTATTACAAAATCCAGAGCTCTTCCCAATTTTCTGTTTCCATTTTAAGGCTTTTCCCCCCACTTTTTGGATGCAAAATAAATTTAGTTACCTTAAAAAGAAATCACAGGGAAATCTTAAATTTTCTCTCAAAATTAAACTTCTTATTTATTCTTCTTTCCCCCCAATTTGAAGGAAAATAATTGTTAGTGAAATTATTTCCTATACTTCTCGTTCAGCTTCTTAATTTGTTATCCAAACATTAAAAAGAGAGAATTTTATTTATTTTCTTTTCTGATACCCTCAATTCCACCCAAATAAACAAACAAACAAACATTTTTTAATTGGAGTCTTTACAGGTTTCAAAGAAGAGAAAATGAAGCAGAAAAGATGTTCTTAAATTCCGTTTTATGTAAAAAGATGAAACTCTCATCTCCTTCACAAACAGACATTTCTACGTTCGTCATCATCACCTTCTTCTTCTTCTTACCTAAATATTCACTAGATGTCTCATACTTCAGCCATGCACTCCACCCTTTATTTTCAACTATGTAGCAGAAAAAGGGTAAAAAAAAAAAGGCTGAAAGGTCTATAGCCATGCTGGATTCTTCAAGGGAGTAACCACAGCCTTCACTTGCAAGTAATTGCTAAGACTGTAAATACCCTTTTCTCTTCCTTGTCCACTCATCTTGAACCCACCGAATGGAATTGCAGCATCAAAGACGTCGAAGCAATTGATCCACACTGTTCCGGCCCTTAATGCACGAGTCAGGGTATTCGCTGTGTCTATGTTCTGCGTAAACACCCCTGCAGCCAACCCATAGCGAGTGCTGTTTGCCCGCTGTATAACTTCATCGAGATCCCTGCAATTATTTTATATATGTTAATGTTTGTAAACGTTCATCTCCTTTATACAACAAGATGCAAGAGTAGGGATCATTTCTTACTTGAATTTAAGAATTGACTGAACTGGACCGAATATCTCATCTTGTGCTATCAGCATGTTCTCCTAGTATAAGTGATCATTTTGTCAGTCAGCTTTGCAGTCATATTATCAATATTCGGTCTATAAATTGCTAGATTGATAAGCACAAGAAACACACCTTTACATTAGAGAAAACAGTTGGCTGAATATAATAGCCCCTGGTGCCGAATCTATCACCTCCAGTTTCAAGGGTAGCTCCACTTTCAATACCAGACCTTATATACCTTAGTATCTTCTCAAATTGTTCTGAATCGACCTGTTTTATTCAAATAAAGCACATTCGATATTAATTAATCAGTTGCTTAGGTTGAGTCATCCTGAAACAGTATCCTTGAAAGAGTATCTTGCTGATTTACCTGAGGACCTTGCTCAATACCCCCCTTAAATGGATCGCCAACAGTTCGTTTTATAGCACGTGTCTTCGCTTTCTCTATGAACTCATCATATACTTTCTCGTGCACATACGTGCGAGACCCAGCGCAACAGCTTTGACCCTGTAGAGTGTACATAACCACAATAAATAGAATCCAAGCTTTAATTCCAGGAAGCTACCATGTACATTAGAAGCATCTGCTTGAACACACCTGATTAAAGAATAAAGCAAAATGAGCCAGTTCAACAGCCTGATCAACATCGGCATCCTCACAAACAATAAAAGGGGATTTCCCTCCAAGCTCCAATGTTACTGGCTTAAGGTTGCTTCTTGCAGCCAACTCGAGAACAATTTTTCCTGTATCAGTTGATCCAGTGAAAGCAAGCTGCAAGGAGATTGCAAAGTAAGTATGGAATATGCAAAATATTATCAGCAACAATTATAATGTTCTCAACTTAGTAGCAAAACTCTTTATATTTTAAGTATCGAAAAACAATGCACGAATTTTCAGAATAATGCTTTGAGCAAAAGTTTACACTTAGAACGTGCTTTTGCAAGAACCATCTGCTGATATAAAAGACTAAAAATTTTGAAAATTTTCTCCAAAGCAATAGATAACTAGCAGAAAATTTTAAGCAATTGCATATTTCTGCCTAATCTGCCTTCGAATGCTAACATTCAACTTATTCACAGATATTATATTAAAATGATATCCCTAACAAGACCCTCGGTCATTATGTTTTGACCCTGGAAATAAAAAAGACCTAGTCTGTAACTAAAAACGACCAAGTGGAACTGGAATGGATATATTTGTGTGCACTGTATACAGTATCAACTATCAAATACCTTATCCACATTCATATGGCTGGCAAGAGCTGCACCGGCAGTTGGACCATACCCAGAAACCACATTGAGAGCACCTTCTGGAAGTCCAGCCTGTTAGAAAGATGACCAAATCAGAACAAAAAAAATAGAAATTGCAAGTAACTAACCGATTTGATAGTCAAAATTGTTGTCATCAACGGAGAAGGAAAATGTTTGCATGTGTATGGTACAGAAAATCGTGTCTAAGTCATAAGGATACATTTGAGCACTTGGCAAGTATAATAATGATGATTTTTCATAAAATCACCAATAAACAAGGCCTGTTCTAATGCACAAGACTAATGCTAAATTTACCTTTTTTTGTCGTAATTTTGTAAGTGAATCATCAGACAAGCTAAAAATTTGTGACCAAATGGATACAATATAGAAGCTTATGTTTCAGTTTAAGTGGCAGTTATGGAATCACTAAAAGCTACCTCATGAAATAGCTTAGATACAAAGAGAGCGGATAACGGTGTCTGCTCTGCTGTCTTGAGAACAATAGTGTTGCCACACGCTAATGCTGGTCCAACCTTCCATGCATACATGAGCAGAGGAAAATTCCATGGAATAATCTGACCGGCAACACCAATTGGTTCATGCAAAGTTTGCACATGATACTGGCCATCGGCTGGAACTGTGAGTCCATGAATCTTATCTGCCCAACCTGAAAAATGCACAGGAGGAAACACGATGTTAAGCATATTCCAATTCCTAAAGACTAGGGCATTAAAGTGAGATCATTGTTGCATTCATTCATTTTGCTTACCAGCATAGTATCGGAATAAACGTACAAACATCGGTACTTCGGATTTAGCAGCCTGCTCATACGGTTTCCCATTATCCCAAGTCTCAAGTGCAGCAATTTCATCATTATGCTTTTCAACCAAATCAGCAAACCGCAACATAATCCTTGACCTTTCCTAGAATGCAAAAGGAAAAAATTTTCAAACCAGAAATCCTTCACAACAACATATAAATGACATAAAAAACAGCATGAGTAAAATAAGATAAAATGGAATAGTTACGTAAGCAGTCATCCTTGGCCATGATCCTTCATCGAACGCTTTTCGGGCAGCAGAAACTGCTCGATCAATATCTTCTGAATCACCTTCAGCAACATGGGCAATGACTTCTCCAGTCCTGGGGTCCAGTGTTGGAAAAGTTCTCCCTGAGACACAAAATTCAATAAACGCTCCATAAAGGCACATCAAAATAACAACATAAAAATATAATCATGGGTATCCCAAATTTTGGAATAGGAATGAGATTTGCAATTCAAATTTGAGTTTGATAGCTAAAACATTTGAGAATAGTATTTTGATTCCTGATATAAGAATTCCTAATATCTCCAATTTGTTGGCATTTAGAATTTTTTTCTGCATTTTTTAAAATAAAACATCTTATATTCCCAAAAATATCTTCAATAAAATTAAACTGAACATAAAAATAAAATTTTATTTCTTATTACATGAATATACCAAAGAGAAATATAGGAATTCCAAAACACCAATCTAGGTATAGAATTCCACTTCCCATGGAATCCTATTCTTTTAGTATACTAAACATGTCATTTAATGTGCTTGAACACTTAGGCTGCACTGCATTTATGTTGCCTGAATATTACTAAACATCTCATAAAAAGCTATAACTCATCATCAATTAATGGAAATGGAATCAAAATTCACCTGAGGCCGCATCAACGAACTGTCCATCTATTAAAAGTTTAGTATAATTGACAGAGACAGATGGAACGATGGGATCATCAAGCGCAGCTGCTGCTGCTGCAGAGGTACTGTATCTACTGATTCCTCTGGCCAGGATAGAATTCCTCCCTAAACAAGGTACGATTTTTTTTTTTTTCATTTAATATGGCTTGAATATGACAGAAACAGAAATAACAAACTCCATTGTCAAAACCAGCTAGCAAAAGAATTCTATTAAAAATATATGTTTCAAGAAACTAGTGAAAAAATAGCTGAACTGTTAATTTTGGCTTTTTAAAACTTTTTAAACAAGCGGATGCAATTGCAAGATAGGATGTCATTATCATCAGGCTGAAACAAAAATGGTGGGAGTGAGATACAATTCCACAAATACCCCAAAATGGTGGGTCCCACACAAGAAAATAGACCTTTTCTATCACCAAAATGATAATGAGAAAGAAAAGAAGTAGGAAATTAGGGAAGAGAAACATATTGAAAGCAAGAAAAGAGATCTGATGCCGAACAAATAGTACTTCAATAACTGCAACACCAACCAACAACAGCAGGGGAACTTCTGAATCTAAACTTACCTATAACCGATGCTTGAGTTTCATAGAGGAAAGGGATAAAAAAACCAGGCAAAAGTTGATTAAATAATTAATTTTAATTTTCTCTGTTTCTTAATAAAGGTCAAAATTTAATCTTTTCTCCTGCTTTCCAACAACATAATTTCCCAGCAACTGAACAGAGAATCCAAATACAGTGTAAATTAATCAGAATCTAGTGATATCATAACAGATGAACAAAGCACAACAAAGTGTTAATCAAGCAGCTCTTAGACAGTATATCTTTATATGTTCCATTAAATAAAAGGAAGCCAAAATTTTGCTAAAACTCATGAAATACCTCCTAAAAACAGAACAGAAGCAGAAGCAGATGCAGAAGTGAAGGAGCGAGATAGCAACCATGAAACCCTTCTACCAGCCATAATAGCTCTCTCTTTCTTCTTATCTCCCCTCTGTTTCTCTCTGTGTGACCACTCTGTTTCTCTCTCTCTCTATTATATAATCTGTCTCTATATGGCTGCTTAGCGAGTGGGCGTTTATAGTTTATAGTTTATACGAAATTTAAAGTTAATAGTTATCCGATAATGATGGAGATGGTAAAAATAAATAGAAATATACTAAATTGGTATAATTACTTTATCTGGGTTTTTTTTCCAATCGCCAACTCAGAGAAAAAGATACCTCCTTTTTTGTTCACTATTTCTTTACGGGGAAAAAACCAAAAAAAAAAATTTGACGGAAAAGACAGAGTAAATATAATTCTCTGAAAGTGAAGAAAGAAATGCATGAGCTAACCCACCACCAGCAAGTAGCTCATGAAATTTAGTGGTTGAACAGCACACCCATATAGAAAAGTAGAAAGAAAAAGACAATGACAATAAAAGAGAAATGGACAAAGCTCGAACAAAGCAATTTGATCATCCATCGTAATATCATTTCATGGTTATCATCTTTCTTTGTTTCTTTCAATATGCTTTGCTAATTGCTATATGTTTTGGTTTTTACATTAATTTTCTTTTTTTTTTTTGGCAAAAAATTATTTGATGAATTATTGGGTTGCTAATTTTCTCTCGTGTGCAAAGTCAAATACTTTTTTTTTTTGGACAATGGAATAAATGCCTCTACAATCCTTTTTGAATATTAAAGAAGAAAAATAATTATTAAATTTTGATTTAATAACATTATAGTTTTTTCTATAAATTTGAAAATAACAGCATTGAATTAAATTAAATTTCTGAAAACAATTAATAAAAATTAATGTTTTCCTCATCGACATCATTTATAAATTTTAGCATGATAATATGCCGATCAAAAATTGTATATTGACATGCTTTTCTTCTATTCTTTTTATATATTAGTTATTAATATTATTTTTTGCACAATAAGGACAATCATCCTCTTATATTCACTATAAATGTGTTAAATATCTACTAATAGTTGCTGGCCATTATTTCAACTAAATAAAATTGTTTTAGTATATAAAATAATATCACTACCCCAATTGATCAAAATTCAAAGGTATATCATTTACTTCAAATCAATATATTAGTTAGAGAGAAAAAAATGTTTCTTAATAATACATATGAACAGGAAAATTTTGAACCAAAAAGGGATAAAATGAGAAGAAAAGTTGCTTCTTTGACAAAGAAAGTTTGATGTTCAAAATTGAGAAATAAGTATACACTCATAAAGAGAAGGATTTAGAAAATATTTTATTTGATCTGATTTTTATTTATTAAGAAAGTCAATAACTTATTATTTTATAATATCTATAGCTAATTTATATTCGTAAAAAATATTTTTTATATTATAATTTCATTATTTAATTCAATGGTAAATTAGAAATTTCCTTTTTTTTTTTCCTTTGAATACCAAAATAGTCAAGAGAGAAAAAGAGACAGTTGGAAATTTCAAAATTTGACTCTTTCAGATTAAATAATTGTCAATGATAACGCTTTCTTACTATAAAAGATTACGTAAAATATTATTGACAAGTTAAAAAAGTTGATTTTAAATTATTGTTTCTAAGAAGGGATATTAAATTAATAATGTTTATTGAATTAATTATGGTTAAAATTACATTTTTAATTACTTTTCTTTGATCTAGTTATGGACACGCGTCAGCGGATAATCTGAGATTGACAATTGAACGGTGAGATAAGAACACACGCAGCTTTTTTTTATGGATTTTATAGTGAGAGGGCAAAAGTTTTTTAATTAGTATATATATAAATAATTTTCAATTTGATTAATTGTTCTTTGTACTACACTTAGGGCATTAATTACATGCTGTTATGATGCCTACCCACGCCTAAGCAACGATGGTTACAGCTCCACTTAATTGAAGTAACAATCACGTGGTCCTCTTTATTTTATTTTATTTTTTGACTTTTGACTTTTAATCTTATCATCTCAAATAGTTTAAATGGTAATTAAATGAATCAATTTAATTCTAATTGAATCAACCATAATTCAATTTAGGTTTGGTATATTTAATTTTGAATTTGAATTTAACCTCGATTTAATTCAATTAATTAATTTATATTTAATCAATTAAATTTCAATTGAAGTTTAATTTAATCGATTGAATCAATCTAATCCATTTAACTTATATTAAACTAATCTAAATTCAATTAATTAATTGAATCTTAATTTAGTCAGCGGGCATTCAATTTAAGCTTAAAAAATTCAATTTAAGTTCAATTGGTTAATTAAACTTTAATTTAATCCAATTGAGTTCAATTAATTAATTTTATTTAATAGATTGAATTTCATTTTAATCATTTTTTTTTTATTTAATTGAAGTTCAATTTAAGCTGAATAAAATAATTGAGTCCCAATTTAATCAATTAAACTCTAAATTAATAATTATTTATAATGAGCTTTTTAATTATTAATTTTGATTTTATTAAATTTTCATAAAATTTAATTTTGAATTAAATTACATATGTGTTAATACTTAATAATGAAAATAAATAAATACATCTATAAATATTAAAAATATTTTTGACTAATTACTACTTTGAAAAGTATATATTTGCATACTAAAAATCTAGTCAATTAGGTCGATCAATTTCCCGACCTGTTCAAGTTCTTTTGAATTGCTCCTGATATTTATAATAAAATATTATTCTTCTAATATTTTATCTCCCTTAGTCAAACAATATTAGAAGCTTCTATGTGACTTAATAGGGCATGTATGATACTTCCTTTAAAATTGTTAAAAAAAATAATTGAAAATAATTAAAATTGATATTTTAGGGATTTAATAGAAAAAAAAATAGTTTGAGAACTCATTAAAAAAACTCAATAAATTTGGAATTCCAAAATATCTTGATGGGTGATTTGTGCCATTAATAAAAAATAAATTAATAAAAAGTATTTAACGAGATATATTTGAAGGAAAAAAAATGGAGAAAAATATTAAAGCCAATTTGTAAGAAGGGATGAATAGGAAATTTAATTTGATTTGGCGAAACCCTAATATGGAATTTTACCTTTTTCCAAATAAACATATACAGAAAACACCGAGTGTTTCAGATGTTAACGCAGCGAGTGGTCTCTTTTTTCTTATTAATTTTTCAATCTGTAGATCTCAGATCTTTTTGATATTGGATTCAAACATCTACACAACCCTATAAACTGGAGATCTCCATTAGTTGGCAAGATTCGGAGTGCTGTTGCATGACACAGTCAGCACACTCTTTGATGAAGAGAGACCAATCGGCCCATAAAAGATCCAACTAAATTAATGATCCAATATATAAGACGCCTAGAGATGATTATCATTAGATGCCAATAAGTTGTTTTAACATTCACGCTTCTATAGCTAAAAATCTATCCTCTGGCTAGCCTTGACGGGTCTCGACCATTCAAGAGCTCCTCTCCCGTCTCCATGACTGCTAAACCCAAAGGTAATTACAAAACTGTAATGCACAAGTTCCATAATGGTTACATTATTGTGGCACACAATTGACTTTAACTTAGCTATATAAGATGCGTTTTTCATAATTTGAATCCTCCGGCCATTGGAATTGCTGCCGCAATCCACTTTGTTCGCACAACTTAGGTCCTCTTGATCTTCGAAAATGTTCCCGTCTCAGAAAAGTAGGTACTCTGTGTTCCACTGCCAAGTTGGTGTGCATGCGCTTGTGGATTTGTGAGCTCGATCCCCTGATATCAGCAAACGTAGAAACATATGAGAGAAGGAAATAATTTAGAATTCTCCTCGCAGACAAGTTTAACCCATAGCCACACATGACCCCTTTTAGGATTGATTGACGTCAGGGTATTGTAATGTTACCCAAGAATTTCTGATAGTTCCTCAAAAAGGAAGAAGGTGTAATATAACTGTACTCTTCTCTCAAACAAGACTAATGGCAATCCACAGCATTTGAAGCACTTACAGAGCACTAATAATCGTAAATGTCCAAACGGCACACTAGTATTTTAACAACAATGACTTTATCAATGCTATCCAAAATTCAATCAACTTTTGAGGTACGTCTAGGCCAATACAAGGACCAACAGAATATGTGGATTCTTATTACACAATGTTTCATAAATTGATCAAGTTTTCACACACTAGGCCTTCATTACAAAGAATAACAACCTCGAGGAAATTCAAGTCCTTCGAGAGAACTGATGATGTCTTAATAACATTACAAAATGTCTGTAACACACGTAGTCAAGAACACTCACGATCTAGAAATCATTATAAAAATAGCAAGGTCAACTAGTTAAAGTGAAATTATGTTGTGTGGTCTGCTTAATAAAGCCACAATTCTAATAGATACTGAGACACCAAGACTTGGCACACATGACAAGAACCTGTTCAAACTCAGAATCATTAATGAATTAAATTTGGCAGGCATGGGCGATTCCAGGAGATAATTGCAATTGGGCCAAAACGTGGTCACCACCGCCACATCAGTAAAATTTCAATTACATTTTCAAATACATTTTATCGATGCAATTGAAATTAATATTTTAATATATTATATTCATTATTAACAATTAAAATGTTAATAATTATATGATAATATATAGGAAATAACATATAATTGTCATTAATTATAAAAGAAACATAAAAACCATATAATTAGCAATTATATGATTATATATGAAATATGACATATAGCTACTATCAATTATATGAAAGAACATAACAAAAACTGTATAATTGTCAACAATTATATAAAAAAATATAAAAATAATATATAACTGTCAACAATTATATGAGAAACATAGTAAAAACTATATAATTGCAAATTATATAGTTATATATATAATATGACAAATAGCTGCTAGCAATGATATGAAAGAATATAACAAAAACTGTACAATTGTCAGCAATTATATGAGGAACATAGTAAAAACTAGATAATTAATTACATAAATTTAATTTTATATTAATATATAAACTAAATAAATTAATTATGTTAATTATTAATTACACATTAATTAGTTAATTGAAGAAAATATTTGATATATTAAATATGTGGAGGCAAAGATAAATTTGAACATGGGGGTAAGAAATATTTATAATAAATAATCTCTTCTAATTTTTAATTGGTCAATGAGGGCAAGTGCCCCCACATGAATCTGCCCCTGTTGGCAAGGACCTTGTGCCCTTCACCCCTTACCCTTCCTAAAGTATAGAGAAACCTGACAATGAATGAGAGCCTCTCTATTGAAATCAGACCATATTAATGATGACAAGCAAGCATAGGCTGATTTGATACACTGTTCCATAAACCTAATAAATCTTTCCTTCTAAAGATTTTAGTTGCTACTATATGTTCACCAGCTTGGAAGGTCAGATATAAAAGATAAAACACTGACAGCAAATTGTGCAGGTTAAAGAAGTAAATAGCAACCTGCACAGGAGTAAATGCCAGACTTGACGTCAGTCCCGATGTAGCACCACTGCTACCATAATTCTTCTCCTTAAATCTAAAAAAACATGGAATTTAAGAAATCAGTATTCCGGCAAAAACAACAGCTAAAAGAAAAACTTTCACATAAGAAATATTAACGTAAAGAATTACTTCTTAGCAACTTTAGCAGCAAGTTTGCTCTGACCAACAGATACGCGCAGCTTGCCACTCCCTGCTTGACCAAGCATTCCATAACCTTCTCCCAATCCATCACCTATGTCAACAAGCATATCAAGCATTACAAATAAAACTTCGACGAATTTCACCACTACTCAATCAAAATTGATAAAGCATAACAGTTTTTCGTGAATTCTCTTTATGTGCCACAGACAACAAAAACTAGCAAGGGTGATGGTCACTTGCATTTTTCACATGCAATTCAAAAAATAACACACATGATTAAGTGCGCCTTGTTTATAAATTCAAAAGCAAAAGATACGGTAAATGAATATTATGTTGCATAATTTCACAAAAAGAAACTTCAGGCAAGTAAGAATTAACAGTGCAACTTGCTAACTATATCAGTGTATGAATGAAAGGCAAAAAACTAATTGCTTAGAATTTTCAGAATCTAAAGAGTTAGATTTACCGAGAGAGCTTTCTTCAGGCACACCAAATAGCATCCTATTAGCGAGCTTCCTCATGTCTGTCAAAGCATATCTGAGAAGATGCATTAGCAAAGTTACCAAGAAATCCAAAAAAGACAACGAGGGCAGAATAAAATTATAGAAAACTTGCATTACCTTTCTTTCATCTTTCTCAGACGACGACCACCTCTCTTTTTCTTAGGCTCAGAATCAGGAACTGGAAGAGGTTTAGGTTGCTTTGCAGGAGGAGGCTCTTGCCACTTCTCTATTTTCTTACGGATTTCTTCCCGAAGGGTTCTTCCAGTGTTTCCTGATGGATCCCCCCTGGTGGAATCTACCCGTGCCGCAAGTGTTGATTTTGCAGCCAAGAGTCTACAAGCACGCATTCTCAAAGAAGGCGGTGTGGACTGAAACACCTCTGTTTGCTCAATATAACCTACACGAAATTGAGATGTTGCAGTGGAAAATCCTGCAAGATTCTTCCTCTTAGCACCAAGAAGCTGAACATTACAGGCAGGCATCTTTGCTAATGCTGAAAGACCGCCAGCAGTTCCCATAAGCTTTGCTGCGACAGCACTCCCAACTATGGCAGACAGATTCGGGGCAATATAACCCATTCTACTCTCTACAAAATCCAGCACTTTTTTCTTTGCAGAATCAAGAGCAAGAGCTCGATCACATGCATCAATTGTTTTTTGAAGGTCTTCATCAGGAAGTGGTTTTCCACTTGTTGTTGATGCTGTCACTGAAACCACCATAATAATAGCTGAGGGTAAAAGACCTTCCAGATCAACCAGGGTCAAATCCATCTCATTACCAATCTTCTTTACCACCCGGGCATAATCAATAGGATGATGTACAAGTGATTCAAGCTCTGGAAATTTCAACCGATATTTGTCACGGATAAAATTGTGTATAATGATGATTTCATTCTCAATATCAACTGACAACGCATTACAATCTACAATAAGCTGATACTCAGGATCATCTTCCAATACCATTCCATGTTCTGATATATCAGAACCCTTCTCAAGGGCATCTTCCACTTTCTGCCATTTAAAGAACAGATAAGCCACTGTGTTCAAGTAAATTTAAGAAAGCACTGGTTGAAATGCTACATACCTCCTTTAATGCACTTACAATTAAATAGCTAAGAAAAGGAACACACTTGATTTGCAAGGGATTTAAGCATTGAGGTCACTTTTTCTCCTAGGAAACTAACAAGCAGAGGGGTATATAATAGAAGATGATAAAGGAAAGCAAACAATGCAGAACTCTAGATTATTAAAATGGTTTAGGGTTAGGACTAAACAAACAGAAGCATGCATCATGACATTGTGAACGTTGCATAATTGATACAAACCTGCATTATATCATTGTATCTCTGAGTTTTCTGCAATTTTGACACACTATCCAAGTCATCATAATTAAGAGCTTCAATGTCTGCCATGTCTCCATCGACATCTTCCTCCATGATTCCAGCATCAGCATCCTCTTCCTCCTGCAAAAAAAAAAACAAAATGAGAATAAAGAATGTCAAGGATGAGACAGAGAAAGGATGATCCTCCACAAATAAAATAAAGGAACAAGTACCCCAGTCAAAATACTAACAACAAAAATTGTCTATCAAAAGAAAAATTCAAAGAAACCAATAAAACAACAAATAAAGAGGAAAACAAAAGGGGAAAAAAGAAAAGAGGCACCGGAACTTGAGAGGGGAAAGGAAGAGAAACTATTCACATTAAGATCAGCATCATTGTCAGATAACTCGTCGAGGTCTGCCAGGAAAGAATCAGCAAGAGTCGCCTGAAAATATACGCAAAGAAGGAAATTAGCAGACAGTTCACTGATAAATCTTGAACGAATAACAGCAGAACTATACTACAGTAAACTAGAGAAACGACTAAAATCATTCCCAACTCCTAATAATAACAGAAACTCAATAAGAAAAGCATAAATTCTTTCTATTCGGTGCTAGGGTTCCAATATCGACACTTAGAGCATTCTTGCGTATCAATGACGCAAAATTACAAATTACAATTCATATTGCTATAAATTATGAGATGAATTACACGCTCAACCAAAGAATCAACCATTAGATATCGAAACTAAAAGTATTTATTCAATGGATTAGAAACAACACTAATCCCCAACTTAGAAAAAAAAAAAAGAAATTTAAAAAAATCATAAAATTCAGAATAATCACAACAACAATGTTGTACAACAGCACAGGTAAGATAAATAGCGCCAACCATTGTTTACTCGAGATTCAGAAGAAACAAACAAGAGTACGCGCCCTCTGAATTAACTCCTGGCCACGAACAGTCAGAAAAGCAAACAATTAGCAAGGCTTATTTCATTAAGGAAAAGGGAAAAAAATCTAAATCTAAATCTAAATCGGCCAATTAAGGGAGAGAGAGAAAACAAAGGAGAACATAGGTGAGTAAGTACCTTAAGCAGAATCTGCAATTCGGAAGAGAGAGGAAAATTGATATAGGTAATAAAGACGACAAGCTACAAGCTTTTTATATTTGAAAGAGAACTAGATAAAAGAAAAACCGACTTGCTCCTAGCGAAACGACCATTTCCATTTGTGTTTTGCTGGCTAAAAGAACTTCTAAACAAACGTCAAGCCGTATGGATATTAAATTTGGGCCGCGTCAGGTTGAACACAGTTCAGCTCCAAGAACGGGGGGGCCTGAATATTAGTATTGAAAGACACACCATGCTTGAATAAAAGCACAGACAATTTGCCAACAACTCCTAAGCTGATTAACAATAACTAATTTGAATAAAATTGATTTTTAGTTTTTCTTTTTCTTTTCTAATCAGATGATAGCTTATTTAATTTTGTTGGTTTAAATTTTATTACCCTTTCAAAACTTGTTAAATAAGATGTGTTTTAAACTAATTTTTCTATATATCAATAAATTATTTTAATAAAATCTAAATAATTTTAATAAATAATTAAATTATAAAAAATTAAAATTTATCCTCCAATTAATTTTATTCATTTTAATATCTTAAATCATTACAAAATTAAAAAAGATTTTAAGTGCAATAACTGACGTCCTAATATTTATAATTTTTTTTAATAAATGAAACTAGCAACAGAACTACGAAAAAGCAAAAGCCATTACATAAAATGCACCAGCAAATTTATTGGCCACATCTGGGACATTTTGAACTGACGACTTTTAATATGCATTACCAATTTCCCTACGCATTTGTAAATAGGGCTGTAATTAAATTAACACATTTCAAATATTTATAGGTTCGAGTTCGATTCATTTAAATCTATTACATAATCGAGCTCAATTTTAAGATCAATCTAGATTCGTTTCAAAATTATTAAGTTCACGAGTGATTCGAGTTCGATTCGTAAATAATTTGTTTATCATACTTAACGAATTTAGTTTGAGTTCAGTTTGTTAACTAATAATAATAAAAATTCAAGTTCAACTTGTTAACTAATAATAACACTAGTTCAAATTCGAGTTCAATAACAAAATATAATATAAACAAATCTCAAATAGACACACTCGCAAATTTTTAAATAAATATATTTACAAACTTTTAAACGAATATATTTATAAACTAACGAACAAAACACTATTAAACTCAAGCTTAAAAACTTTTGAATTTATATTTGAGCTCGAACTTTATTCATTAAAATAAATAAATTATTTTAAATTATTTTTTTTTCTAACGAAATTTGAATACCTCACGGACGGACAGACTAATTCATTTAAAGCTATATTTATAAATAACTAATTATCCTAAATGCAACACAATAGTGTGAACAATGGCAAATGTAACGCTTTATGAAAACACCACATTATTAGATGTCGCTATACATAAATCAAGAGCGTCTTAGTTAATAATTTTATTTTAATGAGAACCTATCCTTATAATAAAAATATATGCTTATATGAATAACAAACAGATATTTTACAAAAAATTATATTGTTAATTTTTATATTAAATGTTGATTGCACATTTAAAAAAAAACAATAATAGTTAATAAATTAATTTTTATATAAACGCTTTTATGAATTGAGTTGTTAACTCCAAAAAAAAAAAACCTTCTTTATCTACACATTATTGTTTTTTTTTTATTAAACTCATGTTTTAAAAACTCATCCACTACTTTCGAATATTGATGAATGCTAAAGTTGAAAAAATATCGAATCAATAAAAAAAATACAAATTAAAATACATAAAACAAAACATTTTTGCAATTTAGGTAATGATTAATAATAATAATAAATTAAAAATAATCATTTTTTTAATTCGTATATTTTATTTG
Source organism: Triadica sebifera (assembly GCA_023653625.1). Lineage (NCBI taxonomy): Eukaryota > Viridiplantae > Streptophyta > Magnoliopsida > Malpighiales > Euphorbiaceae > Triadica > Triadica sebifera. The sequence continues at coordinate 2,421,110 of CM042913.1, forward strand.
TCATCATTTACTAGTTTTTTTTTCCTTTCCTTAAGTGTGACCTTAAGGAATATTGGGAAAAAAAATATATGTATAAAGATATTGTTGAATATTGCAAATGGAGAAGAGTGTAGATTGTGGATTTGAAAATTTTGGGAGGCTTTTTATCCAAAATATTTAAAATATTTTGATTTGGCTCCCTTTAGTTTTATAAATTGTCTATTTTTGTTTAGTTTTCTGGATGTGAGATTTTAACATTACTAATACTCCCCTTCAAATCTAATTGTATGGTTCAATTGTGATTTGTTATCATTTTTACATCATGAATTTATATTCATTGAGTTTCAGATATCTTAAATCTTCTTTTTTTTTCTTTACTTAGATTTGCACTCATTGAATTTCAAAGGTTACTAGTCTATTTTGAGTTTTTGAGACCTCAATTTTGTATTTTTATTTTACTTAGATTTGTACTATTTGAATTTTAGAGGCTTTATACTCTTTAACCATTGAATCTTCATAGCTGCTATGATACTGTATTGAAATTTGATGGATTTGGTTTATTGTAAATGAAGAAAAAATGTATATTATGGGTTGAAATTTTTTTAGAAGATTTTTTATCCAAAATATCCTAACACAATTTATTTTTGCCTCTTTTTAGTTTTATAAATTACCTATTTTTATTTAGTTTTATGAATATGAGATTTTAATATCTCTAACAGACATATATAGCAATGCACACAAATATATATTATAAAAGTATGCATGGACGTAGATGAAACACTAATATCGATCCCGAATCTCAAGGCTCTTTTTCTTTTCTTTTTAATCAACTACATGTTAAAAGGATGAGTAAGATTCAAACCTGTGTTACTTATAAAATTTTTAGAGTTTTCAACCATCTTAAACAAAAGTAGTTCCTATTTTCTTCAATAAAAGGTTATAAAACTGAAGACAAACTATTTTGGTAAGGAATTTTTACATGAAAAATGAAAGAAAGAGAGAAAATAATAGGGAGGTAGCATATACCCACTTACAAATTAGAAAATGGAAATTGAGGTGAGCTTTAAGAATCGTATGAACCTTTCTTTATACACCTTTCAATATTTTTATTTATATATCAAATTGAATGAGCTAAAAGCCTCAGCTCACTTTGCATTAGATTAGGGTTATTTCATGCATGTTTGTTTGAATATCGATTGGCTATAACTATAAAATACTATTTATAATGGTGTGAACAATTTTTATCTCTTGAGCTAGTTGGTAGAAGTAGTTATTATCAAATTTTATGATATTGTTATTGAATATGATTTCTCATGTTAATCTTGGTTTTTTTTAAAGAAATATTGGTTAGTTTTTTTTGGATAATAAGGGAGGGAGAGACCAAAGGAACAACAAAATAGGGGAATTATGTAGACATCATTCTAGTTTGAAAAAATAAAATATTGGTTAGTTTAATTCATTATATTTGACTTATTTAATTATATCCTTGACAAATAAAATTTTTTACAATTGATTTTCTTAGAATCTGATTATATTAAAATTGAATAAATTACTAAAACATTTACAATAGAGATAAATGTAGATTATTTATATTCAATGAAAATCAAGAGGCAAAATGCACATTTTTTTACATTTATATATCATCTTGCCTCCTCCATTTATAGTTTGTGAACTATTTTTTTTAATGTATATAATATGGGGCCTGGCTAGCACGCTAATACCAATCTTTTCCACAAAAAGAAGATTTTTTCTGTCATTTCAAAGTCAAAGTCACCGCCCACGAATGCTAATCAATCATCATCACCGGCACACAATCACTTTGTCTCTTTTACTCCTTCTCGCCGTCACCTTCAATCTCCTTTCACACCGCGCCCATTAATTTTGCCCCCAATGTTAAGTTAAAATTAGCAACTTTTCATATACTACAATCAATTGTGTTTTTATATATCAATATAATTATTAATGTAACATGTTACGATGTCATTATAAATCCTTATAATCATGAGCGGATTTTTTTAAAAGAAAATACATCATCAATAAATTTAGATAATTATTTATAATATAAATCAAAATTAATAATAGTACGTTGAGATTTAACAATAGAAAATAAATTAAAAATTTAAAATAACTACAAATAATCTTTATTGTAAGATTCCTGAAAAGTTTCGATATTTCGGTAATTTTTTAATAATTGAGCTTTCTTAAATGTTACTAAGCTCATTAGTAAATTATTTTTATCTTACAGTGCAGGTCAATAACAACTTGAATTAACTGATACTAAATTATAAGAAAAATTTTACAAAAACTAATAAAATACCTCATTAAGATCTACAAAAGAAAAAAAAAACCTACAAAAGGAAAAATGAAACTTTACAAATAGAAAAATATGCTAAATATATTAAAATTAAAAAATAAAATAAAAATACAAGATTTAGAAGATTTGAAGGTTGATGTTGGGAGTCCAACAACATCCTCAAAACTATGAAAGTGAAGAAAAATTTGTAGTGAAAAAAAGAGGAGAGAGAGAGAGAGGGGAGAAAAGAGGAGAGATGTTCGTGTAATCATGAGGGGATCTTGATAAGGGCAATGAAATATTCAATTTGATTAAAATATCTAGGAGTCACATATTATATTATAGATACAAACTTAATTTTTATTTTTTATTTTTTGTAAAGACCACGAATCTTATATGCCCACTAAAGATAGTTAAGGTGGTTTTCTAAGTAGATGTAAGAGCATATATATATATATATTCACTCTAATATATAATTATGTTTATATATACCAATATACGAACAAAATATTCAATTTATGAACAAATAATAAATATTTATTTATGAAACAAGCGCACATTACACAAATTTTCAACTCAACCACAATAAATTTTGATTTAATTAAGGACAAAATGAAGCCCCTGGGATGAATAATCGTATGAATAAGTGTATGTATGGACTATGGACAACAGCATTTTTTTTTAATTTTTTTTTATTAATTTGTAATCTTAGAGACTTTGACCCAACATGACATCCAAACTCCTTAGATTTTTGTTTTGAATAAAATACTTTAAAATAACCTTATAAACTTTTATTTTATAGTTAGACATTAATTTGATTTTTTTTGAATAAAAATAACTATTCTTCAGTTTCTTTCATTTTAAAATCCAGTCTTTTATATTGGATTTTGGAACCTAAAAAAATTCAAAATCTCTCCCTCTAAAAAAAAAATCCCATTTCAAAATCTCTATTTGTTATTTTTTTTTTGGGATCATGAGAGTTTTTAAGCTCATCAATAATCTAAATTTGGCTTATTGATTGGAGTTTGAGCTCTCTTCGATTAATAAAGAGAATAGTTAATTTAATTATTTTATGCATTTTATTTTTAGAATTCCTCAATAAATTAGAATATTTTGATTCAAACTAGCAAAATATTTGTTTTTCCTGTAAAATCGTAGTTTTTAATTTCATGAAAGAAATCCGTTATTCGGTTCTTTTTTTATTTTGTTGATAATCATTATTCAGTTCTCACAATTGAACAAAATCAGACATAATTAAGCTATAGTTTGGTTTGGAAATTTTGAAAGGGTTGCATAATTTTCTAAATTTATTTGATTCTATTTACTAAACTAGTCGTATTTCGTACATGAATAAAATATATAATTTTTTATTTTTTAATATAAATATTTAAAAAAAAATAAAATATTTAATAGAGAGAGACAAATATAAATATTATAATTAAATTTCTAATATGATAATAAATATAATGAATATTGAAGATTTAGTATTTTATTAGAAATAAACTCCTACTATGATAACTGACAGATAAATAATAAATTATATTGAATAATTAACTTAAAAGATAAATATGGTATTTTATTATTATTATTTAAAAATATAAAAATCTCAAAATTATATGAAAAAAATAAATAGAAGTGGGCGCCACATATTGTATCTACTTCACTCTACTTTATATTATATATATGATTAGACTCATACTCTAATTGGTGGATCAAACCAAATAAATTGTTAGAAGTTCCATTTTTTTTTTCCTACTATTAAAACTTTCATTATTTATCAAGTTCATTTCGGCACTGGTAATTAGATAGAATACGAAAGCTATTTATTTTTCTAAGAAATAATATAAGGTAAGATTTGTTTGAATAATTGAACATTAATACTTGATTAAAAAAGTGAAAAAAAAATTAGCATAAAAAGTGAGCTAATTTTATTTATTTTTCTTTAAATTTTAAGGATAAGTATTTTTCTTAGAATATTAAAGTTAACAAATAATAGTAATAGATAGATAGAAGATAGTAATATACATTTATTCTTGAAAATAATAATACATAATTTTTTTTTTCAGAATTCAACTACTAATTTAATTGTTTTCAAAATTTTATAAAAAAAATAAATAGAAAATATATTGACAATTTTGATAAATTTTTTGGTATAAAAAGATGAACTAATTTATTTTTTTAATCATAAAAATAATAGTAATAGATAGATTAGAAAATAATACTATATATTTATCAGATAATAATATACAATTTTTTTATTAGAATTCAATTATTAATTTAATTATAAAAAATTTTAAAAACTAAATTTTATAAAAAAATACAAAGTACTACCTTGCATTTCCTTAAATGAGATTTAGATTAAAGTATGGTTTGGGTTGAGAGATTCTAAAATCTATAAAATTCATGAATTTTAAATTAATAGATTATAAGAATTTTATCATTTGGTTTCAATATAAAATCTATAGATTGATGAAGTAATTTATCTTATATTCATGTTTGATTCAATTACCATAATTCATGAATTTAACAATTAATTTTTAAATTTATATTTTATTAAATATTAATAAATTATTAATAATTAAGTATTTTCTAGTATTTTTATCATGTTTATATTTAATTGTGAAATAATATAATTTAAAATAAATTTTCTAAAATATGCAATTGATAAAATTATCATTATTATCAAATTTGAAATGCATTACAATTTTTTTGCTCAAAATTCTATATAAACTATTACATGTACTATGTTTATGAATAAATGAACTCATTAATATTATTTTAATTGATATTCAAACCAATAAAAATAAAAATAAGTGAAAATAAAAAAAATTAGCAAATAATTTTGCTGTATTTTTAGACTTAAAGATAATTTTAAAATATTTTTAATTTAATAGGGATAATTTTGGAATAAAAAATATGACAACAATCCATCATACGAATAAATTGATCAATTAATATATTTTTTTTCAAATGAAATCATTAGTATTTTTTTAATTAATATTCAAACTAATAATGTAACGGCTGGGTCTCATCCACAGCATGAGCCCTACCTCAAGTCCACAGGACTGAGCCCACCCGCCGTCTCACTGAGACCAACGGGCTGCCGGGGTCCATGCCCCAATACCTCCAACTCATCTCCTCCTTAAACGAGGCAGGTTGTTGAAGGCAACTTACTGAGACTAAAGGGAGGTCAAGGGTTCGACCATTGCCTTCAACAACCTGCCTCGTTTAAGGAGGAGATGGGTTGGAGGTATTGGGCCATGGACCCCGGCAGCCCGTTGGTCTCAGTGAGACGACGGGTAGGCTCAGTTCTGTGGACTTGAGCTATGGCTCATGCTGTGGATGAGACCCAGCCGTTACAAATAAAAATAAAAATAAGTGAAAATAAAAAAAATAGAAAATAATTTTACTGTATTTTTAGACTTAAGAATAATTTTAAAATATTTTTAATTTAATTGGAATAATTTTGGAATAAAAAATATAATAACAATCTCTTATAGATAAATTTTTTTTAGACTTTTCCATATTCTATATGGAAAAATTAAACTCTTTCAAAATGAGGATGAATAATTTTCTAAAATTTATAAATTTTGATATTTTTAAATAGTTAAATAATAAATTTAAGAATTATTATAATTCACTAGTTTAAAATTTCTTAATCCAAATATAATATTGAAGTGTTAAAACTTTCCTTTTAATTCGACTATGGAACTTTTAAAATGGCAATGATATGAAATTTCTCTATTTAGCAAGGGCAATATAGATGAGGGAAAAGAAAAAGAAAAGAAACCAATTCTGCAACTTTTCTTTTTTTTTTTTGGTTAAAGGTAAAATAAAAAATAAAAAATAAAATAAAGAGAAAAATAAAATAAGGTGAGCTTCTCATCCCAAAGTTGCCAACCCTAATTGAGAGCTCTATCATTTTATATTGTACTTTTTTAAATATCTTTCTTTCTCGTTTCCACATTCCCATGAAATCGCAACCTCTTTCTTTCCTCTCTTTCTGCGCTGTTCTTCACACACAGAGCCCATTACCAATATACAATACCTAAAGACCGCGTCTTTACTAAGCAGTTTCCTTCTGCGTCATACTATTTTTTCTCTTTCTTTTTATATTTTCGTAAAAAATTGTTCTTTATCTATAAAGCGACACACCCGGATTGTGTGGGCTTCTTTACTGCCCTCTTTAGGATTTGGGTTTGTTTTCGGCTTTTGGGTTCTTCTCAGGGACACAGAATACAGAAAGACAAGTGTCTCTATGGCTGAAGAGGGTGTTGTCGTTTCTAATGATTTGCCAGTGAAAAGGCCTAGAGAAGATGAAGAGAATGGGGTCTCTGCTACTACAGTGGCTATGGAGTCTGAGAATGTTACTAATAGTGATTATATCTCCTCTGTTATTCCTGGTTGGTTCTCTGAGATTAGCCCAATGTGGCCTGGTACGTTTTCTTTCACAATTTTTTTTCTTTATATCCGTAGCTTTTGATCTATTTAAATCCCGGATGTTTCTTCGATTATGTCAATGAACAGAGTTTATCTTCTATGTTCTTTTGTTTTCGATAATCTGGGTACGTTTCCTTTCAATTACTTAGGCTGTTTTCTGTGTGTATGAATAGATAGTTATCATACTAATAGCTATGTTCAATATCCATACTATGTTTTTTTTCTCAAGTGTTTTATTTTGTTGATGTTGTTCAGTCCTAGTTTGTTTACTAGTTTTTGGTTATATTTTCTATGATTTGTTTTTTAGATCACTACTCGCTACTTAGTATTGGCTGCACGCAACTCCTGTTATTTCTTTTCACTAGAGCGATTTATGCCAAGTGTGTGGCCCTTCACTAGACAAACTTACATCGGGTTGCTAATAATGATGATGATAATTTTGACAGTCAGAATGCAAGCGAAGCAGCTTTTATTTATGTAGACGCTAGCACATGCATCTCGTATTCTTGTCATACAAAATCTGATTTAATTTCACAGGCTATATATATATATATTGAAGAGCTAAGAATGTACTCTTTTTCCTGCTGGCTTTTTTTTTTAAAATTTTTTTTTTCCTTAAGCTACTTTTCTGAATAATGTGTTTTGTGCTTTTGATCTGTTTTGCTTCTAGAAACATGAAAATTTAGGCTTCAAAATAGACAGATTTTACACTGACCAACTTTGGTTTAGTAATTGGATTCGGTGTCCTGTTTGGTCTTAACTTTTTTTCCTTTAATGGGGTCATAGACCTAGTTTAATTTGCTTATTGTCTGCTCAGCTGTATTGTTTCAGAACTAATCATGTAAGTTTTATCTGATTATTTGTGGCAATCTCGTTCCTCTTAGGCTCAGTAATTTTTTTTTAAGGAAGTGAATATGTAGAAATATGCAAGCCTTGAACTTTTATTGCAGATTTGAGTTTTACTCGGAATAAGAGTTTTCATGTTGCTTCCTTAATTTGCAATCTTTGTGCTATTTTCCTTATATCAGTTTAAGTTTAACTGCTGTCTTCAATGAAGATGGATCTCAAGTGGCTAAAACTATGTTGGTCTATTGCCTGTTAAAATTTTTCTCCTGCGTTCTGTTCTGCTCCTTAACATATATTTTTGGTGCTTTTCTTTATGTAATGTTTTTTAACTTGGAACTCTAGCAGTTTCTTGTTGAGTTATTTTTCTCTAGCTTGCCTTCATAGTGTTTCCAAATGCTACTTTCTTAACTTTTCTGTGATATTTTTAAAATTCATAATTTGAAAATTCAGGGGAGGCACATTCCTTAAAAGTGGAGCAAATCTTATTTCAAGAGAAGTCTGACTACCAGAATGTCATGGTCTTTCAGGTGATGATTCTCCAGGGACACATGCTAATTGTCTGTTCATTACATTTGTGATGAACTCCATATTAGTGTATACCTATTTTAAGCTACATTTTGCCCTATCCTTTACAGTCATCAACATATGGAAAGGTTCTTGTATTGGATGGGGTGATTCAGCTCACGGAGAGGGATGAATGTGCATATCAAGAAATGATTACTCATCTTCCACTTTGCTCAATCCCAAATCCAAAGAAGGTACTTCTGTTTTCAGAGAATTTAGAGTATCAAAGGGAAATGCATTGATATACGCTTACTTATCTGATTAAATGTTTTCAATCATTTTGAAATGAATAGCATTTATTAACATTCTTGTAACACATGGTGAATTTGTTGTGTTTTCTTTCTCGTCTTTTACATTTTTTTTAATTAATTTCTTAAGCTTTCATTATGGTTAAGATTCTCCGCTAAGAGCATCACATCCCCTTGCAAATTGAATTGCAAAAGGTAATGTGACAACAAATGAAAGCTTTGCAAATTTGCAAGCTTGCAACATATGAAAGTGGAGAGTTATAATAAATTTAAATAAAATAAGTAAACAATATATTTTATATTAATTAATATATTTAAAATTAATTGATGTGCAATTAATAGTTAAAATAATTAATTAAGTTGATAGATTAATATAAAATATAAAATTAAGTTAATATAATTAATTATATTTAATAATATAAATATAGTTATTAATATTCAATTACTGTTAATTAATATAAAAAATTAAAAATGTAAATAATTATATTAACTTAATTTCACATTTTAATTACAAAGTTAATAATAATGCACAACAAAACAAGAATACATTTGGGACAACAACAACAACAGCAATAACTACAAAGTTGAATTTTTAGTGTTGGATTTTGTTCAAGTTTTATTATAATTTTCTATGTAATTTTTTTCATAAATGAAATGTTGTGTGTTTCTTTTAATTTTTATTAAGTTTCATAATTAATTTTTTATGCAATTTCTTAATTTTAATATTTATTAATTATAACAATAAAATCCAATTTATTTGATAATTAAAAAAATATAACATTTTAATTGTTAATAGTGAATATCATATATTAAAATATTAACTGAGTCTCACAAATTGAAATTGATGTTAATTGCAAAGATAAAATGTATTTGAAAGTGTAATTGAAAATTTTCTGATGTGGCAGTGAGAACCGCACTTTGCAATTGCTTGGATATGGATGCTCTAAATACATTATGAGTCCATGGTAATAACTAATGATGGAAGAAGCAGCTGTATTCTGAAATTGACCCTACTCGATAAGGATCCTATATTGATGAGAAATTGAATACAGCAATTACCGTCATTTTACGTGATGTTAGCATCTTTGCCTTTCTCTCATAAGAATGCTAGTGTATGTTAGTATTGTTACTGCCTCAAATTTCTTGAAAGTTATGTGTTTTGATAATTTGAAAGAAAAAAGGGGAAAGAGACTTGAAAAAAAAGTGTTGGAAGTGCCAATCCTTATACTCAGTGCTAAATTTCAGTTATTATGGATATTGGTTAAGCTGCAATAATTTGATGAAGTGTTGTGTTACTTTAAAGTAGTAATCTTTATATAAGAATTTGATGACTAAGTTTACCTTTTTTGCCCTCCTTTCAACTGTCATTATATTATCTCTGCTTCAGGTTTTGGTTATTGGTGGAGGAGATGGTGGGGTCTTGCGGGAAGTGGCTCGACATTCTTCAGTTGAGCAGATTGATATTTGTGAAATAGACAAGTTGGTTGTTGATGTGAGTAGGGCACTTGAAGATTTCTTTTCTGTTGGCTGTTTTCTGCTTTTCTTTATTTCTAAATATGACCAGGTTGGAGAGCTTGTTTCTATGAAATTAGTGGACTCTGTAATTTGCAATGCCAATTTATGTGGTCACTTCATCTTATATAGTTTCAGTTGGGTGCACCCATGGCCAATTAGTTTATCTGGAACGTGGTCTGAATATTATAATCTGATGTATCCTCTTTCTGTTTTCCAGGTTTCTAAACAATTTTTCCCTGGTGTAGCAGTTGGATATGAGGATCCTCGTGTAGCACTTCATATTGGTGATGGTATGAACTCTTGTTTTTATCCCTTTTTTTCCTTTTTCTTTGTAAGTATATTTATTGGTGAATTTTCTTTTCCAAAAATTGCAGGAGTTGCATTTTTGAAGAATGTGCCTGCAGGAACTTATGATGCAATTATTGTAGATTCGTCTGATCCAATAGGTAATGATATTTTGATATCTTGCTGCAATATCATGCCCACCAATGGGGGCTGAAGGATTTCATTTCAGTTTACTAAGTCATTGTGTTTAAGGACATAGGTCCCGCACAAGAGCTTTTCGAGAAACCATTTTTTGAGTCAGTAGCAAGGGCTCTTCGTCCTGGAGGAGTTGTTTGTACTCAAGCGGAAAGTATATGGCTTCATATGCACATCATAGAGGATATTGTATCAAACTGCCGTCAGATCTTTAAAGGTTCTGTTAACTATGCATGGACTACTGTTCCTACTTATCCAAGGTTTGTACTCATCTCCCAGCATCTATGCTCCCTCACCTCTCTCTTAGTGTGCCTTTTAGCATGAATAACACAGATATGCCTCCCAGAACCGGAAAGCAGGGCCTTTTTCCTTGATTTTTTTTTCCAGCCAGTTTTCCCACTATCAGAGTTTAGTGTGAAATTATTTTTTGCACAAGGCACATTGCTTTGTAGAAAATATAAATCAATGCTGTCATAATGTTTATTATGTTCTGACATTTTCTATTCTGTGTTTCTGATTTTGAATGATCTATTCTGTTTCAGTGGGGTGATTGGTTTCATGCTTTGCTCTACTGAGGGGCCCTCTGTTGATTTCAAGCATCCAGTCAATCCTATAGATGCTGATGACAGTACATCAACAATATCCTTGAAATTTTATAATTCAGAGGTACTTCTTTCTCTAGAGCGTTAATTTTTTCTTGTATTCATCTCCATGGCTGTACTATTTTCTCACATTCTGAAGCATGCATGTCTTTTAATTCCAGATTCATTCAGCAGCTTTCTGTTTGCCGTCCTTTGCTAAGAAGGTGATTGATTCAAAAGCTAAATGAAGATTTATAAGACATTGAAGGAGCAGGTGTGAAGCTTGTTGTAGACTGTGTGGCTCTCGTCTCGCCGAAATAGTCCATCCAGCAATAAGCCATGGAATAAGTTGAGATTTCAAGTTATTTCCAGAGTATGTTTTTTTTTCTTCTTTAGAATGAGCAACTCAAACTTTGATGGTTGATGGAGTTGAAAGATCATTCTCCCATTCCTTTTAATTAGTACTTTAGAGAATGCAATTTTTTTTTAAAAAAATTATTTAGTGAACTTGGAATATTTTTTTTCCCCAGTACTACTAGTACTGTAGTAAACTGTAAAGCATTCGGTTGATATCCTCAACGTGTTGGCTTCCTTCATATTCTTACTTGAGGGGTGAGGATGAGGAGAAACGCTCTACCATCGGAAACTAGTTAGAAGTTTAGAAAATAAGGTGGAAAATTGGAAATTGAGCTCTGTTTGTTTCTTCTGGCAGCTTTTCTCACCTTTCATTCAATTAATACAAGACTGTAACATCATTCAGATCCAAAAACATAATCAAGCTACAGTAATATAATTATGGCACATCAATTTGTTAGCAGAAGCATAATAACGAACATGCAAAAAATCATTCACTTGCTTGCACATGCATAAGCGTTGGACCTTAAACGCTACCCGATTATCTTTATCCGTAAATCCGAGCTCCCAGGAATCTACTTCTAATCAAATGTAATTCTTCAGCAACATCCCTCATTTTCATTCTTTCTTGAGGTGATTCTGATGAACAGGCTACTCCAACTCTGAATACAGAAAACAAGCAGTCCTCTTTGGCACTTAGGTTGCCATAATCGCTTGCTTCTTTTTCTGCATATGTTTTCATCTCCTCATCTCCCTCGGGTATTATTACTGGTGTTTCTTCCATTCCTCGTGGGAAAAGGGTTGGGTCTGTAATGTGAACAAGTCTATTTGGCAGAGCATTCTTCACAAAATTATGCAGATTTAGATGTTCATGAAATATTTGATCAGTTGGCCTTTTGCCTGAGAACATTTCCAGTACAAGGACCCCATAACTATACACATCTCCCTCTTTGGAAGCCTCGGCACCCATTCCATACTCTACATTTTAACAATTCATTTAGTTAGTTAATTTAGCAGGAAACTTTTGTTCTTGTGACAATTCAAGAATTATCAGTTAATTAGCTGGGAAAATAAAAAAAAAAAAAGAAGAGGATTTACAATGAGAATATGCTATTCACTGAAATTAAAAGAATTAGCAAGTACAACGAGACGAGTAGATTAGTTATTTACCTGGAGGCGCATAGCCAAAAGTTCCCCTTATTCCAATTGAGCTGGTGTGGCTTTGAGATTCACCATTGTTGGTCAAGATGAGCCTAGCCACACCGAAATCACTTACATGAGCGACCATTTCCTAATCTAGGAGAACATTGCTTGGCTTCAAATCACAGTGAATGATTGGACTTCCGTAAAGGTCATGGAGATAATACAGTGCATTTGCTACATCAATTGCAATATTCACTCTCTGCACAAAATTCAAGTTTCTTGATCGGTCATTCCTATCATGAAGCCTCTTTTCCAGATTTCCATTCCCCATCAATTCAAAAACTAGAGCTTTGAATTCAGTATGTTTGTAATCAATGCTGGAGCAGTATGCTAACAGCTTAACAATATTCCGATGCCTGACTGTCGTTAGCACTATGCATGCAGTCATGAAGCTTTTTGAAGCACCATTTGTTTCAAGTTTGATGACCTTAATGGCCACATGTCTTCCCCATTGATTGATAAATCCTTTATACACAGAACCAAAGCCACCTGATTCAATGAAGTTTTCCTCAGAGAAACGACTTGTTGCATGATAAAGATCCCAGTAAGATACCTTTCCAAGGGAACCCATTTCTTCAGTCGCAACAGACAATCTCTTTTTTGCTTCTCTATTTCATAAGCCAGACTAGCAGCTAACATGAACAGGACGAAGAAAATCACACAAGGAATTGTGATGGCTAACTGAAAAGCAATGGACCTTCCTTTTGTGATTGCTTTTATTGGGCATTTTGGTAGATGGAATTGTGGCACACCGCCACAAAGCTTATTATTACCCATTACCGAAAATTTACTCACATTTCTGAAAACTCCCCCAGTTGGAATCTCCCCCACTAGATCATTAAAGGAAAGATTTAGATATGATAGAAACTGTAAACTTTGAAGGTCATTTGGAATTTCTCCAGTAAGGTTGTTCTGTGAAAGGTCTAAATGCTGGAGACCCTTCAAAGAAGCTAATGATGAAGGAATAGTATTTTGGAACGAATTTCCTTGCATGTAGAGATACTCCAAACTTGAACATGACTCAATGGTTGCAGGAATTTCTCCTGAAAGATTATTTCCAGAGATATCCAATGCATCTATATTCGTTAGCATCCCCACATCTGCTGGCAAGTCGCCCGTTAATGAATTCTGCGATAAGTTTAATAATATATATAAAGAAAGATGGAAAATCTCATTGGGAATGAATCCACTGAGGTTATTTTCTGAAATATCCAATGTTTGCAGATGCCTGCAATTTGCAATACTTGCAGGAATACTTCCTTCGAATTTGTTTTGCGAAAGTGAAAGTCGAGACAATTGAGTGAGATTTCCTATAAAAGGATGGAATAGGACCTGATAATTTGTTCCCTTGTAGAAACAACACCTGCAGTTTTTCTAACTTTCTAAGAAGGGATAATTCCTGTGAAAAGATTCTCCTTCATGTCTAGTGCAATCAAGTTGATAAAATTCCCTAATGAATCAGGAATAATTCCAGTGATTTGATTTGATGCCAGAGATAGGATGCTAAGTAGAACTGTCAGATTCCCTATTGACTCCAGCAGAACTCCTCCAAAATTACTTGATTGGAAAGCTAGTATTTTCAGATTGCTACAATTTGTCAAAGATGTTAAGAAGTTCAAATCTCCTGTGGAATTATTTCCTAGATTATTACTTCCAATATTTAGCCACGAAAGGTTTGCTAAGTTTCCCAGACGTCCCGCAAAATAATTCGTAGAAACATCAAGTATTTGCAGTTGAGAAGCATGATGGAGAGATCTATAGCGGAAATCTGGCAGATCTCTTCCCAAGTGGTATCAGAGCCTAAATACATGTTTTTAGAACCATATTTGAGTTTTTCTCATCAGGATCTAGAGAAAAACTGAGTTTAATTAAGTTTTTGAGGAATTTTTGATTTGTTTAATCACATGCTTGATTCTATGATTTTATTGATTTTCGGTAAATTTTGCTTAATAAAATCAGAATAATATGTTGTTGCATGTTGATTTAAAGCAAAAATTTGAAGAAATTTCGGGTTTTGGAGTAAATTGAATTTTTTGGGAAAATTTTCGAAGAAAAATTGCAGAGTCGGGAGGAGGAAGACGCTGGCGCGCTTGTCGCGCGGTGGAGACTGGAAAGGATTCAGTCTTGCGCGTGTACCAGAGGCGCGCGTTGGCGCGTATGGGGAGAGAATCGGGGGAGCTGTCGGGCGCGTGTATTACACGCGCCAGATGACAGCTGCATGCGCGTGTATAACAGTTGTCAGCGCGTGTACTGCACGCGCGCGCCGCTTCTCCCTCTTTCCAGTTTTCCGAATTTGGCCCCTGAACTTTCTGATTTTTTCAATTAAGTCCCTAATTCATTATTTTTCACTCCATAAGGCTATTTTTGACCCGATTTCTTCTGAAATTAATTTAGATTTTCTAAATTAATTTTTAAAAGCCATAATTGAGAAATTTTGTGACATTTGTTGAGATAAATTGTTATCTCATTATTTATTTTAATTTATGCATTGACATAAAATGTCACATATGAAATTAATTTTTCTCAGGTAAAATTGACGATGTAATTTTATTTTGTGATCATAATGTTTCGTGACATTTAAGCCCCATGTCCATAAGGAATAAAAAATTATATTTTGCAAGACA
Source organism: Triadica sebifera (assembly GCA_023653625.1). Lineage (NCBI taxonomy): Eukaryota > Viridiplantae > Streptophyta > Magnoliopsida > Malpighiales > Euphorbiaceae > Triadica > Triadica sebifera. The sequence continues at coordinate 2,436,237 of CM042913.1, forward strand.
ATAAATAAGGTGTATCCCGATATAAGTATTTCTTTTAAAATTGGCTAAAATGTAGTTGCCAAAGTGACATTTTTAGCTGAGATTTTAAGAAATATACAAACTTATATGGTTTAGGGATGTCTCAGATTTGATTTATAATTATTCAGCCCAAAGGTGTTTATTATAAATTCAAATTTTGAGATGATAATATAAGATATTTGATTGGGACTGAACTGGTCTGAGTGATTTATTCTGCCCAAAGGTGTTTAAATTTGCAAAGACTGTGTAAATTCCTAAATCGTTCTTATATTGAAGAATTATCTATTGCATGTTATATTTTTTGCTCAAAGGTGATTATATAATGATGTGCTGAAATTCTTCGGATTAATACTCTTTTATGGCTCTGAGTATTATTATTGTCTTGAACTAAAGTATTATATTGTTGATTTTTCAGTCACATTCTCAATCAATAATTGTAATGTTACAGTTCAGACATTATCAGCCTCTAATTTTAAAGAGTGGAAAAGAGATGTTGAAATGGCTATGGAGTTGGCAGATATTGATCTTGCCATGACTACTCCTAAACCAGCTGACTTAACTCTTGAGAGTACTGATGTGGAAAAGAGTTATTCTCAACCTGGTATAAGATGAACCGCATGTGCTATTTGACCCTTAAAAGGTCAATTCCAGAGCATCTATTGAGCGGTCTTCCTGAAACTCATATAGCAAAAGAGTTTCTTACAGCTTTGTCTCAGCGTTATAAAGTGTCAATCAATGCTGAGATTGGTACCCTTCTGAAACAGTTATACTCCATGAAGTATAACGGACTTGGAGGTGTTAGGGAGTACATTTTAAAGATGGTCCACATACAGAATGAGTTAAAGGGTTTTGACATTATTCTCCCTGATGCTTGTATTGTGCATCAAGCTCTCAATACTCTGCCTTCTGAGTTTGAGATGCTTATTACGGCTTACAACTCAAGGGAGTATCCTTGGACTGTCAATGCTTTCATTGCTGTTTGCGTAGCTGAGGAAGAGAAGCTAAAGGCGAGACAATCCAGTGTCGCGCTTCTTGTATCCGGACCTCAGCATAAAGGTAAACTGAAAGGTAAGAAAGCTAAGACTAATGCTTATTCTTCTGTTCAGGGATATGAGTCTTCCCGATCTAGTGTTGTGGGTGATCTTAAAGGCATAGAGAAAAAGAAATTTAAATGTTTCTTTTGCAAAAAGAAAGGTCATAAAAAGGCGGATTGTCTTAAATATAAAGCTTGGTTAGAAAAGCGTGAGCCTACAGGTAACTCTTTTGGTTTTGTTATTTGTGAATCTAATTTGGCTGATGCCACATCCAGTTCCTGGTGGCTTGATAGTGGAGCGACTAAACATGTTGCCTTCACATTACAGGGATTCACAAACATGAGGAAGCCAAATAAAGAAGAGTTAATGCTCACAGTTGGCAATAATACTACAGTTGATGTTCAACTAGTTGGAAATGTTTGTTTGAACTTAGATAGTGGTTATGAACTATTTTTATCTAATGTATTGTTCATACCAACTTTTAGGCGAAACTTGGTATCTGTATCTGAATTAGACAAAATTGGCTATGCTTTTGTATTTAAAGATGGAGTTGTTAATATAACTCTTAATTCAAAGGTAGTTGACCGGTGTATTTTGTCATATGGTTTGTATCAAGTTTCTTTAAGTTCAAATGAAATATATTCTACATCATGTAATGTTGAACATATTGTTGCCAAAAGACCCTTAATAAAGGAAAAGTCATCCATGCTGTGGCATAAAAGACTTGGCCACATTTCTAGGGAAAGGGTGGATAGGCTAATTAAAGACAATATTTTGCCTGCCCTTGATTTCAGTGACTTAGAAACATGTGTTGACTGTTGTAGGGGTAAGCTAACCAAAATTAAGAAAAAGGGATCTATCAGGAGTTCAGATCTCTTAGAGATAATCCATACAGATATATGCGGACCTTATTCACCCACAATATGCAATAATAAATATTTTATAACATTTATTGATGATTTTTCCCGATATGGCTACCTGTACTTGATTAAGGAAAAATCTGAATCTCTTGAGAAATTCAAGATTTTTAAGACTGAAGTCGAGAAACAGCAGGGAAAAGTTATCAAAATTGTTAGGTCTGATCGGGGTGGTGAGTATTATGGCAAATACGGTATAGTAGGACAATTAAAAGGTCATTTTGCCAAATACTTGGAGGATTGTGGAATAGTAGCTCAGTTTACTATGCCAGGAAGTCCTGAACAGAATGGTGTGGCTGAAAGGCGGAGTCGCACCTTAAATGAAATGGTTAGAAGCATGATGTCAAGATCTAATCTCCCAGAATTTTTGTAACACCCCCTTACCCCACTATAGTTCAGCAAGGTAAGTGAGTATTACCCGTCTTACTGTTTTATAAAATTAATGAAGTGAAGTAAACTTTTTTTTTTTTTTTGAAAATTTTGTAGACATTGAAATAAAATTATTACAAGCATAATACTCAAAATCTTATTTATTTATAAAATATATTAATTTACACTCAAACTATGTCCTTTTACATAGTAACTCACATATTTAATACACATTATATGAAATAAAAATAATACTTTAATTTACAAAGTTTTTTAACAAAATATACCAAAAAAGAAAACCCAGAGCTTTTTGCTGCTTCCCTCCGGATACCCTTCTTCTTCTGACAGACTATTTTCTACGGCTACCCTTCTAAACCTGCGCGAGAGGAAACCACCCGCGCTAAGCTACTAGCTTAGTGGTGCTTCAATGATAAAAATTTTACATACATATATATTTTCTCACATATTAATTAACCATTTAATAAATAATGCATAAAATAAAAATTTTTATAAAATCAAATAAATTTCATTCAACATGTAATAGTAACAAATTTAATTCATGTAACACTTATCAAAATCACATACTTCAATATTAGTATTATTATTATTATTTTTTTTGTGCCCATAACACCTATAACTGAACTATCTAATAGGAATAACGGGGTTGCCATTCCCGGCTTTCATAATGTAGCGCCAAGCGCTTTTATAATAATGTTATTACTGGCTTTTGTTATATTGCCATTACCGGCTTAATAATTTTGCGCCGAACGCATTTATCAATTGCCATTACCGGCTTTCATATTTGGCACCGAGTGCCTAAATTCCCCTGATTGGCATGCCAAACTATTCCCTATTCTAGTTCTAGACTAGGTGTTTTTGGGCTTAACTATTTTTATATTAATTCACAATATTTTCAACTATCATAAGTATGCTTGTTTATTTTTGTTCTATATTCCCATTATTATTACAATAAAATCTCATATATAAATAATCTGTTAAACATTTATAATTACCATCAAAATAAATATTTGCATTAATTATTACATATAATTAACATACCACATGCATAAGTCCAACACTTCACGTTTTATACCTATGGCAGAATTTGGACCTGTTTTTGGGCTTCATTTTTAGCCTATTTATAATTATAATTTGGAGTTATGGCCTTCTAACAATTTTTAGCTTATTGTCTTATCTTTCAGATGCATCAAAAATCACGTAACTCCCAATTTTATATCAAAAGTTATGATTAATTCACTACTGCATCATCACAGAATTTTCTGCCCAGAATTTTTCTGGACAGATTCTAGGTTTAAACTTCGTGCATTTAACTGGGAAAATCTAGACATAATTAGATATTATAGTCTAAATAAAAATTAAAGCCCTGTGTCTTAGCTTTCATTTCCAACAAAGAACATATAAAACCGAGTTTCATAACTCAAGTTATCATCAAAATGGACAGAGCTGTTCCTGGAATTCTGTACCCGAGCCATCAATTGGCATCAATCCATATTTCAACCACATTCATCATTTGCAACCATTTTAATACTAAAATTTCCAGAATTACAAATACATTCATATGTCTCAATTATTTCACACCATTTGGTCCCATTGCCATATATAATATCAAAAGTCACAACAAATCACATAACATCTCAAAAACACAAACATAACAAACCTTAATATATATTTTCATACTTATTAACAACATGCAAAATTTTTATCAATGAAGCACATACCTAATCAGCCTTGGTTCTTCCTTTAAACCTTCTTTTCCTTCCCTTATTAGCTAGCTTTCTCCTTGCCTTTGTCACCCTCTTGAGGGCCTCTCACTTGTTCACTTATTTTTCCTACACAATTATACCACATCTCAATTCCAACATCCAATTTCAATGTTTTTCATGTCTACATAATATTCTAATGCTCCTAATATGATTTACACCTTAATTGAGCTAAAATGTACTAAGGTTAAACTTCCTTCTTCATATGTCATGGCTGCCCAAAAACCATATCCTAGTTACCAATTCATTTTCTTCAATTCAACACTCAAATCATATTTTCCTTATCACCAATTGTTGTGTTTCCATATTAATTTCAATTTTCCCTAATTTCTTTAATTATGGCAGCCCCTTATTCATCCATTAACATCATATTTTCTTTAGTTTTTAAGCAATAAAACAATTATCTAACATCAAATATCATCAAGTCAAAGTCCAATTACAGCTTCATCAACTAAACACAAACTTAATTTTTCTAAGTTCTATCTTGCAACCAATCCTAAATCTATCAAACCTAATCACATCTATCATCATCATGGGTCTCAAATAGAGGGAAAAAGGTTAAATTTAAGAAGAATAAACTCACCTTAAGAGTTCTCCAAGGTGGGCCGAAATTCCCCTACTCTTCTCCCTTTTTCTTCTTCTTTCTTCCTTCCTTCTTGCTCCTTTGGTACCTTTAATGGTAAGAACTCCTTAATTCCGATTTTTCCTCTCTCAAAACTAATTTCTTTTCATTATTAGCTTGCTGGAAATTGAAAGAAAGATGGAGGTTTAAGAGAATGGAGGTGGACGGCAACAAGAATGAGAAAAGGAAAAAGAAGACTTAGATATTTTGGTGGAAAAATAAAGAATTCCTCATTTTTTTTAGGTGAGTATTTGGTGGATCCATGCCTATATTAAGCTCTTCATCCATTGGTCCAAAATATAAATTAATTTTAATGAAATTTTAAACTTTAAGAAATTTTTTTATTTGCCACATCTTTCTCCATATTCACATTTTTTTCCCAAACAATTGTCATAATACCGATTTTGTCCATAGGAAGTTTTATTTTATTTTTTTCTAATTCTACCCCAAAACTTTTTAATTCCAAAATAATAATACCCTTAATTATTTTCTCTTATTATTAGTCTTTTTTTTTATTTAAATTTAGACTCTGATTGAACCGGTGGACCCCACTACGGTCACGCGCAATCGGGGCCTAAATCACTGAATGTTACAATTCTCTCCCCCTTAAGAAAATTTCGTCCTCGAAATTTACCTGATTAGGTGGAGCTGAATAACTGAGGATGTTGAGTTCTCATCATTTCTTCACTCTCCCAGGTGGCTTCTTCTACTGCATGATTGCGCCATATGACCTTTACTAGTGGTACCTTCTTATTCCGTAGTTCCTTGACTTCTCGAGCTATGATTTTCACTGGCTCCTCACCATATGTCAAATTTGGTTGTACCTCTATTGATTCCACAGGTATTACATGTGTCGGATCCGATCTATATCTTCTTAACATTGAAACATGAAACACATTGTGTATCTTATCCAATTTTGGTGGTAAGGCCAACCTGTAAGCCACTGGACCCACACGTTCAAGTATTTCGTATGGTCCAATAAATCTAGGACTCAGTTTCCCCTTTTTACCAAAACGCAATACTTTTTTCCAAGGTGAGACTTTCAAAAATACATTGTCTCCGACAGCATACTCAATGTCCTTTCTTTTCAAATCGGCATAGGATTTTTGTCGATCAGTTGCAGCTTTTAATCGATCTTGAATTCTCTTGAATTCTCTACAAGCGCAGGAGCAAAGGAGATTGATGAGGGAGGATACAGAAGTAGAAGGAGCTTTATTTGTCAAACATCATGGTGCAGCTAAGAACAAATGGAAGGGTAAGAAAAAAGAAAGCGAAGGTAGTGGCACAAATGCTGTACTAATAGATGCAAAAGGAAAAAAAGAGGCTCAGAAAAGGTCCTACCCACCATGCCAGCATTGTGGAAAGAAAGGCCACTCACCTTTCAAGTGCTGGAGAAGACCTGATGCAAAGTGCTCTAAGTGCAACCAAAAAGGTCATGTGTCTATTATCTGCAAATCAAAGAACGAGCAGCATAATGAAGAAGCCAAGACTGCTGATCAAGAGGAGGAGGATCAATTGTTTGTAGCAACATGCTTTACTAGCATTGAATCAAGTGAAAGTTGGTTGATTGATAGTGGCTGCACCAACCATATGACCTTCAACAGGGAGCTGTTCACTGAGTTAAATGGAGCAAGCTCATCAAAGGTCAGAGTGGGAAATGGAAAATACATTGCAGTAAAAGGAAAAGGTACTGTTGCCATTCTAACCTATTCTGGTACAAAGTACATTTCTGATGTTTTGTATGTGCCTGAAATAGATCAGAATCTATTGAGTGTAGGCCAATTAATTGAAAAAGGAAATAAATTGGTCTTTGAAAATGAAAGTTGTCAGATTCTAGATTCAAATGGAAGATTAATGTTTAGTGTTAAAATGAAAGGAAAGAGTTTTGCTCTAAATCCATTGGAGGAGGAGCAAACTGCTTTCTCTGTAAAAGAAACTAACACTGAATTATGGCACAAAAGGTTAGGGCATTATCATTACCAAGGATTATTGCAGTTACAGTCCAAAGGTATGGTGATTGGACTTCCTGAATTTGCAAGTCAACTCTCACATTGTAGAGCCTGTCAGACAGGAAAGCAAGTTAGGAAGCCTTTCCCTAAAACAACATGGAGAGCATCTAAAAAGCTACAACTTGTTCACACAGACATTGCTGGTCCTCAGAGAACACCTTCCCTAAATGGTAGCTTGTATTATGCTGTTTTTATTGATGATCTAACCCGTATGTGTTGGATCTTCTTTTTAAAGCACAAGTCTGATGTAGCTCAAGTGTTTTGGAAGTTCAAAGCTAGAGTGGAGACTGAAAGTGGCTGTAAAATTCAAACACTCAGGTCTGATAATGGCATGGAGTATACTTCAAAAGTTTTTGATCATTTTTGTGAGACAGCAGGAATTCATCATCAATTGACTGCTCCTTATACTCCACAGCAAAATGGAGTAAGTGAAAGGAGGAACAGATCCATTCTAAACATGACAAGGTGTATGCTGCATGAAAGAAATTTGCCAAAAAAATTTTGGGCTGAGGCAGCAAGCACATCAGTCTTCTTGCAAAACAGGTTACTCTCAAAGTCAGTAGGAGATCAGACTCCTTTTCAAGCCTGGTATGGTTATAAACCTTCTTTAAAGTTTTTGAAAGTGTTTGGCTGTGTATGTTTCTCACTGGTTCCACAAAACAAGAGAGATAAGCTTGATGAGAGGGCAATGCCAGGGATTTTCATTGGCTACAGCACTAATGCTAAAGCTTACAAAATCTTTCATCCTCAAAATGGAAAGATTGTTGTGAGTAGAGATGTGCACTTCTTGGAAGAAGAAGCATGGGTCTGGAATGATGAGAAGTTGGTCAAGCAAAAAGGGCAGCATTTAGAGATTACAGAGTTAAGGCCAGCAGACCAAGACTTTGAAGATAGTGAAACTGACTTAGCTGATGACAGACCTATTAGAGGAACTAGGTCACTTTCAGATGTTTATCAAAGGTGCAATGTGGCTGTATGTGAACCTACCAGCTGTGATGAAGCCATGCAAAGTCAGATTTGGAGAGCAGCAATGGAGGAGGAGCTGTTTATGATTGAGAAAAATCAAACATGGCAGCTTGTTGATAGACCTCAAGCTAGGAAGGTAATTGGAGTCAAATGGATATTCAGAACTAAATTAAATCCTGATGGAACTGTCAATAAGCATAAAGCTAGACTTGTTGTGAAAGGGTATGCACAAATACCTGGAGTTGACTACTCAGACACTTTTGCACCTGTGGCTAGGCTGGAAATCATCAGACTCATTCTTGCTATTGCTGCACAAAGAAATTGGAGGGTCTACCAGCTGGATGTCAAGTCTGCCTTTCTAAATGGTTACCTGCAAGAAGAAATCTATGTAGATCAGCCACAAGGTTATGAGAAGAAGGGAGAAGAAGATAAGGTTTATCTCCTAAAGAAGGCTCTCTATGGGTTGAAGCAGGCTCCTAGAGCCTGGTATAGCAGAATTGATGAACATTTGAAGAGTCTGGATTTCTCTAAGAGTTTGTCAGAGTCAACCTTGTATATAAAAAAGGTTGGAACTGATATTCTCATAGTATCACTATATGTCGATGACTTGTTGGTAACAGGAAGCAAATTAAGTCTTGTTGATAAGTTTAAACAAGAAATGAAGGAGCACTTTGAGATGACAGACTTGGGCATGATGACCTTCTTTTTGGGAATGGAGGTGAAGCAGAATGACTTTGAGATTTTCATCTGTCAAACAAAATATGTTAGAGAAATTCTAAAGAAATTCAGGCTTGATGATTGCAAAGGCATGAATACTCCCATGAACTCAAAGGAGAAACTCAGCAAGGATGATGGGACAGAGAAAGTTGATGAATTTCAGTTCAGGAGCATGATTGGCTGTCTGATGTTCCTAACAGCAACCAGACCTGATATTCTTAATGCAGTAAGTGTTCTTTCACGTTTCATGCATTGTCCAAGTGAGTGTCATCTCAAAGCAGCCAAGAGAGTGTTAAGGTATGTTAAGGAGACTTGCAACTTTGGAATTAAATTTGAAAAGTGCAAGGAGATCAAGCTAGTGGGGTATTCAGACAGTGATTGGGGTGGCTCAGTGGATGACTTAAAGAGCACTTCAGGGTATTGTTTTTCTCTTGGTTCTGGTATGTTTTCCTGGTGTTCAAAAAAGCAAGACATTGTTGCACAATCAACTGCTGAGGCTGAATTTATTGCTGCTACAGCAGCTGTAAATCAAGCTCTATGGCTGAGAAAAGTTCTTATTGATTTAAGTTTAGAACAAAGGGATAACACTGTGATTTTTGTAGACAATCAAGCTGCCATAGCTATTGCAAGAAATCCAGTGTTTCATGGAAAAACAAAACACTTCAACATCAAGCTGTTCTTCATCAGAGAAGTTCAGCATAATGGAGAAGTGAGGCTGGAGTACTGTAAATCAGAGAATCAGGTGGCTGACATCCTTACAAAGCCTCTACCAACTAGCAAATTTGATGAGTTAAGACAAAAGCTTGGTGTTTGCAACTCCTAAACAAGGAGGAGTGTTGGAATGTGTGTTTAGGACTGCTGTCCACTTGTATTTCTTTTATTGAAACTAGAAATGTAAATCTATTAGTTTCAGTTTTATAGGAGGTAGTTAACTTTTCTGTTCTTGATCATGTTCATATCATGGCATATTTGTAGGTCCATGATCTTTGTGGTTATTTTCAGTTTTAATATAAGTTTGTAACTAAATGAATTAAATAGTGAAGTGAATTACTGCATTTTAAGAAGTAAAAAACATTGCTGCATTATTCTGGTTCTTTTCTCTTTCATTTTTATCATTCTAACAGTTTCTTGAAAGATCTAATAGCTTGAGACCCTTCAAGGAAGCTAATGATGGAGGAATGCTTCCTTGGAAAGAATTGCCCTGCATATACAGATATTCCAAACCTAAACATGACCCAATTGTTCCAGGAATTTCTCCTGAAAGATTGTTTCCAGAGACATCCAGTGTATTAATATTTATTAGCTTCTCTATATCTGCTGGCAGGTCGCCTGTTAGCAAATTCTGTGATAAGTTTAACACTAAAGATAAGGAAGAAAGATGAAGAATTTCCTTAGGTATCGATCCAGTGAGTTTATTTCCTGCAATATCCAAGATCTGTAAATACTTACAGTTTCCAATAGTTGCAGGAATACTTCCTTCAAATTTGTTTTGCCAAAGATAAAGTTCGAACAATTGAGTGAAACTGCCTATAAAGGATGGAATCGAACCTGATAATCTGTTTTGGTATAAATAGAGACCCTGGAGTATTTCTAATTTTGCTAGGGAAGAAGGGATAATTCCTGTGAAAAAATTCTCGCTCATGTCTAGGGCATTTAAGTTGATGAGATTCCCTAATGAATCAGGAATAATTCCATTGATTTGATTGAAGTGCAAAGTTAGGATGCTAAGTTGAACAGATAGATTCCCTATTGACTGGGGCAGAACACCTCCAAAATTGTTTGATGGGAAACCTAATATTCTCAGATTGCTACAATTTGTCAAAGATTTTAAAAAGTTCAAGTCTCCAATGGACTTATTTCCTAGATTATTCTCACCTAAACTTAGCCACTGAAGGCTCCGGAGGTTTCCCAGGCAATTTGGGATTTGTCCCTCAAAATGGTTTTCATTAAGATCGATTATTTCCAGTTGAGAAGCATTGCACAGGGAATTTGGAATCGACCCAGAAAGTAAATTATCCGCTATAGCAAATCCCACCAGATTTCGAAGTGCAAGGCCTATGTTGTTTGGCAGGCTACCACTGAGCCGGTTTTGAGTAAGGCCTATGTCAGTAATTGAAGAGATATTAAAAAGAAAAGGAGGAATTATACCGGAGAGTTTATTTTCTTCGACACTGATAAATTTTAAGCTTGTCAATCTGCTCAGTTCACGTGGAATGTTTCCCTCCAACATATTTGATCCTACGAAAAGGGAAGTGAGTCGTGAAAGGTTGCCGATGGACGATGGAATTTCTCCTGTCAATTTGTTTATACTAATCCGAAGCATTTGAAGCATTCTCAAAGAGCCAAGCTCTGGTGGGATTTTTCCAGAAAGATTATTCCTATGCAGTTGAATAATCCTCAGTTGGGTGCAGTGGGTCAAATTGTTAGGAATTTCTCCGTCTATTGTGTTATTGCTGAGACGCAATTCTTGCAGTCGAAACAAATTACCCACTTGTGGAGGAATTGGGCCATTGAAACTGTTGTTTTGGAGGTTGAGGATCCTCAAAAAACTCAAATTGCCAATAAATGGCGAAATAGATCCAATCAAATCCTGTCCTCTTAACACCATTGACATAACTCTCTGGTGGCGGCGACTGCAAGTGATTCCACCCCACTGGCAAAATGGAACAGAATCATTCCACGAATTGAGGAATCCATGGGGATCATTGTCTATTTCGGCTTTGAATTTGAGCAGAGCGAGCTTGTCCGTCTCATTGGCAGAAGAATGGACATTTATCAATTGCAAGTTCAAGGAAAAGAAAATAAGAAATAGAGGAAGAAAGCTGCTATCATAAATATTCATTTGGTTTTCTTGGGTGTTCAACTTAAACACATTAAATCACTTATGGGTTCTGCGTATTTTACTAACAAGGGGAGAATTTTTTATAGCAATGCATACAAAGTAGAGAGGAGTTGACGCAGAAGATAATTTTAATCTGAATACCAACAGTCTTTTTGAGCTGTTCAATTGAATAATCTTATTTCAACATAAAAATTATATTGAAATGTGGAATATCAATTTCAGCATTGTCATCAAAACAGTGAACTTTTATTGTTATTTTTAATTTCTTATTAAGCCATTTAAGAATGAGACTTTGGCAGCATAATCAACGAATCTCGTTGTTCTTTAATGGGTAACGTGAATTCAAGAATTGCAGAAATCGACAAATATTAACGTGACGATGATATGTTTTATTTTGGTTGGAGTTTTTGAGCTTCTATTTTGGGATTTTGTCAGAGCTTAGAATTGACAAATATGCATTTAAAAGGAATTATAAACCGAAATGAATTATTTTCTATAGGCAAAACTCAAAAGGGCTAAATTAGGCACTCAAGTATATCCTAAAACACAGCTCGGATTCTAAATTTTAACCGACTACGATCACTCTACTAAAATTTAAATCAGGTTCTGAAGGCCATCTGCCGTCTGTCGCATGGACGCAACCGTTTATTGAATAATTAACTGATCATGTGAAACTCAACCTTCTCTTCTCTCTCGATCAAGCTTCTCACCGGTTCTTGCTGGTTCTAATTTACACCTTGTGAGCATTAAAGGACGAACACTATCTTCTTCCTCTTTTCTGAATTCTTCAATCTTTGATGGGTTAATTATTTTTTCCTCCTACTTCGAAAAAACTTCACTTTTCTTCAATTTTTAGATCATATTCTTTACAAAGAGTTTCTCCTTTCGATAATGGAGTGTCATCTTCAGTGTTTTCTTGCTTTTTGCTCCGTTTTTGCTCCATTTCTTCATTGCTCAAAGGTGAGCCCCAAAATTTACAAGCTAAAGAGGAGTATCTGTACGGCGCATAACTGCTTCTGGTCAGTAATATAGCGTTCTTCGGCGATGAAATGGCGGTGGCAACATGGACTTTAGCTTCCCTTTCTTCATCATCTTCTTTGCTTTCTGGTTCCAAATCTTCACTTCTGTTGTTGAATTTGGGTTCAATCTTTGATTGAACTTCTCTAATTTTGCCTTTTCTTTTAAAACCCAGATGAAAGAACATAACCCACTTGCGCCAAGCGGGTTTTGAGCACTTGGGCTTCAGCTTCCCGACGAAATGATGGCAGAACAGGGACGTTTGGTTTTTCTGAGTCGGGTCTTAGGTTGTTGCTTAGAACGCTTGACTCTGACCTGACCCGTGCAGGTGACTTTTGGAGAAGAAGGTTCCCGAGTTTCGATAGCTTCTTCCCAGCGAATATAGGGCTTGATCGAGTGTCATGGGTTTCACATGGCAGGACAACGGTTAGACCTTGGTGTAGCGCTGCCGTACGATAATTGCGCCCGGTTTAGCTACTTGGTCGCCGAAGATCTTGAAGCCGAGACGCTGGCCTCTTGAGCCACGGCCGTTCTTAGTACTCCCCGCTCCCTTCCTGTGAGCCATTTTAATCGTCAACGGAAACGGGGTATTTCACGGCAAAGCTGGAAGGAATGGGAATGACCTTGAAAAAGGAAGTTGAAGAGCTTGAAAATAGAGAGAGGCCATTGAATGAAACTATTAGATTGAAGCTAATTCCAGTAGCTGTAGCTGCCATTGTTTTTTCTTAGCTGAAAATTTGGCCAAACATCAAAACCAAAAGACAAGTTTTAATTAGCTTTTTAATTTTCATGTCGAATTAAAAGAACAAAAAATTTTGAATTTTGTGGATTTTAAGGGCTTACAGTGTGAGGAAGAGTGTGATTAATTTTTATATAAATTAATTACTCAATTAACGGCTGTACAACCGTTTCGTCCAAAGGACAGATGGTGTGTAGCTGGTTTAATCATAACAAAGAAACTTGATTGTCCTCCTTCAAAGTGTAGAATTTGAACTGTGTTATACAGGACTAATTTATCTCTTTAGCTTTCTCTTTTTTTTTTAAAGGTAACAGCTTGAGACAAAAAAAAAAAAAAGGGAGTATTCCATGTACTGAATGTTTAATAAAACTAATTATGCTTTTATGTTAAATATAACATTACTAATAAACATATTTTATTTTATTTAAAATATATATTTTTATGTGATGTTTAAATAGATAAAATAATTTTTTAATATAAATGTTGAAAATAAGAAAATATAATCAGTTATAAAAAAAATTGTATATATAAAATCTATAAAAAAATCAATTAATTTAATATAATTTATGCTTAATATATTAAATAATATATATAGCAATTAAAAATATATTATATATTTTTTATCATTTAAAAATACACGATATTACTAGATTAAATATTATTTATAATATTTTTATATTTGTAATTATAAATAATTTATTGATTGAAAAAATTAATTTGGAGTAGATAACTATTTTATAATTTATAAAATTTATATTGGTTATATAATTCAAATAAAAAGTAAAATTAAATCAGCTACCACTAACGAGAAAAAAACTATAAAATTAACTTTTTTCAATCAATAGATAATGAGGATAAAATGAATTGTCAATTGCTATGAATTTTAATAGCTGTTGAGTACCAAACACCTTTTAAAAGAGCTGGAGGAAGAAATAGAAAAAAAAAAATTGTTTTTATGAATATCAATGCTCTATTTTTTTATGTTAATTTTCGACTACTTCATAATGTTTTTTTATTTTTATATTAATTATGATGTGCCACTCCACTCCATATATATATATATATATATATATAAAATATTACCAATGAAACTATTGAAAAACTTATAATGATCCTAATTAGTTTTAGAATAATTATAAGTATTTAATCATATATCATTTAATGCTATTTAACCTACGCTTTATATTTGTCCATAAATCCGAACTCCCAGGTAAGTATTTCTTATCAAATGCAGTTCTTCAACGGCGTCCCTGATTTTCATTCTTTTATGGGGCGACCCTGTTGAACAAGCTATTCCCACTTCGAATACCGAAAGCAAGCAGTCCTCCTCCTTGGAACTCATTCGGATTAGGTTGCCATGGTAGCTCGCTTCTTCATCTGCATGTATTTCCATCTCTTCATCTCCTCCGTTTATTGTTAGAGGCGTTTCGTCCGTTCCTCTTGGGAGAAGAACTGGGTCCATAATCAGATCAAGCCTATTTAGCACTACATTGTTCACGAAGTTGTGCAGATTTAAATGGCCTTCAAATATTTTATCTGTTGGCCTTTTTCCTGAGAACATTTCCTATACAAGGATCCCTTAACTATAAACATCTCCCTCTTTCGAAGCCTCAGCACCCATTCCATACTCTACATATTACACAAATCATTAATGGGTTAAGCAGGCAAAACAAAATTAAGAGGATTTACAAATAACTACAAGAATTGAAAATGAATACATATTGTCTCCAACCACAAAAAGAAAAAAGAGAAAGGAACTAGTACAACAAGATGACCAGATTAGTTATTTACCTGGAGGCGCATAGCCAAGAGTTCCTCTTAGTCCAATCGAGCTGGTATGGCATTGAGATTCAGCATTGTTGGTCAACAAGAGCCTAGCCAAACCGAAATCATTTCCGTGAGCAACCATTTCCTCATCAAGAAGAACATTGTTGGGCTTCATTGTTGTGGAAATCGGGTTAATTTCCACCAAAGTGAATAATTGTGTCAAAAATTAAGACAAAGAAAAATTTCCAGATAGTTGGTGGAGTCACAAATGGTCTCCCTTAAAAACCAACTTCCTTAGACTCTTAGAGTCTTAGTGACATAATTTTTCCTAGATAATTTAAAGCACAATATATCACAAAGTAAAAGACCCGACAATAGCTATTAAATAGAAATAAAAAAACACCAGAATTTAACGAGGTTCGGCCAATTATGCCTACTTCCTCGGATACTACTAAAATAATATTTCACTATTTCAAAGAAATATTACAAAGTGAAATATTACAAGAGAGAGAGGAAAAACAATCAATCTTAGAAGTAGATGGATTGGTGTTTTTGGGATGAATTGTTAAGAGGGGGATTAAACCCTTTTATAGGCTAATGCTATGGTGGAAAATTGAAATCTTTCCGATGTGGGATTGCTACATTTCAACAAATCTCCACCTTGGCGATCTCACAATTCCAAACAAACATTCTCTTTACAAATTTCAGCAATGTCTCCAAATGCGCTTCAAAGCGCCCAATTTCAAATTCTGAGAACATTTATCAAGTCCAAGCAATGTTGGAACTTAATACCTGTCACAACTTTTGTTGTCATATCTGCGGGATTTTCAGCAGTCAAAATCTTCTGAAGAAGTATCCCACCATCTTCAAGAATTTCCCGTACAAAATGATATCGAACATCGATATGCTTCGTCCTTGTATGATAAACTTGATTCTTTGCTAAACAAATAGCACTTTGACTGTCACAATGCACTTTGACATGCTTCTGATCAATTTCCAAGTCATTCAACAACCCCTGAAGCCAAACTGTCTCCTTAACAGCTTCTGAAACTGTCATGTACTCTGCTTCTGTTGTAGACAAAACAACTGTTGACTGCAAGGTGGACTTCCAACTAACCGGTGCCTTTGCAAGTGTGAACACATAACCGGTAGTAGATCGACGTTTGTCTAAATCACCTGCATAGTCGGAATCACAATATCCAACTATATACTGACCACTTTTCTCATCCCGCTCAAACATTATACCAACATCTACAGTATTCTGAATATACCGTAGAATCCATTTCACAGCTTGTCAATGTCCTTTACCAGGATCATGCATGTACCTGCTCACAACTCCAACTGCTTGTGAAATGTCAGGCCTAGTACACATCATTGCATACATCAAGCTACCAACAACATTTGCATATGGAACCTTTGACATATATTCTCGTTCTTCTTCACTTTTCGGAGATAAAGATGCACTGAGTTTAAAATGAGGAGCAAGTGGAGTACTAACTGGTTTTGTCTTCTCATTTATCCCAAAACGCTTTAGTACTTTTCTCAGATATTGTTTCTGAGTCAAACAAAGTCTCCCCAATTTTCTGTCTCTGCATATCTCCATACCGAGAATCTTCTTAGCTTCCCCTAAATCCTTCATTTCAAATTCTTGATTTAGTTGAGCTTTTAACTTCTGAATCTCTCCTTCATCTTTTGAAGCTATCAGCATATCATCAACATAAAGGAGAAGATAGATAAAGGAACCATCCCGTAGCTTGCGTAAATATACACAATGATCATATTTGCTTATTGTGTATTTCTGTCTTATCATAAACTTGTCAAATTGTTTGTACCACTGTCTTGGAGATTGCTTCAATTCATACAACGATTTGCTCAACTTGCACGTCAAATTTTCTTTTCCAGCAATTTTAAATCCTTCTGGCTGAGTCATGTAGATTTTTTCTTCTAAGTCTCCATGTAAAAATGCAGTTTTTACATCCAGCTGAACTAGTTCCAGATCAAATTGTGCTACCAAGGCCAACAGTATTCTAATGGAGGAATGTTTTACAACTGGAGAAAACACTTCATTATAATCAATTCCCTCCTTCTGAGCGTAGCCTTTAGCTACCAATCTTGCCTTGTAGCGGATATCATTCTTATCAGGAAATCCGTCTTTCTTTGCATAAACCCATTTACAGCCAATAGCTTTCTTTCCCTTTGGCAGACTTGATAGCTTCCATGTCTGATTCTTTTCAAGGGACTGAATCTCTTCTTCCATAGCCTTTCTCCACTTTTCTTCTTCTGAGCTTTGAATAGCTTCACAATAAGTGGAAGGAATCTCATCATCTACTTAAGATGTATAATTAGTCATATCTTCAAGTTGAGCAAGTTTCTTAATATTCCTTTTCGGCTTTCGTAGTGCAATTGGCTTAAGTTGTTGAGGAGGTTCTTGTGCTGAAACCTCTGCTTCCTCATCTGATCCATTTTCTACCATTATCTCCTCTTCTGCCGTAGGAGTAATTTTATCAGACTTTACAATTGCCGGATCAACAATTTTTCTTCTATCAAACTCCACCTGTTTAGGAGTTTCCTCCACCTGCTGTGGAGAACCATCTGTCTGCTCCTTTGTTACCTTTAACACGGTAGACTCATCAAAGGTAACATCTCTACTAAAAATTATTTTCTTTGTCTCTGGGCACCATAGTCGATATCCTTTGATACCAGAGGATATCCCCATAAAGATAGCTTTCTTTGCCCTTGGATCTAACTTCGATTCCTTAACATGATAGTATGCAGTGGAACCAAACACATGTAAGGAATTATAATCTGTAGCAGGTTTTCCATACCACACCTCCAAAGGTGTTTTGCCATTGATAGCAGTTGATGGCAAACGATTAATGAGATGACATGCGTATGTTACAGCCTCAGTCCAAAACTGTCTGCCTAATCCAGCATTAGACAACATACATCAAACTTTCTCCAGTAGAGTTCGATTCATGCGTTCAGCCACCCCATTCTGTTGTGGTGTATTTCTGACAGTGAAATGTCGAACAATGCCTTCATTTCTGCAAACTTTCATGAAGGGATCACTTGTGTACTCTCCGCCATTGTCTGTTCGAATACATTTGATCTTTCTACCCGTCTGAGTTTCTACCATCTTCTTCCAGATGAGAAAAACTCCCAACACTTCATCCTTTGTCTTCATTGTATACACCCATACTCTTCTTGAACAATCATCAACAAAGGTAACATAGTAGTGTTTACCTCCCATTGAAGCAGTTTTGGAAGGACCCCATACATCTGAGTGAACATAATCCAGAATACCCTTGGTATCATGGATTGCAGTGCCAAACTTCACTCTCGTCTGTTTCCCTTTGATGCAATGCTCACAGAAGTCTAATTTGCAGGTTCGCACTCCTTGCTATCCTTGATTCGCCAGAAGTTTCAAGGATTTTTCGCCTGCATGCCCCAAGCGCATATGCCACAATCTGGTTATTTCTAGCTCCTGGTCATCACTAGAAACTGCTGCTGTTGTTCCAACAACTGTATTGCCTTCATAGTAATACAAGTTGTTGTTCCTTTGAACTTCTTTCATCACCATAAGTGCTCCAGATATAACCTTCATTATTTCATTTTTAATGATTATAGTGAAACCCTTTCTCCCAAGGATTCCCATAGAAATAAGATTTTTCGTCAGACTGGGCACATATCTTACGTCTGTCAGAGTTCTGATTGATCCATCACGATTCCTCAACTGGATTGAACCAATTCCAGTTGTTTTGCAAGGGCTGTCATTTGCTGTATAGACCACTCCACCTTCAATTTCTTTAAAATCGAAAAATCATTCCCGATTGGGACACATATGGTGGCTACAGCCTGAATCCAAGATCCAAGCAGTCGAACTGCTTATTGATGGCATCAATGCTAATGAAAAATCTGAATCATCACATTCAGCTACATTTGAATTTGCAACAACCTTGCCTTTGCCAGATTTGCTTCTCAACTTAGGACAATCTTTCTTCCAGTGCCCCTTTTCTCTACAAAAGGCACATTCATCTTTGCTCACTCTGGACTTTGATCTGTCTTTCTTTCCCCTGTTTTTATTTTTCGAACGGCCTCTTACTATCAAAGCTTCTGCTGCTCCACTAGTGTTATCCTTCTTGTCTTTTCTCCTCAATTCATAGTTGTATAGTGTAGCACATACTTCACTGAGAGACACCTCAGCTTTCCCATGGAGTAGAGTAGTTTCTAGAAACTCAAACTCCTCAGGAAGGGATCCCAACAGCATTAGGGTCAAATCTTCATCTTCAAATGTCACATCCAAGTTCATCAGATCTGCTACAAGTTGATTGAAATTGGTGATGTGATCATTCATCGTGGTACCAGGAACATATATGAATCTGAACAGCCTTTTCTTCATATGAAGCTTATTTTGACTGCTCTTTTTTAAGAATTTTTCCTCCAGTGTCTTCCACAATTTACTTGCAGAAGTTTCTTTACAAAAGACATACTTCTGCTCTCTGGACAGGCACGATCGAATTGTACCACATGCCAAACGATGATTGTCTTCCATTCCTTCTCATCTGCACCTTCTGGCTTTTCTCCCTCAATGGCAATGTCTAAGCCTTGCTGAAATAAGGCGTCTAGAACTTCACCTTGCCACATGCCGAAATGGCTTGTACCATCAAAAATCTCCACTGTAATTCTTGTATTTGTTACAGCAGTTCTCGCCAAAATTGATGAAGTAGAAGCTGCTGTGTCCATCGTGGATTTTTGTTCGTCTCTTGTCATTTCCTCTTTAAGACTATTTAATAGCTTTTAAATGCGGAATATCCAAGAATCCAAGGAAACCTTTCTGATGTGGAAGATCAGCTTACGCCGCAACCACAGAGCATAAACTCAGTAACCTTGGCTCTGATACCAATTGTTGTGGAAATCGGGTTAGTTTCCACCAAAGTGAATAATTGTGTCAAAAATTAAGACAAAGAAAAATTCCCAGGTAGTTGGTGGAGTCACAAATGGTCTCCCTTAAAAACCAATTTCCTTAGACTCTTAGAGTCTTAGTGACAGAATTTTTCCTAGATAATTTAAAGCACAATATATCACAAAGTAAAAGACCCGACAATAGCTATTAAATAGAAATAAAAAAAAACACCAGAATTTAACGAGGTTCGGCCAATTATGCCTACTTCCTCGGACACTACTAAAATAATATTTCACTATTTCAAAGAAATATTACAAAGTGAAATATTACAAGAGATAGAGGAAAAACAACCAATCTTAGAAGTAGATGGATTGGTGTTTTTGGGATGAATTGTTAAGAGGGGGATTAAGCCCTTTTATAGGCTAATGCTATGGTGGAAAATTGAAATATTTCCGATGTGGGATTGCCACATTTCAACATTCATATCACAGTGAATGACTGGACATTCACAAAGGTCGTGAAGATAATGCAGTGCAGATGCCACTTCAATTGCAATATTCAATCTCTGCAGAAAATTCAAGTTTCTCGACTGGTTATTCCTATCATGGAGCCGCTTCTCCAGACTTCCGTTCCCCATGAGTTCAAAAACTAGAGCTATGAATTCATTATATTTGTAATCAATGCTGGAGCAGTACGTTAACAGCTTAACAAGATTCCGATGCTTGACTGTCGTTAACGCTTTGCATTCAGCCCTGAAGATTTTTGGCGCACCATTTTTTTCAAGTTTGAGAACCTTAATAGCCACATGCCTTCCCAATTGATTGAGAAATCCTTTATACACAAAACCAAAGCTGCCTGATCCAATCAAATTGTCCGCAGAGAATCCCCTTGTTGCATGATAAAGATCCCTGTAAGACGAATCCCATCTCTTTGGTTGCAGCAGACAACCTCTTTTTTGATTCTCTCCTTTGATAAGCCAGAATAGCAGCAAACATGAACAGAACCAAGAAAATCACAAAAGGAATAGTGATTGCTAACTTAAAAGCAATGGACCTTCCTTTCTTGATTGCTTTCGTCGGGCATTTTGGTAGATGGAGTTGTAGCACACCACTACAAAGCTTATTATTGCCCATTACTGAAAATTTACTCACATTTTTTAAGACTCCTCCAGTTGGAATCTCACCCACAAGATCATTGAAGGAAAGATTTACGTATGCTAGGAACTGTAAACTCTGCAGGTTATTTGGAATTTCTCCAATAAGGTTGTTTCGTGAAATATCTAGATGCTGGAGACCCTTCACAGAACCTAATGATGAAGGAAGAGTTCCTTGGAAAGAATTTTCTTGCATGTAAAGATATTCTAAACCCGAACATGACTCAATGATTCCAGGAATTTCTCCTGAAAGATTGTTTCCTGATATATCCAGCGTATTTATATTAATTAGCTTCCCCACATCTGCTGGCAAGTTGCCAGTCAATGAATTCTGCGATAAGTTCAATAATATAGATAAAGAAGAAAGATGGAAAATATCGTTGGGTATGAATCCAGTGAGGTTATTTTCTGACATATCCAAGGATTGTAAATACCTGCAATTTGCAATACTTGCAGGAATACGTCCTTGGAATTTGTTTTGCGAAAGTGAAAGTCGAGACAATTGAGTGAGATTTCCTATAAAGGATGGAATAGGACCTGATAATTTGTTCCCTTGTAGAAACAACACCTGCAGTTTTTCTAACTTTCCAAGGGAAGAAGGGATAATTCCTGTGAAAAGATTCTCCTTCATGTCTAGTGCAATCAAGTTGATAAAATTCCCTAATGAATCAGGAATAATTCCAGTGATTTTATTTGATGCCAGAGATAGGATGGTAAGTAGAACTGACAGATTCCCTATTGACTCCCTCCAAAATTACTTGATTGGAAAGCTAGTCTTTTCAGATTGCTACAATTTGTCAAAGATGTTAAAAAGTTCAAATCTCCTGTGGAATTATTTCCCAGATTATTTCCTCCAATACTTAGCACCAAAGGCTTGGTAAGTTCCCCAGACAATTCGGGACTGGTCCCGCAAAATAATTCCAAGAAACATCGAATAAATGCAGTTGGGAAGCATTGCACAAGGAATTTGGAATTGACCCAGAAAACAGATTACCGCCAATGCCAAACTGCTGCAGATTTTGGAGAGTAAGGCCTATGTTGTTTGGTAGGCTGCCACTGAGCTGGTTTTGAGCAGCTGCGATGAAAGTAATGGATGAGATATTAAAAAAACATGGAGGGATCATGCCAGAGAGTTCGTTGACTCCGACACTAAAAAATTTCAGGCTTGTCAATCTGCTCAATTCATTTGGAATATTTCCTTCCAACATATTTGATTGTGCATAAAGGTGAGTAAGTAGTGAAAGGTTGCCAAGGGACGGCGGAATTTTTCCTGTCAGTTTGTTTCTACTAATCCCAAGCATTTGAAGCATTCTCAAAGACCCAAGCTCTGCTGGGATTTTTCCAGAAAGATTATTGTTTATTAGATCAATTACCCACAGTTGGGAGCAGCGGGTCAGGTTGATCGTAATTTCTCCGTCTATTGTGTTATTCCTGAGATGAATTTCTTGCAGTCGAACACAAATTACCGATTTCTGGAGGAATGGGACCATTGAAACTGTTGTTCTGGATGTTGAAGATCCTCAAAAAACTCAAATTCCCAATGAATGGTGATATAGAACCTATCAAATTCTGTCCTTCAAACACCATTGACATCACTCTCTGGTGGCGGCGACTGCAAGTGATTCCATTCCACCGACAATAAGGAAGAGAATCATTCCATGAATCGAAGAATCCATGGGGATCACTGGCTATTCGTGCTTTAAATTTGAGCAAAGAGAGCCTGTCAATCTCATTTCTAGAGGAACGGGCGTGCATCAACTGCAAGTTCAAAAAAAAATAGCAACTTGAAAAAGACAAGAAAAAGAGGAAGAAAGCTGCAATCATAAATCTACATTGTTGTTTGTTTCGCGTGGAACTTCAACAGATTTAAATCAGTGATGGGTATGGCGTCTTTAGAAATAATGGGTGAATTGTTTATAGCAACGGATAATTGCTAAACACATCTTGATGATTTGGCTACAGTCAGAAAATAACAATCAGTCTTTTGGATCGGATGGGAAAAAAAGAAAAACAAACCATAACTTGTTCGGCGGGCAGTACAATTGAATAATGAGGAAGAAGGAATTGAATTTATTATAAACTTTTTCTGCAGGATGGGTAAGAAATTAAACAGAAGAAAAGTTAAATTTGAGGAAATTCGACAAAGGGAAAGACATTCGTTCATCTAACTTGTGCAACGGGTTGGATAGAGACATTGCACTATTGGAGGATTTCAAGTAAATAATTCGAAGTCTTCTTTGGTCGCCGTATAGTAAGGTTATGATCGAATTTGACTTGGACTTTTGCTATTTGCTTATACAGCGGAGGGGAGGAAAAGTAGTCAAGTAATTTATTACACTAGAACTTTCGAATCCATTGAAATTGAGAAATCTTTTAAGATACGCTGAGAGATGACAATGGATAGACTGTCAGACATCCGATTATGGATAATTAATTTGATTTCTGGTACCAGAAATCAAATTAATTATCCATTTATTATTAAAAAATTAAAATAAAATAAAATTTAAACTAATTAAAAATTTAAAAATATATAAACAATCTATCATAAAATTACTACAAAATCAAATAAAATAAATAAAATCTAATATAAAATCTAATTCAACATATTCAAATTAAAAGAATTCATCAAATTGTTCAAAAATAACACTAAAATAATAAAAATTAAATATTGTTCATTATAATAAAAAAATTACATTTCAAATTTCAAATTTTCCGTTCATTTTTAATTCATCAATCTATAAAAACACATAAAAAATAATTAATTATATCATTGCATTCAATAAATTAAAATAGAATAAATTATATAATCTATATATATATATAATTAGATTCATCGGGTAGCAGTTACTGAAAATTTCTAGTCACACCTTATCCAAATTTGTGATAGATTTAAATATTACTATCAAAATCCTAATAGAATTATCTATTAAAGTTTAAACAGTAAATACGCACGAAACTCATACCCGTTACCACCCCTAGATATGCCGTGTAATAAACCTTCAGCATATAAAAATTCGAGAGCAATGATAATAGAATTATGATTTACTTGCTTTTTGAATCTTTAAGACTTGGAAAGAGCAATAATCTCGTTGATCGTCATACTAATCTGTTCCAACCCAGTGTTCCACCAAGTGGAGCAGCGTAAGCGTACAACTAAATAACATGACTAGGTGGGCTTCAAGAAACTTTTAAACTGATGGGCTCATTTATACTCTCAAAGAGTGATTATTTTCTCGCCTGTTCAAGCCATACACCCATGGTGATCATATGCAGCATTGGGGAATAATGGAGTAATTAACCTCCCATTTCAGTTCAGAATGTTTCGCGCTCGGGCATAAGTCGGCCACTTAAAAAAACCCAACAGGTCAGTTGCTATCTGAAAGCCGAATGCAGTTCAATGTACTAGCATAATGCATAAAAGACGGGATCACTAAAGTGCTTGCAGGAAGTTTACACCAGGATTTAAAGAGGACGAGGATCATGACTACAATTCTAATAATGCCACAAACGCAGGCTTCTTAGATATGAAAAGCCCTAACCTTACCAGCATTGTTTCATGGTTGCCATTAGTATGTTATGAAAAATACCACTGAATATATTGCCAAATATCTTTATATACTTGAAAAGATAAAGAAGATAGGAGAGGCATTAGGACTATCCCAAGGTTTACCAAGAACAAGTAAAATTAAGTTACATGAGAAACGAAAAAATTAAACAAAATAAAATAGCAATTTCCATGTTCCAAGGGAGCAAATAAGTTAATTCAGATAGTATATACGAAATAAGAACACACCAGCACAAGTTGCATTTTCCAGTCAATCTGACGCAGGCCTCATTACAAATTTAAGAAAGCACCACAAGTTCCACCCATACAAAAAGCTAGCAAACCAATCATTGAGATCATGCGAAGATTTAGCAGATTCGAGTTGCAATTATGGCATAACAGAATCAAGCATCAAATAACGAAATTTCCATAAGTTAGAAACAACGTAAGCAATTCAGGGAGATAAAGCCTATATCTTCTTTTTTCTGAAAACTCATATTCAGCCATTTATGTTGTCCTGGAAGATCATGAAAATCCCTTACCCTTGGATATCTTCCTTGAAAACTTGGAGCCATTCACCTGTACTTGATAACCGAGTACTCAAAGGGCAATTTACGACTTGAACACATGGATGAAAAGGGGGAATCTACACTAAATCACGACACCAATGACGCAATCCATGCGAGCAAACCATGCGAACAGATTGTAACAGACTGCAGGTTCAAGGCTACTCGAAGAAGCAACATTAAGCAAGACAATGTAATGACGAAGTGCAGATATGCAGAGATTGGGGCAACAATATATTCAGTTTCACCTTCTCGAAGCAGCTAGCAGAAATGTAAAAGTCGTAAGTGGGACAGAAGCTTTGTTGCAGAGGAGTGCAGTAAAAATTGTTGAACACAACCAGATTTCTGAATATTTGTTTTCAACATGTGAATCAAGCTGAATAACATACAGGGCGATGAGGAGTAGATGGCGTGCAGAGAAGCAGAGATGGAGAAAAATCATGTGCACTAAGATGCAGTAAAGTGAGGAAACGATGCCGTTTTAGCCGAAAACCATACCTCACAACAAAACATGTAAATCTTTTAGAAGCAGTAACCCTCAAAAGATAGATACTACCATAACAAGTCAAGATTAAGTATTATAAACAGTAATAAGGTTGCAATTGGAAGTATGAAATAAACCTCTAAGATTCAGTAAGCGGCTGAGACAGCAAGCCAACAAAAAGTGTCCCATGCACCCTTTTAGCAGCTGAAACACTTTCAAGAAGCCATCCAAAACCAAGTTTCTAATACACCCCATTGTCTTGACAAGAACATAACTAACATGAACTGGTCCTACTACAACTACATTATAGCAGATATTGCCTCCACATATGTCCTCCAACGCTTGCTTCACTTTAGCTTCCAGCCTTAATCTCTGAAAAAGACAAAACAAAGCATATAAGCCTGGAAATATGCAATAATATTTCAAAGATTGCATCTTTTTCTTCCATTCAGCATAGTTCATGTTCAATACTTCTAGTCTTCTAGAATCCAACAATTCAGGCCAATTCACAAAAACATGACACATATGCATCTAGAGATTCCTAATTCCAAACTAATTTTTCATGATCACTTAATTCAAATTCAAATGTCTTGACTTTGATTTTTAGGACTAAAAAACATTACATTTGCACTTCTAACTACTACTAATCAACGGCATCACAGGACTATCTGGACGACACAGCATTATATCATTGCAACAAAAAAGTACAAGATGAAGCACTGCATACCCATTAGCATAAGGTGATTCACGACGAGCATGTCGGTATGGAGGGGATCTGCTGTAACTGTGACCACGGCGAGGTGATATGCTGCGATGTCTTGGCGATCTTCTACCACGGGGGCTATAACTCCTGTCAAAAAAGAAATTATGAAAATAAGAAATGCAAATGGCATTCTTTCTCACCGATAAACATCTTTCCCTGACTAAGAAATAGCCGGATGCAGCATGAAAGCTCAAGATATTAGAACACAGTATATTAATGTTTCCTACTTTATCAAACTAACTACCAGTCATTTTTCTGTCATAAGCATACATTCAGAAAATATTTGCCTTCTGAAAACAAAATTCATTAGGCATCTACATCATTCCACCATATTTATAAAAAAAAACAAAATATATGTAGCAAAAACATTTCCACATAAACAAAATTCCAATGCAAGCTCCTTGCTTTACACATTTATTGATTTATGACTTCTTAGACATAAATGCTCAAGCAAACAAATGGAGAAAAGCACTACATGAGTCTTCTTAAATAAATGCATTTGACGCACCTGCGCCCATACCCATAACTTGGACTCCTACGGCGTCGAGGGCTGGGGCTTCGGCGACGCCCACTTCCCAAACCTCGTGACCCAATACGTAGGCGACACTCTCGAGCAAAATGACCAGGTTCACCACACTCATAGCATTTTAGGTCTTCACCACCACGTCCACGTCCACCACCACCACCACGGCCTCCACCACCCTTAGAATTATGAGAAAGCTCTACACGCCAGCCATTCTTTCCTGTAAAACAATTACTGTCTTAGCAGAATTCTCCAAAATGATTCATGATCCAGGACTTACTCAGCATACCATAAATCAAGAGAGAAGAAAAGTAATAAAACCAGTCAACATAGAACTAAAAAAACTCCACGATCCCATGGTTAAATATTGAAGACAGAAGGAAGAAAAAATTTCATAATGAACAAAGGCTGATGAGCACAAGCTGGAAAAATTATCAAAGAAAAAAAAAAGAAACCACAGAAATTATTAAATAAGCAATAAAGCCTTAAGAAATTTATACACTGACCATCCAATGCACGAATTGCATCCATAGCATCCCTGCGATCATCAAACTCAACAAATGCGTAACCTGGTGGCCTTCGTGCAACCCACACACTGCATAATTTTACTACAATTAGCAAATCAATCATGTTTCATATTATTACGAGTAGAAAACCTCATCATAAACAAGCACAAAATATCCCCACTGCCAAACCCTTAGTAGGGGAAAACATAGCAGGAGTAGACTACCAAGCATACATGTCAGGGTGGTCCTGTCACCAACAGGTACTTTTCTTATAAGCCTCTGGCCCAAAAGGATTGAGAATACTTGAAATTAAATGGAAATTCATTTTGATCAAACATCAAAGTTATAAATTTGATTCCTACCCTAGTTCTGCTGCTGAATGGAGGAAAAAAAAAAATCAATATTCGCAGTGGAATATTTGATATAAGTTGATTGGCAATAAGGCTTAAATTAAAATCCAAGGGTTCTATGCCTCATAATTTAAAGTGAAAGAACCTAGAAGCTTCGTCTACTAGCATTCCTAAATTGGCAACCCATTTTACAATGGACCGTAGCAACTAGCGAAAGAAATTGTAGATAATATCACCAGAATCAAAATTTTGCATAGAGGATGGCTACGGGCAACTGAATACTAAATCAATAAATTTGATAATCATTAAAAGCACCTAGGACAATATGAAAAAATTCAAACATAAGAATTAAAAACCGAGAATTCAACCCGAAAAAGAATGCGTTAGCAAAACTACCTGCGAAGAACACCATACATTCTGAATTCGTCTTCGAGATCCCTCTCAGAGACTCTGGGGTCCAAATTCCCCACGTAAACCCGAGCCATTATATCAACCAGAGTAAGAATCAACCTAACAACATTATTCACATTTCACAAAAAAACAAAGGTCAATTTCGCTGACAAAAACCATTTCCACAGCAACCCAAAGGAAATCGGTTTCTTAGTCGCATTTATTCCAAAATTATGAACGTAACGTTGATTAACCCCCCAAATTAAAAGCCAAGATAAACAAAACCGATCAAGAATTTGCAAAAGAACAAAAAATAAGAGAATTGCATCAAAGGAGATAGAGCAAACACGAAGAGGGAAACGATCAGCAGATGAGAATGAAGATTAAACTTACCTTGAGGAAATTTCTCGGTTTTAAAAAAAAAAGAGAGAGAGAGAGAGAGAGATAGATGCAGATAATCGCAGAGCTCTTAAACCCTAAAAATAAGCCGGTTGCTTCTGTTTACTCTACACTCTAATGCCTAATTTGTATGATTGGGCTTTGTTTGGATTCGAAAATTTCTGATAAATGGGTTCAAAGGCAATTTATACTATGGACTTGTGTTTACTCTGCATTTCAAAGGGATATCGTATTTTTCATTTAGTTAAATGATTTACACTTATTTTTATTTAAATGAAATGTATTTTTATTACCTAATTATATTAATATTTTTTATTATCTTTTTTTTAATAGATAAAAGAAAAAAATTATTTTTTTATTTTAAAACTATTATAAAGATATAAAACTTTTTAATTTGCATATTTAGTTTAATTTTTAATATTTTTAAATTTTTAGTTATTATAAAATGAAAAATTATTAATTTTTGATATATTTATGGTTGAAAATGAAAAATATTTAAAATAAAAAATAAGTTATAAAGATAGAAAGTTAAGTTGTTGGAGGTTAAAAATAATGAATTTGTTAGAAATATGCAGATTCATCATTTAAAATATGTAGGTTTGTTATTTAATTCTTGTAAGTTCATCATTCATAGATTTATTGTTTAGATTTTATAAATTCATCATTTAGTTGTTATAAGTTAATTATTTAAAAATTACAGATTTATTATTCATAAACAACAATTTTATATTTTTCTTATAACTAAATGATAAATCAATAAATTTCAAGTGATTAACTTGCAACATTAAACAATAAAATATGTAAGTTATAAATAATAAATTTATTAATTTTAAACGATAAATCTGTAACTTATAAATAATAAGCTTGTAAATTCAGAACAATGAACATGTAAATTCAATATGATGAACATATAAATTCAAAACAATTAAATTAAAAGTTATAACTAATTAATTTATTATAGTTCACCAAAATCTAATATCGAAAAAGTAAACACTTTATTTTGTTTGAAACATGTAAATGAATGAGATATGTAATACAACATAAGTTAAGGTACAAAATATAACAACCCCGTTTTATTTTGTGGTTTTTCATTAGACTAACTCATCGATAATGACAAATGAGTAGCTTATTTAAGACTCATTTAGCATTATTTTGACAAAAATACTTTTAAAGAAAAAAATTTATTTTAAAATTTTTTAAATTTTGAAAATTATTTTTGAAAAAAATCAGGTAAATATATATATATATTTTAAAAGTATGTTTGAAAAAAACAATTTATATAAAATTAAAAAATTAAATCAAAAAATTATAAATTTATTTTTTCTGTACATCCAAAAGAATTTCCAAACACTCATTTTATTAATGGATGAGCTTTAGTGTTGCTTCTAATTGGACGTCATGTCGTTCCGAGATCAGGACAACTAGAATACACACGTACACCAACGAGTAACAGTGCGCGCACCTTGTGAGTTGTAAGATGTTCCATTTTACGCCGGTATTAAAATATTCTTAATAATAACTAAATTTTTGTAATTTTCAATCTTAAATAATAATTAAATTTCTAAAATTTAAATTTAAATTGTTATATATGTTATGTATCATTAGGGTAAAATTATAATATGCATACATTATGCATGTCAAGAATAATGTATCAAATTTTTTTAAGTAGGTGGAGTCAAAATTTTATGAGATTAACAATAAAAAAAACTTAATCATAAAATAATAAAAAATTAATAGGGTCATTGTTTTTTTATTTTCAATATATAATAGGATAATTTATAACTTTTCAAGATATGAAAATTAAAAATTAATTTTACGTGGTAATTTTTTTAACCTGGTCAATTAATCCCATCATGCTAAAAAAGTTATATATATATATACAAACGTATTTTTATCTTTTTTAATTTTTTTTTTGTGAATATATGACTCAACTCAATTTTATTTGAAATTTTAATTCAAATTTGAAAAAAAAATGAACGGATCAATATTAAATAATTCAAAATTTGAAAAATTGCAATTTGTAAATTATTTTACTTAAATTAAATTTGCATCTTTCTTGAAAGTGACATGAAATTTCGGATGATCCAAAATTTTAAATTCCTTGGATCCAATCCATTTATTAGGTCGAACTAAATCATATTGGTAAAAAGTTTTTTAAAAAAAATAAAAAGAAAGAAAAAGGCTTTGAATCCTTTATTTTTTTTAAATCCGATTTTATTTCTCTCTTCAATACTGGGAGAGTCCAACTTATTTTCGTCATTATGCACAATCTTTTGTTCAACAAAATTATATTACCTCCACTAACTAATTTACCATCCGTCATCTGAATAAAAATCTTCAATTACTCAAAGCAGCGACAAATCAAAACGGCAAATACGACAAAGTATGTATATAGGAGGTAAAGGTGTTGATAAACTGTCCATTATGTCTAAATCCAACCAATGTACACCAATCCATAATAAAAATAGTAGTTTAATAAATGTGGTAAATTAAATTTTTTTTTTTTTTTTCAAACTACATTTTATAGATTGAATGATTTTTTTTATTTGAGTTTATATATATATATATATAGATGTCAAGTATTATAAATATATATTTATTTTTTAAACTAAAATTTTATTTTAATATATGTATAATTTTCAATTAAAATTATATATAGAGCAACTTAATTTTAAATGAAAATAAATACATATAATAAAATTAATGAAAAAGGGCTACAGAAGCTACTGAGCATGAGGGAAACTTTGTTCTGCCCACCTCTTAATTTCCAAGGATCTTGAATGCTATGGCCATGGAGATGAATACTCTAGCTACAATGTGGTTGTCTTTGGACACAGGGACTGAGATTTTTTTGAAGTGGGTTTTCTAGAAAGATGGAAGGAGATCGGATTGAAGAGAGCAGTGTAAGATTGCTTGGTAGTTCTAGCAGTGGAGGAGGCGAATCTTGGTGGGTGTATAGAAGTGAAGTGGATTCAGACTCACCTCCGTGGTCTTTGCTTGAAGTTAATGATCTATTCGGAGGAGGCTAGTGAAGAAGCCCAAGAGAGTTGATTCTTTTGATGTTGAAGCCATGGAAATTGCTGGTGCTCAAGGCCATCCCTCCAAGGTATTATATATATTAGTAATCACCATCAATCATCATTATTTTCACCTCTTTAATGTCTGTCTCTTTGAGGCATATTGGACAAATCCAATTTTATCTATTCCTTGAATTTGTGAACCGTGCATAGGGTTATGTTACTTCAGATATTTTATCAATTTGCGAATCGATATGGAAGAGCAGAGCTCAAATGCCTTGAGCTTTCTATTCCAAATATTCTAACAAATTATGAAGGTAGGGAATTGATGAAACCATCATATTATATTGAGATGCTATAAATCATTTTATGCATCCATCATCTACTATTTAATTATTTGATATCCTTCTGAATGATTTGGGTACAACTAGCATGGTTTTTTGTACGAGGATTTAGCTCTGTCTATCGTAAGGAAGTAGGGTACCTATCTATTGCTAAACTATATTACTTCAATACATCAGGATCTCTCCACTTGGAGCACTCTTGCATTGGCCTTTCAAACGCTTGGTGTGGCCTATGGTGATCTGGGTACAAGCCCTTTATATGTCTTTGCTAATGTGTTCAATAAGGTGAACATAGAGTCAGAAGTTGACATCTTGGGGGCCTTATCTCTAGTCATGTACACAATTGTCCTCATTCCTTTAGCAAAATATGTATTTGTAGTGCTTAAAGCAAATGAAATTGGAGAAGTTAAAACCTCTTGTTAGAATTTTTAATTATTTTCATGATTCCTAGTAGTCTCATAGGCCTCAGATTTGTTAACAGGTCAAAATTCTGTTTGTAGGAGGAACATTTGCTCTGTACTCCCTGATTTGCAGATATGCAAAGGTCAGTATGCTGCCAAATCGTCAGCCAGCTGATGAACACATCTCAAGTTTTATGAGCAAGCTTCTCACTCCAGAGTTAAAACGGTGTTACATGTAGAGATGCTCCGGAGAGGAGGTTATCTTTGAAAATTGTTCTGTTGCTATTGGTTCTGATGGGAACTTCCATGGTTATAGGAGATGGTATTCTGAACCCAGCAATATCAGGTAAATAATTGCATAATGGACTGTAATAGTTTAGAGTAAAAAGTATATTGAACCAAAATGTTTGTACAGGCCATGGTTATAATAATATTTCTGTATGAGTGACTAAGTTTAAACCACTATTCACCATTTAGAGCTCAATTATTTAAAAATGTTGGTTTTGGCCCCAATGGCTATGGGATTTCAAAAAACATCTTTAATGAATACACTTCAGCCAAAATCTCAAAATGTTGAAAATATTCTCCTGGAATATAGGATTATAGTAATGGTTAAGAGGCTTAGCTTTGTGAATGATCTTGATACATCCACATTGGGAGTTTGTGGATTCCTCAACATGTGCGTGTGCAGATGACAAACCAGCAGGCCTAGTGGTGGATTAATCACTGGATCATCATAGTTCAACTTCTATTCATACTTATCTTCATTTGACTTCATGCCTATCTGATGGGAGAGGAGCATTTTGTTGTTTCTTGTTGTTCAAATAGAGACACGCTGAGCCTTCAACTACCTAATTGTAGATAGACATCCCCCATCGCCCAAACTCTTCCATTCCATTCCTATTAAGTATTGAACTTGAAACCTTGAGTTAAAGGTTCAAAGCTTTAACTAATTAGTGTTGATTTGCCTGCAACCTTAATATTTGCATTTCACCCTGATAAGGAATAAAGGCTTATGATCATGTTTATCGGCAATTGTATCCATTATATATGTCTCTTAAACTGGGTTGAGTTTCCAACTGTCTGAAATTGCAATTATGTGCAAGAATTATTCTGATGTATCGATGAAAGAACCTCAACACTAAGTGCCTGGGGATGGAACTAATGTATGAACTTGATACTTCTGTTGCAGTGATGTCTGCTATGAGGGGTCTGCAGGGACTGAAATACCTGGATTTGGCACTATATGCACGGATAATTTATTTGAATGCAGAGATCTTGTAGAAAGGAAACAAAGCATAGTATTATTTATACAAGGAAATATCTTGGCTATTGATGGATGTGTGGAAAGTGTAGCATTCTCCAAACTACATCTGTTTATGTATAAATTTGACGCTATTTATCATATGTCAGAGTTTCTTAATTGTGAATTCACCAGATGCCCTGAATAAGCAAATAAGTCATTTGATAAATGGTTCATTTTGCATGATATATGTCTTTTATATCTTAGCAGCTAAGACATGTCTAATTCATGTTATTTTACATCCATAAATTATTGATTACTCTTTCTTCTTTTTAATCTTTAGGATTTATTTTGTGACTTGAGACCAATAGTGAAATTTACAAGTAAAAGGTCTATATTCTGATTGAGTTGTTCGCAGCTGCATTTGCTGTTGTCTCGATCATTGTCCTTATAGCTTTGTTAAGCATACAGCGTTTTGGGACTGCAAAAGTGTGTTTCTTGTTTGCTCCTGTGCTTGCTTTGGGGTTCTTCTCTCTGGCTTCTATTGGAATCTACAATCTAGTGACACATGATATTAGCGTCCTGAGGGCATTTAATCCAGCTTATATCTAAATATTTTGCAAGAAGCACAGTGTTGTTGCATGGTCAGCTCTTGGTGGTTGTGTTTTGTGCATAACAGGTACTGATGAATAACAATGAGCACTGCAGGTAGATTTTCTGCATTGCCTTAGATATTCTTTTCATCTCTTTGCCTACATTTTTAATTAGACATCTTCTTCTGAATGTCTCCTCTTAGTGATAACAGCTAAGATAATTTGTTATGATCTTAGCTGTTAGGATGACTATAATTTTTGTTGTCATTTGAACACTTCTCTGGGATCTGAAATCTGCTATTTTTCACTTCCGGTTTGTGAAGTCTTTTTTGCATACCAATAATTTTGGCTGATTCACCAGTGTCTACAAGTTTCTCAGAATACCTTTTTCCTATATAAATGATCCCTTCAACTGGTTCTTATATGGTTCGCTGATGGAGTAAGGGATAAGTTACTCAACACATTACCATGCATGCACTTGGACACAAATTAGATTGACTTTGATAACTGTAAAGTGGTATCGGATGTAGCAACTGTAGGACGTGCATCTTTTTCTCTTCCATAATAATGAGAAACAACTTTTGAACATATCCATCTTGGTGGTTGTCCACAGAATTGTAAAAAAGGTACCAGTTTGATGATCTAATCTATTCATCGGTCATTGTAGGAGCAGAAGCAATGTTTGCTGATCTAGGGCATGTCAGAGTTAAAGCCATGCAGTTTTTTTTTTTTAATTTATACCTTCATTTTGTTCCTTTCTTGAAGAATTTCCCATGGGTTTACAACCTTAGATATCATTCACTGCCCTTTGCAGATTGCCTTCTCTCGTGTGGTATTTCCCTGTCTTCTCCAAGCATACGTAGGCCAGGCTTCATATTTAATGAAATATCCTGAATCTTCAGGGGAAATATTCTATGCTTCTGTGCCAGGTGATTGTTTTGTTTATAGTATATAATATTGATTCAGTTTTGTGAATTCATCCCCTCTCTTAAATGTCTCAAATTGAAGTCTATAAGGTTGTTTTTATATTAAGAGCTGATTTTGATGCTTTTAATACCTGAATCTTATGAAAATCAGATAGTCTTTTCTGATTGCCAGTCAAGAATGATTTCTGCTACATTTTCATGTGTTAAGCAATCTATGTAATATTGCAGTATTATGTTTGTCTTAAATGCTTAATTCCCGCAACAATGTGTTGCTCTTTTCTCAGTTAATTTTCCCTTACATATCCCCTGCTCATTCCCATCCTCTCCACACACAGAACACCCACCCCCGCTCCCTGCCGCCCCTCCCACCACAAAAAAAAAAAAAAAGTCTCTTTTCTGGTCTGTTTTCAAGGAAAGACATAATGGTATTTGTTGCAGTACTGTGAGAGATTTATGGTGTTTCTGGTGCCAAACAAATTTCAATATCGCGATGCTATATGACAAACCAAGTGACTTTTATATATCATCATCCATAATGTCAAAATGCTTGTTCCCAAGGGAAAACTAATTCTTGTTACTAGTGCTTCATAATGCAATTCATATTGTTCTTGCACAGCTGAGGTTGGCGTGATGATTGTGAGTACCACCTTAGTGACACTTGTAATGCTTTTAATTTGGCAGACGAAATTTATCCTGGCTTTATTATTCCCGCTATTTTTGGGTCAGAAGAACTGGCCTACCTGTCTGCAGTTCTATCGAAAATCACAAAAGGTGGATGGCTTCCGCTTGTATTTGCTAGTTGTTTCCTTTGGTTTATGTACATTTGGAACTATGGGAGTGTGTTGAAATACCAGAGTGAGGTTAGGGAGAAGATCTTCATCGAATTTATGCATGAGCTTTGCTCTGCCCTGGGGAATGTTAGAGTTCTTGGAATTGGATTGCTTTGCAATGAGTTTGTCACTGGTGTTCCCTCAATCTTCAGGCAGTTCTTACTGAGCTTTCCTGCAATGAGCTTGTCACTGGTGTTCCCTCAATTTGTTTGCATCAAGTATGTCCCTTCCCCAGTAGTTCCTCAAGAGGAAAGGCTTATTTTCAGAAGAGTTTGCTCGAAAGACTACTCTATGTTTGGCTGTGTTGCTCGATATGGTTACAAAGATGCAAAGAAGGAAGATCACCATGCATTCAACCAACTATTGGTTGAAAGCCTAGAGAAGTTTTTGCGAAGTGAGTCAAGATTTAGCACTGGAGAGCAATTTGACCGAGCTAGACTCGAATAGTGCATTGGTGCGATCAAGGGATTGTGGAGTCCCTGGGGAAGAGCTAAGGATAACTTTGATGCATGACCAAAAATCGGCAGAATTTGGAACTTATGCTTTGGAAGAAGCTTCCTCAGCTTTGCCATCTAGTGTCAGGTCAGGTGATGAAGATCCTGGTCTAGAGTATGAACTTGCAGCTCTCAAAGAAGCAAAAGATTCAGGATTTACATATAGGAGATGTAAGAGCAAAGTAAAACTCTATTTTCCTCAAGAAGTAGGTCATTAACTACTATGCATTCTTGATGA
Source organism: Triadica sebifera (assembly GCA_023653625.1). Taxonomy (NCBI): domain Eukaryota; kingdom Viridiplantae; phylum Streptophyta; class Magnoliopsida; order Malpighiales; family Euphorbiaceae; genus Triadica; species Triadica sebifera. Next base: position 2,472,702 of record CM042913.1, read on the forward strand.
AGAATTGTAGAGGGGGTGCTGCAACTATGTTAGTTCCTAATATGAATATCTTGCAATTTGGGATGAGATATATGGTGTGATTCGTTTAATCCATAAGAATGCAATAAGTTGTTCTAGGTCATCACCTATTGCTGCTTTGATGAAATCTTAATAAAAATTTTCAGGAAACAAATCAGAAATCATTGAACTTTTGCATCTCTGCCTTCTGCATATCTCCTCAATGAACCTTTTTGATGGTTTCCTTCATGATTGCAGTTGAAGTCAAAACCTTATAATTTCAAGAGGCGATATCACTAAACTAAAACTTATTATGATATGCAAAACATATGCAATGGCAATACTAAATTATAAGTGTTGTATAGGGTTAAAAATTCCTGTAAGGCCATCTCCAACACACGAAAAAATGGTTTAAATGGGAGGAAGAAATAAAAATGACGCAACTCCAACCGGACACCAAAATAGTGTTAAAATTGGCAATAATTACAGTACCGCGCCATATTTGGCATAATACTGTAACAACGTCATTTTTAATTAAAAAAAAACTGAGTTGCAGAGGGGGAAATGGGAAAGGGTTTGGTTTTTTGTTTTTTAGTTAAATAATTTTATTTATATTTAAAAAAATTAACTTTTAATGAGTAAATTTTGCCTTGTTGTATTTTTTTTATAAATATTTGTATTATATTTGAATAAATAATTTTTTAATTAGTAAAATGATGTTTAATTAATATTAAAGTTGTTTAATTGAATAATTAAATAAAAATAATATTAATAAATTAAAAATTAATTAATAGTAAATTGATATTTAATTAAAATGAATTTATATTTTTATAATATTATTAAATAAAAAAAAATTTAATATTAGATGAATATGTAAAAAAATATTTATTTTATAAAATAATTAAATAGTATGAAAGTAATAAAAATGAATATAAAATAAAGTATAAATAAGAATATATATAAAATATTTTTTTAATATAAAAAATAGTATAATAGATTGAAGATAAATTTATTGTAATTATATTATTTTAATGTAAAACTTAATTAATCACACAGATGTTTCTGCTGTAGGCAAGTAAAGTTGATATGAGAAATTGTGGTGGGGATTGGGGAACACGGCGGAAGCAGGCAGTGGGTCAATTTTGTTATTCTCTCATATTTTGAAAACAAATGCCTAAAAGGAAGAGCCGTTTCGCTATCTTATCCTTCAGACACTCATTTCACGAATTATGAGCAATCAGCATCATTAGCCTCCCTCCGTAGTATCATTTGCTTAGTACCAGATATTTAATTCTTCTCATCTTTGGCATCCTCCTAATAGAATTATGAACTAAATAAAATAAAATCATAGTGGTCGGGAAGAACAAATTCATTTTAAAATTAGATTGATTAAGATATGAATTTATCTGCAAACGCATGATATCAAATATATTTTTGGTGATTTTCAAGAAAACAAAATATTTGTATTTGGCCAAAAATGCAATAAACAAAATATGATTTCTATTTTTAATTTTTTAAATTATGAAATTTTATGTGCACACTAGAGCTAACAATTCATGTGTGTCGTATTGACACATTTAATATTTGTGTTAATTTTCTTCAATTAGCATCTAATCTATTTATTATGGTGTCGTAAATAGATTAACTCGTTTAATATGTTTATCATTGTATTATATATTAAATTGAATGAAATAATATTATTTTAAATTATTTATCTTTTTTATATCCTTAAATCATAGTATATGTTATTTAATTATTGCAAAATATATATTTAATTGTTATAGAAATTATTTATATTTTATATTAAAATTATTGGCCCAAAAATCATTTAAAATAATTTTTAAAATATTAAACTTATTATAATGGTATGTAAAATGTTTCAATCTAAATCCATTATAGTGTAAAATTCTGTCAACTCTAGTGCATGCACCTCATACATAAAATTAAAAATATTTTGAAATAGATTCGTCTCATAAATCAAAATGAAATATTTCATAAAAAAATTATATTATTTTTAATATTTAAATTAAATTAAAAAGGTTAGGTATGGATAGACTCTTGTATAAATTATAACCATTAAGCACTTGCATCTTTTTGTGGATGAATATATTTCTTTTTATCATAATTGTCGTTCTTAATGAGCAGAGAGTTTATTGTCACAGACTTTAATCTCACATCGGATAGGTGAATGAGACGAGTTCTGGCTATAAGTGGGTGGCGCTGCACACCCCACTAGATCAATTTTTTGAGGAGAGAATAATGACCCCGTGACATTACGGTTGTAATTAATAGAATGAGGTCGTTGATATTTTCTTTTTTTTTTTTTTAGAGAGAATGTCACTGAGAAATTAATATTGCTGAGTATTATAATTAATTACTTAATTAAAAAAAAAAAAAAAAAGGAGGTCGAATAGGAGAATGGAGAGAGATGGAATTGGAGGGGTAGTGGTTTGCATCATCAAATAGGGCCCACAGGATTAGTGGGATTCATAGAAGTAAACCACGTACACAACTTCACAAGGGATTATCGGCTGAATTATCGTCATCATCCATGAAACGATTGGGATATTTTGCATGCTTTACACGTCCGCTAATTTAGGTTATGAGAGTTACTTTAGATTCATCTTTTCTTTTCTTAACAAAAATTATTTGTTATTTATTATTTGAAACCAAAAAAAACTTTAAAGACTAATTCAATATAATTAATAATAATTCTAAAAAATTATTGATATTTTTCAATGTAATCTTTGATGAACATTTTCTGGCTCATAATACTTAATTATATATATATATATATATATGAATTGATATTTAAATCAGTAACTTAAAAAATATCTCAAATGTTTCACTTCATTTTCAATTAGACCTCTACAATTGTTTTTCAATTGTACCTATTTTTTTTCAGTAAGAGTAATTCCAACAAGCACCAAATTGGTACAAAAATAAGGAAAAAGACAAAAATTGTGTAAAAAATTTCATCTCCAACCGAACACCAAAATGATGTAAAAAATGGTACAAGCTACAGTACCACGTCATATTTAGCGTTGCACTGTAGTAACGTCATTTCAAATTAAAAAAAAAGTTTACAGCAGGAGGAAGAAGAAGAAAAAGAAACGGAAACGGAAAGGGAAAGGGAGAGAGAGAGAGTTGGCACGATGGTTTATGTGGGTTTTTTTTAAGTTAAATAATTTTATTTATATTTAAAAATAAAATTTTTAATTTTTAATTACCAAATTTTATATTTTTTTATAAATAAATTGATTATATTTGAATAAATAAAATTTTAATTAGTAAATATATTTTAATTAATATTAAAATATATTTAATTGAAAAATTAAATAAAAATAATGTTAGTAAATTGAAAATTAATTAATAGTAAATTGATGTTTAATTAATAGTAATATTTAAATTGATTTTTTTTTCTAGTTCATAAATAAATTGTAATTTAATTAAATTATATTCTAATATTTTTAATATTATGTAATTTTAAGTGCATAACAATTTAATTTCTTAATTGAATATAATTGAACAAAAAAATTAATAAATCTGCATTTTATTTAATATTTTTTTAATTACAAAATTTATTAATATTTGATATTAAATTGAATTTGTATTTTATAATATTATTAAATAATAATATTTTTAATATTGGATGAATATATTAAAAAAATAATTATTTTGTAAAATAATTATGTAGTCTAAAATTAATAAAAAATAATAAAATATAAAGAGGAATATATATAAAATATTTTTTTTTGTGTAAAATATGGTGTAATGAATTGGAGATAAATTTACTGTAGTTACAACATTTTGATGTAAAAGTTACGTCATTTTAGTGTAATGGATTGGAAATGGCCTAAAGTCATTGTGATAAATGTTTAAAGATGGCGACAAATATATCCATCGTTAATAATTTTCAAGCTTAAAAATTATTAACATTGAAAAATTTTATTGTCTTAAAACATTTAAGATTTGTTTAGTTTCCTAGTGGAGGTCAATAGTAGTAAACTATTAGCGGACAAAAATAGCTGTGACAGTAAACAATTCATAATTTATCTTAAATTGTTTAATAACTCAAAGGTTAAAAATGAATTATGATTTATAAAATAACTATTAATAATTATAATATGTTATTAATGTAATACTTATATTAAATTTTTTATTAATCAATAATGCATATAATATCTAATAAAAAAAGAAAAAATTAAATAAAAAATAAAAAATAATTTTTTAATTAATAAAAAATTATTATATATTGACATTCTAACTAAAAAAATTTAAAAATTATTTTATATATTAAATATCTAGAAATTGATTTTTGATATGAAAAGCTAAAAATTTTAGTTTTCGTTAAAAGTCTTTTTTTTAATAACCGTTGACTTTTATTTTCTGTTAATTAAACATTTAGCTCATTTTTTTAACAGTTTAATAAATCAAAAATTGAAAGAATTGAATATTCTATTCAACTTTAATTTGAACACAAGCTAAATCAAATTGGCACTTAATGACAATGCTTAGACTTTAATGGGATCCACATTAGACAATCAAATTAGCATTTATATTTAACTAAAAATTGAACGAGAGGTTATAATTGAAAAGTATTAAAACATACTTAGTTAATTAAAAACAATGTAAAATGTTAGAGATATTTTTGAAGTTTTCCTTTATATTTTTTATTACCCTTGTCTTGAATTGAATGTAGGATTTTTATTATATATATTTATTACTTCCTTACGTGCGTTATACATATTTCGTAAACTTTATTTGCTACGTATATAATTTATTTCCTTAGAATAAATTTATAATAAAGTTTTATTATATTCATCATAAAATGGAATAAAATATACTTATTATTACACTTAACTATTAAAATGTACTATCATATATATATATACAGTAGCTGAGTCTAACTCCAAATTTTTGGAGCTAAACTAAAAACATGCATACAGTAATATGTTTTTACTAAAAAAAATAATATTATTACTTTTTTATTTTTACTTAATTATTTCATTATATGAGAATCAAAAATCTCATAATTTTTAATTATATTATATATAAGAAAAATTTAAAATTTTAGGGGGTCATTGTCGTCTGATGTTCTCATAAAGTTCTGTCCCTCTATATATGTTAAAAATTTATTACCATATTGTACAGTTTGTATTAAATTTTTAATATTTTGTAAATATTTTATTAAAAATATCTTTATCTATTATTGTGACCGATATTTATTGATATATGAAACATCATAATATTAATAGTATTACACGATTGGGTGATTTTTTTTTATCTAACCCGACCCCAAAAAAAATCCAAAATGATTTGAAATTTTTTCTATCAAGTAGTCAATTTACGGATGAATGCAAAATGATTCAATTGGATCAATGTTGGTGAATATATGTGGGAATTTGATCTCACCTTTCCAAAAAATTATAATCTTAATATTGTATTTATTTTAAAAAAAAATTAAAATTTTGGCATAATATTTTTTAAATATATACATATATTTTTCTCTTAAATACTGCAAAAATAAAATAAAATAGTTTAAATACATTAAAATTTTATGTAATATATTTTCTATTACTATTATTATAGAACTAATCAAAATGCTTATATGCTATTATGAATTAGATTAGCATAAACTATAGTTTAATATCTACATTATTATAATTTAGAATTGCATCATTGAAAAAAAAATTCTACTTATTGACTACTTTTTTGCTTTATGAATTTGATATCTGTGAAAACTATGGAAACTCTTCAATAGAGAGAAGAGAAAAACAGGATGAATTAAGAATATTGCATTGCTCTAAAAATTACTGTTAGTACATTTATATATACTCACTGGTACAGCTAAAAAATAAGAAGAAAAATAAATAATTAACTCTAACAGAATGTAACAAACAAACTAAAAAACTACGACAAATATGAAACTGCTCTGCAAAATTCACTCATATTTCAATCGCGCTCCCGCCCGCACTTCAATTTGTGCTCGCGCTCTTCATGTGTCAGTCGCAATCACACTTTCAATTCGCGCTCGTCCTTCGAGTCGTGCCCGCACTTTACACACTGTACCTTAGCTTGAGCTTGCGCTCGCACTTTCACATTCAATTGTACTGCTAGCCTTTACATCCCCTCAAGTTGAACATAAACTAATGAAATAATTCTATTGAGCAAAAATTGCAAAGGAAATCTGGCTAGTTTTAAAGTTTTTATAGTTTAATTCGTGGGACACAAACGAATACTTATGAAGACGACTTTATTAATTAGGTGAACTCGAACCATCAAACTCTATCTTTGATTTTCCAAATTATTGAATGAGACTATGGTCACCTAACCTAATTAATTAAGGTGAGTCCCACGTCTATCACCCAATAAATTTTGTCGAGATGCATGGAGCATGTTCTTATTATTTATTTATTTTATTTAGAAAATTTAATAACATATAACTTTCAAATTTGAAGTTAAATAGTTATTAAATTTTTTTTATATCATATATTAGAAAATTCAAAATCAACCTCAATTAGAATTAATTTGTTGAGTTGGATTGGTTTGAGAGTTATAAATTATCAAGCCATCATCGTTGATATGCTAATAAACATATATGAAATTTATGAGTTATTATATGACAAAAATTAGATTTGAAGTAATATATTTAAAAACTATACAGGCTTTCATCTCATCTAATATATATATATATATATAACAATAATAAAGTAGACATGTTTTAAAGTTTAGACTTATCTTAATTTAATATTTATATGTTAAACGGAGAGATTATAAGAAAAACAAGAACGATATCCTTAACGTGAGGCATCTTTGTAAAAACATTATATCTCATGTGTAAGTTCTGATTTTGAAATTAAAATGACCTGTTATGTTTTTATTAAATCTAGAAAGAAAACCCTGCAGTCGGGGCGACTCTAGGACGAATTTTCAACGTGCTTGGAGAACTTGTTGATGATTGCACCAAAATTTGGTGTGCCAATTAGCATAATCAACCCTCTTGATTCCAAATTGTGTGTATAAATTAACCATACACTAATTTCTTTTTATAAGAGATTCGACTAAAAAATTAAATTAAAAATCTTATAGTACTTCTTATCCGACTAAATTAAAATTTATCGATAATTTTGTGCATTATTTTTATTGCGGAAAAATATGTTACCATATACTTGTGTTTTTTTTTTCTTTTTATTAGTATGGATAAGTTTGAGTGTTCCAATCAAATCAAATGTTAAAAACCCACTTCCAAATTTGATGTTTTCGTGACCTAATTTAGACAAACACCCATTAATATATAATATCGATTCTGTTTATTCTTCACCTACTTAATTATATCTTAATGCAGAAAAGGAGAAAAAGTTGCTATATATATATATATGGGCGAGATACAGCCTATAGTTTAAAAGTCTCATCTAATCTTATATTAACAATTAAGTTAACCATACCTAATTTGTTCTTTTATGATATTTTCGTCTGTAATTAATTTAATTTTAAGAATATGTATTAATTAATATTAAACAAATAGATGGAAATTATTCATGTATATTAAAAATGAGTAAGCATGCACATAATATCACCTACCTCTACATTTGCCCGACTATAAATAATGTCATATGGTGGTATTTTATGCATTTTAATATCATGTATATTAAATTAATTTCATAATGTCATTTATAAATAATTCTTTTAAGGTCGTAACTATGAGCTATTATAGTAAAAACTAAATAGATTTTTTTTTTCAAAAAAGGCATTCTATTATTGTTTTTTGTTTTAAATAAGATGTTCAACATGTTGAGAAATAATGTCAATTTTTCTATAGTCAGATTTATGATAAAGCGAATAAAATGCATAATAATAAGACACAAATTGATAACGGAGTTCGGCCAATTATGTTTATGTCTCCGGACTACTGCAGATCTTTTACTAAAGGAATACAAATTTACAAAGTGTTTACAAACACTCACAAATCACAAACTCTCACTAAAGTTTCTCTCTTACTTTTGGATGAAAAATGATTTACAAATGAATTGTTAAGGCTATATATAGACTTACACATTTTCAATAGATGATTAAGATTAATTCTCACCTACTTTGATGAATGATTTAAATCATTTATCACCTACCATCTTACCAACCAAATAAATGGTCAAGATTAATCTCCACCCATCAAATGAATTGTCAAGATTAATATTTACCTACCATTTTACCAACTAAATAAATGATCAAGATTAATCTCTACTCACCAAATGGATGGTCAAGATTAATCTTCAACTACCATCTTACCTATCAAATATTTTGTCAACAAAAGATGCACCGTCCATATTTATTATCATTTATTTATAATGCATGTGTAGTTTGACCAACACAACAATCAACCATATGATAAAATCAATTTAGACTCATTTTCGCCCTTCGATTTTATTTTTCTAACCTTTTATGATTCCAAACTACAAATATAAAGTGTAGCACTCCATTTGTCTTAGAAAAGATACCCTAGTCATATTTTTGTATATATTAAGAAAGTTAGTTTAGTCTAGCTAATGATTTTTGCTTAATATTTTTCAAAAATATCATCCATTTATTATTATTTTTAAAATAATTATTTAATCTTTTTTTGATGCAAAACTCATATAAATAATAACCAATTTCAAATTTTATTTATAGCAAGAGTTAAAAAATAATAATTAATTGATAATTTATTTATTAATATAAGTGGTAGTGACATAATAATAATAATAATAAAATATATAAATAAAAATATATTTAAAATTGAACAAAATAGCTACAGCTCAAAAAAATAAATAAATAAATAAAGTGAGCCGGACGGAAGTAGTATTAAATTGGTGACGTAGTTGGGATCTATCCAAGTGTCAGTCAGCACTCAGCAATGTCATGCACACACGCTTAGACAATAAACAACGACTGTAATGCTTCGCTGATGACACCGTCTATTAAAGGCCCTCACTATATATTGGCTTTTTTTCTTTTAGTGAAACTAATTAGTTTTTTCATCACGCCTATATGATTATATATTATATCAGTATTATCCTGCCACTTGTCAAATAATAAAAATTATTATCTTACTGTAATTAATGTCTAATCAGATTTAATCATCAGTTTTTGCATTTTTTATCCTTAATTAAGTTATTCATTGATTTGCATGAATTTAGCATCACAATAAAGTATATTATAAAACAATGAATATATATGTCAAAAACTATATAAATTCTTGTTTCATTTTAATAGATGTCTGGTATATATTATACGTTTTCATTGTAATTAACAGCTCTATTACGACTAAGGAACCATTATATTTGGAATATTCATCGTAAGATCGATATTCAATTTTTAATGGATTTAATAATAATAATAATAATAATAATAATAATAATAATAATAATACAAGCCATTATTTTATTATGTAACTACAATTTTTGGAATGAAGGACAGCTTGTTTTTTTTAGTATTTTCAATAATCAAATTATTTTAAATTAAAATTTTAGATTAATTATTTATACGGATAGTTTCCAATTTGTAATAATTTTTTTTCTTCAATTTTATCAAAATCTTTACTTATCATATATGAATTTCTGCAATTTATAATTGTATGTGAATTGAATTTTACAATCAAAATAAAAATATGATAAAAAAAGTGTTATTGAAAATGAAATAGATAGTAAAATGGCTGCAAAATGAAAACGGCATATTAGTTAAGTCTAAAGGTTGATTTTGACAAATTAATTATCAAGAAAATGGTTATAGGAAAGATTTGTAGTTTTTTAATTTTTTTTAAGACAATGTTTATTAAATGATTAAGATATGAAAAACAAAACGGTTGACAGTTTTTTCACTAAGATAAATTATTACCACTACATATTTCAAAGAATAATGTCCAATATATTCAAATTGGGAATTTCACAATTTGACCACCAATCTCTCCTCCTAGTTTGTGGCCAAAATAAAAAGAACAACTAATAAAATATTAATTATGTATTTAAAGTCCATTTGTGGGCCAAATTTTTCATTAATTAGTGAATTATTATCTAATAATTAGATAGAGCTTATTTATATTATAATGACAAAAATAAAAGTTAGGTAGCCTACTAGCTTTACTTTTTTCTTTCAAGATTTGGATGTTTCTTATATATGCAAATCAAATTTGTGGTGACAATAATTTTACTAATTAAAATAAAATCTTCAAACCCATTTAATTGATAAATAATTAATTATGTATTATTCAAAGCAATTAACCAAAATATTGGATTTAATTTCAACCGGACAATAAAGTCCATCTCACTTCTAATTTCCATATTAAGGAAGTATATTGATCAAAGCAATTAACCCAAATATCTTTTGTACATATGAATATCATTCCTCTATTTTTTCCCTATTCAAATAATTTTGTTTTTGCCTACTAATTTTAATTACAAGTCTTAAAAATTGACTGTTAAGAAACAAAAGTTAAAAAATGACAACAGAGAGACATCTTGTTTGAAACTAAAAGTAATATGTCAAAAGAATAGATTTTAATTCAGAAAAATACCCAAAACATCCAATTAAAATCACTCAAAAAAATTTAGATTTGACCATAATTATTACTTCATGTATTTGTATATAATATTTGGTCACCAAATCCTATCCAAAATTAACTTTTAAGGAAAAAAATATTAAAAATATTAAAATAAAAATTTTAGGAAATTATATATATAAATTGTTCTATTATAAAATTGAGTCTCAATGTGACCAAAAAAGAAATTAAGTAATTCACCTACAGAATTAGAATTTAGCAAATAAATTGACATTTTATATTTATTAATTCATTGCATCTTAATCCAGAGTAATTAATGTGTGATCATCACCATATTATTCTGTTTAGTGAAACTATCAAAATTCAGAAAAGTATTTTTTTATTATTATATTTTCAATGGGAATGTTTTTGTTTTTCTTTATTTTTTGAATTTAGAGGCCTGAACAGTAAATAAATTTCAATACTTATAAAAAATTATTTTAAATCTAAAATCATAAATTTATCGTATCAGCTAAACCATATATAGTATATATTATAATTAATATTAATAAACGCAAGAGGAAATTAATTTTCATAAGAAAAAAAAAGAAGCAATTATTAATTAAAATTGAATGGAATTATTGGAAAAGGAAAAGAGAGGCTCAAAATGGTAATACTTGGCAACCAGGAGCATCTAGACTCTTCATCCATTGTTTCTTTTTCCTTTTTGTTTTCTAAACTTATATGAGTATTTACATTCAACAAAATTATCAAAATTAATTGTAATTTTATTTATTGTTAGATATTAAATTCGAACCTTTCAAAATTTATAGTTAGTTCGATGATATTAGTCTAATAATTAAAATTATAAAAATTCAAATTTAAACTCTAATCCAACCCTTGAAACGAAAAATGAAATAAAAATGAAAACATTCAAATTTCATATTTTGATTGAGCGATGTATTAAGGTAAGACATATTTAAAAAACTATTAATATATTTATTTAATTTGTTAGTGCATTTAAAAAATAAAATAATTTTTTTTTTACTTTTTTATATAAAAAAATCCGACTTTAATGAGTATGCTATTGGTGTCGGCTCATATCATCTTTAATTTCTATTGGTGTGATGTAATAGATTGCCCACGAAACATAGTTAGTAGTAAAATAGTCAACAAGAAGGCATTAAAAGCATGAGTTTGACTAAAAAAAAAACGAAAGTTTCTTTTTTGAGTTATTCCTTATCAACCATATGAGCCGACAGTGGCCTTATCAAGACTGCGGCATCCCTAATTTCACATTTATTTATTTATTTATTTTTTAAATGATTATATTTATTTCTATTTTTCTTTTGGTTCTGCCTTTTCGAATACATCAAAAATTGAATCTTTGATTTTATAATTATTTGAGTTAAATAGGCATATTTTATAATATGAATACTAAATTTTTTATGTTTATGAAATAAAAATTACTTTTTTTTATTTGTTAAAGTCCATGAATTAATACATATATTTAATTTAAACTAAACTTTATTATTTAATGTATTTTGATTGTAAGTGATTTATAGCTGTGGATGTTACCTTTTTACTAAAAAAACAAAACTTTAGTTTGCAAAAATTGAAAATTGGATGAAACTTAAGCCTCTAATTTTTACAAGCATTAGCCTAAAAGAAAAATAAACATTGCCTTTAGGCTAAAATTTTCTTATTGTTTATTTTTTCTCTGTTTTTAAGCAACATTGGGAAAAAGATAAAAGGGAGAAATGTTTATTAGGATCCACCAAATAGATAAAAATAAAAAAGTGAAGGGATTTAAATTAAAAATAGTATGCTTCAACCACTAGAGGATAAAATAATAATAATAAAAGGGCTAATATTATTAGTATTTAATTTCATTTTATAATAGGCTGTTGATGCAATCAATTTGGGGAAGAAGATGACTTTTCTACCATAGAGGCAACCCATGTACCTAATTCAATGAGAAGTTTATACTCATAATTACACATATGTTAACTTTATTAGTTTTAGAAAATAACATATCATTTACATCATAATTAGATAATTTTTTTATGAAAAAAGAACAATAAATTTTGCTTTTGTGATTAATTTGTTATAGCTATTTATATGAATTATTCATGCATGCCCTAAAATTTAAAAGGAAACCCCAAAAAATGGAGAAAAATATTGATTAAATTATTTTTTTTTAAAAAAAATAAATATTCGTATTTTCGTAAGATGGTTTTCGTATAATTTAGTGGTAGAGAAAAAAAAAGTAATTTAAGTAGATAGAAAAGGGAGGTTAATAAATGAAAATTGTAAAAAAATATAGTTGAAAACTCGAAATTGTGAAATTTTACGAAAATAAAATATTGAAAAAAAATCAAATTATCATGTATGGCAATATTTTAATTAAAATTTTCATATAATATATTATTTAGCAATTAATTTTAAGTTAATAAGGAAGTAAAATAATAAAGTATTTTCACTTTATTTTGATTGGAAATAGAGAAAAATGAGAAAGGGTGAGAAAATAAAAATTATTTTTTAGATAGAAGGAAAATATGAAGAAAAAAATAAAAAGATAAATTTGAGAAATAAAATAAGGAGGGAGTAAAATAACTTTATTTTTCACTTTTTACTTTCTTTTTATTTTGGAGAGAAATACGAGAGATTTGACAAAAAAATATCACTATTACTTTGATTATTATAGTAAAATATTTATTATTTTATAAAATATATAAAATAGTAAATATGTAATAATATAAATAAAAAAAATATTTTTTTCACTTCTTTTGTTATTTTACTTATATTACTTCAATCTAAAACATAATAAAAAAATAAAGAGAGAAAATACAAAATTTTTCCCTAATATTTTCCTTCCTAAAGGAAAAATTGCCAAAAATGATTAGAAGGGAGAAAAATAAATTTATTTTGAAAGTTGCCAAACAATTCCTAAGTAAATTTCTAAATCTTTTTTATATCAAAAGAAAAAAAAAGAAACCGAAAAGTTCTGAATTTCTGTTGTTCACTGAGTCAGTGTGAGCTCGCTGAAAAGATCATTCGAGTCGGACCGAAATATTGGCCTGAAAACAGAGAGAGAGAGAGAAAGAGCAATGTCATTTTATTTAAGCATTAGATGCCAAAGCTCCCATTTTGCCTGCTCAATTGCAGTGCACGTTCCCTCTTTACGCTTGAGCTTCCTTCTCCCATTAGAGAACCCACTAAAATACAAAAAGTTAAACCGAGGAAAATTTTTTTTTTCTTACCAACTATAAAATAAAATTCACTTGACACTTTTCTTTTCTGTGTGTGTCTCTTCTTCTCTCTCGAAGATACACTCTCTCTCTTGCCCAGAAACGCACGCAAAATATTCATTTTCTATTTGGATTTTTTTTGGTTCTTTGATTCCAAGTTTAGAGCGTACCTCATCATATCATATACTTTTCTTTCTCAGTGTTTCGTGTTTGTTCTTCTTCTGTCTGCATTTCATGGCTGTTCAACTGCTGTGAAAATAAGAAGGAAAATAAAAGAGAAACAGTTCTTAACTCTATCTATAGTTTTTTTAATTCGTTCTTCACTGTTATGTAAATATTTCCATATTTAATCCAGTGTGCTGTGATTTTTGTGTGATTGTTAAACAAGTATTTTATTGGGGAGGTTGATATTTTGGCAAATGGGTTATTGCTGAATCTTTGAAATTCTCATTAAAATGGATTTTTTCTTATTTTGAGGTCTCCCATCATGGATCTGGAAACTGGGATTTATCAAAATCATGTAAAGGTGAGATCGCTGTTTCCACTTATTATGCATCAGTTCTTGTGCTTTTTAAAAAGTAACCATTTTTAGTTTTTATAATCAAATCATCCTACTTGAATTTATAAATTTTAAGTGAGAACTTTCTCAGAACTGGGAGCAAATCTTCCTATTGATCCCATTTTTTATATTATTTTTTGTGCAGAAAGAATCATGGAGAACAGTATTGACTTTGGCCTATCAAAGTCTAGGAGTTGTCTATGGAGATTTGAGCACTTCACCATTGTATGTGTACAAGAGCACATTTGCTGAGGACATTCATCACTCTGAGACAAACGAAGAGATTTTTGGGGTTCTGTCTTTTGTGTTTTGGACACTTACTCTGGTCCCTTTGTTAAAATACGTGTTCATAGTGCTAAGAGCTGATGATAATGGGGAAGGAGGGACTTTTGCTTTGTACTCGTTGCTATGTCGACACGCCCGAGTCAACTCACTGCCCAATTGTCAGGTAGCTGATGAGGAACTATATCAGTACAAGAAGGATGGTTTTGGGTCAACACCAAAATCAAGTTTTGGGGTTAGATTGAAATCTACTTTGGAGAAACACAGAGTTCTGCAGAGGTTTTTGCTTGTTTTGGCTTTGATTGGTACTTGTATGGTGATTGGTGATGGTGTCCTAACCCCTGCTATCTCTGGTACTCTAAAAAAAATATTTTTCTTCGAATATTTTTGGGTCTAAATTAAATTACTTTTTTTTTGTCTTGTTGTAACTAATTGGTTCAGTTTCTTGATTTTTGACGTGAATTTGTGCAGTTTTTTCTGCTGTTTCTGGTCTAGAGCTTTCCATGTCAAGAGAGCATCACAAATGTAACATTTTCTTTCCTTATGTTCCTTTCATTTTCTATTTAATTTTTAAATTTTTATCGTTGTGAATACCTTCGTGATAGTAGATTGATAACTTGAACCTTCTAGTTAGAATGAAGCAAATTTAGGGTCAAGTTCCATTTATTGAATTTTTATTATCCTTGTAATTGATACACTATGTTACTTTTATCAAGTTGAGCTAGATTTTATTGACCAAACTGGATTTTGATATTACAATTACTTTGAATAATGGATGCCTGATGCTACCTAAAAAATTTCAACTCTTAAGAGCATAATTTGGTTCATTTATATCATGGTTGGTAGGTCATCTCTACAAGTGGCTCGTTTACTAGTGGGTGGGGTATAAGTAGTTGTAGTTTAGTGGGTTCTGAACTAGTCAAGGCTCATATGGAGGTTTGAAGAGTAGGAGACATGAGCTTCATCAATTGGACGTGTGCTGACAAATCAGAAACTTTTCACTTCTTTTTGATATTTTATCCGTACAGGATAATGTGTTCAAGAGGATTGAAGGGAGGGAAAAATTGTGGTTATGAAAATTATTGTAGTGATATTGGAGCGGCAGCAATCATCTAGCATGGTTATGACATACTTTAGATAGTTTGAGGATTTTATCTTGACATCATAATAACAGCATACCTTTTCTTCTCCAAACAGTTAGTGGAACTCCCTTTGTATCCGTATGGATATGATGATCTAAATAGTGAAATATACCTTCCATGGTTCACTTGGTTGAAGAACATGTCAAAAAGTAGTCGCTGCCTATTATTTTATTCTTGGTGCTAACATACCTTAGTTATCACACTTTTTTTTTATTGCCGCTGCTGCTACTGCAAGCCTCCATGTCTATATGATTCCCACATCAGCAGATTAAATTTTATAATTTTCTTTCCTGCTATATGACAATTGACATACCTCTTAAAATGACGTTTGCTCCTTAAAAATTCTATTACTTTGCAGATGCAGAAGTTCCAGTTGCATGCATCATACTGATAGGCTTGTTTGCCCTTCAACATTATGGCACTCACAGGGTTGGATTCCTGTTCGCACCAGTGGTTCTATTGTGGCTTCTGTGCATCAGTGTCATTGGGATATATAATATCATACGCTGGAATCCTCATGTGTATCAAGCCTTATCACCATATTATATGTACAAGTTTTTGAGCAAAACTCAACGAGGTGGTTGGATGTCATTGGGTGGGATATTGTTGTGCATAACAGGTAAATATATGATCAACTTTGTCCACTAAGCTGCTTACAAATATCATGTTTTCCTTTTCTCACTTGGCCTTTTCATTATTCAGGCTCAGAAGCTATGTTTGCTGATCTTGGACACTTCTCTCAATTGTCAATCAAGGTATGTACTTGAAAAATAATCACTCTATATATCAATTAGGACCCCGTAAACACCTTTTCTGACACTATATGAGTATTTTTATGTTTTGAGGTCCAATTAGAAGCAAGCTAATAGGTTTGTGGTTCAGTATTCATGTTACTTTAGAGTTAATGCTTATTCTAGCAGGATTCTGCTGAAAATATAGTGTGATCATCCATATGCACCATTTTTACCTGGCAATGGAAAAAGAGAAAATCTCAAATCTTAGCCTAAGTTGAAGGGCTTCTTATTTTTATTCCTTCCAACTTGCATCCTCTGCACTTTTCATGGGGAATATTTCAGGCCATGGATACTTCTGTAAAAGAATGTTGTTAATGGCATGCTGCATTTTATCTTTTATAACTATGTTTTCATTGATGTATATTTACCATAAATGTTTCCTGCTGCTCAGTTCGCTATAAGTAGTTTCTTGAGAAGTGCTAGTTAATAATGGGGTGGATGCATGTTCTTCAGGCCTTTGAATTGCTTCATGAAAACTATTAGGTTGGTTGTGTCAATTGCATTACATGAAAAGTTTCTTATATGTTGGAAAAGTTTATATCATGATACACCCTAGATTTTCTGAGAGAATATTTTTCTTTTGGACTTAAAGGTTTCATATGCTGAAATGACTTGATGAGATCGCATATATCATTTTCATATGCTTTTAGATACAAATTCTTCCCCCTTTCTGCTTATTTATATTGGGTGGAAAAGCATAAAGAGAAAGGACTTATTTTTCAGCTATTTTTATTTTAAAAATAACATCATGTAATGGGCTTTCACATTTCTCAGATTGCTTTCACCTCTTTGGTGTATCCCTCCTTGGTTCTTGCATATATGGGGCAAGCTGCTTATCTATCCAAGCATCATTTTAATAATGATGATTATCGAGTTGGATTTTATGTGTCTGTACCAGGTATTTGTCTCTGATTGGTTTTTGTTGAGGTTATATTTTTTGGATAGTTTGCAAGTTTCAGCTAACAAGAAGTGTGCGGCATTATTTTGCCAGATAAGTTAAGATGGCCAGTTCTGGTTATAGCCATACTTGCTGCAGTAGTTGGAAGCCAAGCTATCATCACTGGAACTTTTTCCATCATCAAGCAATGCTCTTCTTTAGGTTGCTTTCCTAAAGTAAAAATTGTCCATACATCATCCAAAATCCATGGTCAGATCTACATCCCAGAAATCAACTGGACCTTGATGCTGTTATGCTTGGCCGTCACGGTCAGTTTCAGAGACACGAGACGTCTGGGCAATGCATCAGGTATGATTAAAGTAACAGCTCAATTATATAGTAGCTTTTAATAAATATGGCAATAAGTAGGTTAATATGCTTGTTTTACTAAATATAATTATGGGATTATGTCACATTTTTGGTTCTATATGAAGCAAGTTGAATTTTGATACAAACTCACATAATCTAGAATTGTTTTTTGGTTAAGATTTTGTCTAAAGTTTAGGTTTTATCAGATGAATCCTGAGTTGTTGAACCGTTACCATTGAGGGTTCTGAAAAGGACCTCTCTGTTCATAAAAAGGAGCCTGCAGGAAATTTTGATGTGAATCAGAGCATAAAATTTTTCATGGTTTATTCTTTTATTGACTTCTAAGAATGTTTATTAACTAGTTGCTTCTTGTGGAACAGGTTTGGCAGTTATAACTGTTATGCTGGTTACCACCTGCCTAATGTCTCTAGTCATCGTCTTATGCTGGCATAAAAGTGTCTTTCTTGCAATATTCTTTGTATTCTTCTTTGGCACAATTGAAGCTCTTTACTTCACTGCTTCCCTCATAAAGTTCCTCGAAGGGGCCTGGGTCCCGATCGCACTTGCATTCATCTTCCTGATCATTATGTGTGTCTGGCACTATGGTACACTCAAAAAGTATGAATTTGATGTCCAGAACAAGGTTTCTATAAACTGGCTACTAGGCTTGGGTCCTAGCCTTGGTATTGTGCGTGTCCGGGGAATCGGCGTCATCCACACCGAGCTTGTGTCTGGAATTCCAGCAATCTTCTCCCACTTCGTCACCAACCTTCCAGCATTCCACCAAGTCTTGGTCTTCCTCTGCATTAAATCTGTCCCTGTTCCACACGTTAGACCTGAGGAGCGGTTTCTAGTGGGTCATATTGGTCCAAGAGAATACGGGCTCTATAGGTGCATTGTACGGTACGGATATCGTGATGTCCACAAAGACGATGTGGAGTTTGAAAATGATCTTGTATGTAGCGTAGGTGAGTATATACGCTCTGGAAGCACGGAATCCAATGGTGCAAATGATGATTTTGGAAAGAATGAAGATAGAATGACAGTAGTTGGGACGTGTTCTACACATAAAGACGGAATCCAATTGAGCGAGGATGATTCTGGCAACGCAGAGTCAGCCAGCACGTCAGAGTTGAGGGAGATAATATCACCACCGGTGATCCACCCGAGGAAAAGAGTGAGATTTATCATCCCAGAAAGCCCGAAGATAGACAGAGGGGCAAGGGAAGAGTTAAATGAACTCACAGAGGCCAGGGAAGCTGGGATTGCATACATACTAGGGCACTCATATATGAGAGCCAAGCAAGGATCTAGCATGCTGAAGAAGCTTGTAATTAATTATGGGTATGAGTTCCTAAGGAGGAACAGCCAGGCGGCAGCGTATGAGCTAAGTGTACCTCATGCATCGACACTAGAGGTAGGAATGATCTACCATGTTTAGTTTTGGTTATACAGGATAGTACTTGTGTCATGTAAATTTTTTGTAATGTTGTGCAATAGATCAACCGCCACCGCAGTTTAAATGGTGGATGATAGAGTAGTCACCTTAATAGTTTAGCCATCAAAATATTTTCGAGCAAATCAAACATTCCTCCTAATTTGTTTGATTCCCAGTCCCACTAGCTAAACACTGCCCCAATATCACAAGCATTAGTTCCTTAATCTCGGCTGATTAGCTTCTGAAGTAGGAGTATATGTTACCTGAAATGTGGAGCTTTAACCTGAACCAAGAGTAAATGGAGGAATTAATTTCATATTTGCAATCGGATCAACAGCGAATCTTCAACATGGGCTTAATTTGGTTTGAGTATATGTTACCTGAAATGGGGAGCTAATACCTGAACCAAGAGTAAATGGAGGAATTAATTTCATATTTGCAATCGGATCGACAACGAATCTTCAACATGGGCTTAATTTGGTTTGGGTAAGCAAGTTAAAGCCACTTCTTAGTTCTTCCGCTCTCTAAACAATGAAGCTTAATGGGGAAACTATTTTAAATACATACTCAAAGATTTAAATTCTATCTCCACTAGTGCTTTTAAAAAAGAGGGAATAAAAGATGATGAAATTGAGCTGGAAAGGCCTAAAAAGTTCCAACTCTTTCATTGTTCCTTCCTTTTCTTTAGAACATGAGTTTTCCAATCCAAGCCTCTTTAGCAGTTGACAAGTAGCGCTGGTAAGAAAAGGAGAGAGTTACATGGTATTAATTTGCTTAAAATACAGACTCTCTCTCTCTCTCTCTATATATGTATATATCGGTTTTCAGTGCCGGACATAGGCTGACCGACGAGACACGATAGGCGTTTTGACGCTGCTTAAATATTAAAGTTAGTGATTCGCAAACCTCCGGAGAAAGTCCAATTAGAGAGAGAACCCGGTGGCGGTGTGGTGACAGATACCGGAGGAGGAAGAAGAAGATGCTTGGAAAGTAAAGACGGTGCCGTATAAGGATACAGGATAAATTAGAAATTTTGTTATTGATACAAGGGTATTACGGTCAGTTAACATAATAATCAAAATAGGCCGAGGTTGGCTCATAGATTATTGGGCTAGGCTTACTTTCATTCGTCATCTATTCTTCTTTATGGGCAAGACAGTAAACTTATGTCTTTTTAAGCTCTCACCTCCCTATAAATACCGCCTTCTAGGGTTTAAATCTCAGTTCAGCCTCCCGCCGTCATTCTAAAACCCTAAGCTGCTTGTATCTAATGTAAGCAATAAGAGCTTTCTAATCTTCGATCTTTATAAATTTAGCATTATTGTACAATTAGTTTATGAACTTTGGCCGAAGTTCTGGATGCGCTGCTGAATATATATGTATATTGATTTATCAAATCTCTTTTGAATTGGTATTTATTTCTGATAATGTTTTGTTAATTTCTTTTGATGATGAGAATGACATGATGATTATGATATGTTTCCCTATTGGTTTGATTGCCGGGATGATGGCATTCATTCTGTATTAGCTCTATCTGATCATTCTCTTTCACATTTGTATTTTACTTCTTATTTTTCCTTTTCATTTTAATGCGATGTGTAAAATGGTAGTTCTTTTTTTTTTCCTTTTCTTTGGAAGAAAATTATGATAAATTCTCAAAACTTTAAGAGAATGAAATGATGATTTATTTGTTTCCCTATTGGATTGATTGCCGTAATGATGGCATCCTATGTATTAGCTCTAGCTGATCATTCTCTTTGCATGCTTTTTTTTTTTTTTTGAAATTTGACAAACAAAATAATATTTTTCTGTTTATTTTTTGAGCAGGTGATGAGGATGAAATGATTATTATAATATGTTTCCCTATTGGTTTGATAACCCCAATGATAGCTCTTTGTGTTAGCTCTATCTGATTATTCTTTGTATTTGTTTCCCTATCCCTTTCTCTTTCTTGTAATTTGGTTAACTCGTTTCCAGATAAGTGGTGGAATGGCATTTTGGTCTCATAGCTTGAATGCCTTTACGGCTAAAAAAGCCTAAAGATGAGTGAATCATTCTGTTCTTGGACTATTTATCCACAACATTTGAATATCTGAGTTTAATATTTGTTAGCATACTTGGTGTTTCCTATTGCTTTTGTCAATGATAATATTGAATGGATTTGATTTTTAAGTCTTTAGTCGTTTCAGTGCATTTTGACCTTTTATTCTATCTGTTTTGTTGCATCACTGTGATATTCCTTCTGAATGTATTTGTATTTTTTTAAAAGAAAAGTAGCTTGTAGGAAATTTAAGTCATTTGTTGCATACGATCATATGGTTGCATAAATGTGGAAGAGTATACATCTATGAGATAGAAGCCACAAATTAACATCATAGTTGGAGAAATAGTATGCCATTGTAATTTGTCATGGTTATTGAGAGTTATTTTGCTAGCGGAATTTAACAGGCATGCATAGTTTTGGAAGAGTATACATTTCATAAATATGAGCCCCAACTTAACATCATAGTTGGAGAAATAGTATGCCATTGCAATTTGTCATGGTTATCGATTGATTTGTGGGACTTTTGAGCACTGATAACACAGCATCTGTTATCATGTAAGATGTGAGAGTGCTGCTACTCAATAAGTTCGCCGTAGCTACTAGTAGTTTTGCTTAGTTGCATGAGATTTGGGTTAAAGGTGTGAAGTAGAACTAACATATAACCAAAGCCTGCAGTGCGCGCACAGACATACATGCATTGGAGTGGTGGTTTGGTTTTGAAATGCAAGGGAGGAGTAAGAAACCTTGTTGTTTTGGATGAGCATTTAACAAAGGAAACCATTTTGGAAGTGTTCTTAACAAATCATGATTGATATGTATCTTGGTTTCCTTCTCAATTCAAGTCTAAATGATTGTTCATCAATATCAAGCTGATTATCACTAATGTTATACTTTGTGTTTCATAATCAGCCTTACAATCAATATTGTCTTTATGCATACTGATAGTATTCTTGTTTTTAGAATTTGTTCGTTTTCTAGTCTTGTCATTTTCTTTATGGAATTTAATATATGCATATACTCTTACGTTCTCTTATATATGTTTTGATAGGATAGATTATAGATTATAGATGCATATGTATATTTTATATTCAATTTGTGGTTTATGACTGTCTTTGGTGTTGATATATCTGCTTGATGTGTTCTTATGTATGTTTTGATTAAAAAATTCTTAATTTTTATGTATTCTTTCCTATATTTTGATGGCTCAGTATTTGAAGAGGTTTTTGTTGTTGTTGGTAGTTGGTACTGTAATTTTTATTGTCGTTGGTAGGTGAGCAGAATCAAAGCTGCTTTCTCAGGAGTTTCAGGTGAGTGATTCTGAATATTCTCATCTTCTTGTAAATTGATCTCATTGTGAACCTTCTGCACGTTGTCTCCCGGGCTTCTCTGAATATAATATAGTGACGATGAAAGCCCCAATACTTGTGCTAAAGTGCTGCCGTTTAGTGTTGCAGTTCAGTCTCTTCTCTCTCCTTCAGGACTGATCTGTGTCAAATGAGCGGCGAAATTTCATCCTCTTAATCTTTTACCTGTGAAGATGTGTTTTTTGATGTTCCTCCACACCTTTAGCTAGTTTTCGATGTTATTATTATTGGAAATAAGGCTAGTCTTGGAGGCAGATAGTGAATTTCTGCAGTGCTAACGAGGGGGTGCGTCTTCCTCAATAGTTTTGCCTCTAAAAACATCTGCCATGGTTTTTTCTTCTGATTTCTAGCTTTTCACACTTAGTTTAATTCCTTTTTGCCAAATCCCAGTAGATATTGAGTTTATTATGTCTTTTATGTTTTCACCAATATTTTATCTGTTGAATTCTAGTTTTTCCACTTAATTTAAAGGTTGAATTTCTTGATATTAGCCAATCTATAGTTCAATTATTTTTAAAAAAATGTCTTATTGAAATTGGCAATGGAGATTAATTTACAGCTTTAAATGCCAGTTCTGCTTCAGAAAATTCTTGATTGATAGAGCTGTTCCACTACCGAGCCTTTTAATTTATTTTGAAATGATTGATTTGTATTTGAATTGGCTAACAATTGATGGCAAGGATGGATATCCATGTATTTGAGATGAGGTTGATCCCAAGTCCCTCTTTCCAGCGGAAACTACTTGGGGTCACTCCATTTATTCATGAAATTACTAGAAATCCGAGTTATCTTGCTATTAAGATTATAATGTTTTTATTTGGAAACAATCATTTTTTTTATTGAATATGCCAATGATGATTCAATCCACTTTTTTGTAGATGTAGTGGAGCCAAGTTCCTGCTTGTCAGGAAGAACCTACTTGGTGGAAGCTACATTACAATGACATTAATGGATTTTGCCGAGGCATCTTGAATCTTAATTAGATTTTGGTGTCTTGATTTTTGGAATGATATGTTAAGTTTAACTATATCCCTGTGTCCTTTCTAATGGAATTAGGGTCTGAAAAACTCAGAAGACAGCGTGTGTTGTCATCAGCTTCATCTCCTGTACAACCTACCATATAGGAGTTAAATTACAGCACAAAATATTTTTGCTTAAGTTTTAACTAAACGTGATTGTGAAAATGCTGTTTTGATCAACTGCTGATTGATTATTTGTTCTTTGATATCTTTTTTAAGGTACATAAATCTGCTGCAAATCAGTAGATCTTATAAGAGAAATTGAGCTTTAAGATTTTAAGAATAACTAAAAGATTTTAGAAGTTATAAGGGATTAGCTTATAAGCTCCTGGGAGGATGTATTTCGTCTAAATGCACTAACGAAGAGAAGTTAGGAGATAGAAGAAGAATACGAGAGAAGTAATATTTTTTTTTAAATTGCTGAAAGCAATCTGTGTTGCTTTAATATATATATATATATATATATAAATTCGTTTAGTTTCAAATAATTTTATCGAATTGTTGGCATTCAAAATAATAAGACTTTAATTTATAAATCTGGTTTATTAACACAATATTAGAGATTTTTTGATTTCCGTGTTGGGTAGGAGTCACAGGACTGTATAGCCAGGAGTTAAAGAAACACGAGGAAATTGAACAGGGGTTAAGAAAAGACTGAAAGAGGACATGAGTAAATTGGACAGGAGTTAAGAAAAGACTAAAAGAGGACATGAGTAAATTGGACCGGGTTCCTGAGCTGAGAAAAAAGGAGCTATGTGGAAATAATGTTGTGGCTGATGATCTTCCACATGAATTTATTAGTGCCCAGCTAATTGCTGCTGGTGGTTCCATTGCTGGATCTTATTTTTTGGTCTTTCTCATCTGAGAGTCCTCTATTTCTTTTTCTCCCTTATTTGCATTTGTTTTGCCATTTATGTAAAAAGTTGGATTAAATGAATAATTAGAGTTTGCTAAATTATAATAACATTGTTCGTGAAAGATAGAACGGCTTAGATTGTAAAATAAATAAATAAATAAATAAAAGAGAAAATACTGTTTTATACTTTATTGAATATTTATTATTATTTTTATTTTTTCAACTCAACATTTAATATTAGGAATTTTTTTTAGTGAATTCCTTATTCCGTTTGTCCGTCTTTAATCGTTTGAGCCCAAATCATGAGAACCGATATGGTTGGCCCCTACAATGGGGTGGGGTCCATTCTAATTCCAGATCGATTCGGCGTACGGAGGACCCATATCATTAAGAATAAGAAGTTAAGAACTGTAAATATTCAATTATAAAAATTGTTTTTTTATATGATAATATTTCATTAAAAAATATAAATTAAGTTTTAAATGAATAAAATTCATATTTTAATTAATTCTGTTTGTAATAGAAGATATATATATATATATATATATATTATGGAATCAATATTGCATGAAATTTGAATAATAAAATAAAATGACGTAAGATAATCATAGTCTTAAATATGTCATTTTCTGAAAGAAAACTGTAAAAAAACTCAATCATTAACAATAATAATAGTTGAAGAATCGCGAAAAACTGGAAAGTGCAGAGGGGCTACCTAATAAATTTTGCCAAGGGAAAAAAAATCTTAACTATCCTCTTCAGTCATGGTGTCAAAAGCCTATATTACTTCTGGAGGTAATATAGGTAAATCTCAAGGGCATGTATAAAGAAAACTCTTTTCTAAATTATAATATAGGTAAATCTCTATTATTTTCTTATTTGTTTGATCTAAATTGAATTTTGATGGGATCAGAATATAAATTTAATTTTTACTCATTTGATCGAAATTGAATTTTGACTTGGTCAAAATCAAAGAGCTTTATTTTTGACTCGGTCAAATAATAGAGATTATCCTTTGACATTAACGGTATGTAATTCCAACTGTATAAGAGAAGTATTAAATAAGATTGATTAGTAAATTTTAAGCCCCATCAACGGTCTCTTCTAAATCTCAGACAGTCAGTTGAGAGCTCGTGCATGTTGTTGCCAAACTTGAAGAACGCAACATGAGCATCCCGATCTCTCTTGCTTTTATCCCTCTCCAATCTCACTCCGTAGTAGCCTAAGCATTCCTCCGCTTTTATCTTCACCTAAGCCCTAGCAAGATTCTTCCCTTCTTGAGTCCCCACATAATTCCTCAATATATGATCGAGAACCACGTTTATTTCTATCACGTTTTCGGTCCAACGGGAAGGCTTGACACGAAGATTCTTGAATTTTCAAGTTATAGATGCAAACTTGAGCTCGACTACATACACCAATTTCAATGTATGTTAGTTTTGGTGTTTTAGCTGCTGCTATGGGAGTGGGAGTGATTAGCTTGATTTCAGTTGCACTTTCACCTCATCTATTCCAACTTCGGTTCTGCTAATTTTGCATTTCTTATTTATTTTCTAATGATATATTGGTATCAGGTTTTTGTCTCTGCAGTAACAAAAGAATCAAATTTGTCCTCCAAATGAAGTTATATCAATCTGCCGTTGCACGATGTCGATGCTAGCAACCTGCTCCATGCCCCAAAGTTCAGGTAGGCCACATTAAGTTAAATTCAATGAATAGTTGGCATAATAATGCTATAATCACTCAAATAAGAGTATTAATTACTGATGCGGATTCTTTACAAGGAATTGACAGACATGAGCTTTTGTGTTATAATGTTAAATTAATAACCAAAAATGAACTTTTAAAATTAAGAAGTTAATTTAGCTGCTTATGTTGAATCAAATTAAAAAATGGACATCTGTTGTCTTTCTTTTTTTTCTTTCACCCTACTGTTCTCCAGCCCCAAACTGCCACCTAATATTGTTGATGTCTTACTTTAGTCGATCCAAAACATCCTTTTAATGGAACTTTAATTTGTTATTGAATTTATAATTTCGTTTGTTTTATTATCTTTATTTGTTTGGCATGGATAAAGTAGGACAAAACAAAAGGAAAAGGAGGGAGATGGATGACTAGCATCTGTTTAGTATGCAAAGGATGCCACTGTCCCCTTTTAACTTTTAAAAGAAAAATGAATAGTATATAGGCTTTATTTTTTCTCAGCCCTCCCCTTTAAATGACCCCAGCTTCCCCTAACAAAGCTAGCCCAATAATACCCAATTGGCACATAATTTCTTTAACCAACGTATACAAATTAGATGAAAGTGAAAAACTTTAACAAGTCTGTCATATTTCCTTTTCTTTCATTTATCTGAAAGAATGTGAAGCAAGTTTGTCCTCCCTTTCACTCACAGTGCTAAATTTCTGAAAAACTAAAAGCGTGGGCGGTCCCTTGAAGCTTGATCTCCTTTTTCTATGATTTGGTTTTATTGCTAACGGCTCCTACAAATTAGGTAACTCTATTTTCCCTTTCTTAAAGTCTTTTTTCATCTTTATGTCTGCAGTTCCCTTTCTTGTTATTGAATTCTTACATGCGAATCTGTTTTAAGGACGGCCTTCGCCTGCTCCAACTGTGCTTTATCTGCAAATGCTAGTCTTGAGTTCGCATCCCTGTAAACTGTGGCATGCATTGGCTTGCTGTGGAAACTCTGAGAGTATTCTTTTAAATTCAAAATGTTATCTAATTAACGTGCTAACGGAAGAAATAGATACAATTGTCGGACACTAAAAGGATGGCATGACTTGTTTTGTTAGTTCATTTAATAGGCTGCAAATATCCCTGCTCCTACTCCCCCTAATAGGTCCCTTCTCATTAATTTTTATTAACTTCTAAATTCAATGTGGTATTCAGAAAAAGAAATAGTTTTTTTTTAAGGTACCCTATTTGGTTCGGTATCTCTTATTTATGTGATATATATTTTTCAAATTTAATGATGATTTCATAGTTTCAGTTGCCTAATGAATGCCTCTCTAACATCGTTTTAAAAGAACTGAGATAATTCATCAATTTACATTATGGAACCCGGAAAACTAAAAAAAAAAAGCATAAATCAAGGTAAATCTCTTGCATAAACTAAAGTCAGATGATAATTTATAGACAAATCAATAATACATTATCATATTAAAAATATAATTTTTACTATAAAATCGATAGATACAGATATAGATTAAATTTAAATAAGAAATGTAAAGAACTTGTATACTTATTTATGTATGTATTTATTTTTGTAATGAAAAGGTCAAATAAATTCGAGCATGAATGACCCACTTCTCCCAATTTTCTTTTCCTTTTTTTTTTTTTTTCCTCCATTGATATAGCTCATCACCAACGACAAGTTTAGAAGTGTGGAGCAGAGTAATAGTAGGAAGGAGAAAACCCAGAGGGAGTCAGTTGCATGTCTTTTCTATCCAAGCACAGCAAATAAGTTTAAACCATATGGCGCAGTAAAGGAACTTCTGTGTGGCCAATTCTTATATAATGTGACTCCCGTATATTATAAATTTAATTATTTTATAAGTACAAGGGTGTTTATATTTTTTTTATTTATAGTTTCAAGCTTCAACAGCCTCTTTCTGATACCAATGTAGCATAGACTTTAAAGATGAGCAAGCTAAAACCGGACAAAAATATACTGGAATACAAAGCTGCAAGATGGCTCGCTATATGTTTTTTTCATGATTTAACTTCAAAAGCAAATGATGGGTTTTCAATCTGGAGGAAGAAAAGGAAAAAAAAAGAAGCTAATTTCACACTTTGAAGTAAAGGATAGAGCAGCTCTTAGCAGAAATGCCGTCCTTCATTTCTTCCCCTTTTCCATTTTTTCTAATTTTTTTTTGGAAACGTGGGAAATAGAAACAAGAATCACAACTAAAAAAATACCAATCGAAGATACAAATGACTCACTATTTTACAAAGTAGAACCACCACTATCTCGAAGAGCTGACTCGTTCTTTATGTTAGTTTGAAGCCTTGGGTTGTAATATCTGCACAAGTGACCACAAGACATCCATTCTGTGCATAACTCTGCTGTCTTGTCCCTGAAATGTTTCATACTATGATATTAGTTTCTGAGAAAAAAATTCTGCAAGCAAGACCGGAGTGTCAGAGAATGGTTCCCATCATATCCATATATTTTGCAGCTCACATCAGGTAGTTTAATACCCAACCTTTTTCAGATATTTTACATAATCTTTTGGATTTTACTATAACTTCGTAGTCATTGTCAATAAATAAATTCTTTATAGTTAAAATAATCTGATATGATCTTTCTGCAGGATGAAAGTCTTGTAATCTAACTCCATTTCCTTAAGCATAATGGACAAAAGTCTTACACTGAATAAACAAACATATAGCAGTAACTGGAAACTCATATGCCATACGATTTTTGTTCTTTTCGAAGCCATGTAGGCTTAAGTTGCACGGTTATAAAGAGCAGTGAGGGGTGGTTGTGGGTTTAGTTAGAAATTATAGGCTAGTGCTATACAAATATATGCTTCCTTCATTTGTATATGCAACATGATAGTGATTCTTATCATGCAAAATTAATGAGGTGAGAATTGCAACAGTAGAAAGTATTGTTGTAATAGAGATTGCAGACTGATCTGAGATCTCCATATGTTGCTTCCACCAAAGCCAAGTATATCTTGCAGAATATTATGAAACAACTTTTAGAATCCCACATACATGAAGAGGAGGAACATAATAAAGGTCTTGTTTCCCACCATGCTAGATAACTGATATAACAGAAGTCCATACCTCGACCATGAAACATATCCATGTCTTGTCACCATGCACTTCCGTAATCCCTTTCAAGATTGTCAGGCCCAAGCTTCTGATAGCTTCTGCTATTTCAAGAAAATGACTGCATTCCTCACATAGCATCTGTGTCGTCATCCAAGATTTTCAAGTATTAAGTATTAATGAATAAAATTGGGGGACATTGACACAGTTCAACTGTTATGCCATGCATTCTCCTCTGTCGGTTTCTGATTTTTTAGTATTTGTTCTCCTAAACTTTCTCAATTAATTATTCCTTTTTCCATTTTTAAATTCACATAATGATAAAGATGCTAATTTGTCTTCAGAGGTTCAGCCAAAATAACTTCAATTTTTTTTTTTTTTTTGCATTTCAACATAAACAATATAATGAACCTAAAGCAAAATATACAAGAATGACTTTACTTACCTCTACAAGCATCTGGCCATTTTTGTTTAGGTTCTCTACTATTATTGAAGAAACTTTTAAATGGCCACCAACCTCCACTGCCCAGCTTGAACCCTTTTCATAGTTGGAGGCGTCTGCTCCCTTCTGATACATCTGCAAATTTGGTAACAGTCTGTCTATTGGCAGAAGAGAAATCATGGAATTGAATAAAAATGAAATTGCCTAGGTTGCTCAACATCAGCATTAAGTCCATTTAAAAATTGTGGCGTAACAAAGACTTTAAAAAACAGTATGGCATTTAATGGCAGCTAGGTAAACAGGAATTAAATTTTAATTAATTTACTTGCTGAACAATTAACAAGTTTGCATTAACATGGGCAGATGAAGCCTTGCAGAGAATGCAACTCCAGAAGAATAAGGCGTTATAGTTTCAATTAATTTCCACTATGAAAACAACGGAGGTTGATTGAACTAATGTTTTACAGAATCAAATCGTTAACAAGAGGATCCTTTGCCCTTACCTTTGATTCAGCACATTTATTGAGCTTGTCAGCATGCTTAGTGATACCTTCTAAAAAGAGCATGTGTTTGATGGTGCGCTCCAGCAAGGAATCAATACTGCACTGCACAATTTTATTGAAATCTTCAGTACATATCTTGTACTGATTTGCAAGACTAGGAACTATGCATACTACATCACCAAACTCAACTGGATTATAGGAAAGTTACCTTTGCCCCATTGGGCACAAGCTCTCTCAGCTCCTTGATACGATCTTGAATCAGTTGTCTGTCCCTCGGCCTGGGCCTGCAGTTTTCACCTGGTCTAGCCCTCTTTTTGTTATTTTTAGCTGGTTCTGAGTGCCTATCCAACTGTTCAATACAAGTACTTGGACAAGTTGATGAAAACCCTTTAGAAGACATTGCACCACAGACCCCAGTTGAGCTTGAACAGTTCTGTGTATCCTCTCCAATAACAGACTGCTGATTAATTGAATAACCAGCTGAATGAAAAATATGTTTATTCTGGCTAGAAGGCTCTGGCATTTTCTCAGTTGTTAACAGAGATTGCACTGATTTACAGACTGATTTCTCACTTTTCAAATCATTGCCATTATGGCAAACATTACCTACTACTGCTTCTAAGAGATTTTCTGAACCAGTGCCAAATGTCATGTGGCTAATGCTTATCCCATCTGTCACCTCAACAATATTTCTAGATTCAGTCTTCTCCGCTTCAGAATCAAAATACAGACATCCTTTTGAAAAAGTTGATCCTAGAGCTTCATGAAGCTCATAGCCAGCAGAGAACTTTAAAAAAGAGTTTAAGGTGTCCAAGTGACTTGATTCACCTTCATACTCCAGCTTCTTCTCCAAATCCTTTTCAAGGTTGATGTCCGAAGATTCAGATATGTTCAATACCCCATTTAGATACATATCTACGGCATCTGACTCGGGTCTATCACAGACGGTAGAGTCAAGGAGGTCCACAGGGAAGTTCACAAGATCAGCACCAAACTTTTCATTAGGAAGTATAACATCACATAAATTACTATCATCCTTAATAGAATTACTTAAATGTGGGGTTAAACTGGATTCTGATCCCCCAATTGGATCTTTCCAAACACTAGTCTTCACTCCCAATGGGTGGTCGCCTACCAGATTTATTCCTACTTGATTCTGCTGCCCCAAATAGGAAATATTTGATCTAAGCTGAAGCAAATTGACATTTTCATCATTTGTTGGTATGGACAACCCACACCCACCATCTCTATTTACTGCTTCAACTGCTTTATTCTGATGGATACCAGCAAGGGAACAAAAATAAGAAGAATTATCATAATGTTCCAGAAAATTTGGAAACATAGGCAACTGACTGTTTGGCCCTTCCATCTCAGCAGCTTTCTCTAGATTAAATAAACCATCAGGGGTAACCTCTGATTCTAAATCCAAGACTTTTGCAGGTAAATCAGACTGAAACAGAAAAGATTAAAAGATTACCACCATATTTCACATTTCCATCTATCACTCTATTCAAAGAAAACTAATAAACTAACTTGTAGCAAGGGCATGAGCACATATAGAAAGAAACAAGGAGAGAGGAAGGGTTGTTTACCAGATATAAAAAATTCTTCATACTGTATTGTAGTGGACTAGTTACATGCTTAACTGAGGAATCCTGAAGGGTTAAAAAGACATCTTTGATATGGGTTACCAGCTTCATATCCTCAGCAACCTGCTCCACCCAAATGTAAAAAGAAAAGAGAAATAAATTTTACTAACATTTAGATTAAGCATGTCACAATAACTTTACTGAATTTCAGGGACTCAATACTCGAGATATTTGACCACATCCAGTCGAAAATATACAAATTTAAAGCCAGATACCCGACACACAAAGTTTTTAGGTTATAAAACACGGAATTACGATAAAAAAAAATTACTGGGGCTGTATATCAAAAGGTCATTAAATGTGTATTATCATATTCAACAGGGTAAGAATTTAGTGACTTCAACGTTTTCAATGCTGAAGAGGGGGCAAGGTAAACATTGTCCAGCTAGTGCTCTATGGGAATGCATGTTTCTCCTCTTTGATATGTTATCATACCACTCACCCAAGGCCTTTTCATTATTTCTCCTCACTTTGTAATTTGTCCTTGTAAAAGACAAAATTGATAATCAGTAACACACTGACTTTATGTTACTCCAATAACTTAACCTAAGAAATCTGTGTTAAAGTCAAATTCGACACTATGATAGAGGTAGGCATGTGTCTGACACCAGCCTTAGTTTGAACACCATGGGCCATGGTCAAATGTTCGGAAATTGGAATAGGCATTTTTCACCACCCCCACCAGATTAAATTCATGCCATTATAAATGTAAGCAGCTCCAAAATGGAAATATCTGCAATGAGCATTATTGAGACTCTTCTGACTCATTGTCGAGTGGCAAAAATCTTTTAGGGGGAGTAATTTGTTTTGCAGACTCTTTGTTTACCAGCTACCCACCTTATAACAAGCCATTCTGCTAAAAAAAATCATCAAAAAATGGAATAGCAAACACAGCAAAATATGCAATTTCAGTGAATCCCCAAAGAGCATAAAGCAAACACTATTTAGAATTAAAAATTTAATCTGCATGCTAGGGTATGAAATTGCATAAAAAAGTTAGTAAGAAATTGTCTTACTTCATTAAAAGAGCCGAGTTGTACAACTCCATAGGGAACAACAGCTACAACAACTATGGTCTGCAAAGCAAAGAACACAATTTTCATCCTTATAGTATCTCATTCTAAAAGTAGAAATGAACTAAGAAAATAAAAGCTATCATCAACATACAACAAGAAAATCGAAAAACTATCAACATACAACAAGAAAAATCTGTCCTATTTCTGATATCACCAAGGCAAAACTTGATAGAATTATGATTGTGTCTATAACCTATAGACAAGTCCAACAAATCAACAACAATCATAAAAGTGAAAACAAGCTTAAAAAATATCCACAGTACATGACAACCCAAAAATAGGTAATAGTCTCAGTAATCGTAATTTTAAGGTCACCACAGAACAGTGCACAAACTTCAAAAAGCATTCAAAAAGTAAATCCACTCTTCTATCCCATGGAGTAATGATTATATAGGCAAAAATATAAATACTAGTGTGGCTGCAATGGAATTGTATGGAATAATGAGAACATTTAAAATCAAAACAGGCATACCCTGATCCCAGCGGAAAACTGACTTTGCCAGTCATCAGAGAACTGCAGATTTAAGAGCATGAAAAATATAAGGATTAGAGAGTTACCAAATAGATTTTTAGTGTTTCAGTAATATATAATTCAAACATTTTCCTACTATGAATGCAATACAATGTCACCTAAAACTATGCATAAGAAGAAAATCCTCACCTCAAATGATGAGATGGAATTGGTTACATGCTTATCTGCAATGATCCATCGATGTTTTCCAGTAACTGCCACCTGTCCAACAACTCTGAAAAACAAAGCATGAATCCAATTTCAAATTATGTTGATAAGAATCAGGATTTGAGGGCGACTGCAACAAGGTTTCTAACATTAAAATTATTTAATTAGTGTAGTATATGAGGGAAAAAAAAGAGCATGAAAATATATAAAAAAAAACAGCAGTAAGAGGCAGGCTCAATAACTCAAACATCTCTTTTTTTCAGTGTACAGAATTGCATGAAAAAAAAGCAGCAAATAAAGCATATTCATTCATAAATAGAGCCATACCCTTCTCCAAGAGAATATACATGATATGACATTTTTGCCACAGCTAATCCAAGCAGATCATGTGAATAACGCCCACCACACAAGTTTTCCATTGTCTCTCTGAAACACTTATTCTCTAAAAGATTATGTTGCTCACAATTCTCATAGTAAGCATCTTCCCATGTTAACACCCTGTTGAAAATTCAATTATTAAAAAAAAAAGAATTAAAAAGCATTGTTAGGGTGTCAAAATGCAACATAGTCTACCAACTCAGTCAAGAGCAATAATAAATAACGAACTCAGAGATAAAACCAGCATCTTAAATTATGAGGTTGAGATCATTAAAACAATAGAATGGCTCTCTTAAAACCCTATCAAATTAAAGTTAACCCATTCGGTATGCTCAATACCACCATAACCCTGATATGATTCTTTTAAAACACAATTGAACCACAACCTTTCTCTTGATCACCGACTTAGAATTGATCCAAACACTTTAAAATAGATTACACATGCCTTGATGCAGTCAAATTCTGAATTTGCCTATAGCATTGTTAGGGTGTCAAAATGCAACATAGTCTACCAACTCAGTCAAGAGCAATAATAAATAACGAACTCCGAGATAAAACCAGCATCTTAAATTATGAGGTTGAGATCATTAAAACAATAGAATGGCTCTCTTAGAACCCTATCAAATTAAAGTTAACCCATTCGGTATGCTCAATAACACCATAACCCTGATATGATTCTTTTAAAACACAATTGAACCACAACCTTTCTCTTGATCACCGACTTAAAATTGATCCAAACACTTTAAAATACATTACACATGCCTTGATGCAGTCAAATTCTGAATTTGCCTATAGGAAAAAGCATCAACAAATCCAAGAAAAGAACAAAACTGAAAGCAAGAGCTAAGAAATCACTTGTTATATACTCTCCCTAATTAAAAAAGCTGTTTGGAAAGAATGACAGAATTGAAAGTTGAAACTAACTTACATGCGTGCTCGGTGTTTTAACTTCCAAAACACAGCATACTTCCACTCTGTGTTGAAGCAGAGGCTCCTCAGTGTATCATGCAAGTCAGTAGCCATCCTCCTTGAGAATTCGTAAAACCAGCCCCCACCCTAAAACCACCGCACCGCCACCACCAACCAATTAACCAAACCAACTTTGTCAGTCAAATAAAACCTCCCACAGAGCAAAACCCTAGTTTTGCCCCAGCTAGCTTCCCCTGTAAGAGCCTCTTCCTGCCTGCTTTCTCCTTAAACCCGCTCGTGCTTTTATCGGTGGTCCTACGGTAGCCAAAAGCAGACGATCCCTACCCATACCTCGCACCACCACCCTCAACAAACAGGCTATAAGCCTTCCTATCTCTCACTGAACTTTTCTAAATCTTACAAATCTCACGAGAAATAAAGTATCAAACTTGAAAGATCGATGACAAATACTTCATTACACTGATAGTTACCGTATTTAGGCATGGATTTTTTTTTTTTTGTAAAAAGCTTCTTCACTTATAAGAAATCAAGTCAGAAAGACAGTCGATAATGAGAAAACCTCTAGCTTATATCGGACGACATGGATCACTCAAATTCTAAGCTCAATTATGCAAAAGAAAGAGAACCCACAAAAGAAATTCAGATGACTTGGTTGTATTTGATGGAGATATTGAAGCTGAAACAGCAGACTCCCGATCAAGGAATTAGCATTAGCTTCTTCAAAAGAACTAAGTAAAGAAATTTATGCTTTTAACTTGGTGATTAAAATTGGAATAAAAATTTGAAGCTTTCAGCTACACTCATTGCCATAACTTAGGCCGAAGGGAAAAAAAGAAAAAGAAAGCTTGTTTCTTTCACTGGTTTCAGAGAAAGATAGAAAGAGAAGTTTCAATGGCCTTTATGGCCTTTATGCTGAGCTTTGAGGAAAAGAGGAATGTTTTTTCTTAAGCAAACAGCAACGTAATATATATATATATATATATATATATTTTTTTTTTTGGGATGGGCTGATTAATTAGGCATTTTATATGCAGCCGCTATTCGGCTCACCCTGTTCATTTTAAGCTTTATTGACAAAATTGCAAACGGTACCTTCTATTATCATGCGCACCTTGCGCATGTTAGCCCACGACCCAGCCACCATGCTCTTTTTTTTCTTCTTCAATAGTTCACACTCGCACAATGCCAAAGGGGGTAATCCCACAATTACTGAGAAAAAGAAAGACACTAACAAAAATGATAGGAAATGGTAAAACTTTGTCTTTGGGTTTTTTTTTAAAAAATAAAAAATAAAAATTGGGAGAGAGAGAATTTGGGTTTTAGAGGTTTTGGAGATATATATTTATGGAACCTCCAAAATGGGTTATGAGTACACTTTCTAAGTTGTGTGATTTTATGGCCAACAACATGATGTCCAAGTGAAGAAAATGCCTCTTATCTCTCCATACACAAATGATTTTTATTTTAGGGTTTTTTTTTTCCATACATTTCTCAATCACCTTTTTACACCCAATGAACTTACCCTTCTCATGGCCCTTTTCAACCATCATTTTATTGCCAAAAAGTTGTGACACCTACACCCTCCATTCCCATTATCCCCATTTTCTTACTGTACTTTTCTCAAAATTTTTCTCTTTTTTTCTTCAAAAAAAAAAAAAATTAAATAAATTGAAACATCCTTATTTCCCACTACTACCCTGTTTGATGCTCATTGAGTATGTACTCAATTGAGAGTGATGATTGAGCATCTAGATTGCTTTATTTTAATTCAATTCTGCTATGCGTATCTTCTTCTTCTTCTTCTTCTTGATTTTTCCTTCTTTTTTTTTCACATACCTTATATATTATATGTATATAAAGATATATTCAATATTATACAAATTGAATTTATAGGATTTTTTCCCTTTTTCTAGTAAATAGCTCAGCGATCAAGATTGAATTACTAATGAAATGCAGAAAAAACTTTTAGATTGGCAATTTTAATACACATGATAATTTTTTTTTTGAAAAAGAGAATTTGATGCTATGAATAAATGTATTGGAATTGACAATAAAATATTATTTTCTTTGATTTGCTTAAAATTTTAAAAAACTGAAACTGAATCTACCAATTTGAAAAGAAATAGCAAGATTTTTATACAAATTATTAATTTAATTTAATAGTAAAAGTTAATTACCAAATTAAAAAAAAATCCATTCCAAACCCTAATCAATTTAAAGAATACAAGTTCAGCACACCCCTTTTTCCCTACAAAAGGATAATACTAAATCATCCAATAGTATACAAAATTGTATATTAGTTTTATTGTATATTATGATCTTATGACATATTTATTAACAAATGTTTCTTGCACCATACCAACTCAGCATCATTGTCCGAATCCCATGATTCATGTTTTTAACTGTGGGGGTTTCCATCTTGAGTGATTATTATTACCATTGATTTCTAATCATTTTATTCCTTTTTTAATTTTTTTTCTTTTAGCACTAAAAAAGTTATGCAATAGTTAGTTGGATTTACTGATCATTAAGAATAACAGCGCAACAAAAAACAAATAAATATTTTTTTTAGAAAAAAAAAATGAAAATAATCACATGATCAATCCTCAAAAACAACCACCTATACAATTTTGCTTTGGTCCATAAAGATTCAATTTGTCGGATATTAATCAAGAGGGTTAGCCTTAATTAATTAGTCCATAAACCAATATTGCTATTAGACATAATCATGTTTTGTTTCTTTAAAACATTGAGGACAAATTAATGAAGAAATTCTAACCATATGTTTTCTTGTGCATAACCTCTCATACAAATTCTAACAATTAAATTCAGTCCATATAACTTTCTTGATGGATCAAGCAACTAATTTATTAACTTAAATTCTATTTATAATATTCTTGATGGATTGAGCAGTTAATTTGTTATTATATTAAAAAATAGATAATGTATATATATATATATATATATATATATATATATATATATATATATAACATATTGTATTTGATTCATAAAAGGAATAATACACATTTATTTTAGACTTATGAATATTTACTTTCTATATGGTTTCCCATTTACTATATATTTAACTAACATACAGTTAGGCATAAGCATGATTTACTCGATTGTGTATGATTCTTTTTATATTGCTAGTTTTAATTTAATTAGTATATATTAAGCACGGAATAATAATAATAATAATAATAATAATAATAATAACACACATTTTTTTCTCCTTTAATTAATGATTACAATAATAGCCTGCAAAAAAAAAAGTGCATGTATGAAAATTTTCAAGGAAGAGCGTTTCTCTAAGGTCAAACACTCAACTTGTCAAGATTATCATCCAAGTTTCTGACCTTTTTTTTCTTGATTAATTAAAATTTGAAAACGAAAATAGTAAAATTATTTTGAACAGTTATCAATTGAAAATGTTTTGATTAAGATGATTAGAATAAGGAATTAATGGGTGGTGAGGCTATTAATATATGCGAATTAATGGGTAGTGAGGCTATTAATAGATGCTTTAGGGAATAAAGTCAACTAAGTTTGTGCATGAATAAGCAAAGATAGTGATGGAAATGATAAGTGAGTTTCCCATGAATATAGAATAGTGATAGAAATGAGTAGGCTCATGAATGCTAAGTGACAAAGAAGAATGATTTCTTTAACTGTTTTCCTAATGAAATGCATGATATTTCAATTTCTTATTTGAATAAATCCATTACATGGTGTCATTCCCATATGAGGTAAGTATTATGCAATGCTGCAAATCATAAAAAAATGTATGGTATAACTATTTTCTTTTTCTTTTTCTTTTCATATGATAAATAATTAAATAACATATGCTATCATTAAATGCACAAGTTTATAATCGTTTCATGTAAATTTTTATTGGATGAAGGGCTGATTTATTTCCAAACATTTCTATAATTGAGTTTACCTCAAATATATATATATATATATCTATAATTCTGCATTAATTGATTGCAAATTTTAGTGCACAATAAAAGATTTGAAAAATAAAATAAATATAAATAAGTGTTTTAAAATAAAATGGAATAAGTTAGTTGCAAAAGTTAAATTTTGTACTAATTGAATCAAACTGATCATCACAAAAAAGTTTATGGAACATATTTACGTGCCCATAAGTACAATTTTTATTTTTATTTTTTTACC
This sequence comes from Triadica sebifera, assembly GCA_023653625.1. Lineage (NCBI taxonomy): Eukaryota > Viridiplantae > Streptophyta > Magnoliopsida > Malpighiales > Euphorbiaceae > Triadica > Triadica sebifera. The sequence goes on from CM042913.1 coordinate 2,511,823, forward strand.
AAACATTAATTAAACACATAGTATGGAGGAAATCATCAAATAAAATTTTCCAATTTTTATATAGTTGTTACATTTGATTCCAAAGCCACCTGATCTTGCTTTACTCTTCTTGCCTTTCTCTCTTATAAAAAGGGCCAGGGAACCATAACTATCCATGTAGATTTTGCAGCATAGCTTTTTACAAACATGTAATCTTAAGAAGGTGACCTCTTAGTCTCCATAGTCATAAGTAATGCTTTGAGCTTTCTCTCACATATATATAGTCAATATAGATGGGCGTGAAAATGGATGACCCATTTTAATTCCATTATTCCCATATATAAAGTTAGTGGCCATTAACCTTTATTATCTATCCTTCTAGGAATTAGAAATTGATAACTTTTTCTTTTCATTTGAAAAAAATATTATTATTTTTTTAACCAGAGTCAACATTCTCTCAATTGTGACATTCCTATTAGTTTATCGAAACTTATTTCTATTATCAGATTTATTCTTTAATCAAATACTGAAAATAATTCAACATTAACCATGTTGATTTATTTGGAGAATTTGTGAACTCAGTCCAATAGTGGCCCCAAGAAAATCTAAGACAGGGAATCTAATGATCAATAGCCCCAAAAGAAGGTTAGCTACTAAAGTTTCTTTCCATATTAAGGACAATAATATATATGCAAGTTGAATCATTGGTTTTGATTGAATCGTAATTCACAGCCAGCAAGCATCTCGTAGCAATTCACAAATTAAAGAATGAAAAATAAAAATAAAAACAGTAAAAAAAGTGCACATAGCAAGGTGATCAAACAGCCTTTGGCACTTAGCAGCTTCATTTTCTATCTCTGAATTTCTTTAAGCTTTGCCTCTGACAAATTATGATCCAATATTTTTGCAATTAGCACATCTATTGGCTAAAAGAGACTAACCATGTCCTTTGATCCTCATAATCTCTTTCTTTTTGGTTTTTTGACCCCAGGAAGAAAAAAAAAAAAGAAATCAATGATTTTCTTGATTTGTTTTTTAAGAATTGACTGTATACATCTCTTCAATTAGACCGACCCTTCTAATTTTAATATTTTAGTTAATTTTTGTGAGTTTGCCCTAATTCTATTCAAGCATTATGTGATGGCATCATTATAATGGCTAAAACTAGTCCAAATCCATATTGAGTTGTTATAATTAAAAAGGTTAGTTAGTCTTACAGGGAATTAAAAATCAAATCAGTGGAACGCTAATTAAGTGATTGACATTAATATCAACGGAGCAAATATGATCTTAAGTGAGACAGATGTTAGGAAAAGTCAAGAAGTACAAAATGTTAAAGGAATAAATATGTATAATAGTGCTTTCTACCCACCATAGGAATAAGGCAAAGATTGGGTTCCCAGTCTCAAGTAATTCTGGTAGGGATTAGGTGCTTCATCCAAGTTGTACACTTGGAAGTTGGAAGATAAGGTGGGTTGGGTTTAGCGGTCGCAGTCACTCGATTAGATTACATATAGTTTGAGACTACCCAGCCACAATAAAATTTTATCACAAGTTTCTTTTTCTTTAACATTTCTTTGGTTTTTCTTTTTATCCTATCAAAATTAAGCAAATCTTTAACATCAGTCCAAAAATGTGATTATATATCACGGACAAGTAATCTTCCTACACTATTTGTAAGAAAAAAAAAGAAAAAGAAAAAGAAAGGATAAATGACAATTCCTAGTTTTGGTGATAGTAGCACCATAGACAAATGGAATTGAAATGATATTTCCTCTTTATTTATTTATTTTTATTGCAATCAGGTAACATCATAAAATTAGAGGTAATATCTGCGGATATTAATTTAACATAGAAGTAATGCATATCTCAAATCGAGTGAAGTACTCTTTTGTAAACCTGTAATAATAATAATACCTTGAAACAGTAGAACAATCAGAATTGTTATTAGGATCAATCTAACATGTTCCTGTGAAGTGTTTCTCACTTCTTAAGTTGATTGTTTTGTCAAGTTATGCCACTGCAAGCAGCAAGAGATTATGGTCATCGTCCTTGGACTTAAAACAAACGACCATACACCTTCCTCCTCCCGACATGTTCGTGCATAAACATTCATTATACTGCAACCATATAGCGTGGATAAAGAAAAATTAGCATTATATATATATATATATAAAGGATTCATCAATGAAAGAATTGATTGGGACATATGCAAATCAGCTTAGAATAATTAGTTACGAATATATGATACTCCTACCAACCGATAGATTTTTAACATACAATATAATAATACCTCCATGTACCACAATAAAGAAAACATTACTTACAGTGAAAGGATCTGTTGGCTGATTATCCATCATGCAACTGCAATGTCAATTTAAATTTGCTTCACCCATGAACCATCACCATCGTGACTATATTGAGTGACCCATATCTTTCATCAGCTCCATGTCTACTCTCGAATATTAATTTTCCTCTTTTGCACGATCTTGTTTATTTGATTCCTGATTTGTTTTGCCCAGCATTGTTGAATTGCACCGTTATGGTGCATAATGAACTTTATATGCTTCCACGTTTTTTACAAAAATATCTACATGCAACAAATGATAATAGGAATTGGAATTAACAATAAATGGCCCTAAGAAAATAGTACAATGAAAATACCTACTAATTAACAGATCCCACAAGCTGGATTTACATTTTAGTATAAGCCGCTCAATATAGTGACTTTCGAGTGCCAAAAATTCATCTAAGAACAAAGTTAATAAAATGAAAACTGTAAAAGGGCAAGAAGAAAACAATAAATTCTGTATGGCTATCAAAATTTACCTAGTTCATTTGAGATTTAACCATGTGTCAACTGACTGCTTCTAACTAAGGATTTGGCATAACCCTTCTCATTCTGGAGCTTTCAACCTAACAATGAACGTAAAGCATCAATTCCATAACTCTCTCTCCATAAAGAAAACTGCTATAAGAGAGACAAGAGTCCAGTGGCATGGCCAGCTAGCTTCAGCTGCCCATCCAATTCAGAGAGCAATGAGTAAATCTCATCGGAAGCTGGGTGAGATTTATCAGATGCTGTAAATTTATGAACTTTGCTTTCCATCTCAATCCAACTGGACCCAGGCCATCTCTTTTCTACGCCTAGTTCCTTCATGGTCTGCCTCATCTTTCTGGCCTCATCCCACCTATTAACTTCAGCATACATGTTAATCAAAAGAGCATAATGTCCAGTATTTCCTGGCTCCAAGACCATCAGTTCATCGACAGCTATCCGAGCAATCTCCAAGTTCCTATGAAGCTTACATCCACTCAACAGAGCACCCCAAATAACAGCATTGGGTTCAAATATCATATTTCTTATCAATTCCAATGCTTCTTCAAGCAAGCCAGCCTTGCTCAATAGATCAACCATACAGCCGTAATGCTCAATGGCAGGACAGATGGAAAAATCATGTGTCATACTTTTAAACCTCTTGTGGCCTTCTTCAACAAGCCCTGCATGAGCACAGGCACTCAACACACTAATAAATGTAACCCCGTTTGGTTTAATTTTCTCTCTTTCCATTTTTCCAAACATCGCCAATGCTTCTTCTGCATTTCCATGAGCGGCAAGCCCTTCAATCATTGAATTCCAACAGAACAGGTTCTTCTCTTGCAACTTGAAGAACACCAACAGGGACCTATCTAAGTTCCCACATTTGGCGTACATATCAATTAATGCAGACCCTATGTACACATCGAGGTCAAAACCATTCTGCATTACATAATTATGAATTTCCTTGCCTAAGTCTAAGGCTCCAAGATGGGCGCATGCTGAAATCACAGTTGCAATTGTCACTTCATCTGGGAAAATCCCATTTTTTTCCATCTCATTGAAAACTCCTATCGCTTCTCTAAATTTCTTATCCTGAGAATAACAGTTGATCATTGTTGTCCATGAAACAATATCCCTCACATGCATCTGATTAAATAGAAATTCTGCAGATTCCACATCTCCTAGTTTTGCATACCCATCAATTAAAGTATTCCAAGTAGCTATATTCTTTTCAGGCATCATACCAAACAATATCCTAGCAGAACTCATATCCCCAGCCCGGGAAAGACCAGAAACCATGGTAGTCCAAGCATAGATATCTTTGTCAGGCATTTCATCAAACACCCTCTTGGATTCAACAATTCTGCCCATATTTGAATAAAAATCAATTAAAGCAGTTTGAACAAACACATGTGAGTCAAACCCATGTCTCCAAATGTTACCATGGACGGATACTCCAAACATCAGTTCCGACGCTAAAGTGCAGGCTTTAATTAATGATGAAAATGTGTAACTTGTAGGCAAGACTTTGGATCTCAACATGTGCATGTAAAATAAACATGCTTGGATTGGGTAATGGCATTGAACACATCCTCTAATCATTGCATTATAGACAAAAACATTGGGATTTTCCATTTGGTTATAGGCTAAAATTGCATAATCTATGCGGTCAAAAGTGGAACAAGCTGTGATAAATTGGTTCACTAAGAAGCAATCTTGGCATGTATTGGTTTTAATCATGGCAGCACATACGGACTCTAGCTCTTTTAACTTGGAACAATTATATAAATGATTAAGTACCCAGTCCTTTTGAACAGCGAGTGATTCCTTTCTGATAGGATCATCTGTAAAAGACCCAAAAAAACAGTGTTTGTTATGAAAATGAAAGTTTGGCAATTTAGTAAAGACGGAAGCATAAGAGAGAAACAAATCATGAATGATCTTAGTACAACCTAATTTTACAAACCTTAGCAACCACCATATGTATGGTTGCAAAGTTTTACATCTACTTCACAGAAAAGCTTGGTTTCTATGTAAACTAAAACTTGTTCTTTTACATGGCTTCTAAAATTAAAATGAGGATCTGAAAATGCAAGCTTGTTGCCTGTTTGACTCTTTCATGTGATAAATTCTCATGGAAACTACTTTCAACTAAAGAAGGATATCTATGATAGGGAGGTAAAAGAAGAAGAAAACAGCCATACATAAAACAAGGGAAAAAAAGGACATGGCTAATAATAGTGATAAATCCAAGTTGAGATCATTTAGAAATCTTTATTCAACATAAAAGGGGCCATTATGTATTAACTAGGAAAACAAAGTATTGATCCAGCAAAAACAAAAAAGGTACTCATGTAATTTTCAAATTACGATTTAAGTTTTTCTTGGAGTGAAGTGTAAGATTTTATATTTAACAAGAGCAAACATTGAGTTTCTTAACTCCTTCAATTAAGAGTTTTCTAGGAGTCTTAGGTGCCCTGTCTATTTTCCAAGCCCAATTTAGCTTTGTATTTTGAATAGTTTTCCCAATTTAAGAATCCAAATCTGAAAAGGATAAAGGAAGAGTCCACTAGGGTCCATAAAGACTTACATAATTTAGTTTTTTCCTATAAATTTCATTCTGGGTTTACATTTTGATTTCAATTCTATGTTACTTTGACACTTCAAAAATGAAGAAGTACCCGTGTCTAATTATCTCTTGACAGGACATGGGTACTTCTTCATATTTGAAGTGTCCAAGTAACATAGTTTCAATTTCAGGGAGACACTCATTTACTTAAGGTTTCTCTTTTAGGAACCCCATATAATCTTCCTAACTCTCTGTTATATCTTCAGAATTGCTGAAATTTCTCTTGACCACAAATTACTTCATTTCATCCATAAACACAAGCATACAAACTCTTAGTTGTACCCTATACAATATCATTTTAAAGTTCCGATTCTGATGCCAACCAACCAACAAATAGTATTCTTTTCTTGCTTTATTTGACCCCATAACTTCAACATTGCAGTCTGTAAACACCAGCATAGGTTTTATGGACAATAGAACCCATTGTCTAATAACAGATTAGAGCAACCTGAACTTTAATTTCATGCTACCAGAAACCAGCACGGCAGCAACTCACAATTTTTTTTCTCTCAATCCCTAAATCTACAAAAATCATGGGTTTCCAAACTCATAAGGACTAACCATCCCTACATCAGAAAGATCACCAACATAAAATCTATTATGGACTGAGCTTCTCAAAAAGTTTGCATTTAGGAAATTGATAGAGAGATGAACATACTAGGACAATTTTGTTTGCTACTGAATTCTGCATCTTCAGCAAGTATCTGAGGTATATTTTGCACAGAATTTGTAACCAAAAGCACTGTGCTTATGTTGTCCTCCTTCTCAACCACATTCATTCTGCAGAAGTAGCAAAGATAACTCGGATGAAAATTAGTTCTCAAACTAGAAACATCAAAACAATTAATAAAGAACTCAAGAACTCTACATGGAGCAACAGTTGCAAGAACAATTTTTACAAGCTACTAGCATAGGTTAATAATCCATCATCATCTGACAGCAGTGAAATCATATACTATTTCTCAGACTCATTAAAATATAACTCCATCACGAATAATTGCAACTACCTTATAGTGATATAAATACACTGAGCCAGACTACTATAAGAGTGAAAAGAGGCCTTAAAAGAACATTAAGAAACTTACACGGTAGCACAATATTTGACCTTTAAAAACACAGCATTTTTCCACATCGAGCTGAAAAAGAAGCTCCTCAGGCCATTGTGCAAGAAAGTAACCATTCTTCCTCGAGCTCAGTTATTTAAACCATGCCCCACCAAAACCCCTGAAATTTCAGCATAAGTGTTCATAAAAGATAAAGCTGCTGCATTTAACCCAGAATTCTCCTCTCTAGTTCTTCTAGAAAACCTTTTAATTCATTAAATCCCCATCTATTTTTTGTTTTTGTTGAACTGTGATTTCTAGAGAGCAAACCCTAGCTAAACTCTGCTGTAACCAAAAAAATAAAAAATAAAATATAAACCAAAATTTTTCAAGCCTCTTGATCTCTCTATTCATTTGGCCAGTAAGCATCAATACAAGCATCTTAAAATCGCATAAAAGATATCAAATGGATGCCTGAAAGTTGCACCCTTTCCACAAAGAAATAGTTGTACCAAGCAAAATTATATCCAAAGAAATGCATATTCATTACTATACCCATGAATGTCAATGCCTTGTTAATGGTTTTGAGCGCTAGGCCACATTAGAGATTGAGATGCAAAATTCATCAGACGCTCTCTCAATTTGAGAATTTAACTGTTTATGGGTTTGGAATTTTTTTTGTGTTTTCAATGGGACGTGAACATGTTCTAATTAAATTTATTATTATTGGGGATTTTACACCCAAGAAGGTGTTCATCTTTGCTTGAATATTATAACAATATTCATGGTTATTTCCTATCTCTCACCGAACGCCATGGTGTTTGTGCTTAACACATTGGCCGACTTCAACCCATTATAATTACGGCGTCTCATATGTTCAAGTATGCTACCACCTGTCGTCTTTTGGATCAAAGGAGCTGCCATATCCATTTCAAAGAACTGCTCATTTTGGTTATTCAAGGCACTAAAACCGAATTTGTAATTCAACAAAGTTTGACAATCCAGGATTTTTTCCAAGATTAATTATACAACGAGTTTTAGATGCAACAATAATCCAAAAGTGGCACACCAAGCTCTCTCTTACCAAACATAGCAATTCCTAATGGAAACAAAAATTGTATCTTTATCATTATAAAAGGTCATTGGAACGGCTAAGACTCATTTTTGTTATAGGGTTATAGTAAGAAATTGCTTTGAAAAATAATGAGTTCGTCAATATCGACACAAATCCTTTTTTTTTTTTTTTGTCAATAATATTCTTGACATTTCAAAATTGACGCGAAAGACCAAATTAACAGACCAACGAGTTCAGCTGATTGGTCTGATAACTTTATTAAAAAATGACACGTATGCATGCCACGTCGCCTAAGCCCTCTCAAGCACGCACCAAGCATGACCATGGCATGTTCGCTCCCACATTTTGTCAAACAGGTTATGTGCATTGCCGAAGCACCACATTTCGCTTACAATTTATTTATTGTTATTAAATAGATAATATAATTAAGAAAAATAGTTCTCCAGTTCGATACCAAATGATGCACATCATATTTATTTAGCGACAAAACATAAAAATCAGGATATGAAAATGGCAAAATTAGGCACCCACATTTGTGCTATGGTGTTTTGCTCACTTTGTCCTGACCAAATGAAATTTGATCCAATCAACATCAGTAAATGACTCATAGCCTTCGGCATCCATAGGTTTAAAGATAAAAAAAAGAAATAACAGCAGAAAAAAATACCCATAAAACAAAATTCAAATAACAGAGGAGGAAAAACTTACTCTTCTACGTCAAGCTTCAACAAATCACCACTGCATCTCATTCTTGATAATTTTTTCCTTTTCCTAAACATATAACAGCTCTTTGAGCTCTTCTGCAGGAAATCCTATCTGGGTTTTTAATTTTATTAACTATACATCAATGGAAGAATTTAATTGATCGATTTTGTCTCTTTCGGCTGTTGTTAACGGGTCTATGATGGTACAGCAAAGGGTATTTACAGCTCTGTTAATGGAGAATGATGGACTGCCTTTATAGCATAAGAAATAAAAAAGACTGAAGTTCTGCTTCAGGGTTGTTGAAAAAAACAAATCTCCTCCACGACAATGAAGATGATGAATTTTACGCGAAGGAGAGGAGACAAAAGCTATAATGGAAAATTTTCAACTGGGCATACCTTCAAAATGTTGATGCGGGTCGGTTTTAGCTTAGCTTGAGGAGCAAGAGGTTGGAGTAAATTGAAGATGGTGATGGGATCGGGTGGGGGGGAGAGGAGGGGAGAGAGCACGATTATTTTTTGAACTTTTTGTTCATAAATCTACGTGTTAGCTGATTTGGCATTTTTTAATATTAAATTGAAAAGACATGTGATGACATGGGAGTCTCGTAAATTAAGTCAATTTTTCGGATATTAAGGGCAAAATTGGAAAAGAAACAGTAGGAAAAGAGATTTGCAATGGACATATCAGTTCATAGAACAAGAAAATTATAGAATTTGCACTTGATTTGAAAATAAAGAAACATGAATTAGAAATATTACGAGTGAGCTGCAAAAATCAGCGAAGAAAATGAATAATTTTGATGTCCTCCGAGTACATTAGTGAGCGTTTCTTTTAAGTTAACTTTTAACTAATTATCTTCATTAGAGCTAAACTTCAACTAAACAAGTACATAATTTTATTTTTTAATTTTTTTATAGTACTATGATCATATTCAATCTTACAAACTTAAAATTTTAAAAACAATTGCAATACTATTCTCATTGATTTTCACATTCTGTTCAACTTTATATAAATTAAACAAAAGATAAATAAAATGGAATTGAAAGCTTGAATTGTCTGAAATTTTGGTCACTCTCTCCATAATCAGATGTGCATGTAATAAGATTTAACACCAACCTTGAGGCCACCTATGTTTAGGATCCCATCTTGGGAACCATCTCTTGTTCTTGTGTGAATTTAAGCCCAAGATAACCTCCTTCTCCTTTCTTCGAAACAACCACCTTGCTAGAAATCCTTCCCTGCTCCGACTTGGTGTAGGAGGAGGAACATCATATTTCACATCATCAAGAGCAGGAAAAATTTCATCTCGAGTACGAGCTGTGTTGAGCCTTGTATACCTTTGTTCAAGTGATTCCTTTGGTATATTTCTTGCCAATAATGGAGAAGCACCACCCCAGTTATTGGTTCCCAAAGAAGGGTGCTGTGGCGTTCTAAATTCTAATAACTCTCTTTGCCTCATCTTGCTATGCTCCCTTTGATCGTATCTTCGGTATCTTCTACTTGTAGATGTTTTTAACTTGTTGGAGAAAATTTCTAAGTTTCGCATGGATACTAATTTCTTTGAAGTTGTAAAATGTTAAAGAATTAACATATATACGAAAGTGACTAGTGGTAATGGTTATTAAAATATAGCCCTCCACTTAATTCATCCAAAAATTAACTCGGTTCTCATGTCTACGACCGAACTAGTTCATCCAAAAAATTTAAAGCGTAAAATAGTAAAATTAGATATCTACTAGTAACAACAAACATAATATTGCAGGACAAAAAACTCTAATATCATGTTAAAAAAAAAGAATTTGAATTTGATTTACCTTAAATGTTAGCTTAAAAAGGACAGATATTTTAAGTCATTATGTATATGCAGCATTAAGTAGCCGATCATGGGCAGGATCTATATTCAAAGGAATGGGATCTACTTCTTAAAGTTATTGGAGTACTAATAAAGACTCATTATTTTTAATAAGTGGATCCCAATAAAATTTATCTTATGTATTCACTGCCTAAAATTTCTGAATCCGCCACCATAGCCGACATAGGATCTCTGTAAAATGGGAAGTAAGAATGATCAAATCCCTTCATAGTGCATATCGGAACAACTGGATTTAACAACATATTTTGGCTTTGGATCAAGGAGGGAGGAGTGACCAATTCAAAGATAAGAGATTCCTCGAATATGTGAAGGGAGTATCTGGTAGGGTAGAGAAACCAGTTGATGACAAAACTGAGACGATTGCTCCAAGAAATTGGGATGCTGTATAACGTTGCAAAGAATTTTTCTATTTAAAAATCCATTTCCACCCAAAAGATGCTCATAGCCAAACAAATGACAGACCAATTCTCTGCTACATAGAATAAAAAATGAATAAATAAATTCAAGAGTACCAACTTCAACAGCAGCTAAGTGAAATGAATTCTTACAAGCAAAAATAGTTTAAGCATCAGCACATTGCCAATTAGGAAAATGACATAAGTTAACATGCATGGCACCATCGATGCGCTGTGAGGATATACAAAAACAGAAAATATCTGAAGTTCTTTGTTTTAATTAGGCATGCAAAGAAACTTAGAGTCCAGGGTCAAAGAAAAGTGCAAAACACATTTTTACGTAAACAAGAAATCATAAACGGGAGGCCAATCTCTCCTGAAAGAGAATAGGAATCTAAATCTTTCAATTCTAAGCATAGAATCTGGTTTCAGCAATTTTGGTTGTCACTAAACTTACTTTATACAACTGATCTCCCCAAAAACAGGATTATTCACTTGATTGATTTCCCAAAATTTCCTCTTCAGAATAAAATATGTTGCATGATCCATGGAATTTGAAGTACGTGTGAGAACGTATTCAAAATATGACATGATTATGAATTCAACTTAACATAATTAAATACTTGTTTCAGAAATTTCATATACTGATGTACATATGTCATAGTAATGCAAATGACAGTTGTGGATAGCGAAATAGCATCTGTAAAAGTAGCTCAATTTATCACTTCCATCCCACTATATTGCTATGTACCTTGTGAAATTGGAATTTCATGAAGAATGTGATTCTTACAACATGCAAGCATAATATTGTGCAACTTTTCACATCCACATTCAATAGTATAGATGCACTTGCATATAAACAAGCAAAACAAGTAAATCACATACATGTGGAAAGAACATTCAAGATTTATGGCAAATGTCTACGCATTCAAGATTATCTACTGGAGATACATGCCTCACTTCCTCTTGATTTTTGTTCAGATCGGTTTTTCGCTTCTCTATTTCATGACAGGAGCCGCCTTCAACCGTGGGCTGAATCCTCATGTCTATGTAACCTATCGATATATAATAGGCGCTCTAGTGGTGTTTCCTTTTGCTTATTTTCTTGAAAGGTACATTATATACATCAATGCACACACCCAAAAACATATATATTTGTGATATTTATTTCTTAAATGCAACATGTGGCTGCTCACTCTAGTTGTAATAAATGATTTGAGAGCAGCAGTCCAGGCATAGTGGTTAACTACTTGGGTTTAGTTTTATTTCTCCTTGCAGAAAAGAGAGGCCAAAGATGACAATTCTTTTGTTTCTGGAGATTTTTGTGCTTTCTCTTCTAGGGTAAGTAGTATACAGCTCGTTCTTCAATGTAATACACACAGAAATGGAAGGAGTAATTTTTGCAAGAATGGAGAACTCACTTTGTCCTATTTTGATGAAAAACAGGGCTAGCTTAACCCTTAACATGTACTTTGCGAGTTTGAAATACACTTCTCCTACCTTTATTACATCGATGACCAATGCTATTCCCTCGATGACTTTTGTATTTGCAATTATACTCAGGTGCAGAATTCAAACTTGCATATTAGCACTTCAAGACAAGAAATCCCCTGCATCAAAATTTTGACATAAACATTAATGGTATATTATGCAGGTTGGAGGTTGTTGATGTAAGAAATCCTCGTGGGGTAGCTAAAATACTTGGAACCTTAATGTCATTGGCAGGAGCCTTGATACTCACCTTCTATAGGGGACCTAAGGTACAAAGCTTGCAGGGTGCTCCATTCCATATTAGAAGTACTCCTGTTCAGCAAAAATGGATGAAAGGGTCATTTCTTCTTGCTGCAAGTTGCATAACTTGGTCTATGTGGTTCATTATGCAGGTATATGATCTTCAACTTGTAATTCCAAAGGATATTCTATTTTGTTTTGGCCTTGCATCCACTAAATCAGACTTATATGTATGAATGTGAGCTAAAAGCTTAGCCTCATTCATTAAGAAATTATCTAATATGAGATTAGATGGATGTGTACCTTGAAGGTATATACATTGAAGAAGTATACCGCACAATTATCACTGACTGCTTGGATAAATTTTTTGGGAGGAGCACAGTCAGCTATCTTCACTTTGTTTCTACAACATAAGCCAGAAGCATGGGCCATCAAATTGGATATCAACTTCTTTTGCATTTTATACGCTGTAAGTGCATAAATGAACTGCAAGCGATCCAAAAATCTTAATCAGTTATGACGTTTTGCCTATAAATAATATTATACATGGTGAATGGCAGGGCGTTGTAGTCTGTGGTATTGCACTTTTCATTCAGCTGTGGTGCACGAAACAGAAAGGGCCAGTCTTCGTTTCTATGTTTGGTCCTCTTACAACAATACTGGTGGCAATACTTTCATACTTTTTCTTTGGTGAAGATTTGCAAATGGGCAGGTGAAATCGTAGTTGCGCTTCATATTTTCTTTATCAGTGCTGAACTGTCGATACAGATAGTCCCTAATTTATCTTTGGCTTCTTCAGCGTGCTGGGAGGAGCCATTGTTATTGTCGGGCTATATTTGCTGCTGTTAGGCAAAGAAGGCGATCAAGATCGGAGCAAGTCACAAGAGAAATCATTTCCAACTCTTGAAGAGGAAAAAGAACCTGAGATACAGATGGATGCTTCTTCAAGAAAAGAAGCAGTCTAACAGAATTTTTAGAAATAAACTTGCGTTGTCGGACTGAGGTAAGAGATGTACCCCCAAACAAAGGGAAACAAATGCAATAACAAAAAAACAAAGCTATTACCTCTTTCTATGGGGATTTCTCCATATGGAGTTCGAAGCTTTTTGAGCACCCGACTAATTCCAGATATCCAGGTAAACAATCAGTCAATTATAAGGACAAAATCCCTAGAATAGACCATTACATGAATTCACAGAACTGAAATTTCTTGAGGTCCCTCGATTTATAATTTGCATTACAATAAACAGGTATTTAGTGCAATATCAAATTAAACAAGTTTGTTTATCCGTTTCTATAATTGTGTTGAATTCTATCCTTCATTTCTGACGCAGATCTCATTCGCATAATTACGTTCAATCCTTGTCCATTAAACAAACATTTTTCCAAAAAGGGAGAATGACGAAAAGCAGGAGATGGGTAAAAAATTCACCAAACCAGAAAGACCTTTCATCCCATTCTAATACAATAGCAAGAACAATAATTACAACTGAAGACATCTTTCCAGCAAAAATTTGGCCAAATAAAACAAGATATATAGCATGCTTGCTGATCATTTTATGAGAAGATTTTACAATTACAAAAAGGACTGGGCTTTTCAATTTCTTGCCTTCCTGTTAGAACACTGAACATTTACCTCCATCCAGGGACCTAAACTTTTCCATTAACATTGATCAAAATACAAGATAAATTAAAATGTCCAGTTAGCCCAATAAAATGGGGAAAAATACTCTATGTGCTTCTGCAATAACTTCAAGAAGTTATCTAGTCACTTTGCTTCTTCAAGACATGCTCGGATGGTGTCACCACTAGACATTTTGTTGATGCTGTAGAAATAATAAGCAATATAATGTCAAGCAACTTAAAGAAGCCTAGTTCATCTCCGCATTATAATCTATGTATCGTGGTCATTTTCTACAAGAAATGATTAGTTATTTAAGGTACTATAGGAAAATCTTAGAATATCTATTCGAAGAATAAAAACTAATCAGGAATTACCAGAAGAGAAAGTCCCCACTACACGCCAATTTCTTAGAAATCCATTCTGGAACTAGTTCAAGCAACAGGTTTAGCTGCTCTTCAACCTCTCCTGTAAACATGAGGCATAATAAGTGAAGGTTAGATCAAGCTTCTAAACTATAGAAAATATATAAGCTGCTTTTGACTGGATACCATATGCTTACTGCTATCAACAATATCAGAATGGCTTGCAATTATTTTGTGCGTAAGCTCTTCTTTTGTGATAACTGATCTTTTTATTGACTGAAATAAGAAATGAATCATGTTAAAGAGCTTAGGCAGGCAGGCAATCATCTGTCGCTGTCTCTTTGCTTGTGAGATGGCTGGATCCCGCTCCTCTTGAACCTTTCTTTCTTTTTCTTTTATCTGCAAAAAGGAGGAGTTTATTCTAAGTTGCAATAACAGCATTGATAAGCTTTTTTTTTTTTTCCAACTAAGCGGATGTGATTATCTATAGTAAGAAAATTTACATCAACTATAAACTTGTTTCAACATACTTTTTCACATAATTTCCATTAAAAGAACATCTGTCATATAATTAACAAGAAAGATCCTGACTCGCTAGACTGCACGATTACAGAAAACTCTCATATATCAAATTACAGCATTGAGCACAAATTAGTTTATATTTTGTCTGAAAAACATATGCAAGAAAAGAAGAGAAACACTTTGAAATAATATGATCATCAGCATCAATATTTTTTCAATAGCTATTTCGCTCTATATTCTGGAGTACGTTAAGAATCTGTAAAATGATAAAAGTTGCACAATCCAGAGGGTGGGAACGCGAAGGTTAGAAGCTGAAAACAACTAAAACATCATCTAACTGCGCATGTTAATTACAGAAGCAATATCAAATATTTCATTTTCAATACTGATGACTAAACTCACATTTGAACCAGGAGTCAGAATCGAAATATTAGTGGCTTCAAAATCACATATACCAAGTAAGGACAAAAATCATGGAAATTGAAGATAGGCTTACTGATTGCAGAAGACTCTCTGGAAGAATATTAAAAACATCATTATCATTGGCTGACATTGCCTCCATGTCATTAATTTCATCCTCTACATTCTCCATAGGACTTTCAAATTTCAAAGACCTGGTTCGTAGTGGGCGCCTAACTAACTTGTTTTCCAAGAAGGTAGAATCATCATCCGGGCTCATATAACATCTTTTTTGTTGATGTAATGCTGGTGTTCTAGACATTGATGGAGATGGAGTTAAAACAAGTTTTGCAGGCGTTGACTGGATGCTAGTTTTTGTGGGAGAACCATCTTTATAATTTAAGAAGAGCATCTCTTTGCAAGGAGTGTTGAAATGTGGCAATCCCACATCGGAAAGATAATATTTTTCCATAATAGCATTAGCCTATAAAAGGGCTTTATCTCTTTCTTAACATTTCATCCCAAACACCAATCCCTCTACTTATAAGATTGATTGTATTTTCTCTTTCTCTTGTAATATTTCTTTGAAATAGTGAAATATTATTTTAGTAGTGTCCGAGGACGTCGGCATAATTGGCCGAACCTCGTTAAATTCTGGTGTTCTCTTTATTGTCTATTTAATAGCTATTGTCGGGTCATTTACTTTGTGATATATTGTGCTTTAAATTATCTGAGAAAAATTCTGTCACCAATACTTTAAGAGTCTAAAGAAATTGGTTTTTAAGGGAGACCATTTGTAACTTCACCAACTACCTAGAAATTTTTCTTTGTCTTAATTTTTGGCACAATTATTCACTTTGGTGGAAACTAACCCGATTTCCACAACAATTGGTATCAGAGCCAAGGTAACTGAGTTATATGCTTTGTGGTTGCGGCGTAAGCTGATCTTACACATTAGAAAGGTTTCCTTGGATTCTTGGGTATTCCGCATTTGAAAGCTATTAAATAGTCTTAAAGAAGAAATGACAAGAGACGGACAAAAATCCACAATGGACACAATAGCTTCTACTTCATCAATTTTGGCAAGAACTGCTGTGGCAAATACGAGAATTGCAGTGGAGATTTTTGATGGTACAGGCCATTTCGGCATGTGGCAAGGTGAAGTTCTAGACGCCTTATTTCAGCAAGGCTTAGACATTACCATTGAGGGAGAAAAACCAGAAGGTGCAGATGAGAAGGAATGGAAGACAATCAATCGTTTGACATGTGGTACAATTCGATCGTGCCTGTCCAGAGAGCAGAAGTATGCCTTTTGTAAGGAAACTTCTGCAAGTAAATTGTGGAAGACACTGGATGAAAAATTCTTGAAAAAAAGCAGTCAAAATAAGATTCATATGAAAAAAAGGTTGTTCAGATTCACATATGTTCCTAGTACCACGATGAATGATCACATCACCAATTTCAATCAACTTGTAGCAGATCTGATGAACTTGGATGTGACGTTTGAAGATGAAGATTTGGCCCTAATGTTGTTGGGATCCCTTCTTGAGGAGTTTGAGTTTCTAGAAACTACTCTACTCCATGGGAAAGCTGAGGTGTCTCTTAGTGAAGTATTTGTTGCACTATACAGCTATGAATTGAAAAGAAAAGACAAGAAGGATAGCACCAGTGGAGCAGCAGAAGCTTTTATAGTAAGAGGTCGTTCAAAAAATAAGAACAAGAGAAAGAAAGACAGATCAAAGACCAGAGTGGGCAAAGTTGAATGTGCCTTTTGTCGAGAAAAAGGGCACTGGAAGAAAGATTGTCCTAAGTTGAGAAGCAAATCTGGCAAAGACAAGACTGTTGCAGATTCAAATGTAGCTGAATGTAATGATTCAGATTTTTCATTAGCATTGATGCCATCAATAAACAGTTCGACTACTTGGATCCTGGATTCAGGCTGTAGCCACCATATGTGTCCCAATCGGGAATGGTTTTTTGATTTTAAAGAAATTGAAGGTGGAGTTGTCCATATATCAAATGACAGCCCTTGCAAAACAACTGGAATTGGTTCAGTCCAGTTGAGGAATCTAGATGGATCAATCAGAACTCTAACAGACGTAAGATATATGTCCAGTCTGACGAAAAACTTCATTTCTATGGGAATCCTTGGGAGAAAGGGTTTCACTATAATCATTAAAAATGAAGTAATGAAGGTTATATATGAAGCACTTGTGGTGATGAAAGGAGTTCAAAGGAGCAACAACTTGTATTACTATGAAGGCAATACAGTAGTTGGAACAACAGCAACAGTTTCTAGTGATGACCAGGAGCTAGAAACAACCAGATTGTAGCATATGCGTTTGGGGCATGCAGGCGAAAAATCCTTGAAACTTCTGGCGAATCAAGGATTATTGCAAGTAGTACAAACCTGCAAATTAGACTTCTGTGAGCATTGCATCAAAGGGAAGCAGACGAGAGTGAAGTTTGGCACTGCAATCCATGATACCAAGGGTATTCTGGATTATGTTCACTCAGATGTATGGGGTCCTTCCAAAACTGCTTCAATGGGAAGTAAACACTAATATGTTACCTTTGTTGATGATTGTTCAAGAAGAGTATGAGTGTATACAATGAAGACAAATGATGAAGTGTTGAGAGTTTTTCTCATCTGGAAGAAGATGGTAGAAACTCAGACGGGCAGAAAGATCAAATGTCTTCAAACAGACAATGACGGAGAGTACACAAGTGATCCCTTCATGAAAGTTTGCATAAATGAAGGAATTGTTCGACATTTCACTATCAGAAATACACCACAACAGAATGGGGTAACTGAACGCATGAACCGAACTCTACTGGAGAAAGTTCGGTGTATGTTGCTTAATGCTGGATTAGGCAGACAGTTTTAGGCTGAGACTGTAACATACGCATTTCATCTCATTAATCGTTTGTCATCAACTGCTATCAATGGCAAAACACCTTTGGAGGTGTGATATGGAAAATCTGCTACAGATTATAATTCCTTACATGTGCTTGGTTCTACTGCATACTACCATGTTAAGGAATCAAAGTTAGATCAAAGGAAAAAGAAAGCTATCTTTATGGGGGTATCCTCTGGTATCAAAGGATATCGACTATGGTGCCCAGAGACGAAGAAAATAATCTTTAGTAGAAATGTTACCTTTGATGAGTCTACCGTATTAAAAAAGGTAACAGAGAAGCAAACAGATGGTTCTCCACAGCAGGTGGAGGGAACTCCCAAATAGGTGGAGTTTGATAGAAGAAGAATTGTTGATCCAGCAATTGTAAAGTCTGATAAAATTACTCCTACGACAGAAGAGGAGATAATGGTAGAAAATGGATTAGATGAGGAAGAAGAGGTTTCAGCACAAGAACCTCCTCAGCAACTTGAGCCAATTGCAATACGAAAGCCGAAAATGAATATTAAGAAACCTGCTCGACTTAAAGATATGACTAATTATACATCTTCAGTAGATGATGAGATTCCTTCCATTTATTGTGAAGCTATTCAAAGCTCAGAAGAAGAAAAGTGGAGAAAGGCTATGGAAGAAGAGATGCAGTCCCTTGAAAAGAATCAGACATAGAAGCTAGCAAATCTGGCAAAGGGAATGAAAGCAATTGGCTGTAAATGGGTTTATGCAAAGAAAGAAGGATTTCCTGATAAGAATAATATCCGCTACAAGGCAAGATTGGTAGCTAAAGGCTACGCTCAGAAGGAGAGAATTAATTATAATGAAGTGTTTTCTTCAGTTATAAAACATTCCTCAATTAGAATACTGTTGGCCTTGGTAGCACAATTGGATCTAAAATTAGTTCAGCTGGATGTAAAAACTGCATTTTTACATAAAGTCTTAGAAGAAGAAATCTACATGACTCAACCAGAAAGATTTAAAGTTGCTGGAAAAGAAAATTTGGTGTGCAAGTTGAGCAAATATTTGTATGGATTGAAGCAATCTCCAAGACAGTGGTACAAACGATTTGACAAGTTTATGATAAGGCAGAAATACACAAGAAGCAAATACGATCATTGTGTATATTTGCGCAAGCTACGGGATGGTTCCTTTATCTATCTTCTCTTTTATGTTGATGATATGCTGATAGCTTCGAAAGATGAAGGAGAGATTCAAAAGTTAAAAGTTCAACTAAATCAGGAATATGAAATGAAGGATTTAGGGGAAGCTAAGAAGATTCTCGGTATGGAGATATGCAGAGATAGAAAATTGGAAAGACTTTGTTTGACTCAGAAACAATATCTGAGAAAAGTACTAAAGCGTTTTGAGATAAATGAGAAGACAACCAATTAGTACTCCACTTGCTCCTCATTTTAAGCTCAGTGCATCTTTATCTCCGAAAAGTGATGAAAAACGAGAATATATGTCAAAGGTTCCATATGCAAATGCTGTTGGTAGCTTGATGTATGCAATGGTGTGTACGACGCCTGACATTTCACAAGCAGTTGGAGTTGTGAGCAAGTACATGCATAATCCTGACAAATGACATTGACAAGCAGTGAAATGGATTCTGCGGTATATTCAGAATACTGTAAATGTTGTTATAATGTTTGAGCGGGATGAGAAAAGTGGTCAGTATATAGTTGGATATTGTGATTCCGACTATGTAGGTGATTTAGACAAACGTCGATTTACTACCGATTATGTGTTCACACTTGCAAAGACACCGGTTAGTTGGAAGTCCACCTTACAGTCAACAGTTGCTTTGTCTACAACAGAGGCAGAGTACATGGCAGTTTCAGAAGCTGTTAAAGAGGCAATTTGGCTTCAGGGGTTGTTGAATGACTTGGGAATTGGTCAGAAGCATGTCAAAGTGAATTGTGACAGTCAAAGTGCTATTTGTTTAGCAAATAATCAAGTTTATCATACAAGGACAAAGCATATCGATGTTCGATATCATTTTATACGGAAAATTCTTGAAGATGGTGGGATACTACTTCAGAAGATTCTAACTTTTGAAAATCCCGCAGACATGGCAACAAAAGTTGTGACAAGTGTCAAGTTCCAACATTGTTTGGACTTGATAAATGTTCTTAAAATTTGAAATTGGGTGCTTTGAAACGCATTTGGAGGCATTACTGAAATTTGTAATATAAGAGTTTAGAGAATGTTTGTTTGGAATTGTGAGATCGCCAAGGTGGAGATTTATTGAAATGTGGCAATCTCACATCGGAAAGATAATATTTTTCCATAATAGCATTAGCCTATAAAAGGGTTTCATTCTCTTCTTAACTATTTATCCCAAACACCAATCCCTCTACTTCTAAGATTGATTGTATTTTCTCTTTCTCTTGTAATATTTCACTTTGTAATATTTCTTTGAAATAGTGAAATATTATTTTAGTAGTGTCCGAGGACGTAGGCTTATATTGGCCGAATCTCATTAAATTTTGGTGTTCTCTTTTTTGTCTATTTAATAGCTATTGTCGGATTATTTACTTTGTTATATATTGTGCTTTAAATTATCTGAGAAAAATTCTGTCACCAAGACTCTAAGAGTCTAAGGAAGTTGGTTTTTAAGGGAGACCATTTGTGACTCTATCAACTACCTGAGAATTTTTCTTTGTCTTAATTTTTGACACAATTATTTACTTTCGTGGAAACTAATCCAATTTCCACGACAATGAGTTGCAGGGAGGCAACACGTAGGCACACTAGCTGAAGAATCAGATAATGCTGTTGCCATTAGTTGTGTTGGAACGCAAAACTTTAATTGGGGATGGAATAGAAAAACTTGTTTCCTCAATAGAAGATATTTTGTTGAGGCAAAGCATCAGATTTTCAGCATTCTGCTGAGTGTTTTCTGTTTCATTGGTTTTAATTTTCTGGGAGAAGTGCCTTCGGCCCACATATGCATCCGTTGATGATGAGGTGAGGGCTTGATCTTGCTTTCATGGATTAAATGGCTCTGGCAGCAATTCCTCTGGAATTTCATCACCCTGAATACAATAGAAGCGTTATTAGGCCGAATTATTTTTAAAGTAAAATGTAAAATAGAATTTAGATGAAAAATATATACACATACGTAAAAAGAAACAAACAATCTGCAGCTATTATTTAAACAAGGAGATTATACAAACAGAGCAATCAAAAATATGCTCTTAAAATTAAAAGAAAACTCCAGCATAAATGTTTTTCAAGTATCATTTTGTTTTTCTATTCAAATCCACATAAGAATTATACTTTACATCACTGTTGATTTACGAAATTGTACAACCTAAATCAGATTGTCCTAAATCTTAGGACAATCTGCATAAAATCACGAAAATGTGTGTTTCATATCATCACTATACACAGAACGAATAAAATGAGCAGCAACAAACAGGAAAAAAAAAAAGGAAACCTCTGGATGAGCTTTATAAAAATCAGCAAGCCGTAAACGGAAGACCTCCCTCAAATGCAGATTCTTATTTTCTGATTTCAAATTCCCATCGCATTCAACTGCATCAACATTTAAAGTGACATGGAGATCCGGCTTCATACAGCTGGTTTGCTCATCAAATATGAGCACCCTCTTTATTTCAATCGCCTCAGGCATAATGTACTTCAATTGAGCCAAATGAAGATGAGAAAATCTCCTAGAAACACAATAAAAGGAGCAAATCAGTTAAAAATCATACCAACTATTAATCATTTATGCTATATTAAAGCTCCACATTAGCAAAACAATTACCTATCAGTTAAACACTCAATTTTAGGGCTAATATTAGTGAAAGTAGACATTGAACCCTTCAACCGTAACAGCCGAATCGAGCTATCTAAGCCATCAAAAAACTCACCCAGCATCTCATACCTGCGAACATACCCATATCCAATGAGCATAAAATCAAATATATTAAACTGCAGCTAGAACGATGGTCAGAAGAATCGCACTTGGCCGGAATCTTAGAGGGCTGATCAAAGGCAGCATTTCCTGGCTTGCGGGGCCCACCGGTGCAGTCGTTATCGGGCCAAGACGAGATACATCTACGGGCGGATTTTACGGTCTGGTCCGTCCAATTCCGGTCGAGTCCGTCTCGATGAATTTGAGCGATCTTCCAGACCTCTTTCACCGAGAGAGACACGTAGCGGTTCCCGAGGCGGGAAGGTAGTCCGGGCGGTGGCTTGTCTGGGGTTTGGGTGGTAATTGAGTTTGTGGATTTGGAATTGGGGGTTGAATGGTGTGGCTTCTCTGACTTGAAGGGGATTGATGACATAGAGGAGTGCAAAGAGTTCATTTTGCTGATACACAGATTTGAGAGAAAAATGGAGCGGAAGATTAAAGGCGATAGCCCTCATACTGCAGGCTTTCAGGCGGGAGTGCTGAGCTGGAGCTTTGCCACGTCATATTCCCGCCAAATAGAGCCGTTGCTTCCCAAGGTTTCTGTTTTTGGACTCAAGACCATGATCGAAAAAAGTTCTTTGACTCTTTAGGCCCAACCTATCACAAGCCTGAATTATCCTTGGACTTAGAGACCCAACAAATAAAATAAAAAAAACTTTGTTTAAATAAGAAAATATAAATTATTGATGAAAATAAGTTCAAAAGAAAATACATAAAATTCACCTTTTGAATGTATAATTATTATACAGTCATACTCTTACACTCTGTCCATTTATGAAATTATTAGACGTCCCATAAATATATATATATATATATATATATATATATATATATATATATATATATATATTTAAAAAGCAAGTAATATAAAATGGTACTATATTTTTTCCAACTATAACTTATAAACATAAATATAACTCATTTGCTCATAAAATTAATACCATAAATTCTAGCAAGCTCATACCATGAAATAAAATAGTTATTACTTTTTATTATAAATATAAGAGATCATGAGTTTAATATTATAAGTTCAATATCTGCCTCTATTACAAAATATATAAAAAAATAAAATTATTATTTAATTATGTATTCTTATGGTACCTATGCACTTATTTATATTTATATATAACTTCTGTAAATACACATAAATTATGATTTTATATTACACAACAAAAATTCTAGCATTTAATTTTTTTTATGGAATTTATCATATTATAACATACAAACATAACTTATTTAAATATAAATGTGGACCAAATAAAAAATATATATTAGTGATCATCAAATGTAAATATGAACCAAATCATTAAAACTTATATATATAAGTGATAACATGATTTTAGACCTTGTGGGTGAATTTTGAAATAATAGAAATTCCTTCTCCTGATCGGTTAAGTTGGCATTTATAAATTTAAAATTTAAAATTAAATAAAAAATTCGTATTATTGAAAAGTATAATAAATAATCCAAAAAATTCCTCCTTCGTCCGCGCAAGCAAACCCCTATTTTTGTGTTATTTTATTTTGTTTTTTCGGGTACCAATTTTTTTTTTTTTTTATCAAATTGATAATTTTTTTTTAAGTTAGTTTCAAATTATAGCATTAAAAATTATTTCCGATTGATTTATGCCTGCGTAAATAATAAATTTGCTGGTATAGACACAAATTTTTCTGATGTGAACACTAAACAATTTTTTAATAGTGTAATCTGAAACTAAAATTCAAAATTTTTGTGCTAATTTAATATAAAATGAAATTTTAGTACTAATTTAATATATAATATAATAGTTTTGGTATCCATGTTCCTTTGTTTTTGCTCCTAGTTTTTTTTTTTTCCCTTCCTTCCCTCTTGGGTATATGCGAAATTACGTTTGTCAATTATTCACCGCTTCAACATCTCTAATTAAAAACGCCCCCTTCATCATTCTTTCTGGTCTCATCATCCCATTCTTGTATTCGTTTCGACATTAGTGCAATAAATTTTTAGTGGGCGTCAACTAGACTACTACTTCTATTTCTTCGTTTGATTGATTGTTTCTTCGCCTTTTCAGAGCTTGTTTTATGCCGGGTCGCAGGTAAAATCGCCTTTTTTTGTCGCTAACGAATTTCAATGATTTAATTAGCTTTCACGCCTTATCGTGAACAACAATGCTACTTCTTCTTTTTCGTTTATGGGTTTTGGGTAGGAATAATTTTTTTCCCTTGAGGTTTGGTTTTGGATGCTCTGTTAAATTTCTAATTGGTTTAGTGCAGTAGGGTTTGACTAAATTTCTTAATCCCTGTAAGTTTGGCCCTATTTAAATTTGCGCTTAGAAAATATTTAGCAGTTCGTATTTCTGCGTTTGAGTTATGAATTTGCTGTTTTTAATGTGATCAAGGCACAGATTTATTAAAGAAAAAATTTTGATTTTGCCCACTTCAATTAACAATTAATAATTTTGCTCGATTCTGGGTAATACTTAATTTGGAGGTTTTAGGTTGCTAGGATTCTTATTTCATTGGAAGTTTTAAAAAATCTTCCGGTGGCCTCAAACTGTTGCATTGCATGGGTTGATTTTAGCTGATTAGTGTTTAGCTATTCTAGTTCTCTTGAAAAAGTTTTTAACTTTTTTTAGTTGAAAGAATAAGTAGGAATTACAGGCGCTTATTTTATAGCAGAGGCGTTAGATCAATGTGCAGCGAGTAATTTCTGGGTTTCATGTGTTCATGCCCAATATATATTTAGGATTCCAGTTTTTAAACATGCCATCTTGATTCATCTACACCTATTGTATGTTTTAAACTGTGCTTTTCTGAAATATACTGAACATCCTTGGAAGTTAACGCTCTTGTAATTTTACAATAATTTATGAATAATGAGTTTCATGGTGAGTGAACCCATAAGTGGTTTAATGGGCTCACTTCGAAAGATCCTTAGGTACTTGACCTTCGCAAACAGTCAGGTTTAAGAAGACAGGATATGAGAGGCAAAAATTGCTTCTGAGGTTCTCTGCAACATTCAGCAGTCTAGTATGATGGCAAAGTGAAGAAGGAAAAAAGCCATGTAAGATCATAAAGTTGGCTTTCTTGGAGAATAGTCATTATGATGTTCATAGGTTTGGCGTGGCTGTCATACTGGTTCATATTGAAAGTATTGCTAAAGGAATCAGGGGTTCAAGCAATGCCGTGGGCAGATAAATGGTTATCGAGGGTGATAATGTTAATGGCAGTGGTTAGAATTGAAAATCATAAGAGCTTGAATGCTATAGTCTGCTAATTGGGGCTAGAGGTGATTCATTGTCACTGTGCCTGAGCTTCAAACTGATTTTAAAAATGAAAATGAATGATATAGATCTTCGCTTATGAAGAAAGTGAACTCCTTATTAAGCCTGTTGTCTACTGCTGGATGGATTAGACATGTTGTTGATCTCCAATGATGTTTCAAAACTTAATCTTTTATTATTTTATGCATTTACTTGGTTTCTGTTAACAAGTTTGATTAAAGTCCTCCTGCCACTGTTTTACAGCATAATAGAGGAACTTCAAACTTTATTGCAGCCAGCAAAAAGCTGATTGGAATCCAGAGTTGAAGCTTTGACAAATGAAGAGGTACTTGTTGCAAAAAGTAATTCTACTTTCATATTTGTCAATTAATTAAAAAAAAGATAATGTAAGCGGGGGCTAATAAATTTTAATATGTAAGATAGTGAACTCTCATGCAGGTCCCATTATTTAACAACATAATAAGATGTCAAACTATTAGTTTCTTTCCATAAATTGTTGTTAATATTAATATGAGGGTATTTTTCCATAGTCATGGAACTCAATATGAGTGATCAATTAGGCTGCAAATTTGTTCATCCCTTGTTTAGTTTCAAATGGTTTCTCTTACTTCTCTAAGTAATAATGCCATAAATGACAAAATAATTTGTTGGAGAGATTTTATTTTATTTGCGTTAGCTTGATATGATACATTATCACGTTATCAGCATTCAGCATATCTTAATATCAGTTCTTAACTGAAGCACTCGTCCTTTCTCTTATCTAGGTATAATTTTGGGTAAGATGTGATTTAGTTGGAATTTTTTCTTATTTTCAGAGCTTTGCCTTAACAACATACATGGTCTGGGGGATGGACTGGTTGTCTTTGCCTACAGTTGTTGTTTGTGAATGATGTTTGGTAGGCAGAACAGTTCTAATGCTCTCAGCATATTTAAATGGAGATTGCATGATGAATCAACTTTGACATCAGGCTTGCTTAAGGATGTGTCCCCTGAGATTGAATTGTCCGAGTATGGAAGGGTACCAAGTCCTGGTAGTGAGAGCCCTTCTGGGCTTCTTAATGGTGAGAGCTTGAATGTGCAACCAATTGCTGCTGATCTTGACCTGTTTTTTGAAAGGCTATACAGCTACTATTGTGAGAAAGGACTCTGGTGCATTATTATAAAGTGGATTGTTGAACTTCTTAGTCTAGGTTTCACCATCTGTTTTTCTGGATTTTTCTTATTATATGTTGATTGGCATGGTCTTCGAAATGCTAAATGTGGGATGGATGCTGTTGAATCTGGAATTAAGCCTTGTGATCTTGCTAAGGAAGCTCTTCATCAGCACCCATTAACTCCTTTAACAATTTCAAAAGCTATTATTGTTGGATATCTGGGATTATTTTCTATCTATTGGATCTTTTGTTTTTTGAGGTTCTTTACACAATTAAGGGATATTCTGGGGATCCGTCACTTCTATTATAACAGGTAGACTTAACTTCTTCTGCTAGAAGTTATTAGCTCTTGCATTTGTAAACAAACTCCTTTATGATCTTAGTGACTCGTGGATATTTCAATAATCAAAGTATCTTTTTGCAGTCTCCATGTTGCAGACAACGAAATTCATACCATGCCATGGGCAACAATTCTTGAAAAGGTTGTACAGTTACAAAGGTCACAGCAACTCTGTGTGGTCAAGGACCTCTCTGCTCATGATGTGGTGATGCGGCTGATGCGGAAGGGGAACTACTTGATTGGAATGCTCAATAAAGGCGTGCTCGCTTTTCCAATCTCCTCATGGATTCCAGGTGCTGGTCCGATTGTAAAATTTGGTTCCAATGGAACTCCGTACCGTTTAATACTGACAAAGACCCTTGAATGGACCTTAAATTGGTGCATTCTGCAAAGCATGTTTGATAGGTATGATAAGTTTGACATGAATATTTGCCAATTTATATACCATTTGTGTTATTATCTGATTGCAGTGCATTTTTTCTGCAGAAATTTTTGTGTTAGAGGGGACTTTATCTCTAACCCTAAAACATTAAAGAAAAGGCTTATGGTAGTTGGGCTCGCAATGTTCCTCCTTTCACCATTCCTGGTTATATTCATGCTTGTCTATCTCTTCTTAAGGCATGCTGAACAGTTTTATAATCATCCAAGCACAGCATCATCTCGAAGATGGTCAAATTTGTCAAGATGGATTTTTAGGGAATTCAATGAGGTAAAATAATATTCCTTTGGCATTTTGACTGAGATCAAGCATATTTTCCTTTTTCTCTGCTAAATTAGTATGGTTATTTCTGCCTGCATTCAAGATGTCGGTTCTTATATCCATCTTTTTAATGTTTGAAGTGATAGTCATAGCTATTTCTTATGCATAGTTATTGTTGCAGGTTACAAATTTCTGAACAAAGAAAATTTGTTATTATGATCAGCTTATTATTTTAGGAGGGTGCCTTTTTCAAGGACATGTTTTCTCTCATGCATAAAGTTGTGAACTTGTTTGATGTGGTTCTATTGAAGAAGCTACATGTCATTAAATGTCATTAATCAATTTACAAATGAAGTCTGCTCGTCTGAATCTCACTCTCTTAGACATGCTATGTTGTAGTGTTATTTCTTTACAATGAAATTTTTGCTATTGTTGTGCTTATGGCTAGGGCCTATTTACTTGATTAGCTTCATTTCAGTGGTAATTGATGGTGGTTTGCTTTTCTATATTCATTTCCACGTATTAAATCCCCTTGAACTTGTCAACATAAGATGGTACTTCATTATATTGCAGGTCGACCATTTGTTCAAACACCGGATCAATGGCAGTATAATACATGCTTCAGAGTATCTGAAGCAATTCCCCTCGCCTATTATTTCAATAATTGCCAAGTTTATATCTTTTGTTTCTGGAGGCTTTGCTGCTATTTTGATCATCATTGCATTTCTGGAGGAATCTTTACTCGAGGGCCATGTAATATATTTGCAATTTACTGAAGAAAATGCATTTGGTGATACACATTTTGGATTGTGACTCTTTCTGTTATCATTTGTAGTCTTCATGGCACCCTATTTTTAAATTTTGTAGATATTTGGTCGCAACTTGTTCTGGTATGCTGCCATTTTTGGAACCATAACAGCCATCAGTCGGGCTGCAGTTGCAGATGAGCTTCTCGTCCTTGATCCAGATGGAGCTATGTCTATGGTTGTTCAACATACACATTATATGCCAAAGAGATGGCGGGGCAAAGAAAATACTGAGACTGTCCGGATGGAATTTGAAACCCTATTTCAGGTACTCCTTTAAATTCATGTGTTATGAATGAGATTCGCTTGGGCTATGCCTACTTCCCCACCCCACAACCTCTAAAATAACCTCGTAACTGAGAGTTTTGACCTATGTCCTTCAATTGTTTGGTATTTTTGTGGTGCAGTACACTGGAATGATGTTACTTGAGGAGATGGCATCAATTTTCCTCACCCCATTCTTGCTTATATTTATTGTCCCAAAGGTCTTATATTTCATCTTTTGTTGGACTTTCCATCTTATGGTGTTTATCACATATATGTGCTAGTTTTCTAGCTAATGTGACATGTTATTTTGCAGCAGGTGGATGACATCTTACAGTTCATTGCAGATTTTACAGTGAATGTTGAAGGTGTTGGCCATGTGTGCAGGTTAGTTGATTGTTAATTGATATTTATAATGACACCGAACTATTTATTGGCTTTTTTTGCTCTCAACGTTGACAAGGTTCAATGTTTGGCTACTTTGTTTTTGGCAGTTTTAGTTCTTTTGACTTTCAAAACCATGGCAATAGCAATTATGGTTCACCTTATCACACATCCCGTTCCAAGAGGAGCTCTCAGGGCAAGATGGAGAAGTCATTTTTAAGGTGTGATTCTACAACTATACACTTGAGCTTCTGGGTAAATTTTTTATGTATCTATGTTTCTACTCTGGGTAAAATAAGCTTCGCAAGCTGCTTTGTTTGGCACTCCAGCTTCATAAAGGAGAAATCAGTAGCTTAGTGCTTGTGTTAGTTTTGGCCAGAACTTTGTACATCCTTGATTATGGAGCTTTGGTCGACACATTCTCAAAATCCATTTATATTATTTATTATATATATATATATAGCTCAGCTATTGGGATAAGCTTTATGGATCTTTTTTCACCATTCCATGTGGTTTAAAGCTACATTTTGCAGAAAGATCTAGGATTACTGATTTTTTTTTACACCATCTCCCCATGTTCTTCTAAGTCTGACCCATTAATCTATTTTCTCTGTCAACTTCAATATGCTCAATTTTTTGTATTGGCCATTGATGGCTTACGTTGCATGTTCCTGAACCATCTCAATCTCTGTTCTCCCCACCTTTCCTCAGTGACATTGTTGTTTTAAGCTATATTAGATATATCAATTTTTATGTTCCTATTCCAAGCAAGTAGCATTTGATTAATGATTAATTGGGCGATATCTACATTCAGCACAAATTCAATTTTTAATGATATAATTTAACGTTTTGGCTTAAGTTTTGATTTTTTGTCATAATTAACTGTCAAAAGCTCCTTTATTTTGAAATAGCATTCGGAAAAGTTTGTGATGCTATTTGGTGTCTCGCAGAAAATAATGAATCTTATTTTTGTTTTTGTTTTTATTTTTTGAAGTTTTTTTGGCTTACAAATAATGTGTCTTATTTGATCCATGCTAATCTTGGAATACGCATTCACAACTATGAGTGCACTGATTCTTGGATGCGGTTCGAAATCATAACTTTCATCATGACTTTTCTGATTATTCAAATTTCCATTGTGACATTGGATAGATGCATATGTGGTAAATGACCACATGGAACACAAAGCTGACATATTCTCACATTCTTTTAATTATGTCGTTAATGTCATCGATTGATTATTACTTTTACAGTTCTTATAGATTAGTTCTTGTTTGTGTATGGGACACAAAAAAAATGCATGTTCAGTACTTAGTTGCTAATTGAAACTATCTTCTCCTTGCGACCAGCTATTAATTTTCTCTAATTATTTAACTGTTGCCTATTGATTTTGTATTATTCTACTGGTTGCAGTTTTCAGAGCAGCTATCCTTCTTGGGAACCAAATGATCAGGGAAAGCAGTTCATGTCAACTCTTAGGAATTTCAGGGAGCAAAAGTTGCAAGGTCACGGAATTAGACATGTGTACTCTCCTCCTAGAAGATGGCGAGCAGACCCCAATTTGAGAGGCCCTGGAGATAGAAAGACTGTTTTCTCTGAAGAAAAGCAACATGGTAGTACTCCCGGCTATAATATGGGTTCATTGTGGCTGATTGATGAAGATCAAAAGAATCATCCCTATCTTCTTGATTGGTATTATACCTCCCGACCTCATGCTTCAACTGATCATACAAGAGACAGTCCAACAATATCGTTTGAAGTGACTGAGCAACATCCTGGAGATTATTGGATGCCATCCAAATTGAGACAAAATGAAGGAAGATATGATGATGGGTACTGGCATCATCACTATGAAGACAGAACAGAGTCTCACTTGGGGGCATCCACATCTACTCGTTACAGGGAGAGTGTACTTCAGCAGCATGATACCAGCAACTTAGCACATTCTGATAAGCGTGACTGGTGGGCTAGAAGCGGCCCATCTGGTACACAGCCCCAAACGAGTTTTCTTGAGCCTCCTGACTTCAACCACTTCACTTCGGATAGTTACTACGATAACTTTTCAGACAGAAGCTTAGAGGAGCAAGAACAACACTACTTGAATTGGAGGAGTTCTCGCAGGTTGTCACGAACTACTTATATGGAGGATGATCTTGAAGGGGGAGAGAATGTAAGTCTTCATTTCGATGATATTTATAGCAAACAGCCCGAGACTCCCACTGAATATCGTGAGCCCCCATGCTTTTGAGTTTAGCTGTCAGTAGTCTCTGTAGGTTGTTAGGAGGTTATTGTTCTCAACAATGTGGGATGCATACAGGTTTCCGAGATTGGGATTTGATTTCCTTCATCTATACATGTAATAAAAAAAAAAAGAAAAAAAAAGAAGGAAACTCTGTATTCTTTGTTGTACATAAGATTCATTATGAGGTTAGATTCTGAAGTAGGCCTCAACTCAGTTTAGAAGGCTTACATGGTTCAAAATTATTGTAGGCCTTCTGAATCTGTAAAGACAATTACAATCCATTGATACATTTCAAATCTGATTCTATTCAATTAGATTATTTTCTGTTTTGTATTGCTATGTGGGGATGGATTCAGGAGAGCTTTTTATGGTTGGTTGGTGTTGAGCAGTTGAAGTCTTCTCCTTACATTTTTAGTTTCAATATTTTTAAATTAAAAAAAAAATTCTTCCTATTTCAGTTGAAGTCTTCTCCTTTCATTATATATAGATTGAAATAAAAAAGGAATTGAAAGAAAAGTAAGTTTTAAATATATTAAAGAAAAAATAGATGGTTATGAAACATAGGGTTGACTAAAGGACGACATAAACAGATCCGTTTTCGATTTCAAAAAACAAAGATCCGTTTTCAAGAACTTCAGAAATATGTTGTAAAATACAAAATTTATTTTCCTACGCAGAACAACAGAACATAATTCCTGCTGGTTTTTTAGTCCGCTACAAACGACGTCGTTGATTGTATTCGTGGATCACCAGGGTAACAAGATAGGACACGACGTCGTTTGATTATCTTCCTGCATCGCCATTTAGCATAAACTCAGGAATTTGACGAGGGTTTAACGTTTGAAGTGAATCAACAAAAAGAGTTGCCCTTTCATAAATATATCACCAAGCTTCTCATATTTCGCCATGAAAATAGCTTCAATTTCACTTATTTCCCACCTTTCTCGCCAGAGAACCAAAACACTAACGTCTCTTCTATCGAGAAATTACATATCCGAGACTACACCATCTTCTTCCTCTTCAATTCACTCATCCATCAATCATTCCCAACACTGCTCAAAAACTAATGGTCTAATCCTCAAATCTCGCCAATTCCTAAATAACCCATCTCGTAACATTGACACCCTTGTTGAAAAAAATCCTCAAATCTCCAGTAGGCAGAGGAAAATCAATGAAAAGGCCGAGCTTGACGAGGCTTTTGAGTCTGCAGAGACAGCTGAGGAGATGCTTCAAGCTTTTAAAGACATGGAGGCTTTTTTCGACGAGAAAGAGCTTGGTCTGGCTTCCTTGAAAGTAGGGTTAAAACTTGACCAAGAAGGTGAGGACCCTGAAAAGACTTTGTCTTTTGCTAGCAGAGCTCTGAAAGCTCTTGATAAAGATGATAATAAACCTTCTTTACTTGTTGCTATGGCTTTGCAATTGATGGGTTCTGCTAATTACAGCTTAAAAAGGTTTGATGATAGTCTAGGATATTTAAATAAGGCTAATAGGATACTGGGGAGGCTAGAGGAGGAGGGAGCTAATAATGTGGAGGATATCAAGCCAGTTCTGCATGCTGTGCAGCTTGAGTTGGCTAATGTGAAGACTGCAATGGGGAGAAGAGAGGAGGCTTTAGAGAATCTCAGGAAGTGTTTAGAGATCAAGGAAATGACTTTGGAGGAAGACAGTAAGGAATTGGGTGTGGCGTACAGGGAATTGGCAGAGGCGTATGTTGCAGTTTTGAATTTCAAGGAGGCATTGCCATTTGGTCTCAAGGCCTTAGAGATACATAAACGTGGACTAGGGAATAATTCGGTAGAGGTTGCACGAGATAGGAGGCTTCTTGGAGTCATTTATACTGGGTTGGAGGAGCATGAGAAGGCATTGGAGCAGAATGAGTTGTCACAAAAGGTTTTGAAGAAGTGGGGTCTTAATTCAGATTTGCTTCATGGAGAGATTGATGCTTCAAATATGCATATTGCATTGGGCAGGTATGATGAGGCTATAAATACTTTGAAGGGTGTTGTTCAGCAGACAGAAAAGGACAGTGAGATTCGAGCATTGGTGTTTATTTCCGTGGCAAAAGCTCTGTGTAATCAAGAGAAGTTTGCTGACTCAAAGAGGTGTCTGGAGATTGCTTGTGGAATCCTCAACAGGAAAGAGGCAGTTTCTCCAGTTGAAGTTGCTGAGGCATACTCGGAGATAGCAATGCAGTATGAAACTCTGAATGAATTTGAAACAGCAATTTCATTGTTGAAGAGAACACTTTCTTTGCTTGAGAAACTCCCACAAGAACAGCATTCCGAAGGAAGTGTTTCTGCTAGAATTGGGTGGTTACTTCTGTTGACAGGTAAGGTGCCTCAGGCAATTCCTTATTTGGAGAGTGCTGCTGAAAGGTTGAAAGATAGCTTTGGTTCTAAGCATTTTGGAGTTGGTTATATCTACAACAATTTGGGGGCAGCATATTTGGTATTGGATAGACCACAGTCAGCTGCACAGATGTTTGCAGTTTCAAAAGACATAATGGATGTGGCGCTTGGTCCTCATCATGCAGATTCAATTGAGACGTGCCAAAATCTCTCAAAAGCATATGGTGCCACGGGAAGGTGAGAGAATTATTTTGTGGATTTTATAAGGTTCCAGTTTTATGCCAAACAATGTTGTGAAAAATATTTTGCAATTTTGAATCTTAATTATATTTATATACCAACGGCTCTCGTGCTATATATTTATCTAGCGACATACTCTTCTGAAGCCTTTGCCATGGTAAAGTCATAAATGTGTAGTCAGCTTTGTAGAACTTGATAATGCATACACGCATCTGCATACACATGTTCATTCATATTCATCTGTATCTTTGACGCCCACAATATTATGAGCCACTTCCTCATAAAGCTACAATAAAGCCAAGATTGCGTACTTTATTTGCTTCACTTTTTCTGATATGTACGTTTTATGTTTGTCAATAACTTCTCTTTTCCAACATTCTTGCCATTTCCACCTGCCATAGCGGAATGTTTTATTTCTCACTGAGTCTATTGTGACCATTCTGTAGAAGAGTCCTATACTTGATATGTAACACGCATGACACTATGATGCGAGGAGAAAAATCGTGCTTCTATATTGCTGCTACTGTTACCCTAATTTCCCATGTACTTTGAGGGTAAAATAGGATATATATTATCTATTTCCAACGGTATCCCTCAGTTGATATATTGGCCTAAAAGATTCTTTACCTATTTGATTCTAATTTTTCTCACATTGTTAGATGTTTTTTTTTTTTAATCTTTTGATTAATTTTCTTGATTTCTTTAGCTGCTTTCTAGTCCAAGCGTTATATTTGTTGGTGTTTTCTGATAGAGGATTTCGTCCATAGATAATTTAGTTTCCATGAAGACTCAAATTACTTGCTTTAGTGATAAAAATCTCTCAGGCATGTAACACAAATAATGCCAATTTGAGTCTTAAAAGCAGTGGCTTTTTGTAAATATGTTAAAAATTGGACTATCGTCCAATTTTCCTCATAGGAGACCCGGCTTTTGTATGCCATAATGGGGTAATGAACTTCACAAAGACTCGGAAACATTGGCTTGCTTATTGTAGTTAGGGAATCATAACTTTGCAAATACTTATGATCAGTTTATCCTTTTATTAGGGAGACATTTTGGTTTTTATGAGCAACCATTTAGCCAAAGATATATGCATGCACAAATGCATGTCTGCATGTTCATGTTTGTGATGGCAGTAATGAATTGGCAAGAAATCAGGTTATAGAAAGATTGTTATGTTATCTCTTGGTCATCATCGCATTGGAAGTTCTAAATTTTCTTTTATTTGAATATTGCAGCTATGCCCTTGCAATTGAATTTCAGCAGCGGGTAATTGATGCCTGGGAAAGCCATGGACCAAGTGCACAAGATGAACTTACAGAAGCCCGGCGACGTCTTGAACAACTAAAGACAAGTTCGTGGTACATCTAGGAACCAGCTTCCTACAAAAGCTTTGCCCTTGCCTCATGGTAGTTCCTCCAGCAGAAGCCTACATCCCGACATTCCTCTTGACCGGAAGCGAACAAACATCATATAATCATATACTATATCTGGCCCATAGTTCCAGTTGTCTTTTTTTTTCCTCTCCAAGAGTGGCTTTTTTTACTAGCCGTGATTTTCTTCTCTCTCTTCCCTCTACATGCCGCTCGTTGAATGCATATACAAGTAGCTCTAGTTATCTAAGTCACTCTAAACAACCGTTTGACATTGCGTTTGACAAAAACGCTTTTAGAGAAAAAAATTTATTTTTAAATTTTTTGAGTTTTGAAAATTGTTTTTAGAAAGAATCAGATAAATAGACATTTTTCCCATAAGCAGTTTTAAGAAAAACAATTTATAAAAAATTAAAAAAATTAATCAATTAAATTAAAAAAATTTTAAATCTACTTTTTAAACACATAACAGCAATTTCAAATGCACCCTAAATATTTAAAATAAAAATTAGTGTTGTTATTGCTGCAGTAATAGAGTCTTGACGGGTTTACGCAATGAAGAATGAAATCACTTTATTAATAATCATAGTAAGGCCTATTGTTATGCGACTTCTATGAATCACTGTATGTTTCACCATCTTAGGAAATAATAATCCTTGGAATAGCGCTTGACAATAGGTATCACCTGTTTAGTTGTATAATACTTTGCTAACATAGAATATCTTGATGATGCTTGGATTGAGGATCGTTTATCCTATAACTCATGGATGTTACTATGTTTTCCCTCTGATGTTACTTTATTTGGGAAGTGTCTCTCTATGGATATACCATAAAGCTTTGCTTAAAGACAGGACTAATGAGCTGTGATTCAATGCTAGGTTTAAAGTTTAGTCAATAACATGAGAAAAAATACAAAATGCAACTTTGGAGAGATCACTGGAACTTTTAACCAGATGAAAATAATTGCTCAAAAGACGAAGAAGATTGAGATCATTCTTAGGAAGACCTCTTTTTTTATGGTACTTATATTCACTCATTGCTGAGTCTCTTTGCCTCCATATCCTTATATTTATTCTCTTCGTCTCAAGATTTGTGGATGAATTTACATGTTTATAATATTACTCTATGTTTTTGGATCCCTGTATGTGTAGAGGAATACGATTATCCCCTTACACTTTTGGGCTTATAAAGGGGAATTTGTTGGGAAAAATCTTTCACTAATCATTCCGTAAATTATATCATGTATTCATATTCATTATGTATTATAGTCTCAATTTTTAAACGGCGTCGCATTATTCTTTAAATTAAATGATTAACGTGTATTCATTATATATCATAAACAACAACAATTATCGTATCAATGATTTTGTTCATTATTATCATAATCTTCTTCAACAAGATAAAAGAAAAAAGAATTTATTTTTTAATTGCAGAATTGTTTTAGAAAGATAAAAAAATTTTAATTTATATATTTGATTTTATTTTTTTATTTTTGAATATTTTAGTTATTGTTTTTATTATTTGTGAAGAAAAATATTAGTTTTGATATATTTTTGGAATAACATTATTGAAAATGAAAATATTTGAAATAAAAATAAATAATATAAAGAGAAAATCGTGTTTTTGGAGTTAAGGATAATTTATTTGGTAGAAATAATGAATATGTAAATGATAAACTTACAAGTTATAAATGATGAACTTACAAATTTTAAACAATGAATTTATAATTTATATACGATAAATCTGTAAGTTTAAAATAATAAATTTATAAATTATAAATAGTAAACTTATAAATGATGAAATTGTAAAATCTAAACAATTAACCTTTAAGTTCTAAATAATAAATTTGTAACTTCAACATGATAAATATGCAAGTTCAAAATGATGAACATGTAAGTTATAAATGATAAATTTGTAAGTGATAAAATAACAATTTATAAACGATAAATTTGTAAATTATAAACGATGAATCTGTTAATTGTAAACGATAAACCTGTAATTTTTAAATAATAAAATTGTAAATTCAAAATGATAAATCTTTAAGTTCAAAATGATGAACTTATAAGTTATAATTAATTAATCTATAAATTTAAAACAATAAATTTGTAAATTATAACTGATAAATTTATAAGTTTTAAAACGATAAATCTGTAAGTTATAACAGATAAACTTATAAGTTCTAAAACGATAAACCTGTAAGTTATAACAGATAAACATATTTTATATTTATTAGTTTACCAAAATTCAATTAAAGAAATGTGTATTTTTGTTTTTATTTCACACGAATAAATAGATTAATAATGCAACATAAATCTGAATTCATAATATAACAACCCTAATCATTCATAGTGGGTAGTTAGGCTGAATATAATGCAGCAGGGATTTGCCCAAATTTATACCTTACGTATCAAATATCATTCTATGTTTTCGTAACAGAATTTTGAGGTCACCGTATCAATGTGAATTGTGAAGTATGAACAAGATGGAGCACGGCGTCGTTTAACTCTCTTCCTGTCCTGCATCGCCGTATAACACATGTAGCAACCCCGGCCGAGAAAAGGAAAGAAGAAATTGGAGGATTTGCTTTGTTCAGAGGTTAAATTAAACACTTGAACTGAATCCGCAAAAAGAGTTGCACATTAATAAACCTCCTCAAATCTCACAATGAAAAGAGCTTCAATTTCACTTGTTTCTCACCTTGCTTGTCGAAGAACCAAAACAGTATCCCTTCTTCTATCCAGAAATTACATATCTAAGCCCACACCCTTTTCTTCCTCTTCACTTACTCATCCACCAATTATCCCAAATCCTGCTCAAAAACTAGTGATCTAATCTTCAAACCTCGCCAGTTCCAGAAAAACCCTTCTCGTAACATTGACACCATTGTTGGAAAAAAAATTACTCTAATCTCTATTAGGCAGAGAAAAATCAAGATTGCCTGAGGCTTCTAAGTCTGCAGAGACAACTAAGGAGAAGCTTCAAGCTTTTAAAGAAATGTAGGCTCTTTTCGACGATGAAGCGCTTGCTTTTGTTTCCATGCTAATTGGGCTAAAATTTGAACGAGAAGGTGTGGATCCTGAAAAGACTTTATCTTTTGTTAGCAGAGTCCTGTAAGTTTTTGATAAAGATAATAAACCTTTTGTTTTACTTGCTGGGGCTCTGCGATTAATGGGTTCTGCGAATTACAGCTTAAAAATAAAAAGGTTTAAAGATAGTCTAAGGTATTATAATAAGGCCAATAGGATACTAGGGAAGCTAGAGAAGGAGGGAATTCATGATCTTGAGACAATATGTTTGGTAAATAGAGCATTGGTAGAGGCTTATGTTGCAGTTGCGAATTTCAACTAGGCGTTGCCATTTGGTGAGAAGGCCTTCAAGACACGTCAAAGTTTCGTAGAGATTGATTCAGTAGAGCTTGCACGAGATAGGAGGCTTCTTGGAGCCATTTATACCAGGTCAGAGGAGCATGAGGACTTATTGGACCTGAATTATGGGTGGTCACGAATAGCTTTGAATGAGTGGAGTCTTGATTCAGATTTGTTTCATAATGTTTCGAAGATGCATATAGTCAGCGGGTGTGATGAGGTTATTAATATTTTGAAGGGCGTTGCTCAGTAGACAGAAAAAGACAGGGAGACTCGAGTATCGGTGTTTATTTCTATAGCAAAATCTGTGTGTAATCAAGAGAAGCTTGCTGACGCAAAGAGTTGTCTGGAGATCGCTTGGGGAATCCTCGACAAGAAAGAAGCAGTTTCAACTGCACCTAAAGTTGCTGAGACATACTCAGTGCTAGAGAATGAATTTGAAACAGCAATTTCATTGTTGAAGAGAACACTTTCTTTGCTTGAGCACAAGAACAACATTCCAAAGGATGTGTTTCTGCTAGAATTGGGTGGTTACTTCTGTTGACAGGTAAGGTAACTCGAGCAATTCCATACTTGGAGAGTGCTGCTGAAAGGTGGAAAAAGAGTTTTGGTTGTAAGCATTCTGGAGTTGGTTACCAAAGTCAGCTGCACAGATGTTAGCATTTGCAGAAGACATCATGGATGCGGCGCATGGTCGTCATCATGAAAATTCAATAGAGGCATGCCAAAATCTCTCAAAAGCATATGGTGCCATGGAAGATGAGAGAATTATTTTATAGATTCTAAGTTTCCAAGTTTCATTCCGAACAATGTCTTGGAAAATATTTAGCAATTCTGAATCTTAACTATATTTATATACCAGCTGCTCTTTTGCCTATATATTTATCTAGCGACTTACTCCTCTGAAGCCTTTGCCAAGGGAAATTCATAAATGTGTTTTCAGTTTTGTAGATCTTGATAATGCATACATGCATCCTTATACACAGTACATTCATAATCATATGTATTCTGAGCTACTTCCTCATAAAACTTCAATAAAACCAAAATAGCATACTTTATTTGCATCTCCATTTTCAGATATATAACTTTTTACGTTTGCCAATAACTCTTCATTTTGGAGCTTCCTGCGATCTCCACCTGCCGAATCTGAATGTTTTTATTTCTCATTGAATCTTTTCTTTCATTCTGCAGAAAATTCCTATACTTGGTATGTAACCATGCTTTTTTATTGCTGCTACTGTTACTCTAATGTCCCATTTACTTTGATGGTAAAATGGGACATATATTATCTATTTTGGATATTTATTTATTAGGCTAAAAGATTCTCTACCTATTTTTTTTATTAATTTTCCTTCCATAATATATATATTTTTGAATCTCTTGATTCATTTTGTTGCTTTCTTTAGCTGCAAAGATTGTATTGTCTTATTATTAGGCCTGCCATCCAGGTTGCTCACTCTTGCACAAAGGGCAGAAAGGGAAAAGAAGTGTCAGGTGGCACAAGTTAGTTATTCTGGATTTTTAGGGAGAATATAAGCTTATATATAGGTGGACAGAGTTTGTTATGCCTTGGAAGTGGGAAATTCCAGGAATAAAAATGGTAGTGTCTAGTGAGTTTGGCATGGAAATTTTATGTGAAAAGTTTTGTGGAGAGTAGGGGAGCTCTCGAATTCTCTCTAAGATTGTATTCTTCCAGTTACCATTGCTTCTTTTGAAATCAATACTGTCAGATTTCTTCATTCCTGTGATTTTGCTTTTGCTGGTGTGCTTGCGTTGTGCCTTGCTGGATTAATTTTTGCATGTGTTGACAATGGTTCCTATCACTTATCTCTTGGTCATCGGTTTAGAATTATGAAATTCTAAATTTTCTTTTACTTGGATACTATGAAGCATGGACACTCCAACTATATAGCGTGTCGCGTTTCCGACATCGACACTTGCCGGATACTGACACGAAACGTCTTGGGTGCGTTTTGTAATTTTCTAAAAATTAGAAACACATTCTTTTAAGTTAAAAACATGTTTTTCTCTTTCAAAAAACCTAAAACCTATGTATAATACCAATCATTGCTCATTATATTTGATTGTATGTCATTTTTATTTAATTTTATATAAAAATAATAACTTGAAATTATATCTCTTGAATTTAATATTTATAAATTTACCTCTATATTTTTAATATTTACACGTTTTCTCCGCGTGTCCGTGTCCTATATTTTTATAAATGTCGTTTTCCAGTGTCCGTTTCCGTGTCCGTGTCCGTATCCGTGCTACATAGCTTGGATATTGCAGCTATGCCCATGCAATCAAATTTCAGCAGCAGGTAATTGATGCCTGGAAAAGGTATAGACCAAGTGCAAGACATGAGTTTTCTTTTCCGGTACCAAGTGCACGAGATGAACTTACAAAAGCCCAGCAAAGACTTCAACAACTAAAGACGAAAGCTCGTGGTGAATCTACATACCAGCTTCCTACAAAAGCTTTGCCCTTACGGTGGTGTTTTTACTTACCATAAACATGTTATTTTCTTCTCTCTTTCACTCTACGTCTTATATTGCATGTATATACAAAAGTAGCTCTTGTTATTTAAGTCAATCTCAAGGATTTGAAATAAAATCAGTGTTGTTACAGCTGCAGTTATTCAGTATTGATGGGTTCACACAGTGAAGATTGAAATCTCTTTATAAATAATCTCTGTCTGCAAATCAGTGTATTTTTCACATCTTGGGAAATAATAACCCCTTGAGATAAAGCTTGCCTGGCATGGATCACCTTCGCATAATTATGTTTAATTGCATAATACTTTTTGAACATGGAATATATTTGATGATGCTTGCATTGAGGACTGTTTCTCATCATGCTTCATGCCATTACTCATGAATATTACTCTGTTTCCACTTTCCTCAGATAGGTTTAACTGAAATGCGAGGAAAGAAACTTTTTTTAGGCTTTATGTGGCAAGCGTCTCTCTCTTTGTGGATACTTCCTAAAGCTTTGCGTGATGACGAGCTATGGTTCAAACCTAAGTTTAAAGTTTAGTCTGTAATATTTAGGGATACAACAGTACTCTACTCTTTACCAGTATGAGTATAATTGCTTAAAAGACAGATGGTGATCATTCTTAGGATGGCCTCTTTTTATGGTACTTATTCATTGCTGGGGTCCCTCTGCCGCGTTTAGATTTCAAAATATCAGCCCCCATCCATATCCTTACATATATTTTTTCTTTCTGTCTCTCAAGATTTGTGAACGAAAAGTGCACAAGCAATCATTCTCATTCATGAAGAGGATGCAACTTACAAACAAAATTAAAAATTCATCAACCTTAGCTACAGTGGTTTACGCAATGATTCTCATTCCCATGCCTACATTTCATCTCTTCCTGTTCTGGAATTGTCAAATCATCTTTGCAAAGTCCGACCAACCCCACATTAAGAAACAAAGATTAAACAGAAAGTAATTAATCGAAAACTACACGATGTCACTTTGCTACCTGAATTCATTTGGAAGAAGTGCTTTTCTTGATCCTCTACCTTGACTTGACGATCGAAATGGAAGAGGGAATGATCTTCGATCTCTGCTACTACTCTCTTCATTGGTGGTGATCCCTCTTTGATGTGTACTTTGTTGAATGATTGCTTGAACACTTAAATAAAGCTGTTGATCAACTGCAGAATCCAAGGAGAAAGATCTCCTGATGGGCTGAATGCAGAACTGATCGTCTTTCTCTCTTATATCAATACACTCATCCCCCATAATAGAAAGATGGTGTCTTTTTCTTGGTTTTAACTTCCCGATTTTGTGCACCATTTTTGCTGGTGATTGGTATCTATGCTGCATCTCAACTTCTCTAGAGGAATCTCTTTCCTGTTGCCTACGAGGCAACAGAACTCTTTCCTCTTCTCCTCCCAATTCAATTACAACGAAATCTTCATCGCCGCCCATTTGACTATCAGTATAAGGCTGTGAACCCTGAGGGGAAGAGGTGGGTGCGATTATCTGATCAATAGGATACTTAGTAGTACCTGAAATGCTTGTTCTACAAAGTGGGCAGTTAGCATTACTTTGAAGCCAAACATCAATGCAATCTAAATGAAATGAGTGGCTGCAATTGGGAAGAACTCTAACCATATCCATTTCTTGAAACTCATTCAAACACACTACACATCCATGGATGCTTGTCTCCTCAGCTTCCCCTCTTCTGTACTTAAACGTTGGGATTTCGCGAATAATCGATTCATCGAGCCCCCGAGTCCACATTGTTGGAGAGAAAGCAATGAATGAATCTGCATTTCTTCTAGCACGCCAGGTAGTAATCCATCTTGACAAATTAACATGGTGCCAATTTGAGCAGCATTTGTTCACAAAGATATAGTAGCAAAATAGCACTAAAGCTGAGGCCGTGATGCTAAGTACAGCAATGGTTAGTATGGGAAAAGCATGGTCTGAAGAAGATGAAGGTGATCCATAGATAGGATTGGGCTTATTTTTGTGGGTTACTGCTGCCATATGAAAATTGGGTTGCATCATGAGAAATAGTAGATATATTGAAGTATAAAGATATATAAGAAGAAGGGGTTGACTAATTAAGTGGCGTAAGGCACTCCCATATAAAAGCTAGTACAACAAATAAAGTTTTTAGATAAAAAATTCCAATATATGATAATGATGAGGAGAAGAAAAAAAGTATGGGTTGAAAAGATCATGAAGAAAGATAACTTTGAGTGAAGTATAATAATAATATGTGATTGAATGAACGTGTAAACTTGTGATAGAAGCAATGGTATGTCCGCCAGCATATACACAAATTAATTGGAAAAGAGGGTTTGGTCTAGTTGAGGCCATTAATGTTGCACATGTGGGGGAGCTTCATGCGTGGTTTGATATTTATAATTTATTTAAGTTGCCTCTTGAACCTTTTATTAATTATGTATCTTTCCTTTCATTTTTCTTTATTTCCTTTACTCGTCAAAATAACTTGCTTAACTACGAGCAAATATAAAATCAACCTCAAAACACTTTGTTGAATAAAATAAAAAGCTCCAAAAACTCAATACTCAGTTCGACCAATATAATTTAAAAAAAAAATGAAATAAAAATAAATTTCAAGATCAGGGTTTTTGGAGCGTTTGTCTTTTCTTTTTCTTTTAAAAAAAGGAAATTAAATTACCTGGAAATATGATTTCATATCACCTCATAACCCTTGGACAGCATTATACAGAGGCTATAACTAGCTTCTTCAGTTTATTTTAAACAAAACAATGTTGGACCCAACAAGCATTTCCTATACTTATTTATAGAGACAAAAATCCCCCACCAATCCCTTTACTCTTTGGAAAATAGCATTCTTTTCAGCTATTTTCAAATTTCTGCAATAACTTTCTCTGGTTCCATTTTGTTCTTCTCGAGTTGCAAATTAAATCTTTATCAAGATCGACATAAACAAGAGATTAAAATTATTTTATATACTATGCATCTTTATATACTATGGGATTGCACAAACAATGTATTAAAGATGTCATTCTCTTGACTTTCACGTGAGATTCAAATTTCAAAGGCTAGTCAAAAGAGTTTGTTTTTTTTTTCAGTAATTAATTAACCAAAAAGACAGATATTCAAACAGCAGATTGGCTACGAAATTTAGAAACAGAAATATTTTCAAGACAGGAAAATTGGAAAACTCTGTCGCTAAATTCCGTCCCCAGATTGTGTATTTCTCTGAGTGAATATTAATATTGGCCAAAAAGGGCATCAAGATATAGGTAAAACTCTACTACTCAAGAAATGTTCTTTTTTGGTAGGGAAATTTAAGGGCTCATCCTCCACAATTGGCCTTTCCACACAAAATTTTTCTTTTGAATGCTAGTCAAGAAAAATAAATAAAATTCATTGAATAGATAGAGCTGGGTTGGGTCGAGTCTGGTTGAGTTGGAGATTTTCAAATCCAGTCTCAGCCCGGCTCAATTCGACTAATCCAGCATAAAGCTTTGCAGGCCCATACATTAAATTTTTTATTTTTGCTGTAGTCTTATTATCAAGTATTTGTTTCTGAAAAAAACAGCTTTTTAGTCTTGAGTTTTATGCATGTGAAATTGCACATCTCATCAATTTAATTAATCAAAGTAAAAAATACTGAATACATGATAACTCCATGGTATCATAGTCTCAACTTATAATAGGTGAGATAAGCTATTTGTGATGAGAGCATCACGTGAATAGATGAGTGAGTGTGTCAAATCTCATATGAGTTAGAGGCTGATATGAGATTTATTAGATTTAAGTATTGCATATCTTATTAATCAATTTTTCAATTTAGTTTCCATTTGATTTTTCAATTTTTCAATATTTCCCCCTCTTAATTAGGCAAATGTTTAGGCGCGGCAAGCAGCCAA
Source organism: Triadica sebifera (assembly GCA_023653625.1). Classification (NCBI taxonomy): domain Eukaryota; kingdom Viridiplantae; phylum Streptophyta; class Magnoliopsida; order Malpighiales; family Euphorbiaceae; genus Triadica; species Triadica sebifera. Next base: position 2,556,688 of record CM042913.1, read on the forward strand.
GCACATTGATTTATAGTACTATATATAAAGTTTTGAACTAGTTATGATAAACCACTTAATATTATAATTTGGATTAAAATCCTTTCATGTTTGGTAAATATGATACATCATGCCGTTCATTTGTAAATGAATGGGTTAAGATAAAATTTAATTGAATAATTCATTTTTTTTAAAAAAAATTTACATGTGTTGATGGAGTTTGATTATATTTTGTTAAATTGAAAGTTTTGAAATGCGATTTATAGTGTAGAACTATATTAGGCCATATTATATGTGATAATTGAGCTTTTGTATGAAACTTTTAATGAGTTCTTATTTGAGAAGGATTATCCGTTAAGTTTATAAAAATGTGATATAAAATTTTGCTTCTTTATAGATTCTTGAAATTGGAAAATGCTTATTAATCATAACTAATTAAATCTAAAGTGGATGACTTTGGCACAAAATTTTTTTGGCTTAACCAAAGATTTCAAATTCGAGTTTTGAGAATACGACTATCTTTTAACTCTTAAGTGAGTTTTTTATCATCTTTCAATATCCTACTCGTCACGAACAAAATTAATTTCAGTCCGTTGATATATAAACTGAATATATTTTTTATTCAGTGAAGGGTTGGTGAAGAGATAATTTCAAATGTTAGAACTAAGTTAGAAAAACGATGGGTTAATAATTTTGGGTATCTTGGCCAATATGTGTGATATGTATATGTGAAAACTTGAATTAGAAATTTGCTTATTTGTTGCTTGCTCGGAGAAACAAAGGAAGTGAAAAGACAAAATGATTAATTTTAAGTGAGGCATGTAATGGCTATATTTGCAAATCAACGGTTAAGATTCACGGTAACATAATCCTAATCCATTTTTTCTTGGCCTATATTTATTAACATTATAAAGAAATTTATCTAAATATCTTTTATTTGTAAACTGAATTAATAACTTATTTCAATGTCTAAAAAAATCTAGAATCAATTTATTTTATAAAAATAAAATTATAGAATGATGGGCTTAGTTTAGAAATAAATACATAACAATATAGCAGACGAGAACTTTCCTAAGCAAAAGAATGTGATGACTGCTATATTAAAATTATAATGGCCGGGTGAACCGGCGTCGTTTATTTAATTAATAAATAAAGCCAAATTAATTAAAATACTGAAAAGCAGCAAATCATGATTTGCCCTAAGTGATTAATCCTAAAGACAGCCACCCAAACTCTGAATGTCAAAAGTAGCTAGCTGACCTTGTTTTTTTTATTTATTAGGAGAGTAAGAAAGTAATAAATTCCTATCAATATTGGTGAATGGTAAAAAATGGTTCAATTAGATCGATTTAGATAAAAAAATTATAAATAAATTAATCAAATCGATTTTTAAATATTTTAATATTTAATTAAATCAAATACTATTAAATATATTATTTGAATTCAATTTGAATATTCATTTTAGTCGATTTAATAAATAAAGTAAAAAAATAAAACTATCATAAAAATTCGATAAATATTAATTTAAAATTATAATCAAAATAACATAATAAATATTATCTAAAATATAAAATTCATTATACTACTTTAACTTCAAGAAAATTCAAAATATAATTTATAAATTAATAAAGTAAATTATTGTTCAATTATGGTATTCCAAATGAAGTTGAAGAATAAAGATAATTAAATAGTTTATAATTTTAGAAAATTATTAGTATTAGTTCACTATATATATTAAAAGAGACTCTATATTATTGGTTCGGTTCGATTTTATTGTATATATAGTTTTTAATCCAAAACCAAATTAAAATATCTGATTATAAAAATTTCAAAAGCATAATCATTTATAAAACCACTTAAACCATGATTTTCAATTTACATTGAATTGAATCGATTCGGTTTGGTTAATTTTTGTGCAATCCTAGTAAATGATAGCCAATAGACTAGATAATGAAACATCTCTCAATTTTCACAAGTAAAAATATTAATCAAGCTATACTCCTTGATTGGCAGTTAGTTGATCTTAATTATTAGGACCAACCCATAACTGCAATTTATAGGAATATTCATAACACTCTATTTTAAAATATTTTTCAATACTCATCTTCTGATTTTCTGATTGTTTAGTGAGAAAAAAAATTAAATATATTTTTTCTCTTCTTAGCATTTCTCTTCCTTCTTTATATATTACAAGAAGAATGTTAAAAATATTCACTTTTTGATTAATTAGTAGGAAAAGAGATCAATTTTAAAATAAGGAGAAAACAAAAATTTACTTATAAGAAAGTAAATATTAGAAAATATTTTAAAAGAAGGAATATCGTTACGCATTCATCCAACAATTGTTATAATGTCAAAGCAAGTCGTATCTGCAACTAAAATAATCAAGAAATTGACAACACCATGATTATTATAACAAATTATATCTTCACCAACATATCCGCCCTCAATACCATATATAGAATTCATTATTTTACTTAAAAACCTTGTCGTTGAAATAAACTAATTGGGTGACAATTTTGAGCTAGATTCTTAGTTGGCTAATTCTTCTATTTATTTAATGCTCTTTTTTGGCTTTTTGCCATCAAATCCAATCGATTAACCACAAACAAAAAGCAGATGAATGCACCTTAGACACACGACGCCGTCCATGTGTCATAAAATCTTCCATTGATTGCAAGATTTATCCATTACATTCTACACAGTTACTTTGATGTCATGTTTTTAAGTCCCTTATATACAGGGGTGGCAAATTGGTGAATTTGGGTGGGTATGAGTTGAATTATTTGTCATCTATTTATATTCATTTAATTATTATATAGGTATTCATACTCATTTAATCCTAATTGATTCTAATCCACCCATTTATATATTTATTATATAATAATAATAATAATACATCTCAAATTTATTTCAAATTTTGATTTTTTTCTTATTAAATATTAAAATATTATGAAACTATTTTTTAATAATTAAATATTTTAAACAAATTATTATTATTAATAATTAAAAATTTCATTGATTTTACCAATAATATTTTATTGATATTTTTAAAAAATGTTGTATGCAAAAATAAAAAAAATCAAGCAATTAAATTTATTTATTTATATAAATATTGATTTTGATTATGCCACTTGAGATTATTACGAAGATGAATATAATCTAACTTGTATTTATTCTCAGTGAGACCACTTTTAATTACTTCAATAATGGAGTAGAGTTATTAAAATATTGATTTTGATTTTATTTTATATTTGATTCAGTTTTTTATGTGAATATTTAATTCAATTTTTAATTGAGTTTTTCATTGTATCCTGATTGATGAGTATATAATTTTTAAAATTTGATTTCAGTATTTGAAATTTTTTTAAAATAACAATAATGTCTTATAATTATAATTTTATCATAATATTAAATATATCATGTCATATATTAATTCAATAACTAGTCAATTTTATCAAATTGTTCTTTATAATTTTTTAAATTTATTTTTAGTTCTATATAAATATAAATGTTAAATAATTTATTGATTGTTTGCCGTACAAAAAATATATATACATATAGAAGAAATAAGAAAATATTTTTAAAAAAATTAAGAGAAATAATAATCTAAAAAAATAAATAATAATAATAATAAATTTTCAGAATTGATTTTAAAAAAAATCAGAGTTGAATGGTTACAATAGACCCCATATAAATTCCCAAGGAAATTGGAAACAAGTGGGAGCAGATCCCAGTTATAGAATTAGTGACAATTTTTTTCCATAGAGAGAATGATGCAAGATCAATTGGTTATAAATTTTTGAAAAGTGTCAAATAATCTGTGTTTGTGGACTAAAAAAAATAAATGAATTGAAATGAGTTTCATATACAACCCTTTAATATTCATATATTAATGGGTCAAAAAGGATTGAACTCATTTAATATTTATTTATATTTTAACTATTTATTTATCACGCATATCCTTATTTAAGTGGGTGGATAAATGAGTATGAATAATTTTATCAACCCTATTTATAAAGTAACTAATTTCATTTTTTTTTCCGAAAGAATTGTCTTCTCTTCACTTCAGCATATATAAAATGCAATCCTAAATAATTAAATAAAAACTTTCATAAATATTTGTATACTTTTTATTTCTATGTATAAGCGAGCGATCATGAAAACGCATAAAATTTTGATTGATCAAGCACTATAGTAAAATAATATATTGAAACGACTCATTTAAAAAATTACTTATAATTTAGCATATAATAAAAAAATTTCACCACATATTATAAAATTTCAGGACATTTTAAATGGAGTATTGGAATAGATGAATTTTCAATCTAATTCATATACTAAGTTAGTTTAAAGAATAAAAATTGTAGAATGAATTATAAAGAATATTTACATCTTATGATGGTCCCGACATACGTGGAATAGCATTGGGACTGAAAATATGGGTGGACAATAAGCAGCAACTAATTGACGGTGGCTTTTATATTTTATGCATATATATGGTACAGGGATCCCAATACCATGAAAATCAACATGTTTATTCCTAATGAAACTAGAGACACAACAAATTAATAAAGTACTGCCTGTGACTTTATAAATCCTTAATTATAATAATGATGTTATTAATAAATAAATAAGAACATATGAGCAAGTGACCGAAGGCTCAAGCGTAAGCGATATTACCTCATCATCAACTCAAAAACATGACATAATACTGTACAAGTAAGCAATCTCATCATCTCACGTCTGGCATTCTCAGATGTCTTAATTATTAAAATAACAATTGTCACTTTCAATTCCCAATCTGGATTTCTTTTATTAATAAAAAATAATCTTGGATTATTTATTTAACTAACTGATAACGTAGCCTTGATGACGAATTAAGCAGACGTAATCACCTAATGACCTCGCTACCAGTTAATACAAGTTTTGGGAAAGTAACTAGCAGATTATAAACTACTATGATTAATCTTTGATTTGATTAGTTTATGACGTCACCACATACAGCATCGATCAAGTCATTAATCGACAAGAATATGAAATTAATAAATGGAGAAAAAAAGAACAAACAGTGGTCCTCTCTTCTCAAGCTATTCATCACCCGTATCCCATTCATTGGATTACCGTTGAATTATTAATCTTTATTTATGTTCTTTTTTTATATAATTTTTTAATTTATGGAGATTTGATCCATTCTTGCATATAAATGTGAGGATGAAGCTGCGGGGTGTCTACAGCATTGAATTAAGTGGGTATAATGGAGAAAGAAGACCCTGAATGCAAGGTGACAGAAGACCGTAAATACAGAGGCGTCAGACGGCGGCCTTGGGGGAAATACGCGGCGGAGATTCGTGACTCGATGAGGCAAGGAGCGAGGATATGGTTAGGAACTTTTGATACTGCTGAGGAAGCTGCAAGAGCATACGATAGAGCTGCTTATTCAATGAGAGGTCAATTAGCAATACTCAACTTCCCCAATGAATACCCCACAACTAGGGTTAATTCTGCTGCTTCCTCCTCTTCCTCTTCCTCTTCCTCTTCCTCTTCCTCTTCCTCGTTATCGTCCTCATCCTCATCCGCATCATCATCAGCAGCATCTTCTTCTTCCTCTTTCTCAATTTTGCAGAATATGGAAACCTGTGGGGGCGTCCAAAGAAGAGAAGTCATTGAATTTGAGTATCTGGATGATAAGTTGCTGGATGATCTTCTTGATTTTGAGGAGAATAAGAGTGACAAAGATTGAATCTTTATGTCATAGGATTGAATCCTAATGTTCATAAAAATTCAGAAAATAATTTTTTGGCGCCTTAAATTAATTAACCACTAGCAATTTTTTGTTCTAAATTATTTTATTTTATTATTTTATTGGTTTTCCTTTTATCAATTTATCCCCTTTACACATGGGGACTTGGTTTCTATGATTGCAGTGGAAATGACTGCTTTAATTTTCTTTTCTTTTTTTTTTTTAATTTCCATGTCTCTCTCCACTTTTGAAAATTTTGTTGTAAATATTCAGTGGGTTTGACTTCAACTTTTCAAGATATTGGCTTTTGGCCGCCAATTGAAATTAAGTTGGAGATTTGGAATCAATTGATGTTTTGGGTGCTGGGCTGAGATGTCTGTGACGAAACATTATTATGATTGGGTCAGAATATCCAACAGGACCTTCATTCGTCCTTCACGACCCCGTGCGATAGGCAAAATATCATATGAAAGATTGATTAATGATATAATTTATACATAAAAAATTTAATTAATTAATTAATTAATAACCCGGCCTCTGAAATCAAAGTAAATGCAATTTCTTTCCATTATTGAACAGGAGCATAAATTTTGTTTTCATTAATGGTAAAATAATAATGGAATACAAAAATTGAAGGTTACAAGACTTGCATTCGAATGAAGAATTGCCAAAAATGAAAGAATTATAAATCATCACAAACTAAATAAGCGTCACAGCTGCCGCCTAGTGCCGTCTTGTGTTTCAAGAAGATCCTCCAATAATTTATTATCTAAGTACTCGAACTCTAAAACTTCTTGCTCTGCAGAAGAACCCATAAAGCCATAGCTCATAGGAGGAGGAGCACTAGCAGAGCAAGAAGAAGAAGAAGAAGAAGAAGAAGAAGAAGAAGATGAAGAAGAAGAGGAAGAGAATGATAGCTGAGAACTTTGGTTATGGTATTGATATTCATTTGGAAAGTTAAGAATGGCTAAATTACCACGAAACGCAAAAGCAGCTCGGTCATATGCCCTAGCTGCCTCCTCCGCCGTCTCATAAGTTCCTAGCCACCGCCGTGCACCATTCCTTGTTGGGTCACGTATCTCCGCCGCGAACTTCCCCCACGGCCGCCGACGAATCCCTCGGTACCGAGCCTCTCCGCTTGCTCTTTCTTGCTTCTTTGTGTTCTTACTATTACCTCCTTGTGATGCTTCCATTTTTTTTTTTAATTTAACTATAAACGGTCTACTTTGATTTCAAAGTTGATGGCAAAAAAATGCCACGTTTTGATGTGCTTATATACAAAGAATTACAAGGATAATATGCCCAAAATTAAATAAATTAAATAAATAAAATATATTAGTGAAAGGCTAAATTTAAAAGAGGTCATATTTGACGGTTTTGGATTATTGTTGATTGTACTTTCTAGGAAACTTCTTTTTCTTCATATAGCAAATAGAAAATTCTATTTAAATTGGTCCATGCAAACATTTTATTAAAGTTACGTATTTAATTATGAATTTTTTCATCACCTTTATGTTCAATGGATTTGGGCAAAATCAAAACAAGTTTATAATATTATAGGTGCAAAGTGGATGCTGAGGTTCAGTAACTTGACATTAATTTTTCTTTACTAATTCATTTCCCCAATATTACTATATTGTGGTTATTGGGGGCAGGTTGAAAAAATAAAAAATAGAAATCTTAAAGGTTAACAATGAATTTTCACACTAAATTAAAAGGGTTTTTTTTTGCGTAATTAAAATCTTAAGTAGTTCTTATATATAAAAAAAAAATACTAAAAATGTATTCTCTGCAAAGTATATAGGGGAAATGACAGGTCGAGTGAAATTAAAAACTTAAATAAACTTTTTCAATGCAATAATTTTTTTTTGTTTTTTTTTCTTGACCTATATATTCTTTATATATTATAACTTCTATGTTATCTGATTATAGTGTTAATGCACTAGATCCAAATGAATTGATTTATAAATAGACCGATCATTGAAAATCTTAATAAAAATGTCATAACAATTATATGGGAAGTCATTTATATGTCAAATACAAGTATATATTTTAAATATTTATAATATTACTAGCTAACATAAGATATTCCATTGCGTAGTTTTAGTTATCAACTACAATCTTAAGAACTTTCTTACCTACAAATGATGAGTTTAAATTCCAAGTCTCAACAGATTAATAGGAAGTTCATCTAGAAAAAGAAGCATACACACATGAACAGTTGTTGGTTGAGAAAATGATTTTCATCTCATGAGTCTCCGCAAGCTTTAATTAGTAAACTCAAATTGATGAAACATGGTATCAAAAATTTTAGAAATCCTGAACCCACAAGGATAACTTGACGGTAGGTTCATCAACTCAAGTTTGATTCCCTTTCTCTCCGCATATGTAAACTAAAAAAAAATCTTTTAGAAATCCCAATAATATATCAGATTACAAATAGTGATTATATATATAATACTTAATTTCCTGATAGTGGATGTTGGAATCCATTTTCGACTTTTCCTTCTAATATTTGAATTACATATTATGCCTTTAAATAAACCATGGTCCAAAATGGAGACATTTTTCCTTTTTTTTCCAAGTGGAGATCCATTTTTAGGACAAAATGATGATTTTTTTTAGGGTGTCTAAAGGACAAAATGATGATCGGAAATCCACTTGCAGACTTTTAAATATAAGAAGGGGATGAATATTATATAGGATTTCCTCTAATTTTCGTAGTCGGAAATTGTTTTCTTTCATTGATAAATGTATGTAATTTGAACAGTTTCCTCAGCTCTTTTGATTACTTTACATTAATTATTTGACAAAGTGATTTTTTTATATAGAAAAGAGTTAATTTCACTTTTTTTATATAGAAAATAGTTAATTTCACTAATTAATAGTTAATACATAGTCACAGAATTTAATTTTCTTCAAAATTTAGTTAATTAGCTTTACTTACTAAATTTTAAAGATAACTAAGTAAATTCTGACTATGTATAAATATATTGAAAAAATAAGGTGCTATAAACTATGAAGTAATTAGAATTACTTCGAAAGAAAAAATAGTGGTAATTAGCTGCAATTTGGACTGCTGACCGTAGCGTTATCTCTTATTTTCCAAATGGATCAATATTGTTGAATTCAAGCCCAATAAATTGGAGAAGCCCACCCTTTTTTTTCTTTTCCTTTTCTTTGTTCCACTACCATATTACCATTTACCACAGGAACAAGAAAAATGAAAGAACAGAAATTAAGGGACAATCAGTTATTGCTTTTATTAGGTTTATTTTTAATTTGTTCAAATCTGTTAAAAAAATATTATTTTTTGAATTATTTATTTTCTATACTCTCAAAAAAACTATTTTCTTATTTTTTTAAAATTATTTGTCTGTCTTAGAAAACAAATAAAAAAGTGATTTTCAAAATTTAATTTAAATGTATAATAATTTGGCAGATGCATTATGGTTTTTTTTTGTTTCTTTTCACAATTCATATTCTTATCTATCAAACCTTATTAAATTCTATAAGAATAAAATTATCTTATCTTATTGAAGAAGATTTCTTGTTTCTTATATAATTAAATATTCTTGTTACTTATTTTCACTAGTCGTTTCTTTTTTATGAGTTTTTCTTGCCTTATTGTGCCAAAAAAATATTTTTAAATTATATATATATATATATATATATATATATATATATATATATATATATATATATATATATATATATATATTAAATTTTGATTAAACATATAAATTTTTTACGCTTAACAACCCCGAATCGTTGAAATAATTACAACTTAAAATGTGAAAATACATTAGTTTGAGTTTGTTCATATAAAGGAGAGTTATGAAATATTAAAAATAATTACTCATGTATTTTATTGATATTAATTATTATTTCAAGCATTTAGAATATAAAAATTAAACAATTAGAATAAAGTTCCAAACAAGAAACTTGAATAAAAGTTTAGACAAAACTCACCGATCGAGTCAAAGAGAATCAATTTGGAACTTTGTTTTAATTAGTTTGACGACTATGAGTACCACATAACATGTTTGGTGACAGCAATAAAATTATTTAAAACCTTAAAACATTAAATTAATTTGAGGACAACCTTTTTGTAAATTTACTCAATATTTACTCTTTTATTTTATTTTATTTTATTTTTGTGTTTTTCCTTTGGCAACATTTAATTGCCAAGACAACTATCATATAAGAAGACAATATTCTTCATCTCGGACTCCCTGGTTCCTCCACTCTATACCAACTTCCTACAAGGTATATATGATTCTTATTGGAAATATTGTTTAAAATAATCTTATGTAAAAAGTTAGATAATGCAATGTTTACTGTAATTATATGGTAAAATAACGAGGGAATTGGGCAACCAAATAAGTTATGCATGTTGGGAAATGACACTAATTTGCCTATAATCAGATTTATAAGAAAACGAAAAAAATGCGAACTAATAAGACACACAAGTTGATAACGGAGTTCGGCCAATTATGCCTACGTCTCCGGACTGATGCAGATCTTTTATTGAAGGAAGAGAAATTTACAAAGTGTTTACAAACACTTACAACTCACAACCTCTCACTAATGTTTCTCTCTCACTTTTAGATGAAATGCATTACAAATGAATTTCTATGGCTATATATAAGCTTAACCTTCTCAATGGACGATCAAGATTAATTCTCACATACTTTGATAGATGGTTGAGATCATTTCTCACCTACCGTCTCACCCACCAAATGGATGGTCAAGATTAATCCTCACCTACCATCTTACCAACCAAATATATGGTCAAGATTAATTCTCACCCACCAAATGGATGGTCAAGATTAATTGTCACCTAACATCTTACCTACCAAATATTTTGTCAATAAAAGATGCACCGTCCATCTTTATTGTCATTTATTTCTAGTTCATGTGTAGTTTGACCAACAATCTCCCACTTGAAAACTAGTTTCAATCTGTCTTCACACCTCGATCAATGCAGCAGCCTTTCTGGTCTTGTTACTCTAGCAGACCAACTGAAGTTGAGCACAACTTCAGTTTGTCGATAGTCACCACCTTTGTCAACATGTCCGCTGGATTTCTACTTTCTTGGATCTTCTCCAGTACTAACACATCATCTTCCAATAAAGATCTGATGAAGTGGTAACGAAGCCCAATATGCTTGGTTCTGGAATGAAATGTTAAATTTTTCGTCAAGTGTATCGCACTTTGACTATCACTATGCAAAATATTATTCTCCTTTTTGAATCCCAACTCAGTTAACAAACCTTGAAGCCATATCATCTCTTTACTAGCTTCAGTCACTGCTACATACTCAGCCTCTGTAGTGGATAAAGTGACAATCTTCTGTATTTGTGACATCCAACTAACAGCTATAGTTCCAACAGTGAATATGTAACCAGTGGTGCTTCTTCGGTGATCGACTTCTCCTCCAAAGTCTGCATCTATGTAGCCTTGTACTTTTAACTCTCCTTTACCAAAGTACAGACACTTCTCCGTGGTGCCTTGTAAATACCTCAAAATCCACTTGACTGCTTCCTAATGAGCATTTCCTAGATTTGACATAAATCTGCTAACAACTCCCACTACATGGCCAATATCTGGTCTAGTACAGACCATTGCATACATAGAACTTCCAATAGCTGAGGCATAAAAAACCTTAGCCATGAATTCTCTCTCTTCCTCCGTTTGAGGGAATTGATTATTGGATAGGCGAAAATGATTGGCCAAGGGTGTGTTAATTGGCTTGGCGTTGCTCATGTTGAATCTCTGCAAAACACGGTTGATGTACTCTGCTTGAGATAACTGCAAGAACCCTTTCTGCTTATCTCTTGTGATTTGCATTCCAAGAATCTTCTTTGTTGGGCCCAAGTCTTTCATGTCAAACTCTTTTGACAATTGTTGCTTCAACCTTCTGATATCATTCATATTTGAACCTGCTACTAACATATCATCGACATAAAGTAGCAAAATGATATAACTTGATCTATATCTCTTGAAGTAACAACTGTCTTCCTTGTGCATAAAGCAAAATGACTAACATATCATCGGCATTGCACTTCTATAAATCTTCATTGTGCATAAAGCTGTCAAACTTTCTGTACCACTGTCTTGGGGCTTGTTTCAGGCCATACAAACTCTTCTTGAGTCTGCACACCATGTTCTCTTTCCCTTTTTCTGAGAAACCTTATGGTTGATGCATGTATATTTCTTCATCTAAGTTTCTGTGAAGAAATGTTGTTTTCACATCCAGCTGTTCAAAATGAAGATCTTCAATAGCCACAATACTCAATACTGTTATAATAGTATTGAGCTTCACAACGGGAGCAAAAATATCGGTGTAGTCAACTTCTTCCTTCTGCTGAAATCCTTTGACAACAAGTCGGGTTTTGTATCTTTTGAGACCATCATGCTTTTATTTTACCCGGTACACCCATTTGTTATGAAAATGCCTTCTTCCACATAGGCAACTCAACTAGTTCCCATGTCTGGTTAGAGATCAGAGACTTCATCTCGTCTTTCATGGCAAGCTCCCACTTACTAGCATCTCCAGTATGACAAGCTTCATCATAGCATTCAGGCTCCCCTCCATGAGTCAATAACAGATAGTTCATGTATCTCCTGTTAGGCACATGAGGCCGAGAAGACCTTCTTAATACAAGAGATGGAGTATGAGGCTATGGTGTGTCGGATTGATGCGCACTACTTGGTCCAACAAGTTCCTCTAGCTGAAGACTTGCTACAATGGATTCCGTCACGGAACTAACTGGGACATCATCTGCATCTGCCAATACTGACTCATTCTGTTCTGAGTTGTTGGCGACTGTTTTATGCATGTCCTTATACATCACTCTTTCGTCAAAAATCACATCTCTGCTACGGATGACCTTTTTGTTTTCATCATCCCAAATACGGTAGCCAAACTCATCCTCACCATAGCCGATGAGAGTGCATTTCTTGGATTTGAGATCAAGCTTATTCCTTCCTTGATCACTGATATGCACATATGCTACACAACCAAAAACTTTTAAATGTGATAGTTTTATATCTTTTTGGCTCCATACCTCCTCTGGTATTCTGTGCTCCAATGGAACCGATGGTATTCGATTGATTAAGTAAGCTGCTGTGTTGACTGCTTCTGCCCAGAACTGCTTCGGTAGACCTGACTATATACGAATGCTTCTGGCTCTTTCTGTTAATGTTCGGTTCATACGTTCAGCTACACCGTTGTGTTGAGGTGTACCTGGCACGGTTCTCTCCATTATGATGTCGTGCTCATAGCAAAACGTCTTGAATCTGGTGTCTTCATATTCACCACAATTGTCAGTTTTGAGCTTTTTAATCTTCAGACCTGTCTCATTTTCAACCATAGCTTTCCATCTTCTGAAAGCCTCGAACACTTCAGACTTATATTTTAGAAAGTAAACTCATACCTTTCGAGAGTTATCATTGATGAAAGTCATGAAGTAGTGTTTTCCACCAATGGATGAGACAGTTGTTGGTCCCCAAACATCAGAGTGAACTATCTTTAGCCTTTCTTTCTTTGGGGTTCTGCCACTTGTTTGAAAGCTGACCTTTTTCTGTTTTCCAAGTATGCAATCTTCGTACGTGTCTATCTCCACTAACTGTAGACTTGGAAGTTTTCCCTTCGAATGCATAATCTTCATTCCTTTTTCACTCATATGGCCTAATATCTGGTGTCATAGATTGGAATTTTCATTGCTAGCTGCAACTATGATTGAACAGCATGGTCCCGCTATCATGTAAAAAGTGTCATTCTTTTTGCCTCGAGCAACCGTCATTGTTTCCTTTGAAATCTTCCAATTCTCACCATTGAAGATCGTAGTGTAGCCTTCGCTAGCCAACTGCCCTACTGAGATTAAGTTCTTTTTCAGGTCGGGAATATGTCTGACATCCTTCAGCTCCCAAACAGATTCGTTCAACTTAATCTTTACTACACCTTTTCCAATAATAGCACAAGGTTGATCATCACCAAGATATACCTTTCCAAGGTTTCCAGGGACATACCTTTTGAAGAATTCTTTTTGTGAAGTAGCATGGAACGATGCTCCAGAGTCTAACACCCAAGACTCCTCTTTGCTTTCCAAAGAGCATATCAATGTGTCATTTCCTCCAGAGGTGGAAGCAACATTTGCCTCTACCTTTGCTTCCTGGTTCTTCGGTGCACTCTTGCACTGATTTTTGTAGTGTCCAGTCTTTCTACAATTCCAACATTCTACAGTTTTTGAACTATGGAAATTACTTGGATCCCTGAATTTGGACCTCATGTCGTTTGATTTACCTCGGTAGTTTGACTTGCCTCGTCCATTGCCTCTGGTTGAATTTGATCATCGACTTTGTATGCAAAACTGAAAAAGTTGATGATTCACCTGACTCTCTCCGTCGGATCTTTTCACTGAGAACCAAATCATGAACATCATCAAATTTCAACTTAGTGCTTCCCGATGAGCTACTCACAGTTGTGACAGTAGCATTCCAACTTTCTGGTAGAGAAGACAAAAGTATTAATGCTCGTACTTCTTCATCAAATTCAATTCCAATCGAACTCAATTGAGTTGTGACTGTATTGAGTTCATTGAGATGTTGAGCTACCGATGCACCTTCTGTCATTCGCAAGTTGAACAAGCGCCTCATGAGGTGCACTTTGTTTGAGGCTGAAGGCTTCTCATACATACTAGAGAGAGCCGTCATAAGACATGTCGTGGTCTTTTCCTTTGCTATGTTGAAAGCAACATTGCGGGATAACGTCAATCGGATAACTCCGATAGCTTGTCTGTCGAGAAGACTCTAGTCTTCTTCCTTCATAGCCTCTGGCTTCTTCCCTAAGAGAGGTTGATACAAATTTCTTTGATACAAATAATCTTCTATTTGCATTTTCCAAAAGCCAAAGTCTGTTCTATCGAACTTCTCAATTTTCACCTTTCCTTCATCTGCGGTCATTGCTTCCACTCAAATCTGACTTCCTTTGGATCGTTTCTGACAATTCTTGCGAACCACTATGTATTAGAATACCTCCGTGAATAGTAATCGCCCAAAAAAAGAAAGAAAAACGCACACAATGCTCTGATACCAGTTGTTGGGAAATGACGCTAATTTCTCTATAATCAGATTTATAAGAAATTGAAAAAAATGTGGACTAATAAGACACAAGTTGATAACGGAGTTCGGCCAATTATGCTTACATCTCCGGACTGCTGCAGATCTTTTATTGAAGAAAGAGAAATTTACAAAGTGTTTACAAACACTTACAACTCACAACTCACAACCTCTCACTAATGCTTCTCTCTCACTTTTAGATGGAATGCATTACAAATGAATTTCTAAGGCTATATATAGGCCTACACATTCTCAATGGACGATCAAGATTAATTCTCACCTACTTTGATGGATGGTTGAGATCATTTCTCACCTACCGTCTCACCCACCAAATGGATGGTCAAGATTAATCCTCACCTACCATCTTACCAACCAAATATATGGTCAAGATTAATCCTCACCCACCAAATGGATGGTCAAGATTAATTTTCAACTACCATCTTACCTACTAAATATTTTGTCAATAAAAAATGCACCGTTCATCTTTATTGTCATTTATTTCTGATGCATGTGTAGTTTGACCAACAATGCACAATGTTCAAAGTAAAGAAAACTGCAATTTGATGAAAAATTCACTCTATTGTTGAAGAAGAAAGGAACAACGTTTTTATACACAACTAACTACAATCCGCACAAACATGCTGACAAGAATAACCTCCTCTAACTAGATTACAAAGTTTCTCACCTAAACTGATGCAGCAAGTTTAAGCAATACGATGCGTTTTATAACATGCATACTCTAGAAACTGATCTAATAAAACAGTGTCATGTTTGTTAAATTAATCTGATGTTCATCATTCCCCCCAAGTTGGTGTGGGGGCAAAATAAACATGCCCAACTTGGAACAAAGATGATCAAAAGTTGGTGTAGAAAGGGTTTTAGTAAAAAAATCAGTTTAGCTGAGACGCGGAAAGAATATGATTGGGAGAAATGAAGCTAGCTTTATAAAGATCATTAACAAGAGATGACAATCGATGTCAATGTGCTTAGTATGTTCGTGAAATATGGAGTCCTCAGCAATATAAATGGCGGCCCTATTATCACACCAGAGAGGTATGGGCAGAGTTACTGAGATATGAAACTCTATAAGCAAATAACTGAGCCATTGAACCTCGTAAACTGTAGCAGCCATGCTGTGATACTCCTCTTCAGCTGAAAAGCGAGATATTGTGCTCTATTTTTTTTCCATGAAACCAAGGAGGATCCCAAGATAATACAATAACCCGTGATAGACCAGCGTGTGTCACGATAGCTAACCCAATTCACATCGCTATAAGCGGTGAGATGGAAAGAAGGAGCGCTAGGATAAAAAAGACCATGCTCAGAAGTACCCTTCAAGTACTTTAAAACATTAAGTGCATAATTCCAATGGGATGTGCGTGGGGTTTGGAGAAACTGACTAAGCTGTTGGACTGTGTATGTAACATTAACACGAGTAAAAGAGGCATATAGCAATCGACCAATTAATCTTCAAAGGGTTGAGGATCAGTCAAAAGATTCCCTTCATCAGCAATAAGAACAGAACCTTTAACAATAGGAGTAGCCACAGCATATACATTTTGGAGACCAGCATCAGTGATTAAGTCAGTGATATACTTCCTTTGACAAATAAACAAGCCTAAGGCAGGCGGGCAATTTCAATTCTGATAAAGTATTTAGCTAGTCCAATATCTTTTATGATGAACTCTCGATGTAAAAAATTCTTAACTAATTGAATAGCATTAAGAGAAGTTCCAGTGATAAGAACGTCATCAACATAAACGATGAGAGCCAAGAATAACTTCTTTTGAGTATGTGAACAGGAAATGATCATAAAGGGATTGATGAAAACCATAAATTTGTAACTTTGCTGTCAATTCTTCATATGCTTAACGTACTCCATACAAAGACCTTATCAGTTTGCACACCTGTCCAGGAGCAGCTCTGTAATAACCCTCTGGAGGCTGCATATAGACATCTTCATCAAAGTAACCATGAAGAAACGCATTGTTTATATCCAATTCACAAAAGATTCCAATCTTCTATCCTCAGCTCTAATTTCATGTTCACTCTATTATTGAAGAACAAAGGAAAAACGTTTTTATGCACAACTAACTACAATCCCTACAAATACACTAACAAGAATAACCGTCCCTAACCAAATTACAAAAGTTTTCCGCCTAAACTGATACAACAAGTTTAAGCAATACGATGCATTTTACAACATGCATACTCTGGAAACTGATCTAAAACAAAACGATGTCATCTTTGTTAAATTAATCAGATGTTCATCACACTAAACTAATAAAGACGAATCAGAAGAAAACACAAAAGATTTTAAGATGGAGGAATAATAATAATAATAATAATAATAGAAATTAAGGTAAAAAATATTAATAATATGTCGTTAATTAATATTTTTTCAGTTTCATTTTAAATATTATAAATAAATGAATAGAGTATTATTAATTTCAGGAGCTTCGACGACCAAACTTAGTGGGTCGTATTTGATTGCCTTGACCGAAATTCTTCATCTCATACTATTTGGTCTTATTTGATTGCGATGGACTAACTGAAGACAATATTAATTGTTTATCTCGTATTCTCTCATCCACTACATAGCAACTTCCTGGAAGGTTTTAATTCTTATTGGAAATATTATATAAAATATTTTTTAATGTAAAAATTTGGATTCCGAATGCAATATATGATGCCATAAAGGAAAAGACTGAAATAAATAAATAAATGAAAAGATAATAAGAAGATGTTCCTTGGTAAGTTCCTAAAAAGCTAAAAGATGTCAGGAATTGTTTTTTTATTTAAAAAAAAGAAAAGAAAATACAATTACATTACATATATAATTTAATTCAAAAAATATATGGAAACGACACATGACGTATTCATCAAACCAAACCACATAGATTTTGTTGTTCTCCCAGCTTAAAGGAACAAAAATGTTACATTTTTCTATGCCTTAAAAGCATACTGGTACCGTCCCACCGGAGATCAGTTCCGCTGGAGACCGGCAGATCATAGAAGCCAGAGAGTGCCACTGGAAAGACCGATCAACCCTTACCCTGCGAAGAAAACAAATTAATGAGATCGACTACAACACAAAGACATACTTCAGAATAATACAAAGTGAAGATACAAACCGCTAGGGGCGCCCGACAACTTGAGGCGCACCAACAAAATCGATACACCAGCAGCTCTGCACCACGCCTCTATTAATTAATACATAAAAAATTTCAGCCATTATTTTCCCCTAACATCAACCACGTGTCAGAGAAGCACGCTTCCAGCTGATAAAGACGGAATATGCTCCACCAATGAAAGTAGGCCACCATCAGCATAAAGAGATAAGATCACAACCAATAGGAGGAAAGCCAAATCTCAACCAGTGTCATTTTTCATCTTCTTCTTCTTCTTTCCTTCTCTTCTCTCCACTGGCTTGAGTATTGGAGTGACTGTGCCATAATAGCCCCGGCGCATTATTCTGTACTCTTTCTCCGCCTTGCAAAACTGAAGGTTGAAATACGGTCAACATACATATGACATTAATTTTTTTAAACCTTGGTCTTTTTAATGTTTGATAAACAGAGTTAGCTCTACTTTTCGGATATGTCAATCATCGCCATTGAATCAAACATATCCTACATTTAAAACCGAAAAATACTTCTGACTTTTCAATCAATGATTCGGAATTCATCACTTTTGAAATTCTAATATTATAAATGTTTATTAATTCAATACCATTTTCATATAATTTTATATATGTAAGTAATTGTTTTATACTTTTTTTTCATATGCTAGTTACATGAAAGATTTTACAATTTTAAATATAATTTTTTTCTAATTAACTAAAACTCACATGATATTTTATTGATATATATATATATATATACACTTTCTTATTTAAGAATGTTAAGTACTTTGGGATTTTGAGTCTCTATTTTCTTTATTTTTGTGGATATATATCATTTTGATATTTTCTGATCTAGACTGACATATGTGATGATGATCGGATCATTGAGTTGAATAATAAAAAAAAATCTGTCATTATTATTTTATACACTAAATGAAAAGTTTGATTAACTTTATTAATAATTAAAATAATAAGCTTGACTAGATAATGGGAGACAACAACGTCATGCAAATGAATATATAATTAATTTAAAAAGAAAAAAATCAAATATCCAAAATGAGGAATAATACATAATGCTATTGGAATATTTTTTTTTTTAAAAAAACAATATAAATCTTATAAATAGGGGATTCTTGCTCATTATTAAGTAAATAACTTAGTCTTCAATGTATTTTACTTGTAAATTTCCAAGTCTCAATACTTAAATATCGCAATGTCGGCTTCCTGGCTCAATTACGAGCTTTTTTTTCCTTTTTACAAGAACATTAAATTTTGTATATTTACATGCATGCTTAGTAATTAATCGCAAATAATTAATTACCCTTTAGATGTGTTGATTATAATATTTATATATGAGTTACCTAATTAAGCATATACTTTAAAATGAGTAGATAAAGATGGAATGGCCCATCTCTTTCAACTTAATAAAAATGTTAAATATTTAAGGACTAAAGTATGCAAAGATGCATGCACTTGCTTGTTTAAAGTTGAATCTCACAAAGGTAATCCAAGCCAAGTTGCATATAGATAGCAGATTTCAACATTCAACCCCCATAATTCGAAGAAAATTGAATCAAATAAATGTGTTTTTTTTTTCTTTTCAAAAAAGAAAATAAAAGCAGAATATTTCTAGAGAATTTTGGATTTTAATTGGACACGTTCTATATATGTGTGAAAAATATCTTAATGTGATGATTTTGGTTCATGAACCTTTCCTCAATTAGAATAACATTAATGTTTTAGATGGCCCCATCACCAAAACAAGTTTATCTTTAATTAATCACTCAAATGAAAATGACGAAATAATGGAATATGAAATCAACAGTCACATAGTACACTCACATTTGTATACTCTTACAAAATGGCCTGAATTTCTACACATTTACAAAACGCTCATATATAATTCAATTTACAAAATACAATAAATTAAAATTTTAATTTGAAGAACATAAGATCCTGAAAATGTCCATGATTAACTAGTATACATATATTAAAAAATTTAAAGGCCAAATGGATGATTTTGGTAATTTCCAATTAAGGAAGTTGATGAATATATAATTGCTTAGTCAAACTTACTTGAACAAGAAAGGCGGCTATAAACAATATTGACAACAAAAAAATTAAAAAAAAAAACCATTGCAAATTTCAAAAGGAATTATTTATCTAAAAAAAACTGGATTTTTGGTCAATTAAAAAAATTATTAAAGTAAAATAAATTTAGACCATTAAAGCGACTGACTTTTGTCTTTTTATAAAAAATTATAACCTACTAACATAAATATGGAAGACCATAAATTCAATATCTAGCATCTGAAAAATATATAAAAAAAATTATAAATAATTTGGGATTCAAGATTTTATAATTCTGGTTGTGGCTGGTATTTTATTATGACAAATGACAATAACATGAATTAAATCTATTACTATTAATAAGCTAATTAAAAAAATAATACTATTAGAGGCATGAGATATCGAATCAAATTTATTATTTTAAAATCATTTAAAAAGAGTTAGACGTAATTGTTGATCTGGGAGCCGGCGCTCGCGCTGGATGGACCAACGATGGTGAAAACGTTGAAGTGGACGGGGGTGGGTCACTAGAGTTAAAGGGAAGGTGTACATGACTCAGTCATCGGTGCATATCTTAATTAAAGAATAAAAAATAAATGGCTTATGGAGTATTGCATTTGGTAAAAGCATTTTTACAGAAAAAGATTTATTTTTGAGTTTTGAAAACTGTATTTTTAGAAATAAATAAATAAATAAATATTTTTTTCAGAATTAAATTTAAAAAAACAGTTTATAAAAAATTAAAAAAACAATCAATTAAATTAAAAAAATTCTAAATCTACTTTTTATATACCACAATTCTAAACATACATGATTATAATTTATTAGTAATAATTAAGTATTGAAAAAGTTATTAGTAATAGTAATAAGTGATTATTAGTTGTATACTAATAATAATAAAAAGTGATTTGTTGTGATATTTGAAGTGACTATGTACTATGAATCTTTAGGGTTCAATGTTGTAATGGGTGCATGGCGACTCCTTAAAATTGTCAAATTCTGATGACTGTGACCAGATAATATGATCAATGATGGGGACCACTTTGATTCTACATATGAATATGCCATCACTTCTATCACATGACTGGACCTTTTTTTGCCAATTTTTTGTTTTTTTTTTCAATTTTTTTTATAAGCTCCAGTGTTAACTCATAATAATCATTAATCACAATCACAAACTAATGAATCATCGATTTCTCTTTCTTTTCTTCTCTATTTTTTTTTAAAAAAAAAATATCCAAAGATTTGAAATTATGAAATTATGGTTTAGGAGAGTAACAATATTTTTTTTGTCCTTTTTAAGAGGCGTCTCACCTAAAAATAGAACAATAATAATATATTCTCTCTATTTAATTTTAAATGGTAACTTTAATTTTTATACAAGGATTAAAAAATAATTACATAAATTTATTTGTATGTAAAAATATTTTTTAATTAATTAAATTAACCTCTTATTACTTATCAAAATATAAAAGTAATGAAGTAAGAAGTTAGTGTAGTTAATATAGAGAAATTCAATTTAAAACAAAAAAGGAAAGTTTACAAAATTATTTCACAATATAAAAAATTAAAAATTAACACATTTAATATAATATTTTACATTGTATTTTTTTATATATAAAAAAAAAAGATGCAGAGGCTAACACGTGATAGGAGATTAATTTCTCATCATAAGATTATAAATTTATATTAGATCCGTTGTTGAATTCTTTCTGGTAATGCATATAATTAAGATATATGAGAAGTTCAAATTTTTACTTAATTATATATCCTCTATCTTTTGATAACTTTAATATTCAGAAAAATAAATAATTTTTCAAAAATTATAATGCAAAAGTTTGGAGGAAAACTCACAATAAATTATCGTAGAAAAATAAAAACACATAATTAATAATTAAAAGGACAAGTCTCAATCATGCACGTTTTAAAATATAATTGGAGAAGTTTTGACAAATTCAGCCTATCATCCAAAAAATTATGAAAGGGGGCTGTATCTAACCCAATGTTCCTATCGAACCATGTTTACCTTAATTTCCTTATCTATAATTACAAGAAATGTTTAGATAAATTTAATTTAAGAAATTATCATAATTTAATCACATAATCATATATATTTAATTAATATTAATTTTATATAAATATAATAATTAAGAAATTTATATATATATTACTGTATAATTATATTAATCTGATAGACTAAATATATATAAAAATTTATCTCATAATTACCAGTAATCCAATTTTCTCTCTTTCTATAAGGCTCTCATCATGTCCTTAATTAATTATATTTTTTATAATTAACTTTTTCAGCGTTTGTCACAAGAAACCCTGATTTGATAATTATGAGATTCTAAGATAACAGTCTTTGCCTTCCCGTTTGAGTAATTAAGCTTCCTTGTTCTTTCCAAACACCTAACTTAATTATATGCTTCTTTCACATGAATCTCTCATCTTTCAATGTTTTTTCATGTGAAATTTGCTCTGTTACTATCATCCCACTCTTGAATTAACCTCAATTTTTTTTTGTGATTTATAAAGATTTTAACTGAAATTTGATTTCTTAATTATATAATGAAAATAGAAGGAAGAAGCGAATGTTAAGGTTGTGTAGAATCGAATCGAAATTGAAAATTGAAATGCAATTTAATTAGTAAAGTTACTTATTTATTTATTCAAATCGGTTTAATTTTGTATTTAATATATTCAGTTTTTAAATTGGATTTAAAACCAAATAAATCAAATCAAATCAAAATATTTTAAATTGATTATTGTTAAATCAGATTAATTTAATTATATTTTTAAGAAGTTAGATCCATTTGATTTTGAGTATTTAGGAATCAAACTAACTAAATGCACACCCTTAATTATGGATTTCAAAATTGAAAATGAAAAAAAAAACTTATGAATAAAAAGGGAAATTGTGAAATAAAAGCTAGTGAAGGAGAATTCCTTTAATCCGACCATACCCTAAATCACAGATTTTTTAAGTTGTGGCAAATAGATACAAAAGCCTTGCAATGTCTTGATCCGAAGGGGGACCCTACATAAGAGTAACGAGAACCATTAGTAATATATGTAAGTAGTTATCAATATAGTTTCTAAATTCAGTGTTCACATAGCTAGCCTGTTTTGTTTATTTGCAATTGTACCAAAAAAGTGTTACATGGGAGTTATTTGTTTCAAAATTAGTTGAAGACTCTAAGAATCTTTCACGCAATTCAGGTTCGAATTCAACCTTTTTTTCTAGCATGTACTTGATATATATAAATAAATAAATAAATAAAACTATTTCATATATATAGTTAAGTTAGGCGTCATTAATACACATGCATGTGTAAAATAATTACATAAAATTATAGGATTATTTCACATAACTGAATGATGATTAAGAAGGTAAATGGGATGAAATGCTACCGATGAAATAAAGGGTGCTTCTAATTTTTAATTACTTTTTTTTCTCTTTCCATAAAACATATGCAAAAATCATTTTTTTTTTGTTGATGAATAGATATATAAATAGAGAAGATTATGGAAAAAGTAAAAAAAAGGGCCAAGATTAAAGTAAAAGAAAATTTCATACTACCTAGCAATTTAATCAATAGATTCTGCAGCATTCAGAAAAGTGTCAAATGCAGAAAATGCCTTTTTTCAAAAAAAACAAGAAAAAGAAAACAGATGTAAAGTTCTAAATTGAATATAGATAAACCAAAAATCTATTTATTCGTTTTAGTTTGTAATTTTATTTATATTCTCCTTCACATAAGCTGTTAGCATTACAATTTGGGAATTGGGACATATGGGATAAAACAAATACCTATTTTTTTTATAAAAAAAACATATAAAAAAAATTCAGTTTTCTGTTGTAACTCATGCAAAACGTTGCCCGTAAACTTTAATTTACAGTTAAAAAAACGAAGGATTTTCAATTTTTTTTAATTACAAATATTAAAATACAAGGAAAAAAAGGGTGAAGACTGTGCGTTTCAACTTTCAACAGTCAAGATAACTAGTAATTGCAGTATTATTAGAACTGGTCCGGCATGATCTGTTCAACCGATTCAACCGATTCAACCGATTAAATCAAGAACTGATACAAATTTGGATCGGTTCAGCATATTGAACCAAAAGCTGATTCAACCTGCCAAAACGTTGGCCGATTAAACCATGATCTGATCAAATTGATCACAGGCTAACCGGTCCGGCTTGATGAAAAATTCTGAAAATTGGAGAGATTTTGATGCAACATGGGAATTGAACCTACCCTTGATCTAAAGGAATGCTTTTATCACTGGGCCAAATTCTCATACATGATTTATTTTCTACAAATTTTTAAAGGTCATTTAATTTTAACTATTTAAAACCATATTATTCAATAGACATATATAAGTAATCAAGTTAAATTATGAAAAAAAAAATTCATACAAATAATTTTTAAAATTATTTCAATTTTATCAAAAAATTATTATAATTGAGAAATAAATACTGTAGTTTTTTAAGAAAATTATTATCAATTTTAATTTTAAAAATGAATAATATAAAAACAAATCAAATACTATAGTTTATTAAAAGAATAAATATAAATATAGACATTATCATAATTTAGAATATGATTATGTATTAATTTAGATTATTCATAAAATTATTCACATTATTTAAGAAATATATATAATTGATAAGATTTAAATCAATTACTTATTTTTAATTATTAATATATATTATGATAAAATTTTTATATAAATTATTTTTAAAATTATTTGTTTTTATTAAAAATTATTTCACTTGAGAAATAAAAGCATGCTGTGATGTAATTTTTAAAAATTATTATTTATTTTGATTTTTAAAGTATTAAAAATATACAAATAAATCAATTTCATTATATATTAAAATAATAGATATAAATATAGATATTTTATATTTGAAAATATTTTTAAATATAAATTTATATTAATTTAAATTATAAATATTTAATATTTTTGAAAATATTATTGTGTATAATTTTTTTTATATTTTTCTATACATAAAACAAATTAAATATTGCATTTTGAAAGAATTTTGCTTTTATCTATTTCAATTTCAATTGAATTTTAAACTCTTAAACTCTATTTTTTCGGTTCGACCGAATTAGAAGGAGGAACATCAATAATGGAAACGAATTAAATAATTATTTATATAAGTATGACGTAAGCAAGGCGATGATAGAGTGAGTAATTTCTGGGTCCCAGCCTCGTCGCCGTACTAACGTGGATGGATGCGGTCCCCACATTGAGCACCTCCGATCTATTATCAATTTAAGTTAAACTCTTTAAAACGCTGTAAAATAGATAAAAAATTCACTAGACTATATATTTCTAAATTATAGAGTGGAGCTTAAATTTGACTATCTATATTAAATTTATTGATATATTTTTTAAAAATATTTTTTCTTTTTTTAATAAAAATTATTTATTTTATATAAATATCTAAATAAAATAAAATCAAAAATTAAAAATTCATAGAATTTATAAAATAATTTTTAATTTTCATATTTAAAAATACTCGAAATACACGCTCTTTAAAATAAAAAATACTAATGCTCTTAATATTTGCTCTTCTTGTTTAAAATAAAATAATTATTCAATTTAAAAATAAAAATTCGATTTCTCTATTAATTTAAATCTAATTTTTTTTTATTTACCTCTGAATAATTTTCATTTTATTTTTACATTTTGTTGTCCTTTTCCTCCAATTTTTATACTATATAAGGGTTACTTAGCAATGAAACTCTGGGAAGACAAACAACCAAGAAGAAAAAGATCACGAGAAGTACTCACAAAAAAGGAAATATATGCAAAACATGGAATCTTATAATTTCTTTCACCAATTTCCAAAACCGGAGCTGATCTCTTTCGATTCTTTACACTCTTTTTCTTCTTCTTCTTCTTCTTGGGATGATTCTTTTCTTTCCCATCCAAATTCTTTCCTTCTCGATTCCAACGACTCCGATCAGATGATCCTCTTTGATGTTCTTGCCCAAGGTGTGACTAAAGAGTCATCGGAATCCGATTCCTCCGCCGGAATTAAAGAAGAGGAAGTTAATTCAACCGATCGAAAAAACGTTTCCATGGCGGCGTCCGCCAAGAAAGAGAAGTCTTACAGAGGAGTGAGGAAGAGACCATGGGGAAAGTACGCGGCGGAGATTCGAGATTCGACGAGAAATGGAATCCGTGTTTGGTTAGGTACTTTTGATAGTGCTGAGGCTGCAGCTTTAGCATATGACCAAGCTGCATTTTCTATGAGAGGGTCAATGGCTATACTTAATTTTCCGGTGGAGATAGTTAGAGAATCGCTTCAAGAAATGAAATACCGGCGGGAAGATGGATGTTCGCCGGTGGTGGCTTTGAAGAGGAAGCACTCTATGAGACGAAAGTCGATTAGTAAAAAAAGCAAAGCAAAAGAAGTAGTAAATAGCAGACGAAAGAACGCCGTCGTTTTGGAGGATTTAGGAGCTGAATATTTAGAGGAGCTTTTGAGTTCATCGTGTGAAGGTAGTCCTAATCCATGGTGAAAATCAATTTCACTATATACTTATTTTCTTCATGTTCGATCTTCGTTTCCTTCTTTCGATCAGATCTTAATTTCTTGATTTTCTTTCTATCTTTCTTAATTCTTCTTCTTCTTCTAGAATCTGTTAAATTGCCTTAAACCAAGGCTAACTGCTTTTCTTGGCCTGGTGTTTCTTT
Source organism: Triadica sebifera (assembly GCA_023653625.1). Taxonomy (NCBI): domain Eukaryota; kingdom Viridiplantae; phylum Streptophyta; class Magnoliopsida; order Malpighiales; family Euphorbiaceae; genus Triadica; species Triadica sebifera. The sequence goes on from CM042913.1 coordinate 2,583,449, forward strand.
GTCAATCCTGTTTTTGTTTCACTGTAAAGTTGTTATATATATATTATGTTTATTATTAAACAAAATTTGGAAAAATAGGAAAAAAAAAACCAACAATGGCTTTATATATCTTATTTTCATCAATTATTGCTATCTCTGACTTGGGCAATTAATAATTAAATAAATTAAATCACAATCTCCATTACTTTAATCACGAACAAGTTTATATATGAGGAATATACCAATCCACTCAATATATCAACGTCAAAATCTATTCATTCTTATCCATTATTTTAAAATATAATTAAGGTCTGGTTTTTACAATCATAACTCACAAGTCATAATCATGGTGCATATCAATAATTTGCTTTCACATATCAAAAACTATTAAACAGATTTTATTATGAAATATTTGATTAATTATGCATCAATTTTTTTGGTTAATTTCGAAACCCCAAGTGTCGAACAAAAAGGCATGCAGTGAAAAGAATTAATAAAAATAAAAATAGGGAATATGTGTTTTCCATATAATATAAATTCACAAAATAGGAGCAAAACAACAAGAGAACAATAATTATTAATTTTGTTCGCGTTCCTCATTTTCTTTTTACTAGTTAGCTGTACTTTTTTTATTAAATTAATCAAGGCATTGAGTTTGGGTTTACAAATTAATTAAACTCCAGTTTTCATTGAAATTCACAATTTTATAGTCCCTAATCAACCATAATATTTTAATGATATATGTACTTAATTATGTATATATATATATATATATATTTATTTATTTATGTGCAGTAACATGTCTTCTTCTTCTTCCTCTTAATGTATGAAAAACAAAATTAAGCTATGTAGAATTTTGGGTAAGTAAAGGAGTCTTAAACCTAATTTATTCTAAAAATTATCTCATGGAAGTAAAATTATCCATAAATAGTAGATTAAAGTTATAGCACACTGATGTGAGATAATCAACACTGCCTCGGCCTACTATAAAGATAGAACACAGTAGGGAATAACCTGGGGTGTGAAAACCACACTGGAAGGCCCAATATCGCCTAGCTCTGATACATGTAATATTGTTAGGTAAGCAATGGGTATTGAATTTAATAACTTATCTAAAAACTATTTAAAAAAAAATCATTGTTCAAGTCATTATAAGTAATACATTAAAATTATAGCTACTGATGTGGAATAATCAACGAGCTAACAGTTAAATGTGCCATTTTTGTGCTTAATTAATCTAACTTATTAACTGAGTTTAAATTCTAGGGGCTATAATAAGTTCTATTAGTTTTTCGGTTATAAGAAATATTATGAGTTTGAACTCAAATTTTACAGTTCTAGTCATAAAACCAATGCTATTAAATTAAATCTTATGGTTAGTTAATATAATAAATTCTAATACTTAAGGCTGTGATTAGGTCCAAAAAAATAAAATAGAAGAAAAAGAAAAAAAGAAAAAAAAGGGAATGGAGTTGTTGTGAGATATATAAATTAATGTAACAAATTTATGCAAGTATTATATTCTTTTTCTTTTGTTTCGAAATTACTTCTTTTTTTTTTACTTATAAATCTTTATGGTATACAACAAATCATATATTTTTGTTGTCAGGCATTTCATATGAATTGAATATGTGGTATTTTGAGAATATTGTGGTTGATAAAATCAATATAAGGGTTTATTTGATTTAATTACGAGTTCAAGAAAGTTGATAGTGATTACTGATGATTAATAGTTAATAATATATATAATAAAGATAAAATTAATTATCTTATGAAAATTTACTAGTTGTTGACTGATGTTATTATTTAGTTAATTGCATGACCATTATAATTTATAAATATAATTTAATTTTTGTTATATTTTCATAAATACTATATTTTATTTCTGTTGGGAGTGCATATATTGCAATTTCGTTAAACTACGTTATAATAAAAGACTATTAAAACCTTACAAAAAAAAATCTCAGGATTTTGAGGCTATATAACACATTAAAAACCCAACATAAAAAAGATTAATATTATATGATGTTATTTCTTATAAATTATATTTAGGTTAAAATTTTCTAAAACACATTAAAAACCCAACATAAAAAAGATTAATATTATATGATGTTATTTCTTATAAATTATATTTAGGTTAAAATTTTCTAAGTTATTTTGAAATCTAAAAAATTACATAAACAAGCATTCGGCTACTGCTGACATTCTGTATGATAGATTGATAAGCCAAGCTAAATAGTAATGAGGATGATCAAACCCCCATTAATGAAAACAAAAATTATCTCGGAAGAATTGATTAAACATTTTCTTTCTTTACGAATATCTTGGAAGAACTGATTAAGCATTTATTTGCTTTGCAAAAGAATAAAAAAAAAAAACAAAGGGAAAATTTCTCTTTCTTAATTCATTATTTTTTTTTTTGGAAAAATAATTTAATTGTTGATCACCCTGCTCTCTTTATTTCCTATATGGGTTCAGCTGTAGTTATACACCTTAAAAAGACCATAATTTTAAATAAATTGAGACTAGATTACTTCTTTTTTTTTTTTGAGAGAGAAAAAGAAAAACAAACAAACAAAAAAACTATATGCAACCATGTTTGATGTTGATCATTGAGCCCAATATAAGAAACTGTTAAAACCTAGATTAGCCAATGCATTGACAGCAGAATCAGGTACGGATTTAGGGTGGGGGCACTTGCCCATGCTCCCTAAAATATTTCATTTTACTTCTTTTAGTCTCTAAAAAATTTCTCTCTCTGTGTATATATGTAGGATTTTGCTTCTATTTGGAAAAATCAAACTTAATTAATTATATATATATATATATATATTATGTAGTAAATTATTAAAAAATACAAAAAGATATTACTTTTTTATTTTTTTTATTTTATTGAATGATTGTTCAATTATTTATATTAAGAAAATGATATTTAATAGTGTTGGCAATGAAAAAAAATATGTAAAGGTATCAAAATATGAATACTCTAAGATAATAATTGTAATAATTTAACATTCATATTATTATCTCATTTTAAATGTAACTTTTTTTATCTACCAAAAAAATATAGGTACTCGGAAACTTTTTATATCAGTTTTTTCATATAATTTTAATTTATTATCTATTAAATTAAATTTAAAATAAATTTTAGATCTATTCCTAAGTTGGCTTCTCAATAAATATACATGCATCACTTAATAATAATAATAATAATAATAATGATGATGATGATGATGATGGAAGGAGAAATGCAGGGATAATTAATTAAAAATGCTAGGATAGAACAAATTAAGGTTTTGACATTAATTGTTTAGTCTAATTATAATAAACTCATATATTTCCACCGTCCAAATGTTTCATTACTTCTTGCCTATCATTTATTTATTGCCAACTCGTAGTATTGTTTGTCTCAGGCATATCTGTTCATATCTGTGCAGTAAATCTATTGAAGGAGACCTAAAGGTTTTTCAATTCCCATCGCCTCTCTCTTATGTGGGAAATTGTATGAGAATTTAAAACACATATTTAACTAAATATTATTATTTTTCTTATACATAAATAGAAATTTGACTTTCCAGCTTCACTTTTTTCTTTTATTAATTTACCAATGTTCATATGTAATTTGTATTTGCCTATTTTATTAATTATATGTTACACGTATTCGAATATTCAAGCTCTCTACTTTTGGCAATGGCCATATGTGCAATTTTGTCTTTCATAGCCGTCGCAATTTTGTCATTTAGTTTTTTTTTTTTTCCCTTTTTAAATTCTGAAGGTGATGCTGTATGATTTTTAGCAAATTGTGATCGATGGTGTCACTGTCATGTCATCCCTATTGTAATAGTAAAAAAAATTATATTATTTATAAACTAATTCAATTGTATTTTATTGTTTTATTAGTATTAATTAATTATAGTATAATAATTAATAAAGTTAAATTAGTTTATAAATAACATAATATACTGAATTTACTTAAAAAAGTTTCTACTTTTTAATTAAATCTCAAAATCAAAACACTTATTTTTTTATATCTATAACTGTTTGTGGTTTTTTCTTCACTTAAACTCCTAATTTCACCATATATAATATTCGAAGATAAATTTAGTATTATTGAATAAAAAATTATTAGTTGTTAGGAATGAGGTGTGCATATCTATATCTATCGATCTATCTATCTATCTATATATATATATATATATAATTAAACTTTATGTTTCCTTAGTGCTTCCATTCTAGAGGGACAGTAGAAAAACGACATTCAAACTATATATGTCCCAGTCAAAGAATGAGAAGAAAAGAGGAGGAAAAATTGACCCCTAGAATTCAAAAAAGGCTTCTGTTTGATTTAAGACTAAAATTCAGAATTCTTACCAGAAAATAATTAGTTATAATCCATTTAATTGTTTCACGTGACACCAAGAAAAGTAAACAGCAAGTTATAATACTATGAAATATTATAATTATTTGGAAACATTACTAAAAACAACAACATATTTTAATTTTAATTTAAATTTAGTCTTTTGTTCCATTCAAATCTCTTTTTTTTTTAATACTATAAAGTATAAAGTTTAGAGACTATGGTGAAACTAACCCATGAAGAATGCTTTCAGTTTTCTTTCGGAACAAATTATAAAAACACCTAAAAATAAATTTTTAAAAAAATTAACAGTTTATCCCTTCTGTCATTTGAGATAATATCTATTTATTTGATATAATGTGAACTTCAAATATTACAGTGCAATATATCATATGATTTTTCTATATTTGAGATATTTTTGTGTGAATTCTTAGAGTTTTATGTACAGTTTAATAATATTTTATAAGAATTTATAGTTTTTATTCGTTATCAACGACTGTAACTACAGAACAACTAATATATTTAAGTCACAATTTTCCTAATTATTATTTTAAATAACATTTTTATCAAGAGTGAATTATTAGTTTTTGAAAAAATTATTTTTAGTTATAATTTATTAAATTTCAAGAAATTTTCTATAATTTGTTCTTTTTTATTCAATTCTATATATCAATAAGCAAAAAAGAAATATTTAAGCTTGAAAAATAGAAAAAAAAAACAGTGGCAGATTTACATGGGACCTGATGGGAGCCACAACCCCCATGTAGTTTTTTTTTTTAAATTTCAGCCCGTCATTTTTTAATCCAGATCCCATATATACTCCTTTAAAGAACAAAAATTATATAAGTTTAATTATTTTATATTTTGGTCTATAACTTTTTAACTTGTTACTTTTTATTTTATTTTAGTTTTATTTATATTTAGATATAACGGATTTATTATATAAGTTTATATAAGTTTACTATATAATATAATTTTAGAAAGAAAAGCTTGTCTCCTAAGTTGAAATTCTAGATCTGGGGAAAAGAAAGATTAATTTTTATAATTAAATATATATATATAATAAAAAATTCTTTTTTGTATTTTAATTTAAGAAAAACTAATTACTAATTATTCTAAGCAAGAACAGTTGAACATATATAGAAGTTAATTAATTTAAGAAAAACAATCTTTGTGTTGATAAAAAAAAAAATCTTCCAAGTGCTGGATGATTAGTTCGATTATTAAAAAAAATAAATGACATATGCAAATTTTAATTTTAATATTAATTTCAGTAAGTGTAACAAATCTGTCGACGCTTTCCATGATTTACATCTAATTAAAAATGCATTTCTGAGTCGTTATATATTTTTACGACGCATTAGTAGGCATCGCTAAAAGTGTTTTCTCCTATATTTATTTCACTATCGTTTTCTTTAATCACTCAGCCTATAAAACCTAATTTCTCCTAAACTCAAAGCTAAGCTGCCAAAAGATTGGGGTGGGTATAAACCCATTTCCTTATTATTATTATTATTATTATTATTATTATTATTATTATAGCTTTGCGTAATAGCTAGTTCATAATTTTATTAAAAAATACTAAAGACACTCTTCAGCATTAAACTTCTAATTTATTGGTGAGTAAAGCGAAAAATATAAAAATAATGAGAGATAAAAAAAAGTTTTATTTTTTAAATTTTCTTTTTTTTTACTGACTAATTAGAAATTTAGTGTTAAAGAGTGTCTAAAAAAAAGAGTATTATTAATATTTATCTATTTTATTTCTTTCCTTTTGCATAAAGACAACAATTATATATAGTGCAGATATGAAGAGTTATATATTGATATGTTAAGTATCATTATTTGAGTTCCAGATTATATATATCAATTAATTAAATATTATTAATTTTTTTGAACTAAAATTCAATGATAGAGAGAGAGAGAGTCATAATGTTACAGCTAATAGTTAAATTTATAAAACGCCAGCGTTTATGCATTTAAGAATATTCTTATGAGCATAATTAGAACGCTTTTGAGGAACAATGGAAATTAATTTCTTTCTGTGGTGCTTTCAATATCTGTCCATGGCATAATTTAATTTAAAAAATATAATTTTGAATAATAATTTGTGAATGATCTTAATTGGTCGCTTATATATATATATATATATATATATATATATATATATATATATATATATATATGTGAGTTGGATTGATAATGTTGCAGTTGCATGTATAAATAAATAAACACTGACCTCAATAAGGATTGGTAATATTGGAATACAAAATTATCATTAGAATCTCAATTATTTTTCTTTCCTCTTTTGTATAGAAAATAAATAAATTCCATTATGATAAGACAGAAGTAAATAATAATTGAGAAAAAAATCATATACAAACAAAATGAAAGATGGCATCAAGTGGTGATAACTTATCTTAACATATGAAATAAGAGCCTTTGGTTCAATGGAATTACGACTGATTGCATTTGAATTGAAGTGATTGCCCCTTTGGGATTACAGTTCCAATAATTGAAGCTTCTTATCATTCCGTGATGATACCCAAAAATTAAACTTAAAAACGGACAATTTGTTTTTGTTAATTATTATTATTATTATTATTATTATATATATATATATATATATATATATATATATATATATATATATATATATATATCCTTTTTAACTTAAAACTAATTTTCCTTGTCAGTAATCCAAATTATTCAACTATCCATTGCTCTTTGCTTTCTTTCTATTACTTTTATTTTCCCTTTTTTCCCTTTAATATTAAGGTGTGTGTATATATATATAAGTTATATTTTCTTGAAAATTTTCAATCATTATTGATTATTAGTTTTTTTTAATAATATTATGTTACACTTTTTTATTTGATTATTTGTAGAATTTAGTGATTTCTATGATTTTTACTTCATTCTAGACTTTTAGATGTTTTTTTGTCCATAAATTGCTTGATAAAAAAATGCATAAATTTCATCTTCAAAATCTAATGAGATCACTATTTATCTTTAAAAAGGGCAGAAATTCATTATTAGATGGCGATTTTGAATTTAAGATGAGCCTTTAATAAAAACTAATAAATTTTGATATAATGGTTTTAATCTTTATTTTGGACCTATAAAATTTTGAAAATTAAATTCTAATTAGACATTTTATAGAAAATGCAAAATTGGTCTGATTTGATCTGATTTATATTATTTTATTTTATTTATAAGCATTGGATCTAAGAAAAGAATCTTAACTATTTAATTTCTACTTGATAATAAGATCCAAATACCATGCATGTGAATACCATCTTTAATTATATAAGTCCATTCCGATGGGTATTATTTATAAGATGATGGCCTACTAATTACTTACTGCCCGGCCCTATCTTCTTAATTAGAAAAGCATATCCAAACCTAGCCGGCCAATGCCTTTGATTCTTTCCTCTCTCCAAACAGACAGTAGTTAGCAATCCCTTACATTCGGAAAAATGTTTTCCACTTCCACAGAAAATAACTTCCATTGCATTAGAATTCCTCTGTACTGTAAGTCATTTTTGTGGTAATATTGTCTAATATTGTTTATAATTACATTCCCATGCATTAATCTTTTTTCCACATTCCACCTATTAAATCCATATTTAGTAAAGTTTCATATTGTTTAACTAAAGTCCAATATTAAAGCATTTCCAAATATTGCTCAAGAATATTTTTTGCATAATAAAATTCATCTTAAAGAATTTTTAAATATATAGAGTGAAAAAATTTATACAAGTCCAATAGACTCTTCAAATTTATATTTTCCATTTTGCTTTATCCCATAAACATTAATGTTGAATAAAATTTGAATAAAGTGGCTATTGTGGGAAAAAATAGAAAAATATTTAAATAAAATAAAATAACCGTTATACAAAGAAAAGGGATATTTTTCAATAAACAAAGTCAAACAATGATAAATATCAATTAATATCTTGTATTGGAAATTAGATTATTTTAATCATAGGCAAAATTGAGAATAAAGTTTAACTCTCTAGATGTTGAGAATTAAATTTACTATCTATTCTAAATTTTAAAAACAACGAGTGTATTTTATAATGAAATGACTTTCAAATAATGAGTATAACTAAAATAAAAAGTTTATGGGAGATGGTCTTAATTAGAGTTGGTTTGGTTTAGATGTCACTTATTTAATCCTTTTTTTTATCTTTTTGGATTTTTCTCTTTTCTTGAACCACATGTTCACTCATTTTTTAAATCTGAATTATTCTACCTTTTGGGCCTCTATACTACATTAAAATTGTGTAGGTCTAAAGAGTTTGACAATTATGAATTTATCAGTGTTTCAAAATGATTTAAATCTGAAATTAGCTCCACTTCCACTATAATTATAAACCCTTATTATATATATATCCCTTAAACTTCAAATATAGAACGTCTGTAACACATTATAACTCCTATATTATCCTATCTAATTTGCTCTCATACTTGAAAAAGACAAGGCGTTCTTATTAGTTTTGTATAAAATAAATATAGATTTACCGGGACTTACTTTACAATGAAATTTTATGTCATGTAACCCTGGCATAACAAGTGCAGTATCTAAATATAAAAGTTTAATGCAATAGAGCATACCAAGGACCAAAAAAAAAGGAAAAAAAAAAAGTCCACAAACATAGTTACATATACAAATAGTTTTAATTTTATTTTATTTATTTATTTCGATGACGCTACCATAATAATTGGAAGTTTAATGTAATAGAGCATACAAAGGACGAAAAAAAAAAGAAAAAGAAAGTCCACAAACATAGTTACATAAACAAATAGTGTTTTTTTTTTCAATAACAGCCATAATAATTGGAGAACAAGGTGCTGACAACTGACAACTTAACGTCTAATTAAATTAAGGTTATATCAAACAAAGAATTTTTGAAGTTTAGTTGTATAACTTTTCTTTTTTGATTAATTAAATACTGGGGGAGAGAACAGTTAAGATCAAAACCTAGGTTGCTTGAAAAATTCTTAGATCCTTCAACCAACTGGGACATAAATGATTTCCAATTATTGAGTTTTTAGTTCATATATTTTATGTATTAAGTTTGGTTAGAGTCTTAATATTTCCTGTTTGCTCAGTTGCCTATCACTTAGTTAACACATTCAAATAAAAAATTGTGCTTGTTTTAGCTATATTGAGATTGGATTTAGACATATATATGAATCTCATAAATTTTTACGAGAGCGAAAAGAGGAGAAAAAAACATAAATATGCAGTAATCGAAATTTGCATTGCTATATCGTGAGAACAATAAAATTCAAGAGATAAATAAGAAGAGTAAAGTATTTGATGTGAGAGATTAGTATTATCTCTTATTTCATTCATGTAAAAGAATATATATATATATATATATATATATATATATATATATATATATATATATATATATATATATATTACATATATTTTTGTATAGACAACAATACAAGTGAACTAATTTAGTATGGTCAAAGAAAGTAAAACTACCAGCTGAAACTTAAAAAATAATAAATATTTTACATTTTTTTTTTGTATTTTCATATAAAAAATGACGAGAAATTTCGACTGAATCTATCGGTGCTATGATTTCCAATTTTTCCTGTATAAAAAGGGTTAGATCGATAGTAATGGAACTTTGTCAAGCCAAACAACACAGTCTGCTGGTCAAGAACCCAAAAAAGAAAAAAGAAAAGCAGAGAAAAGCAAGGAAAAGTCGCGTACACATCCAAAAAAATATCTCATAATCTTCAATTTCAAGCTATGGAATCTTCTTTCTCGTTTCAATTTCAAAGACAAGAGCCGTCTTTCGATTTTTCACGGTCTCTTTCTT